>JAINUG010000013.1:4131215-5531215 GCA_029706075.1 Aldrovandia affinis | reverse complement strand
AGTTAAAGCATTTAACATAAATATTGGCCCAGATCTGGATCATACCTTATGAACGAAAATAGAATGTAATATTTGTCCAAGATGTGCTTGGTTAGAAGATAAGGAATGAGGATGCAGAGGGAAAAGTATGTTTAGTGGGATCCCCCTTTGTGCCATTAGCTGGCTGTGAGCAGTATAGCCAAGAGGAGCGAGTTCCCACAGCAGGGACAGGAGTGATCGCTCTCCACTTTCGCCCTGTCGGGGCTATGGGCCAGCAACAGTCAGGATCGATCTCTCTTTCCGGAGGTGGACGGATTCAATCCACAACAAATTAATTGAAAAGAAAAAAAAGCATGGTGAAAAGAAAGATGGGGCCTGTCAGTGGACATGCAGAGAGGAGAGATGGATGATGGAGGAACCCTTTTTTTTACCAGCAAGTAAAAGGATTTTGCCGCTGCACATCTCTTCTCCATCTCCAGATGGTGTGCAAGCTTCCATTTTGTGATGGAACATTGCAAAAATATTGAAGCTCAAGCTTCCTACTTGTGCTTCAGATAAGTATTCAGCCTCCCAAGTGGTGCATCCCATTGAAGCACTTGTTCTCAGCACAGTGATGCACTCTACAGTCCTGGCCGAATCTGGACCGTGTCACTGGCAGCTGTGGCTATAGCATTGCCCTGGGAGGGAGGGTTTGTTAGTCAGGAGGATATCCACTGCCTCATTGCCATAGCTCCCTGCCAACATTACACGCCAACAGTAGTCGCACAGTTCTCTGTGGCAGCTCAGCTGGCGTGAACAGTGGTAGCGTTTTGGAAGGACGTTTGTGTCCTTTGCGAATTGAAGGAGCGCATTGCAGTAAAGGGACAGCATTCCAAATTCAGGAGAAAAAATTGGAATTAATTCATTGATTAGCTGTGGGGGAAAAATGCACCATTACTTTGGGATTGATAAATGTATCCCAAGGTGGCCTGTGTACACGTGTAGCAAAGGGGGTTATTTTTTATGGATTAAGCTTTTAGCTCAGGACTATTGGGTTGCTTATGGTTGGAGCATTGTTACTGTGCACTTTAGGTCAATTACTCAGTTGTTCCTCTGGAGAAAAACATGTGCAAGATTGAGTCTTTTCCCATCAAAGATTAATGCTAAAATGGAATGGTCTTCTATTATCATAAACAAATCAGTGAAAATAGCATCCTATCCCATTAACTTTGATTTGTTGATTGAGCAGCATAACAGCAAACATAAAATGGCCACATTAAATACACTGTATGCATGTAGCTTAACCACAGGAGCCAGCAGGAGAACCATAGAAGCAGTACATGCATTGCGCCTGCCAGCCTGGAACTCTATCTGAAACCTCAAAAAAAGATGAACTCCAGAAAATATCTCATCAAATCTTATTGAATGTGGCTTTAGTCAAACGTATCTGAAAGGAATTGTGAGGAGAGTGTAGGATGAAAAGGAGAGATGAATTGAGAAAGAGACTGAGAGAGGGTGAAGGAAGATAAGCAGCTGTGAGGTGGTTTTATGTTGAAAATAATTTTACAGTACCAAGGTAATTTTATGACATGGAATGATCCCTAACAAACTCACTTTGTAATTTGCCTAATGTGAAATTGAAATGCATTGGAGCAGTCCAGTCCAGAGTGTTTGACAATGTAGCATTGTAATGTGTTATGATAACACTTATGTTATGAAAGCTCTACGAAATTAGTTGCATTTAATGCCATGTATTAATAATACTCAGACAGGAGCTCAGATTTAACACAGACCAGAAACCAATCAAAGAGCGATACTATAAATAGCCATTAAGGCACTTGAATTCTTCAAGGATTCTGGCAGGGAGATGCAGATCACAAAGCCTGAGGAGCCATAACCAGCCAATAACACACCAGTGTGCAATGTGCCGGTAGCGTCACAAATGGGTCAGAGATAGACTTTAGTCTCTGATCAGTATTTCATTCTGCTGAAGCTGAGACTTAGCCACTGTCTAGGCCTGGTTCTGCACACATGTTGTAATTTACTAGCCATCAGTGTGTTACATTTTCTGGCTTGTAAAACATTTACTATTGTAAAAAAAAATATCAAGTTATAGATAATCTTAACAAATTATTCATGTTTAACACATTACAAATGTCTTCCCAAGTTAGGTAATATTTAGTTATATGTACAAGAATCATTTATATGTTAAGAAATAATTATATTTTTAGTGTATTGTCATTTTTTGTTTAAAATTCCCCAAATTATTACAGTATAAAACTTTTTACAAATATTTGGTAAATATGATTTATTTGCGCACTTTTCCACATTTGTTTTTATGTAATGTAGGTGAATTATTTGACTTGAAAGATGCAAATTCCCCTCCATCTCTCCCACCCCCATCACCACCACATCCTCAACTTTCCAGTTATACCAGCAACACTGGTTATTTGGTGACCATTTTGTTGTGTGAAATTTTGTGTGCCATCTCATGCCTAATTAGAAACAGTTGGCATGCCAAAGACATTTAGCCTTGCTCCTGACATAGAGCATATCAAGTACTGCAAAAAGTTTGCATGTCAGCATCCTAAATCCAAACACTAGAGCACAATGTGAGCCCCAGCTGTCATCTGCAGTACTCGCCCACAGGCCACAAGTTTAATCCTTCACTCATTTTAATGCCTGCCTTCCCATATGGATGCCGATGATGTGGAAAAACTGTTTCCATGATTTCATACTGTATATCCTCAAATTGTTTGTGCTATAAAATATAATCTGCTGTGATCTTACAGCACTATTTAAGAGTGAGCAATCAGGAGGTTTACTGAACCCAACTCTCTGGAGGTCCACATCCAAACCGAACAATTCAGCTCTCTAGAGGAAAAAACATCAACTACACAACAAGTGTAGGTATTTTGGAGTAGGTTGTTATGGAAACTGATTTTTTGAATCAGTCAGGTAGTACTAACTTCTCACATCAGAACTGGGCTCAATTGGGTTTGTTCTCTGGATACTTGATAGTGTCTGAGACAAGCTTCATTCAGCTCACTCTCGCCATCACATCAGGGCTTATTCCAGGCGCTTTTCCACCATGCCGTAGCGGTAGGCCAATCTGTGATCCCATGTTTTCTTGCTTTTTCCACTGCCAAGCGAACCATACCAAGTACCCATGCTGAATTCATGCGAACTACGAGGGAGGGGATTGACCTAAGAATAGCGGGAGTAATTGGCTATCAAATTGGGAGAAAACCGGGAGAAAATCGAAGAAAAAAAAATAATAATATATATATTTTTTAAATGTTAATTTTTATCAGTCTAATTTACACTTTTTAATATGATGTAATAGTAGTGTTAATAATAGATGGTTATTAATTATTCAAAACAAATACCATGTTTAAAAAGTTTCAATGGGAAGACTACCTCAGGCTGTTCTCAGTCACCTGGGTGTTTGGTGGAGGTGGTGGGTGTTCGGCTACCCTGCCACTGTTGTGAGATTTATGGACCAAGAATCTCTGCCCCTGCCAAAGAAGAGGAGCTGGAGGCTGACCAGGGAGAAGGGTGTAAGAGACACAGCGCCACGTGTTAACATCCCATTGGTATCTTCCCTCTCTTGATTTTTTTGGTTTTTACATCACATTTTAAAGCAAAAATGGGATTTCAGGAAGCATTGGTAAACCGATTAATTCATTTCCTGCCTTTTGCTTTT
Organism: Aldrovandia affinis; assembly: GCA_029706075.1. Taxonomy (NCBI): domain Eukaryota; kingdom Metazoa; phylum Chordata; class Actinopteri; order Notacanthiformes; family Halosauridae; genus Aldrovandia; species Aldrovandia affinis. Next base: position 5,527,551 of record JAINUG010000013.1, on the reverse strand, counting down.
TTGCCGTCCCCTGTTGCATTGTTTGCGGTGGACTAGATCCAGATCAGACCGCGTGTCAGTGGGCGAGCTGTGTGTGCTGTGATCACAGCCAATGCAGCATTGAGTTAACGAGCACGGATGTTAAGCCTTGCTGTGCTCTCTGTGTGTGTCAACTGTGATTTAATTAAGTCAAGGTGGGAAGTGTGCACTTAAACGGCTTGTGAATTACTCCACCGCCGCCCCATACAGCATAATACATTTTTCCATATGTCAGCTGACCCTCAAACATGGCAATATGCAATGAATAACTTGACACTCCACTGTCTTGCTATTCACACTTCAGTTTTCCGGAGGGCCAAAGCTCCTCTATTGTTAAGCCCATATAGATTTGTATTTTTTATTTCATCTTTATTTTACTAGGAATTCCCATTGAGATTAGGGGCCACATTTATTTTAAAAGTTGCGTAGAAACCATCGTGCATTTGATCTAAGATCATTTCTGAAATGTGCGTACGTGTGATTCAGAGAAAATGAACGTACGCACAAAAAACCGTGCGTACGCCACTCCCCATGTGAAATCTCTAAGTCACAAATGATCTTGAAATTGTGCGTAGCTGAATGGTTTTAGATCTCCGCCTTGTAAACACCCCCTAATTAATATCATTAGCATATTGTCACATGCCACGCGACAATCCCTGACGGGAACAGAGCAGTCTAAACACGGAGTGGAGTTTGCCAGTCTACGGACCGGATTTCAGTTTATTTAGAGAGATTTCTCTTTCCCCACACGGGCCAGAGAACGAGCACCGGGAGGGTAAAATAAAATACACAAAAACATAAACTCTTTACCCTAGTTGCCGCGAAGCTTTCGGGTCAACTAAAACTGAAAATAACAAAACCAAATCAAGCAATATAGAACCGCAACTTTTCAGTTGGTTCGCTTATTTTAACTTTCGCTTCGTCTTTCACTTTGTCTTTCACTTTGTCTTTCACTTTTTCTTTCCGCTCCCCGGTCTCCTACATCTCTGCTTACTTGTTCCAGCCCATTGCTCCACCGGCCAACCGCATGCCATGGCTGTTTTCTCAAAGAGCTCCACGAACGCCTCCGGGTTGTCGTCCGGTCCCATTAACTCCAGGATGGCAGCTCTGTCTGCTGCCTGGGTAGCGGTGATAGCTCGCAGCGCCTCCTGTTGGTCTTCCTGGGAACGTACAAGAGTGCGCTGCTGAGCCTCCTGCATCGCAGCCAGGTGGGCGATCACCTGGGAGAGTTGGCTCTCCATGTTCTCCAGTGGTGCTGCTCTGCTTCCCGGGGTTCGGCACCACTTTGTCACACGCCACGTGACAAACCCTGGATGGGAACAGAACAGCCAGGAGACGGAGTGGAGTTTGTCGGTCTACAGACCAGATTATTATTTTATTTTTTCCTGGGAGTAGCAGGTTAACATATAACAACTCCAACCCATGCATACAGAGGGGCCTGTACAAAGAAGATTTTGCTTCTTTGTAGATGGAGAAGCAATTTTAAAATTAAGAGATTGAAAGGTAACTTTGAATGCTGTTGTGACAAAACAAAGTTAAACAACATCTGGGTAGGACCCCCCCATAACAGCCTGAATTCTTCGTGGCATGGATTCAACAAGGTGCTGGAAACATTACTCAGAGATCCTGGTCCATGTTAACATGATAGCGTCACGCAGTTGCTGCAGATTTGTCAGCTGCACATTCATGTTGCAAATCTCCCGATCCACCACATCTCAAAGGTGCTCTATTGGACTGAGGTCTGGTGACTGTGGAGGCCATTGAAGTACACTGAACTCATTGTCATGTCCGTGGAACCAGCTTGAGATGACATGTGCGTTGTGACATGGCGCATTATCCTGCTGGAAATAGCCATTAGAAGATGGGTAGACTGTGGCCATAAAGAGATGCACATGGTCAGCAACAAGATTCAGGTAGGCTGTAGGATTTAAACGATGCTCAATTGGTATTAAGGGGCCTAATGTGTGCCAAGAAAACATTCTCCACACCATTACATCACCACCACCAGCCTGAACCGTTGACACAAGGCAGGATGGATGCATGGATTCATGTTGTTTACGCCAAATTCTGAGCCTACCATCTGCATTTCACAGCAGAAATCAAGATTCATCAGACCAGGCAAAGTTTTTCCAATCTTCAACTGTTCAGTTTTGGTGCGCCTGTGCCCATTGAAGCCTCACTTTCCTGTTCTTAGCTGACAGGAGTGGAACCTGGTGTGGTCTTCTGCTGCTGTAGCCCATCCACTTCAAGGTTCGACGTGTTGTGCATTCAGAGATGCTCTTCTGCATACCACTGTTGTAACGCGTGGTTATTTGACTTACTGTCGCCTTCCTGTCAGCTTGAACCAGTCTGGCCATTCTCCTCTGACCTCTCTCATTAACAAGGTGTTTTCGTCCACAGAACTGCTGCTCACTGGATGTTTTTTGTTTTTCGGACCATTCTCTGTGAACTCTGTTGAACCCAGACTGTTGTGCGTGAAAATCCCATGAGATCAGCAGTTTCTGAGATACTCACACCACCCCGTTTGGCACCAACAATTATTCCAAGGTCAAAGTCACAAAATCACATTTCTTCCCCATTCTTGGTCTGAACAACAACTGAACTTCTTGACCATGTCTGCATGCTTTTATGCATTGAGTTACTGCCACATGATTGGCTGATTAGATAATTGCATTGCGAGCAGGTGTACAGGTGTACCTAATAAAGTGGCCACTGAGTGTTATATATATATATATATATATATATATATATACAGTATATATATAAAACAGGCTTCTCACAATAGTAAAACATGCCTTTACTCTGCTTCACAAAATGAGAGTCCCTAACCCTTCCCACAGCTGATTTAACCCCTGGTTAATTACATTACAATCAGGTGTGTGATTGGCTTCATTCTTCTCAGCCTGTTACACAGATCCAACAATGACATAAACAAAGAAAATTGATAGTTTCATGATGGGCATGATAATATGCTAGCTGATACAGAATTGGTTGTAAAGTGAAAACATTTGAGCACCCAAGGCACATTTAAAGACAGTTACAAATGTAACAAATTGAAATGAATGTTACATTTCATGAAGAAGCTGTTTAAAAACAAAATAGTTTTTTGTGCCAAACAGGGAAATTGTACATTTGAAACTGGACTGATAAAATGAGTTTTCACCCTGTTCAGTTTAAGGTTTTCTTCAGTATTCAAGCTTATCAAATTTAGAGAATGGCAAGCTGCATTCTTAATGCTTCTACATTTTATTTTAAAAATACCTTAACTTTATTGAGTGAAAACAAGAGGGAGTATACTGTAATCTGTGAAGACCCAACCTCTGTACAACAGTTTTGACTTTCACTGATAAAGCTCATCCCAACCTTTGGCAGAAACTCACCTATTTGGATGGTTATTGATTTTCAGCTTAAGACTTCGCAAAACTGAGCAAGATGATTTTTTTTCCATAAGCAACGCCCCCCCCAAACACACACACATACACGCATACACAAACCTAAAGCCTACACTGCCCTCTATCTCTTTCCCCACAATCCTCTCTGGTTCCTCTCTGGTGGCTTGACCTGTCTATTTACATAAACACGATAATTAGGCGCAATCCCCAATGGAGTCCTTTCTCTTGATTTCATTTCAGGTCATTCTTTACACAGCCAATCCCTTATCCTTGGAAAGCATCAATTCCCCCCAAATCTACTGGCCGATTTGGTTGTAGGGACAAGGGAGCTGACCTACCATTCTTGTTCTGTAAAAGCAAATGAAATAGGGAACACACCAGGGAGCTTAGTTACATGGGGTCATTCTTAGTCTGCCATTCCTATGGGGATATAAAAAGGAAAAGTGTGTGTTTGTGCGTGTGTGTGTTTTGCAGTCAGTGGGCTTGGGTTTAATGACTGAGCTCTGGGAGTTGATTGGTCAATGGGGGACCACACAGATGCTTAAAAAAACAGATTTGTTTTCTGGTCATGTCCCACACTGTTGAACCAAGCAGTGAAGGTATTTTTTAAATACTGACCAGACCAATACACAGCATATATTTAAGTCATATATTTATATATACAATAGCATGTCTAAATGGTTAATATGAGCTCACTTTACATTACAGATGAATGTCTATGAAACCTAGATCATGTTGTTCAGAATGGCCATCAAGGCACTGCACCATTTGTATGTATTCATATTGAAGTTGACCGTGGCTGAGTGAAAGACTGTTTTCTCACATTGCAGCATTGTGTGTCTGTGTTGACGTGAGTTTGTGTAACTGTCTCTGGATGGAGTTTCTGCTCATCGATGCACAGATGGGGCTTGGCCTTCTGTGCGGCCTGCGAGTGTGGCGCAGAGGAACAAACCGCAGACCATGTCATCCTGGATTGCCCGATTTATCGGGCACCCAATGAGATCCATAGTCTGTTGGCTTTGGATGACGACACGGTGACATGGGTGCTGGAGATGTGCCCCAAAATATAGTCTGGGTGAACCCCCCCTAGGCTTGAGGTGGTAAAAGGATAGCCCCTCGGCCCCGAGCCTAGGGGAGCAGAAAAACATACCCAAACGAAGAAGAGGAATAACTGTTTTAGAACATTATGATGGAGTGTTCTGTGTTTAGTGACTGTGTTAGAACAGTATGGTGGAGTGTTCTGTGTTTAGTGACTGTGTTAGAACAGTATGGTGGAGTGTTCTGTGTTTAGTGACTGTGTTAGAACAGTATGGTGGAGTGTTCTGTGTTTAGTGACTGTTTTATAACAGTATGATGGAGTGTTCTGTGTTTAGTGACCTTGATAGAACAGTATGGTGGAGTGTTCTGTGTTATGTGACTGTGTTAGGACAGTATGATGGAGTGTCCTCTGTTAGAACAATATGGTGGAGTGTTCTGGGTTAAGTGACTATACCCTTTCTCCCCAGGCCTGCACTCAGAACCAGAGGTGAAGGCAAAGGCAGAGGAGTCCCCAGGGAGCTTGGTCATGTTGACTCCTGTGTGTGAGGCCTCGCCCCTGGAACTGGCAGCACTGGCGTCCCCTCAGGTGTCCCCGGCGTCACAGGTTTCAGAGAGTACGTCAGACGCCAGTGCAGCTGACAACCCTGGCCTGGCCCTCCAGCCCGGCCCTCGGGGCCAGGAGCCCCCCAAAAGTGAGGGGGAGCCTTGTACGGAGGTGGACAAGGACCCCAAAAAGAACAAGCAGCACCTCCACTGTCCCGTGTGCAAAGTTACTGTCAACTCCACGTCCCAGCTGGAAGCCCATAACAGCGGTATGGCCACTACAGCTCATTGTGGATCACCTCAGCCTCCCTGTTTGGCAGCATACACAGCATTTGCTATATCCATGCTATAGCTGTCTGCTACACCCTAAACTGTGTGTAGTGCCTTCACAGTGACAGTGTTGCTGGCCCTTAAATTTTTAAAGAATTTATTTCTGATTTGGTCCCATTTTCTCCCTATTTAGTAGCCAATTACACCCTCTCTTTTTCATGTCAATCCCCTCTTGTATTGTGAGTTCGGTGCCGTAGCCCTGTGACCGGCAGTGACAAAGGCAAAGTATCGTCTCCTCTGAGATGGCACTCGCCAAGTCGTCGACCGTAACTCTGATACTCCAGAGCCACTCCTATATGCAGTGAACTCATGTCGGCTTCCCTCCCCCCTCCCTGGGGCAGACGGCCAATTGCCGCCCCCTAGTGGCACTCCCAGCCAGAGCCGACTCTTAAGAGGCCACCCTTAAATATTTAACATGAATGTAACTACCTGGTGTAGTGTACTCTGAAAGGTCAGAGATAATATATTGATGCATAAGCTAGAACCTGTGTTTGAGTGTCTTTCCGGTGGTGCTGCATGCCCCAGGGTCCAAACACAAGCTGATGCTGGAGGGCCAGAGCGTGCAGCCGAGGCGAAGGAGCAAGGTGGTGTCGTCCCGCGCCACCTGCAAGACCAAGCGTCTGGGCAGCAAGGGCAGCATAGCCGTCGCCAGCAAAGCCTTCCACTGCGAGGTGTGCGAGATCTACGTCAACTCCGAGACGCAGCTCAAGCAGGTGGGTCTCAGGAGGGCACTCGGATTTGACACGCTGAGAAAGTGAACCTGAGCTGGCAGAGAGATTAGTGCTCAGGGTCCTCCATTTTGAACACGAAAGCCATAGGTTTGACCAAAAGTACATTTTAGTCAAAATGGCTATACCACCATGCTTGCGCACACACACATACACACACTCACGCATGCATGCGCTTACCTACACAGCAATTAAAACCAACACACACACACACACACACACACACACACACACATGATTCAGTGACCAACTCAATTTATTGAACGCCAACTTCGAAATGCATGTCATCACAATGCATATCCAAGCATTAATATCACCTATACAATAATCATCAGACACAGAACCTGCTTCAGTAGTAATCAACAGACTGTGTAAACATAAATTGTTTCTCTTCATAGGCCTATTGGCATTGCCATTATTAACATTATAAATTGTCATTATGCATAACCATTCAATGGACAGCCTCCACATATTGACAAACACGGTAAGACTCACTGTACTAAAACAGTGAGATCAGTTACATCACTCAGCCCCTGTGGAGAGCCCGAACGCCATGGCTGACCTACAGGAAGTGATCTCCCCACCTGAGCCTAACCTTCAGACTTTGCACCCAGCTCCCAGCAGGTGTCCTGTAACGGCTCCCTCAGATCCAGGACACTGCTGATGATGAAAAGTGAAGAGGGAGACCGGGGGTTACAGGAGGATAAGTGCAGTTTAAACAGGGACATTGTGACATTTCCAAAAGGCATGAAACAGCGGTTAATGCTTCCAAAGACTTTGGTTACGGTGGTCCTGGCCCAACAATCACAACACTGTCTTCGAAATGAGAGAGATGTGGAGGACCATTTCAGTCTGCCCACGCTCTTACTTTCAAACTGCGCCATGCCCAATACGCAGTGATGATTAATTTTTTTTATGGCGTTTCAACTCCTTAGTAGTTGTGTGGATGATCATCAAGAATAAAGGGAAACATGACTGCTTTGTGGGGACCATGTCTTCATTTGTGACAAGGAAAGGACCCCCAGGCTATAGAAACTAAGAACACTCACACAAAGACTATCCTTTCACTATATGTAATCTACATATTCATTATGGGCATTTGTATATTAATTCAAGACACCTTTGTATATTTACAAAAATTCTGAAGTACTCTACATCAGTGTTACATTCCCTGAAGCACAAACACCAGTGCCATTTAATGGATAACTGTAAGGTTCAAGGATACGAGAGTGCTACCAGTGCAACTAAATGGTGATGCTACACACTCACAGACACACAGACGCATTTACACACTCAGACACACATGCATACACACACAAACACATTTACACACACAAACGCATTTACACACTCAGGCACACACGCACAGACACACACACACATTTACACACTTAGGCATACACACATACACGCACAAATGCATTTACACACTCATACACACATTCACAGACACACAAACACATTTACACACTCAGGCACACTTAGACACACATACACACACACACACATACATACAGCCCACTGCTTGTGGCTGTGGCTGTTTTTGTAGAGGCAGCTACTGTCGCAATGCGTGACAAAGGGCTCCTCTTATCTGGGATACAGGATAGCCTGGTCTTCACGCTGGTTCTTCTGAGTAATAAAAGTCACCCAAGCCATCCTGTCTTTTAGCCATACTTTATGTGGTGTCAAATGGAGCTGTATTTTTTTGCCCTTGCTCAGAGTAATGAAAATGAAGTAGGAAAAGACAGTTAAAAAAGGACAAGGCAACACATATTGTAAAAGTTGGGCTGAAAGGATAAAAAAACATAACATTTTCTATTGCGCAGATGTCAAAGAAGCCATGCAGTCAGATTCAGGTTAATTATAAGAGTATGATTAACTTAACTTTTTAAGGACAGAATCACATTGAGGCAGGTATTAAAATGTACCACATTATTGTTTCTGACTAAATTGCCAGTTCCATTGAGTACTCCTTCTAGGATGTGATTTTTATAGTCCATATCAATAAAGCTGGAAGTAAGGCATCTCTGATCGCCACGGACCTTCTGGGAGTTGTAGTCTTAGTGGTGTACATAGGTTGCATACTAATAAGTGGTATGAGGGGGCTGAAAAGGAGCACGTGCCAGACAGTAAATGCTTTGGGGAGGAAGAGGGAGAAATTGAATCCAGTGACACAGAGGGGGAAATGAGAGGAGGTGAAGGCAGGGTGAAATTATTGTTTTACTCCTTAATCCTGATTTTCTTTTCAGCACATGAACAGTCGGAGACACAAGGACCGACTGGCTGGCAAGCCCCCAAAACCCAAATTCAGCCCATACAACAAGAGCCAACAGAACTCTGTCTTAACAGTGAGTCCCCACCCCTACCAGCTCGCTCACACACATACTATACAGCCCCCAACAACACATGTGCAAACACACACACACACACACACACACACACACATACAGACACACACCACACACACACACACACACACACACACCTACAGACACACATACACACACACATACAGACACACACCACACACACACACACACATACACACATGTTCACTCACACGCATACACACACACCACACCACACACACACATACACACACACACACACACACACATACACATATACATACACACACACACACACATACACACATGTTCGCTCACACGCATACACACACACACACATACACACACATACACACGTTCACTCACACGCACACACAAGCTCACACTCTCCACCCCCGACCCCATCTCTCTTCCCCTGCAGAGCTTGAGATGGAGTGGGTATGCTGGCGGTGCTGTCTCCGCCATGAAGAAAGTGTTCAACCACAGCAACCTCACTGCCCTTTCCCCTCAGGTGAGGGCTTGGGGCAGAGACACAAGTGAAAGCACTCAGCTGTAGAAGGCTTTAGTCCTGTCCAAGGGCACTTGAACAGGACTGAAGCGGGAGAAATGGCTTGATGGGGAACCAGTGTGCAAGAGTAAGGTTCAGGCAGAACAGATGCGCTTGCTGGTACAAAGCTAAGGCACATTAGCAGGTTAAGCTCAAAGGCAGACCAAGTTGCCTGTGTATCTTCCTAGAGAGCTCAAATCATTCTAGATCCTTCTGATCCTTCTCATTTGTTCAAGAATGTCCAACCCAAACCAGGTTTGTGACTGGTAGGGGAAGAGGCCCCACTGGTCTACATTGCACTGGCTGGGAATGGATGTATAAACAACTCCACTGTTAAACAGCTTCAGAACAACTGCAAATGAATATTGGAAAAAGCGCGAGCACATAGACACAGACACACACATGCACTCACTTAGGACCCCACGGGACTCATATTTGTCCAGCTGCTACGGAAACACAGCATCCCAAAGCAGTGCACATTCTTGTGTGGGATATTTAAAGCCGGTTGAAGAAGCTGCAAGCTCCACTCGTCTCTGTGCAGTCTCAGGTCTTAGTTTTTTATGGTGAGCTCTCGCAATACGCAGACAGTGCTCTGGGATGGATGAAGTCCAAGCGCACGCAAACAGAGTGAACGCTTTGATGTGGCGGACGCGGCCGGACAGTGAGCCTCGCACTGCAGCTGTGGAGTGGAGAGCAGACACTTTTAAGACTTGCGGCTGGTTGCCTGGCTGGCACAATCTGGACTCCTCGGTCTGTCCCAGTTGGTGGCTGGAGTGGTCATCATGTGCCTTTCATAGAGAGTGATTGTCACACAGCTTTGGCATCATGACGAAGGCGGGGTATGGGCTCCTGTCCAGGATCGGTCTTGGCGACTGTGCCCTTTGCCTGGATTGTGCCAAGCCAACTGAATTGATTTACAGTACTTGTGAAATGTTTTTAAAAAAGGAATCTCTTTGTCCGACGCTGTCCACTATGACCGGGGGTTCGAATACACCTGGCGCGACCAGTTTCGGCTCTGGCCGGCAGTGCCACTAGGGGGCGGCAATTGGTTGTCCTCCCCAGGGAGGGGGGAGGGATAAAAGTCAAATTAGCTTGCTGCATATATGAGTGGTCCTGTCTGTTATGGTGACCATGGCGGGTGCCGGTTCAGAGGAGATGGTGCAGCGCCCACTACCGGTCTCGGGACTACGGCAGTGACTTCTCATTGTAAACATTATTGGTTTGTGAATCCTGATGCATGCAGTGTGGTCTCCTTCTCTTCTAGACCAAACTGGCCCTGCAGAAGCAGCTGGCAAAGACCCTGACGGCAAGCTTCCTGCCCGGCCCACTGAACCCGGCCACCCTCTGCACCTTGGCCACCAACCCCCTGGCCCTGCGCCACCCAGCAGGCACTGCCACGCTCATCCAGGCACCCTTACTGAGCCACGCCCTCTTCAGGCCTGCCCCAGGGCCCCTGAGGGCCACACACACTCCCATCATCTTCTCCCCGTACTAGTTTTCACGACTGTGACCCACACACGGAGCCAAGCGGAACTATGCAGCCAACGAGCAAAAAGCACCTATCGATCCCACGGGCTTCAGCCATTTTTAAAAAAAAAGAAGAAGAGGCAGCAGAACGGGAGTCACACAACTGTTTCCTTCGGCTGTTTCCTTTCTGAAGACCAGCTGGACGGAACGGGCCGCCACTTTTGTGAATGGACCTAACGGAAGGGCATTAAGGTCAAGTTTATTTGTTTGTGTTATTTATTAGACAATGGTAGTGAGGTAAGCCTATATCTGTGTGTGTGTGTGACATGGCTGCCACCAACAAAATCCCTTTACTTGATGCTTCTTAGATATTTTTAACCTGATAGGGCCGGGGGTCTTCCAACTCCTGGCCACCCGGTGCAGGCTCAGTCCAATCGATCGCACAGCTGACTGCTGTGCCCCCACCCAGGCATCTAAAGGGGGGGGGGACTCAAATCTGCAGGGGCTACATGAGACTCCCACTCCAAAGGACATGCTCTGAAACCACCAGGCAGCCCACTCAGTAAAATGCATTGGGGGAAATGTATCCACAAAGTGCATTGTGGGGTGTTACCGCCAAAAAGGGATGAGTTTACTTCAGCACGTTTCTGTGAAAACAGATCTGGATGAGTCCAGCCTTAGACAATCTGCCTCTTTGACTTTGACATGAGGGCGAGGTGCACATTTTCAGGGGCTTGGGGGAAATGCGGTGACGTCCATCCCATAGCCATAGCCTGATGTGGACTGGGCATGTCTGTCAGTGGGGGCCTCAGGCCGCTCAGGAACATGGGTTATTCCACAGCCAATGAGAACCTCCTGATTGTGACAGCCCTAAAACACACTATGGAGTCTTGGATAATTGAATCAATGAGCCTGGTTCTTTTTCATATCTTGATACAGAAGAGTGAGTCATAGTACCAAATGAGATGTGCATAATTAACTTTGGGTAGCATTTCAAAAGGAATAATATTAACAGCTCATGAGAGTCTTAAAAAAGGTCATATTATCAAGCTGCTATAATTGCTGGTATTAACATGTTTTATAGTCCATATATTCTCCTTGTGTTGTTCCGTATTAAGCAATGTTGCTTTTGCTATTGCAATATCACTTGTTGGACTGGATACTGCAGGCAACACTGACAAAACTGCTAATACTGTCATATATCGGTACCTAAAACGTGTCCTTATGTTGTATCTTACCAAATACATTTAAAATCCCCAAAACATTTGCCTGATGTTAGTGTATAAGGTCTACCCTGTGAGCAGGCAAATGCTTATAAACCTTTGAATCAAAACATGATTATTTCAGAGAATAAGCTTGAGGAGTAGATATTCAACGCATAATTCTTGGCGTGTGGCCTAAACGCTTCGCTCTTCATTATTTTTATCCAGTGATTGACGTGAGCAGACGTAGCAGCAATGGCCCACAGGTTTTTGAACCTAAAATGGCAGAAGGGGGAGAAAAAAAGAAGGAAAGAACAGATTGATCAATCAGGCCTCGCTTGGTCTTTCCACCATGCATTGGAAGGTGGGTGACTTACAATGATTTCCAATGCCTCCTCTTTGTTCTGGCATCTACGGGAGGTTGTCAGGGCAGTTGGCGAAGCGTGGGGTGGACAGCGCTCCTACCAGCAGCAGTGCTCCTTTCCTGGGCGTGGAGCACTACTTTGTTTTTGCCGCTTAACAATACTAACCGCTTAATGAGCAACGTCTGCGTGCAGCACAGAGGGGGGGAGTTCTGCTTCATGTTTAGCATGCAGGGAACACTTTACACTGAACAAATTCTCCCATCAACTCCCAGTCAAGTTTCCCATCATCAAGATGATGAGTAATAATTTTGCATTTAACATATAAGTAGCAATTCATAAGGACTCAAATCAATTCATAAGGACTCAAAATATATTCTACTCAAACTAGCAGGTTCTTTGTTATGAACATGTTTTTAATTGCAGACACCCGTAATGTTTTTATTCCATCCCCTTTTGGCAAGGAGGAGCACCCTTTCCACCAGTGCAGTAACTACAATCATAAAAACCTGCGCCATATTCTCGAAGCAATAACTTCAATAACACATTTAAGAAGTGTGTCTTTGGGCGGGGCTTTTTGGTAGAGGCTGAGGGGACCGGAAGTGAAAATCAGGGTTCTGGTGTTGAATGGCCAGTGGTGTGGATAGCCCATGTTTCTGAGGCCCTCAGGGAACTGTGGAGGAACTGTGGAGGTGCTGCTACTGTCACCAGAGCCGAACGAAGGAAGACTGAGAGAAATAGAGACCTATGCACACCATCACTCACTCCATTCTTGTGCACTGTGAAGTTTTATTTGTGGGACAAAAATATATGGTTAGTGCCTGCTGGTGGGTCATAGAGAACCTTATATTCACTACAATGGAAATCCTATTTCAAACGGAATTTATTCAACATTGGTCACAGTCAATAGGAATGATCATAATTTTATATAATGTATTTGTTGCTCTTCAAGCCACGCACTTTGTCCCTACTTTTTTGCTATTGTCTTATAGTAGAGTAGAGTTCATGCTCTCTTAAAGGTGTATCAGTTTGGACAAATGACAGTGATCTCTCCATCACAGTCAGAAAAGGCCTTAAAATGGGCCTAACGTAGGTTATATTACACATCTCTGTATGAACAAAAGCCAACTCCCTTGCTCAGTTTGTCATTTACATTGAGCAAAATGACAAACTGCCAAGAACCAGTTTATCTCTCTCGCTCTCTCTTTCTCTCTCTCTCTCTCTCTCTCTCTCTCTCTCTCTCTCTCTCTCTCTCTCTCTCTCTCTCTCTCTCTCTCTCTCTCTCTCTCTCTCTCTCTCTCTCTCTCTCTCTCTCTCTCTCTCTCTCTCTCTCTCTCTCCTCTCCTCCCCTCCCTCCCTCCCTCCCTCCCTCCCTCCCTCTCCCTCTCCCTCTCTCCCACTGTCCTTGTTCGGTCTCATTTGTCATTTGAAAATACAGCAGCGCCATCTACAGTTCACATCCTGAATTCTACAGTTCACAACCTTTGCTGTTTTAAATGAAAATGCTCCTCTGTCACATTTGTGTTTCCTCTACAGCAGGTCTTTGGGAATATGAAGCCAGTTTTCATGCCATACAAATCCAAGTAACTTAAGTCCCTGATCATTGAACCAGCCTGTTGTTTTGTTGTTGTTACATTTTTAAAGGGAAATCTCCAAAATTGGTGATTTTTATCAAAAATTGTAAAAAAATAAAATTTAAAAAAAGTATATATATAAAATAGATAGATATAATAGAGTGAATAGAGATTTTATCAATTATTATCATTATTGTTACTATCAAACTGAAATTTATCTAAGGGAATTTTAGATTCCATTGATGTATGTACAGTTCAAATGTGCTTAAGAGAGGTGGAAAGAGTACTTTGCTGTCTTTTCTTTGTTTTTCAGTTTTATTAATTATTTTCAAAACAACAAAAGTAACAAATGCTGAACTATGCTTGGGTGTTTTTTATTTCTGTAAAATTATTAGAAGAGTAGCATTTAAGGAGTAAAAGAACGTAGAAGAAACAATATTTAAAGGGCCTTTTTGAGACTTGCATCACTGTAGGCAAAGGCAGCCTACAGTAACGTATTAGTCTTCGGCCTTCTCAGGTCTCTAGATCCTAATGAAATGTACAGCTCACACTTATATTGCATACTGACCCTATTCTGCTCAGCTGACAGTGTTGATTCCAGTTTCATAAAGTCAGTCAACATCTGATTACAATCTAAATTAATTTGGCCATTTTGCTGGCAAGTGTTGGCAACAAACTCTGGTAATGGGGGAATGGGGTCAGCTTGTTCTACAGAATAAATAGTTGATTTATCAATTGCCATAGTTTTCTGCCACAGAAAACATGAAATGTTTAGATGTCTTGTGTGGTAGAAGACAAATTTTGTAGTCTACAGGTGCATTTTTTGTTTTTTTATGAATGAGTTTGTATTTTGCAAGCTCTCCCATTCACCAACACCTTACCCTGTCAATCATCTGTGGCACATGTATGTGTGGTGTGTGGTCATCTCTTGAGGTCGGTGACTTGAATCAGACAATGAATGTCACTGCAGACCTCAAAAGGCTGAGATTTTACAGAGAGAGGACAAAAAGTCTTCAGAGTTTTTTGTTAAAAACTTCAGATGTTTCATATTAGGTAATACAGATACTGTACATTTTCCAAAGAAGAGACATGCAATGGAAGTAAAGTCTGACATCACAATGGATTTGTTTCAAACAAAGAATAAATCTGAAAAGTGTTTTCCTTAAAGAGAGAGGACTGGTAGGATTGATTGGGTAACATACTCAGTACACCACCAAGAGTAACCTTTTCAAACACTTGGTAATTTAGCAATAATGGTGTGATTCAATGGCCATGGGTTGATGCATTCAAAATGGGACCGAAGATCTCAGATGAATTAAAAAACTTGAAATGTGAAAAATGAAGTAATTTGTAATTTGCCTAATATGAATCATCGCCCCTGTGTGTATCATTGAAAGTATGGTTTTAAATCACTGTAGCATGGAAAAAGCTCTAGGCATTGAGTTCTCTATAGGTTCTTTTGGAAATGTTGATAGGAAGGATAAGGAGAACAGGCATTAAGTTTAAGAAGCCAACGTTGCTGGGGGCTAAACATGGCATTGCTCACATCTGATGATGATTTTTGAACAGGCCCTCATGCCCTTACCCTTAGCTCCACCCCTCTTCTTACCCATGTTTATTCCACTCCATGTATCCAACACTGGTGGCTTTGTCTGAGCACAAGGAAGAATCTATTAGCTTCTCAAAAAATATTTTGACTTCTGTGCCTACAAGAAAGATGCTCTTTGTCAGTGCCATCAAAACATGAGTGTGGAGGAATAACGTTTACTCAAAAGGCCACAATGACACTCAAAGGAATGAAGAGGGAGCAGCCTTCCGATTTGCAGTGGGTGCACTTTCATTATTGATTCTACAGGCATGCATTTGTCTCTCCAGAGCTCAAAATATCAGTGAGTGGCAGTACTGCCCATGCATTCCTGCACAATGCATTTAGTCAGTCCCATACAGTTTACCATACATTCGATGTGTTTGATCGATAAGCCCACAATCCACTGTGAAATCAATCCTTTGACTGAATGCCATGAGATCGCTCCAATTGCCAGATTACATATCAATCCTGATCAATCCCTGATCATCAAAAGATGCTTTCATTTTTGTTTAACTAAAAATGTATGATATATAGAAAAGAATAATCGAGAAATTGATCCTGAATCATTCAATCGTGTGAGTAAAATGTTTAATTTGGCCTCGTGTTGCATAGAGGAACAAATATAAGCTGCAGTGGAATATGAGCAATAATGAAAGTAAATACTGAACTGCAACTCTGATGTGGCTAAGAGTGGCATTTTCTAGAACAAGTGGTATGATAGTTTGACCAGAATTGGTGAGCTCTCTGTGCTGGGTGTTAACAGACTTCTCAGTGTGTATGATTCATGCTGTACTCCACAGAGGCACGCCTAATGTATTGGTTATTTTTCTTATCCAATCCAAGTCCTTATAATTATATAATTATAGTATAATTAGCAGTATAATTACATTGGAAAGCGATTTAGGCA
Source organism: Aldrovandia affinis (assembly GCA_029706075.1). Lineage (NCBI taxonomy): Eukaryota > Metazoa > Chordata > Actinopteri > Notacanthiformes > Halosauridae > Aldrovandia > Aldrovandia affinis. Next base: position 5,511,507 of record JAINUG010000013.1, on the reverse strand, counting down.
AGGAGAAGTCTTCCGAGCTGAAAGAGAAATCATGCTTTTCACCTTTTCTTCCTCTTCCGATGGCCAGATGGGACACTATGCCATCTACTACACTACCTGCCATTGTTGCATATCCTTCTGCTTTGCCGCTTTACATGTGACGTTGCAGTGTTTCCACTGGTCTTCATTTTCTTAAGTCCTTGCAAAGGAAAGCCATGCCAGTTTCTTTCATCTATTTTACTTTGTACATAAATGCTGTCATATCAGTGGAGCTTGTGCCAAAATGATGTCTAGTAATAATGCAAACAAGGCAATAACTGTCACTGCTATTTCAATGATCAGCAACCTTTGCAGCAAGTGCTTGCTCAAAACAATATGCTTATTTTGTTGTTTTTTGGTTTGCTCATAGATTTTTGTCACATTGGAAATGCTTTAAAGTGGAGCTTGAGGCATGGGTTTAGGCATCAGAAGCACAAACGGCCTCAAAGCGTTTAAGAGCTGCTCGAGAGGCTGCGGAGGCAGTCAAACAGCATGTTACTCAAGTTTATAAAGCAGACCATTGGAAGTACCACACCCGACTTTCCTTGACTGTGCCGGAGAAATGACTTTATGGTTGTGCTCATGATTTTTTCCTACTCGTTAAAAGCAGTGGCTTGGGTTACTGGAAGAAGACTCATCGCTGTGGATGCCACAAAATATTCGCACGTCCGTGTTGGAATTATTTAAGCACAAATAAATAGGAAAATTCATTGGTGAAAAGCCTCAAATTGGTTATGCGTTCTCTGTCTGTACGTATTATGTATAATATTGACGGTCTATGTCTATGTTTCGATAATTGAAGCCCCGGACTTCTGCACGTCAGGAATTTGAAAGCGTGCCGGTAGGTTCTAAAAAAGCACACTTGGTCTGAGCTGTCCCCCATCTTGACTGACCGGGTTGTTCAAACGGACAAAATGAACCCCGCCCCAACCTTTCACCATGGCCTCTGCTGGTACGAATCACTGTGAGTATAATCTGACTAAAAGGACATAGGTCATAGGTCATTGTTTGTGCATCAAATTGTGTATATAAATATTTGAAGTCATGTGATCAGTTGTGTTTCATCCAAAGGTAAATGTAAATGAAGAAAACATTCAAGAAAAAACTACAAAAATATACAGGGACTTGGCCAGTATTTTATTGTATTCCCTTTGTAATGTCCATTGTACAATTTATCCTGCTCTCTGATGTATCATAAAAAACTGTAACGTGAAAAGAAAAGAACATGTATTTTGATAAGAGATTGCTCATCGCTTTTATTGTTATTGCTGTATGGAGGAGAGCGAGAGGGCAAAATAAATCAGTTAGAGCTTCCACTTCATCGGTGTCACGTCCTGCTTTATTGGGGTTTAGGGCCCGGGACTGGCAGGAGGCCTCCCCCACTTCCTGCTTCATCACCTCAGACGTGTTATCGTGAGTCCCTGCGTAGCTCTCAGGTGACGACCAGAGGCATCTGTCCAAGTTGACGAAAACCTGCTGACACTGCTACTTCCAGCAATACCTTTCTGGAACCTCTGAAGGAAAGCAGAGAAGACAGGGGGCAGACAGATGCATTCCACATTGGGGAGTACATAAGCTGATCATGTGTAGCGGTGACTGCTATTAAATATGACTTCTACCTCAGAGGTGAGTCAACGGTTTCCTCCAGTCACGGGGCACCAGCTGATGTTTTAACAGGAACATTTTATCATAATTTAGGAGGAACCTGCCAATGCCTTTATTGACTGAGGATACGGTGCGCATACCAAAATGCGGGTGCTGCATGCAGAGTAACTGCCACCCCCTAAAGAATAAAACCAGAAAGAGCACACCATGAAGTCAATGTACGGAGACAAAATTCTCTTTCACCATTTATTTCTGCACCAACTTACTGAGAGGGAACACTAATGCAGTTCAGTTTGAGCCTTCCTCAGAACCAATACCTTTAATGTCAGTTTGTTTTAATCAGCAGAGCCCACTTATTAGAATAAAAAGACAACATTTACAAATAATATGCAAAAGATATTGATAGGAAGATTATTAGAAAAGATCATATGTATTTTGCTAAAACACAATGATTATCTTATACTCTCAAGTCTTTTACAATTGAAGGTAGAACTGATACTCAATCTGTTTGGTTGATACTGTTGAGGGTTCAGCTGGTCCGCGACTGGGGTGGCGTCCTTTGTCCGGTGGCTGGATGGTGTCTCTCGGCTGCGCACTGATTCTGAGCAGTTTATGGGTCCCTTCAGTGAGGTGGGAGTTTTATTACCCCTTTTTCCCCAAAATGTTTGGGTGATGGTGCCCAGCCTCGGTTTCCAGAAACAAATCCCCCATCCCCCCCTCTTTGCGTGATACAAGAGGATTAGAAGGTGAGGCAGTCCTTATTTTGGAAGGGGAAAATTGAGATGAGAATGTTCAAACATTCTTCAACAAAGAATATAACACATGCACTCTTCATATGTATTGTTCTGTGTAATGGGACAGCTGGTGATTTATTGAACCCAAGCGCAGAGATGAGGCGGAGACAGAGATGTGATGAGAAATGAGAATCTTTACTGAAAAAACTAAAAGCTCTGGGCAGTACAAACAAGACAGGAGGTAATACAAAAACTGGTATTAAGTGGAACAAACACAGTTCCCAAAACATATAGCTCGAAATAAACCAAAATCACAAGACAAAAGGGTAAATGCAAAAGCTGGCAGTAACTTTGGGCAAGAGAAACTCAAGACTGAGCCCAGATCTATGAAAGCAGACAACTTAAATAGTGAACGTAAACGAGACACAGGTGAATACACAAACAATAATCCACTTAAAACATAAAACCATTAAACAATAATACAATAAGGCAATTAGGAAAAATCAGGTGTCCAATGCCGCCCTCTGGCGGCGAGCAGCGGCACGTGCTGTCACAGTTCTGGGTGTCCATGGAAGGTGGAGTTCTGCATGTTTGGCCAGTATCTCTCGTGCTTGAAAGCAACAGCGTCTTCACAGTGTTGGCACAGGATGGATGTGATAACAAACACTCAGATTGTCTCTAATGAATAGGAGGGTTGCATTCTTATGTAACCCCACTTATGCCACTCTGCCAGCAAAGTGCAGCTCAGAAGGAGCTAGCATACTAATAAACTGAGCCCAGTAATAAAGTGTTCAAAATACATACAAAATACATAATTAACTGAATTTCTAGGGTGATGAGAGATTTGGGCTTTAGCTCTAAGATGTGGAAATTCGCTATTTCCCTGTAGTGATATTAAAAAAACTAAATAAAATGCAGTAAAATATATTCAAATGACCCAGGCTCCCACCCTGAATAGCACACACCTTCGCTATGATGTTGTAGGAAACTTAACACATCAACGCCCACAAATGTTTAGACAATGACACGGAATTGGTCAGTTCAAATCTACAGTTAAATTGTATCAAATAAAATAAAAACACAAACTTCTCTCTGCTTACTTATTGTTTCACATTTCCAGCAGCAATCCCCTTAACAGCAATTGAAAAACTAATGAAAAATGTTCATTTCTCTGAATAGGCCAAAGAAGAAAACATTGAAATGTGTTGCATGAACCCAAGGCTTCTGAAAGCTGCCCTGTTCTTCCCCAGCACACACACATATGCAATGTTGCAATGCAACATTAATTGGACTGACTTCAAATTAAACCTGGCTTGACCAATGAAAAGTCAGCATTTGAACACACGTTTAACACATGCTGTCTGGCTTATATATTATATTATTATAATATTAATATATTTTTTTAAGTTCACAAGGTTTCACTGAATTTTACAGGTCTTACGCTTACATCTCCTTCAGTTCACATTGACTGAAGTGTCCTGTTTTCACAGAACCATGGATGTTGCAAGGGGGACACAATTTTGAAGAAATTAACAGACAGGAATTTTTGAAGTGAAGAGTTGAGTTGAAGTGAGTTGAATAACCTATACAAGCAGCTTTTTTTTCAAGCTGTGTTTTTTTTTAAAAGGGCTCACTAATACTCTTTATTAGTTTACACCACCTCTGGAAGGTCTGTGCTGTTAAGCTTACAATCCTGCCCATAGCTGGGATACATTGGGAGTTGTTGTTGTCAAAAGCCAACAAAAGCTTCCTTTAAGAGTTTAAATCTGGAACAAAAAGATCAGAGAAATAAAAAATAAAAATAAAAAAGCAACAGATTTGATCAACTTGAAACAAGTTTAGAAACAACTTGAAACAGCTAAATAAACTTAAAGCACTGTGCACCTCATTTCCACAGACACACACGCATTGAAATAACAATTTCATTTTGGAAATCTCTTGGAGATTTATAGCGGTGCCAGTACAGTAGTCCTCTTATATCAAGTGAAGCCCTCGTGGACACCAATTGATTTTTGCTAGAGAATATGTGATGTGGTTTTTAAAAGACAGTCCTGTCACTCAGCTTCACAGCCATAGTTGTTCACTGGACAGCAGATAGACTCCTGGCCGTGAGTCCACGGGCCATTCATCAGAACCAGGGTTTGATCACTCAAGACAACCCCTGTGGACCTGCTGATTGATGGGTCAGCACATGTGCTGGTAAACAAGGGAGTTTGAGTTTTTCCTTCTCCTGTATGTCCCTTTTGCAACCACGGCAAGTTTCACAACCTTTCTTTTTTTTTCTTTTTTATTATTTGTTTCTCATATTTTTCCCCATTTTCCTCCCAATTTAGTAGCCAATTGTAACCTCTTTTTTATGTCAACTATCCCCCCCTTGTACTACGAGCTCGCTGCCATAGCACTGGGAACGGCAGTGACAAAGGCGTCATACCGCCTCCTCTGAGACAGAACTCGTCAAGCCATGGACCGCAAATCTGGTACGCACAGAGCCACACTAGTATGCAATGAGCTCATGCCGGCTTCCCTCCCCCTTCCCTCAGGGCGGACAGCCAATCTGGCCCCGAACGGGACTCCTGGCCAGAGGGGGCTCGAACCCTGACCGCAGTGGGCAACCTGCACTCCGGGCAAGTGTCTTTACTGTTGCTCCACCCAGGGGCCCCATCACAAGCTTTCTATGTTGCCCTTTGGATACAGTGTATATGTGGTCCACCCTGACGGACTGTGGCCTACAACGAGGATGGTTTGCATCGGGAACTCATTAGTCAAGAGGGTCATGGAAAACGCTTTGCTTTCCCACAGAATGTCCAGTTGTGTAACTCTATACACTGAAAAAGTATTAATTTGCGCTGCAGCAGGTCTACGTACACAACACAAAAAAAACATCTCAGCTACACGGCATAACTGTACATGTCTGTGAGGTCTAACTGAGACATGACAGCACAGATTAGACGGACAGCTTTTGCAACTGAGGCCCAATGAGTTGGGTATGTTCGTGACACCTCTGTCTATATTCCCAGTGTTGGGAATACTAAATCAGCCCAAGCACAGAAAAAAAAGACTACCAGCTCAAACCCGCATGATGCACAGAAAAGCCCCCTGACAGATATACTGCTGGGAGAGAGTTCCAGGGATTAGAAGGTCACCGTGGCAACTGCCAGGCTGACATAAAATGTATCTAGACTAGCATGTGAGGATTTTACATTCTGTGCTCGCCTCTCCTAGTCGAATAAAGGAGTACCACTGCAGACACTTGCCCCTTTTTCCTTTTTGGCTTCAGCAGTAAAAAGTAATAAAAAGAAAACCATTATATTTTACCTTTATAACATAAACTGGGAAATGGTTCCATTGTAACTGTCAAGTGAATCATTTCCCAAGTGGAAGGACATAAGGATGCTCATCTGTACTTCTTAGAAAAGGTTCTGAGTTTTGCCTCACGAATATGGCTACTGTTTCAGTGGCATTTTATAATCATCAGTCATGTTGCCCAAGTGCCTAAGTCTGGCTGTCTGTTGCTGTTAAGATCCCCTTAGAAACCCTATAACGATCTATTGTTGTGTTAACCATCTTGTTCCTCCTTATGACCAGAGTATCATTTGAATCCTCCCTCTTGTCAATTGAGATCAAGTTCTATTGGTAGTCTATTTTTTCTGTTCTGTTCTCACATAACAACAACAGGCACCACCACCACTATAGCAATACTGTATTGTGCATTTTTTACTGTGTTATTGCTATCAGATGGGGCTGAACGAGATCTTAAGGATCATTGTATGTGATTAGATCTCACTTCTAGAGTGCTACTAAATGAATGAGCTATTAATTCAATTTCATTACCAAGATAAATCTGTATCCATCGTCACTCTGCATAGTGGCACTAGGTGGAACTGTCTATATGAAGAATTTCTCCCTGGGTACCAGGCAGTACCAGATCAGTCACAATGGTGCATCCCAGAATAACGAGTTACGAGACAGTCTAATGTGAATCATGTCATCTCAAGCATTATGAATAATATCACACATACAGTGACACCCACCCATGATACTTAAGCAATCAAGAGCATACAGAAACAGATGAGTCATTTATTTCTGTCCACATCCTGTCCTTTAAATTAAACACTAACTACATTAGGCTTGCTTTTGGGGGGGTCTAGGCCTGGATTCCCCCTCTGTTAAGCATTTTGTGACAATTCAATTGTGAAAAGCGCTATACAAATAAATTTGATTTGATTTGATTTGATTTCCATTATAATGTTTTAGCAAACCTCTGAGTATATACACCAAGGCAGCCAAGTATTTACAAACTGCTTTTTGTGGGGTGGTATCAAATGATTTGCACACGCCCCATTTATTATGGTCACAGACAGTAAAAGGGGATATGCATCCAAAATGTTTTTCATTTTGGCTAGTGGGCGGTACAGAAGGTATAACTAGCATTGGTTTTGATCGGTAGAGAAAGCCTACCCACATCATGCCACTGGTTGGATAAGAGTCGTGCGGGGCAACAGCTTTTTCCCCTCTTAAAATGAAAAGATGGTACGTACGTTGGTTAGATTTTATATTAGCTAATGCATTTCGTCACCTCATCCAACCTAGACTAGATGATATAGTATAGTTTAGTATAGTTCCAAATCCCAACTGAGATCCTTCTGTAGTTGAGAAAATACAGTGGGGTGCAAAATTTTGGGCACCCCTGGTAAAAATGCCTTTTACAATTAGTATCTAAGTGAACAGAAGCTAACCTGACCTCTCAATGGTACAAAGTTAAACATGTTAAACATGTTCAAATTTTACAGCAAGATTACTTGTTTAAATTTTTTACAGTTTCAAAATAATAAAAAAAGGAAAAAGGCCCTCTGCAAAAGTTTGGGAACCCATTTGGATTATTCTGTGTTACTTTAAAAAAGATGATAACTAAGGCTCAGACCCAGGTGATTTACTCGTTAGGGCTTCAATGAGTCAGGTGAATATAATTCCAGGGCTGAAATATTTATTCTGAAGTAACTCCATGCCTTCTAAAGTATCTGACTGCAGTGACTGTTCTGTCTGGTGTTACCAACCATGGGTTCCTCTAAACAGTTGTCCAAGGATGTCAGAATCAAGATAGTTCACTTCCACCAACAAGGAGAAGGCTACAAAAAATTATCTCAAAGTTTCAAACTACCTATTTCCACTGTCAGAAACATTATCAGAAAATGGAAGATAAATGGAACAGTTGAAGTCAAGGCAAGGTTTGGAAGATCAAGAAAATTTTCAGATAGAATAGCCCGAGACCTGGTGAGAAATGCTCAGAAGAACCCACACATCACTGCAAAAGAGCTGCAACAAAGAGTAGCAGACACAGGTCTAGTTGTTCACAGGACAACAATACAATGTACTTTAAACCATAAAAACTTACATGGCAGAGTTGCCAGAATTAAGCCTTTCCTACGACCTCAACACAAAATCAAGCATTTGTAGTATTGTCGTGGTTTCAAAGCGACAATATCTTCAGACTTCTTGTGCAGAATTTATTTCATATTTTCAATAAAGAGGATGAGGCAAAATGTTATGTTTTTGAGTATCTGTTCTGTTGTTTTTGTACTTTGTTTATTTTTCATCAGTCCTTATTTATTATTCTTTATTCTGTTTTGCAGTTTCACCGTTCTGTCATATTCTGGTCCCTGTCTGTCTTTGTTCCGTTTATTTCGAGATCCACTCCTTGTCTTGTCATGCACTTCGGGAAGTTAAACATTTCGGGTTTTCTCCGTATTCGCTTATTATCTCGTTTTCTTCCTTCTTACTTTCTAGATTGCACTTTGTATATATTAGTTAGATGTATATAGTACTAACCAACTAATCTACTAACGTTAGGGATTTAGATTAAGTTACTAACATTACTAATCACTAATTATCTCACGCTTCTGACTATCGCTGTCATTCTCTCTTATTACCGTATCCCTGTTAGCTTTTCACTTTCCCTTTCATTCGCACGCAGCTTCTCTCTTTGCGTTCCTCCCCTTTAACTATGCACGTGTCTGCCTGATCTCCCAGGTCATTTATTGTCTATATGTTTGTATGTTTCCCAGTCCGTGTCTTGCGTTTCACCTCGTTATTAGATTAACGATTCCCAATGTTTACACCTGTGTTCCTACCTCTCTCTCCTCCCAGTCACACCTGATTCCCATTGTGTTTTCCTTCCCGGCCTGTATATTAGTTCAGTGTTTATGTTCACTCTTTGTCAGTACGTTGATCTTTATTCCCTGAGCCTATTTTTCTTAAAGCCAGAGTTTATTGAATTTTCTGAGACACCCCTTCTGTTGACTACCCCGAGCCTGCCTAGCGATTCTGTTTGTTTGCCTATCTGCCTACCTGTTTTGACTTTTTGGACTGCCTTTTTTGACTACTCTCTGCCTTGTGTTTTTGTACCTTCGATTATCTGATTCCTGGTTTTGATCCCTGCTTCCTATTAAACTACTCTTTTGCCTTATCCTGATCTGCGTCTGGGTCCTTATCCGAGTCGTCACAAAAATCTTCGGAATATCAGACTTTATTCTTAACAAGTAAAGAATAAATAAAGCCGGGATGTCTCTGCAGAGGATTCCAATTTTCTTTACTGTTACAATGTCTTTTATAGAATTTCAAACAGGCTTAACTCCTAATTTCTTACTTGTGGGTGTCTCCCTTACTCACGCGACAATGGTTTACTAAGACAATTTCTGCTTAATTTACATAGGTTAATGTTATTGGTTGGCACTTCATCTTGCTTACTCATGAAATCATTGTGGTTACAACACTTTGGAAACTCCCTAAAACTCCCATTCTTGGCCCTAAATTCCAGGACAGTTAAACAATTGTGGTTTCAGCCACCGGATAATGTAAAACATAACAGTCCCTCTCCTCTCCCCCGCATATACTTTCACTTTCTCTGTACACCAAGTCACTTGGCTGATTACACATAACAGTATACGTTCACTCATATTGATTACAGGTATGTTATACATAACAGTATACATTATAATACAATGGCATTTTCCCAATGGTATTTTCCAACATTTCCCCCCTTTGAGACTTACTAAGTCTCATACCCACATTCCATAGTACATTCATCACACACAGTGCTGCGGGAGGGGGAGCATCCCTCTCCTCTCCCACCTTATACTTTATACCGGGCATAAAGTACCACGGCATACTAAACATCTAAAAACTTTCTGGGTCCTTTAATTCACTGTGTTCTATAAACTTCAATCGATCCAAATATCCACCCTTATGCTGGATAAGCTGTAGGTCTGTAGTTAAGCTGCTGAGTTCCTAAATATATAAGTTTGCATATGGCATATAGGTTTATCAGGAACCCAGACCACACTGAACCACTGCGAAGCAAATGAATCAGCCTGCTTCTATTTTGGCCCTTCTGTTGCTTAATGCGTGTCATCAGTAAATAGATTTTCCCCATGTCTGTTGCCCAGTACTTATTCATATAACTGCAGTTAAACCTGAGCAGTGTAACAAGTTACTGCTCAGACATGCCCCCAACATGTCTCACATGGCCCTCTTCCACGTGAATACCGTCTTTGGCTTTGACGGATAGGAATGTCTTCCTGCGTTGAGTTTTCCTTACCAACAACAATTGGGCAAAGCATGACTTTAAATCGCAATGAGGCTCAGTATAGCCCGAGTTTCTTTCTATTATCACACAAGCTCATTTTAATATAAAATTATGCAAAGCGTATGCCCTCAGTCCACCCCAAATCTGTTTCGAAAGACCAAGTAGACTCAGCACCGCTCAATTTTTCATGCCTGCATAGCTGTGATATACTCGGCAGACTGCAGGGTGAGTAGAAAATAGAATATCTGTGCCATACATAAAACATGGCACACACAAACTTCAGTGTGGTGGTGGTTGTTGGCAACTAACACCAATGCCGTACTTATAAAATGTATTTCCTTGATGTATATGCCAAAGAGACAATTTGTCACCTGGCTTCTACTCCCCACGATATTATACTCCTTTAGCAGGACAGTAGGCCCAATAATCTAACAATGAATAATGAGGGAGCTGCCAATCCCCTCCACCACACGTCTCACTCGCACATCAAAACAGTTATGTCCCACTTCACACCATTTTCCCCACACTCCCTCACATCCTTCAACATTAAAGATACATCTTAATGTTGCTAACTCATTAGCCATTTCTTGGGGTGGACTTCCAGAGGCTAATAAACGAAATAAAGAACCTGCTTTATGACGCAGTTTCCTCTTTGGTTATATGCTGAGTAAAGTATTGCCCTCCGCGTTCCACCCCACAATATGACTAATGGCCCTGGGCTGCACCCCCAAAATCCTCCCACTGTTATCAAGAGAGGGAAAAAGATCATACAACCCTTACAGGCTATCACTACTTCAGCCGTAATAGTCAGGTTGCTCATAAAACACTGGAGCCACGTTCTCATATTGTGGGAGAATCAGATCTCAGACAGGGCCAGTTTGACTGAGCGATCCCAAACCACACTTAATACTTCTTCAAAAACGGCACAATCTTCAGAGTCTGAGGTAAATAAGGTTTATTGTATGCAACACAGGATTAGATACAAAAACCTGGCTGGTTTGCGCAAAACCGCTGCCCCTGGTCGCGTGCATCACCCTTTTATCATGCCGGCTCTTCCTGGAGGTTGACCACCACGCCCACCTGGCTCAACCCCTCCCCATGACCTCATGACCTTCCATCCTGCTGAGACCACTTTTTATTTTCCTTTGTTCATACTTTCATCATTTAATTAAAAGAGATAAACAGACATAAACAAACATAAACAGACACTTCAGCTGACCCAACTGTGTACTATGTATTTACCTGTATTGTGTAGATTATTAATAATTTGATTTGATACGGGGCTACATCATTGCCACACGATTTATGCGGATAGTCTAATTCCAGTGGTCTATAACATAGTATACTCGCCGCGCAGCCTAAGAATGCTGGCAGCAAAACTTGCGGGACCTCTAATACAAAGTTAAAAGTCTAAAGCATGGTGGGATTCGCTTGCTTAATTGTTAGCCCACGTCCTCTCACCCCTCGTGCTGCAGAGCTCGAACTGGGCTCATAAATCTCAATGACAGGTGAACCAGGCTCCAGGTCTTTAGCGGTCCCGTCTGGTGGGGTGAGGGCCCTGCTTAGTTAGGCCGTGAGAGTGGCGCATTAGACTGTCTCGTAAATCTTCCTACACTCACAGTTCCACCCTCAACTGTATAACACTCTTATCAGGGTATCTGCAGGTTTAGCCAAGTCAGATTTAAGGCTTTTTAATACTTTTTTAATGCCACTCAGAATGAAATTTAATACCAATTTCACGATAACAAAATGGCAAAAAATCACGCAACAACACCAATTAGGGACAAATTTGTCCAAAGATGTTTATTAAAACATAAAGGGGTAACTGGATTGGATGAAACAAAGGGGTGACACAAACATAAATAGCAAAAATATAAAATAATAAATAAAAACATCCAAATACATTCAGGGTAGGAATTTCACCAGTGTCTGGCCTGCTGCCCCTGCAAAAAAGTATGTTTACATCCACGATTAGATAATTTCGGAGATAAGGGGCCAATCCAAACCTTGCTATGTAGACCGTTTTGTCTTTGCCGCATGTGAATGTCTTAGAGATTTTCGAGTCAGGGAACATAGCACGGAATACCTCTCCTACCCCGTCATTGCCATTGTAGGACTGGTGCTTCGGACTTCTTATCTGTTGGTGCAGATGTTTTTGGTGTTGCAGGTAGTCCTACCTGAGATGGCGCAGCTGAAGTGGAGGCAGGGGCCGAACAGAAATGTGAAATACTAGTAGTTTGCAGGCGGGTTTTATCAACTGATTTATGCTTAGCGCTCTGCATGTGCGACTCGACTGCTTTCACCCCCATCGTCCCAAGTTTAAAATCCCTTTTGCAGAGTTTGCAGAGGGCCTCATGATCGACTGGGACCAACCATGGTGCAAACACTGGGTTATCGAGCAAGTTCTCATTAAATTTGCACTTTCCCATAACGAGTGCAAATGCCTGGGGTAGTTCAACTAACGTTAGCAGTGGTGGGCCGTCAGGGCCAGCAGGGCCTTCTCTGCTGGCCCTGTAACCAATAAAATTAAGTGTGTGTAAAATGCCTTTCTTGAGTATTTAGTTATCAGTTTCAATAGTGTAATATCCACAAATTACTCATGGTTAGTTTTGTTGAGGCTGAACTGGAATTTCCTACATCAAAAAAAGTCACTTAAACACCTCACAGTGATTTCAGCTGCCGAGGGCCAGCACTACAGATACTGCTAGCCTTTTGTTGAAAAACCACACATCTGATTTATAATAAGCATTAGTGACAGAATCATCAGCCAATCAAATAGCAACGTGTCCTGAGCTACCCACAACTTTCGTCATGAATTTCCTATGTAGCTTGAGTGAAAAGAAAATGTAGGTATGTTACAAAATTTTGAAATGTTATAAATCGAAACTTATCCCACCAGATAGAGCATGAAAATTCATGAAATTTTATACCTTATTCACTCTCATATGTTAAGTTTTAAGGAAGTAATGGTCATTTTAACACTTTGAAAATTTGCATATTGACCCCCATTGCTTTTCAATGGGCTTGAAACAAAAGCTGTGATCCAATAACATAAATGGCCATACCTTTCTTAAAAATAAAGATAATTGCATGAAATTTTCAGTAATTACAGATTGAAGCATTCTAAAAAAGATATGATATATATCTTAATTTTAATTATCTGAAATTACATTACATAATCAATTAATCACATAATTACATGTTGCGCACCTGCCGCCACACGGCAAAAACCACGGCAGGCAGTGAGCATTTGGGCAAAGATATCTCACATTCCAGGTCAAAAATATTGCATTTCGCATCGACAGATTTAAATGAAATTTCACCAGAAACAAGATAAAATGTTAAATTACCGTCCTGGGTACCTTTTATTTAGTCCTGAACTTGCGATCTATGACTTTGAAAGCATTAAACACGAGTCTGACTTTCAAGCGTAGCGTATGACCAAACCGAGCAATGTTTAATCAAATTTCGGTAATAAGACGAAGAATCGAGTTTTTAACCTATGCAAGGAACACAACTGGACAAATAAGACTGTCTTCTTTGGCATCTCTCTCCATTGAGAAAGAACTGCTCAATCAACTGAAGCAAAAAGGACAACTACATGAGGATGTTATTGAACGCTTTCTCAAAAAAGACAGACGCATGGACTTTATTTACAAGTGACGGGTGAGTGCTTTACTATTTGCGTCATTTGAGTGAAGTGAATGTGCACAGTGACACGTGTATTAGTATATTACTTTATTGATCCATGTGGGGAAATTTACTCTGCATTTAACCCACCCTAATCTAGCCTACTGTTGTAATTGTTGATCAGCTGTCGTGTTGTTGAGAGCCTGCGTGTGGCATAATGTGCGCATTATTTGCATATGGCTGCGTTGGCTGTAACAGAGACGTGTAAGATGTGTGTATGTGGTTTACAATTGCTTACTGAAGGCCCTGACTGAACCCCCACGGTACGCCACTGCGTTAGCGTTATCGATTGCTAACGTTAGATATTTTTTTAGCTAGCTAGATGTTAAGTTAGCTAACTTAGCTTGTTGAACTTAAATATTGTGCTCTCGAGAGTCGACTCCGTTGCTGAAATAGTTCCCCGCAAACATAAGGACCTCTGTTGGTTCCGCTCATTCCGGTCTGCGTGAGGCTACAAAACGGTAAATAAAAATCTCCGACTTTATCTCCCGTTACCCGTTTTTCCCCAGATTTCACAATGAAACATAAGATGACAAATCCAAATTTTTATCTTTCCTGTCTATGGCATTTTTAAGACCTCTGAAAGATGGATTTAAGACATTTTCAGACCAATTAAGGCCTTTATTGTTGATAAACAAATTTAATACTTTTTAATACTTTTTAAGGATCCACGGACACCCAGCATATGTCACATTCAGTAGCTGAGTCCACTGCATATGTATATGAAGGTCAGAGTTACTAAGGAAAAAGTTCCAAATCTTACACTTCTTATGGCTATAATGCCCTCGACTGGATCCCAAGGCATCCAGGCATTGTATGGGACACTGTGTCGTGTCGTACCAGGTAGTGATATTTAAATTTTGTATTCATTCGGACTGGGGATCACTAAATATATAGGTTTTGCTTCAGAGCATAGTACACAAGCCTTGTTAGTGTGTGTTCTTGCTGTGTATTCTGCCCACTTCCATCAGCTATGGCATTTTGCTCGCATCCACAGACTGTTCTTCTATTACAAAAACGTCCTTCTATTACAAAAAACAGTATACCTACTCCTATTAACACACACATCAATAGTGCCAACACACATCCAGCTGCTTTCCCTCGCTGTTCCGCATCATTTACTCCTGCTACTATGCTCAGCACATATTGATACTAACCCCAACATGACCAGCTTGATCCCAAACATCCTAACCCATTTATCCTTCCATGTTGGTGCAAATTTAGGTTTTTCCGTCCCTTTTAGTCTTTCAGTCTTCATTATCTCCATCATATTTTCCACCTGGGACTCAAATGGTATTGTGTCCGTTATCTTAGGCATAGCATCTGTTAAGTTATGAGTAGAAGTCTGCCATTTCCAGGGTTGCCAGGTCACTAAGGTCCAATTCACCCAAAACTCTTGCATCTTCTCTAATAGCATCAGCGGTGGGAGATCCGCTACCGCTAGATCTATTTCCCCCATCCTCTGGGCTTCCACCGCTGGCAACCTGGACACTATTATCATTAGCCAACCGAGGCACAGTGTGAACCCCACTAGGCCCAGGCTGACTTTCCTCATCCCGAACTTCTCTACTCTGACCCGTGTATGGTCTGGATTCTTCCCCTGTCCCCTCTTGGAGCCCCCAACTTGTACCTTCATCAGCCTCATTTTGGCCTTCCTCTTGTCCCCCTTCTATTGCTCTAGTGCAATGGTTTAAATGATACCACAAATGACTGCCTTACACTTGTAGTGCCGTTGGTGATGTCCTTGTGATCCGGAAAGGTCCTTCCCTTCTCTGCTCGTCCCACCGTCTCTGGAACTTTCTAATGTAGACCAGGTCTCCAGGTCTCAAGTGATGTCTCTCCTCTGGGTTCTCCTGCTCCTTGGCTTTTTCCTGTTCAAATATAGTCTTATGTATAGCAGTTAGTTGTTTCACATATTCTCGCAATTCTAATTCCAACATTTCCAGTGTGGGGCCTCCCGGGGGTCCCCTAATCCTAGGTACAGGCATTGTTCTACCTGTCAACATTTAATGTGGGCTAAGGTGGGTAATCCTGTTTTGTTGCATCCTATAGCTCATCAATGCCAGTGGTAGTGCATCAATCCAATTCAACCCTGTGTCCTGACATATCTTTAAAATCTTAGCTTTTAGAACTCCATTGATGCGTTCCACTATCCCCTGGGATTGGGGGTGATACACACACCCAAATCTTTGCTTGACTCTTAAAGCCTGCATTACTTGCCTCAGAACGTGGCCCACGAACCCTGGCCCATTATCTGAGTTTATTGTTACGGGAATGCCAAACCTGGGAATCACCTCATTAACTAAGAACTTCACTGCTGTCCCTGCCCCCTGATCTTTGGAGGGTACTGCCTCCACCCATCTACTAAACCGATCTATAACTACCAACATGTATCTTTTCCCCCTCACCTTTTTTAACATGTCCACGTAATCCATTAAATGTTTGAACGGGCCTTCAGGTATCGGTATGTGTCCTATAGGAGCTGTCAAACCCTTCCTAATATTATTTTGTGCGCATACCTCACACAGGCTTAGTTGGTAATCCACTGAATTCTGTAAGTATGGAGACCAAAACCCCCCTTTTTTTTAACGGACCCGCATCACCTCCCCCTGTGCGCAATGATTCACTCCATGTGCCTCACTGATTAGTAGGGTTAGTAAAGGAGTTGGTGCTATTAATAGCCCCTCTGCACTTCTCCACATTCCATCCTAATATAATATAATATAATATAATTTATATCCAAAGCATTTAGTGAATGCATACATTTTTCAGTATATGTGGCCCCAATGGGGATCAACCCACAACTTAAAGTAGTGAATGCATACATTTTCCTTTGCAGTTTTTCATATTGCTGCATGTCTTTTACATCTCCTAGTGTTGGTATTGGGGATTGCTTCCACTGGGGCAACTGCCACAACCCAAAGCATTTGCTATTTCATCTGTCTTATTGTTTCCCTTTATGACAAAGGAATTTCTTTTATGTGCCTGACACTTTATTATGGCCAACAGAACATTGCCACTATCAGGTCCAAAATCTCCTTTTATGCTGTATGTCACTTCCATTACTTTTTTAAAACCCACTTCTTCCAGAAACAGATTTTGTGCATATGCTGATTTCTCTGCCTGCTAGCCTTATCAAGGCTTTTATTTCTGCTAGTTGAGCTGAACATGGCTGGGGACCCATCCACCCAAATAGCATATCCCGATTATTTTTCCATGTAACAGGACCCATCCACAAATAAGATAATTTTTCCCTCCTTTTTTAGTGGTTCTGCCTGTAAATCTCCCCTTAGCGTCATGAATTCCTTACTTTCAGGGACGCACTCATGTGGAGTCCCTTCATGCAGGAGCGGTATGTACTCCACTGGATTCGTCACATCACACCTCACTATCTTAATATCTGCGTACACTGTCAACATTTGGTAATTGTGAATCCTTGCGGGAGTCAGTACAAATTTACCTTGATCTATCATTTCCACTACCTTGTGGTGTGTAAATATTACCACTGGATACCCCATTGTTACTGTTACAGCTTTTTCATAGGCCCACCAAATTCCTGCTAAATCCTAATAGCAGGGTGGATATCCTTGTGCTACCTCATCCAATTTTGTACTGTAATATGCTATGGGTTGTTTTTTCCTTCCCTTGCAGGTTTCCTGCATGAGGATTGCCGTTGCGAATCCCCCTGCTCTTATCGATACATATAGGTCAAATGGTTTCTCATAGTTTGGTAAAGCAAGTGCTGGAGCCTGAGTCAGCTCCTTTTTAATATTTTCAAATGCTGTGTCTGCATCTACGTACATCCCATTTTATTTTTTTATTTTTTATTCCTCAAATTGTCCTGTCCTGCTTCTTTCATCACTTTTCTTAGTGGATGTGTTTTTTCTGCATATCCCTCTATCCAATCTGAGCTAAACCCTGTCATTCCCCAAAGAGTCATCATCTGTCTTATGGTTTCTGGCCTTGGCACCTTCACTACTGCTTCTACCTGTTGTTCTGCTATACTCCTGCAACCAAACAAAAAATTTCTCCCCAGATACTCAATTCTTTGTCTGACAGAATTGCAGCTTTTTCTTGGACACTTTGGGTCCTCCTTGTGCCAATCTTTCTAACAGACTATCCATCTCACATTGTTCTCGCGAGTCTGAACATACCAACAAATCATCCACATATTGGTGGACCATACTACCTACTTCACGTCCCTTTTAAATCGTCCCTAAAAATATGAGGGGAATGCTTAAACCCTGGCGGCATTCTATTATAAGTATATTGATGATTTTCATAAGTAAACGCAAAGAGTTCCTCACTTTCTGCCGCCAGTGGTACACTAAAAAATGCTGAACACAAATCTACTACAGTGAACCATCTTGCTGTAGTGGGGATATTGGTTAACAGAGTGTGTGGATTTGGTACTTCCACTGCCATGTCTTGTACAGCATCGTTCACTGCCCGTAAATCATGTACCAATCTCCACTTTTCTCTATCTGCCTTTAGTACGGGTAGCAAGGGTGTGTTATATGGACTTCTGGCTTTTCTTAACACCCCTGCCACTACTAGGCCCTCTATTGTGTCCCTGATGCCTTTTACTGCTTCCTCTTTTAAGGGGTATTGAGGCCTGTATGGGTGTCTGTATCCTGGTTTCAATCATATTTCTACTGGGTTAGTGGATTTTACCCCTCCTACATCTGTGTCATGCCATGACCACAGCTGGTCTGGTAATAGGTTCAACTTATTCTCATTCTGCTCCTGGATTTGCTGTTTGGACCCCACGATGGGGATTTTCACCTGTTTCGGTCTCCCCCTCATGTGGGTGTCAGTCGCAATCTTCATCATTGTTTGATCCTCTGACATACACATTTTCAGATTGTCTGTTCAATATAATTTTTTCTGCCCTTTTTATCATGGATCCTAAGTCCTTAGGCCTATGTCCCGGGTTTACTTTTAGCATCACATGCCGCCTCCTTCAGTTCAAACCATTCTTTTACCCATCTATCCTAATGCAGCTCCTTCTGGTCCAATGAGGAATGCTGTAGATCGAATCCATTGTTCTTTCCCTGCACCTGAGGCCCATCTTTTTTCGAATTCCGTGCCGATGTCAAACATCATTGTACAATGTAATTCTGTCTCAGGGCATGTGGCCTCCGGTATTTGTGCTTCTACGTATTTCCCCCATTCGTTCCAAATTTGGGCCCTAACCTGTTCCTCTATATCTCCCAACCAATAAACATTTGCCCACTGATTCTCCCTTTCTTTTTTCATGTTGTACATCCCTATTAGGTTAATTCCCTCCCTATTACACTGTAAATTTAACCCTAATGCTAATATGGCATCTCTCCCTAACAAATTCACCAGCGTATGTTTACATACTATCAGTGGCAGCTTCGTTTCCTTTGCCCCTACTTTTATTGACACCGGTTCTGTCATTGGGGTCAGCTGCATTTTTCCCGAGAACCCTACTGTTTTTACATATTGACCCGACATAGGTAAATGGGCAGCACGTTTCTTTTGAATACATGTACATGTGGCTCCTGTATCTATCATCATAGGTATATTTTCCCCTTTATTTGTACATTGATTATGGGCTCTTGTTCTGCATTATTTGTTATGAGTACATGCTGTCCTACCTTATCAGGGTTCTCTGGGCACCCCTATTGGTTTCCCACGTAATTCACCGGTCCCTGGGCTTGAACTGGGACCCAGGCTGGTGCTGCAGGGCTGAGTTGAGAGTACTGCGGTTGCTGGGACTTATGGGGACAGTTCCTCTTAGTATGTCCCTCTTGCCCCCATCCCCAGCAGGTTAAAGGACCCTGAGGGGGTCTCTGCTGATGCTGGCAACTACCCTGATTTTGTCCTCTCCATTGATTGCCCTGTCCTCTGTTCCCTAATGGTTGCCCAGGTCCCCCTCCCTGACCCTGTCCTCTGTTGTGCCCCCTGCATGGCCACTGGAGGTTGAATGCCAGAGAAGTTGTAAACGACAGTGGGCTGGGGTCTGTTCGAGCCACCCCATTGTTGTAGGCCTTCAACCGTGTCTGGCTCTTCCCACGTAACATTTGCCATGAGAGGAGCCATTTTCTTAGTTTCCTTCACTTTCTCCGCTTCCTTATTTTTGTTCTTTTCCTTAGCCTTCAATTCCTCCAACTGCATTACATTTACATTTTAAGCATTTAGCAGACGCTCTTATCCAGAGCGACTTACAAGATGTGCATTAATACATGGTAGGAACAATCATAGTTAGCGCACAAGATCAGTGCAGGAATACAGCAATAGACATCATTGCAGGCATCAGCATACCACACCTGTAACACCTGTAACACCAGGAAGGAAAAAGTTAGTGTTTTTTGTTTAGTTTTTTTTTGTAAATAGTGTACAACAGGTAAATAGTGGTGACAACAGATAGACTGAATGGACAGTGTTCAGTGGTAGTGGAGTCTGAAGAGGTGGGTTTTGAGTCTCTTGCGGAAGATTGGAAGTGATTCCACAGTCCTGACTGTCGTGGAAATTAAAACTCAGCAGGATCAGAGAGAATTCCTTTAAACAGTATTAAAGCTTTAATTACGAGCAGCTGCATGGAGACCCGTGTCACGCAGGACAGCGAATCTCCCGCCTTCAAATTCAAATGGATATTTATGTCCAACACAACAGAAGGGGAGGGAACAATCACAAGGGGAAGTAACAGGGCGTTAACTTACAGGTAAATGGAGCTATGGGCTAACATGAAGATATAACAGGTTGTTAGAACAGCCCTCCCAGGGTCTTAAACCAATGGGAAGGAGGTTTCCTGCCGTGGGAACGAACAACTGTTCCTTTGAAGTTGTGGCGCGAAAAGCCCTTTGTCTCTGACTTCTGTTGGCGCTACAGCGTCACACTGAATTAATTAGTGTTGTTAGGTTCGTGTATCAAAGGAGGCGTTGAGGAGGCAAATACTAAGACCAATAATTCTTAACTCAGAATTTATTAGAGACAAGTAGAAAGTAACAGGAATCAAAAAGCAAACTACACAAATCTCTCAATTCATTTGTCCAGCTGTCTTCTGGGGAGCGCTTCTCCCGGCCGTCTTGAAACTTTTCCTTTTCTCAACATCAGGTCTTTGCTGATTGGCTGACGTTTTCCCAGGTCCTCCAATCGGCAAGCCACTTCGTCAGCGTGTCTTCCTATCGGTTCAGACTGTCCACATCTGTCTATGGAGACAATGAGCCCTGTCTTTGGTCTTATCTTAACCTTGCTGAAAACAGGTGCAAGAACTCAATTACAGAAACAGGGGCCCCGAACTAGTTTGCCACTTACTAAAATACAATGGGTCATAGAATAGGAACATGAGCTCTGCACATTAATTCACAGTCAGGTCAGAATAAAAACATACTAATAAATTCCCACAATTCCCTCCTTTGCTCACATTTATGGGAGCAACACAATTAAAGAGAGCAACTTGAGCTCCAGAAACAAAAGTTTCCCCATACTGTCTCAACATTATATCACTTTGATCCTTCGAGCCTCCCTTTCTAGGGCGCAGCTCTAGGCTAGATCCTTTCCACTGAGTTCCTTCTCCCCCGACTCCTCGGAGTGAAGGACCTGGCTCTCAGCCTCTCTGCTTCCCAGTATTTTCTTTTCAAAATACTGATCACAGAAAGCACTACTCGCTTACTAACGCATTCGGTTTCAGCTTATAGTGGCCTGACTGTACATTGAGCCGAACGCGGCAGCCATCTCTCATGGTCTTAATGCCATCTGCGATCCGACCGGCCGGTGACCCAGTCGATAGCGATCCCTAGTCCTGCATCTAATCAGGACCCCGTAGTGGCTGTTAACCACCCAGTTAGGAACCGGACGGTCTGATCCTATCCCACTTCGCTATGGGTATAGAAACTTTGACCGTTTTCACCAGCCTTGCCTGTTCACAGAGGTCGTCTCTAACGCCCCTCTGCTAGGTGTGGACTGTCATCCACGTACCACGTACTGCCTGCATACTTACATGCGACAGCTACGCCGACTAGACGGTACCACGGCAGTATGTCAATTCATACTTCATCAGACACGGGGGCCTTCAGTCTTCTCCCCGGCACTATACAAAGTCTTTAACGTGCCCTCGGAACTTTGCAATTCCGCCGCCGCCTGTTAGGGGGTAGGTTCGGGGTGCCTAATCCCCTGCCTACCGCCTCTTTTGCTGGAGGTGCGGGACTTGTATGCACTAAAAGCAGGTTACATACAGGCCTTTGGTTAAATCAACCCTCTGGCTGGTCTTTTCGGCTCTTGAACCCGGCCGGCGTGTGCCTACTCAGTCCAACCTTTGGGCATGCTAATTTTACACAAAATTATCAATTTAGGCCTTTTAAGCATTCTAGCACAGCAGAGCAATGTCACCCCGAAGGCTCTACTCAGCCACTGGGAAAAACCTCTTTGGGGTCAAAAGCACACTGTCCTGGCTTTGCAGTGCTGCCAGTGGGAGTGTTTAAAGGAGCACTCAGCATCCGCTCTGAGCGAAACCAACCAGGTGTCTAAACAGCGAACCAGACCCCGCGTTTTACAATTTATCAGCATTGGCATCCTGGGATGCTACTATCAAGGGGCTTGGTCTAGCACATGAGCCATTAAGCAAAGCGTCAGATCACATGGTTATTTCAACCTTTCAATATTAGAGATGGATTATACACTTAAGTTCTTGCTTAGAATATAAAGTTACTTGGTAAGTATAGAGTGAATATAAAATAGGTGTAAAAATAAGTATAAAGTTACTTCTTAGTGAATGTTAACAATATAAGTAGAAAACATTAGTGTAATGCGACACCATACTTTCATTTTTCAATTTTTCCTCTTTTTCTTTTTGTTTTCTTAGCAACATTCATATAGACAGACAAACAAACAAACGAACAACAGATAGACAACATTCATCTACTCCTCTTCCACAGGTCAGACATCAGGTCAGGGTATGGGTCGACTCCGAACTTCGTTGGAGTAGTACCATGCTGCAAACTCAGGATCGCCGCGAAGTTCCCTGGTCAGGTTGTTCTGTTCCGGGCGGAATATCTCGGCCCAGTCCCAGCATCGCCATCCTGCTCCTGGCTCCTTCCCATATCTGCAGTATGGATTTCCAATGGGGCAGTTCTCCGTGTAGGGTCCTGGCGGCTTCACCCCCAGGCTTTCTCCATCTCCCAATTATCTGTGGACACAAAATCTCAGGGGCTAAGGTGGTACTAGGCGTGCAACTTTGCCACTCAAAATCATTAGGGGCTAAGGTGGTAATACTAAGAGCGGGAAAGATAGACAGTGCCCACTCCTATAAACAGGGGACCCCAAATATTTTAGTTAACCAATCCAATGATCCCTCTCCCAACAGTACAGCCTGGTATTTTGGGGGCATGTCCTCTCCTTTCAGTCATAGCTCTATCAATTGTTTTAGTTATCAATGTTCGGGATAGCACGGTGCATACAACCTCCAAGTTATGTTCATCGTTGTACGTTGTAGTGAATCATGTTTATCCTATTCACATTTTTGTTGACTGTTACCGGAAAAATAGCTGACCATAGAGGAAAACTCTCAAACCCAGCTGATACTTAGTTCAGTACACATTTAAGCATCAATTTTATCATTCCTCCCCTAGAACTATCACTCCAGCTACACCGAGTGCCAGCATCAGTTTAAAGGCGATTTGATTAAACACAAACTCTCTGCTTTTAGGATTGTCTTGTGTTGTGTTCCCTGTCATATTTGTGATACTTAACACCAAAAGTCCTAACCCTGTAAATCCCATTACTCCCACCTTCCTACAGTAGTCTGTGAGACTAATCTCTTGTCTCCTCCTCCTGAACTATTCTAATGTGTCATTCTTTGATCTGAGGTATCTGGTGTCACTGGTTTAGTTTTTTTAATTTTTTAAATCTGTTACTGGTTTGTGTGAGCGTGTGGGTGCGACTGTTTTGGAACAGTCTCCGTAGTGGTGCCAAACCATATCTCCCTCCTTTGGACCCGAACAGCTCTGTCCAAAGCTTCAATCACCTGGTACGGTCCCGTCCAGGGTGATTCTATCTCCAAATTGCGATAGGTGATAGGCTTTTCCCATCTAGATATTATTTCTCTACAAATTATTATTATTATTATTTTTATTTTATTTTATTTTTTTTCAGTTGTGCATCAATTTTTGAGGTAGGGTATGCTTCTACCCAACCTGAGAATGGGTCAATCATTACTAAACAGCTCTTTTTCCCCTCACTTGGTGTGAGGTGGATGAAATCCATCATCCAAGATTCAAATAGTCAAAACATGTTAAACACCTTTTACAAATATATATATATACAGTGGGGAGAACAAGTATTTGATACACTGCCGATTTTGCAGGTTTTCCCACTTACAAAGCATGTAGAGGTCTGTAATTTTTATCATAGGTACACTTCAACTGTGAGAGACGGAATCTAAAACAAAAATCCAGAAAATCACATTGTATGATTTTTAAATAATTAATTTGCATTTTATTGCATGAAACAAGTATTTGATCACCTACCAACCAGTAAGAATTCCGGCTCTCACAGACCTGTTAGTTTTTCTTTAAGAAGCCCTCCTATTCTCCACTCATTACCTGTATTAACTGCACCTGTTTGAACTCGTTACCTGTATAAAAGACACCTCTCCACACACTCAATCAATCAGACTCCAACCTCTCCACAATGGGCAAGACCAAAGAGCTGTCTAAGGACATCAGGGACAAAATTGTAGACCTGCACAAGGCTGGGATGGGCTACAGGACAATAGGGCAAGCAGCTTGGTGAGAAGGCAACAACTGTTAGGCGCAATTATTAGAAAATGGAAGAAGTTTAAGATGACGGTCAATCTCCCTCGGTCTGGGGCTCCAAGCAAGATCTCACCTCGTGGGGCATCAATGATCATGAGAAGGTGAGGATCAGCCCAGAACTACATGGCAGGACCTGGTCAATGACCTGAAGAGAGCTGGGACCACAGTCTCAAAGAAAACCATTAGTAACACTACGCCGTCATGGATTAAAATCCTGCAGCGCACGCAAGGGTCCCCCTGCTCAAGTCAGCGCATGTCCAGGCCCGTCTGAGGTTTGCCAATGACCATCTGGATGATCAGAGGAGGAATGGGAGAAGGTCATGTGGTCTGATGAGACCAAAATAGAGCTTTTTGGTATAAACTCCACTCGCCGTGTTTGGAGGAAGAAGAAGGATGAGTACAACCCCAAGAACACCATCCCAACCGTGAAGCATGGAGGTGGAAACATCATTCTTTGGGGATGCTTTTCTGCAAAGGGGACAGGACGAATGCACCGTATTGAGGGAGGATGGATGGGGCCATGTCGCGAGATCTTGGCCAACAACCTCCTTCCCTCAATAAGAGCATTGAAGATGGGTCGTGGCTGGGTCTTCCAGCATGACAACGACCCGAACACACAGCCAGGGGCAACTAAGGAGTGGCTCCGTAGCATCTCAAGGTCCTGGAGTGGCCTAGCCAGTCTCCAGACCTGAACCCAATAGAAAATCTTTGGAGGAGCTGAAAGTCCGTGTTGCCCAGCGACAGCCCCGAAACCAGAAGGATCTGGAGAAGATCTGTATGGAGGAGTGGGCCAAAATCCCTGCTGCAGTGTGTGCAAACCTGGTCAAGAACTACAGGAAACGTCTGATCTCTGTAATTGCAAACAAGGTTTCTGTACCAAATATTAAGTTCTGTTTTTCTGATGTATCAAATACTTATTTCATGCAATAAAATGCAAATTAATTACTTAAAAATCATACAATGTGATTTTCTGGATTTTTGTTTTAGATTCTGTCTCTCACAGTTGAAGTGTACCTATGATAAAAATTACAGACCTCTACATTCTTTGTAAGTGGGAAAACCTGCAAAATCGGCAGTGTATCAAATACTTGTTCTCCCCACTGTATATATATATATATATATATTTTTTTAGTTTGTCACCCCAATCCGTATAACGTTTGTTTATCATATCTACACTCCCTCCTCTTGAGACATGGCATATGCCATGACTCAACTCTGCAGCTATGGTAAACAAAGATCTCGGTAATACAGGTTTCTTTTCTGGGCCCACCTACAGGCCAGTTTCGTTCTCAGTACATTTTGATTCGCTTTTTATCTGGTCACTCGCTTGTTGCATGTCTCTCAAGAGAGTGTCTGCAGCTGCTTCTTTTGCAGCAAGTCTGCGAATGCATTCCCCAGGGACACCTCATCTGTTCCTTTCGTATGTGTTGCACAGTTACCTCTCGTCAGTGATTTGGGTTTCTAAAATGTCACATCAGTTCCAGTATCAATGGTCGCTTTGATATTGGTTTCACTTGTTGAAGTCATTCTTTTTTCAGGATCTATCCACATAGAAAGTTACTTCTGTGTCATGAATGGGTGTGTCCATTAACCCAGGGCGTGCTGCCACAGACCTAGATGTTTCAGCTACACAATCGTGAGGATCTCCATCCTCAGCAGTTGTCAGCAAGGTAGCCGGATTAAGTGTGGTGCATTTTACAATTGTTAGATTAGGCACTTAGTAGAGTCGCCATACAGCTCAGCTGTCTTGCTGGTGACAAGAATGTATGTTTTGTTTGCATTAGTAATACAGAAACTACATGTGGTACCATCAGTGTCATTAGTTGGTATAATACTTGTAAGGGTTGGTGGTGATAGGCGCCACTCGCAGAAGCCCTAGGGGATCAAAAAGTTAGACGGAACCCGTCTAACCACTAGCTCTGTAAAACAGAGAATAGGGAAGATAATTAGGGATGAACGCAAACCACACCCACCGGGTGGTAACTCCAAGTGTCTGAAAACGTAAAGGCAATGATAGCCAAACGAACAAGTTAGTAACCTGAACCAGTCCAACCGAACTGAACAAAAGCAACCTGAATCAAAGCACCGCCTAGCGGGCAAGGTTCTTTATAATAGTTACAACTAAAAGTTAAGTAAAATAAAGACACGAGTATCCCAAAATAAAGGCTAGGAGAGCCGAGAGAACATGAATGAAACCCAAAAACAGCCCAACAGGCTGAACAACATGAACCCGAACGAAAACGCTTAATAGCGAGCAGGGTTCTTATAATGGGTACAGTAAACATGTTAATTAGATTGCATAATCCCAAAAGTTCCGAACGTCCGAAAACGCGAAGGCCAGGAGAGCCACAGAACCACATTGCAACCCGAAACAGTCGAAGTGACTGAACAACCGAAACCCAACAAAAAGCCCATAGCAAACGAGCAAGGTTTCTAATGAAGGTACAATTTAAATAAGGATTATGTAAATACCTGAACCGAATATACTGAACCTCCCAAAATGTGAAAGGCTAGGGAAGCCAACAGAACCAGGTTATCACCTGAAAACAGTCTAAACGACTGAACCCACGAAAACCAAATGAAAACGCTTAATAGCGAGCAAAGGGGTTTTTTAGTAAGACACAAGTAAATAAATTATTATGACTGGACATAACCAAAAATTCTGAGCGTCCGGAAACGCGGAAGAGCTAGGAGAGCCCACAAGATAACATGGTAAAACCTGACCCACTAGTTCTGAACGTCCGAAAACTCGAAACGGTTAGGGGGGACCGGCAGAACAGCAGGGCGACTGGACCCACATCCGACATCCTCGTCAGACAGCAGGGCCCACAAGTTGACCCACATCTGGCATCCGCAAAAACTGTAAAGCCGCAAAACAATATTGAAACCCGAAAACAGCCTCAGCGACCAGGAGGGTACAATTTACACACGAGAGAAGTTCCATAAGTGGGTACAATTAAATGGTGGCGAAAAGGTCTGAGCGTATGAAAACGCAGGAGCCTAAGAGACAGTTAGGGGGGATCGACAGACAGCAGGGCACAACAAGACCCACATCTGACGTCCGCAAAAACTCGAAACGGTTAAGGGGGACCGACAGAACCACAGAGTAAAACCTATACCAGGAGATCTGCCGAACAAAAATGAAACCAAAATAAAAGCGCATTTTTAGCGAACAAGGTTTCTATTCGTAAGAGACAAAGAAATAGGTTATAAAAAGTTCTGAGCGTATGAAAACGCAGGAGGGCTAGGAGAACCGCCAGAACAATAAGTAACCCGTAAACAGCCTATCAGACAGAACAAATGAAACTTGTGAAACACTCCTAACCACGAGTGAGTTTCAAATGTAAGAACTAAAGGTTATAAAATAGAACCCATAAACAGCCTAGACGACTGAACAAATGAAACTAGAGGAACACTCCTAACCACGAGTGAGTTTCAAATGTAGGAACTAACGGTTATGAAATAGGACCCATAAACAGCCTAGACGACTGAACAAATGAAACTAGAGGAACACTCCTAACCACGAGTGAGTTTCAAATGTAGGAACTAAAGGTTATGAAATAGGTCTGAGCGTATGAAAACGCAGGAGGCTAGCAAAGCCGCCAGGACAAAATTGAAAACCCGAAAACAGCCTCAGCGACCCAACAAAAGAAACTTAATCAATCGCTCCTACACACGAGCGAAGTTTCAAATGCGGGTACAATTTACACACGAGAGAAGTTTCAAAAGTGGGTACAATTAAATGGTTAATGAACCGACCTTAACCCAAAACTCTTTATGTCCAAAACGAGAAAGGCAGTTAGCCAAAAGAACCAGTAGTAACCCACGAACCAGTCGACCCGGCTGGATCAAACGAAACCAAAAGAAAAGCGCATTTTAGCGAACAAGGTTTCTAAAAGCAGGAAACTAAATAAGTTCTTTCGTTAGGGACCAGAGTACTCCCCAAAACGTAAACGGCTAGAAGAGCCAAAAGAACAAGTTAGAACCCCAAAGCAGTCGAACAGACTGACGAACGAAACCAACCGAAAACCCCCATTTAGAGAGAAAGTTTCCTTAAAAGGTACAACTAACTAAGTTCTTGCGTTTTTAAAAGGGATGGAAATGGAGATAGTCGTTTCTAAAGAAAAGTCTTTGTGTAGTCTTTGTGAACGTCTTGAAAAAGACATTCTTACCTTACCGGCTAAAAATCGTAAAGATGGCTTACGATTTCGCCCCGAACAAAGTTAGGTGCGAGTATTTATAGGGAAGAGCTAATTGGTCATTCAAGCCAGCTGAGCGCGTTTCAAGGAAAAAAGGCGCACACCGCCATCTGGTGGTGAATCTGGGGAACAACCGTGACAATACTATGGTTTGTGAGGCTTTTACTGCTAATGCTGCTGCTTCTACAGCATGGCAGTCCTCGTGCTACAGGATCCAGTTCTGTGGAGTAATAAGCAATTGGTCTTTGCTTACCTCCAAACCTGTTTTACCCTGCTCAAAGGCTTCGTTGACTTCAGGAGTCCATTTGATTGGATCTCGAGCCTCCATTGGTTCGCTGTAAATACAATCTAACAGTGGCTGCATCAATTGTGCATAATTACACATCCAGGTTCGGCAGAAATGTATCATTCCTAAAAAATATCATGTTTTTATTTTATTTTAGGCTTGGGGCCTGCAGTATTGTTTTTTTGTTTGTTTGTTTTTTTTCTTCTATCCTGTAAGGCTCGGCCTCGAGCTGAGATAGCGTGTCCCAGATATTTTACTTCTGGTCCACACCCCCCTTGCTTATCTCCTTGGCCTTGTGAGGCCGGAATGTCCAAACATGCCTTCTTCCGAGAAGGAGAGCAATTCAATATGTCGTCTACATACAGGAGGGGAAAAAAATCACAGATACTGCCAAATGCCCAAAGTGCAAAATGCAAAATGCACACAGCACAGCGCAGATGGATCATTCATTTGTGTTTGCGGAACATCATACAATACCTAATTATTTCTCTGATGTAAACTAGGATGGTCTTCGGAAAGAGCCAGCAGCGTGCTGTACGGTTCAAATTGCAGTTGTGTATGCACACAGCTTTGTACAGGCAAAGAATGATATTTTTACAACCTTGGATCTCTGTCCAGCAGCTGGACTCAGCTTGCTGCGTTCTTTTAGCCACATTTCAGCGAATAACAGTCCATATTTAATATTTAATATAATATTATTATATATAATACTTAGTTCCATATTTCTTTTGCTTAGCTTTATCCACTTAGATTCACAATCTTGCCACATTATGGGACCTTCAACTCCCAAACTTTTCTTTCCACATGCTCAACCCAATCTCCTGCCCCCGTAAACCTCAATTCCATTTCCCTTAAATCCTGAGGCAGGTAAACTTAACCATAACTTTCTTTTACACCCAACAACAACCACAACCACCTTTGCTATTACACTTTTTATTCACTCATAGTCATTCGCAATTGCATTCATATCACATTCATTTTTTATTCACTCATACTATGAATAAACACTCCACCTCTTAGAAAACAATTCCTCACAAGACTTGTACTTCTCCATCTCTGGGAGAAGTTCGTATCTTTGGCAAGGCACACTGTTCTGACCTCTGTGGTTTAATTAACTCTCTGCAAAAACATTCCTAAGAAACACACAGCTTTGTGCCTATCTCTTTTGGCACAGCGCCACACCTTGTGCCAGCGTGAGAAGAGGTTCAAATACTATTTTGAACAGAAACAGAATTTCTCTATCAATCCCTCCTTTTTATGATTTTATCCCATATAGTCATAAAACATTTATCAAATACTTACCCTCGAGCGGTAAGTGTCACATTACTCCGCCCAAATCCTCCTAAACTTCCTCCAGTCTGTACACTAGGGAACAGCTCCATGAGCGGGACTATTCTTTTACACTGGTGTCCCGCTACCCCACCTAACATTAATTGTCCAGAAAACAGTCTCACCCTTTATCTCAGTTCAGGATGGTGTCATCCACCACAGACTCCGCAGTTTCCAATGTGGGGCTTCCAATCCTCCTACGAGAATAGAAGGGATGGGTTCCCTAACCATCTATGATGGTCCAGTGCACTGTTCCATTGGAATTGCTGCGGCCCATCTGATGGACGTTTATCATCTCATTAATTTAAAACTGGTTGTTTAACACTTGCTATTCAAAGGAAGCGAGACTGTGATCTTAAGTTCGGAGGTTTTATAATTGCTTCGCATGAAGAACATCAGAGTATTTAAATAGTAATAATAATAATACATCTCTCTCCCTTGAGATCCCTTTTGGCTGTAGGAATTTCACCCATTGCCCCTGAATGAAACCTTATTTATTTAGCTTATTTATTTAGCGCCCCAAACACACGTTTTATCTTCCCAGCATCTGTGTTTTTCTATACATTGGGATGGGGGTCCCTCTAATTTACGAATCTCTTAATTGTCGATACTGTGGCCCCCGTGTCAACCATAAATTCCATTTCGTTTTGTCCAAATTTTGCTTTAATCATTGGGGGAGTCATTACGGGTACTTTCGCTATGTGATGCTCTGGGCCCCGTCAATACAGGGGTTCCTCCTCTCTGTAATACTCGTACTCCTGCATCGGTGCTTGGACCTGCGGCCCTCGTGGCCTGGGACCTGCTGTCCAACCTGGTGTTCTAGGTGGACCCCCTTGCGGCCTTCCCATAGCTCCCCTGCCTCTACCACTACCTCGTCCTCTGGGCCCTGGGCCTGAGGCCATCCCCATGGGCCTGTTTCGACAATAGTGTGATACGTGTCCTGTCCTTCCACAGTTCCAGCAGACTATAGGACCCTGTGAATAGCCCCCCTTCTGTTGGAATGAGGGTGCTGGGTTTTGTGGCTGACCTTGGCAGCCTGCTGTTATTGGCTGGTGTGGGGGTGGCTGAGTTGCAGTCACCTGTTGAAATGGTGGGGCTGTGCCGTAACCACTGGTGCTTCAATTACTGCTTTTGCCTTGTCTTGTTCTGATTTTGCAGTCAGGTCGGCAATTTGGAGTTTTAACAGCTTGTTTTCAAGAGTAGTGGCCTCGTCTTCTAGCAGTTTTCGCTGCCCTGTGTTTGGCTACGCAGTGTACAATGTGATCTTTCCGCACCACGGTGGGCATGTTGTCTAGGCCTACTACATCCTCTAGCTTTTGCTGCACTTTCTCTGGCAACCCTTTCTGCACTCCATGTCTCCAGTGGCCCTCTGAGCCAGTAGATGAATCTGGCCTTTCTCCTGTGCTGTGCTCCCAGAGGGTGAACGCCTTTGAATGTATGCATACACTTCCTCACCTGACATGTTTAACACCGTTCTTTGAGGTTACGTTAATTTGCAATCTATAGTTACACAAGTCTTAATCCAGTTATTTATTACTGCTTACTGCGGAGGCGTCCCTCCTGAAATATACTGTGTATTACGCGTAATAAACTAGGTTGTTATTTTATCTATATTTATCTTTATTTAGTAACGAACAATTCGCGCGTTCCTCTCTTTTTCTTTAGAAATGTACACGAGCGAATGACTCACTGTGTTGCAAAACTGTACCGAAGCGGTGCCTCATAGACCCAAGAATGAAAACCGGAAAAATAAAAATAAAACTCCTGAGGCACAGATGTAATACACTTTGATGTTAATTAATCCAATATAAGGAAAATGGTTTATTAAAATCCAAGAGCAACCATAAAAATGTTTGAAAGTCACTTAAGAATGAAAAGAATTGAAAGCCGAAAATGTTTCAACTGGTGAGATGAAAACAGTCTGTCTGCCACTCTCACTCCGACTAGCCCCCTCCTTTGCAAATTCCGTTTTCTGCTGCTCTGTTGCCCGCTGCCTGTCTCTGAATCGACCCCCCTTCGCGCGCACTTTCTACTCCGTGTAGCTCTGCTGTCCCCACAATTTTCGCTTTTCCCCCACTTAGCATTCACCCTGCCACGGAACTTTCGAACGTAGGTTTATGCTAGCGAACTATTTGTCTCAACACGCTACAAACAGTATTCCTAGAATATTTAATTGAAAGGACGAAATAATTAAAACCTGGGAAAGGTTGTATTTAAATTCGGAGACCAGGGAAACAGATAACAAATCAAACACTGCAAAGATTACGCATTCAAGTAAGAATACTTGAAAGTACACTAAAATGGAAAAAATCTAAGCTCATACACGTTCCTGAACAGTATCGAAATATCAGGACAAAATATTGAACATTTGTAATTATAAGACTCACTTAGAATGGTTGAACTGAATGGTCTTTAAAGAATCTAACTATCAATGTCCCAAACTACAAATGAAACGCTACCGGTGCGCTAAACTGAAATTATGATGGAGGTGAGATAAAATAACTAACAGACCAGAACAAGGAAAATTTGCCAACAAAATGCTGAACTCCGTAAACTAAACTATTAAGAAAGTTTGTCGAACAAAGACCTTTAAAACATTCCCGAAGCGGTGTTTCAACTCCTTATATTTCTATATAATATACGCCATTTAGCAGACGCTTTCCTCCAACTGTACATAAGCAATGTATTTTGTTTCTCACACTTTGTCTCACATTGACACAATTCGGTACAAACTCTCGCAACGGACAACTTCCCACTTTGTCTTCTCCCCTACTCTAAACTCTGTATGTATGCAAACAGAGTGTCCCTCTTCAATACCATTATCAGCGTTTTGTTGCAACACATGAAACACAATCAACACATCATTTTTCATGCTCTTATATCTACATTTCTAAATTAAGACTTGTCGATATTAAGTCCCCATGTATTCTAGTAGGGCCAGTAGTGCGTGTGTTTTACTTTCTTTATTGTGGAAACAGGGGTGCCTATATGTCATTTACTCATTAACTTTATCCGTTATATATGTCCCTTATTTCGGGCTCATTCGACTATAAATCGGGGCTCATTCGCCACGGCCCTTATCCTACTGGACCCGTGGTCTCGACAAGTCTTATTGTATTATTAACGTAAACTATATACTTATAATAACAATATTACAATTCCACTTTCCAAAAATAACCCTTATCTGTAATACTGAAGGCTGTCTAACATTTAGCAAGTATCTCATACATCGCGTGCGCTATTTTACAAGACAAAAGGACTTACACCTGTACAGCAACTTCGCGATTGCGAAGACATTTATAGGAAAGTTCAGCAAACGCGCAAGATCACATAAATGCAAGCCAGCACTTGCACATGATACGAGATCTCGTAAAGCACATGAAGACCCCATTTAACCCATAGAATATTCGCAGGCGCCATTTGAGCTCACAACACACTCCTCACAAAATTGCTGGCATATTCCTACGTTTTGACCTATTTTGGACTGCCTTTTTGCCAGTCCTAATTTATTTATTTGAATCTAGACATACAAACTTCAATGATTTCCCTTTGCCAATCCTAATTTTGTATTTTAAACAAGACACACGAACCACAATAATTTCCCAAATTGCCAATGTCAATAATGTGAATATTGCATGCAGTCCACCGAGTGTTCTAATCTCTCGACTCAAGCCGTGTGTGACTATGGGTTGAGAGATTTAACTACTCAGCACTGCGACGTACAATATCCTTTCAGCGTCGTGTATATAAAAAACCCTCCAGTTTCAATCGCTAGAATTGTCGCAATGATCCAGGTAC
The DNA here is from genome assembly GCA_029706075.1 of Aldrovandia affinis. Classification (NCBI taxonomy): domain Eukaryota; kingdom Metazoa; phylum Chordata; class Actinopteri; order Notacanthiformes; family Halosauridae; genus Aldrovandia; species Aldrovandia affinis. The sequence goes on along the minus strand of JAINUG010000013.1, from coordinate 5,477,485 downwards.
AAACCCTTAAACTTCACTCCAATTAACAGTATTGTGTGTCAGCACTGGGTGTATGCTGCGTATTAACACATCAATACTCAAGCGCTTGAAATGCCCCCCTTACCACAGAAGTGGATTTGCACAGTTTTGTCAGCTGACAGAAATGAAAAAACAAAAACGGGAAAAGATATGCAGAGACACAACTGCTAAACTAATAGTTTATATTTTAAAGTTGAGATCCTGATCGTTCTTGATTTATTTGATTTTGCTCTTTGCACTTTTTCACTCTCTTAACAGATCAGGCGATACCGGTACCTGTGGGTCTCCCCCCACTAATTCAAACCACTTATCTTTACTGTACGGCTTGCCTCTCGCTCACAAATATTCTGCCTTGAATCAACTGGCTGCGCGCAGTTCCAATCAACTCGCAAACTACTTGTATCAGAGTTTGAGACCGCCCGCAAGTACACTTTACAAAACGGCTTGCCTCTCGCTCATAAAGAGTTTGAGTCTGGCTGAACGTACACTTTACCAAACGGCTTGCCTCTCGCTCATAAAGAGTTTGAGACCGGCCGAACGTAATCTTTACCAAACGGTTTGCCTCTCGCTCATAAAGAGTTTGAGACCGGCCAAACGTAATCCCCTAACTATTTAAACTAATGTTGTGTCTCTGTATATCATTGCGTTACAATCTATTTGTCTCTCTTAATATAACAAACAATTCCCTAAATTTAGACCTTCTCATCCAACAGTCAGACACTTCACTCCTAGACTAATGCAGAATTTTATGAAAAAGGTTTCTGCTTACCTTTCAGATTGGCGCCAGTAAGTGTCGGACTTATCAGTGATCAGGTATGCTTGCCATTCCGCCGTTGCCATTGCGCTCCTTAACGTCGGGGTCACCAAATTGTTAGGTTCGTGTATCAAAGGAGGCATTGAGGAGGCAAATACTAAGACCAATAATTCTTAACTCAGAATTTATTAGAGACAAGTAGAAAGTAACAGGAATCAAAAGCGAACTACACAAATCTCTCAATTCATTTGTCCAGCTGTCTTCCGGGGAGCGCTTCTCCCGGGCCGTCTTGAAACTTTTCCTTAAGGTAACATCAGGTCTTTGCTGATTGGCTGACGTTTTCCCAGGTCCTCCAATCTGCAAGCCACTTACGTCAGCGTGTCTTCCTATTGGTTCAGACTGTCCACATCTGTCTATGGAGACAATGAGCCCTGTCTTCGGTCTTATCTTAACCTTGCTGAAAACAGGTGCAAGAACTCAATAACAGAAACAGGGGCCCCCGAGCTAGTTTGCCACTTACTAAAATACAATGGGTCATAGAATAGGAACATGAGCTCTGCACATTAATTCACAGTCAGGTCAGAATAAAAACATACTAATAAATTCCCACAGTGTCTACCGTCCCCTGTGGATGTGGTCTAGTATTCCAACTCGATACAAAATGTCTTCCTCCACATGACCAATTGCGGGAGGTGGTTCCACCAGCGAGGAACCAGGACAGAGAAGAGGCGAGACCGCGAGGAGCGGCTGCCAGGCGCCCGGAGGGATGGGGCAGTCTGTTTGCCAGAGGAGGCAGAGCGGAGGAGTCTGGGTGGGGTGTAGGGAGTGATGAGTGACTGGAGGTATCGGGGAGCAGTACCTCTGGCCACTTGAAAAGCAAGCACCAGTGACTTGAATCTGATGTGTGCTGCGATGGGGAGCCAGTGCAGGGAGGAGAGTAGAGGGGTGATGTGAGTGAACTTCGGCTGGTTGAACACCAGGCGAGCGGCAGCGTTCTGGACTAGTTGCAGAGGTTGGAGGAGCTTCCCCTGTACTTCTCGTACTTGATCATCTTGCTTCTTTTCCTCTTTACGGTGCCTCTCCACGGCGTGTATCACATGATCCACAAACTCCCTGTGGGTTTTGGAGGTTAGTCCCACCATCTCCTCCAGGCGACTTTTGGCCGGAGGTGGCAGTCCTTCTAGGATGGCTGTGCGGAACAGTGTCGTCAGTATGGGGTCCTTTTGGACATCCCTTTCGGTTATCATTCCCCATCTGTGCAGCTGATTTTCCACAAAGGCTGTCGGTGATTCATTCTCCCCCATGGGCATCCCCTTTAATACTGCTGTGGCAGGTCGTGCAGGGAAAACCTCCCTTAATGCAGCCCACACCCAACTCCTGTAGGGGTCAAATGGCACCCCATCCACATCTGCCTCCATCATGTCTCTCGGGTTCAACCTGGCTCCTTGCATGACCTCCAGCATTTTCTCAGTTCCCAGTACTTTTCTAAGGAGGGCCTTCACATCTCCCAGCGTCATTATCTTTCCCATCATCTCCTCCTCCAGCTTCCTTATCCAGTGGCCTGCCCCCTCTTATATATCTGGCAGAGACATGATCAGATTCTGGAGATCCTGGGAACCCCAGGGAACATACTGCGGATTTTGCCCCTTTATCAGCATTGGTCCCATCACTTTGCCACCACATCCATATCTGTCAGGGTGTTTAGTTTGGCGCGTACTTCTGTGTAGAGGGCCTTTGGGTAGATTTTCTTCCTCTTCATTGTCATTTCTCTCCTCCTCACTTTCACTGCCGCTTGTCAGGTCCCTCGGCTTCTTCCAGCGTAATTCCTCGTCTGATTCAGGCTGCGCAGGACACGCTTTTTCAACACAGATCATTTTTTCATAATCTTTTCTCACTCTCCAGTTCCTCGGCTCCTTCCAGGCTAATTCCCCCTGATAGTTTTTCTCACTCTCTTAACGTGCCCAGACCCACCTGCGCGCGCTCCCTCATCTTTGTTTCCCTCTGTCTTCTCTTCTTCCTCTTGTCTCCTGTCTACCAGTTCTCGCTCCCGTTCTCTAATCCTCTCCTTGACCCCCTTTATTATTGCTAATGTCCCCTCCGCCTCTCTCGCTTGCTCCCGTATCTGTAGTAATGTCTCCTCCACCTGTTTCGCTGCTTCTTCTCTCTCTTTTCTCCATTTCTCTGCTCTGTTCCTTAAGTCGGCTTGTACCCGCTGTGCCCGTTCGTCCTCTGTCCCTATGTCTAGTGCTCCGTCTATTTCCAGTATCCCCTTTATTACTGGGTACATGCCTTTTTTTGTTATTTCCTCTTTTTCCATATCTTGGTATGGTGGAGGATCGTATGGCACATTGGGTTCCTCCAATGGCGGTTTGGACTGCGGTGACTCAACCTGCTTTTTTCCCTTGTATTTCTGACATAATTCAAGTCCTCCTTTTCTAAACAGTTTCAAAACCTTCAATTCTTTGTTCCTTTTTTCAACTCTTTTCAATGATCTATCTCCTGCTGCATGATTTGTCACTACTCCTATCATCTATTCACACACCCCGAGATCAAATGTTCCCCCTTCTGGCCATCGTGTCACTGCCTTCTTATTTCTCTTTTCCCATTTCCCCAATATTTTTACTATATCTGCCTGTAGTACTGGGTATCGCTTCCCCAGTATTTCCACTGGAGTATCCACCCGTGTGTTAGTCACCCCCTTCATGGGAACCCCTTTCTAGTTTTCTTTTTTTTTTTCCCGATTTCCTAATGTCTTCCTTTTGGCCAGAAATTAGTTTTTACCCCTCACACTTTTTAGTGGTTGCATGATTCTGAATTTGTATGAATTTCCCAACCTCCTCGTTCCTGTGCTAAACTACGTTCATTTTCCCAATCGTCTCGCTCACAAGAATATGACCAGTTTGATACTTCGCTTAGTATTATTTCACATACGAAAACACACCTAGTGTGTTGTGGATCTGCAATATTTTGATTACTGTCGTTGCTACTGGAGCACGTCCTTTCAGTGGTTTTCCCTGTTCTGCGATACGTAGTTAAAATGTGATATTTCATTCCTTTACACTTTTGGTAATTTAGACCCCATTAAGGTTCAACCACTAAATGGAGGGTAACGATTCAGTGTCTGGTTTTCCACAATTTGTTGTTTCAAGCCACAAAATAATTTTTTCATATTTTCAATAAAGAGGATGAGGCAGAATCTTCAGAATATCAGACTTTATTCTTAACAAGTAGTCATAAAGCCGGAATGTCTCTGCAGAAGATTCCAATTTTCTTCATTGTTACAATGTCTTTTATACAATTTCAAACAGGCTTAACTCCTCCTCATTTCTTACTTGTGGGTGTCTCCCTTACTCACGCCACAATGGTTTACTAAGACAATTTCTGCTTAATTTACATAGGTTAATGTTATTGGTTGGCACTTAATCTTGCTTACTCATGAAATCTGTCACGTCTTGTGTTCGTGTTCCCCATAATTAGGTGTTTTAGTTTATTCCATGTTTTCCTGGTTGTCCGGTCTGTGTTTTCACTTTCACTTGCCTGTTTCCAGTCTTGTCATTGTATTATCGTTTTCACCTGTTCCTCATGTGTCTGATTGCAGTTAGCTGCATTCGTGTTAATTCCTGATTGTTTCTTGTTATGTCTGATGTATTTAGCTGTGTGTTTTCCCATGTTCGTTACCAGATTGTCTCGTCATTGTAATATCGTTTTCGTCTGTTCCTCATGTGTCTGATTGCAGTCTCCGGTGGCAGCTGCATTCATGTTCATTCCTGATTGTTTCTCGTTATGTCTAAATGTATATAAACTGTGCGTTTTCCCATGTTCGTTGCCAGATTGTCTTGTGCTTTCTTATGCCTACACAACTTGCCAGCGGTCTCTTTGTTTACCCGTGTTCGTGCGTCCTCGTGTTCGTGCGTCCTCGTGTTCGTGCGTCCTCGTGTTCAGTCCTGTCTCAGTCTTGTTCCCAATCCACCTGTTCGTGCTCCTCGTGGTTCCTGCCCTGCTCCTCTCTGTGTTCCCCGGACTGATTCCCTGTTATCGACCTCCGCCTGCCCATTGACCACGTCTTGCCAGCCTCTGACACACTTGAAGCCTGGAACGAACTTTGCCTGTCCCCGACCACTCTTTGGATTCCTGTATTGCCCTGATTGTTCCCATATGAACTTTGCCTGTCTTTGCAATAAAGAACATTATTGCATTCTTGGGTCTTGGCAAACTCCCTAAAACTCCCCTTCTTGGCCCTAAATTCCAGGACCGTTAAACAATTGTGGTTTCAGCGGTAATGTAAAAACATAACAGTATATACTTTCACTCATATTGATTACAGGTATGTTATACATAACAGCATACATTATAATACAATGGCATTTTCCAACAGTATGCAAAAGAAAACCTTCAGAAGCCTGAAGCCTTTTGGAACAATGTGCTTTGGACTGACAAAACCAAAATTGAACTTTTTGGCCACAATCAAAAAGGTATGTTTGGAGGAAAAAGGGTGAAGCATTTATAGTGAAGAACACCTTTCCAACTGTTAAGCATGGAGGTGTATCCATTATTCTTTGGCGTTGTGTGGCAGCTGGGGGCACCAGAAATATTGTTTGGGTGGAAGGAAGAATGGATTCCACCAAATATCAAGAAATTCTATAGGCTAATGTTCGAAGGTCAGTCCAGACATTGAAGTTGAAGAGAGGTTGGGTATTCCAGCACGACAATGATCCAAAGCATACCTCGAAATCAACCATGAAGAACCTCCAGGAAAGACGGATTACGGTTTTGGAATGGCCACCACAGTCCCCAGACTTGAATATTATTGAAAATCTGTGGAGAGATCTCAAACATGTCGTGCATGGAGGACGAAGAATATTTCTGAGCTAGAGGTGGTCTAGAATAGGGAATGCCAGGCAGAATGGGGAAAAATTCCAAAAGCAAGAATAGAAAGACTCTTAGCTGGCTACAGGAAGTGTTTGCAAGCTGTTATAGTTGCCCGAGGAGGAGTTACAAAGTACTAACTGACAGGGTTCCCAAACATTTGCACAGGGCCATTAAATAAATAAATATTTAAATAAATAAAAAGTAATCTTGCTTTAAAATTTGAAGAAATGTGTCATGTTTAACTTTGTACCATTTAGAGGTCAGGGTTGGGAGGGTTACTTTGTAAATGTAATTAGTGCCTGAATACTGATTACACGGCTCTGAAAGTAATCCGATACGAATACAGTTACATGTCTCAAAAAAGTAACGTATTCAGATTACTTTTAGAATACTTTTGGATTACTTACTTTTAACATCACAGATGGGTATGTTTTGGGGTACATGAGACATTGGGAAGCTGTTATATAGCCAAAGGTGGTGCTACTTAGTACTAAAAGGGTGCTCAAACTTTTGCACACGCCATGTTCACTTTTTTATTTGATCAGTAATACATTTAAATAGTTATTATGCATTACACTTTGAAAAAGGATGTCATGTTCAACTTTCCACTGTGTTGAGGTCAGGTCAGCTTCTGTTAATTTAATAATAAATATGAATACATTTGAGATGTCAATTTAGCTAAATATATGCAACATTGTATCTGCATTTTTTGTTGTAGTCATCATCATTAACATGTTATGGAATTAGAATGGACAGATTAAAAATTAATCATAATAAAAAGCAGGCAATTTCTTTTACTGTTTTGATGGCTCATCATGAGCATAACTCAAACACAGCATCTGAAACAATGTAATAACTTTTGAAACTTTTTTGGCACTGGAATAACAGCGACTTGTAAGGGATATGGCTTAGAAAAGTGCCAGTGTTGGCAGGCTGTGTAGCGGCGAATGCTCGGCAGTGCATACCGTAATTGACGTATAGTAGGGTACAATTGTCTACCAAATTGGGAGAAAACTGGGAAAAATAAAAAGAATAAAATAAAATGTCATCGTTTCAACAATAAAGAAAGCAGTATAAAATTAGCAGAGCAGTTAATGCGATGCCTCAAACCGTAGGCTAAGGTCAGGTAACAGCAAATGACTGCAGAACTGTGTTCATTAAACTGAAGGTTAGCTAACGTCGACTTACTCCAAGTGCTTTTTAAGATTCGAAGTCGAGTCCTTTGATGCCGACAATATCTTTATTCCTGGAAGACACAAGGTACACTGGACCGACAGATTTTTCCCATGTTCTTCTTTAAACTGGAAATTGTGTCGATAACGCCACGAACTAAAAGCTGACTTTTCTTCCATCTTGTCCCTATCAATGTTTGTCTGAGTGTGGGCGCGCGCTTTTTTAAACGCATTTTTTAACGCAGTTTTTGGTTCTGTGCAGCGGCTGTAGTTTTCGTGAGCTGTGTGATGATAATCATGTAGGCGTGATAATTTCATGCTGTAGCTTTAGTAATGAATATCAGCTCATTCATGTTTGTAAGGAAAACTTTCCACCAAGAATTCCAATAAGTATTCCAAAATGTATTCACTTCAGGTTTATTAAAGTAACTGTATTCAGATTACTCGTTTTTCAAAAGTAACACGAGCTGAATACAGTTACTTGATTTTTGTATTCTGATTACGTAACGCCGTTACATGTATTCCATTACAACCCAACCCTGTTAGAGGTCAGGCTAGCTTCTGTTCAGTTATATTAATTGTAAAAGGCATCTTGACCAGGGGTGCCCACATTTTTGTACCCTACTGTACTTCACCTTGATTTTCTTAATTTAGCCTATTTAGCATTAAACTACTTTATATAATGTTTCTGGCTCTAAACCAAATGAATAGATTAATATTTGAAATATCCCTCTTGACATGGGTGTTTATTGACTTTCATAATATTCAGTAATAACATTATACTTCTTAACCCCCTGAGGTCGACGGGAGCGGCGCCGCTCCCAGCAGCAATAAAAGTATATTACTATTTCTAACTTCGCGATATTTTATCATACACACGCGACAAAAACATTGACAGAAACCTTAGAATCGCGACTTTCCGATTTGAGCACTGGCAAATCAAATGGGATTTTTAAATTAGGTTAATTAGACCAAAAGTAAACCTTGTTTTTACTCTGTTTTTTACCTTTTAGTACCATCCCCTTCTATTGACATGGTAACTAGGTGCGAGTTTCGGGAGGTGTGGGGAGGGGCGTGGGGCCATGTGTGAAAACGCCGGCGTAAACAAACACAAACTGTCCCGACAATTTGAAGCAAGATTTTATACAGACATACAATTTTATTCAAGATGGAAAGATTTTCTGCGCTGCAGTGTTTGAGAGCATCGATGGAAAGCGATTTAAGACAATAACTGACGAAGAGTAAGTAACTATATTTGATCTGCCATGTTATCAAATACTCGTATATATATTCAATATATGAATTCCGTGTGTTAAATTGCAGCGTAAACAATGTCCCGACATTATATCGGATCTTGTCTGTGTTTACGGTTGCGAGCTGCCAGCAACAGACGGTGTATGCTGATATTTATTTTATTTACCATATTTTCAAATACTCGTGAAAAGTATTCGACTGCTGCGAATAATTAACGGAGGATATTTAACCAGCTGGCATTCTGTTTCGCGCTTGGACATTATTAGCTTGATAATACCTATTGTGATTAATGTTTCTTGCCTCGAGAACTTGTTTGTTCGTGTGCTTGTTGTTGTTTAGATTCCCAGCGTTTAGTTTATACCACGTTTTTGGATACGTGGATTTACCTGTTTACTTTGATTTGTTTGTTCCTGTTCGTTGGTTTTGTTTTGTTTGTCTTTCCGTGTCTTCGCAGACACGGATTTTGCTTTCGTTTTCCGACAGACGTTTAACGATAAATATCTTAAACCCAGAAAACGGGCTACTTTTGATCATGTGCCTGTGTCCACTGCCAAACACTCTGGATGTTGGCAAATTGGCTTCTGTTGGTTGCAATAAATGTGTACTCTGCAAGATGTCGGGAAACAGCGGTTTGTGACGTTCCCTTGTGTCTACAGTTGACCAGAAACTGTTTTGAGAAGTGGCACCAAAGACTGTGAAAGAACAAATTGTCTCACCATGTTTTAATTTGGAATGTTTTGTATGTAGTTTGTTTTCAATGAATCTTCCCAAATGAAAAAAAAACTTTCTGCATGGCTCACTGACTATTGCTTACTCTGATGGCTTTTCTCTTTGTCTGGCGGCCTTTGAGAGAGAGATGGCCCATCTGACAGATTTTACAGGTGTGGACAAGCCTCAGGTGTGGATCATGAATATTCTTGAAATTAGCATATAGCCCTCCCACAGCCTGAAATAAATGTGACCAGTTCTGATAAAAACTGGTTTTTAGCTATTTAGATCTCAGATGTGCTAAACTATTTTCACACCCTTACATAAACAAGACCTTGATGAACAAACGCATATTGGCAAAACAATTCGTCACTATAGTTTAGTGTGTGCTTTCACAACATTTGTGACGGCAGAAAAATTTACTCTTTATAACTTGTGTGTTTGTAGATCTATTTACAAGCTGCATATGATACTGACCACACTATTGATGGCATATAAATGTAGCTGTGATTGTCCTTCAAATAAAAATATCAAACACTTTGGAGTAAGTGTGTGTTAAGTTGATGAAATTGAGATAAATATCAGACCATGCCAAAATCAAAAACCTCCTCTAAGCTTAGCACGGACCTCAGAGGGTTAAGAGAAACTATCTCCAAAATAAACTCAGAGCATTGGGCTGTAAATGAGTGGCTCAGATTGGTGTGGTGTGAGTGACTAGACTTCTGTAAACTGAACTCAGATTTGTGGTGTGTTCCATGATTCCAGTTGAATTTTACAGTGAATTTACCTTGGTGTAACAGATTGCCACATTTACTTGCACACAAAACATCCAGATTGGTGTTGCTTTTGCTTTTGCTGATCAGTGGTTTAGTGATTTGAGCAAGCTTGTTCCTTCAATGATGACTTAATGATCTGCTGCCAGATGGAGGAAGGGAGGAATTGCTTTTAGATTTGATTTACTGGAGGACTGTCAAAATGTAAAAAAATATAATATAGGCTATCAATTAATATATTCATGAATATATACAACCATAACAAACAAATAAATTACGGGAAATTAGGTAGATTAAGTAGATTAATTAATAATAAGTAAATTAATTGTATTTGTGTGCATATGTTCAGGGATATGAGCATTCATATTCATTTTTATTAACTATTAATGAATGAATACATAGTAAAAAAACATATTTTCAAAGGTTTACTCGTGCACACCAATCAAGAACACAATGTAGTATCAACCTCTGCTCATACATATATGGATACATATTCCGTTATATGGTAGACCAAGCATAGCACAGAGCTTGTCATAACAACCTGGAGCTAAGAAGCAGAAGTCCTGCCTTTTGGAGAACAAAAGGCAGGACTATGAGCACTACATGACACTCCAAGATGTTGAACCAATTGATCCCCTACCTTTTGTGCCAGTCACTACCACAGCAAGGTAAGCAGAGTGTAGTACTAGTCATAACAACCCAAGCCTAAAAATTTTTAAAAACTATTTTACTAACCTTTTCCTTCCCAGTGTTACAGGTATGGTATGTAGCTACCTACAATGATGTCTATCACTGTATTACTGCACTGATCTCTTGGGCAAACTATGATTGTTCCTACCATGTATTAATGCACATATTGTAAGTCTCTCTGGATAAAAGCGTCTGCTAAATGCTTAAAATGTAAAAATGTTAAATGTAAACCAATGGTGTTAACAAACGAATACAGAGCGAATTGGAAGAACTGTCCAAGTATCTGCATCTGTAAGCATGGCACCCCGTAAAGAATAGGGGGTTTCAGGGGTCTCTGATAGCATAACGGTCTAACGCACCCATATTGGTAGGTCCTTTACAATTGCGAGCTGCCTATGACGGTCGCAGTTCCAAACCCAACTGTACCAGACCAACTGTACCAGACCAGCCCTGGTGGGCGATCGCTGAGGGCGGCGTTTGGCTGTATGCCCCAGGGGGAGGGGTGAGGGAGAGCTGGCACAAGCTCACTGAGGAGCTGTAGGGTGACCTCATAAACAGGGTTGAGCTTGTCTTGCTATTTATCACACAGGTAGCTACAGCTAGTTACTCACTACATTTCACTCAAACCCCTCCTACTTCGCTCAAATCACAGACCACTTGGCAAAAGGAGTTGTCTCTGTTGTACTGCAAGCAAATAGGGTGAAATGGTTTTACTCTCTACTCTCTACAAGTAAATATCAGCCAAATGCTGCACAACTTTGTGGCATTTTTGCATAGGCTAATTCCTCTTCGTAAAGTGTTCACTGCCAGGTTCTGCAGAAAATCGTTGAGGAAACTCAACAGTTGTGAAATTTGGAAATCAAGCAGGGCTGGACTGGCTATATAGTCTACCGGGCAAATGCCCGGTGGGCCTGTCTAGTTTTGGGCCGGTAGGGCCTCGGTAGGGCCGGTAGAATCATTTTATATATATTATACCACGGACCGGGTGTTCCGAGGGGCGCAATACATTTTTCGCGCATATAAACGAACTGGTCTCAGCTTCTTTTCGCGCAGCACCCCCGGTCGACAGAAAATGCAGCGCTCGCACCGGGTGCCGGGCCGGTCTGAGCGCGAAATGGCAGGGCCGATTTTTTCTCCCAGTCCAGCCCTGAAATCAAGTAACCTGTATGTTATGCAGAAATATCCCACATTTATAACAAGCCAAATGTCACGAAAATTGGTTGAGAGTTAAGCGAGTTACAGTAGATTTTATCAGGGAATGTCTGCGTCTCTCAGTACTCTTACATTTCTTTAGACGCGGATCTTGCCCGCCTCAATATGGCAGCCGCACAGATGTATCTGAACAGGGTGAATGAGGCACCTACGTATATCTATGTTTAGCCTCTACCAATAAGGTAGGGTAGACTGTGGTCATATAACAGGAAATACATCCCTGTAGCTTTGCTGCAACCACATAAAAAGTCCAGTTAATTTGTACCCCGCGTTAGTTTGTTCCCTGCTCTCCAATACTATTTTAAAATATACCTATAATACCATAGTGTACTAGTGATAGTGTAATATAAGCAGTGCTTAATTTGTGCCGGGGCTAGCCGAGGCACAGCCCCGGCAAATGCCAAGAATCCGATTTTGCACCCTGGCAAATGTTTTACTCAGAATCAGAGCCCCGGACTCATAAATATCTAAAGTGCGACAACAACGCGTATTTTAACAGACTTAACAAACAGTTCATGCTTTCAGAGTGTTCACAGAGACATCGGGAGAACAAGTTACACAGCCCTTGAAGGATCTCTTAACTGCTGTTAATTTCCAGCGCAGAATGCGAGAGAGGTTTCTCACAAATTAATCTAATCTGCATATCAACAAGAGCGTCTTTAAAAACAGCAACCATATCATCGCTCCTGTTTTTAACCCTTGTTGCTCCACCACTGGAAAGTTACCATTAGACCAGAGGGAGGGACAGAAATGCAGCAACACAGAGGTAGGAGAAGTTTACCCTTTTTCCCCCGCGGGGGGCCTGTGGTTGGGGGAGGCAAGTTGAGCCCCGGCATCTCTTATTTGACAAATTAAGCACTGAATATAAGTATAGCCCAGGGGTCGGCAACCTGCGGCTCCGGAGCCACATGCGGCTCTTTCATCCTTATGCTGCGGCTCCGCGTGGCTTGAGAAAATAAATTATAATTATCCAATTGAATCGAACTGGTCTCAGCTTTTTTCACGTGTACCACTACCCCCGTCGACAGAAAATGGGACGCCGTTTACGTGGCTCGCTACGCTGGCGGCTCCCAGTGTTTTCTTTTCCGTGGAAACCGGGTCCAAATGGCTCTTTGAGTGTTACATTTTAAGTGTTAAAGGTTGCCGACCCCTGGTATAGCCTAATGATACTGTAGTGCAGTATAGGTATAGCACTGATTTTTATTTAGGTTAAATGATTTTTTTTTAAACACTTACCTACTTAAAGGAATGGTTCAAATGTACAGTAAGCATCCTACACCTGTGGAAGCAAAAAACAAGAGGAGTTTGCATTCATGAACTTTGTGTTCTGTCCCTATGTTTTCCAATAGATCATTTATGTAACATAATATCTGCACATGGTTTAATTCCTGTATATTTTGTTAACCGGGCCAGTAACATTCCGCTTTATACATAAATAAAGCCACTGTTAGTATATTATCAGAATGTCAATTAAAACAGAAATATTGCCTACATGCTGTGCTTGGAAGTGACATGCCAAGGACTGTAAATGAAACAGATATATTGGGTACATAAGTTGTGCAGTGACACAGAACTCGTTATACAAAGAATACAAGAATTATGTCAAACATGAATTCAAATCGAAGGCCTGAGTGTCTGTTTGTGCAGCCGTAAAACTGTCTCTGTCCGATGAAGTAATGATCATGTGTACGGGAGAGATCCGGACTGTGCGATCTGGAGCTCAAGGTTCAGGCACCGCAGTCTGTGGTTCAAAGTAACCGTGGTCCTCCCCTCACTAGATAAATGACCATGAAGGGCAACTCTCCGATGGCACGAGGAGGGGTGGACATGGATTAAAAGTTAAATAAATGCATCCCGCCACATTTAATTATTTTACTTTTGTATCAGGGATTCTGCTAAATTTACTGCCAGCATTCCTGAGTCATGCGGCGGATAGATTATAAACCCCTGGAATTGGGCTATCTGCATAAATTGTGTGGGAATGATGTAGCCATGTATCAAATAAAAGTATTGTAACATCGCCGCCCCGTCCAGTCCACCTTCCTTGTGTTTTTGTTCATCCCGTTCCTTGTGTGTCATGTCTTGTCTTGCTGGGCGTGGCTTCCTCACATTCCGCACTCGGTTCTCTTTTCCCCTTGTTAGATTCAGCCTATCACACCTACTCCCCAACACATTCCGCATGCTGGAATCAATCTAGTAATTTCACCCTTGTCTCTCCCCTATTTAAGTTCAGCACTCACACACTCCAGTGCCAAACCATACTCTTGAATTTGTACTGCTCTAGTTTGGTTCTCCCTGTTTATCTGCTTTCCAGTTTACCATTTTTGCCATTTGTTTTTTGTTGTTTTTCAGTCTTTTGGTAGCCTGTCCAGCCTGTTCTGTTTTGCCAGCTTCCTGCCTGCTCACCCCCATCTTGTTCCTGCCTGCCGTTTCCGTCCGTCAGCCCTGACCCTCTCCTGCCAGTCTGATTCCCCAGTCTGATCCTCCAGTTACCTTTTTTTGTTGCATCCAGCTAAATAAACGCCTCCTGTGAGGAGTGCAACCCAAGTTCTGTCCCAGAGTCTGCTTTTGGGTCCAAGTCAGCGTCTACACCATAACAATTAACAGTACAATATATGTCTATATAAATACATAGTGCACAGTTAGGTCAGCTGAAGTGTCTGTTTATTTCTGTTTATTAAAGAGTGAAGAACAAAGAACTAATGATGGAAAATGTAAACAGATGCGAGTAGAAGTGGCCACAAGGGAGAATGGCAATGTGATGAGATCGTGGGGAAGGGTTGAGTCAGCTGGGTGTGGTGATGACGTTAATCCCCGATGCAGGAGGGGTTTATGACATGTTAAAAAGTGGATGTATGGAAAGGGGGGGCAGAGCTGTTTTGCGAACCAGCCAGGTTTCTTGTATGTAATTTCGCATTATGTACAATAAACCCTATTATATCAGACTCTGAGGATGGTGTTTGTTATTGAAGAAGTATTAAGTGTGGTTGGGATCCCTCAGTCGAACTGGCCCTGGCTGAAATCTGATTCTCCCACATTAATTGGCGAGCCAGCCAGGAGGGGCTCGAGGAGCCTGACATCTGGGTGGAGCTGCTGCTTTCGGTTCGACAGTGGCTACAAGGGAATAAGGTAAGCAGAGCCTTTTTCTAAAAATCGAAAGTTTTTGTTGCATCCGAGGGCAGTGGGTATCGACCCAGGCTAAGGCGTTGCAAGCCTCTCCTCCAAAGAACCTAAATTATAGTAAGAAAAAGAGTCTGATGTAATGTTATTTGTTTTGTGTGTATGAATGAAGAGAGCTGTATGTGAGTGTGAGATAGCCTTATCACTAAGGGGCCTCTATAGAGGACAGTGACACTGACCAGGTGTTAAAATACAGGTCACTAAGGAGCCAAAGGGATGGTGACACTGAAATTATCAACAAAATACGGTCATTAAGGACCCTAGACAGGACGATGACACAAAGAATAGCGTTTGCCAAGGGGCCATTAAGACAGCAAACGAAATAGCCACTAGAGACCGCTAGAGGATTGTGGCGCTGGTCAGGAATGCGTGTACCGGCACTGGTGCGAATGAAATGTGTGTTCTGTGAGTCTCATGAGCTGTCTTGCATGTTGAATCGGCTGAATTATTGGAAATGGAAAACGGAATTGAAAAAAGAGAACAGTAAAAACTATAGTAAATTAGTTGCAGACGCCCTCGTTGAATGGTCAGCTGGTGCGAGCAGAAGAGAGTTCAGAGGAAGTAATAATTAAACAAAATGTACATAAGGGTGTACAAGTATTTTTAGTACTCTGGATTGCTGCATTTATTGTATTGTGGATAGAGGTTATTGCGTGGATGGTGGTCCACAGGTGAAAATTGTTATATTGCTGTGATACTCGGTTTATGTGATACAGCCTATATAAATTGCGTAAAATATTGTGATAAACTTGTCGAGGTTCTGGTCTAAAAAACATAAGGGACATATAGTCTATGAGCGGATTACCCCTGTTTCGCAATAATAAAGTACCGGTATAAATCACATATTTTACTTGCCTTAGAAACCCTCGATACACACGGGGACGTAGTTAGGCTACTGACAAGTATTTATAATAAATTCTGTACTGACTATGAAATTAATCATAATCTTATGAGTATCTCTGTGTTACTGATCACTGAATCAGAAACGGAGAAAGGAAAGTGTATGTGAGGAACCTAAAAAGAGGGATGAAGATACGAGACATTGTGAATCGATTATGTCGATTGGAGTTGAACCTCTTCTTTGCCCGCTTCGAGGTGAAGTCACCGGAGGCAGCAACATCACATCCATCTGCCCTTAGCAGCCACATCCTCACGGTGGAGGAGCATGAGGTGAGGAGCATACTGAGGGCGGTGAACCCAAGGAAGGCTACGGGTCCTGATGGCGTCCCTGGACGCGTGCTGAAGGAATGCGCAGACCAGCTGGCGGGGGTCTTCACCAAGATCTTCAACCAGTCCCTATCCCAGTCCACCATCCCACCCTGTCTGAAGTCATCCATCATAGTTCCACTGCCAAAAAAGACCGCGGTAAGCAGCCTGAACGACTACCGTCCTGTGGCACTCACACCTGTCATAATGAAGTGCTTTGAGAAGTTGGTTCGGAGTCACATCGTCTCAAGCCTTCCACCCACACTGGACACACACCAGTTTGCATACAGAGCAAATAGGTCCACGGAGGATGCCATAGCCATAACTCTCCATGCTGCCCTGACCCACCTGGAGCAGCGGGGGAGCTACGCCAGGCTGCTCTTCATGGATTTTAGCTCTGCATTCAATACCATCCTCCCCCACAGACTGGTGACCAGGTTGACAGACCTGGGCCTATCACACTCCATTTGCCTTTGGATTAAGGACTTCCTTTCTGAGCGTTCACAGAGGGTTAGAGTAGGCCCCCACATTTCCTCAGCCATCAGCACCGGCTCCCCACAGGGCTGTGTGCTGAGCCCCCTACTCTTCACTCTGTACACTCATGACTGCACCCCCGCCCACCGCAGTAACACCATCGCCAAGTTTGCTGACGATACTACGGTGGTGGGGCTCATCTCTGGGGGGGATGAATCTGCATACCGGGACGAGGTGGAGCGGCTGTCCGGATGGTGCCTGGAAAATAACCTGGTCATTAACACCACCAAGACAAAGGAGCTCATCATAGACTTCAGGAGGAACAAAACAGACATTCAGCCTCTGTACATCAGAGGGGACTGTGTGGAGAGGGTCTTGGACTTCTGTTTTCTGGGCGTCTACATAGAGGAGAACCTAACCTGGAGCGCCAACACCACAGCGCTGGTTAAGAAGGCACAGCAGAGACTTTACTTCCTGAGGATCCTCAGGAAGAACCACCTCACCCCAAAACTGCTAGTGTCCTTCTACCGCTGCGTCATAGAGAGCATACTGACGTACTGCATCTGTGTTTGGTTTGCCAGCTGCACAGTGGCAGAGAGGAAAGCGCTCCAGAGGGTCATCACCAGGGTTGGGTTGTAACGGAATACATGTAACGGCGTTACGTAATCAGAATACAAAAATCAAGTGACTGTATTCAGCTCGCGTTACATTTGAAAAACGAGTAATCTGAATACAGTTACTTTAATAAACCTGAAGTGAATACATTTTGGATTACTTCTTGGAATGCTTGGTGGAAAGTTTTCCTTACAAACATTAATGAGCTGATATTCATTACTAAAGCTACAGCATGAAATTATCACGCCTACATGATTATCATCACACAGCTCACGAAAACTACCCCCGCTGCACAGAACCAAAAAACTGCGTTAAAAAAATGCGTTTAAAAAAAGCGCGCGCCCACACTCAGACAAACATTGATAGGGACAAGATGGAAGAAAAGTCAGCTTTTAGTTTGTGGCGTTATCGACACAATTTCCAGTTTAAAGAAGAACATGGGAAAATCTGTCGGTCCAGTGTACCTTGTGTCTTCCAGGAATAAAGATACTGTCGGCATCAAAGGACTCGACTTCAATCTTAAAAAGCACTTGGAGTAAGTCAGTTTAATGAACACAGTTCTGCAGTAATTTGCTGTTACCTGACCTTAGCCTACGGTTTGAGGCATCGCATTAACTGCTCTGCAAATTTTATACTGCTTTCTTTATTGTTGAAACGATGACATTTTATTTTATTCTTTTTATTTTTCCCAGTTTTCTCCCAATTTGGTAGACAATTGTACTCTACTATACGTCAATTACGTTATGCACTGCCGAGCATTCGCCGCTACACAGCCCGCCAACACTGGCACTTTTCTAAGCCATATCCCTTACAAGTCGCTGTTATTCCAGTGCCAAAAAAGTTTCAAAAGTTATTACATTGTTTAAGATGCTGTGTTTGAGTTATGCTCATGATGAGCCATCAAAACAGTAAAATAACTTGCCTTTCAATATCCCTTTGCTTTTTATTATGATTAATTTTGAATCTGTCCATTCTAATTCCATAACATGTTAATGACGACGACTACAACAAAAAATGCAGATACAATGTTGCATATATTTAGCTAAATTGACATCTCAAATGTATTAGTATTTATTATTAAATGAACAGAAGCTGACCTGACCTCAACACAGTGGAAAGTTGAACATGACATCCTTTTTCAAAGTGTAATGCATAATAACTATTTAAATGTATTACTGATCAAATAAAAAAGTGAACATGGCGTGTGCAAAAGTTTGAGCACCCTTTTAGTACCACCTTTGGCTATATAACAGCGTCCCAATGTCTCCTGTACCCCAAAACATACCCACCTGTGATGGAAAAAGTAAGTAATCCAAAAGTATTCTAAAAGTAATCTGATTACGTTACTTTTTTGAGACATGTAACTGTATTCGTATCGGATTACTTTCAGAGCCGTGTAATCAGTAATCAGGCACTAATTACATTTACAAAGTAACCCTCCCAACCCTGGTCATCACCACCGCCCAGAACATCATTGGCTGCCCATCCCCTCCCTGGAAGATCTACATAGCTTCCGTTGTCTCAAAAAAGCCCCAAAACTGTTTAGGGATCCATCCCACCCAGGACACCATCTACTTGAACTGCTGCCTTCAGGCAGACGATACAGAGCAATAAAAACACGGACAAACAGACTAAAAAACAGTTTTTACCCCAGAGCAGTAACTGCACTAAACGCTGCTAAACCCTGAATGTGCAATACGTTTTTAATCGCAATAGGTTTTAAGTGCAATATTAAGGTTGTTGTGCAATGTGAATGACAGCAGAATGTGGATGTGGGTTTTATGTTAATTTCCTTTTAGTGTATTTATTATTTTTATATAGTGTTATATAAGTTATTTTTATGTATCTTTCTTTCGGCACAGTCAAGGACTGCATCTCAATTTCGTTGTACATGTACAATGACAATAAAGGCTGATTTGATTTGATTTTATGTCGATTCACGAGTTGCTGGAAAAAGTTGATGGTGTGATTATTTAAAAACATTGTATTTGTTTGAACGTTGATGGTAGTTCTGACTTGATGATTCCGATGGTGGTTTAATGGAAAAGTGGATATTCAGAACACAACAACTGATTCCGCAATGTACGTTTACATTGAATAAAGAGCAGTGGGAAGCCATACGTAGCGAAAATCTGCACAGGATTGTGTTAATGAATGAGACACAGTGAAGGAAATATAGAGACATATGGTTTATTTGCGTTATCTTAGGTTGTTTGTTTTGTGTGGTCCAGTTTGTGGGAATTTACTGGTTCACAGGAGGGTTTGGTTCGTATCTTATTTGTTTGTAAAAGTTAACGGGGGATAACTTAAGGAATCAGAACGCAGTTGTGGCCAAGAACGCACGTATAGATTCAGGGGGAGTTGAATGTTATCAGGATACACAACTGATCAAATTAAAACTTTGGCAACTCACCAAGTGGGATAAATCAATCTAGGTAGGTTTTCTAGACATACAGTTTTTAGTGTTCTGGTGAGTTGTTTCTTTAAAATTCTGTGCCCGCTGATACTTTCAGCGTATCTGTTTTTTTTCAGTTTAACTCGCTTCCCTGTTTTTAGTTTATAACCTTTTTATTATTATTTGTTTCTGTTTTATTTTATTATTTATCCTGTCTCGCTTCCTGTTTCTCTCCATTTTTCAGCTTTTCATTTATAACCTTTTTCCTTGTTTTTGATTTTAGATTTTAGTTTGAGATTTTAGTTTTTTAATTTATCTCGCTTTCCTGTTTTTTTTCTCATTTATACTCGCTTGCATGTTTTTTATTTATAACCCTTTCCTTGTTTCTGGATTTATTTATTTGATCCTTTTTCGCTTTCCTGTTTTTTCATTTATACTCGCTTTCCAGCTTTTATTTATAACCTTTTTCCTTGTTTCTGGATTTATTTTATTTGATCAGTTTTCATTTTCCTGTTTTTTCATTTATACTAGTTTCCCAGTTTTTTCATTGAAAACCCATTTTCCTTGGTTTTGTTGGATTTATTTTTATTTTATCCTAACTCACTTCCCAGTTTTTTATTTAAAACTTGTTTCATTGTTTTTGCTGATTTTATTTTATTTTATCCTGTGCGCCTGCAGTGTTCTCGCTCCTCTGTTCATACAGGCAAAACAAGTGGTCACGCCTCCCAACCTGACCGGCTCTTATTTCAAGACTAACAAAGTAAGAACCTGATGGTTCTGAAACACTGACTTATGAGCCAGATTCACAGAGAAAATATAAAGATGGAGCAGGGCGGTGCACAGACATTTTGGGGGGCAGGGGCTCAAGCAAAAAAAAGGCCACTCACCCCACCGACACACACTATTCCCACCCGATGTTGCCACACCGCCGACATCCATAATCACACACTATGTTCATAACATGGGACCTGTTAAAATTCTACTGAAACATTATTCCATGAAGAAACCACAGATTTGATGTAGTAATGCAAGTCAGTCAGTGTAAGTAATGCAATCAGTCAGTATTCAGTTGTTTAGACCAATTCAGTCACATTAGATCAGTGGGACCTGTTTTACCTTTCATCATAAGTAATGATAAGATTCTAGATCTGCAGTCCTACTCTGACATGCTTGATACATAAGCCCCCTGAATTTGGGGTTTCAAAACTTCCTTCTGTTTTCATGTTCGGTATCATTTTGTTACACTGCATATATTTTATAAATGAGACATATGGTACAACTACTGAACTACAGTTTGATTTTAATAACATGTTTTTGAGCATCACACTGAGAGGAAAAGAAACCACAGTATTATATTATATTCAAAAACGCACACACACACACACACACACTACTTAAACACGCTCTTATATATTTGTTACATCTATGCATATGGCTGAAAAACTGGTCCAGGGTCAGGGAGGTGAGAAGTATTTTGCCTTTCATTGGAGACAGGTGTATTTGCCTCTTCTAGCAGTGTTTATGCTGCTTCTTATTTCCCAATCAAAATGGATTGATTGATTGATTGAATCTTTAATTCTAACAGGGAAACACACTGCTACATGCCCAAACAATAATACACTTTTAAACATCATGTTTTCAGAAAACTGGCTATAAAGAAAAGGGGGCGACTACACTAAACTATCAAAACTATGCAAAACGTAACTACCTGCTTCAGAGATGAATTGCATATTTCGAGGTTTTAGTGCGTAAGGGGCATAAGTGCCATTTTCATAATTTTACAGGAGAGCAAAAACGAAATGTGCATGATTGTCTGCTAAATGGCGTATATATATATATATATATATATATATTGTGGCGTCCCCAAGGGTTGGGCGACACTCACGGACCTTGCAGGGGGCGTAGGCAAGTGGAAGAACACAGAGGAGGCAGTAATATAACCAAAATGATAATTTATTATTCTAACACGAACAAGGGCAACACGAAACAAAGGGTGGGGTCTTCAGGGGAATACAAACAAAGTCCACAAATCCTTATCTCGTTGTCCAAGTCCGTTCCAATGTCCAAAATCCAGGTTCAAGTTCCGTAATCCAGTCCGTAATCCAATCCCAAGCAATCCAATTTCAAACACAAAAAACAAACACACTTTCCAACACTCTCTTTCAAAATTCTCTCTTTCAAAATTCTCTCTCTCAAAACTCTCTCTCTCTCTCTCTCTCTCTCTCTCTCTCTCTCTCTCTCTCTCTCTCTCTCTCTCTCTCTCTCTCTCTCTCTCTCTCTCTCTCTCTCTCTCTCTCTCTCTCTCTCTCTCTCTCTCTCTCTCTCTCTCTCTCTCTCTCTCTCTCTCTCTCTCTCTCTCTCTCTCTCTCTCTCTCTCTACTCTCTCTCAAAGCTCTTTCTCTTCACACCACTCCTTCCCACGCACGTTCCGACTCCTCTTCACAGGTGCTGGGAGCGAGCTCTTTAAATAGGCCTTGCAATGGCTTTCAGCTGGTCGTTAGCTCCCATTGCCTGACTTCGTTCAGGTGTTGCTGTGGTCTGCTGGGAAATGTAGTGAAAATGGCTGCCATGTGTTGGAGGCCAGGCAGCCATTTTCTGGTGCAACCCTTTGGGCTGCCACACACCCTCCTCCTCAGCTCTGACCTCGGGGAGGGCCGAGCGGCCTATGTCCAGTGGCCACCAGGAGGGTCCCCCTCTCCAGGTCCACTCAGGAAGTGTCCCCCCTGGGTCAAACGTCCAGAATCCCCAGTCTCCGGTTGCCTGAAAAAGCATCTGCAAGCCGTTAGGAAATGGCAAAAGTCTCTCACCTTGTCTGCCACCACCTGGCCATAGGTGGGTACTGGCTCTGGGGTCCACGGACGGAATGGTTACCGCTCTTGCGCTGGTCCTCACCAGCCCTCCATGGCTCCTCCAGCGAACCCTGTGCAGCATTTCCTTCCTTAGTCCATTCTCTGGCTTTTTCTTCCACGTCCCTTTTCCTTTCAGGGGGTCAGGTGGGGTAACTGGGGAAAACATGCTCTTCACCACACGGTTAATTCTCCCTTTGTCTTTCTTTGTCCTTCTGGCCTCTCTGCTCCATAAATGGTTGTTACAGTTAATCCTTTTAATTTTACTTCCGTTCTTTTCTGAGTTTCTTTTCCAGTGAGTATTACTGATTTCCACTCTTCTTCTCAGTCTTTTCAATTTTAGTGAGGAGATGGACTCACCACATCAGGAGATGGTTGGGTGTCCCACCTGACCTCAGCCATCGCCAAGAGGCTTTCCTCCATGCTATGGTCCCCCCATAGCTCCTCCTCCGCAAACTGCTCCTCCAGTTCCCCTCCAAGGTCCGGCAGGCTGAGGGGGACTGAGGACCATCGATCCCACTCTGACTCCGTCTGGTCATCATCTCCTGCTGGCTCTACTGGCTGCGAGATCTCCACCTGGGTGCAAAAATCTTTCCTGACCGGAACACATTTTACCCATTCGAGTTCTGCACTCACCCCTTCCAGTCGGTCTTGTAGGTCCAGCAGTGTGTCGGTTTGTATTTTTAATACTTTCCTAAATAAATTCTCTGTGGCCTGCTGCTGGGCTTCGATCTCCGCCATCTTCCCCTGAAGCTGTGCGGTCTGCTCCAGCTGCAGCTTCTGGACCTGCTCCTGGTGCTCCAGCGCACTCTTCTCCGCCGTCTCCTCCGCTTCCTTGAGTCTGCGCTCAAACCATCCCTTGGTGCCCTCCATGGACTGGATTTGAGCCTGCAGCTCCTCCTTGTGCCGCAACTTCTCCTGCGCCACATCGATGGCCAGCTCGTCCAGCATGGCCTTGCACTTGTCCGCCGTCTTCCAGGTCTCCTCCAGCTCCTGCTGGAGTTTGTCCTTCTCTTGGCCCCGTTCAGTCAGCTGCTCCAGGAGCCGGCTGTTGGCATGGTTCACCTCCTGCAGCTGGGAGCTGACGTCCTCTCTGGGCCAGGAGCTTCTCCTGCTCGGTCTGTAGCTCCTGGTTCTGGGCCTTTTCCTGCTCACGCTCTTCTCCAGCTGGTCACAGAGCTCCTTGAGCTGTTGGCCGTGCTTCTCGGATTCCCCCTCAAGGCCTCTCCTGGACCGCCTGTAGCTCCTGGTTCTGGGCCTTTTCCTGCTCCACGCTCTTCTCCAGCTGGGCCAGCTGCTCCCGCAGGGCGTTGGCCTCGACCTGGTGCGTATCCCTGCTCTCCTGCTCCACTCTGCACCGGAGTTGCTCCGCCTCGGACGCATGGTTCTCCGCTGCTTTCCTTAGCTCTGCCTCCTTCTGGGCGAGCCTGGTCTGTGCATCCCCCAAGGCCCTGGCATACTCATCTGTGGCCTGGTCCTGGGACTCTTGCATGTCCAGACACTGTCGCTGCTCATTCTCAAGCCTCTGGGTTAGGTTTCTCACCTGCTCTTTGAGCGCCAGGTTGTGGGACTCGACACGCCTCATCTCATCGCCATGGGACGCCTTCTCCTTTTCCATCTCCCCAGCCATGATTCCCAGCACTCCCAGGGAGTCCATGTGGTGCTCCTCTTGCAACTTCATCACTGCCAGCAGGTGGCGCTCCTCTGAGGCGCTCAACTCCAGCTTTGCCTTGCACAGCTCAATCTGGGCACTCTGCTCCAGCTGTTGGACCTCACGGAGGGTGGCACGCCATCGGTCCTCCATCATGGCTGCCCGTCTCTTCAGTCTCTCCATCTCTTCCATCATGGAGTCCGTTGCACAAACCAAAGAAGAATCCTGCTGCACTACCTCCTCTTGCCTATAGGTGCCGCCCTTTGCCCGCATTCTCCACCATATGTGGCGTCCCCCTTGCAGGGGGCGTAGGCAAGTGGAAGAACACAGAGGAGGCAGTAATATAACCAAAAATGATAATTTATTATTCTAACACGAACAAGGGCAACACGAAACAAAGGGTGGGGTCTTCAGGGGAATACAAACAAAGTCAAAATCCTTATCTCGTCCTCTCTCTCTCTCTCTCTCTCTCTCTCTCTCTCTCTCTCTCTCTCTCTCTCTCTCTCTCTCTCTCTCTCTCTCTCTCTCTCTCTCTCTCTCTCTCTCTCTCTCTCTCTCTCTCTCTCTCCTGGGAGCGAGCTCTTTAAATAGGCCTTGCAATGGCTTTCAGCTGGTCGTTAGCTCCCATTGCCTGACTTCGTTCAGGTGTTGCTGTGGTCTGCTGGGAAATGTAGTGAAAATGGCTGCCATGTGTTGGAGGCCAGGCAGCCATTTTCTGGTGCAACCCTTTGGGCTGCCACAATATATATATGTAGTATTTATTTAATTTACAACACCATATACAAACCACTCATGTTTTTAAAAAAGATTACCTTTTATTATTTCAATGTTTAAAAAAGAAGAAGAAAAAAAGACATTATAACATTACGTTTTTATGTAAAAAAGCACGTACCTTTTTTGCGCTGACATTTCACACTCTTTTCTTAATTAAAAAGGGCCTAAGTGCTATAAAGGAGAATAGTGTAACTTGAACACAGGCATGTTTTCTTTACTTGTAAACACCCCAAAATATTTTTAGCAACTAAATTCAAGAACTTTATTTTTGTTTATTCTTAGTTAATCAACATACTATTTAATTTAAAAAAATATTTCAATAGTCCTAGTATGCAGTGTGCACAGTTTGACACGTGGAGTGAAGTAATTTCATTCTAACCATCAGAAATATTTTTAAATTTGAGTTAATCTTACTTTGCTCAACTACTTGTTGTAACTGTCTTAAGTGAACTGTGTGAGCCTATTAGGCCTAATTTTAAATGTTAAGAGAGTGGTAGACCTGCTCATAAGCTTGTGGTATGCTTCCTTTTAGAACATAAGAACGTAAGAATACATAATGACGAGAATGGGCCGTTCAGCCCATCTAGGCTCGTCATGTCCTAATCTAGAGTATCTAGTACTGCTTGGACTTGGATAGTCCAAGTGTTTCTGCCTCTACTAAGCTGTTCCAGGCATTGACAACTCTCTGTATAAATAAAAACGTAATATCTAAAACTAAATATCCATGCCAAAATTGGCTTTAACTAATTTCCACCTGTGGCCTCTTGTTCTGCTAACTGAACTTATCTTTAAAAATCTTTAGTAGTTCACTTTGTTAATCTCTTTTAGGAATAGAAAAACTAAATAAAATCCCCCATAAATCTCCGTTTGCTAAACTTCAATAGATTGAGCACCTTAAGCCTATACTCATAACTTTTACCTTTCGTACCAATTTAGTTTTTCTAAAAGCAACTTTTTCAAGAGCTTCTATATCTTTCTTGTAGTGTGGTGCCCGGAACTACACACAGTACTCTAAGTGAGGTCTGACAAAGGCATTATATTCATTCATTCATTCATTCAAGCTTTATTTATACTCGAAAATTACACTGAGTAATTACACTCATTTGCAGCGTCGTCGAACATATGTTCATTGGACAGCATCAACAATCAATTTATGAACAATTTAAGAACATGCAGCTCAAAGTGCTTTACATTAAAAAGGATAGAAGCAGCTCACAATGCAGCATAAAAAAAATAAAACTTTAAAATAGTTTCTGAGAAATGTAGAAACAGAATCTCTAAAATGAAAATCAATATTAATAATATTATGGTTTCTAAATTTTTTAAAAAAAAATCCAGTTTCAGAGAAATTTAAAAACAATTACAAATTGTGGCGATCTGCTTAGTCACCAATGTTCTAAACCGACCCATGGACACTAGACTACTTAGTCTTAACATTAATATAACGTCCTTTGATTTATACTCAATAGTTTTTGCTATCCCCAGCATCCTGTTGGCCTTTTTCACTGCTGTAGCACACTGATTAGATGCAGATAGGCTTTGATCAACTACATTTCCTAAGCCTTTTTGAAATTTAACACCTACTCATTTTTCTCCTCCCATAAAATACTCCTGTCTTATGTTTTATTTCCCGCATGTACAACTTTACATTTAGCAATATTGAATGTCATCTGCCACGTTTCTGCCCATTCTTGGATTTTGTTTAAATCATCTTGGATAACTTTCGTCGATTCCAAACTGTTTGCCAAACCACCAAGTTTAGTATCATCTACAAATGTAACTATTTTGCTACTAATGTCCCTATCAAGACCATTTATGTAAATAAGGAAGAGCAGAGGTCCCAACCCATCAATGCGGGACTTCACTGCCAACGGCACCTAGGGCAGATTCGACCCATCCTACTGTTTTCCAATGAATTCATTTTAACAATGAGCCTCTCGTGTGGTACCTTGTCAAATGTTTTTTGAATGTCCAAATACATAATATCATAAGCCTTTTACTTTCGCTTACCTGTTCCCAGTCTCGTCATTGTATTATTGTTTTCACCTGTTTCTCGTTATGTCTGACGTAGTTAGCTGCATTTGTGTTAATTCCTGATTGTTTCTTGTTATGTCTAAATGTATATAAGCTGTGCGTTTTCCCATGTTCGTTGCCAGATTGTCTTGTGCTTTGCTTATGCCTACACAACTTTCCAGCGGTGTGTTCGTGTTCGTGTTCGTGTTCGTGTTCGTGTTCGTGTTCGTGTTCGTTCCTGATCCACCTGTTCGTGCTCCTCGTGGTTCCAGCCCTGCTCCTCTCTGTGTTCCCCGGACTGATTTCCTGTTATCGACCTCCGCCTGCCCATTGACCACGTCTTGCCTGCCTCTGACACAGCTGAAGCCTGGAACGAACTTTGCCTGTCCCCGACCACTCTTTGGATGCCTGTATTGCCCTGATTGCTCCTGTTTTACCATTGCCTGTTATTTACGCAATAAAGGACATTATTGCATTTCTGGGTCCGCGCCTTGTTTTTCCGGTACCAATCCGGTGACAGGTCCCCCTTCTTATATATTGGAATTATACTACCCTGCTTCCAGTCATCTGGTATTTCTCCAGTGTTTATGGATTTAATAAGATATCAGGGCCTGCTGCCTTATTTGTCTTAAGTTTTTGTAGTTTTTGTAGTACTTCTATGTCCCTTATCTCAAAGTCCTCCAAAACATTATGTAAATTAGCTATATACATTTAGGCATATTTATAACCTCTTTTCTGGTAAAGCTCTCAACAAAGAAACTGTTGGGTGTTAAGAATATCCTTATTATTGTAAACCAAAGTTCCTTCCTTATTCTTAATGCACTTAACCTCATCATTTTTGTTGTGTTGTGTTTGTTCTCTTCTTGTCAGCCATTTTGTCCTAACTGCTGTCAAGTGGGCAGGTCCATAATGCATCAGTGGGAAAATGGTTAGTTTAGTGTGAAAGGGCGTAAATGCGCACTTACAACCTTTTCACACCAAACTGTGTACACTTATGCTCTTTTCGCACCAAACTTAACCCAAGGTTTGAAATGTGTCCTTTTACCATTATATGGAGCTCACCGAGAGCTTTCCATTGATATATATAACTCATTTTTGACCAAAATGTCACTTACGCCCCTTACGCACTAAACCCTCGATTTGTAAGTTGTCCTGCATGACGGAGATAACGTTGTTTTAATGATAATTAGACTAGCTTACTTGCTTGCGAGTACCGAGGTTAGTAATGATGAAAAAGTAAGTAAGTGTTGTTTAATCGTGGTTTCATAATTAAAATAGTGATATCATTCACCGTAACCGAACTGGGGCTGAGAATGCGGTGCTTTTACATTTTTACATATTTAGGCATTTAGCAGACGCTCTTATCCAGAGCGACTTACACAATTTACATTTTTTCTTTACCTACAATCCATTTATACAGCTGGATATTTTACCAATAAGTACCTTGCTCAGGGGTACAACGGCAGTGCTACACTGTTACGCTACACTGCCGCGCACACTTTTCATGACAAGTTGTATTCGGAATGTCGGAAGATGCGACGTTGATTGATTGATTGCGACAAAACCATTTGGAAGGGGGGGGGTTGGAAAGCGGAGTGCTTTTTAAATTGATAAGGTGTATTTTTTCGTGGATACCATTATACATCTCCCTCTTTATATTTGATATAATTTCAATAACAAATAAAGAAAAAAAATTATTTTGTAGATTTGCTTGAATGCTTCGGATCATTGTCTTGTTGGAACATACACTTTTTGCCAAGTTTTAGCTCTCGGACTGGTGGTCTGACGTTCTGTTCAAGAATTCTCTGATATCACTCAGAATTCATGGTTCCCTTAATGTTGTCGAGTCATCCAGGTCCAGAGGAAGAAAAGCAGCCCCAGATCATGACACTCCCAACACCATGCTTGACCGTAGGTATAAGGTTATTTTAGTGGTCGGCAGTGTTGGGTTTTTGCCAGACATGGCATTTTTTATTGTGACCAAAAAGGTCAATTTTGTACTCATCCGTTTGTCCAGGAGGTCTCTGGCTGTGGTTCTTTTTAGACAGTAGAGGCTTCATCCTGGCTACCCTTGCATGAAAGCCAGTTCTATTCAGCGTTCTTATTGTTGATGGATGCACAATGACATCAGATGTTGCAAAGGAGGCTTGTAGATCTCTGGATGTTATTTCCAAATAATGAAAAATTATGTCAACCAAATGTGAAAAAGGCATGATATTCCTCATTACTTATGATATATTATGTTATTTAGCCTATTAAAAACATATATTGAGCTAAAGGTTTTGATAAGGAAAATCTGATTGCTAATCAATAATCTATTGACAGTCTGTACATCATTAGATATTTTTATTTCAAACATTGTAGCTTTGCATGAGAGCCAATAATATAAATTAAATAATATCAAATTAAATAATATCAAACAAATAAGAAGGGCTGGAATATGGTACCAGGCAATTAGGCAACATACAGGCTATAGCCTAACAATTGTTTTCCTTAAAATTCACAGTAAAGGACATTTAGGATCTTCAATAACATCAAACAGACCACAAGAAATGAAAGAGCTGGAACATTATATCAGGTAACCAACAAAATATTTGTTTTACTTCAAATTTATAGTTGCTAGCCTTGGCATAAGCCAAGGTTTAACAGCCACAGTAGAAAAGGCAAAAGATATTCAATAATATCAAATAAACTATAAGAAAGAGCTGAAGGGCTGAAGCATAACACATCACTTTTTTTCTTAGTTCTGGCAGAGGTACATGTCATAGCCCTCAGTACATTCCTCATGTGCCCATCTCTCCCAAGAGGAGCTTCATCCACACCTCCCCCAGGACAGATGAGGCAAAGTCTTCAAAGCATGCAGAACAGACACAGCTCTCCCTTGGTGTAAGGCTAGTTTCAGTGTTCTTTTTTTTGTTTAGCTTTTTCTCCAGTGTTGCGCCTCATTTTGGCTCACAGTTCTTCTTCTGCCTCTCCTCTGCTTCCTGCTCCAGGGCACGCTTAGCCGGGGTGTCAGTCAGAATTGCGGTGACTTTCCTCTTTCTCCCCTTGGTGCTCACCTTCCTTGGGACAGGGCTGAAACCTCCTGCAGAGGTCAAATCGATCTTCCCGGGTGCCTAACGGCACTGACATCCGTTTCAACAACATTCCAAATGTCTTTTGCTTCCAGGTGTTCACGATCAAGGATCTTCGCCAGGTTATCAAAGAAGCTTTTGACATTCTTGTTATTTGTATTAGTGTAACTTAACACAACTTGTGTGGCGTGAGTAGCCAACAATGATGGACGATGTTTCTGTGATCCCTGCTGCCTCCAACTTCCTTTTCCCCGACATATCGGTGGAGTGTGACATGGCAGATGCCCTAGCTCTTGGCAACACCTCTAACTGATTTAAGCTTGGCATCCTCAGCTGCTGCCATCTCTAGGACCTCCCTAGTCACTACCCTGTGTGTGGTGCTTTTTCTATTTCTCATATCCCTGTGAAAAAGACAAAAGCTTTGCTGTTTATATTTAATTCCATTTTATCAGTATATGTCATTGTATATGTGTTTGATCTGTCTTTTTTAATGTATTTGTCATTGTATTATGTGTTTTGTATTATGTGTGGCCAGTTGGTGTACAATTATTTATGCAATTTCCTGATGATGAGATCAATAAAGCACTTCTACTACTACTAGTATTTATTAGGCCTCAAAGTTGTAACACTGTGTTACAACAAACCCCGCTGGGTGGAGGCTGCACATTTGCCTGGCTAGCCATCCCTGCTAGCTGGCATGACAAATCAAAAGTATGCTAACTAATAATCAATAGGAAGGTGATTAAAATAATATACATTTGGATTCATTGATATACACCGACAACACAGTCATTGAAAAACACTTAAGGTAAAAAGATTCACTTTCAGGTGGGTAAAACACACTTTTGCACGTAGCTCCAACTATTTTGCTCCGATTCCCGCGGATTTCAGCTCAAATAAAGAAAGGTAGAGGCTAGATGCTCCTCCAGAGGACGGTATGCGTTTCCATATGTGATTAGTGATGCACAGTTCACGAACGAACAAATCTTTTTGAACAAATCAGTGAAGTGAACTGGGTGTACTGAATCACTGGATCCTAAGTGATTCATTCCTTTGATTCACCTGGCAGGCAGTGGGCTGCGCCAAATTAATTGCTTTTCGAGACGTATATTGCCTGTAGAAATCCCCTTAGAAATTATCTTATTAGAAACGACACTGGACATCCATACTAGATCCACATCCTGGATTTCTCTATTAAACTGAACTGCGCTGACTGAACGAACTGAAGAACTGTTCTCACAGTCAGTAGGCGAACACAGTACACTGACACAGTACAAACAACGATTCAGTGACTTTCAGCTTTCTTAAACGCTCTCTAAACGTATGCAAGTGTAACCCACCCACAAAATAGTGGTTTAGTTATCAATACTTTATTTATACACTTTTATCAATACAGTTTAGACACTCACTAGACATAAGTTATTCTCATGCATATTTCATATAGGCCTAATGAAAATTGCTTTATTTCAGCGCCCCCTGGGTTACTACAGCTGCGCGTGCCTGCATTTGCTGTTTTAGAAAACTTTGGATGGGAGACAGAGAAGTCTGGTGCTGCGTGTATTAAAAAGTTATCGAATGTGAATATTATCTTCACTCAAATATTTTCTGTTTCTACAACAGGAACGTGTGTCTAAAATTCTTACTTCTGTGATAGGACATTGGTGGTTGCATGTGACGTGTGCATGCTACCACTGACTGTAACTACAGCTGCAGGATACCGCACCAGCATTTTCTCCTTTGTGATTAAGGGGACACTCCAGGACACATCCTTCTACAGTAAGACTGTTCCAAGCATCCCTGCCTTGGAACACTTTGGGACACGTTTTCGGTGTTGTACACAACAATACAATTTGGATAGACATTATGCTGCAGCTAGATAGGATTTTCCTCTATTTACTTTTGTCTTATTTTAATTTTAT
Source organism: Aldrovandia affinis (assembly GCA_029706075.1). Lineage (NCBI taxonomy): Eukaryota > Metazoa > Chordata > Actinopteri > Notacanthiformes > Halosauridae > Aldrovandia > Aldrovandia affinis. Next base: position 5,445,888 of record JAINUG010000013.1, on the reverse strand, counting down.
GAGTGGCCATCTCATTTATAGAAATTGTGAATTGAATGTGATTGATTGAAATTTTGTTGGTAACTGATTCAAATGACAAATATCGTTTTGTTTCGTTTATAATATTTTTGCAAAATTCTATTTCTGGTGTTTTACTCAAACTAAATGTTCCCACAGCCTGTAAGTAAGGAAATAACACATTTTACATTATCTTCTTTCTTCATACTCAAACCCGGGACTCTGCACTTAAGTGCAGTGATCCCAGACCTTGTAGATTTATTTCAGCAGTCAAATATAGGTTTATGTGATACCAGGTTACACAAGCATTGACACTCAGACATAACATTCGCTGAAATTGAAAAGTAAAATAAATAAATAAAATCAGCTGCATTTCTACGATTATAACATGCGATATGATCGTAATTTTGTGGGTATAATAAAGACCACTGCACTGTGCAGGTCTCCCACTAATCCCATTGACGATCTTAATGTGCAGGAAATTCCAGGTAACTCATTCAAAGTTTTTTATTGATTTTTTCACATACAAGAATCAACAACACACAACAGTCCAGGATGTCTGGATTAGATTACTGGGAGATCATGAGAAGGGCCTTAATATAGGAGTATGCTATAGACCTCCAGCTTCAGACAGTAACATAAATACTATGCTCCTTAATAATGGGCGACTTCAATTACCCCTCTTAATTGGGAAGTAGTGACAGATCAGGGTAAATGTGAAGAGACAAGCTTTTAGATGTGTTCAATGACTGCTTTTGGTACAGTCTGTTACTCAGCCTTCCTCCCATTTTGTTTTCGAGAGGGGAAATCAATACTGGATCTGGTTTTGTGTAACAATCCTGATAGAGTTTGCATCACAGAGGTAGTAGACCTACTAGGGGTGCAGTTACACAGTGATCACAGTGCAGTTACTTTTGATATTTTTGGGCAAGCTAAGACAGCCTTGCTGCCTTGGAGAGGAATGCGAGGAGACAGGTTGGTAGTTGGAAACGACAGCAGGATTCAGAGTGGGTTTTTTGAGGAGGGGGACAGCATGGGTGCTTTTGAGGGAGAGGGGACAGAGCCAGAGGAAAGAGAGGAGTTGATAACATTGTGGACTAAGGGGAGGATGTCCATAGCAATGGACTGGAAGAGGGGGGAAGGAGTGCGATTGAGAGGGCAGGTGGTGGGACGGTGGGAGTGAACAAGTTGAAGGATGTCCGAGTCAAGGAGGGGCAAGAAGGAGGACAGAGGGGTGAGAGGTTTAGGTACCAAGATGGGTGAGGAAGGGTTAGATGAGGGAGAGGATGGGGGGACTAAAGTAATCCAAGATGATTTAAACAAAATCCAAGAATGGGCAGATACGTGGCAGATGACATTCAATATTGCTAAATGTTAAGTTATGCATGTGGGAAATAAAAACATAAGACAGGAGTATTTTATGGGAGGAGAACAGTTAGTAGGTCTTCAATTTGAAAAAGATTTAGGAATTGTAGTTGATCAAAGTCTATCTGAATCAAATCAGTGTGATACAGCAGTGAAAAAAACCAACAGGATGCTGGGATACATAGCAAAAAGTATTGAGTATAAATCAAATGAGGTTATATTAATGTTATCTAATGCCTTTGTCAGACCTCACTTAGAATACTGTGTGCAGTTCTGGGCACTACACTACAAGAAAGATATAGAAGCTCTTGAAAAAGTTCAAAGAAGGGCAACTAAACTGATACCTGGTATGAAAGATAAAAGTTATGAGGATAGACTTAAGGCATTCAATCTATTCAAGCTTAGCAAACGGAGACTTAGGGGGATTTGATTGAGGTTTTTAAATTCCTAAAAGGGATTAACAAAGTGAAATACCAAAGGTTTTTTAAGTGGGGTCAGCAGAACAAGAGGCCACAGGTGGAAATTAGTTAAAGGCAAATTCCTCACAGATATTAGGACGTTTTTCTTTACACAGAGAGGTGTCAATGCCTGGAACAGCTTTCCAGGTTAGATTCCCCGGAGTCGGCTCTGACTGGGAGTGCCACTGGGGGCGGCAATTGGCTGTCCGCCCCAGGGAGGGGGGAGGGAAGCCGACAAGATGTTCGCTGCACACAGGAGTGGTTCTGGGGTGCCGGAATTATGGTTGTCAGTTTGGCGAGTACCGTCTCGGAGGAGACAATACTTCGCCTTTGCCGCCACCGGTCACAAGGCTACGGCAGCGAACTATGAGGGAGGGATTGACCTGAAAATAGCGGGTGTAATTAGCTACCAAATTGGGAGAAAAACCCAATTTATAGGGTTTTATGGGGTAATATGAAAGGGAAAGGTTATGACGATAGACTTAAGGCACTCAATCTATTTAAGCTTAATAGAATAATTGGGAGAAAAACGGGAGAAAATCTGAAAACAAAATTGTTAAAAAATTAAAAACCGTGATGCGTAAGAACGTCGTAACCATTTGCATGCTTTATCCGGCAATGTCATGGCTTTGTTCAGTCATGGCTAGATAATACAGAGATATACAGTACCAGTCAAAAGTTTGAGTACACCTGCTGGAAAGTTTAAAAGTTTATCTCATAATTGATAATGTTTTACACCGTATACGTTTCTTTAAATACTACAAAAAACACATGTAACGATAAACAAAAGGAACATCAAAGCAATGTTCAATAAAATTCAATTGAAAATGGAATCTTGGATTCCTCAAAATAGCCACCCTTTGCTGTGATAACAGCCTCACAAACACGGGCCATTCGGTTAATACGTTTCAGCAGGAAATCACCCGATATGTCTTCCCAGCTCTCCTGCAGCAATTCTCAGAGGCACTTGTGGGTTGCTTTGCTTTGACTGTTCTGTCCAGTTCATCCCATACAAGTTCTATGGGATTGAGGTCTGGACACTGGGCAGGCCAGGTCCTTAGTCCTTAGTCCTTGAGTTGTCCTTCACGTTCCCCCTTCACCAGATAGTTCTTGCACAACTTCAAGGTGTGTTTCGGGTCGTTATCTTGCTCAAGAATGAAGGAGTGCCCGCTTAGTCGTAGTCCAGATGGAAGGTGTACTCAAACTTTTGACTGGTACTGTAAATACCTCATTCACAGTGACTGAAAGTGATATTTACTAATTCATTGTCTTATTGGTACACTATATGGCCAAAGGTCAGTGGACACCCCTACTAATTATTGAGTTCAGGTGTTTCAGCCACACCCATTGCCAACAGGTGCATAAAATCCAGCACATAGCCATGCAATCTCCATAGACAAACATTTAGAATTGTTCGTAAAGAGCTCAGTGGCTTTAAACGCGGCACTGTCATAGGATGCCACCTTTGCCACAAGTCAGTTCGTGAAATTTCTGCCCTACTAGATGTGCCCCGGTCAACTGTAAGTGCTATTATTGTGAAGTGGAAGTGCCTAGGAGCAACAACAGCTCGGCCATGAAGTGGTAGACCACGCAAACTCACAGAGTGGGGCCGACAAGTGCTGAAGCGCATAGCGCGTAAAAATCGCCTATAATCTGTTGCATCACTCACTACAGAGTACCAAACTGCCTCTGGAAGCACCATCAGCACAATAACTGTGCGTCGGGAGCGTCATGGAATGGGTTTCCATGGCCAAGCAGCTGCACACAAGCCTCACATCACCATGCGCAATGCCAAGCGTCGGCTGGAGTGGTGTGAAGCACGCCGCAACTGGACTCTGGAGCAGTGGAAATGTGTTCTTTGGAGTGATGAATCACGCTTCACTATCTGGCAGTCTGATGGACAAATCTGGGTTTGGCGGATGCCAGGAGAACGCTACCTTCCGGAATGCATAGTGCCTACTGTAAAGTTTGGTGGAGGAGGGATAATGGTCTGGGGCTGTTTCTCAGGGTTTGGGATAGGCCCCTTAGTTCCAGTGAAGGGTATTCTTAATGCTACCGGATACGAAGGGATCTTAGCCAATTGGGCGCTTCCAACTTTGTGGCAACAGTTTGGGGAAGGCCCTTTACTGTTCCCTGTGCACAAAGCGAGGCCCATAAAGATATGGTTAGACAAGTTTGGTGTGGAGGAGCTCGATTGGCCTGCACAGAGCCCTGACCTCAACCCCATTGAACACCTTTGGGAGGAATTAGAACGCTGATTGCGAGCCAGGCCTTCTCGTCCAACATCAGTGACTAACCTCACAGATGCTCTTTTAGCTGAACGGGCATAAATTTCCACAGACACACTCCAAAATCTTGTGGAAAGCCTTCCCAGAAGAGTGGCAGCTGTCATAGCCACAAAGGGGGATCCAACTCCATATTAATGCCCATGGTTTTAGAATGGGATGTCCAACAAGCTCATATAGGTGTGATGGTCAGTTGTCCTTTGACTTTTGGCTATATAGTGTATATTGTAATTGACAAGTGTGTGTGCCTGTGTGTCTGGGGGATGATGATATTAGGCTATAATAAATGAATAAATCCACAGCTTACATGGCTTCTGCAACAAAGAATTAGACTATCAAGTAAATATCACTTTCAGTCACTTGGTAATGCAATGGTTTGACAACTAGCTAACGTTATGTTTTGTTATCATCATGGCAATGAAGCTTGAAGTGACTGTGAAATTGTGAAATAGCCACTTACCTGTGAAATGTTATCCCACGAGCCTTGTTTCCTCTTATTTATACAGCCAAGTCCTGCACAACTTTGTGGCATTTTTGCATAGGCTCATTCTTCTTTGTATCATCTTCACAGCCAGGTTCTGGGGAAAATCATTGAGAAAACTCAAGAATTGTGAAATTTGGAAATCAAGTAACCTGCATATTATGCAGAGATTTCCCATGTTTATAACAAGCCAAATGTCATGAAAATTGGTTGAGAATTAAGGAAGTTACAGTAGATTTTATCAGAGGAAGTCTGCATCTCTCAATACACATACTGTACGTTTGTTTAGACACGGATCTTGCCCGCCCCAATATAACGGCCATGCAGACATATCATGCAACATACAACAGCAGCCATTGCAGCATCTGCGTATTTATATCTATGTTTGTTCCCACTAGGATTTCCGTAAATCTTACTAGGAAAATTGCCGTCTTAAAAGAAAAAGAAAAAGAGCCTCTTAGGGCAGAATTATGGTTCTGCATCTTGTATACGTACCTGTACGCGTCTCTTATGCTGACATACACATAGGGGTTTGCCAACATACTTTCACGTAACATTAACGCATGCACTAGGGGCAGTGTCGCATTTACTAAACTAAAGAATGTACAGAAAACAAAGAAGAAACCCAGGAACGGAAATCAATTTTCACCCATAGTGTAAACAAAAAAGCCTGTGAGCTTATTATACGGTTGTGTGGTGAAGGGTTGTTGGTATTGATTGACATAGAAAATAAACAGAAAAAAATACCTATATGTCTTTTCAGGTTAAGATGCGTTTATACGTGGTTTTTCGTGGCTAACGATAAGCCGTCTTCAGATAGTAACATATGTTTGTAGTTTTATGTCATAGCTGTGTTTTGTTTATAGCTAACTTAGTTAGCTAATATTTTTAAGTGCTTTGTTGATGTTACAGTAAAGTTTTTCATTTTAAGTTGGGCTAATATAGTTTACAAGTTGCAAAGTAGCTTTGTTCGTATTACTTGAGTAGCCTACATCGTAATAATACTAAATTCGCTCCAAAGATTACTCTGCACGTTACCTTTTGTTGTTAATGACTTACCCAAATGTCAACAATAAAGTCAATGATATTTACAATAACATGTACTGGGTTTTATTTATAATATATATGCCATTTAGCAGACTCTTTTATCCAAAAGGACAGTGCTGGCAGTGTAGTATAATGGTTAGGGAGCTGGGCTTGTAACTCAGAGGTTGCAGGTTCAATTTCCAGGTTGGGCACTGCTGTTGTACCCTTGAGCAAGGTACTTAACCTGAATTGCTTGAGTAAAAAATATCCAGCTGTATAAATGGATTGTATAGAATATGTCAAAGAAATGTAAAACAAAATGTGTAAGTCGCTCTGGATAAAAGCGTCTGCTAAATGGCAAAAAAAAAAGTAATGAATGCATACATTTTTCAGTATATGTGGCCCCAGTGGGGATCAAACCTACAACCTAAGCGTTGTCAGCGCCATGCTCTACCTACTGAGTCACACAGAACCACGAGTGTGTGGTATTTATCCATGGTAAGTCAGCTTGCTCATAACACTGTTGTCAGCTTCAGTCAACTGTCATTGCCAGAACATTGAAGAACCATAAATCAATCCATCAGTCCATAAATCAACCAAATGAAATGTACATCTCCATCAGCACCGGTGTCACAGGGACCCTTGCGGCCATTAACTCTTGCAAATGATTAGCTAGCTATTTTCATGTTACTAAACTGTATAACTGTATAATCATGATACATTTTACACCAGTTCATACATTCAGTTCGTACATTCAGTCATGAATATAAACAGTCTGTTGCTATGCTATGTTTATGCCCAGTTTGCCCATTTCCTATGGGTCATATTTCAAGTCTGCCGACAAGTGTTTGTGGATGTCTTTTGATGAAAAAACATTAAGCACACAAAATTGCATTCAATTAAATTGCATTTCAAACATTTAATTTGTCTGCGGAATGTGCAGTCCCTACAAGCCTCTGCCTTGCATATTCTGCAGTGCCTAGGAATGACATAACCATTTGCCAATGTTTCATTTTCAGACATTGGATGTGCTATTATTACAAAAGTCATGTACTTTTTGAAATGCTCTATGCTGGTACATAAACCTGTGCTATGGGAGGTTTCCATTTGGGCCAGCTCCTCTTGATATTGCACTCACTCGCCTAACGACATGGATGTTGTTATAATTAGGATTAATGGTCTTCAAATTAGTTTAAATCTGTTTTGCTTATTGCTTTCTGTTCGGCTTACAAGAGGGTATGCGCAACTGGCTGCATTATAGGCTTCCATGCTTCAACTTTCTACACGTATACCAGGGAATTTACAGATTCCCCATCACACCGGTGAATCTACAGATTTCCTGCACAATTTGGGCATTTAATCTTACGCAGGCAAAGACATGTTGTAAACATTCCACTCATTTGATTAAATGTGACCAAGAATTATGTTGTTATATAGTCTAACTGTACAGTGTTAAATATATTGCATGTGTGATGGCATGTGCACAATTCAGCGTGCCATGGTTTATCTATTGGAGACCTATGCTCAGATTTGCTGGAAAAAGAATCAGTTTGAGTATATTGATGCAACACAGGATTCCCACTCTAACTAGATGAGGTGAGTTAAACCTGAATGAGTGCATTTTCCATACACAACATTGGTACCATGGATTGTGATTAATGCACAGAATTTATTCTGACAATCTGATGCAGACTCTGGTATTTAAAGTGCTAATTGTGCAGCCACACAGATAGAAATATATGTAACATGTAATAGCCCATAAAGTACTAGCAAATTGATCTAATGTTATTATTGTGAATGAGTTGGATATACTTCCTGTTGACTATAGCGAGTGCTGAACCCAAAATTAATATTTGAAAAATAATTCCTGAAATCTGAGTGTGAAATCACACAGGCCCTCCAGGAGTTTCCGTTATCCGGTAATTACCATTTTTTAACCGGGAAAATCTGTTGAAGTCTGACATATTTAAATCTCTCCGGTCATAATGTCCGGTGAAAATAATTCCCTCTAAGCACAATGCGGAAAAGTCAAATGATATGAGCCAGCAATAGGTTATTTATTGTTTTTGTTTTCAAAGAGTTTTTATTCTATTTTATTTTATCTGAGAAAAGGTCTGTAGCGAACGGAAATGATTTGATTTCAAGTCGGCAGCAGCACGCCATAATTAAAATGTTATGAGCCAGATAGGCCTACATGTAACTTTTTGTTTGTTTGCAAATAGTTTTAATTCCGTTTTATTTTATCTGAGAATATGTAGGCCTAAAGCTGAAGGAAATTCTAGCGTAATATTTATTTATTTGTTTTTAAAATAGCGTTATGCACGTGAGTCTATTGACGGGACTTATTTTATTTGGAATATAATGTATAAGCAAAAGTAGCCTACTTTTCAATCAAAAATATTATAAATCTGCATGCCTTGATGATGTCATTCTTTATATAGCCTGCCTATCAATTGTTTTTAAGCTCAATAAACACAGATCATATTTGACCGGAATTTTTCCCATTTGTCCGGGACATTGAAATCTTCCAGGACACGTGGACCGGCACCAATTTTTTCTAACGGAAACCCTGGTCTGGAACTCTATTTGAGGGATGCAACACCATTTTTCCACAAGAAATTAGACCATTTGGTGTTTTGCTGATGGTAGTGGAAAACACTGTCACAGGCGCCACTCCAGAATCCCCCATAAGTGTTCAACTGGGTTGAGATCTGGTGACTGAGATGGCCATGACATATGGTTTATGCTCAGCAAACCTTCAGTGACCACTTGTGCCCTGTGAATGGGGGCACTGTCATCCTGGAAGACACCACTCCCATCAGGATAGAAATGCTTCACCATAGGATGACGTTGAACACACAGAATTTTGGGTTTACGTTGCCCTCTAAGGGGTTGAGTGGACCTAAACCATGTCAGGAAAATATACCCCACACCATAAAATCCACCAGAACTCTTCACCATGGGAAACAAGCACTTGGGCCTGTAGATTTATTTTGGTGAGCCCCACACATGCATTCATCCACTTGTTGAGAACAGGGTGAAGGATGACTCATCTGTTCACTGCTCAGTAAGAATACATAACGATGAGAACGGGCCCATCTAGGCTCATCATGTCCTAATCTAAAGAGTATCTAGTACTACATCTAGCCTGGACTTGAATAGCCCAAGCATTTCTGCCTCTACTACCCGACCTGGCAAGCTGTTCCAGGCATTGACAACTCTCTGTGTAAAGAAAATCTTCCTAATATCTGTGCGGAATTTGCCTTTAACTAATTTCCACCTGTGGCCTCTTGTTCTGCTGACCCCACTTATCTTAAAAAATCTTTGGTATTTTACTTTGTTAATCCCTTTTAGGAATTTAAAAACCTCAATCAAATCCCCCCTAAGTCTCCGTTTGCTAAGTTTAAATAGATTGAGTGCCTTAAGTCTATCATCATAACTTTTACCTTTCATACCAGGTATCAGTTTAGTTGCCCTTCTTTGGACTTTTTCAAGAGCTTCTATATCTTTCTTGTAGTGCGGTGCCCAGAACTGCACACAGTATTCTAAGTGGGGTCTGACAAAGGCATTATATAACATTAATATAACCTCCTTTGTATGTATCCCAGCATCCTGTTGGCTTTTTTCACTGCTGTAGCACACTGCTTTGATGTAGATAGGCTTTGATCAACTACAATTCCTAAGTCCTTTTCAAATTGAACACTTACTAACTTTTCTCCTCCCATAAAATACTCCTGTCTAATGTTTTTATTTCCCACCTGCATAACTTTACATTTAGCAATATTGAATGTCATCTGCCATGTATCTGCCCATTTTTGGATTTTGTTTAAGTCATCTTGGATTACTTTAGTTGATTCCAAATTGTTTGCCAAACCCCCAAGTTTAGTATCATCTGCAAATTTAACTATTTTGCTACTAACGTCCAAGATAATTTATGTAAATAAGGAAGAGCAGAGGTCCCAGCACCGATCCCTGCGGGACACCACTGCCCACAGCACCGAGGTCAGATACGGCCCCACCTACTGTTACTCTTTGTATTCGCCCTTGCAGCCAATTATGAATCCACTCTGAAACTGCTCCTGCAATTCCTACTGAATTCATTTTCGCAATGAGCCTCTCATGTGGTACCTTGTCAAATGCTTTCTGAAAGTCCAAATATATAATATCATAAGCCCGGTTCAGGTCAACACACTTTGCAGCCTCTTCGAAAAAGTCCAGGAGGTTTGTTAGGCATGACCTCCCTTTGAGAAATCCATGCTGGCTCTCCCTTAAAATACTATTATTTTTCAAGAATGATTCCAACTTATCCCTAAAAATACATTCCAGCATTTTACATGTGATGCAAGTTAAACTGACAGGCCTATAGTTCCCTGGGTCAGTACGGCCCCCTTCTTATATATTGGAATTATACTACCCTGCTTCCAGTCATCTGGTATTTCTCCAGTGACTATGGATTGAATTAAAATATCTGTCAATGGTTTATATATAATTTCCCCAAGTTCTTTGAGTACTCTGGGATATATGCCATCCGGGCCTGCTGCCTTATTTGTCTTAAGTTTTTGTAGTTTTTGTAGTACTTCTACGTCCCTTATCTCAAAGTCCTCCAAAACATTCTGTACCTTGTCTATACATTTAAGCATATTTATAACCTCTTCTCCAGTAAAGCTCTCAACAAAGTAACTGTTCAGTGTGTTAGCAATATCCTTATTATTATAAACCACAGTTCCTTCCTTATTCTTAATGCACTTAACCTCATCCTTAACTTTCCTTTTTCTACTACAATATTGAAAAAACGTTTTAGGATTACTTTTTGCATCTTGGGAAATTTTTATTTCAAACCGCCTTTTAGCTGATCTTATTTCCTTTTTAGCCTTAGCCCGCATATTACAATAATCTAACTTGTTTCTGTCTGAGTTATCCTTTTTATGTACTCTGTACAGTCGTTTCTTTTGCCTCAAAATCTCTCGTAAAGATTTAGTCATCCACTGCAGAGACTGTTTTTTCATCCTATTTTTCCTTACTTTGGGGATGAATTTACACTGTACATCTACAATAACCCTTTTAAATATAGTCCATTTTTCATTCACAGTTCTGCAATCTAGAAGTTTTACCCAATCTATATTACTTAAATTCTCTCTCATTTTATTGAAGTCAGCTCGTCTAAAATTTAAAATTTAAGAGTTAGAGGAGGCTGCCAGACTTGCCAAAAAATATCAAAAATAACTGCACTGTGGTCACTTGCCCCTATTGGTTCTCCTACCTCTGTGCTGCAAATTCTATCAGGATTGTTATACAAAACCAGATCCAGTATTGATCTCCCTCTTGTAGGCTGAGTAACAGACTGTACCAAAAAGCAGTCATTGACCATACCTAAAAACTCCTATTCATATTTGCCCTGACCTGTCACTATCTCCCAATTAATAGAGGGGTAATTGAAGTCGCCCATTATTATCATCTCTCCTTCAGCACAGATTTGTTTTATGTTACCAAAGAGCGTACTATTTATGTTACTGTCTCAAGCTGGAGGTCTATAGCATACTCCTATATTAAGGCCCTTCTCATGATCTCCCAATAATCTAATCCAGATGTCCTCACAAGAAACGAATGAGTTTATACCTGGAATTTCTTGCACATTAATATTCTCTTTCGCATAAAGGGCCACTCCCCCTCCTCTTTTATTAGTTCTATCCTTCCTAAACAATTTGTACCCCTCTACATTATATTCATCCCCATCCGCAGCGCCATGCCATGTCTCAGTAATCCAAACAATGTCATAACCCCCATTCAACATGACAGCCTCCAGTTCCAAAACATTTTTTTTTATGCTTCTCACATTTAAACACATGAGCTTCAGAGCCTTACGTTGTCCTTCCCCTCCACACCTGAGTGTGCCGAACCACCTCTATTCACATTATGATATTCACATCACATATTTTTATTCATTATATCCTCAAATTTATTATACTCCGCCCTGGTATCTTCCATCTGGGCAGTCTGTACCTCTCTATCCATAATACTACTACTACTAATTTCCCTCCCTGCCCCCCCAGTCCCTAGTTTAAATATTCCTCCGCTACCCTAAGCATACGCTGGCCCAATGCATCTGTACCCCTCCGGTTCAAGTGTAACCCGTCCCACTTGTACAGGTCACCCCTGTTCCAAAAGGAGTCCCAGTGCCCCATAAACCTGTACCCCTCTTTCCTGCACCAGGTTTGTAGCCATGTGTTAAATCTCCACATAAAATTCTGCTTGCCTTTGCTAGCATGTGGTACTGGCAGAATTCCAGAGAAGACCACCGTAGAGGTTCTGCCCCTTAACTTTGTTCCTAATTCTATAAATTTGTCCTGCGGAACCTCAAACCTACCCTTACCTATGTCATTGGTTCCAACATGGACCATGACCACTGGATCCACCCCTGCTCTGGCCAGGAGCTTGTCCGCGTGTTCCAGGAGAGTAGATCCCTGTCTGTGTTCTTTGCACTACTTTCCTCACAAACATGCATTTTTAGGTTTTTAGGTGTGCCATGGGATGCTATGGCAACCCAGCCATAGTATCCCTCTCTGTGAAGTTCATGGCAGATTGTTCTTGATGAAACTGTCTGCTCATGCCCTAGATTAATATTTGCAGTCAACTGATTCAGAGTTGCTGGTCAGTTTTGGCTTGTATCTCGAATCAATGCAGACATAACAGTCGAGGAGTATGTGCATTCAACCACAGTTACCCCTAGTTGATGATGTCTTTCCCTCAAACTTCCAAGCTCACATCACCTTAGCCATGGTTTCTCGTTAAACCTCAGCAAGTTGAACAGTCTTCATCAGTTTTCATCACTGAATCTCTTACCAAACGTGCCATAAAAATCAGTCCTCTTTCCAAGTGATTGATATCTCTTCTTCTATCCATGGTAGCCAAAATAATGGGCATCTGGGCATGCCCAGCTTGATGGGATGTACCTGTCCCTCACACTGCATGTTGTCATTGGTTGTAGTGCTAATGAAGTACACTGACACCTTTTTCACTCTTTTTCAGTGCGTGTGGCGTGTGTATGTGTGTGTGAGACACCTGGAGCATGAGCACGCATGGCGGTGAAACAGTCAGTCCCTTGGTAAAGGTACAGCCCCCCTGCAGTCAGTCCGCCATTTCACGTCTGTCTTTAAATTGCATACTTACCTATGTGTTGGGGAAAAACCTTGTCTCAAGGTGGGAAAGCGAAGGCTGTTTCTTTGGGTAACAGTCCCAAGGTGGCGTAGTCTGGTATTAAAAACAAGACCTCACTCTTGCAGTTGGTCACATATGGAATAATGACAGATTTTAAATGTCAGTGCCTGCATAATGACGATGAAGCATGTCTTGTCACACACCAGTGACCGGCTGGTCAATCGGGCATCATCTGACATCCCAGGTTTCGGAGGAGAGTGTGTGCTTGTCTATGCTCTCTACAATTGATAGCAGAGATTGCAAGTTCCAGCTTCACAATATGATTGAGCATTACAAATTGGGAAAGTATAACAATTTTTATTCTTTTTTTAAAATGTAAGTAAAAGGGGAACAGATGTTTATAAAAGTGTGCAGTCCGTGGCGGGAGGCACAGTACATGGAACCGTACGTTGTTGTTGTAAATAAAATGGGTTGTGCTCTTCTTTAAGTGAAAATGAGAAATAATTTATCTTCGTAGAAGGGCGAGACCAGAGATAAGATATCTCTGGATTTTGTCACACAAGTGTGATTAACATAAGAAATTGACAGAAGATAAACAATACAGCCCGAAGTGCCGAACTCTGAAGAGTAGGCTAAATGCCGCACTCCTGAAGTACTGCATTGTTGTCATTAGCTGAGTTAATTTATGAAAGTTAAATGGAGAAAGTTGTGAAATTGAATTTTTATCAATTGTTTCATAACTTAAGCCAACCTTTCAAAATGGAAAAAAAGAGAAGAAATCATGAGTATGGTGAATTCCCCTTGATACTAAGCAAAACTAAATAAAAATGCTGTAAAGAACAGTTCCTACCATTGTGCTGTAACAGTGCCACCATCACATAATCTTTCTGCACTTCGGGCAGCATCCGGGTTGCATCAACTTCCTAAAACTGTGTAAGAATAATAATAATATAATAGTAGACAAACAGACAGCATTTGGGGCTTGCATCTGTCTTGATTCCTGAATCAGCATGGCTGGATGATGACTACATCATCTGATGTCACAGCACTCTGTGTAAGCTGACTCATGATTCGTTTTGAAATATGTTGGAACAGTGAAGTTTTAATAAAAATAGTCTATTCCCTGAATCCAGTAGCCTAAACAGTCAAATGCCCTTGTTTAAAGTTCAGCACTCTGAATACTGAACAAGTGGTATTACGTATTAAAACCCCTCACTTATCCTACATGTAAAATATATTTATTTGATTCAAAATAATTACTACACAGGATACCGATTATCAATTAAATCACCAAATTAATTAATAGGCAGAGCAATCTGGTGGATCAACCTTCAAGATATACAACTCACAATTCAATTAAAATGAACAGCTGGTTTACAACAGTTTGACAAAGACAAAATATTCAATCTACAGACGTAGGTTTAACTACCTTAACAAATACTAAATCCTATACATAAAATTGACATGCAACAATCACAAAAGAGATGAAATGGAAGAAAATGATATCAAACCAAGTTTGTCTCTCTCCAAATGCAAACACACACAGCCGAGGTGTGAGCTGGGACCAGATCTCCCAAGAAAGCAGGAATGTGTATAATCACCTTTGAAGACTAGACTCTTCTAAAACTGCCCAAAACTCCAAAATATCTGAGCTCAAGCCATCAACAGGTCACACTAAGTGTTTGGAGGAGGGGGGGTTGGCTCCCTCCCTCCTTAGCCCATGCATGATTCATTTACAATTTGGGGGAGGGTCCAACGCCAGCCAGGTTCAGACCCCCTTTTTATATTTTTGTTTTGGGTCAGCTACTACCACACCATATCTTTTAAAGGTCGCCATTGATATGCTCCTCTCATGTTAAGAATTGTGATGATACCAAACATCGATAGGGCCTGTGTAAACAGCTTGGTTTATACAGAGGTTGAGTTGAGTTGAGTTGATTTTATTGTCATTCCGCCACATACAACTATGTGGAAGAACGAGATTGCGCTTCGATTTACAACAGTGCAACATTAAGACAACAATTACACAACAGTTAAGACAGTGCAACATTTACGACACAACATTTAGGTCACATTGAGGTACATTTTATAAAGTGCAGTAACATTATAAAGTGCAACAGAAACACATTTAGGTAACAATAAGGTGCAGGCATGTATTGTTTTGTAGTGCAAAGAACAGAAACGGCACTAGTAGCAGCGTGACTGTTCTCAACAGTGCAACAATTCCACACCAGTTAGGACAGTGCAACAGTGTTAGGTGTTGGTTGAGCTGATATTTTGAGAGACATAATATGCTCAGGCAAATAAAATTGCTATCAGGTGATAAGGCCAATCATACCATGTTGATCTTCACTTTCAATCTGGTGGGATATAATTATTTTCTCCATGATCCATAATTTCCAGCTCATAGGTAGAACCCTGAAATTGTGGTGTGTGACATAAGCTTGTAAGTTTGGTGTGCTGATATAACATGCACTGCACTGGCTGCCAAAGCTGCATACCTTAGTGCCCTGATTTCATTCACAGAGTAATAAACCTGTCAGTGGTGGCCCCATGCCTGTCCATGAGCATACAGGTTAGGCTGGGCCACATTCTCTCTGCCTACGCAGGATGACCAAAATGCACCTCCCCAACATGCATTACTTAGGCAGGGTGTTACATTTAGTAGTCAATTTCTAATTGTGAATTTTAAGCCCATTTGCTGTACTTGATTGTAAATGTAATCCATTATTGCGTACTTGCATGTATTCATGCTTGGTATCACATTGGTTTTTAGATTGTGGTTTGTACAAAGAGAATAATAATAATCATTGATGATAATTATAATATATGTATGTCCTCCTCTTGTGAGGTATGTGAGCTGTGCTTGGAATGAAGAGGAGCATAATCTGGAAACGTTCCAGCACAAGGGGCGTGTCCTGTAGCGGTGTCTCCACCCCATCCTCCCAGGACAGGAGCCATTGGTGTGGTATACTGATGAGTATGCCAAGGAGCTGGGCATGGTCTGGTACTCCCTTTGGAACAAAAAGTGCATTTCTGCAGGTACCTCTCAGTTAATTATCTCTAGTTTATTTATTTAAATAATTTTATCTTTGGATTGTTAACTGTTTTTGCAGGGTTTGGCTATTTAGTATATATACAGTGCCCATTTCAATTCTACACCCAGTCTCAAAAATGTTGCCTTACAGCCTGAAATGAAAACACATTTAATCTGACTTTTTCCACCTTTATTTACACATTTTACCTTACAACTTCCAAGTATAAAAAAAATGCTCAACATTTCTCAACATTAATTACAAATAAAAAACTAGAATAACTTGGATTGATAAGTCTACACCCCACTTATCAAACCAATTGTAGCTCAGGGGCAGGGGCGTCGTAGCGGGGGAAAAGGGGGACTGACTACCCAGGGCCCCAAGCGGGGGAGGGCCCTTGAAAAGCCTGGAATGAAAAAAAAGAATGTCTGCAATTTTAAATTTCTAAGTAATTAGTGTCATTACTAAATTGTATTGGCTGAATAAATAGGTTGAGAGACTGAACTTTGTATCCATAAAAATATTGGAGGCTCTCTGGGCCCCCTCCCCTCTCCCCTCTCAAAAGCGCAAATGGTTTTGTCGCCAAACACGGCTAATCACGCTGACTGGTGCTGATGCTGGAGCCCGCAAGTTTCAGTCAATCTTTCCAGAAGAAAGTGAAGTCGGGGTATCGAAAAAGAAGAGAAAGGGAAGAAAGAGAAAAAAGGCAAAGTGAGGGAAAACAACTGCTCACTAATTTTAACTTTATTATTAATTTATTTATTTTCCTTAACTTTTCACATTTCGGAAACAATATGGAGGATCGAGTTTTCAACTACGTTATATCGCAGACATATGGTGGGAAAAAAACTAGTTTACTAGTTTAGGTATGTTACAATTCCCCTGTGCGAGCGATTACGAGAGACTATGGCCATACCCCAAAAATGCAGGCTTTTCAAGGGCTGTCGGGGTTTATTTTCACCATATGTCTGCGATATAACGTAGTTGAAAACTCGATCCTCCATCGTGTTTAGTGCTTTCAAAAAGATATATTGCAAGTTCAGGACTAAATAAAAGGTATCCAGGACGTTAATTTAACATTTTATCTTGTTTCTGGTGAAATGTCATTGAAATCTCGATGCGAAATGCGATATCTTTGACCCGGAATGTGAGATATCTTTGCCCAAATGCTCACTGCCTGCCGTGGTTTTTGCCGTGTCGCGGCGTGTGCGCAGCATGTAATTAATTTATTATGTCATGTAATTTCAGATAATTCAAATTAAGATGTATCATATCTTTTTTTAGAATGCTTCAGTCTGTAATTACTGAAAAAATCATGCAATTATCTTTATTTTTAAGAAGGTTATGGGCATTTATGTTATTGAATTACAGCTTTTGTTTCAAGATCATTGAAAAACAATAGCGGTCAATATGCAAATTTCCGAGTGTAAAAATTACCATTACTTCCTTAAAACTTAAGATATGAGAGTGAATAAGGTATCAAATTAAATGTATTTTCATGCTCTATCTGGTGGGATTTTCATGCTCTATCAGGCTAGATTTATAACATCTCAAATTTTTGTAACATACCTAGAACTAGGGCTGTCAACGTTAACACGTTAACGCATGCGATTAATTTCGAATGGATAACGCTTTCATTTTTTTTTAAATCGCGATTAATCTCATTTCAGTTTCACTCTCGCTACTGGCAAACATACTACTGGTGATGGTGAAATGCATTGCAACTTTGTTTTTGAAGACTCATTTGATCCAGTTCTATAACAAGACAAGCTAACCTTGCTAGCTACATTATGATAGTTAGCTAGCTAGCTGGTAAATTAAGCAGAATCTAGCCTGTAGCCTGTTTCATTGTATATTGTAAACAGGTTAAGAGGCTAATATCAATCCTGTATGCTTCATGCTTGTAGAGGGGCCTGTCCTTGTAGCAGAGAGTGAGCAGGAAGAAGATGTGATCGAGGCAAAGAGTGAGCAGGTAGAAGAGGCAGAGAGTAGGAGTTGGACTAGTGAAGAGGATGATGGAGGTGAAGAGAGCAAGGAAAATGAAGGTTGCTCTGAGGGTAGTGAGAAGGATGAGGAGAAGACAGAGGGGGAAGTGAAAAAAGTGAGGGGAATGCAGAAGGGTATTTGCCAGTGTGACGAGGACCCAGGACTATGGCCAGAGAATCTTACTAATCTTACTAATTATTTGTTTAAATGTGGTATAAGCAGTTCATTAGCGATTACCCTAATAACCACTACAGATTCATGTGTATAGTTGTTGATTCAATTAAAACAAATTCTAAAGATCCGTGAGAGTCATGGATCAAGAGGGGAAGGGGGCCCACAAGACTGCATATGTATAGGGCCCAGAATTGTGTGCTACGCCCCTGCTCAGGGGTAACCAATCACCTTCTCAGATCACACACCAAGCTAATTGGCCTCCACCTGTGTTGGAGGTCACCAACAATGAAAGTTGTGGAAAGGCACATGTCAGAAAATTGATATAGAAAGACTTCAATTGTCTTAAATATCACTTGGAGCACGGTCAAGACCATAATTAAGAAATGGAAGGTGCATGGCACCACCAGGACCTTGCCTAAATCAGGCCACCTGTCCAAGCTGGATGACCGAGCAAGGAGACTGATCAGAGAGGCTACCAAGAGGTCAATGGCAACAACCGATTTTATGCCGAAGAGTGGTCAATGTGTGCATGTGTCAACAATACAGAAATCTGTATGGTTCTGGTCTGTATGGTAGGGTGGCAAGGGAGCCACTACTAATAAAATTGGAAGATTCTGAAGCCATGTGGCAAGGTGTGTGGCAAGGATGTAACATTTTGCATTTAGGCCAAAAAATTATTTTTGCCGAAAACCCAATAGAGCACATCACCCAAAGAACACCTAGGGCCCTATTTTTGTGAATTAGGACGGTGTCGGTAACGCAGACGCAAAGCGAAGACGGTGGCCCTTTAGGGCGTGTCTAACGCAATTTTGGTAATTTCATGACTTCAGTGCACCTCCAGCGCAGTTGTAAAAGAGGTTGGATTAACTTTAAAAAAATACATGTGGGTGTGGTGGGGGTTTGGTTTCATAATGGCCAATCAGAACACCAATTTTCTATCCCTTTAAATGCCAGTGCGCTAACGCTGTAGCAAATTGGCAATTTCCTGACATGGATGACAGTTTTGCACGGCTGCGCTAGGAGCGCTTCTCAAAAGAGGAGAGCGAGGAGGTGCGGAAAAGTTGGCACGCGAATCAGAGGGGGAAAATAAGGTGCACATTCATTTGTTATTTTCATGATTTGAGTTTATATTTTGAGACCTACATTGTTAAAAGAAAGTGTTTTATTTTAACATCTCTTATTTTCTTTATTTGTAGGCTTTCCAACTTAAAAAACTGTTATTTTCTTCTAACTTAATGTAATTGTTAAATGGAAAGCAATAAATAACAAACTCACAACTGCAACTAGGCCTGTTTCATTTATGTTCGTCATGCAGTAGGCCTACACGCGTCACCCTGGAGTGTGCATCACAAACCACCTGGATATTAATGGAGTGGACCCCCTTCTGATTCACATAAATGATACCGTGATCAGATGGTGCGCGCAACTGCACATGTGTGCAGACCCCAGGGAGTCCACATTGCGTATGAAAATCCTGTTTAGTTCTCTGCTGGCTGTCAGGTGTAGGAAAAGTAATAAACTAATTTGCATGTTGGACAAGACTGGAAGAAACTGCATGTACAGCCGAACTGATAGCCGTCTGGCAAACACCGGCTACCAAACCCAGGGTATCGCTCACGGTATTGCCTTCGGCGTCCAATTATGCACTCCATTTTCTGTAGTGCAAATGAAAAGAATAAAACCCTTTCACATAAAAAAACAATGTGCATACAAACATATATTTATTTAACAGGTGTATCTTACTGAACGGTAGTGATGGATGGCCTGCTGGCTTCAGTCTTTCATGTCCGTGCACTGAATAACCACAAGCTGTGGTGAAATACTTAGCTTACTTTACTTAAATACTTACTTTAGCTTAATTTATTATGCTTGCAAGTTACCCATGGATTGGAAATTCACAATATTCACAAAACATTCCCATGTGATTTCAGATAACCTTATGTTCATATGTGCGCATCAATAAAGACAGAGCACCAGCGTTTGTGTTAAGAGGTGGTAGTTTATTACTTTTCCTACACCTGACAGCCAGCAGAGAACTAAACAGGATTTTTATACGCAATTACTTTGTTTCCCATCCGAAATGCTGCATTCATCAGCAATTCAACCAGTTATACGGTACCTAGCTAACTGAGCGCGATCATGTGAACATTCGTTCTGTCCCACAGAATTGAATGAATGCAATTCGTGAAAATGGCTCTGTCAAAATCAAAGTGAAAATTTGATGAGGAACAAAGACAATTTCAGGAGAAGTGGACACTGGATTCTTTTTTGGTCAAGTTCAACAGCAATGCAATTTGTCTTATTTGCAAGGAGAAAATTGCAGTCCTCAAAGAATATAATCTCAAACGCCACTACACAACGAAACATGCAGAGCAGTACGGCAAACACCAAGGAAAAGGACGAGAGAAGATGGTTTCTCAGCTTAAAAAGGAACTATCTTCACAGCAAAACCTCTTCCAAAAAGCAACAAAAGAATCCGAGGCGGCGGTGTTGGCCAGATACATGGTGAGTGCGATGATTGCAAAAGCTGGAAAGCCATTCACAGATGGTGAATTTATTAAAGATTGCCTACTGAAGGTTCCTGAAGTTATGATTCCAGAAAAGAAACACCTGATTAATAACATCAGCCTCTCCACAAACACGGTAGCCGAACGTATTGTTGAGCTTGCAAACGATATTGATGTGCAGCTCCATGAGAAAGGCAAAAACTTCAGTGCATACTCAGTTGCACTCGGTGAGAGTACCGATTCCACTGACAGTGCGCAGCTCGCTATATTTGTTCGGGGTGTCAGTGATCATTTTGATGTCACAGAGGAGCTTCTTAGCTTGAAAACAATGCATAGTCGGACAACCGCCAATGTAATCTTTGGCCAGCTCTCAGAAGCGATTGATCAGGCTGGGCTGCCGTGGAGCGCATTGGCCACAGACGGAGCCCCAGCAATGATAGCGCAAAGGAACGGTTTAGTGGCGCTGGTACAACGCAAGCTGGAAGAAGAGAACGCAGAGCAACCAGTTGCATTGCACTGCATCATTCATCAGCAATCGCTGTGTAGCAAATGCTTAAAGTTCGAAAACTTAATGTCAGTTGTAGTGAAATGTGTTAATTACATTCGCTCCAGAGGCTTGCAGCATCGTCAGTTCCGTGCATTTTTGGAAGAAATTGAATCACAATACGGAGATCTACTGTACTTTACAGAGGTGAGGTGGCTTAGCAGAGGAAATGTTTTAAAGAGGTTTTTTGAATTGAGAAAGGAGGTGCAGAGATTCATGGAGGAAATTAATCTGCCAGCACGTGAACTGGAAGACAAAAAATGGATGATGGATCTTGCCTTCCTTGTTGATATCACACATGAGTTGAATGTCCTGAACCTAAAGCTGCAAGGCCCAGGGCAGCTTGTAACAGCAATGTTTGACAATGTGAAGGCCTTCACTACAAAGCTGAGGCTGTGGAAAAGTCAGCTGTCACAGAACACCACCACTCATTTCCCAGCATTCAAGTCTCTTTTGGAGGAACAGGGCACTTCACAATTCAGTGGCAAAGAATATGCTGCTGCCCTTGACCTGCTTCTGGAGGAATTTGACCAGCGGTTTGCAGACTTCAGGAGATACAGAGACACCTTCCAGATGTTTGCTGACCCTTTCTCTGTTGATGTGGAAACAGCACCAGGTGATCTGCAAATGGAGCTGATAGAATTACAGTGCAACACTGTTCTGAAGAATCAATTCAATGAATCACAGGGAGTTGAGTTCTTCAAGCTGCTACCACCATCCTTCCCTTTGCTTTGCAAAATGTTCAGGAAAACAACGTGTCTGTCTGGCAGCACATACATGTGTGAAAAACTTTTGTCAGCTGAACGTTCACAGGCGAACCGACACAGGAGAGAAGCCATTCCTCTGTAACCGAGTGCGGGAAGAGCTTCGGACATTCAGGGGATTTAAAACGGCATGAGGGAAAGTTGGCACCTAAGAAGACACCATCAAAAAATGCATTCCTAATGAGCGTGTTTACTGAGCTTGTGCGCTGAAGGTACATTGTGAACTTCTTTCGCATCTGCTTGTGTCCTATCACATACCAGGATTCTGTAGGGAATTTTCATGCCTTCAAGCACAGTCCAGACAACACATTCAAACAGTTAAGTGTTTCAGGATAATGTAAGTATATGTCAAAATCACTCTTCAAAATATGTAACCGAGCTGGAAAAGCACTAATGACCTTGGTGTTTATCAGCATATAACATGCTTCTGTTTTCACTCCTGCTTCAAGGCAAAACAGTTTACCAAATGTGTACAGATGGCAATTAAAGCTGTAATTAAAAACATTTTTAGTGTTTAGTGGAATTCTTTTTTGAGCATTCATAAGGAACTTTCTTAGCATGCAAAATCACAAGTCCATCTTGGGAGTATGTATTAATTAGGTTTGTATAAATGGAAATTCATCAAATGTCACACACCGATACATAAATTACTAACTGCATTGAAACACATTTGGGTAAAAATGTATCACACACCAAACCTGTATACACAATTTGGAGCTTTTTCTGTTTTGTAGTGATTTGGTCCCTCAATGTATGTGAAAATGTTGTTTGGCACATGTGCACCTTTTGGAAAAAAAACTGTTTTTACCTTGCTTCTATTTACTCTTGTCACATTCCCTTTGTTCCTGTCTCGTTTTTCCTTTGTCTTGTTTCTCCCTTGTGATTGTTTGTGATAATTGTTTTATTATTTTTCCATCATTCAATTATCATCCCTCATTACTACTCATTATGTTCACCTGTTGCCAATTCCGTCGTCCGTTCCGGCACACCAGCTTCCCATCAAGATCATCAGCCCTGCAGTATATCTACCCCGGTTTTCCAGTCATTCATCGTCAGATCGTTGTTTTCCCTTCTCGGTAGTAACTGACTTCAGAAAGCCTTATCCTATACGCTGTGTTTACTGTTCTTGTGTGTTGAGTTATATGTATGTTTACCCTTGTTTCTGTTGTCTCCCTTTGTGTTCAGGTTCGTTCCTCATCTGTCTGCCAGCTCTGTCCGTCCTGCCAGCCCCGCCTGCCTGCACGCTTAGCTTGCCCTCTGGTTCCCTCATCCTGTCTGCCCTCCTGTGCATCCCTTCCATTGTCCAGCTCATTGTCTTCCACTACCTCTGTCATTACTATTATTATTAAATCATCACTCTCCATTCCACCTTGTCTGTGTCTGCGTTTGGGTCCATTCCTGTCGACATAACAACTCTATTAGTGTTTATATTTTGTGTGCAATGTGGGCTTGAATCACCATACACACAAGAGAAGTGGTACCTCAGTCAGTGAACCACACCTGGGAAGTTGTGACATGTTCATGCACCGATTGAAACCGGTATATTCACGTGTATTCTTTACATTTATTTATTTATTGTTTACCTGTTTCCTGTTTGCTGTTTGAACGCGACGCGCGCTCTAGTCACCGCTGCTCCAAGTTTTACTGCCCGCATTTTCTGCATCTTTATACTGGTTTAAATACAAAACTCCTTTCTATTTTTTAATCTTTTTCGGTTACTCCTATCTCATCAACTTATAAGGTAAGCACAAACGATGACTGCTTCCTCTCCCTCTCTTGCTCTGGTTGTAGCATGTTGTAGCATCATCTTAGCTCTCCTGCCGATGTTACTGTTAATGATAATTTTACATGCCATAAGTGTGAGCTTAATTTAGTGTTGGCGGAGAGAGAATAGTTGAGTTAGAGGCCTGCATCCGGACTCTCAGAGAGATTAAAGATCATGAGAGTTTTATTCAGTCGTGTGTAGCTACGCCGGATGCACCTGTGAGCGCCTCTCCCATCGCACCAGCAGAAGAGCCGACGCAGCACGGCCAGTTTGTCACGGTTCGGCGGGGACATAGTTGTCGGCCTAAGCCGGCCGTACACCACCCAACTCACGTTTCAAATAGATTCTCCCCACTCACACCTATTGAGGAAAAAGAGAAAGCTCTTATCATTGGCGATTCCATTCTTCGAAACGTGAGAATAGCGTCTCCGGCGACCATAGTCAATTGTATTCCGGGGGCTAGAGCTACCGACATTGAATCCAATTTAAAAGCGCTGGCTAAAAGTAAACGTAGATTTTCCAAAATTGTTATCCACGTCGGCGCTAATGATGTCCGGTTGAGGCAATCGGAGATCACTAAAACAAATTTTGTCTCGTTGTGTAAATTGGCAAACGAGATGTGTCGGGAAGTAATAGTCTCTGGTCCCCTCCCAGCTCATAGAAGTGACGAAATCTACAGTAGATTAACGTCACTAAATCGCTGGCTGACTGAGTGGTGTACATCAAATAGCATAGGGTTTATTAATAATTGGCCTACGTTTTGGGAGAGCCTGGTTTACTGAAGAGAGACGGACTCCACCCGAGCTGGAGGGTGCTCTTCTTTTATCTAATAACATAGGCCATAGTCTGAATCGGCGAAATTGACATTCAAGAGCTACAGCCAGGCAGCAGACAGACGGTCTTAAACAACTGTCTGCAAGTTTCCCTGAACTCGTGACTAGTTTCCACCCCAGTTCCCACATAATTGAGACTGTGTCTGTTCCACATAGAGAAAACCGTAGTCTATTGAAACTCAAACCTCCCCGTGGGATTTTTTCTAATAATCTGATAAGGATCAACACGAACCATCGTAATGCAAATGCTAAACCTAATTTCGATAGAACTCTCCTTAAAATTGGGTTGCTAAATATAAGATCACTAGCTCCTAAAGCTGCCCTTGTGAACGAACTGATCACTGACTATAAACTTGACATTTTAAGTTTGACGGAGACTTGGCTTAGACCTGATGAGTACATAGCATTAAATGCATCTACCCCAGTTGGATACTCTGGTTGTCACAACCCTCGACAGTCAGGCAGAAGTGGCGGTGTGGCTGTTATTTTTGACACTAGACTACGCCTTACTAAGAAATCTTTAAACACATTCCCTTCATTTGAAGTGCTTTCCCTGGGCTCCATACAGACTAATGTAGATAATAGATCTGCATTTACTTCATCTTTTATACTAGCTACTATCTACAGACCCCCTGGACCCTATGCTGTTTTCCTCTCAGAGTTTTCTGACTTTGTATCAAACCTAGCAGTTATGGCAGATAAAGTTGTGATTGTAGGCGACTTTAATATTCATGTTGATAATGGAAATGATTCTCTAGTGAAGGCTTTTGCTTCTATTCTTGACTCCGTTGGTTTTGTCCAAAATGTGTCTGGGCCGACTCATTGTCATCAACATACACTGGACTTAGCTTTATCCTATGGTATTAGCATTAGCAATCTAGTTGTCTCTCCTCATAATCCTGTGCTCTCTGACCATTTCCTTATTACGTTTGAAATTCATGCTACCACTGCTATTAGATCAAAACCAGTGTTCTACTTTAGTCGCTCCCTAAATTCCTCTACCATACCTAACTTTGTCAGCTTGTTCCAAGAATCATTTACTGTTAATCAGGATCCCACTAGTCTACAATCTATTGATCAGCTGACGGACAATCTAAATTACACCCTGCGCAACACACTTGATGCTGTTGCGCCTCTCAAAAAGAAAAAAACTAGCCAAAAGAAGCTTGCACCATGGTATACTGACCACACACGTGCTCTTAAACAAGCTTCTCGCAAGTTGGAACGTAAGTGGCGATCCACTAAATTAGAAGTATTTTATTCTGCCTGGAAAGACAGTCTGGTACAGTACAAATATGCTCTCTCCTCCACAAGGTCAACCTATCTGTCTGATCTGATTGAGCATAATAAGAATAATCCAAAATTTCTTTTTGATACAGTGGCCAAACTGACAAAGAACCAGACTGAAACCAATGCTAAGCCTCCGGCAGCCCATAATAGTAATGATTTCATGAACTTTTTCTCTGAGAAGATTGAGAAAATTAGAGATGAAATTTCTAAAATGGCACCTTCTGCTGTAGCGGACACTGATCAGAAAGCACAGGCTTACCAGGACAGGGGTCCTATGGCTACTCTGGAGTGGACTGAATTTTCTAAATTGGTTATGTCCTCCAAACCATCTACTTGTCAATTAGACCCAATCCCAACAAAACTTGTTAAAGAACTTCTTCCTGTTATGGGGCAATCCATGCTAGACATTATTAATCTGTCTCTTTCATCAGGCTATATGCCAAATTCTCAAAAAGTGGCAGTAATTAAGCCACTTTTAAAGAAACCAAACCTTGACCCAGAAAATCTTAGTAACTACAGGTCAATTTCTAATCTTTCTTTTCTCTCAAAATTCTAGAGAAAGCTGTAGCTCAGAGACTGACTTCGTTCCTGACATCAAATGACATCTATGAAACTTTTCAGTCAGGATTTAGGCAACACCATAGCACTGAGACTGCTCTTATTAAAGTTGTCAATGACTTACTGATATCAGCTGACTGTGGATGCGTCTCTATTCTTGTGCTTTTGGACTTAAGTGCTGCGTTTGACACAATAGACCACCAAACTCTTCTGAGCAGACTTGAAAACCTAGTTGGACTGCGTGGACAGGCACTCTCCTGGTTTAAATCCTACCTATCAGATAGGTATCAATTTGTGCAGTTAAATGACGAGCCCTCTGCTCTCATCAAGGTGGAATATGGTATCCCTCAAGGTTCTGTTTTGGGGCCATTATTGTTCTCCCTTTACATGTTGCCACTTGGTGATGTCATTCGTAAACATGGCGTACATTTTCACTGCTACGCAGATGACACACAATTATACCTATCAATGAAACCTGGCGAAGGACAATTCGAACAGTTGGAGGCCCGTGTTAAAGACATAAAAGACTGGATGTCAGATAATTTTCTATTGTTGAATACTGATAAAACAGAGATGTTGGTCTTGGGGCCCAAAAACCTCAGAAGAGGGTTATCTGATTTATCTCTTAATCTGGATGGTTGCTCTGTTGCTGCAAGTTTGGTGGTAAAAGACCTTGGTGTTACTATAGATCCTGGTCTCTCATTTGATAGTCACATCAAAAACATTTACAGAGTAGCCTTTTTTCACCTGAGGAATATTGCCAAAATTAGGGGCTTCCTGTCATTAATAGATGCAGAAAAATTGGTACATGCCTTTGTTACATCTAGATTAGATTATTGCAATGCATTACTGTCTGGCTGTTCCAATGCCTCACTCAGGAGCCTACAACTCGTACAGAATGCTGCTGCAAGGATCCTGACTAGAACAAAGAAATATGAGCACATTAGTCCTGTGTTAGCGTCACTTCACTGGCTTCCTATAAACTATCGTGTAGACTATAAGGTACTCCTCTTAATTTATAAGGTGTTGCATGGACTTGCACCCTCTTACTTGACGGATCTACTTCGTCCGTACAATCCCCCACGTTCACTTCGCTCACAAGATGCAGGCAACTTGGTAGTCCCTAGAATATCAAAAATACAGCAGGTGGCAGAGCTTTCTCCTATAGAGCTCCTTTACTGTGGAACAGTCTACCCATCTCTGTGAAGGAGTCAGACACGGTCTCAATTTTCAAGTCTAGGTTAAAACGCATCTCTTTAGTCTCTCTTATAGTCATTAGGTGCAGATGTGGAGGGGGCGTAGCAATAGAGCCTTCTGGTGCAATGAGCTATCCTTACTGTCACCAATCATAAGTGATGATCCGCCCCTATCAGGACTGCTGATGATGTGGTGGGATGGTCTCTGAGTGCCCTCATGGCTGCGTGCTCCCTGTGCCACTCACCTAATTAGTTATGCTGCCCTAGATTACTTCTGCTGGTGCAAAGTGTTATCACTACTCTTCCCCTGATCCGGTGTGATATTTATCATAGTCATAATTGCACCTTTCCTCTTTTCTCCCCGGCTTCGTGGCACCTGCCCGGAGCTCACCTGCCCCAGAGTCAACCCCCCACCCCTGCCATGTGTTAGCCGGATGCTGCTGGCCCAGACCCTAGCTGCTGGTTCCATCCCCCGCCCTGCCCTGGTATCTGGAGGGATGAGGTCCACCCCACTCCTACACTTAGAATGCCCTTCCAGTGGTCTGTTAAGCCACATGAGCCTCAAGGACTATTTGTGTTGTTTTTCTCTGTATCCCACAATTTTCCAGGAGTTCATCTCGACCACCTTTTAAGGGGTCAGGGAATAATTTTCCAGTTTCCTACATTGGCTCCAATGGTTTTCTGTTTTTTTTATTCCCTCTGGAAAATGCCAATTGTGAAGCGCTGTGTGACAACCTGTTTGTAAATGGCGCTATACAAAAATAAAGATTGATTGATTGATTGACCTTTACAACAGTTGGTATAGCAACTCTAGAATCTTTCACTCTATGCTAGTCACAGGAACGTACTGCTAAAATTCAATAATTTGTTGATAAAGGTGAACTACGTGAACTTGGTCGATGTGTACATAATGCATTTCAGATTCATTTTTAATATTCTTAAATTATTCTGTATACTGTATGCTTTAATTTGTCAGATAAGACAAGTACGTTTTCAAATGAATAAGATATTTTGATTCACAACTGATAATACCTGGTACTGTTCGTTCTTTCAAAGCAGATCAGCGGCTACATTCAATTATAATGATCAGAATATGAATAGAATCATAATGGCAATGCAGTCCCCATGGATTTGCTCTACAGTTGTTCATATTTTGATGTCCATTTCTATCCCAAATCAAACAAACACTCAAAAGAAGTCAGCTGCATGTTTTATCTTCCTAAATTTGCAATATCTGATGGTACATAAGTGATGGTATATTATTTTCATCAGTGGCAGTTCTGGCTCACTTGGTGCACTAGGCGAGATAAGTCATACCCCTCTCAAGCCCCAGGGAGGCCATGCAAAACAAGTACCTATGTTGTAACAAGGCGCAGTAGGCATCCCTTTTATTTGAAGAAAATATACTATAGGCAAAGAACTACTGAAAAATATTGCACACATATTAAATTGTAAAAAAATCCAAGATATACAAATAACAAATTTAAATTGAACAATAAATAGATAAATAAGAATAGCATGCTTCTTTTAAAAGGAACAAAAATAAGGAGGTGCTGTCCAAGACATTAAATAAGAACACTGAAACATAGGTGCACACAAATAAAACTAAATTGAACACAGCGGAGATCCACCTTTTCAGTACTGGCTGAGTCTGGCTCAATTTGGCTGAAAGTTAATTATGCACAAACCAGACTTAAGATACCTTCTGCTGTTTTGCTGCTAGTTTAGTGATGCATAGTGATGCAGTATAGCGCTATTATTACCCCAAAGTTCAGCATCATTATAGCCAGTGTAATGTTAGCTAAATGCTTGAGCTATTAGCTAGCATTAACTTTAGTATAGCAATTGATGCAATACCTAGCCAGCACGATTATAGACTACTTCAAAACGTAACATAATGTTCATGATGAGATTACATAACACATACCTTTATCTTTGGCCCGTTTCTCCTCTTTTCTTTTCTCTTTTTTATAAATTGAAATCCCGAAGGCTTTGATCTTTTCATTTTGGCAACGTACCTCAATGTGTGTGTGACACGATTGTTTGTGTGACTAACGATTGCCCATCAATGCAGGGTCAAGAGACTAAACCATTTTAGTCTTGTTTTCTAACAATATATAACTATATACAGTGGGTTCGGAAAGTATTCAGACCCCCTTAAATTTTTCACTCTTTGTCATATTGCAGCCATTTGCTAAAATCAATTAATTTCATTTTTTTCCTCGTTCATGCACACACAGCACCCAATATTGTCAGAAAAACACAGACTTGTAGACATTTTTGCAGATTTATTACAAAATAAACACTGAAATATCACATGGCCATAAGTATTCAGACCCTTTGCTGTGACACTTGTATATTTAACTCAGGTGCTGTCCAATTCTTCTGATCATCCTTGAGATGGGCCTACACCTTCATTGGAGTCCAGCTGTGCTTAATTATATTGATTGGACTTGATTTGGAAAGGCACACACCTGTCTATGTAAGGTCCCACAGTTGACAGTGCATGTCAGAGTAAAAACCAAGCCATGAAGTCCTAGGAACTCTCCATAGACCTCCGAGATAGAATTGTGTTGAGGCATAGATCTGGGGAAGGGTATAAAAACATTGCTAAAGCATTGAAAGCACCCAGGAGAACAGTGGGCTCCATCATTGTGAAATGGAATAAGTTTGAAACCACCACAACTCTTCTTAGAGCTGGCCATCTGGCCAAACTAAGTAACCGGGCAAGAAGGGACATGGTCAGGGAGGTGACCAAGAACCCAATGGCCACTCTAAGAGAGCTTCAGAGTTCCTCTGCAGCGATGGGAGAACCTGGTAGAAGGACAAACATCTCTGCAGCACTCCCATCAATCAGACCTTTATGGTAGTGGCTAGACGGAAGCTACTTCTGAGTGAAAGGCATATGACAGCCCACCTGGAGTTTGCCAAATGGTACTTAAAGGACTCTAAGAGCATCAGGAAAAAGATTATCCGGTCTGATGAGACACAAATTGAAATTTTTGGCCTGAATGCCAAGTGCTACCATAAAGGTCTGATTGATGGAGTGCTGCAGAGATGTTTGTCCTTCTACCAGGTTCTCCCATCGCTGCAGAGGAACTCTGAAGCTCTCTTAGAGTGGCCATTGGGTTCTTGGTCACCTCCTGACCATGTCCCTTCTTGCCCGGTTACTTAGTTTGGCCAGACGGCCAGCTCTAAGAAGAGTTGTGGTGGTTTCAAACTTATTCCATTTCACAATGATGGAGCCCACTGTTATCCTGGGTGCTTTCAATGCTTTAGCAATGTTTTTATACCCTTCCCCAGATCTATGCCTCAACACAATTCTATCTCGGAGGTCTATGGAGAGTTCCTAGGACTTCATGGCTTGGTTTTTACTCTGACATGCACTGTCAACTGTGGGACCTTACATAGACAGGTGTGTGCCTTTCCAAATCAAGTCCAATCAATATAATTAAGCACAGCTGGACTCCAATGAAGGTGTAGGCCCATCTCAAGGATGATCAGAAGAATTGGACAGCACCTGAGTTAAATATACAAGTGTCACAGCAAAGGGTCTGAATACTTATGGCCATGTGATATTTCAGTGTTTATTTTGTAATAAATCTGCAAAAAAATTCTACAAGTCTGTGTTTTTCTGACAATATTGGGTGCTGTGTGTGCATGAACGAGGAAAAAAAATGAAATTTATTGATTTTAGCAAATGGCTGCAATATGACAAAGAGTGAAAAATTTAAGGGGGTCTGAATACTTTCCGAACCCACTGTATATAACTAGCATAATTTGTTCAAATTATGCTAGTAGGAACATGGTAAGAACAATCACAGTTTGCACAAGAGATCAGTGAAGTAATACAGTGATAGACATTGTTGTTGGCAGCTGCATACAACGATATATACAACAACAACTGTATATATCTATGTCAACGTTAGCTAAGCAAAACTATCGATATCTAGCTAGCTAGCTAGCTAGCAACCTGGTATCACGGCCAAATAAAGCTTGCTAACAGTAGCTAATGATATAGATAGCTAGCATAATTTGTTCAACACGGTATAAAATGAACCAGCTTCAGGAAGTGTAAGGACACCATGTTATGTAGGTTGCGCAGAAGTATGTATTGCCAAGTGCTCAGCAACATGTTGCAGAGGAATGTTGCATCGCAGTCGCGTTGCAGTCCCGTTGCTTACACAGAAGCATGTAGAGGCCTTTAGTCGCTTTTAGTTTACTACCTATGTCGCCTATGCCAAGATCCACCACTGCTTTTCATAATGAAAGTTTTCCTTGGATTGACACATAAATATATCAACAGTATTCCACAGTCTATGAAACCGAATTTTCCATGTACTCTTGCAAGGAGTTCGTACTGGCCTGTAAAGTCATGCAGTTAGTGCTGGTGGGTAAATTCATACACAGAGTTAGTACTGGTGGGTAAATTCACAGACAGTTAGTACTGGTGGGTAAGTTCATACACAGAGATAGTACTGGTGGGTAAGTTCACAGACAAAGTTAGTTCTGGTGGTTAGGTTCACAGACAGAGTTAGTACTGGTGGCTAAGTTCATACACAGAGTTAGTCCTGGTGGGTAAATTCACAGACAGAGTTAGTATTGGTGGGTAACTTCACAGATAGAGTTAGTACTGGTGGGTAAGTTCATACACAGAGTTAGTATTGCTGTGTAAGTTCACAGACAGTTAGTACTGGTGGGTAAGTTCATACACAGAGTTAGTACTGGTGGGTAAGTTCACAGACAGAGTTAGTACTGGTGGGTAAATTCACAGACAGAGTTAGTACTGGTGGGTAAGTTCATACACGGAGTTAGTATTGCTGTGTAAGTTCACAGACAGTTAGTACTGGTGGGTAAGTTCATACACAGAGTTAGTACTGGTAGGTAAGTTCATAGACAGTTAGTACTGGTAGGTAAGTTCACAGACAGAGTTAGTACTGGTGGGTAAGTTCACAGACAGAATTAGTACTGGTGGGTAAGTTCACAGACAGAGTTAGTACTGGTGGCTAAGTTCATACACAGAGTTAGTCCTGGTGGGTAAGTTCACAGACAGAGTTAGTACTGGTGGGTAAGTTCACAGACAGAGTTAGTACTGGTGGGTAAATTCATACACAGAGTTAGTACTGGTGGGTAAATTCACAGACAGGGTTAGTATTGCTGTGTAAGTTCACAGACAGTACTGGTGGGTAAGTTCATGCACAGAGTTATTACTGGTGGGTAAGTTCACGGGCAGTTAGTACTGGTGGGTAAGTTCACAGACAAAGTTAGTTCTGGTGGTTAAGTTCACAGACAGTTAGTACTGGTGGGTAAGTTCATACACAGAGTTAGTACTGGTAGGTAAGTTCATAGACAGTACTGGTGGGTAAGTTCATACACAGATCTAGGTCTGTCTAATTGGCTAGTATAGTTTTTTTTATATTGATGCCAGCTGCCAGACAATATTTTCACAGTCATTGTTTCTCATCTGTTTTATCCAAATCATCTACATATATTTGGTCTACTCCAGAGAGAATGAACCATTATATTCATGCAAATTACTTACGAAGGAAAGACTGGGAAGAGTCTACTTATCAGTTCTAGTGAATTTTCTTTCAGCACACTGAAATCTTGGAATAGAGCAGGAGTTCCCAAAGTTTCTCAGCCCATGACCAATTTAATGAGTGAATATATTTTCTGTGGCCCACCCCTTGTAGCTGTAGCTCTGCTTATGTTCAATATAACATACTGCTTATATCCACTAACTAGTGCAGTGAATGTAACAGGTGCGTTGTTTTATTTGAATGCTGTTAAGTAATATCAAAATAAATGTAATTTAATCAAATATCTTCACCAATTTGTGGGTTAATGTAGCCTCATTCTCCCAGCAGTTGTATTTAATCCTGTGAATCTTTTTGCTCTTATGCCATGTGGCCTAAATGTTGTGTAATTGTTGTCTTAATGTTGCACTGTTGTAAATCGAAGCGCAATCTCGTTCTTCCACATACTTGTATGTGGCGGTGATAGAGATGTGTTTAAAAATTGTTTCTGAATAACTTCACATACTTGTACTGTTTCTTATGACTGTTTTTGCAGAGAGCTAGTCAGTCACACCGTCGAGGTCAGAGCAATGTGTCTTGCCAAAAGATAAGAGGTTCTCCCAGAGATGGAAGAATACTGGTGTGGAAGAATACTGGTGTGTGGGTGAGGTTAAAGCTTTTGTCTAAATTATTGTGTATAAGAAGTGTTCTCCCCGGAAATGATTTGTTCATTGCCTGGCAGGGAGGCGGTGAACCCCGAATGCATTTGGTTGAATAAACTCTGTTGAATATTGGTTGTATGTTCTGTTTTCTCATTTGGTGCAAGTGTTCTCTATTCACTTTAAAGGTCTTCTGAATTTCGTGAACCTAACAATTGGGGGCTCGAACGGGATCCCAATATCTCACCGCACTGACGCAGAGGAAGGGCGTGAGGTCTGAAACCGTGCACGGGGGCTTGTTGTTTTAATGAGAGACAAGCTTTTTGAGAAAGTCCTCGGTCCGGATCGGGCAGGATCCTTGGATAATTAGCGAGGCCAGACAGCCAACGTTCCTCTGGAAGTGTGGTGAGTGACGGGATTTTTCCGAATTCTATTTAAACATAAAAGTGTGATATTGAACCTAGAGCCTTGCCATAAAAGTGAGTGACGGAACATAGATGTGACCATGAAAAAGTGTAATAGCAAAGGTGGTTGTGGTTGTTGTTGGGTGTAAAGAAAGTGATGGTTAAGTTTACCTGCCTCAGGATTTAAGGGAAATGGAATTGAGGTTTACGGGGGCAGGAGATTGGGTCCAGCAATGTGAGAAAAGCCTAATGAGAAAAAAAAAAAAAAAAGGGGGAAACGTGAACGTTTTTGTGGCGGGGGTTGTATGCCTGATTGGGTGGTGACACTCCCGGTCTCCGGGAGGGGGTTCAAGTCCCTGAGGTGTCTCCAATTTGTTAGGTTGGAGCCTAACGCGCCGGAAACGGCACACGTGAGGAACTGTTTTCTAAGAGGTATTAGGTGAGAAGTTTCAAGTGTAAGGGTTACGCGTGGAACTTCTTAGGGGGAGGTTTGAGGTTTGACAAATAATTTATTATTATAAGTGTTTGTGAACAATTGCCTCTGGGATTTACCTGGGGAGAATTTACAAAAGAAACTAAAGTCAAGTGTTTATTCATAGTA
The DNA here is from genome assembly GCA_029706075.1 of Aldrovandia affinis. Taxonomy (NCBI): domain Eukaryota; kingdom Metazoa; phylum Chordata; class Actinopteri; order Notacanthiformes; family Halosauridae; genus Aldrovandia; species Aldrovandia affinis. The sequence goes on along the minus strand of JAINUG010000013.1, from coordinate 5,411,289 downwards.
TGAGTGAATGTGAAATGAATGTGAAATGAATGTGACATGAATGCAATTGCGCCTGAGTATGAGTGAATAAAAGTGTACGTAAAAATTTTGGACTGTGTGCAAAATAAAAACGAAATGATAATGGCTTACCTAACCCGTTTAAAAAAAGTGTTTATGCTAACAGTGGTCTTGAACCACCTGCAAATAATAACGATGGGGGTTTATGCTGAAAAATGCGTTCTTGAACGGCCTCACTCCTGCATTAACAATGTTAATTAAAAGATATGTAATTACGTGGGCAACGTGCCGATTGCAAGTGATAATAGAACATGCTATTCGCTTCGAGCGAACGGCTAGGGAAGACCAATTAAAATGAAACAAAAAAATACTATTGAATGTGATAGAATACTAATGGGTTGTCAGTCACGTCACCTGAATAGGTACTATTGGAAATAGTTTTGGGAATTCTATACAATTGATAGATTGGTATTACACATGGGAATTGATATACTGCCAGTCATGCACAACTGTGTGAATTTATTCCGTCCGAGCAGACAGCCCCAGCGAACTCTTATAGCACTGCTCTCTTGCCCCTGACTAAGACAGAATATGAGTGTTTCTGGAACATGCCGCAAATAAACGAAACGAGATGTTTAGGCACCATGTATAGTTGACCGAAATTTACTGGAATTCTAGTAAACTTGAGTGAAGAGCAGAAATGATTATTTGAACGAATCAGGCAGCCGCATATTTCATTATCGAAAATGACCGAATATGAATGGGAAGATGTGGGTTCTTGGGTTAGAGAAATGCCGCCTGGTAGGGAGTGCAGACAGAAATCCAAGGTTGTAAAAATATTATTCTTTGCCTGTACAACGCTGTGTGCATATACAACTGCAATTTGAACCGTACAGCACGCTGCTGGCTATTTCCGATGACCATTCTAGTTTACATCAGAGAAATAATTAGGTATTGTATGATGTTCTGCAAACATTCTGGGCTCAAAATAAATAAAAAAAGAGAAGAAAAGTAAAAAAATTACGCATTCATTGTAGACAGTGAAGGATCTGAAAATGAATGATCCATCTGATCTGCACTGTACTATGTACATTTTACATTTTTACATTTTAGGCATTTTAGGCATTTGGCAGTATCTGTGATTTAAAAAAAAAAAAAAAAAAAAAAAAAAAAATCCTCCTGTATGTAGACGACATATTGAATTGCTCTCCTTCTCGGGAGCGCTGCGAAATAGAGAAAAGGCATGTTTGGTCTTTCTGGCCTCAAGGCCACAAGGTAAGCAAGGGAAAATTACAGTTGTGTCTCCCAGAAGTAAAATATCTGGGACACGCTATCTCAGCTCGAGGCCGAGCCGAGCCGAGGCCCCAAAGCCTAAAATTAAATTAAAAAAACAGATGATATATTTTTTAGGAATGATACATTTCCAGAACCTGGATGTGTAATTATGCACAATTGATGCAGCCACTGTTAGATTGTATTTACAGCAAACCAATGGAGGCTCGAGATCCAATCAAATGGACTCCTGAAGTCAACGAAGCCTTTGAGCAGGTAAAACAGGTTTGGAGGTAAGCAAAGACCAATTGCTTATTACTCCACAGAACTGGATTCTGTAGCACGAGGACTGCCATGCTGTATACAAGCTGTAGAAGCAGCAGCATTAGCAGTAAAAAGCTCACAAACCATAGTGTTATACCAACCATTGACACTGATGGTACCACATGTAGTTTCTGTATTACTAATGCAAACAAAACGTACATTCTTGTCACCAGCAAGACAGCTGAGCTGTATGGCGACTCTACTAACAGCTTAGGCAGGGGATTAGGCACCCCGAACCTAGGCTGTAACAGGCGGCGGCGGAATTGCAAAGTTCCGAGGGCACGTTAAAGACGTAGTATAGTGCCGGGAGAAGACTGAAGGCCCCGTGTCTGATGAAGTATGAATGGACATACTGCCGTGGTACCGTCTAGTCGGCGTAGCTGTCGCATGTAAGTATGCAGGCAGTACGTGGTACGTGGATGACAGTCCACACCTAGCAGAGGGGCGTAAGAGACGACCTCTGTGAACAGGCAAGGCTGGTGAAAATGGTCAAAGTTTCTATACCCATAGCGAAGTGGGATAGGGATTAGACCGTCGGTTCCTAACTGGGTGGTTAACAGCCACTACGGGGTCCTGATTAGATGCAGGACTAGGGATCGCTATCGACTGGGTCACCGGCCGGTCGGATCGCAGATGGCATTAAGACCATGAGAGATGGCCGCCGCGTTCGGCTCAATGTACAGTTAGGCCACTATAAACTGAAACCGAATGTGTTAGTAAGTGAGTAGTGCTTTCTGTGATCAGTGTTTTTGAAAAGAAAATACTGGGAAGCAGAGAGGCTGAGGGCCCTTCACTCCGAGGAGTCGGGGGGGAGGAACTCAGCTGAAAGGGATCCAGCCTGGAGCTGCGCCCTAGAGAGGGAGGCTCGAAGGATCAAAGCGCCTAATCTAACAATTGTAAAATGCACCACACTTAATCCGGCTACCTTGCTGACAACTGCTGAGGATGGAGATCCTCACGATTGTGTAGCTGAAACATCTAGGTCTGTGGCAGCACGCCCCGGGTTAATGCACTGCAAAAAAGGAATTTCAAGAAAGTAAAAAAGCCTTGTTTCTGGGGAAATTAGTCTTATTTTTTGTCTAAAAAGAAAATTAATCTTGTCAAGCATGTTTTGCCTTAGAAAAGTGATCTTATTTTAAGAAAATATATCCAACTTTTTCTTAATTAGACATTCCAGCTAATATTGAGCTAGATTTAACCAATAACAAGCTACCACAATGGTTTGGATGATATCCCAGCAGAGGAACAATATTTTTTTCCTTGTTTTAAGAGTAAGACCATTTGCACAACTTCTTAATTTAAGAATTTCATGAAATGACACCAAATTAAGTTTGTTCATCTATTTTTATTAAAGATGTGTGGCTATCACAGTAGTGGAATCATTATGTTGACAGAAAACAGAACCTGCCGCTTCACATTTCATCAATCAATCAACATTCCATATTATTACTATTAAGAGAATTGTAGTCTTGTAACAGCAAAATACAAATGACTGTGCTGAACAACAACTGCACACAATGGAAAAATACAGTTTAACATGACCCTTAACACAGCAAATGACAGACAGACAGACAGACAGACAGACAGACAGACACACACACACACACACACACACACACACACACACACACACACACACACACACACAGGCGGATAGCAGAAAGTCAGTTCAGGTCCTCTAAGGAGGCCTATTAAGCAACTGATGAACTGTTTTAACATTTTTTTTTTTTTAGATTTAGGTTATTTTCTCTGCATGATGATAGAAAATCATGCATGAGCCATTAACACTCATGTATCAGCTCTTGTCGGCCAATGATTAACAAGAAATTGCAACGCAAAAGTGTCAAAAACACAGCTATATCTATAAACAATAGTGAAATCACAGTTTGTCCACCAAAAGGCACCATGTGAAAGTGAACCTTTTACAATACATCAGATGACGCTTTGTGTAGTCCAATCACATCACCCAGGTAATATTTCATAGGGACATATTCCATATCCTTGTGAGTAAAACTGTAATATGGAGTGAAATCTACAAGGTTATCGGCAGATATCAGTTCAGTTGCTTGTGCCATGTTTGGGATTTCTATTTTATATGCCATGTAATCTCTATCATAACAAATAGTATTGTGCTGCTGGAACTCAAAGCAATATAATGATGAATTTATTACATAGATATTTCTTACCAGTCCAAATTCAGGCAAATTATTAGAATTAACAGCACTCACAAGTAATGACTTCTCCCGAATATATTTGTTTCCATTTAGATTAATCCATTTAACAGATACTGCATTATTTACTTCATCATTTCCAAGGAAGGCCCTCATTTTTTTCTTTTAAGTATGACATGTTGCTTATTTCTGATGTTGGTCCCAAATTACACTCATTTGCAAAAATAGGGTGTTCAGAACTACTTGCATTCTGACAACATTCATACATTTGATTATGCCTTATCAAAGACTTGCAAACATTTTTAAAATTAATTTTTAAGGCCCATTGTTTAAAAAGCAATGTTTTGATTCGAATCTCATGCACATGTGACGGACCATTGGTCCCAGTAGTTTAATCTGGGATGGAGCATGAATCAAATAGTGTTGTTTGGGAGTGATGTTGTTATCTGGGAAAAGGTTCTTCATATGGTTTAAATGCTGTTCAATGAGTGTTTTCAATTTGTCAATAGTCTGTAGACCAATAACAGGAGCAAACAAAATTTGAACAATCTCTACAAGTTCAAGAATGATTGTGTAGATGACAGAGGGGTGGTCATTCTGTTTCGCAACAGCAGGAATAACCAGCCATGTATTATCACATACACGCGACTTATTATAAACTATTGTGTAATTCAATAATGTTATTTATAGAAATTAATTTGGGCAAATGCGAAATAAACGTATTACGATCAGCCACTCCCCCCCTCCTCCCTGGAAGAGATGGTACGATCCAAATGTGTCTACGCAATTTTTTACCCTACCGCCAAAACGACCAGCCGTTGCATTTGAAATGCACACACCTGCCGCTGTGACTATTCTGTAGTAGTTTGTGGACGTCAGTGAAGACAAATTATGGATGGACTGGACGACATTGCAATTGGCACACTCAGAGGTAAGCTATTATGTGTTGTATTAACGTTATGTCAAAGTTATGTTGTGTTTTACGTAGCTAACCTAGCTTGGCAAGTTAGGGGGGGAGGGGTCGTCTTTTGAGCTGACGTTAACTTACTCCTACAATATTTATTTCTTTTATATTTGGTATGTTTGTTGGCGCAAGGAGCTATGATAATAATTAGAATAAACCCATCCCTCATTTTTTCCGGCGTTTTTATGAAGTTTAAAGCAGCATTTTAATGGAAGTTGTTACCTCACGTAAGTGCCTTAAAACAGGGTTCCCGCTGGTCTTAAAAGCCTTAAAGTCTAAAAATCCAACAATCCGATTTTTAAGGCCTAAAAAAGTCTTAAATTTTAGTTATTAGGTCTAAAAAATGAAATGCTAGGTCTTAAAAGTGAGATTAGCTCTCTATTGTGTTAAAAATGTTTTGAGTGTCCTGCAAAGAAATCAGTCCTATCTATTTACACGGAAATTAATCAAGCTGGAACCAAAAAATGTAAATTCGCTGCCCCGGGAGAAATTATTGGCAAACGAAGCTACGTATCGTTCGAGTTGGTTGAACGTAGACAAGAGCTAGCTAGCTAACTACTCGTGTTTTGTTTTGAGTTTCCTCGCTATGTAATTTGATAAGCCATGGGCAAGTGTAGGTTTAACTTTAACTTCACTTTCACTGTCTTTATCCATTTTCTTCACTGCTCGGCTCAACCGTGCTCAACGTGCTTGCTAAGTGCAACTGCAAAAACAGTCCCCTCTCAAACAATATCCCGCGGTGCTACGTTCCGCCGCTTGGCGTTCCCGACCTTGCTACATATTCACCGGTATTGCGGTATTATGAAAAATTCATATCATAAAAAATAACACCGGTATGGTGCACCGCTCAGCACTACTGCAGACCCTATATTTGAGTAGAAGTATCAATACCACATCGTTAAATACTTCATTACAGATAAAAATCTTGCATTTAAAAATCCTCCATAAAGCATTAAAGTTAAAGCACAATTTTATTCTGCAAAATGTGTCAGTTTTCTTCAAGTAAATTTAGCTGGTAATGCTTAAGTGGGTTCTAAATGCAGGATTTTTACTTGGGATATTTGTATTTTGTGGCAGGGCTCTAGACTAACTTTTGATACCAGTGAAAGAGTTATAAAGTTATAACCCGAAACACAGGAAATGTCACAATGTAAAAATGAATCGGTAAAATATTCTCACTTGTAATGTACACAAGGTTGAGTGAATTCAGTGATAAGTTCAGTGTCTTGGCACTAAATGTAACTTCTCTATGTTCCAGCTGCTAATATTGGAGAGGAGTTACTGCCTTCACTCTCCGGGATGACATCAAAGATCTGTTTCCCGGTCCTGAAAATTTCCTGAGGCGCCGGGCTATATGGCTTGTTGTGAATAAAGAAGAAGAGGTCAGTTGTATATCTATTACAGTATAACAAACCTCAGTACACCCCTGTACAATATCACTAAAATGTAAAATAAGTATACATCCGGTCCATTTAATAACATTTTATTTATCTTTAGCCAAAGCCCAAGAGGAATGAAGCTAATTCATTTGAAAAGAGAAAATGTTTGATCAATTAAAAATTATGAAAGGTCCACATTAAGAACCAACTGCAACAGCTTTGTTCTTCTTGGGCTTTGGCTAGAAACAAATACAATTGTATTAAATTGGCAGGATTTGTAATTATTTAACATTTTAGTTATATTGCACAGGGTGTACTCACTTCTGTTGCTTTGAGATCTATTCAACAATAAATGTAAAATTAAGTGCTTATGCAACTTTTTACAAATCCTTTAAATCATAATGCATGTTCATTTAACTGACAAGTAAAGGCACATATTGATATTCATATATGAAGTTATCCTATGAAATGTCTAAGTGTAAATGTATTTTAGGCAGAGACTGCTGCTGAACTACAACAACCATTAACCACTGGAGGCACTGACATTTCGAAAGAGGAGCCCAACACTTCAAAGTTTGTGACTATGTCAACCCAGAATACATAGTCTTCACGGACAGTGAGCTTGAACATGTGCGACGCTCCTACTTGAGCAGAAGCGGCTGGGGACTGAGCACAGCGTGGCCTTATCCAAGGAGCTCCTTTGCCGACTCATAAGAAACACAATGACTAATATGATTTCAATCGCAAAGGGCCACAGAGGACTCCAGATACCCCAGCAAACATGAGGTCAATGCCATGGCGAAGCGATTGGTGGAGTACTACCCAATGATAAAAGACAGGTCATCATCATCAAACACTGAGTGGGTAAGTAGTAGCTTTTTCTCACTATTGCTCATATTTGATGTTTACGGTAAAAACTTGAATCTTTTAATGCTTACTATTTGTACCCTTCAGGAACATGTTTCTAAAAAGCTCATGAAGAGACTCTCAAATGTCAGAAGTCCAAGGAAGGCCAAGGTTCCTCCTTCAAAGAAACCGCGACAGGATGGGGATATCTATGCAGATGTTTCAACAAGTGACTATGATGGAGATTCCAGTGCATCAACCATTATTCTGGAAAAGTCACCTGTTAGAGCCAGCACCCCAGTGCAACACCAGGATAGCAGTGATGAAGCATGTATGTATTTAATACGATCTGTATGCATCTGTGTCTTTGGTAGAAAACCTTTTAAGAAAACATACGCCACCAGCAAGTGGAGATGCAACAGCTTTAGTGTCTGTCCAGCGATTGAGTATTTCATTGTTCAATATTGCAATATAATAAGTGCATAAATGAATAAATCCTGTTACTTCCTGAGTTGCTCCCTAACAGTCTAACACCCCCCCCTCTCTTTTTATGCCTTCAGCTGGTTCAGTTAACCTCTTGGACAGCCAGAGAACCCAGGCAAGACACTACAAGACTCTTCAAATATTATACAAGTCCAAGAAGCCAAACAAAGCTGCGGTAACTCATTTGCTGAACCTGGAGTTTGAGTCTAGAAGACGCTTCATCACCTACGATGTTTTAAAGGAGCAAGACAGACCGACAAAGATTCTAGAGGCTTACCCATGTTTCAGAGAAATGGATCATGTAAGTAATTTGAGTAGAATATAAATCCTTTATTGTTATTGTATTAGATATAAAGGAAATTAAGTAAATGCTCACCCCCTGTAAACAGTTCATTATCAAACTGTTTAACCAGGACTCATAATAGAGATTATTTTGTATTTATCTGTATTTGAATGTATTTTTCAGGTCCTGGATGAGCTGCGGAGAATTATTCAACCTACCAATTCCCAGTACATCTCTGAGATGAAGGACAGATGGGAAATCTTCTACTCAAAGGTCCAGTTTTATGGTATCATGAAGAAAGCCATGAAGCCTCCAAAAACTTTGAATGGAGGTAAGTTCACAATGCCTTGATTTGTCCAAGTTTATATTTTGTGATCTCATGAGTGGTTATTTATGGTACTGCTTGTATTGTGCCTTTTCTGTCAAACCAGTGGAGCATGCTGCAGCTGTGTTCAGAGCCCTGCCACTGCTCTTCCCATCCAGCACCATGCCACCTAGAAAGCTGGGCGCAAACAGCGAGGCTCTTTTCCATGTCCTTACGGTGAGACTTGCTGTATTGTATTTTATACTGTATGTTGCAGTTATTCATACATACATTATATGTTCTGTTTGGTTATTCTTTGTGATAGGTGTTTGTCATTTTCACAATGACAAAGTTGAAGTGTTGTCCATGCTGTAATTTTGGAGGAGTAGCTTTATTGAAACTAGCGGTGGTGTTTTCAGTATTTGCAATGTTCAGCAAAGAATATATATACAAAATATTTTCCCTCAGATATCAGGGGTTAATGCGGCTAGGTTTTTTTTTTATGGATGTAGAATTATCATTTGACCATTCAGTGTCCTAGTCCAGGTCAAGGTGTGTGTTACTTGTGTTTTTCTAATCTTCTACATTGACTTTGTCATCTAGACTTCAGAAGACCCTGATGGTTTCCTGCACCAACGACCCTGTCTTGTCCAGTTGTGGTCGTTTCTGAAGACAACTGCATGATCGCCATTGGGAGCACGCCAGTGGCCACCTTCGACAGTGAGAGGTTTCACGAGGGACTGCTCTACCTCATGGCATATTATTATGCCCTTCACCTAGTCTTGCCACATGTTTATTGGTGTTATTTCTAAAAATATATATTGTTCCTCTGGGATATTTTGCAATTTTGTGTTTTTATTTTCTAATAGGGCCGCAACTAACGATTATTTTCATTATCCATCAATCTGTTGATTATTTTCTCGATTAATCGGTTAGTTCTTTAAAAGGTCAGAAACATTTTCAGTTATTGTTTCCCAAAGCACAAGATGCAATTTAAAATGTCTTGTCTTTTCTCGACCAACAATCCACATCCCAAAGATACTGTATGCAGTTTACTTTCATAGAAGACTGAAGGAACTAGGACCAGGAACCATGTTCATGTAGAGTTATAATGCAGTCTGCCGATGGAGAAAGTGGTTGAATGTTGTCAAATGCTTTTCAATGCAGCAGTTGGGATTTTGTCTTAATAAAAAGAAGCTAAAAATAAGAATGCCTCTGGTGCCTTAATTTAAGACAATGTCACTTATTTTTACTATGCTGTTTGAAGAAATTGTGTCTTATTGTAAGATTTTTTTGCTAATTATTAATCTTGATTTAAGGTATACATTCTTAAAGTCAGCTCGATTAAGAGACCAATGTATCTAGTTTGAAGAAATTGTGACTTATTGTAAGCTTTTCTGGCTAATTATTAATCTTGATTTAAGGTATAAATTCTTAAAGTCAGCTCAATTAAGACCAATGTATCTTGTTTGAAGAAATTGTGTCTTATTGTAAGCTTTTTTGGTAATTATTTATCTTATATTAAGGTATAAATGCTTAAAGGCAGCTCAAACAAGAGAAAAAAATACTAATTTTAAGTTAATCTATCTTAAATGACTAACTTTGTATTGCTTGTTATAAGCACAACTTACTTAAATTTGGTCTCTCAGTGGCTAGATTTATGTCCTAGTTTTAAGAATTCTAGTCAAGCAAAATTGGCTTACCCCATTGGCAGATTTTTTTGCTTGATATAAGACAATTTGATTAGATTTAAGAATATTTGGCTTATTTCTAGTGGGGGTGTTTTTGCAGTGTGGACACACCCATTCATGACGCAAAAGTAACTTTCTATGTGGATGGATCCTGAAAAAAGAATGACTTCAACAGGTAAACCAATAACACATGCACCATTGATACTGGAACTGATTGTGACATTACAGAAACACAAAACACTGACGAGATGTAAATGTGCAGCACATACGAAAGGAACAGATGAGGTGTCCCTGGGGAATGCATTCGCAGACTCTGCTGCAAAAGAAGCAGCTGCAGACACTCAGGGAGTGTTTAAAGAGATTGATTGCGTCACTCTCGATTACACTCTCTTGAGAGACATGCAACATGACGCAGGGGTACCAGAGAAAAGGATGTGTGGCCTGTGAGTGGGCCCAGAAAAGAAACCTGTATTACCGATATCTTTGTTTACCATAGCTGCAGAGTTGAGTCATGGCATATGCCATGTCTCAAGAGGAGGGAGGGTAGATGATAAACAAACGTTATACAACGTTTGGATTTACAAACTATTAAAAAATGTTTTGTAAAAGGTGTTTAACATGTTTTGACTATTTGAATCTTGGATGATGGATTTCATCCACCTCACACCAAGTGAGGGGAAAAAGAGCTGTTTAGTAATGATTGACCCATTCTCAGGTTGGGTAGAAGCATACCCTACCTCAAAAAAAAATTGATGCACAACTGTGGCAAAAATAATTTGTAGAGAAATAATACCTAGATGGGAAAAGCCTATCACCAACCACAATTTGGAGATAGAATATTAGAGGATAATCCCACATTGGCAGATTATATGAATAAAATGTTATCTAATAAACAAGAAATGTGTAAACTCTTACAGCTGGAATACCAAAAGAAAAGCTGCAGGTCGGGGACTGGGTACTGATTAAAGATCCAAGGCACAAGGCGTGGCATCAACCAAAGTGGAAAGGGCCGTATCAGGTGCTACTAACAACTCCAACAGCAGTAAAGATTGCCGAGCAATCCACCTGGGTGCATCTGTCCCGCTGTAAAAAGGTAACAAAGGGTGAGTAGGTACCTAAAAGAGTTGTGCTCAGAAGGGAGAAGTCCGGCTACAAAGGGAGGTGTGAAATATAGAACACACCTGTCTCAAAACCGGTGAAGCAAACAACAACCTCTTACTGGGATTTAGACACAGCTATGGCGAACCTCCAGTGGCGGGCAGTGGGGTCTTTGACCATATTGATGATAATCACGGTATAAGAGGGAAGAGATTTGTAAAAGCACAGCACAGAGCGTAAACAAGACCAACTGTTACGTATGCACACATCTACACTCTAGCGTTTGGGGAAACTAAGTGTGTGAGCAGATTAGTGGTAGGAATGGACAAGCAGTGTTGGGCTGAATGGCCTGTTCTCGTCTTCCCCTTATGTTATGTTATGTTATCTACCGGCATCATCCGTAGCACCAAGGGGTGACTGTGGACCAACCCCCGGGAATTGGAATAAATGTGTCCTGGACTGTAACATGTGCCATATGGCTCTCAACTCATACAAGAACACTTAAATTCTTTGACCCAACCCACAAAATTACAACCAAAGTGAACTGCTACGAATATACTGACGGGAATAAATTGCACTGATTGACAAGGTTTATTACAAACCTCACGACAACATTTGATTACGCCCATTATGGTAGTACCATATACCCCGCATAAGACCTTTATAAAATGTGTACAAGGGAAGGGAACAGTCCCGGTGGGGGAGACATCCCAATGCGATGGGACAGTGTACTCCTACTGTAAGAATAGAATCACCGGAACGCCCTTAAAGGAGACAAGGTGTTCCACGTTAGCACCTAAAGAAAACGGCACTAGGGCAGTGGATGGGTGGTACTGGCTTTGCGGACACAATGTGTACATAGCTCTGCCTAAGAAGTGGCATGGAACTTGTGCATATGTAATGCTAACTGACAATACATGGGTAATAAGCGCTGAAACAAAGGGTCGTGCAAAAAGATCCTTAGAGGATAAGCATGATGCAATATGGGGAAGTAATGTTCTAGAAGATCACAAACTTTGGAGTGCAGGGAACAAAGCGGTTCTTAGTATTTTTCCCCAAATGGGGTGGGTAAAGTAATGTTAAGGGTAGAGACAATAAACTACCGCCTGAGTGCATTGATCAATTTTACACTGAATGCAACCGAGAAGTATAAAAAAAAAAAACGAGTTAACTGCACTTAGATTAACGACAATTCAAAATCGTATGGTCCTGGACCTCATGACTGCCTCCAAGGGAGGAGTATGCCACATAATTGGAACTGTGTGTTGTACCTACATACCTGATAAGGATGCGGATGGTAAAACCATAGATCAAGCTATGGATGGTCTTAAGAAATTAGCCCTGAGTCAACAAAAAGACCTGATGACTGATGATGATCACCCAAATGATGCAAAGTATCCCAGCGTATCAAGCTTTGGCCCTGGAGGAGAGGGAAACTGATGAGTATGACAACCTAGAGTCTGAGGAAGGACAATCTGACTCTGGGAATGAAGAGATAATTGATCCTCCGGACTATGACGATACTGCCATGGCCTTGCAAAACTTGTTTAACGATGTTTAAGCTTCTGCATTGAAATAAACTTGCTACGCGCAAAATGTGAAAAGATTCTAAATGTTTTATGACTATATGGGATAAAATCATAAAAAGGGATTGATAGAGATGTGTTTAAAAATTGTTTCTGAATAACTTCACATACTTGTACTGTTTCTTATGACTGTTTTTGCAGAGAGCTAGTCAGTCACACCGTCGAGGTCAAAGCAATGTGTCTTGCCAAAAGATAAGAGGTTCTCCCAGAGATGGAAGAATACTGGTGTGGAAGAATACTGGTGTGTGGGCGAGGCTAAAGCTTTTGTCTAAATTATTGTGTATAAGAAGTGTTCTCCCCGGAAATGATTTGTTCATTGCCTGGCAGGGAGGCGGTGAACCCCGAATGCATTTGGTTGAATAAACTCTGTTGAATATTGGTTGTATGTTCTGTTTTCTCATTTGGTGCAAGTGTTCTCTATTCACTTTAAAGGTCTTCTGAATTTTGTGAACCTAACAGCGGAATGACAATAAAAGCAACTCAACTCAACTCAACTCAACTCAACTCAACTCATTAGCCTTGTAAGTCATTCTGGATAAGTGACTAATAATATCTTTAATTTATGTGACAAAAGAGTAATATACATGCACATTGTATATAAAAAATATAAAAAAATGAATGGCAATGTCTTTATGATTTCATAATACAACATTTTGAGAGTTTAGTGCGTAAGGGACATTTTGGTAAAAAATGAGTTATATATCAATGGAAAGCTCTTGATGAGCTCCATCTAGTGTTAAAATGACACATGCACCATGATTTACTGCATTGAAATAAAGCTCAAAACCAGATGAACTCAAAGGACAAAAAAGATTTATAAAAAAAGCTGGATAACAAAGTTGCAGATTGCAATGAAAAAAATTATGTTTTTACTGTTTCATGATACTGTACTTAAAACACTGTATACTCGAAAATGTTGTTTTTGTACTATAAATATTTCTGATGGTTAGAATGAAATTACTTAACTTCTATATGTGTGTAAAACTGTTTTGCTGTTGCATTCTGATGGGCACACTCTGCATACTAGGACTATCGAAAGATATTAAAAATTAAATAGTACGTTGATTAACTAAGAATAAACAAAAATAAAGTTCTTGAATTTAGTTGTTAAAATTATGTTTGGGTGTTTAGAAGTAAAGACAACATGCCTGTGTTCAAGTTACACTGTTCTCCTTTATACCACTTAGGCCCTTTTTCATGAAGAAAAGAGTGAAATGTCAGCATGAAATGTTAGCTTTTAATATTTCAATGTTTTTTACAACAATATTATAACATTACGTTTTTATGCAAAAAAGCACTTATGCCTTTTACACATAAAAACGTAATGTTATAATATTGTTAAAAAAACATTGAAATAATATAAGCTAATCTTTTTTAAAACATGAGTGGTTTTTATGTTATAAATGCAATAAATACAATCATGCAAAGTTTTGTTTTTGCTCTCCTCTAAAATTATGCAAATGACACTTACGTCCCTTATTGAAATATAATAAATATGATACACCTGATTATTATTATTATTATTATTATTATTATTATTATTATTATTATTATTATACCTGTCCCTAGACTACCACACATGTTCAACTGGCATATGAAAGATATAACTTTTGGATTTGTCAATACGCTGATTATGCTTCATTGCCTTATTAACTGTTGCTTAATTTAATTGTTTATTATATTTATCATTATTGTCCAATTATCATCCTACTTGGACCAATAGCCTTACAAATAGCTGGCTATATTAAAAGCCAATATGTTGAATATTGATGGGGAAAAATATTGATGTGCATATGCGGCTATGAAAGTTTATGAATTTCTGATCATGTTATTAAAATGGAGATGTTGATCTAAGAGGACTGTACCTGTCATGTCTCATGTTCGTGTTCCCCGTAATTAAGCGTTTGTAGTTTTTTCCATGTTTTCCTAGCTGTCTGGTCCGTGTTTTTACTTTCGCTTACCTGTTTCTAGTCTCGTCAGTGTATTATCAGTTTCACCTGTTTCTCGTTATGTCTGATGTAGTTAGCTGTTCGTTTCCCATGTTCATTTCCTGATTGTCTCGTTATTGTATTATCGTTTTCACTTATTTCCTCATGTGTCTGATTGCAGTCAGCTGCATTTGTGTTTATTCCTGATTGTTTCTTGTTATGTCTAAATGTATTAAAGCTGTGTTTTCCCATGTTCGTTGCCAGATTGTCTTGTGCTTTGCTTATGCCTACACAACTCTCCAGCGTTTTCTCTGTGTACCCGTGTTTTGTTTCATCGTGTTTTTGTTCGTGCTCCCGTATTCGTCTGTATCTCAGTCTCATTCCCGACCTCCCTGTTCATGCTCCTTGTGGTTCCAGTCCCACTCCTCTCTGTGTTCCCTGGACTGATTTCCAGTTATCGACATCTGCCTGCCCATTGACTACGCCTTGCCTGCCCCTGACACAACTGAAGCCTGGAACAAACTTTGCCTGTCCCCGATCACTCTTTGGATCCCTGTATTGCCCTGATTGCTCCTGTATGACCATTGCCTGTTTACGCAATAAAATACATTATTGCATTTCTGGGTCCGCGCCTGGTTTTCCGGTACCATTCATGACAGTACCTGCATGGGTTGGGGAGGATAGAGGGGGTTAAGAGGGAACTGGGATAGTGAGGTTTTAAGATTGTATTGTAAAATTACCTGGATGTAACTTGTTACATGTAAACATTTTAAACAATTAAACAAAATAAATAAATATATAAAAAGACACTTTGTGTTGGTCTTTTATTTTCAGTTACTTGTATACTCTCACCTCAGTAACAGCTGAAAGTAATATATACTGTCACCTCGGCACCTGTAGTCTAAACAGCAGTAACGGTATACATCATAACATTTACATTTTAAGCATTTAGCAGACGCTCTTATCCAGAGCAACTTACAAGATGTGCATTAATACATGGTGTCACACGCCACGTGACAATCCCTGTTACGAGAACAGAGCAGTCGGACATGGAGTGGATTTTGTTGGCCTATGGACCATTTTTTTATTATTTAGCTAAGGTTCTCTTTCCCCAGACATGGGGCAGAGAACGAGACCGGGAGGGTAAAATAAATCAGAACTTCTTTGTCTGTCGCCCTCATGGGTTCAGGACAAAAACAATAAACTGAAAATAACAAACCAAATTAAACAATGTCGCACCGGAACTTTTCAGTCCCTGTTCCAGTTTTACTTTTACTTTTCTTTCTTTTTCTTTGGCTCCTCGGTCTCTACCGCCTTCTCCTTCCTGGTTCCAGCCACCTACTGAAGAGAGCAGAGCAGTTTTAAGCACACAGGTGTAATTGTCAAACCCTGGACTGGTGTGTGTGCTGGCTGCTCTGCCAGTAGGCGTGGCCGCTAATTGCCCTGACTAGCTGCCGAGACCGACGCCTTCCACACCCCTCCATTGCCAGAATGTGGCCAGGGCCCATTCGGTTCAGCAGACACCCCCCTCCCTGGAGAGGAAATCGGACTCTGGCCGATGGACCACTCGGAAGCAAAATGGCTGTAAAGCAAGATAACACCGAGTGATCCTGGAGTTGGTATCTTTCATTTTATGCAACCACTGGATGGGTGCATGGTCGGTATAGAGGGTAAAGGCTTTGCCCAGGAGGTAATACCGGAGGATGAGAGAGGCCCACTTGATCGCCAAACACTCTTTTTCTATTGCACTGTAGCGGGCCTCTCTCGGAGAAAGCTTCCGACTGATGTAACACACCAGGCACTCTTCCCCCCCCCACACTCCTGGGACAGGACTGCACCCACCCCCCAATCCGAGGCGTCAGTCTGTAAAATGAAAGGCAGGGGAAAATCAGGGCTGGTTAGCAGAGGGCTGCCACATAGAATCGCTTTGATACTTACGAACACCGCCTGGCACTGCTCCATCCACTGGACCAGATCTGAGGCTCCCTTTCGGGTCAGATCAGTTAGGGGACTGGCTAGTGCCGAAAAGCCAGGAATAAACCAGCGGTCTTATCAATCAAGGGTCTGACCTGCCAACCGCCCAAGAGGAACCCCAGATACCATACCTCTCTCCGCCCAATAGCGTACTTGCCTGGATTAGCAGTGAGCCCCGCCCCCCTCAGTGTCTGTAGGACGGTCCGCAAATGCTGCATATGTCATTACCAATCATTGCTATAGATGACGATGTCATCCAAATATGCAGCGGTATATTCAGCATGCGGTTGAAGTAGCCTATCCATTAGCCACTGAAAGGTGGCTGGAGCCCCATGCAAACCAAAAGGCAAGGTCAGGAATTGGTGTAAACCGAACAGAGTAGAGAATGCCGATTTCTCCCTGGATGCTGGAGACAAGGGAATCTGCCAGTAGCCCTTGGTTAATCCAGTGTCGAATAAAAGCAAGTAGTGCCCAGCAGCTCGTCAATGCCCAGGGCATTGGATAGGCATCGAACTTTGATACTGCGTTTTCTTTTCTGTAGTCCACACAGAATCGAACAGACCCATCAGGCTTAGGTACAAGCACAATGGGGCTGCACCACTCACTGTTACACCCATGTTTAGCATTTTTTCCAATTCTTCCTGAACCACTTTGTTTTTGTGTTCAAGCAAGCGATATAGCTGGATCCTAATCACGGTGCCTGGCGGGGTCTGAATATGGTGTTCAATCAAGTCTGTTCGCCCAGGTAAGGGAGAAAACACGTCAGAAAAACATAGCTGCAAATTAATTACCTCTGCCCGCTGGCCCGGCGTAAGATGGCTACCAACGGGAACCAGAAGTATCGTACTTTCAACTGGAATTTCCTGTCCCAGCTCATCTTGCATATTTTCTGGCATGGCGAGTGAAACAGGGTCTACCACCTCCCATCATTTTAATACATTTAGGTGGTATATCTGACGTGACCCACCACTATCCAAGCAAATTACTTCATAATCAACATCCCCCACTCGCCGTGTAACCTCAAAGGGTTCTTGCCACTTTGCGAGCAATTTAGATGCCAGCAATTTAGATGCCGACATTGGGAGTAACACCAGGACTTGATCTCCCGGCTGAAAATTTAGCAATTGTATCCCCTTGTTAAATTTCGGTCTCTGTCGTTCCTGGGCCTGGAGCAAATGTTCTCGTGAAATTTGTCCGAGTGAGTGCAGCTTTGCTCATAGGTTCAGGACGTATTGAATTTCATTTTTGCTGGGGCTAGGATTTTCCTCCCAAGTTTCTTTTAATACATCCAGAATACCCCTGGGACATCGCCCATATAACAATTCGAATGGGGAAAACCCTGTGGAGGCTTGGGAAACCTCCCTGACGGCAAATAACAGTGGGTCAATTCATTTGTACCAATTCTTTAAATCGGTTTGAACGAACTTCCGCATCATGGATTTCAACTTCTGATTGAACCACTCTACCAGCTCGTCAGTTTGTGGGTGGTATACGCTGGTTTGAATCGACTTCCATCCATCCATCCATCCATTGTCTAAGCCGCTTATTCCTGGTCAGGGTCGCGGGGGTGCTGGAGCCTATCCCAGCATGCGTTCCGGGCGAGAGGCAGGAATACACCCTGGACAGGTCGCCAATCCATCGCAGGGCACACACACCATTCACTCACACACTCATACCTACGGGCAATTTAGACTCTCCAATTAGCCTAACGTGCATGTCTTTGGACTGTGGGAGGAAACCGGAGTACCCGGAGGAAACCCACGCGGACACGGGGAGAACATGCAAACTCCACACAGAAAGGCCCCCGGCCTGGATTCGAACCCGAGACCTTCTTGCTGTGAGGCGACAGTGCTATCCACTGCACCACCGTGCCGCCTTGAATCGACTTGATATCCAATAATGCATATAGTTCCTTCAGTGTTTGTGACATGAATGAAGTGCCCTGATCAGTGAGAATCTCTTTCTGGATTCCCACCCGGGAGAAAAAGTGGAACAACTCCTCCGCAACAGTCTTTGCAGATATATTGCAGAGGGGTACAGCCTCAGGGTATCGCATTGCATAGTCTACGATAACTAATACAAAGCAGTACCCTTTGGCACTCCGATCAAATGGACCGATAAGGTCCATTCCAATTATTTTGAACGGGACGCCTATTAAAGGCAATGGGTGCAATGGAGCTTTTGGAATTGCCGCTGGGTTTACTTTTTGGCATTCGGGGTGTGCTGTACACCACCGAAGGACATTACCTCGAATGCCCAGCCAATAAAATCGAGCCATTATCCAGTTTAGAGTCTTATCCTGTACTAAATGACCCGCTATGGGATTGCTATAAGCCGCCTGGAAAACCATTTCCCGGCTTTTGGGCAGTAATAACTGCGTATATTCCTCTCCTGTGTAGGTGTCCTGACTCACGCAATACAGTCGATCCTGTAAGATGGAGCCATACCTGATAGCAGGACGTTCAAAAAAAGGGCGAGGGAAGAAGCTTGTTTGTTATTCCCATAGATATAAAACACACTAGATAATATAAAATAGTCAAAATATTCCAACAAGGCATTCCATTAAATATTTTTTACATTTAAATAAGTGTATTGTAAGTGACTGACTGATTGTGATATTTAAATGATGTAGACTGGGATATACATGTCAAAATGCTATGTCTGTGATACTAATACAGTAGAGCCTCGGTTATTGGGCATAATCCATTCCAGAAAGTCGTCCGAAAACCGAAATGCTCGAAAACTGAGGTAATATTTCCCATAAGAAATAATGTAAATCCAATTAATCCGTTCCACACACCCAAAAATATTAACAAAAAATACAGTTTATACAGAATAACTATAGTTTTACATGCAGAAAACAATAAGAAATAAATATAAAAGACAAATAAATAGAATAAATAATTGTTTGTTTGCGATCTCTGTTTCGACAGCACGTTTACACCTTTTGCAACATCAGCTTCTATAATTTCTTTCTTTTTTGCCAGTATGGAGCTGATTGTTGATGTCGACTTGCCATACGTCCTAGCAACACCACCTTCATATTTCGCTACGAGTTCTTTTTTAAATTCTATCGTGGTTCTCACTTTCTTTTTCTTTGGGCTGGCACTCTGAACTTTCTTTGGACCCATGGTGGCTTATTTAACAGTAAAACTAAATAAAAAACCACAAAAACACTATTTAAAACGAAAATGTTTCGGACTAATGCTAGGGGAGATGCTCACTTAGCGAGAGACAAAGGCACGCACTCACGTGATGCTTTGTGTGGGAGCTTGGCTTGGGGAAATCACGCGGCAGCAAGTGAACAGGAACATACAGGTTTGTATCGGACGGATTTCCTTGCTCGATAACTGAGGAGATGTACGATTTGCGAGACATATTTTCACCGAAAAAAGTGATCGATAACCGAATCGTACGATAACGGAGGTGCTCGATAACCGAGGTTCCACTGTACATTTAGAAACTATCTCGATATGATAGTTATTTACTACAAATTTCACTACTGCATATTGTGATTGGTCAAAATGAGCTAAGAAACATTTCTGAGCCAATCAAATAAAAGTAGTTTAGCAGCATCGATAACGATTGGTTTCACCAGTTGATTTGTAGCTATTCATTGTGAATTACTGGCGATATATGGTACTAAAATCACTCTTTATGAATTTTCTATAAGGACTCATAACCAGTTAGATAATAAGTGGCTCATTAAATTGTTGGCTAGCTAGCACACTAGCATATATAGCTAGCTAACTATACACAGTGAAAAGTTACATTCAGTTCGCTAGTGAGCTGTGCTATTTTCGTAGGGGACCTATGGGTTAACTAGTGTTAGGCTAGTATAACAAGCTAGTGCTAGCTAGCGAGTTCAGTATACATCTAACTTGTCAGCTGACAAGCTAGCATTGAAGGTGATATGAATGAGTGTCCATGCATTCAAATTATATTATGTAATGAGCCTAATCAAATCAAACTTTATTTATATAGCATCTCTTGTACACATTTGCAATATAAAGTGCTTGACATTGTAAAAAAACAAAACAAAATAAAAAAAGACACATTAAATGTAAAAATAAAAATTGTGATCTCTACTGGAGTCCCGCAGGGCTCGGTGCTAGGCCCTGTCCTATTCTCCCTGTACACCAAGTCACTTGGTTCTGTTATCTCTGCTCACGGTTTTTCTTATCACTGTTATGCCGATGACACTCAACTCTTTCTCTCCTCCTCTCCATCTGAGACCCAGGTCCTGGCACGGACCACTGCATGCCTGGCTGACATCTCTGCCTGGATGTCCACCCACCACCTGTGGCAGTGAGTAGTTTCCTACACCATCAAAAGGCACTTGGAAACTGGAGGAAACTCTGATAGGAAGAGGTCTGGCAGACCTAAAGCCACAACAAAATCAGAAGACAAGTTTCTGAGAGTCAACAGCTTGCGTGATAGGCGGCTCACAGTACAACAGCTTCAAGCACAGTTTAACACTGGTCGAAGTAATTAAGTCACAGTTTCAACTGTGAAGATAAGACTTCGAGCTGCAGGTTTGACAGGTCGAGTAGCAGTAAGAAAGCCATTGCTAAGATGGCAAAATAAGAAAAAGAGGCTTGCCTGGGCCATGAAGCACCGCCAGTGGACTACTGAAGAGTGGAAGAAGGTCTTATGGACCGATGAAGCAAAATTTGAAATCTGGTTCATCACGCAGGGTTTTTGTAGGCTGTCAAGTAGGCGAAAGGATGGTTCCTGAGTGTGTGACACCAACTGTCAAACATGGAGGAGGAAGCGTGATGGTCTGGGGCTCTTTTGCTGGATCTAGAGTCGGCGACATGCACAGAGTGACTGTTAACCCACGTTAACCCATTACTTGTTCCCTGAAAAGGGTCTTTTTTTATAACTCTGAAATGTACATTATTTTTCAGTTTTTGGTAACCTAACCTTTTTTTTAACCTCTGGCAGTTTACCGCTTACCTCTGTACCATTTCAGGTTCTTCACTGGACTTGAACTGCTTAAATATACTAAAACTTTTGATCGGTAGTGTACGTACACATTTATTGGTTCAGAGAAGTAGCCAAACTATTTTTCAGGCCATATTATTCTACCAGACTACTTTAGAAGAGTGTGTGTGGATGAATGGGATTTCACAAGCTTTATAGTCAATTGTTGAATGTTTTTTCCCCTTTTCCACAGAGCTACTGTAGTCCCTGGACTGCAGGCCTAGAAATTGTAAATAAATGGGTCAATCACGTGACGTGTCCAGTATGTCATTCGGGATAACGATGTCAGTCAGGCGGGATAACACTGATTTTTCTTGAAATATTCCATAATTCAATTTTATTTAGTTGAGGATGCAACAATAATCTTAACCCCTTTACTAGATTGCATTTTTAGACATTTCCCAGCTTTTTTCACTTTTCAGCATTACGTTTTGGGTGAAAACATAGACAAATGGGCCTGTGCAAGTAGAAAAGCCTATATTTCTGATATTAATTGTGATACAATTTTGATTTCCTGAGCACAACATGTTTGTTGCTATCAAACGATGGATAACATTATTTTAGATTAGTCCTCTTGTTTTCACCCAACTAATGTACACACACCATCTTAACTACTTTTTGCCTGATGTTGGGAGTTTGTGGGTTCTGTCAAACTTCATGGAATGTGATCATCCAATACACTGGGCTTATTTCCAGTAGAAGACTTTGTAAAAGATGGGAGTCCATTGCCTTTCTTAATGGGGATTATTTACCACTTTCCTACTTTTTGCTGCACTGTAAACTCATGAAGGAAATACAGACTGCCATTTTTAAATGTATGTGCACGGAGACCGGGGTTCAATTCCCCATCTCGCCAAGTGTCGGCTCTGGCCGGGAGTGCCACCAGGGGGCGGCGATTGGCTGTCCGCCCCAGGGAGGGGGGAGGGAAGCCGACGTGACGTTCGCTGCGTAGAATGGCCCTGTAGTACCGGGGTTACGGTCGACGGCTCGGCGAGTGCCGTCTCGGAAGAGGCGTCACTTCGCCTTCGTCACTACCGGTCACAGGACTACGGCAGCGAACTCACATTACTAGGGGGGGATTGACATAAAATAGCGGGTCTAATTGGCTACCAAATTGGGAGAAAATGGGAGAAAATCAGAAACAAATTTTAAATGTATGTGGATTTTTGGTAAATAAACTTGGTGTTGATTGTCTCAATTAAGTCCAAGGAAGGGCAGGTGTTTTAATCCAAACTGGTTTTTTTTAAAACTTTCATTCGGTTCACCAACAAGACGTTTTGATGGCAGACCTCTTTGAAAGTACCATTCTGCGTGTGCTTCCCTATATAGCAGAGATTGCCGTAAGTCGCCTTTTAACTGATTATCATCACAAGCTGGTATCTGATATCACAAGCTGGGGGCCTGACGGAAAATCGCTTTGCCTGACGGGATTACTGTGTCATTCATACAGAGAGTTTGAGTGGATTGTTTGTTGCTATTATTGGGATTGTGTTTCGTATTGTTGATTGGGGTTTGGCGTTTGTCATCAGAAAGGGTAAAAGGATAAAAATATTTGCTCTTAAGGTAAACTTTTGTCACCATCAGGGGACAGAGAGGGAATTTTCAATTTTTTCTGCAGGACAAATGTATAGAATTGTGATCAAAGTTAAGGAGCAGAACCTCCAGGATGGTCTTCTCTGAAATGCTGCCAGAACCATGTGCTAGCAAAGGCAATCAGAATTTTATATGGAGATTTAACACATGGCTACAAACCTAGTGCAGGAAAGAGGGGTACAGGTGTATGGGGCACTGGGACTCCTTTTGGAACAGGGGTGACCTGTACAAGTGGGACGGGTTATACTTGAACCGGAGGGGTCCAGCTGCATTGGGCCAGCGTATGCTTAGGGTAGCGGAGAAACTGTAGCCAACTTGGGGGGCAGGGAGGAAAATTAGTAGTAGTATTGAGGATAGGGAGGTACAGACTGCCCAGATGGAAGATACCAGGGCAGAGTATAATAAATCTGAGGATATATCTTTCAATCTTTATTTTTGTATAGCGCCATTGTATTTTTTATATAATTAATAAAGATTTTTTTGATCGAAATGTGAATAGAGGTGGTTCGGCACAGTTATGTGTGGAGGGGAAGGACAACGTAAGTGTGAGTAAGGCTCTGAAGTTTATGTGTTTACATGCGAGAACCATAAAAAATAAATTTTTGGAACTGGAGGCTGTCATGTTGAATGGGGGTTATGACATCATTGGGATTACTGAAACATGGCTTGGTGCAGTGGATTGGGATGTATATAATGTGGAGGGGTACAAATTGTTTAGGAAGGATAGAACTAATAAAAGAGGAGGGAGTGGCCCTTTATGTGAAAGACGATCTTAATGTGCAGGAAATTCCAGGTATTAACTCATTTGTTCCTTGTGAGGACATCTGGATTAGACTACTGGGAGATCATGAGAAGAGCCTTAATATAGGAGTATGCTATAGACCTCCAGCTTCAGGCAGTAACATAAATAGTATGCTCTTCGGTAACATGAAACAAACCTGTGCTGAGGCAAAGACGAAGAGACTGCTTTTTGGTACAGTCTGTTACTCAGCCTACGAAAGGGATATCAATACTGGATCTGGTTTTGTGTAACAATCCTGATAGAATTTGCAGCACAGAGGTAGTAGAACCACTAGGGGCAAGTAATCACAATGCAGTTATTTTTTATATTTTTTGGCAAGTTAAGACAGCCTCCTCTAATTTGTAATTTCAGACAAGCTGACTTTAATAAAATGAGAGAGAATTTAAGTAATATAGATTGGTAAAACTTCTAGATTGCAGAACTGTGAATTTAGATGTACAGTGTAAATTCATCCCAAAAGCAAGGAAAAATAGGATGAAAAAACAGTCTCCGCAGTGGTGACTACATCTTTACGGGAGATTTTGAGGCAAAAGAAGCGACTGTACAGAGTATATAAGAAGGAAAATGCATAGAGAAACAAGTTAGATTATTGTAATATGCGGGCTAAGGCTAAAAAGGAAATAAGATCAGCTAAAAAGCGGTTTCAAATTAAAATTTCCCAAGATGCAAAAAGTAAAGTAAAAGTATTTTCAATATTGTAGTAGAAAAGGGAAAGTTAATGATGAGGTTAAGTGCATTAGAAATAAGGAAGGAGCTTTGGTTTATAATAATAAGGATATTGCTAACACACTAAACAGTTACTTTGTTGAGAGCTTTACTATAGAAGAGGTTATAAATATGTCTAAATGTATAGCCAAGGTACAGAATGTTTTGGAGGACTTTGAGATAAGGGGCGTGGAAGTACTACAAAAACTACAAAAACTTAAGGCAAATAAGGCAGCAGGCCTTGATGGCATATATCCCAGAGTACTCAAAGAACTTGGGGAAATTATATATAAACCATTGACAGATATTTTTATGCAATCCATAATCACTGGAGAAATACCAGATGACTGGAAGCAGGGTAGTATAATTCCAATATACACTACAAAGCTAGATACCTTATCTGCTGACCAATGGATGTGCTTATAAACTACTGGATATGCAGATGGCTTCCTCTCCTACTCTTCGTTCCTGTTTCCCTCTCCTACCTTCCGTTCATGTCTCCCTCTCCTATCTCCCTCTTTTACCTTCCATTCCTATCTACCTCTCCTGTCTTTCTTTCCGGCCTCCTGTTCCCATCTCCCTCTCCTATCATCCTCCCTTACCTTCCGTTCCTATCTCCCTCTCCTATCTTCCTCTGCTACTTTCTGTTCCTATTTTCCTCTCCTATGTTCCTCTCCCACTTTCCGTTCCTAGCGCCTCTCCTCACCTCCGTTTCCTGTCTCCCTCTCCTATGTCCCACTTCTATGTCCCTGTCCTACCTTCACCTCCTGTCTTCATCTCACAATGTTTTTCACCACCAGCTGCTGAGGTGGCACTTGGGAATTTGAGCGATGACTCTATCAGAAGTAGAGGCATTTGCAATTAGTCGTAGCCCATCCAATCAGGTGCGCTTAATTTCTTCGGTATGGTATGTATTTTAAATAAAGAAATCTGATTTGTTATGCATACATTTGTGTGACCATTTCAAAAAACGTAATCAAATATACTGGTTGGGCTGTAGTGAGCATTTTTATCAGAAAAAATTACATACACAAGAAATATAGAAATAGACATGTCCATTAACAAGCGAGCATAATTATACAAGTAAAAGTATAGAATTAATTAGACTATTGCATGTAAAGAGGATGTCGTATTTCAAGGACAGAACATAGATACAAACATGTTTTGGCATCCGTGCTGTGGATAGACGGCATCTGCAATTCGTGCACTCAAATTGACAAACATTTACATTTACATTACTTTTTTGACATTTAGCAGATGCTCTTATCCAGAGCGACTTACAAGATATGCATGAATACATGGGAAAATCAATCATAGTCCGTGCAAGAGATCAGTGTAGTGATACAGTAAGACATAATTGACACAAATAATTACTCAATCAAGCAATTAGATATGATATTTGAGTGCATATCTACATATCATTTTTACTGGTGAGTACAGACTTGTTTGACTCTGAAGTTGCCCATTTTTAGATTCGAGCGTTTTTCCCATACCATGGTACCAAGACAGCGACTAATTTTGTATCGTCACTCATTTGCGCATTTACATTCAAGTTTTTAAAATATTTTTGTATATAAACGATGGCAAATTAAACCAATTAGCTATATAACGTTAACTATGAGGGTTTGTTTTTTAGTCCCTTTCTTAAAAATATTATCAAACATATAATAGACAAAGTATGCAACTTGTGGTGATGTCAAATAAAGAAGTAATCCTTGATCAATTTAACTTGCTTTATTTAACGTCTGTATAACTAATCGTCATTTATCTATCCCTGTTCTCCCTCTCTCTCACAACCTCTCATGATATTCTGCATAGTTCAATTAACTATACTACGTCCCTTCCTTTGTTGGAAATAAAGCCCATAACATTAACTAAGGTTTTCATTTTCTTTACATTCACAGTATGACCCTTATGATCAACTGTTAAACTAAGAGGTGTATACTCCAACATACTCAAGTCAACTTAATAACATTTGACCTTTCATAATGTCATAACCTGAACATTTCAATGAGTTTAATAGTCAACTTTCTCAATTTAACACTGCTTTGATTGACATGAGCATATCCTTGAACCTTACTGGTTTTCTGACTACTCTCCCACTCCTAGTGGTGTACTGTGTGTCAGCATTTGCTTGGGATGTGTCCAGGGTAGGTTCAGATTGACTGTGAGCATTGTCAGGTGGCTCTGTGTTCTCAGGTGGTCCATTTGAAGCTTCAGGAACTATGAAGTCACCCTGCAAGGGGGCATGTCGAAGGTGCTTCACATTCCTAGTTCAGAGTTTGTATCCATCCTCTGAGTTCACTAGTTTGAATGGCTGGGTGTTCCTCAGAATCACAAGGTGAGTGTCTCTGAACTTGGCGTCCAACTTCCCAGTCTCCATATTAGCAACATATACAATGTCTCCTATTTTGAAACTGTGATCCTTGGCTCTGTTTGTTTTGTCTGCATATTGTTTCATTTTGTCTTTGTAGGTTCGGTGGTGTTTCTGAATGTCCTTTGGTTTCTCTTTTCCCTCCAACAGGCTTGGCAGCTTGGTGCATATGTCTCGGGAGAACATGAGAAAAGCTGGCGTCTCACCTTATGCCTGGTGTAGAGCGGTAAGCTAGGAGTATCTGTGGCAGCTCCTCTTTCCAGCTTTTCTTGTCACACCTGGCAGCCCTGAAGACTTTCTTCAAATATCTGTGGAACCGTTAAATTTTCCCATTACTTCTGGGAAAATAAGGAGAGACCCTAATGTGTTTGATCCCACAGGTTTTAAGAAAGTTCTAAAACACCAGTTTTTCGCATTGTCTGTCACAACCTCTAATGGATATCCAAACCGTGAAAAGATCTTCAACAGCTCTGCTGCTACGGTTGTACAAGATATGTCTGAGATGACTACGGCTTCAAGGTAAGAAGTGTAATAGTCAATGCAGGTGAGTGTATTTGTTCTGAATAGGACCTACCAGGTCAATGCCCAGTTTTGTCCATGGTCGCGGTGGCAGTTCAATAGGTTGAAGAGACTGATTCTCATGAAGAGGCTGATTCAGCACACATGTTGAGCAGTGCCTAATCAGTCTCTCAACATCTGTATCCATGTTTGGCCAATAGAATTTGGCCCTGAGGTACTGTTTTGTCCATACCACGCCTTGATGATTTTCAATGCTCTTTGTATCTGAGAGGCGGGTAGCACAATTCTTAACTCTTGCGAGCATCTGTGGTATGGCTGGAACTCCTCAGGCATTGGATTTGGCCATTGTCCCGTCTGCACAAAGGTCATTACCTGTTTGAGTTTGTCATCGTATCCTGTTACCTTTGTCAGGTCCTCAAGAGTCATAGCTGGTAAGTCATATGTGCAGACAGAAAGCACTCTCCATACATGGTCTTCCATGTTGTCCACTGTGTCTGTCAAAGGAAGTCTGTATAATGAATCAGCAGCATTGGACTTGCCTACAATGTGCTCAATCTTATAGTCATATGGCTGAAACCTCATTCCAAGTTGTTGGATTTGTGGGGGCATCATAGTGGACTTCTCAAGGTTAAACATGTAGATAAGAGGCTTGTGGTCGGTCTGTAGTGTAAACGTGCCTCCCCACAGGTATTTTCTGAAGTGTTCTACTGCCCACACACAGCCTAGAGCCTCTCGCTCCATCTGTGAATAGCGTCTCTCAGTTGGTGTCAGTGAGCAACTTGCATAAGCCACTGGTTTGTTTCGCCCATCCCGGCACGGATCTCTGCATGCCTGGCTGACATCTCCGCATGGATGTCCACCCTCCACCTGAAGCTGAACCTGGGGAAGACAGAGCTGCTCTTCCTCCCAGCGAAGGACTCCCCGATGATTGATGCGTCAATTACCGTGGAAGGCTCCATAGTGTCTCCATCCCAGTCTGCCAGGAGTCTTGGGGTAACCCTGGACAACCAGCTGTGCTTCTCGAGCCATATTGCAGCGATCTCTCGGACCTGCCGTTTCTCCCTCCACAACATCCGGAGGATCAGACCGTTCCTCACCCAAGAGGCCACTCAACTCCTGGTCCAGGCCCTGGTGATCTCACGTCTGGACTACTGCAATTCCTTGCTGGCAGGCCTTCCGGCCTGTGCCATCAAGCCACTGCAACTAGTCCAGAACGCTGCTGCTCGCCTGGTGTTCAACCAGCCAAAGTTCACCCACGCCACCCCTCTACTCTCCTCTCTGCATTGGCTCCCCATCGCAGCACGCATCAGATTCAAGTCACTGGTGCTGGCTTTTCAAGCGGCCAGAGGTACTGCTGCCCCCCCGTACCTCCAGTCACTCATCACGCCCTACACCCCGTCCAGAGACCCTCCGCTCCGCCTCCGCTGGCAGACTGACTGCCCCATCCCTCCGGGCGCCTGGCAGCCGCTCCTCGCGGTCTCGCCTCTTCTCTGTCCTGGTCCCTCGTTGGTGGAACGACCTCCCGCAATCGGTCAGGACTGCGGAATCACTTCCAATCTTCCGCAAGAGACTCAAAACCCACCTCTTCAGACTCCACTACCACTGAACACTGTCCATCTAGTCAATCTGTCGTCACCACTGTTTACTTGTTCAAAAAAAAAAAAAAAAAAAAAAAAACACCCACTAACCTTTTCTTTCCCAATGTTACAGGTATGATACGCAGACGCCTGCAATGATGTCTTTTGCCGTTTTACTGCACTGATCTTGTACGCTAACTTTGATTGTTCTCACCTTGTATTAATGCACATCTTGTAAGTCGCTCTGGATAAGAGCGTCTGCTAAATGCTTAAAATGTAAATGTAAAATGTCCTTCTGTGTCTGCAACAAAATGGCTCCAAGTCCTACAGGGCTTGCGTCACTGATAGCCACTGTTGGTGCGTCTAACTGGAAATAAGCAAGACATGTTCACTAGTGAGCGCCTTTTTCATGTCTTTGAATGACTGTTCTGTTTCGGAAGTCCATTGCCACTCCTGACCTTTCCTGGTCAGTTTGTGAAGTGGTTCAGAAACGTCCGCAAAGTTGGGGATGAACTTCATAAAGAACCCACAAGTACCCAAGAATGTACGCAGCTCTCCTACGTTTTCTGGTCTGGGTGCTTTGCAGATGGCGTCAACTTTCCTTGTGTCTGGTTGTATTTCCTCAGCACTTACGATATGTCCAAGAATTTCGATTTGATGTAATCAGAAGATACATTTATCTGGATTCAGTTTCAGTTCTCTGGTCTGGAACCTTTCAAAGACTCGTCTGCTAAAGACTGCTAAATGCTTAAAATGTAAAATGTCGTCTAAGCCTTTGCTCCAGTTCAATCTCGGTTTCAGAAAAAACAACCACGTCATCAATATACCATACAGCGCCTGGCAGTCCACACAATATGGAATCCATGGCTTTCTGATATGCTTCCAGCAAACTTGACAATCCAAACAGAACCTTTCAAAAACGATAGCATCCTCTGTGCGTTTTGAATGTCGTCAAGGGTCTGGATTTGGGTGCTAAATCAACTTGCCAAAACCCTTTTCTTGCATCTAGCTTTGCAAATACTTTTGCTCCTCGCATGGACTGAAGAATGTTGTCTACAGTAGGTACTGGATGTCTTTCTCGAATAACAGCCTTATTAACCTCTCTGAAGCCAACACAAAGCCTCACCTCCTTGGAGTCCTTCTTTGATATGAGTAAAATGTTTGATATCCACTCTGCTCCTTCATTCACTTCCTCATTGATTCCGTTTTCCAACATTTTGTCCAGCTCTTGATTGACAGCTTCCATCATTGGGCATGGAACGCGTCATAGGCCCTGAGCTACAGGAGAGACCTTCTCATTGATGGTAACTTTGTGAGTATTACCTGTGATCTGTCCTAGTCCCTTGAAAAGAGATTCAAATTCTCGTGCGAGCTGTAAACAGCCTACGGATGACTGTTGCAATTAATTTACACTGTCACCTGTGTTCAGTATTTGCAGGTCAAAACTAGTCTTTCAGCCTAGCAATGCATCCACATTTCCTTCAATTACATAGATGTCATCGGTTGCTGCCTTGTCATGCCAACTCATCTGTGCTTTAAAATATCCTAAACACTGTAGTGGTGTAGGTTGAGCATAGGCATAAAATATTTTCTTTGTCTGTTGCAGTACAGTTCCTTTGTGTGCAAAAAAAACAAATCTTCTCCAATTAAGTTTCTTCCACTTCCAGTATCAATGATCATTTTCAGCTTTAGTCCATTCACTTTTATACTCTCTTTGCCCCCCGGATCAATAGAGAAAATAAAGTAATCTTCAGATGTTTCAGAATCAGAAGATTCCAACAGCTGGTTTGTCTACATTTTGAAATGTGTTTTTATTTCCACTTAGATTTTCTGCAGAATTGTCCTTCTTTCGACACACTCGGTTTGTTGGAGCCAAAATAGCTTTATGTTTATTATTTGTGAAAAACTTCCTATTTTTGAGTTGTAGTTTGGCCTATCTTAAAATTGAACAATATAAGCTTTTTATTGGCCGTTGTTAATGGGTCCCGCCCAACTTCTAAGGACACATGATGGACTTTTAAGGAAGTGTTTTTCTTTTGATTGGAGGTTGTGTCCGGACAGGTGTGGGTGCGACACAGTTTTTCAACCACAGGCATAGGCACACGCTTTTTTGGTTTTCGTTTTTTGATACAGACAGTATAGGCTACTGACTTGACTGTAACTTGACATTTGAGAGCACTTTAATTCATTGGATTACGGATTTCGGATGACGGACGATGAACAGAAGCAAGTAGAAAAATATCTTGCAATTTGGACAAACTCCCGCAAATTAAAATATACCATTGACGTTTAATGAAGACGCATTCCTGTGTGTTTTGTTACGGAATTGAAACCGTTCATTTGGAAGGATTTGACACGCGTAAAAGCGTACCTTCGGAGCTTTGTTTGTTGGCCGTGACAAACAAATTGATATGTGGAATGTTTAACGTTATATGGATGGATTAGCGGATTTTGAATGAAATGTTTATGGATGTATCTGCGTTGCGCAATGTTGTGAAGCACTTTGATGTAACGATTTATGTGCATAAACAAAACGATCGTCATTAATTGTTTGAATATAACCACTATAAGCAGTTGGAAAAACTATCGCGCTTGGAAGAGGACAATTTGGAAGAGGACAACAAACAAAGCTGAAGTACTACAGCAAATTGGGAACTTTCGCAAAATCGGACATGCTTTGAAGTTTATTCCTGTTGTGTTTGGAACGGAATAGAGACGGCTCGTTTGGAAGGACAGGACTTACGTGAGTAACGTAACCTTCGGAGCTGAGTGAAACCGTCAAACTAATTGATAGCTTGCATTGTTGATGCGCTTTGCTATGGAATTAATTATGGTGTTGTCTTATTGCGGAGTTAACTGAATTGTTTATGGATGCTTGCGCTATTGTTGTTCTTGTTATAATCGGATTGAGAAGCGCTTTGATATAGTTTAGTATTTAACGAACATAAATGGGCCGACCGTCATATAATTCAAGTAGCCTATAAATTAGAATGGCGGATGAATTGCAACAGGCCAGCCAGACTGCTGCGGCAACGGCAGACAGTGAGTTGATGGCATCGATTGGATCCCGTAGAGCTAGATTGGGACAATGTACACGAAGAACGAATGAAATAAGACAGATGATGGGAAATAGTGATGTAAAGGTTGATGAAGTGACTGAGCAAGTTGAAGGATTTTAAGTCATGTTGAATGATTTTAAGAAATTTCATAATAATGTGCACATGATGTTATCGCAAGATGAACAAAGTGCCGATGTGAATGGGTTTGAAGCAAAAATGTCACATTTTTAGGATTTTTGGGATGAAGTGGAAATGTGGAAAGAGGGGGTTCTTGGAGCTGACAGGGATCACGTGTTTGTCAGGCCTGAGGACAGCGTTTCTGTTGCACAGGTTAAGCCACCAGCCAGTACAACATCTGGTAGCAGTAGCAGATCATCAAAGTCATCAAAGGCCTCAACCTCTCTCAGTCCGACGCATGAAGGCTGAGGTAGAGCGAGCAGAGCTTTTGGATCTAGAGGCTGCATTAGAGGAACAGCATTCTTTGGAAATAGAGGAGGTTGAATTGAAAACAAAGAAAGAGAAATTTAAAATAAGGGCTAGCATTGCTGCCTCCACCGCCAAAATAAAAGTAATGGAGAGATTTGAAACGTCTTCTCCAAAAGAACGAGATTAAATGAATACTTATGATGATATGCAAAGAAAACAAGCTGTCTCTATGAATGTCGAACAGTCACCAGTTGAATATGCTAACATAGGAACAGTCCCTAAAACCCCACTTCAAAGGGCTGTTATCCAACAGCAGCAACATGCAGTTGAATCTAAGGTTCCTGAAAAAACGAAGTCTACTGAGCCAATCAAAACGTATAGCAGAAGAGAACATCAACACACTATGTCCAGTGTAACAGAAAATCTAAATATTGCTGAAATCCTTCTTACTCAGCAGAAACTGGCTTTACTTCCTGTGAGGGAAATCACTGCTTTTGATGGAGACCCAATGAACTTCCGACCCTTTATGCGTGCTTTTGAACATGGAATCGATGAACCTGAGACACTGTGAGGCCTGAGACGCTGTGACGCTGAGACGCTGACGCTACTTCCTGTTTCCTGTTTCCTGAGGAGGGCTGTTTGCTGTGTATTTGCTGTGGGCTGTTTGTTTGCTGTGTATTGTGTATCTGGCATTTTATTCTTGCCAAAATTAACGTAGCTATATAGCTATATAACGTTAACCGGTATAAACGTTATATAAATATATCACCGCATTAGTTACGAGTTTCTGCTTCTAAGGTGTAATCCTTTGTTGCCTTAAGGACAGGGACAGGCTTTTTTTTTCTCCTTGTTAGTACAAATTGGCACAAAAAGCTAACAAGGTTTTTGTTTCACCCTCCCAGAAGCAACCTCGAATCAAACGTAAGTTCGTCTGTTTAACCGATTGGTAAAATTAAATTACTGCGGTAGTCTAGTATAGTTATTTATAAACTAAGCATTGTACGTCGGAAAGTTTTAGGCGTATATAATATCCGGGTTTTGCTGTCCAGGCGCTCAGCTATAACGTAGATAGCTAGTATCTTTTAAAGTGTGGATTGGTGATTTTGTATTTGTAGCTAGCATATTACAAAGGTTTGATTGCTAAATAGTTGGACCCAGGTGGTAAACTCTAACGTTAAATATAGTATTTATATCAGTAGCTGGGTAAGTGGCTATAAAAGGCCCTCTAGTTACAGTTAGCCTACTACTAACGTTAGGGCCTACTGCCTTCTATCCGGAGCCACCTAGCGTGTTTTTTAAGAGTGGTATTGCTGACTCCATCTAGACAGTAAAAATCTAAATTTAGGGAGAGATAGGGAGTCAGCTAGGGGCCTAAATGTAGCCCAAACTTTGTGAGGTGTGCAGGATGATCGCCCTGTTGGAAAGCGATTTCCTTGGGCTGTTCACCTGCCTCCGCTGCAAGCTCATTGAGCATCTCGAGGACAAGATTCTTGTTCTCGAGGGCCAATTGGCTGTATCGGCCGCACAGAGTCCCCAATTGCCAGGGTTCTTAGAACCAATTAGAACGTCCGTTAGGGAGAAGGTGTGCACGCCTAGGCTGGGAGGAGGGAAGAACTTAGAGCAGGCAGGAAGTGACAGGTGGGTCACAGTTAGAAACAAAGGTAGGAAAGGGCTTGCACACCACAAAGGGGCGGCATCTCCAGAGGTTGAGGTGTCCAACAGATTCCAGCCCTTGCAGGAATCTGTGGCCCGTGACCCTGAGAGTGGGGGGATGCATGTGCCACAGGACACCCTGATGGCCACATCTCCCAGGGAAAGGGAGTTGTTGGTAGTGGGGGATTCTATAATCAGGGGAGTGGACAGCATAGTCTGTTCCCAGGCCAAGGAGACTTGCACGGTGTGTTGCCTGCCTGGTGCCCAGGTTGGAGATCTCCTTGAGCGTGTGGACACGCTCCTGGCCAAAGCAGAAGGGGATCCAGTGGTCATGGTCCACGTAGGGACCAATGACATGGGTAAGGGCAGGTTGGAGGTCCTGCAAGATCAATTTGAGGATCTAGCAGCGAAGATTAGGAGCAAAACCTCCACGGTAGTCTTCTCGGAATTCTACCAGTACCACGTGCAAGCAGAGGGAAGCTGAAGTTTATCTATAGGTTTAACACGTGGCTACAATCCTTCTGTAGGAAAGAGGGGTATAGATTTATTGAGCACTGGGACTTCTTCTGGAACAGGGGTGACCTATACAAGCACGATGGGTTACACCTGAACCGGATGGGTACCTACGCTCTGGGGCAGCGTATGCTTAGGGTAGCGCAGGATTATTTAAACTAGGGACTCGGGGGGCAGGGAGGATAGAGAGCGAAATGGGTAGGGTGGTGCAGACTGCCCAGATGGAGTCTGTCAAGACTGCATATAACAGTGAAAGCAGTAATAAAGTCTTGAGTAAACAAAATTTTAGCAAGTGTGGCTTGGGATGGAAGGGAGTGAGGGAGCGGGAGAGGAATAGTAGAAACAGTAGCAACGTAAGTGTGAGCAAGGCTATGAAGCTCATGTGTTTAAATGCGAGAAGTATAAAAATAAATTTTGGAACTGGAGACTGTCATGTTGAATGGGGGTTATGACATTGTTGGGATTACAGAGACATGGCTTGGCGCAGCGGATGGGGAGGAATATAATGTAGAGGGGTACAAATTGTTTAGGAAGGATAGAACTAATAAAAGAGGAGGGGGAGTGGCCCTTTATGTGAAAGACTATCTTAATGTGCAGGAAATTCCAGGTATAAACCCATTAGTTTCTTGTGAGGATATCTGGATTAGATTATTGGGAGATCGTGAGAAGGGCCTTAATATAGGAGTATGTTATAGACCTCCAGCTTCAGACAGTAACATAAATAGTACGCTCTTTGATAACATAAAACAAATCTGTGCTGAAGGAGAGACGATAATAATGGGCGACTTCAATTACCCCTCTATTAATTGGGAGATAGTGACAGGTCAGGGCAAATGTGAAGAGTTTTTAGATATGGTCAATGACTGCTTTTTGGTACAGTCTGTTACTCAGCCTACGAGAGGGAAATCAATACTGGATCTGGTTTTGTGTAACAATCCTGATAGAATTTGCAGCACAGAGGTAGGAGAACCAATAGGGGCAAGTGACCACAGTGCAGTTATTTTTGATATTTTTTGGCAAGTTAAGACAGCCTCCTCTAACTCTCGAATTTTTAATTTTAGACGAGCTGACTTTAATAAAATGAGAGAGAATTTAAGTAATATAGATTGGGTAAAACTTCTAGATTGCAGAACTGTGAATGAAAAATGGACTATATTTAAAAGGGTTATTGTAGATGTACAGTGTAAATTCATCCCCAAAGTAAGGAAAAATAGGATGAAAAAACAGTCTCCGCAGTGGATGACTAAATCTTTACGGGTGATTTTGAGGCAAAAGAAACGACTGTATAGAGTATATAAAAAGGATAACTCAGAGAGAAACAAGTTAGATTATTGTAATATGCGGGCTAAGGCTAAAAAGGAAATAAGAGCAGCTAAAAGGCGGTTTGAAATTAAAATTTCCCAAGATGCAAAAAGTAACCCTAAGAAGTTTTTTCAATATTGTAGTAGAAAAAGGAAAGTTTAAGGATGAGGTTAAGTGCATTAAGAATAAGGAAGGAACTTTGGTTTATAATAATAAGGACATTGCAAACACACTAAACAGTTACTTTGTGGAGAGCTTTACTAGAGAAGAGGTTATAAATATGCCTAAATGTATAGACAAGGTACGGAATGTTTTGGAGGACTTTGAGATAAGGGATGTAGAAGTACTACAAAAACTACAAAAACTTAAGACAAATAAGGCAGCAGGCCCGGATGGCATATATCCCAGAGTACTCAAAGAACTTGGGAAATCATATATAAACCATTGACAGATATTTTCAGTCAATCCATAATCACTGGAGAAATACCAGATGACTGGAAGCAGGGTAGTATAATTCCAATATATAAGAAGGGGGACCGTACTGACCCAGGGAACTATAGGCCTGTCAGTTTAACTTGCATCGCATGTAAAATGCTGGAATGTATTATTAGGGATAAGTTGGAATCATTCTTGAAAAATAATAGTATTTTAAGGGAGAGCCAGCATGGATTTCTCAAAGGGAGTCATGTCCTGGACTTTTTCGAAGAGGCTACAAAGTGTGTTGACCTGAACCAGGCTTATGATGTTATATATTTGGACTTTCAGAAAGCATTTGACAAGGTACCACATGAGAGGCTCATTGCTAAAATGAAATCAGTAGGAATTGTAGGAGTAGTTTCACAGTGGGTTAAAAATTGGCTGCAAGGGCGAATACAAAGAGTAACAGTAGGTGGGGCCGAATCTGACCTCGGTGCTGTGGGCAGTGGTGTCCCGCAGGGATCGGTGCTGGGACCTCTGCTCTTCCTTATTTACATAAATTATCTGGATATGGACATTAGTAGCAAAATAGTTAAATTTGCAGATGATACTAAACTTGGGGGTTTGGCAAACAGTTTGGAATCGACTAAAGTAATCCAAGATGATTTAAACAAAATCCAAAAATGGGCAGATACATGGCAGATGACGTTCAATATTGCTAAATGTAAAGTTATGCATGTGGGAAATAAAAACATTAGACAGGAGTATTTTATGGGAGGAGAAAAGTTAGTAGGTGTTCAATTTGAAAAGGATTTAGGAGTTGTAGTTGATCAAAGCCTATCTGCATCAAAGCAGTGTGCTACAGCAGTGAAAAAAGCCAACAGGATGCTGGGATACATAGCAAAAAGTATTGAGTATAAATCAAAGGAGGTTATATTAATGTTATATAACGCCTTTGTCAGACCGCACTTAGAATACTGTGTGCAGTTCTGGGCACCGCACTACAAGAAAGATATTGAAGCTCTTGAAAAAGTCCAAAGAAGGGCAACTAAACTGATACCTGGTATGAAAGGTAAAAGTTATGATGATAGACTTAAGGCACTCAATCTATTTAAACTTAGCAAACGCAGACTTAGGGGGGATTTTATTGAGGTTTTTTAATTCCTAAAAGGGATTAACAAAGTAAAATACCAAAGATTTTTAAAGATAAGTGGGGTCAGCAGAACAAGAGGCCACAGGTGGAAATTAGTTAAAGGCAAATTCCGCACAGATATTAGGAAGTTTTTCTTTACACAGAGAGTTGTCAATGCCTGGAACAGCTTGCCAGGTCAGGTAGTAGAGGCAGAAACGCTCGGGCTATTCAAGGCCAGGCTAGATGTAGTACTAGATGTTCTTTAGATTAGGACATGATGAGCCAAGATGGGCCGAACGGCCCGTTCTCATCATTATGTATTCTTATGTTCTTATGTTCTTAAAAGACCAGTAGCAGTGCAGACAGACTCTACTACCTGGAACAGTATGCAACTGGACAGTCAAGAGACCTGGTGTGTAGCTGTATGCTTATGCAACCAGACAGAGGCTATTCTGAAGCCAAAACACTACTTGAAAAGAATTTTGGAAATGAAATCAAAATAACCAGTGCTTACATGGAGAAGGCCTTGAACTGGTCAAGTATAAAGGCTGAAGATGGAAAATCACTGCAGGCCTATGCATTGTATTTGAGAGGATGCAATAATGCCATGCAAGACTTGCACTATCTGGAGGAGCTTGATAGCCCATCAAACCTCAGGCTCATTGTCTCAAAGTTGCCCTACAAGTATAGGGAGAAATGGAGGTCCATTGCCTGTGATATACTGGAGAATAAACAACGCAGGGCTAAGTTCAAAGATCTTGTTAACTTCCTTGAAAGACAAGCCACCATTGTCTTAGATCCTTTGTTTGGAGACATACAAGACTCTATAGTTGACAAAAAGACTCCAAAAACCAAAGACGTCAAGCAACAGAAAAAGGCAAGGAGCTATGGCAGCAGCTTCGCTACCACAATGTCAGCAGTGAGTGACAGCACAGCTGAAGAGAAAAAAATAAGGCCAGAGAACAATGTGTCCAATGACCAGTGTGTTTTTTGTGCAGGAAAGCACTCCATAGTAGCCTGCCAGCGGCTAAAAGCACAACCATATGAAGCCAAGGTTGACTTTGTAAAAAGTAACGGACTATGTTTTGGATGTCTGACCAAAGGACACCTCAGTAAAGACTGTAAAAGATGAATGACATGTCAAAGCTGCCAGAAGAGGCACCCCACAATGCTTCACATGGAGAACAAGAAAAAGTTCAAGAAGTGATCCGGGAGAGGCGAGGAGCACTGCAGTAAAGCAGGAAGAAGCCACTGTTCACAGCGCACTTGTCTCTATGGACACCGGAAATCATACCGGGGCTGGTAAAGAATGTACCCTTGCTATAGTCCCAGTACACGTGAAATTGGCAAAAGGAAACAAGACTGTGATAACATATGCTTTCTTGGACCCAGGCAGCTCGGCAACATTCTGTACCGAGAAACTCATGAGACAGCTGGATGCCAACGGTAGGAAGACAAAGATCCTCTTGAGGACCATGGGTCAGGAAAAAGCGGTCGAATGCTATGAGGTCGCTGGACTCGAAGTAGGCAACATTGAAGGTGGCGCTTTCATTCCACTACCGAAGGTGTACACCCAGAGAATGATACCAGTCACCAAAGACAACATCTTGACTTCAAGGGACATCCAGAAATGGAATTACCTGGATGAGATACGTTTGACGGAAGTTGATGCTGATGTGGAGCTCTTGATTGGGGTGAATACTCCAAAAGCGATGGAACCCTGGCGGGTCATAAATAGCCAAGATGATGTACCGTATGCGGTTAAAACCCTTTTAGGATGGGTGGTAAATGGGCCACTCAATGGTTGCACCGCTACACAGGATGCGGGTCATCAAAAGGTATGGGCTAATTGGATCTCAGTTGCCAGCCTGGAAGAAGTTCTCATCCAGCAGTACAATCATGACTTTTCGGAGAAACAGTGTGAAGGGAAAAGTGAGTTGTCAGAGGAAGACCGCAAGTTCATGAAGATTATATCAGACTCTGTAAGCTTTGAAGATGGTCATTACTACCTGCCATTACCTTTACGTAAGGAGGAAGTAGTCATACCAAATAACCGACGAATGGCGGAGCAAAGGGCTCTTCATCTACTCAGAAAGTTCAAAAAGGATGAGACATTCTTGACAGAGTATAAAGACTTCATGAACAACGTGATCAAGAAAGGTCATGCAGAGAAAGTTCCCCAAGACCAGTTAAAACAGAAAGAAGGAAAGGTATGGTACATACCCCATTATGGTGTCTACCATAAACAAAAACATAAGCTCAGAGTTGTATTTGATTGCACAGCGTCATATCAAGGCATATCCCTTAACAGTGAGCTCCTGCAGGGACCAGATTTGTCCAATACACTCCTTGGAGTTCTGCTTAGGTTCCGCCAAGAACAGGTTGCCATGATGGCGAATATTGAGGGAATGTTCCACCAAGTAAGAGTTTGGCCAGATCATGTTGATTATTTGCGTTTCTTATGGTGGCCCGATGGCAACACAGACTCGAAACTGGAAGAGTACAGGATGACAGTCCATCTGTTTGGAGCGGTTTCATCCCCGAGCTGTGCCAACTTTGCACTTCAGAGAACCGCAGATGACAACGATGATGAATATGATGAAGAGGTAGTATCCACAATCAAGCAGAACTTTTATGTCGACGATTGCTTAAAATCAATTGCAACAGAAGAGCAGGCCATAACGCTAGTGAAAGAGCTCAGAGATGTTTGTCCCAGAGGGGGGTTCAATTTAACTAAGTGGGTCAGTAATAGTCGAGCGGTGCTGGCTTCAATCCCAAAAGATGACAAAGCCAAACAGATGAAAGAACTAGACCTGGATCGTGAAAAGCTTCCAGTTGAGAGAGCGCTGGGAATACAATAGAACATTGAGAATGATACCTTCACCTTTCAGGTCAACGTGAAGAGCCAACCACTTACCAGAAGAGGTCTTCTCTCAATGGTCAGTTCAGTATATGATCCACTTGGTTTTCTGTCTCCGTTTGTGCTGAAAGCAAAGCTAATACTCCAGGAACTTTGTCACTTGAAATATGGATGGGATGATGCTATTCCACGGCACTTGTCCAGTCCACTGATGAAATGGTTGGCTGTCCACTTTCCAGGTTCCCCGCTGCATGAAGCCTGAAGACTTTGGTGAGATCAAGATAGCACAACTACATCACTTCAGCGATGCTAGTGAGCTTGGTTATGGTACTGCGAGTTACATCAGAATGACCAATGACAAAGATGAGATACACACTGCACTTGTTATGGGAAAAGCAACACTCCTTTGAAACAGGTAACGATTCCTAGACTGGAGCTGGCTGCAGCAACCTTGTCTGTGCGTATCGACAGAATGTTGAAGACCGAACTGCAGATCCAGATGGAAGACTCTGTGTTTTGGACAGACAGCCAATCAGTGCTTAAGTACATCAACAATGAAACAGAGGTTCCAAACATTTGTTGCAAACAGGATATCTGTGATCCGTGATCTGTCCAGTCCATCGCAATGGAGATATGTAAGCTCTAAACAAAATCCAACGGATGATGCCTCAAGGGATATGAACGTGGAGGTCTTCTTGAGCAGCAGGAGATGGCTTAAGGGTCCTGATTACCTGTTGGAACCAGAGACTGAATGGCCAACAACTCCAAAGGAGCTGAACTACCTGTCCTCCAGTGATGCAGAGGTTCGTAAAGAATTATACGTCAACAGTGTCAGTGTGGACGAAAGGAAACCTATGACCAGGTTCATTGAACACTTTTCAAAGTGGAACAGTCTCAAAAGAGCTGTCGCATGGATGCTCAAACTGAAAGAAACACTCAGACAGTTGAGTAAAACAAGACACGAAATCAGTAAACAGACTGACTTAGTGAAAGAACACATGGACGCATTCAAACAGACTGAAAAGGAATGTAGGGAAACACCTTTTTGTGTTTTTAAGTTTTTTGAAGTTCAGCTCCATTAATTTTTTGAAGAAGTAATTGTTCTGTCAACAATTAGGGGCTGGAATGTTGGAGCCAAAATAGCTTTATGTTTATTATTTGTGAAAAACTTCCTATTTTTGAGTTGTAGTTTGGCCTATCTGAAAATTGAACAATATAAGCTTTTTATTGGCTGTTGTTAATGGGTCCCGCCCAACTTCTAAGGACACATGATGGACTTTTAAGGAAGTGTTTTTCTTTTGATTGGAAGTTGAGTCTGGACAGGTGTGGGTGCGACACAGTTTTTCAACCACAGTCATAGGCACACGCTTTTTTGGTTTTCGTTTTTTGATACAGACAGTATAGGCTACTGATTTGACTGTAACTTGACATTTGAGAGCACTTTAATTCATTGGATTACGGATTTCGGATGACGGACGATGAACAGAAGCAACAAGCAGGTGCGTTGATATTATACCCACTCATATCAGGACGGTGGCTAATTGACTTTTGCATGATAGCCATCACACGGTTATAATGTCCTGTTTTCTTACAGTACAGACATTTTGCGGTATTTGCGCCACATTTTGCGGTATTTGAGCCACATTCGTCTGCTTTGTGCGATGACAGTCCGCATCTGTAGCACTGGGTGGCGCTGTTGCTCTGTCTTGCGTCGTTACGTTTGTTCCACTCGCAATTCTGTATGTCCCTTGTTTAGCGTCTGTTTTACTGCGAGGTGAATGTGTGGTAAAGTTAATGGTAGAGTCCTTAAGTCTTACCAAAACTATCTTAAAGCAGCCTTGATTCAGCTTGTGCTGATTCAAAAATTCTATCTACAGTGAGAGTTATTTCTAATGTTAATTTTTCCTCCTGTGGCAGCTTATCATGCAGCCTTTTGTGCCCACATCTTTCCACGATTTGGTCCCGCAACGTCTGCCTCGAGTGCTCCGAATTCGCATGAAACGCCCAGTTCTCTCAGAGAGTTCACAAAAGCATCGATCGTTTCATCCTGCGCCTGTGCTCGTTGTCTGAATTTGTGTCTTTTTCGCGGAGTAAAATAGACATTAAGTGCGTCTATAGTCCGTCCATAGGTCCCTTTGACACCCCGGAAGATTTGCAAATATCCTCTGAACAGGCGCTCCCAAAGCAATGTAACAAAGTAGCTCGTCTTACCGCGTATGATGCTCCCTGAGTTCCACTGGCAATTTCGAAACAAATATACTATTCCATCCATATCTTAAATTCGGAATACAGATCTGCTGCTCCTAGATTCAGTGGAATCGGAGGCGTTAGCTGTGCGAAAGCCTGCGGTGGTCCGCTTCGCTGCTGTTGATCCTCACTCATAGCGAAAGTTTCTCCGGTTCTTTCTGTCAGTGAACGTAAATCCGTTTCGTTCGAGAAGAAGCTCGGGCTCGAGTTCAAAGTCCACAATCTCTCGTCGCCATTATGTGGTGTTGTCAAATAAAGAAGTAATCCTTGATCAATTGAGCTTGCTTTATTTAACATGTCTGTATAACCATTCGCAATTTCTCTATTCCCGTTCTCCCTCTATCTCGCAATACTCTGCATAGATAAAGTAACTATAGGCTACTACACACCTCTTTGGGTTAAGACCTACATATTTCTACCATTACAAAACGATACATAAACACTCAAATCGATTCTCACTTGACAAAAAGACCAAAATGCGTTTAAAAATTGCGAATTATATTGCGTGTGACTGCCGATCGGAAACCCGATCCGGCCCGGAATGTTTATTCAGAAATACTGTTTCTAATTGTCAGTTTTTGCGAAATGCCGATCTGCAACCACAATCGGCCCGATTCACTTCACAACTCAAGCCAAAACGGCAGTGTAGTCATAATCTAACAATAATCGAATTTATATTTCTACTTATGGGTTTATGATTGCACATACATCATGCAGGACTCCAGAAGCCCGAGATACGTGTAAATAACCTCTAGTGTCCTTCTGATTGCTCCATATTCAAATTCCCGGTGCGATCCCAGCAGTTGGTGGTAGGGGTGGGCGGTACCACAAAATTTGGTTTCGCTCCGATACCAAGTAATACCAGGGCCAGAATCACCGATACCGATCCTTAAAATAATGTACTTTAATGTAGGGGAGAGCAATGTGTCATGATTTATGAGGTGAATGCATCATTAATAGGCTACTTCTGAATACATTTTCATTACCACCAAATCAGTGCTTAATTTGTACAATAAGAGACCACTCTTATTCAAGCTCAAGCTCAACTCGCCTCCCCCAACCACACGCCCCACCCCCCCTCCTACTTCTGTGTCGCTGCATTTCTGTCCCTCCCTCTGGTCTAATGGTCCAGGTGCTTCCATAGGACAGCCGTGCTCCTCGTCTCTCTATCCGCTATCCTTCTGCCTCTCTTTACTTCTTGAATCGTCTGCTCTTCAGTGCCCTTTGGCAAGCCACGT
Organism: Aldrovandia affinis; assembly: GCA_029706075.1. NCBI lineage: Eukaryota > Metazoa > Chordata > Actinopteri > Notacanthiformes > Halosauridae > Aldrovandia > Aldrovandia affinis. The sequence goes on along the minus strand of JAINUG010000013.1, from coordinate 5,367,586 downwards.
CCGGACATATGGGGTTGGGTTGAAACTTTCCAGTGGTGGAGCAACAAGGGTTAAAAACAGGAGCAATGATATGGTTGCTGTTTTTAAATGCGCTCTTGTTGATGTGCAGATTAGATTCATTTGTGAGAAACCTCTCGCACTCTCTCGTGCTGGAAATTGCTTCGGTGTTTAAGAGATCCTTCAAGGGCTGTGTAACTTGTTCTCCCGATGTCTCTGTGAACACTCTGAAAGCACGAATTGTTTCTTGGCTGTTAAGTCTGTTCAAATACGCGTTGTTGTCGCACTTTAGATATTTATGAGCCCGGGGCTCTGATTCGGAGTAAGACATTTGCCGGGGCACAAAATCAGAGTCTTAGCATTTGCCGGGGCTGTGCACCGGCTAGCCCCGGCACAAATTAAGCACTGCACCAAATGATTTGCCAAACATTAAGCATTTCTTTTTAGGTTTTTTTTCAGGTTTGAGGTATATTGTTTTTTTCAATTCCATTAAATTAATTAATTAAGATAAGTTTCAATGGGCTGAATATATTATTTGAATGTCTGAATATAGTCTGCTACAGTAACAGCTAATGATGACCAATTACAGTTTGAAGATGTAACATTAACCAACGCTGAAGATCCAATTTGACTAAAATATTGATTTCACTACTATATGCCTGGATATTCCTTGCCTCTCTGAAAAGAGTCTGCCAGTGAACTGTTTGTCTCGCGGGTCCGGCTGCTGGGGCATTTCACCCCTACTCCCTTATTTTCTGTTGCAGCTCCGAGTGCTATTGCTCGTGTTTTTTTCTAATGTGTTTAAACAAATTGGTCGTGTTGCCACAGTAGCGAACAGCCTTCCTACATACATCGCAGTTCGCGACGTTTTCATTCACAGCTGTGAAATAACTCCAAAGTTCAGCCATCATTGCAACTATGTCTTCTCTGAACTAAAGAGGAACAGTATCGTGAGAGCACTGCGCGCATGTTGTTTGATAGTGAGTGCCCACAACAGCAGCAGAGAAGCAAAGAGTGCATGGACTAAGAAGTGTGTTCAGGTGCCCAGAACGTGATCTAGCGTTACACTCTTGACAGAAGATGACAACATAATGTTATTTGCAGAGATAGTTTCTCTACTCTTTGATTAAATAAAAATGGGTACAACGTAGAAGAGAGGTTTTTTGTATCGATCCTATTGACGCCAGTATCGATACTCAAAACAAGACTTAGTATTGCTAGTATTGATACTTTTGGTATCGATCCTCCCACCCCTAGTTGGTGGTGAAAAACATTGCGAGAGGGAGACAGGAGGGGAAGGTAGGACAGGGACATAGGAGAGGGAGACAGGAACAGAGGTGAGGAGAGGTGCTAGGAATGGAAGGTGGGAGAGGAACATAGGAGAGTGAATAGGAGTGGAAGATAAGAACAGGAAGATAGGAGAGGAAGATGGGAACAGAAGGTAGGAGAGGGAGATTGGAACGGAAGGCAGGAGCGGAAGATCGGAGAAGGAGATAGGAACAGAAGGTAGAGAGGAAGATACGAGAGGAAGATGGGAACGGAAGGCAGGAGAGGGCGATTGGAACGGAAGGCAGGAGCGGAAGATCGGAGAAGGAGATAGGAACAGAAGGTAGAGAGGAAGATAGGAGAGGGAGATAGGAACGGACCTGGGAGAGACAGATCAGAACAGGGACATAACATGGTATAAAAAAACCTGAATTAAAAAGCCATACTTTGGGTACATTATAATATGGAATAGATAGGATATAGAACAGGTATATTACAGTATGTAGTGAGATTCTAATGCACCATATTTTATGCCTTATTGTTTACATACTGGAAGTTAAAACTGGGTATTTAATAATTCATTATTGTAACTTGTTTAGAGGTAATATAATATACAGTGGGGAAAATAAGTATTTCACCCCCTGCTGATTTTGTGAGTTTGCCCCCTTACAAAGAAAGGAACGGTCTATAATTTTCATGGTAGGTTCATCTTAACAGTGAGAGACAGAATATTAAATAATAAAAAATCCCAGAAAATCACATTATATGAATTTTAAACATTTATTTGTGTTTTATTGAGGAAAATAAGTATTTCACCCCCTAGCAAAACATGACTCAGTACTTGGTGGAGAAACCCTTGTTGGCAAGCACAGCGGTCAGACATTTCTTGTAGTTGGTCACCAAGTTTGCGCAGATCCCAGGAGGGATTTTGGCCCACTCCTCTTTGCAGATCCTCTCCAAATCCTTAGGGTTTGTAGGTTGTCGCTTGGCAACTCGAAGCTTCAGCTCCCTCCACAGATTCTCTATAGGATTAAGGTCCAGAGACTGACTAGGCCACTCCATGACCTTAATGTGCTTCTTCTTGAGCCACTCCTTTGTTGCCTTAGCCGTATGCTTTGGGTCATTGTCATGCTGGAACACCCATCCACGACCCATTTTCAGTGTCCTGGCTGAGGGAAGGAGGTTCTCACCCAAGATTTCCCGGTACATGGCCCCATTCATCCTCCCCTCGATCCGGTGAAGTCGTCCTGTCCCCTTAGCAGAGAAACAGCCCCAAAGCATAATGTTTCCACCGCCATGCTTGACGGTGGGGATGGTGTTCTTGGGGTCCAAGGCAGCTTTTTCTTCCTCCAAACACGGCGAGTCGAGTTGATGCCAAAGAGCTCGATTTTAGTCTCATCTGACCACAGCACTTTCTCCCAAGCCTCCTCTGAATCATCCAGGTGCTCATTGGCAAACTTCAGACGGGCCTGTACATGTGCCTTCTTGAGCAGGGGGACCTTGCGGGCACTACAGGATTTCAATCTATTACGGCGTAGTGTGTTACCAATGGTCATCTTGGTGACTGTGGTCCCAGCTGCCTTGAGATCATCAACAAGCTCCAGCCGTGTAGTTCTGGGTTGTTCCCTCACCTTTCTCATGATCAGGTTCACTCCACGAGGTGAGATCTTGCGTGGAGCCCCAGACCGAGGGAGATTGATGGTCAATTGGTGTTTCTTCCATTTTCTAATTATCGCACCAACAGTTGACTCCTTCTCACCAAGCTGCTTGCCAATGGTCTTTTAGCCCATTCCAGTCTTGTGCAGGTCTACAATTTTGTCCCTGATGTCCTTAGACAATTCTTTGGTCTTGCCCATTGTGGAGCGGTTGGAATCTGATTCATTGATTGATTCTGTGGACAGTTGTCTTTTATACAGGTAACGAGTACTTAATTAGGAGTACTAATTAAGTAAGAGGACTAATCTGTGTGCCTCCTGGTCACATAACCGGTCTGTGGGAGCCATAATTCTTGCTGTTTTGCTAGGGGGTGAAATACTTATTTTCCTCAATAAAACACAAATAAATGTTTAAAATTCATATAATGTGATTTTCTGGGATTTTTAAAAATATTCTGTCTCTCACTGTTAAGATGAAACATTGTATGGCATCCATTATTTTGTCATTATGGTGTGGTATTGTGGGAGAATCAGATCTCAGCCAGGGCCAGTTAGACTGAGGGATCCAAACCACACTTAATACTTCTTAAAAAACCGCACAATCTTCTCTGAGTCTGATGTAAAAGGGTTTATTGTATATAATGCGAGATTAGATACAAGAAACCTGACTGGTTCACAGCTCTGCCCCCCCTTACCATACATCTGCTTTTTAACATGTAATAACCCCTCCTGCATCGGAGCTTAACGTCATCACCACACCCATCTGACTCAACCCCTCCCCATGATCTCATCACATTGTCATTCTCCCTTGTGGCCACTTTTACACTCGTCTGTTTACATTTTCCATCATTAGTTCTTTGTTCTTCACTCTTTAACAAAACAAAATAAACAGAAATAAACAGACACTTCAGCTGACCTAACTGTGCACTATATATTTATATAGACATACAGTATATCATATACTGATCATTTTATTTGCTAAATGGCTACATCATTCCCACACAATTTATGCAGATAGCCCAATTCCAGGGGTTTATAATCTATCCGCCGCGCGACTCAGGAATGTTGGCAGTAAATTTAGCAGAATCCCTGATACAACAGTAAAATAATTAAACGTGGCGGGATTCATTTATTTAACTTTTAATCCACGTCCTCTCTTCCTCATGCCATCGGAGAGTCGCCCGAACTGGACTCGTAAATTCCAGTGACGGGTGAACCTTGGTGGACTTCCTTCATGGTCATTTATCTAGTGAGGGGAGGACCACGGTTACTTTTAACCACAGACTGCGGCACCCGAACCTTGAGCTCCAGATCGCATAGTCCAAATTTCTCCCGTACACATGATCATTACTTCATTGGACAGAGGCAGATTTACGTCTGCACAAGCAGACACTCGGGCCTTCGATTTGAATTCACGTTTGACATAATTCTTGTATTCTCTGTATAATGAGTTCTGTGTCGCTGCACAACTTATATACCTAATATACTGTATCTGTTTCATTTCAAGTCCTAGGCATGTCACTTCTAATCATAGCATGCAGGCAATATTTCTGTTTTGCTTGACATTCTGATAATATACTAACAGTGGTTTTATTTATGTATAAAGCGGAATGTTACTGGCCCGGTTAACAAAATATACAGGAATTAACCCATGTGCATATATTAGGTTATCTAAGTGATCTATTGGAAAACATAGGGACAGAACATGGAGTTCCTAAGTGCAAAACTCCTCTTGTTTTTGCTTCCACAGTATGCAACAATTCAAATCAATATTTGTCACTGATTTTGGTCCCGGTTTTTGATATTCTTTACTTTTACTTTTATAGGTGAGACAACACGTCGGCAGACGGGTGACCAGATTGACTTCCGGACGGAAGTTGTCACACGTCTCAAGGCATATGATCCCTGCTTAAATTTGTAAATTTTTTGTAAATCGTAAATATATAAATAAAGAATAAAGTTGTCCCCCAAGGAGGGGGGTGGTGGTGGTCCCAAAAAAGACTAAATGTTGATTGTAACTGTAAATAATTTATTGTATTAAAATGTGTCCTTTTTATTAGCATAACCCAGCGGGCTTGTTTGCAGCTTTCACAACGTTAACAAATAAGCGCATTTCTGCTCGGACAGTATAGCCTCTTCATGGGGTTCATCACTTTCTGTCTATTCTCTGAATCCAGTAGCCGTAACAGTCAAATGCACTTGTTTAACGTTCAACTCTGAATACTGTTAAAACCCTTCACTTATCCTACATGTAAAATACATTTTGATTCAATATAATAATTACTACACAGGATTTCAATTGCCACTAAAATCGCCACATTCGTTGATAGGCAGAACAATCTGGTGGATCAACCTTCCATCAAAATATACAACTCACAGTTTACTTAAAATTAAGAGCTGGTTTATGAAGTTACAACACTTAGACAGACACAAAATATCCTGTGTCCAATCTACAGATGGTATGTTCAACTACCTTAAGAAACATTAAATCCAAAACACAAAAATGACATGCAACAATCAAGAAAGAGGTGAAACGTATAAAGATGCGATGCACATCCCTCACAAAGAGATATGGGATTCGCGGAACATTTCCCGTGCTATGTGTCACTTTCTGGACTGATAAAATACAGTGCATCTACACTGTAGTGGTGAAATGGAAAAAAATAAAACAGTTAAAATAAAGTACAGCATTACTAGGTTTGTTACTACATTTTAGGGTCACTACTGTCATTTGTATATTGACTCAGGCTCCTAGAACAAGTGTGTGGAACGATGGCTGTGGAAAAAAAGGCTTTTGATGAGAGGAAATGTTACCAATGCTACAATTGTATCTATAACAGTTGAATCCCGATTTAACTGAGGAGATTTCAGTTGGTCTGATGTTCAGGCATTTTAGATCATGTTAACACAAGTTGTTCATTGTTTATGGAACCGAATTTAAAAAAGTATGAGGGCAGTGAATATTTCAGCCTGTCTTCTCATAGGCTACTGCATCTGACAATCACTCTATCACTCTATAATCCTCACGGCGCCTGCGCAGTGAAGGCAGCGCTGAATTTTTTACATTTTGTTTCAGATTTTTCACCGTCTTTCTCCCCAATTTGGAAGCCAATTATAACCTTTATTTATTTTGATTATCCCTCCCCCACAAACTCACCGCCCGTCTCTATGGGGCAAGCTACTCTCTGAGGCCGGTGATGGCCGCCTCCTTCGAGATGGAACTCACCGACCCCCCTTCGGGCTTAAATATACTTAACTTAATCACGCCTACGCATACGCCACACGAGTAGCATTGTTCACATATTCGACTGCGTAAATTTTGTCTGTCTGGATGTTTAAAAGCTATATCCACTAGGGGGCAGGTCAGAGTCAAAACAAAGTTGTCTCTGGCCAGCATACATTGACAACTACTTACGATTCTGCACAACAACATAACAATAAACATGGCGACAGTGGAGGAGGTTGTTTTGGTGTATATCTTGAGAAGACAGTAGAAACAGCGGCAGTTGCGCCAACATGTACATCGGGGACTAAATTAACTAAATTAAACTAAACAACGGAGATGGTATATTAGACCATTAAATGTATCCTGGCGTAAGGAGGGAGAGTATGTTTAGCTTATTCTACCGATGAGAGAAATTGATGATGAAAAGCATCATCAGTATTTCCTTATGTGCGCCAGGACATTTCATGACTTGCTTCGTCGGGTGGCCCCGCTCACATCAAAACACGCACAGTGAGCCAGTGGGTGAAGCAGAGCTGCTTGCCATCACCCTCTGCCTCCTTGCCTGCCCCCATGATTTATGTCGGTATGGGGGTTATGCGGAACGGACTTCCGTGTTTTGCTAAACGTGGCGGGCCATTTCCGGTACACGAGATAATGGCGTTGTTCTATACAAGATGTTTACAGGACAAGGGGTTTAAGCTATACGCTTCCTCCTATATCCATGATTATGAGTGTACTAACGACATTTATTTAAGTACATGCTGTCTATTACCTAGCGTTAGCATTAGCTAGCTAGTACTAATGAAATTTTTTAAAAGTAGCCTACCTGTACCTGCAGTCTAATACTTATCATTAGTGTTAGCTAGCTAGTACTAACGACATTTAAAAAAAGTAGCCTACCTGTGCCTGCTGTCTAATACTTATCATTAGTGTTAGCTAGCTAGTACTAACGACATTTTTTAAAAGTAGCCTACCTGTGCCTGCTGTCTAATACTTATCGTTAGTGTTAGCTAGCTAGTACTAACGATTTTTTTTAAAAGTAGCCTACCTGTGCCTGCTGTCTAATACTTATCGTTAGCGTTAGCTAGCTAGTACTAACAAAAAATTTTAAGTACCTGTGCCTGCTGCCTATTACCTAGCATTAGCGTTAGCTGGTCGGTTGCTCAATAACAGTTACCTATGTAGATCTTTTCACCAGTGTCAAACAGAGACAGGATGACTGCCGATGTTCGCACCAGGGCAGCCTGTCACAGGTCTATACAAAAGAGCGAGAAGCCCCACAGCCTGAGTAGCGATGGTTCGCATAAGGTTGATCTGTTCGCGTTCACCATCAGTTCCAGTTCAAGGATGGTAACGCTATGTCAAACTTCTCAAGGTATAAAGGCTAATCTGGCAATACGATCAGGACCCTCTTGACTATCTAATCGTCATGATTTAAAAGGCAAGACTTATACCAGCATTCCCATTTTGAGAAGTTTGATAAAGGCATCAGTCCAAAATAACAGCTGTTCAAGTTCAGTGTTGTTGGTTCGGTCTAATACATTTCAGCTGAAAAACGAGTATAGGCAAGGTTATTGGGGTAACGGTATTATAGTTTCTTGTAAATCATTGATTATCTAGTGGCATAATAGTATGTTATTCATCAGGTCTCTCAAAATAAAATTGATCATTATAAGGTACAGTATTAACAACCCGTGCTATTGTTTTATTTAATTATCACATTGACCTTGTTGACTGACGGAAGTGAGCCAGCACGTCTTCAGGTTTGGTCACGTGATGCTCGACATATACCCTATTGCACCTCGCGTACGTTATCGTTAATTTATTGAGGACATGCACAAAGGACGCTCCCAACGACCGCAGGATATGCGTGGCAGCCATCTTGCAAATGCATACGCGTGAAGTATATTTAAGCCTTTGCGTGCTTCTGTAACGGTGTGAATAAATTTAGTTAAATTCCTGCATAAAAGATGCTGCCATCTACTGTCAGAGTAGAGAAGGTGTGAGATTATGGGTAATCCACAGCAGAGCTATGGAGACTTGCTGTAGGGTTAAAAAACTGTCCAAAAAATTGTTAAAACCCATATTATGGGTGTCTTATATTGTTGTGTACTATGTTACCAGGGTTCACTGTATTTAGGTTGGCGTCGAATAAGCCACTCTATTCTAAACGTCGAATTGAAGAATCTCTGTTTTCCGTGTGGGTTTGCCATGCTAATTAAGCCAGTAGTCAGCTAATACAAAATGCGTTTTGTTTAGGAGAGCTGTATATCCTATACATATATTTAGGAGAGCTGACGAACATTCACTCATTCCAGTGATGTCCCACTATTGCAGTTAATTGTATGTGTTTTGATTGTACATAGTATTTATGTGTTTAACTGATATGCTTGCTAGTTTGCTAGCTTGAGCAGTAGCCTGGCATGTGTTAGCTCGCTTGCTAGTGAACACGTTTAGATGTGTACTCTGACTTCTCGCCAGTAGAGCGCGACATTTCACCATTTTGTTATTAATTTTATTTAAGTTGTTCATTAAATTGGATGATTGTATTTATTATAATGCTGTAGCCGTATTATAATACCCTGGAAACATATATATTTATTTTTATTATTTACTATTAATCCACTATACGATCACAAGAGTATTTCTATGCAATAAGATTGTCTTTTTGTTTGTATTAGTATATGACCATAAACAGCAGAGCTATGGAGACTTGCTGTTGGAGAACTGTATATCCTGACAGACGACGAACATTCACTCATTAAAGTATTATGTCCCACTATTGCAGGTGGAATTATGACATAAAAATTATGTCACCAAAAAAAAAAAAAAGGAAAAAAATATATATATTAAAAACAATTTACCAAAAAATTAGACCAAAAAAAAATATATATATATAAAAAATGTTAAAAGAAAAAAAATGTATACCAGCTCCTCCGCTCTCTCCCAACAGGCCGCCCTGCGCGCCCAGCTCCTCCGCTCTCCGCTCTCTCCTACAGGCCGCCCTGCGCGCCCCAGCTCCTCCGCTCTCTCTCTCTACAGGCCGCCCTGCGCGCCCCAGCTCCTCCGCTCTCTCTCTCCTACAGGCCGCCCTGCGCGCCCCCAAAAATCAACTGGTACCAACTTCAAACGTGAAGTTATTCAGAAACACTTTTAAACACAGAATTTCTCTATCAATCCCTCCTTTTTATGATTTATCCCATATAGTCATAAAATACTTTCACATATTGAACAGCATAGCAAGTTTATTTCAATGCAGAAGCTTAAACATCTTTAAACAAGTTTTGCAAGGCCATGGCAGTATCGTCATAGTCTGGAGGATCAATTATCTCTTCATTCCCAGAGTCAGATTGTCAGGTATGTAGGTACAACACGCAGTTCCAATTATGTGGCATATTCCTCCCTTGGAGGCAGTCATGAGGTCCAGGACCATACGATTTTGAAGTGCAGTTAACTCGTTTTTTATACTCTCGGTTGCATTCAGTGTAAAATTGATCAATGCACTCAGGCGGTAGTTTATTGTCTCTACCCTTAACATTAATTTGCCCACCCCCATTTGGGGAAAAAGACTAAGAACCACTTTGTTCCCTGTACTCCAAAGTTTGTGATCTTTTGGAACATTACTTCCCCATATTGCATCATGCTTATCCTCTAAGGATCTTTTTGCATGACCCTGTGTTTCAGCGCTTATTATCCATGTATGGTCAGTCAGCATCACATATGCACAAGTTCCGTGCCACTTCTTAGGCAGAGCTATGTACACATTGTGTCCGCAAAGCCAGTACCACCCATCCACTGCCCTAGTGCCGTTTTCTGTAGGCGCTAACGTGGAACACCTTGTCCCATTTAAGGGCGTTCCGGTGGTTCTAGTCTTACAGTAGGAGTACACTGTCCCATCGCATTGGGATGTGTCCCCCACCGGAACTGTTCCATTCCCTCGTATACAATTTACAAAGGTCTTATGCGGGGTATATAGTACTACCATAATGGGCGTAGTCAAATGTTGTCGTGAGGTTTGTAATAAACCTTGTCGATCAGTGCAATTTATTCCCGTCACTATATTCGTAGCAGTTAGCCTGGTTGTGATTTTGTGGGTTGGGTCAAAGTATTTAAGTGTTCCTGTATGAGTTGAGAGCCCTATGGCACATGTTACAGTCCAGGACACATTTAATCCAATTCCCGGGGGTTGGTGCACAATCACCCTTGGTGCTACGGATGATGCAGGTAGATGTGTGCATACGTAGCAGTTGGTCTTGTTTATGCTATGTGCTGTGCGATTAGCATACCGCCACCATGCATTAGTTGCATATGCATGTGGTGGTTTGTCATTAACCTCTTCATATTCGTGTGCTTTTACAAATCTCTTCCCTCTTATCGGTGTTCCGACTACCGTGATTATCATCAATATGGTCAAAGACCCCACTGCCCGCCACTGGAGGTTTGCCATAGCTGTGTCTAAATCTCAGTAAGAGGGTTGTTTGCTTCACCGGTTTTGAGACAAGTGTGTTCTATATTTCATACCTCCCTTTGTAGCCGGACTTCTCCCTTCTGAGCACAACTCTTTTAGGTACCTACTCACCCTTTGTTACCTTTTTACAGTGGGACAGATGCACCCAGGTGGATCGCTCAGCAATCTTTACTGCTGTTGGAGTTGTTAGTAGCACCTGATATGGCCCTTTCCACTTTGGTTGATGCCACGCCTTGTGCCTTGGATCTTTAATCAGTACCCAGTCCCCGACCTGCAGCTTTTCTTCTGGTATTCCAGCTGTAAGAGTTTACACATTTATTGTTTATTAGATAACTATTAGATAGAATTTTCTTCATATAGTCTGCCAATGTGGGATTATCCTCTGATGTTTTATCTCCAAACTGAGGTAGGTGATAGGCTTTTCCCATCTAGGTATTATTTCTCTACAAATTATTTTTGCCACAGTTTGTGCATCAATGTTTGAGGTAGGGTATGCTTCTACCCAACCTGAGAATGGGTCAATCATTACTAAGCAGCTCTTTTTCCCCTCACTTGGTGTGAGGTGGATGAAATCCATCATCCAAGATTCAAATGAAGAGGTATTTTCCCTGGTGTTGGTTTAAGACCTCCCTGTCGGTTGTTCCGTAAGCATGTTAAACACCTTTTACCAAAAAAAAAATTTAAGGTTGTAAATCCAAACATTGTATAACGTTTGTTAACCATAGCTACCATCCCTCCTTTTGAGACATGGCATATGCCATGACTCAACTCTGCAGCTATGGTAAACAAAGATCTCGGTAATACAGGTTTGTTTTCTGGGCCCACCCACAGGCCAGTTTCGTTCTCAGTACATTTTTGGTTGCCCCACATCCTTTTCTCTGGTACCCCCGCTTCATGTTGCATGTCTCTCAAGAGAGTGTAATCGAGGGTGACGCAATCAATTTCTCTGAACACTCCCTGAGTGTCTGCAGCTGCTTCTTTTGCAGCAGAGTCTGCGAATGCATTCCCCAGGGACACCTCATCTGTTCCTTTCGTATGTGCTGCACATTTACATATAGCCAGTGTTTTGGGTTTCTGTAATGCTGCAATCAGTTCCAGTATCAATGGTGCATGTGTTATTGGTTTACCTGTTGAAGTAACCATACCTCTATTTCTCCAATGTCCAGCAAATACATGGCATGTGGAAAAAGCATACTGTGAATCTGTATAGATCGTGGTTTCTCCATCCACATAGAATGTTACTTCTGCGTCAAGAATGGGTGTGTCCATTAACCCGGGGCGTGCTGCCACAGACCTAGATGTTTCAGCTACACAATCGTGAGGATCTCCATCCTCAGCGGTTGGCAGCAAGGTAGCCGGATTAAGTGTGGTGCATCTTACAATTGTTAGATTAGGAGCTGTTAGTAGAGTCGCCATACAGCTCAGCTGTCTTGCTGGTGACAAGAATGTATGTTTTGTTTGCAGTAGTAATACAGAAACTACATGTGGTACCATCAGTGTCAATGGTTGGTATAACACTATGGTTTGTGAGGCTTTTACTGCTAATGCTCTGCTTCTACAGCTTGTAGACAGCATGGCAGTCCTCGTGCTACAGGATCCAGTTTTGTGGAGTAATAAGCAATTGGTCTTTGCTTACCTCCAAATGTTTGCACTAGGACTGATGACATGAATCCCCCACGGCTGTCTACCATCTGTATGAAGGGTTTAGCTGGGTCAGGATGTGCCAACACCTGAGAGCTCACCATGACCTGTTTTACCTGTTCAAAGGCTTCGTTGGCTTCAGGAGTCCATTTGATTGGATCTCGAGCGTCCATTGGTTCGCTGTAAATACAATCTAACAGTGGCTGCATCAATTGTGCATAATTACATATCCAGGTTAAGCAGAAATGTATAATTCCTAGGAAAAACATCGTCTGTTTTTTTGTTTTAGGCTTTGGGGCCTGCAGTATCGCTGTTTTCCTATCCGGTAACAAGGCTTGGCCTTGAGCTGAGATAGCGTGTCCCAGATATTTTACTTCTGGTAGACACCACTGCAGCTTCCCCTTGCTTACCTTGTGGCCTTGCGAGGCCAGAAAGGCCAAACATGCCTTTGAGTCTATTTCGCAGCGCTCCCGAGAAGGAGAGCAAATCAATATGTCGTCTACATACAGGAGGAGTTTTTAAAATCACAGATGCTGCCATCCACATATCCTGCCAGTATAATGTATCTAGAGAATAGGAAATGGGAGTCTCTAATTTAAACTTTTTCTCATACATTTCACCTGGCCCTGGTGCCTCTCGGAAATACATGCTGGCTGGCAGTGTAGTGTAATGGTTAGGGAGCTGGGCTTGTAACTCGAAGGTTGCTGGTTCGATTCCCACGTAGGGCACTGCTGTTGTACCCTTGAGCAAAGTACTTAACCTGAATTGCTTCAGTAAAATATCCAGCTGTACAAATGGATTGTATGTAAAGCAATGTAAAAACTGTAAAATAAGAGCTGCTAAAATGCCTAAAATGTAAAATGTACATAGTACAGTGCAGATCAGATGGGTCATGGATGTCAATTTTATTAGGTTTTAACCTGTCCTTAGCCATTTTTACCAGATCTCCAGCCGGATCACTGTACCCGGTTTTACTCATGCTGAACATGTACAGATAGTATGGCTCTCCCTGGCCTAGCACTATGTGCTGTTATTTTTTATCGGAACATTCTCTTGCCCAGTGCCCATATTTTCCACAGACAAAGCATGCATTTTTATCTTTATCAGGTTTCTTTCCCTTCCTCTTTTTCCACAGGTTATTCTTATTTTTAATCAGGTTTCTTTTCTTTTTCAGATTCTTCGCTGTCTACAGCGAATGCGTCATTTTTATTTTTTTTTTTTTATTTTGAGTCCATTGTGTTTGCGGAACATCATATAATACCTAAGTATTTATCTGATGTAAACTAGGGTGGTCATCGGAAAGAGCTAGCAGCGTGCTGTACGGTTCAAATTGCAGTTGTGTATGCACACAGCGTTGTACAGGCACAGTAGCAAAGAATGGTATTTTTACAACCTTGGATTTCTGTCTGCACTCCCTATCAGGCTGCATTTCTCTAACCCAAGAACTCACATCATCCCATTCACATTCGGTCATTTTCGATAATGAAATATGCGGCTGCCTGATTTGTTCAAATAATCATTTCTGCTCTTCACTTAAGTTGACTAGAATTCCAGTAAATTTCGGTCCACTATATATGGTGCCTAAACATCTGGTTTCATTTATTTGCGGCATGTTCCAGAAACACTCATTTTCTAAATGTCTAGTTGGGGATGAGAAGAGAGCGATGCAATGAAAATTAGCTGGGGCGGTCTGATTGGACGGAATACATTCACACAATTATTTTGTCATCTATCAACTCCCATGTATAATACCAATCTATCAATTGTATAGGATTCCCAAAACTATTTCCAATAGTACCTATACAGGTGACGTGACTGACAACCCATTTTCATCACATTCAATAGTCATTTTTAATTTTAATTTTAAATTTGATAACGATGCCCTAGGCAACGCCTCACTTTGTATCACAGACCATGAAGCACCGTTGTCAATCAAAAAGATTTTGACTTACCCATGACTAGAAGGTTCATTCTTGGGCTGTCCTGTGGTTGCTAACTATAATTTTAAAAACAGATTTTGTATTCCGTGTATGGGGTGCGTGTTTTCCTGTCTTTCCCCCTCTCATCCTTTGGTCTTCCCTAGCCGTTCGCTCGAAGTGAATAGCATGTTCTATTATCACTTGCAATCGGCACGTTGCCCACGTAATTACATGTTTTTTAATTAACATTGTTAATGCAGGAGTGAGGCCGTTCAGGAACGCATTTTTCAGCTGTTGTTCATAAACCCCATCGTTATTATTACACTTTTTTAAGACGGGTTAGGTACGCCATTACCATTTCGTTTTTATTTTGCACACAGTCCGACATTTTTACGTAATCACAGTGTCCTCGGAAAAGAAGAGTAACCCTTGTTAATAATTGATCCATATTTAATATTTTATATAATAACTTGGTTCCATATTTATTTTGCTTTGCTTTATCACCTTTAGCTTTATCTCTAATTGCATTCACAAGCTTGCCACATTGCAGGACCTTCAACTTCAACTTCCCAAACTTTTCTTTCCACATGCCAACCCAATCTCCTGCCCTAGCCCGGCAGATATGTGAAAATTCTGGTAGAATTGTGCCTTTGATGATACAAGCATGAAATTTGGCACACAGTTAGGGCATAACCTTACAGTGAATTTTGGATATAGGGACATTCCAGATTCCTCCTAGGCCTAAAGGAGAAATTTTGAATGTCCCTATATCCAAAAATCTTCCTAGTAGAATGCTCTATCAGTGTACCAAATTTCATGCTTGTATCACCAATAGCACAATTTTCCCACATATCTGCCGTATTACCCCCGTAAACCTCGATTCCATTTCCCTTGAATCCTGAGACAGGTAAACTTCACCATCACTTTCTTTCTTACAACAACAACAACAACAACAGCCTTTGCTCTTACACTTTCCATGGTCACACCTATGTTCTGTCACTCACTTTTATGACAAGGCTCTAGGTTCAATATCACACTTTTATGTTTAAATAGAACTCAGAAAAATCCAGTCACTGCGCTTCCAGAGGAACGTTGGTCTCTCTGGCCTCGCTACTTATCCAAAGATCCTGCGCGATCCGGACCGAGGTCTTTCAAAACTTGTCCCAGACAAGCCCCGTGCACGGTTTCAGACGTCACGCCATTCCTCTGCGCCAGTGCGGTGAGATATTGGGATCCCGGTACGAGCCCCCAGTTTGTTAGGTTCACAAATTCAGAATACCTTAAAAGAGAATAGAGAATACTTGCACCAAATGAGAGACAGAACAATCAAACAAAATCAAGCAGAGTTTATTTAACCCAATGCATTCGGGGTTCAATGTCTCCTTGTCAGACAAATAACAACTCTTTTCCTGCAGATCTCTTTCTTATACACAATAATTTCCATGTCAGATGCATTAGCCTCGCCCATATATCAGTCACAAGACAGTTATTTTCCCCATCTCTGAGAGAACCTCGTACGAGTCTAATCTTTCTTGGCAGGCACGCTCTGACCTTGAGACTGTGGCGGTTAGCTAGCTCACTGCAAAACAGTTCCGCAAAACAGATTTAGTCCAAACGTGTGAAGTTATTCAGAAACACTTTTAAACACAGAATTTCTCTATCAAGATCACTTTTCTCTGCAACTTTGTCAATGATCACATCAGCATCCAGAGTGAGCAGGATGTCCCTCTCTGTTGCCATCAGCATTAAAGCCTCCAAATGATCTTGTGAGAGTTTGTTTCTGAGCCTGTTTTTAATTAACTTGAGCATTGAAAATGTACGTTCACAGGCGACCTGGGTGATAGACAGGGTAAGCAGAAGTTTGTATGCTAGACCAAGGAGGTGGTAGGCATCTGTCAGCACATTGTACTGCCTGAGAATTTGGTAGCAACACTGTGGGCACTCATTTGTCTCATACTCCTGTAATGGTGATATTTTCAGTCTTTCCCACTGTAGAGCAAAACTCTTGAAAGGCTGACTGGAAGTGGGGAGGACTTCACTTGGGAGAAGTTTCTAGGGTCCAAAAGACCCAGGTCAGAATAGAGTGTGCCATGACTCAGAAATCTTCTGTGCATTGTCTCAATGGCTGTGTCCATGATAGGATTATGCACAGTGATCTCGAAAGTCTTCTCTGGACTTGTGACAGTCTCAACATGAGCCAACTCTCCAGGCCTGATCAGCTTCTTTCTCCTCTTTGGTGACAATGTGGCTTCCACTTCCAATTCTGTTTCTTTATCCTGCTCCTGCAATTTCTCATTTGCCCACTGGACAAATGTGTCTGCTGCTGCCTTGATGGAGACAAAGTCTCTTGACATACAGACATTCATGTGTAGTCCTACCCATTCTGTGGGCAGACAGAATGTCCATCCCTTCTGTTTGCAGATACTTGGACAGTGGTGATGTCTGTTCAAATATCCTGAGGAAGATCTGTGCTGTTTATATCATCTCATACTTCAACAAAGCCTCAATAAATCCACGTGCACTAATCCGAGTGGTTGTTTTCATGGTCACCTGGTCTTGTATAGCTGTCAATGTAAGAATGACATCCACATAGAGACTATTATCTGGATGCGCAAAAGATCGAAACACTTTCCTCAAAGCAGCGTCCTTGGCCCACCACCGTGTCTCTCCAATTGGTGTCGCTGGTCCTGGCTCTCACTCTCCCACACACTCATCCTTTTGTATGGCTCGGGAAGAAAAACAGCAATATCATTCAGTTGCGCAAATAGTGATCCACTTTCAATTACTGATTGTGTTGTGTCAGCAAGGACAAGGTTAAGCACATGGGCATAGCACCATACATGCACTTGATTTGGAGACTTTTGACATGAGAGCAGAAAAGCCTTTGTAGCGGCCTTGCATATTGGATGCACCATCTGTGGCATGCCCAATGCATTTGCTTAAATCCAATTTCAGGCATATTGACAAAATACTGACCTGTTGATTCTCTGCACTTCACAATAGTGACAAGCCTCTCATGAACTGTGTCTGTGACTTATCTCATAGTAATCTCATCTGACAACAGAGCACTGGTCCTGGGAGGTGATGTCCTGGGTGGTGTCAATTTGTACAGAGAACATCCCAGCCTTTGTGATGTCATCCACAATGCTCTCCTGAATAAGCTGCTGAATTGTGGCAATGATGGAGTTGATGGTTGATGGTTCTTGCAGACTTAATAACTTACTTAATAGGAGTATGATCTCCAAGAAATTGCCATGATCAACATTGATGTCTTCAGGCATGTATGCAGCATCATTCCTTGACCTATAACTAAGGCCTCTTTTGCCAATCACTTTCACAACATCCACCACATGCTCTAGAACCTGACATTTCTTCTTGATTTGCTTCCTCTGTGAAGACAACTGACTACCACTCAGTAAGCTTTTAATATCAGATTCAGAAGCATTCAAAAAGTAGGCATCAGCACATGTTCTGTGAGCCATGCTCCTCTCATGTTCTTCTAAGCGTTGGTGAATATGTCTCCAGTCCGCCATGCCACTTATGAAGGGAGAGCTGTCAGTTGACTTGCCAAATGCCATGCAGACAGAGCAATGCAATGTGTGACGTTCTTGGCAGTAGGTTAGCCATCTTCTATTTGTGCCATCTTTACACCAGAAGACTTTCTGTAATACTGGGTTATCTGCATTTTATTTAGGGTGGTACGCAAAAAACAATCTAAGGAAGGCTTTCACGATTGGGACGAATGTAATTGGTGCCTCAGTCTCTTCCTCTCCTCCTTCTATCTCATGTTCTCTCTCCTCATCTGTCTCATATCCTCTCTTTTCTCTACTCTCCTCTTGTCTCAACTGTACCCTCATGTCTGCTCTTTTCTCCTCTTCTTGCTCCTCTCCTCTCTCATGCCCCCTCTCCTCTCTTCGCTCTTTTCCTTTCTCATGCCTCCTATCCTCTCCTTCCTCCCCTTCTCTTTCCTCACATCTCACGTGCTCTCTCCTCTCTGCTCTCCTCCACTGTGGACACAATGGGTCTAGCCTGGGCATGAATGTAAAAAGTAGTCCCAAAATTATTAGGGCAGGCATGATAGATGTACTAAACAAGCATGATATGGGCAGACTATATATTTTACTGGAATAAACTTTATTGACACATGCACACTGTTATATACACACAGATCTCAATATCTCAGCGCATCTCATTGGTTGTTATCATTGTTCATCATACAATTGAGTGCACTTATTTTCATATATGTCAACACCCCCACTTGCTCTCACATTGTTATCTTCTTAACTTAAAACATTACAAGGTTTTCTACCTTGCATCATGTAAACTTTCACTTACATGGTTAGTCTCCAAACATAAACTTTGTAAACTTAATCAACTTAAATTTTGTTGCAGGTTTCGTCATCACATCTGCTACCATCTGGTCTGTTGGGCAATACTCCACACTTACTTTTCCATCATTCACAGTTGATCTTACGAAGCAATACTTTATGTCAACATGCTTACACCTCTGTCTGCTTACAGGATTCTTTGCTAATGCTATTGCACCTTGGTTATCCTCATAGACCTTAGGTGGTGCGTACTGCCGTCCGTCAATACCTTCTAGTAGTTGTACTAGGTACATACACTCTTGTGTAGTTGCGGCTAACGCCATATACTCTGCCTCACAAGTGGACAGTGCAACAGTGGGCTGCTTTTTGGTTTTCCATGAAACCAAAGGACCATTTTCATTTAGGCTTACACAATAACCGTTGTCTTGCGTCTGTCGGTTACATCAGCCGCCCAATCTGCATCACTGTATGCTTGTAGCCACAGTTTCTCATTGTCACATTTCCTGTAACACAAACCTTTGCCAGTTGTGCCTTTCAGATATCTCAGTACATGTTTTACAGTAATCCATTGCTCTTCCGTTGGCTCAGTAAAGTACTGTGACAATTTACTTACTATAAAACTTAGATCGGGTCTTGTACATGTAGTCAGATAGATTAGGCTATCTACTACCTCTGTATTTTCTGGCATCACTCATAATTTCTGCATCATCAGTGTAGTTCAATTTTTGTTCACAAGGTGTCGCTCTGGGTTTACAATCTTGCATGTCAAACCTTTCTAGCATTTTCTCCACATACCTCTTCTGTGACATTTTCAAACATTTATCACACTGGTCAAAATCGATACCTAGAAAATGTTTCAATTTACCCAAGTCTTTCATTTTAAATTTTGCTGTGAGCATCTCCTTCACAGCCTTCAGTGCATTTATCACTGGCAGCAATAATCAAGTCATCAACCCATATTATCATGATCACTTTCTCATTTTCTGTTTCCCTTGTGTAAACACAATGATCAGCTGGGTTTTGCACAAACTCGTTTTCACTCAGATACTCATGCAACATTTTGATACTGATATTTTGATTTTGAACACTGATACTGGTCAAGTTAGCAGTAGGAGATGTCTCCTTATAGTCTACACCAAAAACAGTCAAAAGATGGGTGTAGACTCTACACCCATCTTTTGACTGTATCCTTTAGCTACATACCGTGCCTTGTATTTGTCAGATCCATCAACATTGTTCTTAACCGCATATACCCATCTACCCCCCACTGCATTCTTACCCTAAGTTGGTCAGGTTAAATGTGTAATTGTCTCTCAGCGATTGCATTTCGTCATCCATCGCATTAACCCATTCCTTCGAGTTAGTTGAGGTTACAGCTTCCCTGAATGTTAGGGGTACATTACACATCTGTAACAATAATCTACGTATGTTAGTCAGTACTTGATCATCACTCTCCTCATCAGATACATATTCACTTAAATAACCTGGTTTCTTCCTCACCCTAGAAGAGTATCGCGTAGGCTCATGGCTGATCTCGCCCGTCTGCGCTTGGCTGTTCACCTCAGGCCTAGTTACTGGAACCTGGCCCTGAGTACATCCTGGACTTACACCAGTATCTTGCCTGGTCTTGCTATCCCCATTCTGCACCTCAAAGTCATCATCACCAGGCGTCATGTCAGTCTGTGTCTGCTGCTCTTCAATTGTTTTGGTCACAAACTTCACCAGTCTGTGCTTCTGCACTTTCCCATTGTCAGGATAGTAGACCATGTAGGCTGGGCTATTCTTGTCGTACCCGACAAAGATTCCCTTCTCACACCTTGAGTCTAGCTTTCTCTTGTCTTGCTTATAGGCATAGCACACTGACCCAAACTTTTGAATCCTAGAAATGTTAGGCCGTCTTCCTGTCAACATTAAGTAAGGCGTCTGTTTTGTGCGATTGCTAAAGCATCTGTTCCTCACTACGGCTGGTGTCTGCACTGCATAGGTCCATAACACCTTTGGCAACTCGTTCTCTATTAGCATACGCCTAGCCATGTCAAACAGGGTTCGCCAGTTTCGCTCAGCAGTACCATTCTGGTATGGTGAGTATGGTGCTGAGGTCTCGTGTCTAATTCCATTCCTGCTGAGTAATGCCTGGTAATTCTTTCCCATGAATTCTGTACCATTGTTAGACCTGATACATTTAATCTTCCTGTATGGGGCTGTGTCAGCAAGAAACTTCTCTGTTGCTTGCACTGTGTCACTTTTATTTTTTGGAAAGTACACGAACACTGCACTGGAATAATCATCAGTGAACGATAACGCAAACCTATACCTGTCTCTGGACTCTGGGTCTATTGGTCCCACTAGATCTGTGTGTACCAACTCTAGAGCTGCTTTGGCTCTCACATCAGGCTCCCTGTTCCTAGCTTGGATAAACTTTCCCTGAGTGCACACTTCGCAATGTAGGGTAGGCTTGTCTACTTTACCCTTGATTGTCATGCCATCAACAACATTCTGTAATTTCTGAACATCATCATAATTACAGTGCCCTAGAATCTCATGCCATGTCTACATATCATAACACCCCTTACATTGGTCATCACATTCATTACTTACTGTGTGTAAATATAGCCTGTTATGCTCATGATTGTGGAATTGGGTACCTTCTCTGTCTTGTAGGACGTCTTTCCCTTCCTTGAAGATTCCGGTCGCTCCGCTGGCAGTAGCTGCTTTCACAGAAAAGATGTCCTGCAGGTATAAGGGGATGTACAACGCCTGTCTCAGCATCATGTTGTGGCGTCGCCCCCTGCTGTCGATCAAGCACGAATATACAACTTGTACGCCTTTTCTTTAAAGTTATCGAACTGAGATAGGTCAGCAAACGGGATTAAATGGATGTTATCTAACTCCAATTAATGATAGCTTTCTCTCTGTTAACCGTTACGTATAGAATTGTATATGCAAATTCTCTCAGCTCACATAGTGTGGCTCTATACATATTGCTATCTATATGAGATGCGGACGTGCCTTTGGCCTGTGTATAGCCTACCAAGGATACAATTGCGTATCTTCCAACGGCTCTAGTGTATAGGCGAGTGACTACGGAGTGCAACGTTCTATGTGTGTGTTAACGGTAACCTTAAAACCACAATGTGTAACTGCAGTTGTTTAGATTCATGAGAAATGCTGAGGTATGAAAATGTTTATTAGCCGGACTTGCAGAAATTGTTACAGAAACATCAAACAGAATTTGAATAATGTAAGCGTAGACATACAAAAACGGCTATACGCGAATGTCGCGCAGGAGGTTGTAATAGCGAATTTTCACGAAGCGTACCACTTTTACCCCCTATATACCCACACATCAAAGGAAACCATAAAACACCAAATAAGGACACAATCACTGAAAAACCTAACTACGCCCTGCGCTGTTTCTGTACGCGCGCATTACACTGCATTATTCGTTTTGCGCAGATGGCCGCTGACGTGTATATAATTTGTATTTCCACTGTTTACTTTAAAACAGTGTTCTGAGATCTATAGTAAGCGTCACCTGTAGCCTACCACATCATCAATGACACCAACCCACTGCTCATGACATCAGCTCTCCAACAACACCAAACATGATTATACTGTACATGTAAATGATGACCTTACAGTGTACATTAAACTCAGTGATGTGGTCAACAGTCCTGAGAACAGCCCCCTCCGTGTCCTGTTTTGCCAGAGACAGCAGGACTGCTTTCATTAGTGTGTGGATTGTAAGGCATTTGGGGCAAATACAATGGTATTTGTTTACACATCTCGCCTATTGGCTCATAAACACAGTTCACATTCTTTTGGGTTATTCCAGGGCATGGTTCTGTGAACTGCCCTACAATATTACAATTTTAATTACATTCATTAATCACATTTCTATCATTAAGATTTTGTTTCTGATTTTATCCCATTTTAGTAGCCAATTGACCCTTCGCTAAACCACGCCCCGAAACGCAGACTGGCCAATCACAGCACAGCATTTGACAGGCTCTGACAGAGGTCCGATAGTTTATGGCGGAGCTCCGTTGACTTTGACGGAAAAGTTTGAGATTTTCTTCATTTTCAAGCTGGTTTTGTGGATTTTTAGCTATTATGGTTAAATGTTGTGCCTGGGGCACTTGTAACAGTGACACTCGTTACCCGGAGAGGTTGGAAGGAGATATACGTTTTTTTCCCTGTCCAAAACCTAAATCAAATCCTGAAAAGTGTTAGCCAGCTAAGCTAACGTGACCATGGTCTGGATATACAGCTCCGGGTTGCAACGTTGGTAAAGTTAGACTAAATGTTAGCTTTGTTATTCGTGATCCAGCCAGCTTGCTAACGTTAAGATGTTACAGTCAAGCTCTAGAAAACCGAGTGGGTAACGTTACCTTGATGTCAAAATGTAATACTATTTTTTCATTACTATTTCAGCACTTTGTAAATGGGACACACTGCTATTTTTTGCTTTACAGAGGTCCAGGGTATGGATAAGTCCGATGAGATGGGCGCAGAAACCTGTGGAGCTAACCAGAGTAATGTCGTTACAGCACACTATAGGCTACTAATATTACGTTAGTTAGCTAATGCTAGCTAACTTACTACTGAATGTAACATTATATAGGCCTACTGCTTTTGCTTTTTAATGATTGTAATAGTGAATAGAGACCTACCCAGCTTTACAGGAACAGTGTTGCTCCTTAATGTCGTTGTCCTCTGTCTCAATCGCCAGGTGATGCGGTGGTTCACTTTTACTCTGTGATCTGTAGGCTTTCGCTTCTATCTTAATTTTTTTAATGTCATTTTGTTGCTGAGTCAGTGTGATATCTTGAATATAACCTTCAAATGCATATTGTAGACCCTTCTATCTGAAATCACTTTTTCTATTTTCCAAAAATTGGACAATATTTCTCCAGGGAGTGCAGTTAGCGACAGTGGGAGCGCCATGCTGGCTCCGAAAGCTTGACGGACTTAGCAACAGTAACTAAGGGGGGCGTGGTTTAGCGAAGGGTCAATTAGACCCACTATTTTATGTCAATCCCCCCTAGTAATGTGAGTTCACTGTCGTAGTCCTGCGACTGGTAGTGACGAAGGCGAAGTAACGTCTCCTCCGAGACGGCACTCACCAGGCCGTCGACCGTAACCCGGTACTACAGGGCAACTCTTATGCGCAGCGAACGACCTGTCGGCTTCCCTCCCCCCTCCCTGTGTTGATACAATGTTTATCCTTCAGTACTTCAATATATTGTGATATTGTATCGTTATATATATGCCATTTAGCAGACGCTTTTATCCAAAGCAACTTACAGTAGTGAATACATACTTTTTTATCTTTCTTTTTTTTCAGTACATGTGGTTCCAGTGGGAATTGAACCCACAACCTAAGCGTTGCCAACGCCGTGCTCTACCAACTGAGCCACACAGAACCATTATGTTACTTTTGAAGCATAACATAATGTAAACACTACTTTGAAAAAGTTAATTGCAGTTAGGGTTAAAGATCAAATAGTTTTTTTCAGCTATAAGGTAAGAAACCCACATGTGTATATGTATTGTAATCATAATATATACACTACCGTTCAAAAGTTTGGGGTCACCCAGACAATTTCGTGTTTTCCATGAAAACTCACACTTTTATTTATCAAATGAGTTGCAAAATGAATAGAAAATATAGTTAAGACATTGACAAGGTTAGAAATAATGATTTTTATTTGAAATAATAATTTTGTCCTTCAAACTTTGCTTTCATCAAAGAATGCTCCCTTTGCAGCAATTACAGCATTGCAGACCTTTGGCATTCTAGCTGTTAATTTGTTGAGGGAATCTGAAGAAATTTCACCCCACACTTCCTGAAGCACCTCCCACAAGTTGGATTGGCTTGATGGGCACTTCTTGCGTACCATACGGTCAAGCTGCTCCCACAACAGCTCAATGGGGTTGAGATCTGGTGACTGCGCTGGCCACTCCATTACAGACAGAATACCAGCTGCCTGCTTCTTCCCTAAATAGTTCTTGCATAATTTGGAGGTGTGCTTTGGGTCATTGTCCTGTTGTAGGAGGAAATTGGCTCCAATCAAGCGCTGTCCACAGGGTATGGCATGGCGTTGCAAAATTGAGTGATAGCCTTCCTTATTCAAAATCCCTTTTATCTTGTACAAATCTCCCACTTTACCAGCACCAAAGCAGCCCCAGACCATCACATTACCTCCACCATGCTTGACAGATGGCGTCAGGCACTCTTCCAGCATCTTTTCACTTGTTCTGCGTCTCACAAATGTTCTTCTGTGTGATCCAAACACCTCAAACTTCAATTCGTCTGTCCATAACACTTTTTTCCAATCTTCCTCTGTCCAATGTCTGTGTTCTTTTGCCCATATTAATCTTTTCCTTTTATTGGCCAGTCTCAGATATGGCTTTTTCTTTGCCACTCTGCCTAGAAGGCCAGTATCCCGGAGTCGCCTCTTCACTGTAGACGTTGACACTGGCGTTTTGCGGGTACCATTTAATGAAGCTGCCAGTTCAGGACCTGTGAGGCGTCTATTTCTCAAACTAGAGACTCTAATGTACTTGTCTTCTTGCTCAGTTGTGCACCGGGGCCTCCCACTTCTCTTTCTACTCTGGTTAGAGCCTGTTTGTGCTGTTCTCTAAAGGGAGTAGTACACACCGTTGTAGGAAATGTTCAGTTTCTTGGCAATTTCTCGCATGGAATAGCCTTCATTTCTAAGAACAAGAATACACTGTCGAGTTTCATATGAAAGTTTTCTTTTTCTGGCCATTTTGAGAGTATAATTGAACCCACAAATGTGATGCTCCAGATACTCAACTAGCTCAAAGGAAGGCCAGTTTTATAGCTTCTCTAACCAGCA
The DNA here is from genome assembly GCA_029706075.1 of Aldrovandia affinis. Taxonomy (NCBI): domain Eukaryota; kingdom Metazoa; phylum Chordata; class Actinopteri; order Notacanthiformes; family Halosauridae; genus Aldrovandia; species Aldrovandia affinis. The sequence goes on along the minus strand of JAINUG010000013.1, from coordinate 5,342,220 downwards.
AAACCGTTTTCAGCTGTGCTAACGTAATTGCACAAGGGTTTTCAAGGTGTTTCTAATCATCCATTAGCTTTCTAACGCGATTAGCAAACACAATGTACCATTAGAACACTGGAGTGATAGTTGCTGGAAATGGGCCTCTATACACCTATGTAGATATTCCATTAAAAACCACACGTTTGCAGCTAGAATAGTCATTTACCACATTAACAATGTATAGAGTGTATTTCTGATTAATTTAATGTTATCTTCATTGAAAAAACAGTGCTTTTCTTTCAAAAATAAGGAAATTTCTAAGTGACCCCAAACTTTTGAACGGTAGTGTAGATTTGTCCATTTTCAAGCTGAACACAGAAAGTAGGAATTAATTAATATTGCTTGTATGCATATTCACAAACACTGACCATATGTAAGTATGTAGTTCATTTTGTTCTTATACTGGCACAAAGTGGCCTTTTAGTGTAACTGCACTGTTTATGAAATGCATTTCTGCCTAAAATGAACCCTTGTCTGTATACAGTATTTGTTATTTACAGTGATTAACAATCTCTCTGGTTCAGTTATACAAGTCATTTCCAAAGCTTACCTAACTTTTTAATTTTTTAATTTTTTTAAATTTTTATGCAGTCTAGCTAGCTGAGCCCAGCTAACTGGTGCAGTTAGGCAAGTCATCTCCAATACTTATATATATGTATATATATTTTTTATTTTTTTTTATTTTATTAGCTATATAAACTAAGACTAGTTAACTGGTGCAGTCATAAAAATCATCTGCCAAACTTAGCGATAGGTTTCTTTCAGCACAAACAATGCATTATTTTTGTCCTGATATTTGTCTGTATTTTGCCTGTCTGTATATAGCTGGTGCAGCTTTTCATGCAAGTCATATTATATGGGGGCTATGTTCATTTATTTATTGTGTATATTTATATTTAATACGTATAAATGTGAAAGTGTGTAACTGAGAGTATGTGCATAGTATGTACATAGGTGTTGTTGTGTGGATACATTTATGAACTTATGACAATATAAATTAAATGGCAATTAAATTTCTAGATACAAAAGTAGACTGTTTAATCATCTTTCATCTACAATGTCTTACAAGTTGCGTTTAAAGCATCTTTAATCTACAGTGTCTAGGAAAGTTCAAATAGTGTGAATAGTTCTATTCTAATATTTTTTGCCAAGGAACCATTCAATATCCAGTAATACTACTAGCTATAAAACTAAGCTTTTCTATAAAAACTAGAAAACAAAGAAATTCGCTGGGATTCCATTGGAAATCTGGATCTATTGGTCGGGAACTGGTTTCTACCAATAGAGGAGTGGTTCTTACCAGTAGAACAAAGAAGCCAATTGAATCCAGTAGAAGCCATTACCACTCTACTGGTTGGGAACACAATTTCTCCCTCTCTGTTACACACACACACACACACACACACACACACACACACATACCCGTTCTTTGCCTCTCACACACTTTCTCCCTCTTCATCACACACACACACATACCCGGTCTTTGCCTCTCACTCACTTTCTCCCTCTCCATCACACACACACATACTGGCTCTCTCCCTTCACTCACATTCTCTTTCACAAATATACAGTATGCAAACACCTGCCCAACTGACCACAATAAAATTGTTCATGTAAAATATATATTTTTTAAAAGGATCGCATTTGCTTTTGTCCTTACAACAGTATTTATGGCTTGTGGTCTGCCTTCTTTGGTTGTGGCAATAAACCGTAGCCAAAGCACTGCTAGTGCGGTCCATTTGATTGTAGTGCAGAACATAAACCCAGGACACATGGCAATTTGTATTTATTTCCCCCCCAGTTATCATTTGATGAGCAGAATGCTCCTCTCAGGCTCAAGACAAACATTAATATCTCAATATCCGGGGGGGGGGGGTTCGTCCGACAGTACCATGCAATAAGCAGGACGCGATGATGTGGTGGTGCACCATTTCTGCACCCTTGAGCAGAGCGTCTCAGTTGAAATCTATGAAACTACATTTATATATGTGAAATATATGTCAGAATGAAATGTGAAACTATACGTTTACCCTGAGTAAGCGAAAAGTAATAAAAAAATATTAAGCAGGTAGATAAAATATCCTCCAGCTTTTTACTGCCAGCTCTGGGCATTTTGACTTCCAGTAAGTAAAAACCAGAAAAATTGACATTCCTGAGTGTGACAGATACTCTATAGATACGCGCTCTGTTTATGACGGGGGCGGTACAGAACATTTGTGAAGCTCACCGCATGCTTCCTGCTGACGTTTGACGGTCGTGACAGTTTAGCTCCACATGGATCCGAACAAACCTATTTATATACACATATATATATATATATATATGGGGCATTCTACCGAATTAGTTCAAAGTGCGGTCCCACAACAAGAAAAACTATTTAACAAAACAATTAAGTATTCAGACATAGATATTTACTAAGAATATGTTATGATCTATTTAAACCCAAGGCATTTAATGAGATAGTGATAAGCTACATTTTTAAAAAACATCATTTATAGGGTACTTTCTATTGGGAAGTAGCTGTCCCAAACCCTGACCCCTAAATTTAAATGTATGTAAATAACACTTAAATTTTTTATTTTATTTTGTTCAATGGTGTAATTTCAAAGATCTTTATGATTAAGTTTAAACAGAAGTTGAAAGATTTAGATTTATTGTGGGTTTAATTTTTAAATAAAAAAACTATACTAAAAAAATCTTGTCCCAAGTATTCATGTCACTACCGAAACACAAGAGTTTTAGTCCATTGGCTGAGCCTGGTTTTTAGCCACACGCCTGCATTTTTGACCAGGCAGTGACACTGCCTCCCTGTCCCCCATGGCTGCATGGTAAGTAGCTAAATCCCATACTTTTGAAATAAATGTGTTCCAAAGTCTGAGAATCGGTGTGTAACTTTAAGAATTGTCACCACCGAACACATATTCTCTTCAATTAAGTAAACTTTTTGGGGTTTTATGCAAAATATTATGTTTTTATGTGTGTACACCTCTTCAAAGATGTGTATGCTAGCCATGTGCTTGCTAGCATTCTTTAGTTATGCTCAAAGTTAGATAGAATTGTCACTACTGAAACAGTCACTACTGAAACATATGGTAAAGTTTCGGTAGTGACGTGATCATTTCGGTAGTGACAAAATGGAATGGTAAGTAGTTAAATCCCATCATTTTGAAATAAATGTGTTCCAAAGTCTGAAAATCAGTGTGTAGCTTTAAGAATGGAACACATATTCTCTTCAATATAGTAAACTTTTTGGGGTTTTATGCAAAATATTATGTTTTCAAAGCTGTTTGCTAGCCATGTGCTTGCTAGCATTCTTTAGTTATGCTAGCAAAATGGAATGTTCAATCATCTATTTTCAGTGTTTCCCATACCATTGACTTGGAGGGACCTCCCATCCATCCTGAAAGACCCCAAAAGCAAAAACTAGCGGACTTTTAGATCGCTAACATTTTTAGCATAAGTCAATGGAGTTTAACATAGCGAAAATTAGCATCGCGGCTAGCCGACATTTTTGACTGAGTGAGAGATGATTAAATCTTTTGACACCTCTTTTGACACCTTTGCATAGATGTTTTGGTGTGTGTGTGTGTGTGTGTGTGTGTGTGTGTGTGTGTGTGTGATGAAATTTGTGTTCATGATCAGTTCATTCATTCAGATTCAACTGCATATCACTTTCTGGTGTATTTTTCTTTAAGATGTTGAATCTTTAATCTTTAAGATTTGTTACAGACCTTTCGAGGATACATTAGTTAGCGTACAGAAGCCTGACAGCAACAGCATAATATCAATGTTATTTGTCAATGTTTTCTTCTTCTTCTCTTTTACTGAACCCACATGGGTAATTATTTTCCATTGATAAGTAATGTTTGTACTTTAAATGGTTATGGATGAACAATTGTTATGTCTTATTATGTAATTATTATGTAATTATTTTATTGACCACAAAACATTTGTGTTTGTAATATTCCCAACATAAGGCATGTTATGAGTTAAGATTAAGCAATAAGGTTGAGGAAATATGACACAACCTTGCAAACAAAATACTGTGGTCACTGCCGAAACAGTGCAGTCACTACCGAAACACTGGGTGTTTTGTAAAAAATAAAGTATATTGAGTTATAAACTAAAATGTTATGATACTGATTGGTTAAATGTATGTTAAATTTCATCAATCATTAACTCTGAAATCAATATGATCAGTGTTATGCATTTTACAGAGAAAGATTGCATTTAGATTTTGATGAATTGTATAAATTGAACTTTTTTTATTGATTTAATTGTGAAAACCTTCAAGAAATACTCTTTAGAGAAGGGAAGGAAACACAATCTTAACAGGTTAATATAATACTTTTTTACTATAATGTATTACTATGTTTCGGTAATATAAAAATTGACGGTACTTTTACTAGATATATGTACTTTAGATATGGTACAATATATATACGGACAAAGTTTTGGGAATAAAACATAAAAAATTTCAAAATATTTCCAACCTGACTTTGAACCAATTCGTAGAATGGCCCATATATATATATATATTATAAACTTGAATCAATTTGAATGTAGTTCTCAATTTAGAGCAGACTTTAAACAACTATTGAATCTCAATGGCATTACACCAACAAAATGCTTGTTTGAATTCTGCCCTTAATATTTCTGAGACCAGTGTTTGTACTACTACACTGTTCCATGATATGCCATTTTATGAAAAGATGTTCTTCTCATTTTTTAAATGTGTGAATTTCGATGTTTCAGTTATATTTTTAAAGAAGCAATGATCAAATGTTGTCTTAATTGACATTACCATAAAATGTACAGCATTGTTTTGAATGCATTATTATTAATGAAATGTAATTATATATTTATTATATAATTGAGTTACAGTATAAATTGGTCAGGGGTTTGAAATAAAAAGCCAAAAAAAACAGTTATTCCTCTTATTTTGTGAATATTAATCGTTATTGAGCACAATGTCAGGTGGTGCAATCAGCAAATTTACATTTAAATGTATCCATTTCCATTGCAACTGCAAACTTAAGTCAGAAATATTAACTGTAAACCTTTATATAATGTATACAAATCATTTTTGCTGTTAAAAAAAAATCTCACTCTGCCAAACTGACTGTCCCTTCCCTCCCAAGTGCCAGGCAGCCGCTCCTCGCGGTCTCGCCTCTTCTCTTTCCCAGTCAGGACCGCAGAATCACTGGCCATCTTCCACAAGAGACTCAAAACCCACCTTTTCAGACTCCACTACCACTGAATCTGTACATTATACTAATTACAGTATATTACATTTTGTAATATGTATATGTAGAAAACTGTCTTTATATATATATATATATATATATATATATATATAAAACTAACCTTTTCCTTCCCTACGTTACATGTACAGTATGCAGCTGCCAACAATTGTCTATTACTGTATGACTGCACTGATCTCTTGTGCAGACTATGATTGATCTTACCAGATCTTACCATTAGTATTAGTGCACTTTTTGTTAATTGCTCTGGATAAGAGCATCTGCTAAATGCCTCAAATGTAAATGTAATGTAATCTATGGAAAGTGAAGTGTTTGAAAACATAAAGAAGTGGCCGTTTCTAAGAAATGGAATAAAAGTGGCATAAATAAAAACTGTTAAGGGGAATTTACCATGTGATATGTATTTTAGACACTACAATGATTACTATATACAGGTTTTCAGTAGTGGTACATGCATTAAAAGTATTTATTTATATAAATTGATATACGGATTCGCCACCTGACATTTTCTGGGTGGTAAAATCTGAAATCTTGTTTAAAAATGTATTAATGGGGGCTGGCGGATGGCCCAGCGGTCTAGTGCACCGCGCTTTGGAGCGGTGTGCGCTGCCCGTCAGAGACGCGGATTGAAACCCGCGTTTCTACCAGACCGGCCCTGGTCGTCAGCCCGATCGGAGGCGGCACCGGATTAATGCCCCCTTAAAAGCTATAAAACAAATATGAATACACAGGATACATTCTTGTGGACATAAGAATGCATTTTAAATCCATTTTGATCAGAATTGTATCTTTTTTCATTTTGAAAACCTTATTTGTCATTGACCCAAACAATATACTTCAAAAAATGTAATAAAAATATATAGCAATAATCAGCTCTGGACCACTCCAATTTTCTCTTAAATCAGAATGTATGGCAGCCATTCCATTCCAGTGTCTGTTGAATTCCAACACAAGCACACCTCATTCTACTTAATGAAGTACTGAACCAAATCTTATTTAACGAGGAAAAGTATAAAAACCACTGCTGTGGTCATCACTATCCTCTTGCAATAAACTGCTAGTAGTACCTCAAAAGTAATTGGAATCAAAAAATAACTATTGACCATGCCAAAGGAGTTGAAAAGGAAAGTTTTGAGTGAGGAAAAGAAGGGTTCAATTCTGGCTTTACTGGCAGAGGGAGCATAAGGTTGCTTCTATCCTTCAAATTTCAAAGACGGTGGTTCATAAGAACAAGGTCAAGCAGCAGACAGTGGGGACAACAAAGCTACAGACCGGCAGAGGGCGAGAACGACTCTCTACTGACCGGGATGACCGCCGACTCATTCGAATGTCACTCCGTAGGATGACATCAAGTGACCTACAAAAAGAATGGCAAACGGCAGCTGTGGTGAAGTGCACGGGGAGGACGGTTCGAAACAGGCTCCTAGGGGCAGGGCTGAAGTCGTGCAAAGCTAGAAAAAAGCCCTTCATCAATGAAGCAAAGAAGAGCCAGGCTGAGGTTTGCAAACGACCAAAAGGATTAGACCGTAGAGGACTGGAGTAAGGTCATCTTCTCTGATGAGTCCAATTTTCAGCTTTGCCCAACACCTGGTCGTCTAATGGTTAGACCAGGGGTGTCAAACTCATTCCATCGTGGGCCGAGTGTGTGCAGGTTTTTGTTGCAACCAGTGCACAACACCAGGTGATTTCAATTAGTTCCCCTCCTTGGTTGAAGAAGGAAGCTAATTAGTGAAATCACCTGGTGTAGTGCACTGGTTGCAACAAAAACCTGCATACACTTGGCCCACGATGGAATGAGTTTGACACCCCTGGGTTAGACGGAGACCTGGAGAGGCCTACAAGCCAGTGTCTTGCACCCACTGTGAAATTTGGTGGAGGATCGGTGATGGTCTGGGGGTGCTTCACCAAGGCTGGAATCGGGCAGATCTGTCTTTGTGAAGGATGCATGAATCAAGCCACGTGCAAGGTTATCCTGTAAGAAAAGGTGCTTCCTTCTGCTCTGACAATGTTCCCCAACTCTGAGGATTGGTTTTTCCAGCAGGACAATGCTCCATTCCACACAGCCAGGTCAATCAAGGTGTGGATGGAGGACCACAAGATCAAGACCCTGTCATGGCCAGCCCAATCTCCAGACCTGAACCCCATTGAAAACCACTGGAATGTGATCAAGAGGAAGATGGATGGTCACAAGCCATCAAACAAAGCTGAGCTGCTTGATTTTTTGCGCCAGGAGTGGCATAAAGTCACCCAACGGCAATGTGAAAGACTGGTGGAGAGCATGCCAAGACGCAGGAAAGCTGTGATTGCAAATCAGGGTTATTCCACCAAATATTGATTTCTGAACTCTTCCTAAGTTAAAACATTAGTATTGTGTTGTTTAAAAATGAATATGAACTTGTTTTCTTTGCATTATTAAAGGTCTGAAAACACTGCATCTTTTTTGTTATTTTGTCCAGTTGTCATTTTCTGCAAATAAATGCTCTAAATGATAATATTTTTATTTGGAATTTGGGAGAAATGTTGTCAGTAGTCCCAGAAGGACTGGGACCTCCAACTTCCTCTGACCCTCTTGGCAAACTGGGGTGCAGTTCAGGAGACCATGGACTGCACCCCTCGAGCTACGCCGGTCGCCCGGCCACAGGCTGCAGTTCGCCAGAGGTGCGCTTATGACCACCACTGCATGGGACGGGACTTTGTGGCCGGAGAATTGGTGTGGGTTTACACCCCAAAGTGGAAAAAAGGGCTCTCGCCAAAGCTGGACTGTAAGTGGGAGGGGCCATGTTATGTTGGTCAGAGACTGGAGGAAACTACATACCGGGTCCGCAAAATGCCTGGCGGTTTGTAGTCCTGCACCGAGACCGCTTGGCCCCATATCGAGGAGAACATAGGCCTGACTTCATCCATTCTAGCCCACCTCGGGCCCCTGGGGTAAGCCGCCCTGATCCTGGAAAACCTGAACACGCAGCACCAGGTGAGGCTGGAGAGCCCCTAGGTGAGCCATAGGATGAGAGCCCTGAAGAGGCAGTCCCATGGCAAGAGTCCCCCCCCAACCAGCGCCTGTCTCCCATTCTGGAGTACCTCCCGACAACTCCCCTAGGGGTGGTGCTCCCCACGGCGGCGCCCCTGGACATTGGTTACGGCCCAGAGAAGCCTTACAGGGACCTCAGCGCTATGAGGATTAGTTAACCTTCCTTGAGGATGAGGAAACTAGGGAGGGGGTAGTGTAGCACCATGGCCCCTTCCCCCGTACATGCAGCTGTCTGTGTCTATTACCCTGGGGGGCCCCCCCTCCCCTTACCGTTGTGTGTGTCCTGTCACCTGTCAACTCATGTTCTGTGTCACATTTGATTGGGGAGAGGTGTCAGGGCAGGAATAATTAGGGAATTAGATAAGCATTGTTTTTATGCAATCTTAGCATAATGGTTAAGGAACTGGGCTTGTAACACAAAGGTTGCAGGTTCAATCCCAGGTGGGGCACTGCCGTTGTACCCTTGAGCAAGGCACTTAACCTGGATTGCTTCAGTAAAATATCCAGCTGTATAAATGGATTGTATGTAAAAGAAAATGTGAAACTGTTGCTGTGGATAAGAGCGTCTGATAAATGCCTGTAATGTAATGTAATGTAATGTAATGTAATGTATGGGGAGGGGTTAAGGGGGTAATTAGGGAGAAGACAGACATTTATATAGTCAGAGTGGTGTTTTAATCAAATAGCTAGTCACGTCAAGAGTTGGGTGTGGAATTGTCTTCTGGTGTGTGTACCGAGTTGTGTGTTCTCAGTTGCGTTTATTATTTTTTGGGAAGTTAGGACACCTCCTTTTGCCCATTCTAACCTGAAGAGTTTTAGGGAATAAATCAATTCACTTCAGTTACTCGCCGTCTCCCACCTCTCCTTTCGGCCCAGTCATGACACTACAATATTATGCATATTCATGTAACAATGATGGTACTCTCTGACCTCTTAGGTCATGTCTGGTTATCTGAATATATATTTCTTATTCTTTCTTTACATAGTACATACACTAGCAACCAGTTTTTGTCGGGGTGAACAATGGGAACAATGTTACTCATTTAACTTTAATCCAACTTTACAGTAACAATGTTTTAGGCCAGCGGTCCCCAACCACAGAAATAATAAAAACATTTTAATTTTAATTTTATTTCCATTTTATTGACTATCGCAGTCTGCAGGGTGTTTTATTTTGAAAAATGACCACTTCCGTCTGTGCCTCTTTTCCGCACTTGTCTCAGTTTTTTTCCATGCACCCCCCGTTCTGTGGAAAAAATGAACTGGTCTCAGTTTTTTTTTTTTTTTTTTTCATGTATCCCATCCCCCCCCGGTCCGTGGTGCAAAAAGGTTGGGGGCCGCTGTTTTAGGCTATATTTTTGTGATGTGTACATGCAGGTAATGCATTTACAGGGATTATACATACCTATCACTGTATAAACTGTTCTCACTTGCCTCTGACAATTATCATAAAAATAAATTAATAGCATTTACAAAACACCTTTCATCAAGCTCACTTCAACCACCACCAAGTGTAGCATCCACCTGGGTGATGCATGGCAGCCATTTTTGTGCCAGAACACTCCACACATCAGCTGAGCTAAAGATGGAGGGATTATGAATCAAATTATACTGGGGAATGATTAGATAGCGAGTTGTGAATTTGGCCAGGACACCAGGGAATCCGCTACTCTTAATGAGTACAGGTATGGTATGCAGCTGCCTACAACGATGTCTATCGCTGTATTACTGCACTGATCTCTTGCGCGAACTATGATTGTTCCTACCATGTATTAATGCACATCTTGTAAGTCGTTCTGGATAAGGGCATCTGCTAAATGCTTAAAATGTAAAATGTTAATGATGAGTGTCATGGGATCTTTAATAATGAATTCGGACCTTGGTTTAATGCCTCATCCAAAAGATTCTGTCTCCTACAGTAGTGTCCCCATCACTTCATTGGTTTAACAGCTTGGTCCAGATAGAACATAGTTTTCCCAGATCTCCCATCCAAGTACTAACCATGCCCAACCCTGCTTAGCTTCATTGAATGTATGTCATCACTGCCCAGGGACATGGGAAATAATTTTGAAGGGAGGGTGCTATGAAGGTGGAGGTGGTGGGGGTGTGTGGGGAGGTATTTGTGGCACCTTTATGTGTTTTTGGAACGTTTTGACCGTCTTATCATTCTCCATTTAATCACTACTACATTTATCCAGTCTTACATTGTCCATATGCAGCCACATATGAGTACAGTCAAATAACCTGAGTCACAAAACCATTAGTAAAACCATTAGCTCGCCAATTATCAAAACTATTAGCCAAGTGAATAGCAAAACCATTGCCAAATCTTTTGAACTCCAGTCTTAATAAGAAGTCTTAATAAGAAGTCTTAGGGGTACTCATCATTGTGTAATAAATGTAAAACAGTTATTGAGACATTCCCTCATGTTTCGGTTTTGTTCAAGAATGAACTTGAATTAAAAGAATTATCGCAGCACGCAACAGATACAAATCACTGGTGTTTGCTTTTCAAGCGGCTAGAGGAACTGCTCCCCCATACCTCCAGACACTCATCACACCCTACACCCCAGCCAGACCCCTCCGGTCCGCTTCCTCTGGCAAACTGACTGTCCCATCCCTCCGGGCGCCTGGCAGCCGCTTGCCTCTTCTCTGTCCTGCACGCCCGGTGGTGGAACGACCTTCCGCAATCGGTCAGGACTGCGGAATCACTTGCGGTCTTCCACAAGAGACTCAAAAACCCACCTTTTTAGACTCCACTACCACTGAATTCTGTATATCTAGCTAATTGTCATCACCACTGCCTAATTGCTCAACACTATGTATGCCTGCAAATTTTTATTTTTTTACATTTACTAACCTTTTCCTTCCCAGTGTTACAGGTATGGTATGCAGCTGCCTGCAATGATGTCTATCGCTGTATTACTGCACTGATCTCTTGCGCGATCTATGATTGTTCCTACCATGCACATCTTGTAAATCGCTCTGGATTAGAGCGTCTGCTAAATGCTTAAATTGTTCAATGTAAATGTATTAAACCCTTTTCGCAAGCTATCCATGAGGCAGTAGAGACTATACTTCATGTTAAATACACACAAGCCTTATTCAGCCAACCTGTTGTACTAGGCAGACTGAAAACATAACACATATACAAGCCCTACACACACTTATGCTTTTACATACTGGATATATTCAGCATGCATACACATGCATGTACACACAGGTGTACACTAATATGCATCCACATACACAAACCGTATATGGTAGCCAGTGTGTATCTGGGATAAAATAATTAATGAAAAAATCCAAAAAGAAACATAGGGTATAATTGGCTACCAAATTGGGAGGAAAAACAGGGAAAAAATAAGAAACAAATTTTTTTTTAAAACAATAGGGAGTTTCAGATGCTGAACCACTCGTTCCAGAAAGGTTGCGGTGCCAGACGCTACCACGTTGAGGTTCTGGATTCTCGATATGCGAATAACCACAACTCAAGGCCACAAGGTGGGAGCCACCCTTCCGGGCCTACCTGTCAGGTGCTAGGTAGACTGAAAGACGATTCTAGGGCAACACCAAGCAAACAAGCAGGGCTAACAGGAGACACAGCAAGCCTATCCGATATGCTCATTTTTTAATAAAGATAATTTATTAAACACTGCAAAAATGCCAAATTCTCAGTTCAACTACTACATGGCAGCATGCATCTATTTGAAGTCAATACGGGTACTTGTCAAGCAGGCCGTATTTATCCATATCTGCTTACTCACTACACTCAGGTCGGGCAGACCGCACAAGACAACTGCTCGAGACGACAGCTTGCTGGTCCGACTGTCAAAAGCCAGCCCCATGTCAACCGCCTCACAGCTCCAGGAGTGGACGCCGGATTCTTGCTCGCAATGGTCTCCACGGTGGTATTGCTGCCCAGAAACCAGCGCGAAACAAGAGACAGCTAAGAAATCGTGTTGCGTATGCCAAGGCCCATAGTCTGACGGAAGGTTGGACAGCAGAAAAGTGGCGAAAAATAGATTTTTCAGATGAATCGTCAGTTGAGCTCCATCCCAAGCACCGCCAATATTGTCGACGACCCTCTGGGGCCCGTCTGGACCCACGGTTCACCCAGAAGACAGTCAAATTTGGAGGTGGAAAGATTATGGTTTGGGGTACGGAGATAATACGGAGGTGCCAGGGAGATCTGTAAGGTGGATGGTAACATTGACAGTGCCAAATATCAACAGATTCTTGCCTCCCAGTACATTCCCAACTACAAAAGGGGTCAGATTTTTCAACAGGATGGAGCTCCTTGCCATTCCTCAGGTTCCACTATGAAGTTTCTCAGGGGGAAGAAGATCAAGGTCCTTCAGGGATGGCTAGCACAGTCTCCAGATATGAATATTATTGAGCATATCTGGGGAAGAATGAAGGAGGAAGCTTGGAGGACCAAGCTGAAGAACTTGGAGGAGCTTTGGGATGCCTTCCATGCCATCCCCGACGACTTCATCAACAAGCTCTATGACTCTCTGCCAAACCGGATGGCAACTGTTCTGCAGGCCAAAGGGACCCATACAAGATATTAATTTCTTAACTTATAGTCCATGATGAAATACTAGACTGATTTTTCATTTGTTATTTTATTTACTTTTTGAGAAAGATAAAATTTCTTGATTATAATTTGATTGATTATTATTTGCGACAAGACTTTTGTCCAGGTAGAAACTGGCTTGTTCATCATTATCAAGCAATAAACCTTATAAGCATCTATGAAATTTTTTGTTTTGTTGGTATCTAAATAAACTTTAGACACGTATGATTAGTTTGTGTTGTTTCCTAACTTTATTAGCTAATTAAGAGTTGGGTAATTAGCAATTGTCACTTTTGTCCACTCATGCGACAAAACCTTTGGCCGGGACTGTATTCCTAAGCAATAACTCAAGGGTATTCCAATTGCAGATAGAACAATAACAATCTCAGCTTGCAGACAAAACTATTTCTAAAACAATTCATTTAAAAAAACACAAATCCTGAAACCTATTAAAGACCCAAGTATATTTTCTAAGGCATCAGGTCTCTACCTCAAATCAAATAAATGTGAGCTCATACTAGTAAAGAGTACAGGCAATTAGCTACATGACATTCGTGTAAAATAAAAGTTATGTTCATGGGCTTTATAATCACCAACGACCACATGGCAAGAACTATCTTAAACCGTGACCCTCAAATGATCACTATTCAAGCAAAAGTAAATGCACGTCTGTATTCATTCTGGAGGTGAATAGTTGCAAACGTTGATCGTCTGTCAACGTTAATCATTTATACTTCCCAACCTCTAGATGTCCTAACAAATGTGATGAAAAGATGAACAAAATCCTACTGGTTTACTAGCAAAACAGTTCCCCTGACGTTTGGGCAGACATATTTCACATTATTGTCAACCTGGCCAGGCTCATGGTGGTTATGAGCCTGACATGCAAGGCTAGTCCTGATAAAAAGACTAAATCACTGCATGGGAAGAATGATTGTCCAAATTTGTGATTTAGCCTAGGATGAGGGCTAATCAGGGTGTATGAAATTTCTCTTTAAATAATCAACATCAAAAGCAGCAAATTAGCACCACTTTTACAATCGTAAATAAAACAACAAATAATAACACTTTACAAGCCAGAATTTCTAAAATAATTAAAACGGTTGTTTACTACACAATACATAATAGTACATTGCAATGGCTTTAAGCTTAAATTTAAAAAAACAGTATCTACTTTTTGTAACATACACAGAGGTTTCATGAGTAGATTATTTAGGATATAATAATGCATAAAACATCCCTGCATGGCTCACTGTACTTAACAGTGCATGTTTTCTTTTTACACCAGTGTAACAATTCTCCTGATACATTACACACAAACAAGACGGTGGATGCAGTAGGCTGATATGGGTTCAGGCATATATAGTGTTACATAAGTTTGAACAATTTGAACATTTTTTGTGCCAGTTCAAATGCCAAGACAGTGGCAGTCATCCAGAGTGACATGCTGTAGGCAATAGTAATAGCACTAATCCACCAACGAGTAGTTAAATACATAACGCAACAGTCATGGTCCCATTGTCTGGTGCAACTGTGTTACTCAGTTCTAATTAACCAGTGCCATCAGGAATAAAGGATATTCAAAAAATAAATTGTTTCATTGGCCTGCACTGTTTTGTGCAGGCACTGAAATAATTGGTCCACATTCAGTCGGTGTATATTGTCTTGCTTATAATGTACAGCTAGTTGAATCATTTACATTTACGGCATTTAGCTGATAATATTGAGATATGCTTTGAAGGAATGCATTTGTGGAATAGTACTTGAAAACCCAACCTGAACCTTTCAATTGAACGGTACTACGTGAGGCAAGTCTTCTGCACTGAACGTTTGGAAGGAGATGGACCGCTAATAAACATCTGGCTGAGTGGGATCATACCTTTGCAACTAAGAATGGTCCTGACATAATGTTCCCAACTTCAGCTATGGTCAAGTCAAATTTGCTCCAACATGCTTAAAGGTACACCTCACTAGTTCCAAAACTCTGACCACACAAGTAACTGCTAAAATAAAGGCAAAACCTGAGCAAGTGAGGGGTGCAGTACTGCAAGTGTCTGTCAGGGGGTACCATGGCCGGATGGCCGGATAAACCCCCCCCTTTCCAATGACCCCCCCGTCCCACCCCGCACGGCTAGACTCTGGTACTCATAGCCCGGGCCAGGGCCGCCTCAGTGTCACCTGGGTTATCCGGGTTACCAAACTTGCCTTTATTTTGGCAGTTACCTGTAGCCTTACATCAGTTGATTGTCACTTGTTTCTGAGTGAGTATATGTGTCTGTCAGTTAATAAGCCTGAGTATTTACGTATGCCTGTGTCTGTCTGTCTGTCAGTCAGATGGTAGCTGAAGGTCTTCCCATCATCCGTTCTGCTGCTGGTCCTCAGCTGTCCAGCGATCCACTTCCTTTGTTCTTGTTGCGGCTCAGCGGGAAGGTGGACTTGCTCTGTGGCTGGGTCATCTTGCTAGCCAGGTACACAAAGGGCTCGATCAGTGTGCGCCGGTCAGCCACCGACACCTCCCACAGGCGCACCTTCTCCGTCTTGGCCCAGTGCTGTGCCGCCTCCGAGTCCACCCTTCTCTGGTCCTGCAGGTCGCCCTTGTTCCCCAGCACCACGATAGTGACCTGTCCACAGCAGTGCCATCAATTAGTCAGTTAATCAATCCATAAAACCCTCAAGAGCTTAATAAAGTAGAGAGGGCCCCTGAGTGGCTCACTTGATAAAGGCATTCACCATGGGCCCCATAGTCATATGTTCAAGCCTCGGCTATGTCACTATGTCATTAACTGACCGGGGGTCCCTCCTAATGAATCGGGACAGGTGCCCAAAGGCTACCATTTGTCATCAGTGAGAGATACGCCTCTCCTCCAATCGGCACTAGATTGCCTCCAGTTGTACTGTATGGCCCGTTGGATGTAAAATAGTCACTGACCGGCAGACAAGTGCATCAGAGGAACGCACATGCTTCAGCTGCAGTACTTGGGTGAGTGGCACAGCGGTAACTTGGAAGGCACAAACGTAGAGTCCAAATTAGGGAACAATAAAATGAGACAATAAGATGGAAATTGTTTTTCTCTTGCACTGAGATGAGAAAAACACACCAATGAGAAACCAGAAAAGGGAAACTACTAGAGATGCACTGATATGAAGATTCTGGACCGATGCTGATACCGATAATTCAAATAACACAATTGGTCGATACCGATAATTTGTTATTTATTGTCCTGTTTGTGCCCTGGCAAAAAAAATAAAGAAATTCTGCCCTTCATTATAATTTTCAATGAGCAAATTTAATCATACTAATGTATGGAACAGCTTTTATTGTAACATTCTTTCAGATACTCGTTGTACTGTGTTACATGTCTTACTTGTAAATGGCGGATCAGATTTGATGTGAATGAATGAAAATGTGCAATATTGTTTTCTAAGGTTATAACTTCACACTAACATTTTCCCATTTCCCCCAAAGAAAACACAACCGTTCAACTGAAAGAAGTTCAACAGTTTTTTTTCGAGTGGCCCAGTTGGGTTGGTAGCCTAGGTCAGAAAGTCTACTGGCCTAAAAATAAATTCTACTGAACTGACACAATTAAAAAAGTAACTCAGTGCCAATAAATTATTTACTCATCCCATTCAATAAGAAAATTCAGCATCACACCCTTAACCCTCCCGATGTCCTCATATTCTGTATACACCCCGTGTCCTCCGGGTCAAAATGACCCGCCTTCACTAAACCCCCAATATAAAGCAGCTTAATTTAATTTTAAACACCAAATCTATTTTGCCTGAAGAAACAACTTGTCATTCACTACAAATTGTGTGAATACCTGAGTTTTCCCTCTTCACATGGCAGAAAGACTGCATTTATTCAGGAGACACCACTCGTTTCTATGACACTGTCAATTGTATTATTTTTTACTGTATAGGTAGTAAGCAATATTTGTATAGTATTTCTATAGCTTAAGAAAGTAGCAGCAATGTGCAAAAAGTAGTTTTGAATCCAGTCAGTTTTTTTTGCCAGTGAACAATGTAATAAAATATACAAAACAAAAATGTGAACATGTGAACCAAACAACATAACTCAGTCAATTAATTAGCACATGTAGGGCAGTATGCAAGTACACAGCCTTTGCAGATATATTTCTTACACCTGCAGCACACAGTATGTGTTTTACAGTCCTTTTTGGCGGGCAGAACTGACACCTCTTCCCAGAGCCGCGTTAAGCCTCCCCGGGGCCCAGGGCTAACACACATCCCGGGGCCCTATGTTCACGATTTTCAACTGGAAAAGTAAAAGCACATTGACGCGACCAGGCCTGGCAACGATAAAGACATGCCGCAAATTCAACAAATAGGCCTATGACAAAGGATATCAGAAGTAGATAGTGAATATGTTACAGAATGAGACCTCCAATTGACAACTTTGAACGTTGTAATGTATTAAAAGCCGTCAAAGAGTACCGACTGTCTGCAACAGATGAAAGTCCTCCGACACACCGCGTTGGACCGACGGCGATTTCCACTTGTAGAATCGAGCTCCCGAGATAAAGCCATCCTTACGCAAAAGGGAACAGACTATACAAACACACTCTCACTGACGCTGACTGTTGCGACAGGACAATGTGGACTACTACAGGTGGGAAAGTGGACCAAAATGTACAGTAACAGTCAAAACACCATAAACCCGCATTCAAAAATTCAATGTAGGCCTACAGTAATCGGCTATTCCCGGGGGCCCCCTAGTGGCCGAGGCCCTGGGCTGCAGCCCATGTTGCCCAATAGGTTAACGCGGGCCAGCCTCTTCCTCTTACTTGCCCCAGCTGGGCATTGCCTTGCCTCATCTATAGTGCCATTTTTGTGGTGTGTAACTGAATCTGTGACTGATTTCAACTCAATTTGACTGTCGGGTCATTTTGACCAAAGACAATAGTAGTACATTTTTTTGTACAGCTTACATGGAAATATGAATGAAGGCAACATTTCATTTTTCTAATGTTGGGGTCAATCTAGGAAAAGTCATGAAATTTCAAGTTGAAAAAATATCATTTAGGGGATTTTTCTCTGCTGTTAAACACAGTGGCGGGTCATTTTGACCCGAAGACAACAGGAGGGTTTTAAGTTAACTGGCTGTGCCATAGCTATAGGCCTAGGCTGCTATGAAATACAGTAGGGCTATCAACTGTCCCCAAGAATGCCATTCATTACTAAAAAATATTACTATTACAATACATTTGAATATATATATTTAGGCCAATATCCTACATGATTAAATCAATGAGCAATATCATGGCTTTTTTACTTTCACTTTTACGCTTAATTCAGAACAAATGGCAGATCTTCCTCATTTAACTCAGAAACCTTGACGTTTGCGAATTAGCGGGTGAAGACAATTCTGCAGTGCCCCGCTAATAAAGGGTGAAGTGGGTCAATATTAGTAGTTGAAAAATATTTCTGGTATTGCTAGAAAGTAGATCATCTCCCCTATATCACTATCAGGCTGGCAACCCCTTGCAAGCATATGCTCATTCAGATTTCTCTGTTTCAATAACGCCTTCCCTTCTCTCTTCATTTGAGTAGAACTGCAAGTCTTTTTAATTAGGCTACAACTCACTCAGTTAGGATAGAGCCTAACCTATACTATACATTAAAAACAGGACTAAATAAAATAGATAAGGCTATGCCTACATGTTAATTGTAGTGACTCCTGAGAACTGCAGGGAAGAAACAAATGAGAGCCAGCAATACATCTTCTATTCCGTTTCGCAAGACGAACGCAAAATAAAAGGACACGCAGAAACCTTTCTTTGGTCAAAAAGCATTCAATTTGTGGCAGCCAATGTTGAAAACTGTATTACCTGTCAACTAAAAGTGGTATGGCCATGCCATACCTACATGAAAAGTCATATGGCGTTCGCCATACTGACCATACTTATGGCGGCGGCCATGGTTATCGTCAACATATCATGCTAATTATTTTGGGCCATATCGCCCAGCTCTAGGGATGTGCATTTTGCGAACGATTCGTTCGAATTGAACGACTCTTTTCACTGACTCGGGAGTAATGATTTGTTTTATCAGTTGAGTCGTTCATTTTACTCGTTCGATTGACCGAGCGGCTCCGCCTACATCACACTCAGCTTCCAACCAACGTGTTGTTCCAACCAACCAATGTATGCCACTATGCAAAAGCATTTAAATTATGCGATGTTGCAGGACATAACATTCTAAAACCAAAAGTAAACCTGCTGACTGCCTAAATTCGTGTTTTATGAGTGAACGAATGGGCATTATCCCTAGGCTACTCAACGAAATGAACAATAATTACAGCTCTTTCGTGGCTTGAGAATAACAACTCTTTTGAGTTCTTCTAATCGGGTACATTATCTAGTTGTGTTTGCTATCAGAATGATGCATTCTCCATGGTTTAGCACTCATGGGCCAAGTTAATCTATCACACCAAAGAACGGCTATCTCCACTCAACTGAACGAACAAGACGTGTGTGAACATTTTTGAGGCATCGTTCAGGAACGGTAAAGCCGGCTCTGAACAAGAATCAGGCACGTGCACAGATAGGGCCCAAGGGGGGCTTGAGCCCCTGCCCTTTTGCCAAAAAGTGCCCTTTTTTTGGCTGGTGTTAATTGTATTTTATTTTTATCCGTTATTGAAATTCTATCAAATATAAAGAGGGAAATGTATGGTAGTATCCATGAAAAATACACCTTATCAATTATTAGTATTAGTATTAGTATTATTAGTAAAAGTATTCCGCTCTCCAACGTCAATCAACGTCGCATCTTCCAACATTCCGAATACAACTTAAAAGATAGAGAATACTTTGTAAACATTAACAGCCACCAATCAGAACGGACTACTCTGACCTCTGGGGTCCCCCAAGGCTCTGTCCTTGGCCCTCTGCTGTTCAATTTATACATGCTCCCCCTCAGTCAAATCTTTCAGAAGTACCAAACCTCATACCACAGCTATGCAGACGACACACAAATGTACCTGTCGTTCACTCCTGACGACTACAACTCTATTGACTGTCTATACCGGTGCTTAAAGCAAGTAAACAGCTGGATGTGTCAAAACTTTCTCCAGCTAAACAAAGACAAAACCGAAATTATTGTGTTCGGGAGCAAAGAACCGAGAGAAAAAATTGCTCTCCACCTTGACTCACTCGGTTTACGAACAACCACGCAGGCAAGAAACCTTGGTGTGCTTATCGACTCAGATCTTAACTTTGATAATCATATCAAGTCGATAACCAAATCCGCCTTTTATCATCTGAAGAATATAGCAAGAGTCAGAGGCTTTATGTCTAAACAAGACCTGGAAACCCTCATTCATGCTTTCATCTCAAGTAGGGTTGATTATTGTAATGCACTTTTCACCGGCCTCTCAATAAGGTCCATTAAACGGCTCCAACTAATCCAAAATGCTGCTGCCAGGCTTCTTACAAGGACTAAAAGAAGTGCACACATCACTCCAATCCTTAGATCGCTACATTGGCTTCCAGTCCGCCATAGAATAGATTTTAAAGTGTTACTAATAGTTTATAAAGCACTGAACGGCTCCGGACCAAAATACATCTTGGAAATGCTTAGACAGTATGAACCAAACAGACCACTCAGATCTTTAGGATCGGGTCAACTCATCGTGCCAAAGGTTAAAACAAAAAATGGTGAGGCAGCCTTTAGTTTCTATGCTACCCATAACTGGAACCAACTACCTTATGACCTTAGACATGCTCCTACAATTATGTCTTTTAAATCTGGACTGAAAACTTTGCTCTTTTCACGGGCCTTCGACTGTAATGATTAAACTGTACTGCACTTTACTATATTCTTATTAAGCCCAGTCCAAATTTTAAATCTACTGCACTTTTATCACTTTTATCACTCTACTGCACTTTTATCAGTTTTACTTGTCAGCTAAATCTTATTTCATTTTTAATTTTAATGTTATTGTGTTTTTAAACTGATTTCCTATATTTGAAACTGATTCTAATCATTTTATTGTCTCCATAAATGAACTCACTGTTGTTAAAGCACTTTGAATTGAATTAATTTGTACGAAACTGTGCTATATAAATAAACTTGATTGATTGATTGATTGAACTTGTCATGAAAAGCACCGCATCCCCAGCCCCAGTTCCGTTACGGTGAATGATATCACTCAGGTAGGCACTGTTTTAATTATGAAACCACGATTAAACAACACTTAGGCTACTTACTTTTTATGTTATATATCCGTTAAAAAACTATGAAGTAGGTCAGTAGGACTTGCCACCTTTACGCTGTAATTTCGTCATTACTAGCCTCGGTACTCACAAGCAAGTAAGCTAGTCTAATTATCATTAAAACAACGTTATCTCCGTCATGCAGGACAATTTACAAATATGCAATTAATTTCTGAAGCAGGTAGTTACATTTTGCATGGTTTTGCTAATTTAGTGTAGTCACCCCCTTTTCTTTATAGCCAGTTTTCTAAAAACGCGATGTTTAAAAGTGTATTATTGTTTGGGCATGTAGTAGTGTGTTTTCCTGTTAAAATAGAAGTTTTTGTTTCAATGCCATTAAATTGCATCCTTCCTAACTTTCTTTCTCAAAGAAACCACTGATCTAATGTGACTGAATTGGTCTAAACAACTGAACACTGACTGACTGCATTACTTACACTGACTGACTTGCATTACTACATCAAATCTGTGGTTTCTTCATGGAATAATGTGTTTCAGTAGAATTTAAACAGGTCCCATGTTATGAACATAGTGTGTGATTATAGATGGTGGCGGTGTGGCAACATCGGGGTGGGAATAGTGCGTCGGTGGGGTGAGTGCCATTTTTTGGGGGGCTTGAGTCCCTGCCCCCCATAATGTCTGTGCACGGCCCTGATGAGAATCACAACATTTCCAAGTCTTCGTTCACGAATGGTAAAGCCGGCTCTGAACGAGAATCACAACATTTCCGAGTCTTCGTTCGCCAGTAAGGGGGTTCCTATCTGCTCTTGGGAAGTGGTTATTACTGAATCAAGTGAACGAATCTAAAGATTTTCTTGGATTTTCACTGAACGAATCGTTTCACTGAACGAGTCAGAAAAAGGATCGAACTTCCCATCACTACCCAGCTCTAGCGTACATCTTTTGCAAGACTGCATGATGTGCCAGGGCGCTCGTGATAGCTAGTCAATCGCAGCACCGTCAGAGGAGTAAATTAGTTTAGCCTGTAAATAAAAGATGCTGCCGTTCCATTCAAGTTTGAACATTTAGACCAGATTGACCCAACACAAACTGACGGATAACAGTGATGAAAGTGGTCAGGCTAGAAAAAAGCTGAAAATTTGAATGACGTGTTGGCGGTGTTTATAGTGGGGTTTTACAAACGAAAATGAATGAATAAATCCAAGAAGCAGGCCCTGGAAGTATAAAAATGAGGTTTTATCAAAATTAAGTCTTCCTTTATTCATTTTAAAAAGTTTTACTTTATTAATTGAGAAAGTAAGCTTTAGTAAATAGGCCTATTTTGTATTTGATCGGCGATAAGCCTATAGCAGTCAACAAGGCAAATAGCGTCCGATACCGATAGTCCACCGATATATCTGTGCACCCTAGAAATGACATCTCCAGTTTCAACGCTTGAAACAGGCAAAGAATATATGTGAAATAATGAAGGCTGGACTCCATATTCAAAAGAGAGAATGTACTTCATTTGTGGCAATGCACTGTGTCACATTGAACTATTATGGACTTATATTTCCATTGGTAAACCAATTTACCTTAAACATACAACTGGAAGTGAAAGTACCGTATGAAGTATTGCTAACAATGTCAGTCCCTTAATGTTCAAGTCGCATACAACACCCAGTGTGTCCACCCCTACTCTACATGCACTGCTGATTATCTCAGATCTCTGTAGATCTGTGATAACACATTACCATATAGGACCACACTCACCTCTTTCTTATCACGGTAACGATCAATGTCTTTCTTCAGTGCCTCCATGCGTTTGAAGGACTCCTTGTTGTCGATACTATAGACTAGCACAAAGCCGTCAGCAAAGGAGTAGTAGTGGCGTGGAAACTCCAGGCCTTCTCTCAGCCCCCGCGTGTCATAGAAGCGGACCTGCTCACGCACACCCCGGTCTGTCTCAATGGAGCCAATGTAGATGTCTTCCAATGTCTCCATGGGCTCTGAGCCTGCAGAAAGCCCCATTCACACCCTCTCAGCCAATGTAAGCTATGTAGGTCGTCATGGATGAGGCCATCTTCCAAGCAAGCAATTAAGTACAAAAATTTTTTAATACAAAATTATTTCATAATAAGCAGTTTTTCACGTGACTAAATTTGGATGATTCAAGAAGCCACTTCACATGTTATTTAGTACTAAGGTACTAAAAGACCGCATACAAATAATAAAGATTTACTATTACTCGTATATCTGTGGTAAAGAGAGCCCATACATACCGACAACATGATTGGCATAAAGCAATTGTTCCAGGACAGCTGTTTTTCCCACAGCTGCCAGTCCGCACACCACCACCTTACAGCTTTTCCCCATTATGATCGTCTCAGCACCTCCGGAGCTCCCACTCAACTTTACACTGAAATTGAATGATACAGGAATCCCACAATACAGCAATTACCGATTAGTATCTATAGTCAAGTGACATATTATTGTCATTCAAATAATCATTAAGACATCGCTATGTTGCGATACTTAGTACATGGTTAGTTATTTAGCGATGTAACGTTATGCAATGTTATTGTATGAGTATAACGTTAGGCTAGGCAATATTTTTTTTAGCAACGTTGAAAAAACGAATGTAACATTCCAGCCTTACTATTTGTGTTATAGTTGCAAGTTGATTTACTTCGATATATACTACTTTAATATTAACACGTCCCTCTTAATCATACGTATGTTTCACGTGAAACAATAGCCTAGCTAACTGTCTCAGCTACGGAGGTCCTACAATGACTGCAGCATTGACATGACAAGC
Source organism: Aldrovandia affinis (assembly GCA_029706075.1). Classification (NCBI taxonomy): domain Eukaryota; kingdom Metazoa; phylum Chordata; class Actinopteri; order Notacanthiformes; family Halosauridae; genus Aldrovandia; species Aldrovandia affinis. Next base: position 5,318,321 of record JAINUG010000013.1, on the reverse strand, counting down.
AGACTTATCTGCTAAGATAACGTTATAGCCAGCTTGATAAGTAGACTTATTTGCGAAGTAACGATAGCTAGCTAACTATTTATAACGTTAAACAGTTGTTATCGCCAGCTTGATACTGCCTGTGATAGCGAGCTAATGTAGCTAACTCAATGCGAAAACATGGATTCGCAAAGAGTGTTCAATTAATTGAGCTACTTAACCGTGAAACGTGAAAGTGACATACGTGAATCTGACAATACCATGTTTATTAAAACATATAATACTTTACAAACGATAGTAACCGCTCATTTCGGTAAACACTCACCACTCTCAGAACTTCCTGTTTAACGTTACTGTAGGCATATACTTTGATAGCTTAAGAGGAGCGCAATGTGCGGAGAGGTGGGCATTAGCACAGTGACCCCTGTCGTGAGGAGGTCGTTAATGTAAGGGTAAAGTCGTAATAACACACGTTTTAATGCTAACGTTACTTGTAATTAAAATGTTCAGTGATCCCGAAAAACTCGAAAGGGTACTTCACGGTATTTGTGTGTTTCCCCCACAAATGCTACTCTTTTATTAACTCATTAGATTTTTTCCCCCGTGCCTTCTTCTTAGTAATGAACCATACAATTGCATTGTATTTGCCTTGTGAAAATAATAGGTCCTGTCCGTTTTGAGCCAAAAAACAAGAGGAAAAGGAAATCGTGCCATATTTGTTGAGAGCTGTGCTCTCTATGGTCCCGGAAGTGTCGCTCTTCTTTCCCCGGCAGTAAGATGGCGGCTGTTGATTGCGATGTGCCCATGGAACCGGAGCCACAAATAATGAGTGAAGAGGAGATAGAGAGGTTAGTAACGATTTCTGATATATTGTTGTAAAGTTACATTGGATAAATATGAAGATGGAATAAAAGTGCCAATTTCAATACATGCTGAATGCCTTCTGTCGTTCGACGTTTCATTGGGGCCTAGTTGGCTAGCTAACTTTGCTAGCTTCTCTCGAGGACTCGGCATGATCCATTCTGGCATTTACAGTTTTGAACATAATGTATATCTAACACTCACTCCGACAGTAATGACGAACTAATCGCAAGCAGAGGAAGAACAAGGTTTGTAAATATTAGCTAAATTATCATATAATAAGATATAATGTATGTTATTTAGATAGATATCAGACAGACATCGCTCGCTATAACGATATGGGGACAATCTGACAACGTTACTCGCTATTGCTAGCGAACTAGCTAGTTGCGCTTGAGCTACCCGCTTTATGGTAAACGGGTAGCTAGCGGGCTAGTTTACAATACGCCAGATTCTCTTCCGACTTTTGTGGGCAAAAAAAACCATAATAATTAAATACAAGGTAATGGTAATGTCTTCATCTCTTGGAAATACCAACGGTAGATATTATGAATTAAGTTATGTTATCGCGATGTGTCTAGCCTGCTAACTGACGTTACATACATTTTCAACGTACCGGTAACTAGCTAGCCCAGTGAACTCTGTCACTGTTGTTACAAATGTCAGCTCCCTAGTCAACCAAATTAGCCATTTCTAGCTCACTTAAATCATTCCAAACGGTCTAAGACCGAATATATGATTGTATAGCGGAATTTTGTATTCTGCCTCTTGTCAGCAAGCTAGTTACTTTACTTTGTGAAATAATGTACTTTCTAGATTGCCAGGTAAGTCAAAATAGCATCAAGTCCATAGATTATTCTAGAAAACGTGTACTTGCTTCACTTCAGCAACTAGTTTAGAGAAAGTTTGTCATTCGAACTGTAGTATAACATAGTAGCTAGCTAACTAGTAAGCAGTCTAGCTAAAAGTTTAACATAGGTACGTTTTGTAGTTTACTGTCTCTTTTCAACTAGCCAAACACCTGGGGCAAATAGTTGGTTTATAGGCTGAATGAGGAATGGTCGTTCCAGGCTTGTACCAATTTAGTTAGTGTACTTCAAATAAGATAAAGCAGTAATGTCTTAATGACTGTCTGTTCCACTGCTCTTCAAATAATTCCAAATTTCTGCCATGGATTGCCATAAAGTAGTTGAACTTTATCCATATACTTTCAGTTCTTAATTACCGCATAAGGTGGAAATGTTTAAGTATGAAGGTAAATGAATGGTAATTGGAGGTAATGGTACATGAACCCTGAAACAGAGTTGTGGAATGCGAATCAACCATGTTACTCAGAAAGCTATGCTTGCGTCATTAGCCATTCTTAGTCATGCTCCAGGTGAGCCAGGGAAATGTATACCATGACGCAAAGACAATAGGAGAATATCGTTTAGCCCTCAAAAACACACCCCTCTGATGCCATTTAAATTAGCATGTATATGTTAGCCAGGTCTGTGTCACTTTTGCTCATTGAACTCATGTGGGTGCACTGTGTTGTAAGCCGCTCTGGGTAAAAGCGTCTGCTAAATGACTTATGTAATGGACGTTTTATGGCAAGCTGCTCTGCTCCCCATGTCACCAAAGTTGGAGCTACAGTTTCTAGAAGGTAGGAAATACCTTGCCTGCTTCATAATATTCAGCAGGCACTTTCTGTTACCTGCCTAGAAATGTGACTCTGAATGTCTGCTATTGAGATCTTTGTGGAAAGAAGTCAAACCGAGCCTTTAAAATTGAAACCGTATTTCCAGTGATCCTTGCAACTATTACTATGGCCCTGTCGGAATTCTGTCTTAGTTTAATTTAAACCATCCCAGTACCTGGTCAGCTGTACATATAGTCATTGCACAGTATCACACATCTCGCATATGCAACACATTCAGGCCACTGTTGTTAATGATAACGGCTTATAAAGTGCAAGTCACTTATGTGGCTCATGTTTTTCTGTACAGAGTGGTATACGTTTTGGATACATTTTTGACATGATCCCTAGCGTCTTCTGGGCACTAAAGGGTTACAATATTGTTACACGACCCCTAGATCATGTCAAAATACTATGAATTATTGTGACTCAATGTAAAATGAATGAACCAAATTAATTAATTATACTGGCTCAAGGTAACATGGGTTACAATCCCCCCCCGCCCCCAAACCGCATGAGTGCATGCGTCTTGAACCTGATAGTGGGCCCTTCTGAAGGTTCAGTTAAGTTTTTTCCTAAAGTCTCAAAGAATGAGGCAAGAGCTAGTACTATGGGCCTGCCAAGTTCTCCATACTGTAATCTCTCAGGTTCATGTCTGTCTCTGTTAGATCTTCTAGTTTCAACCCCTCACAGATGACTGTATTTCAGTATGGTCAACCTGGGGTACTGAGGTAGAAACGTCAGCCACAGTCACCGGAATGTCGGCCCTGTTCTGTTACTGATGTTCCGTCATCTCGATATAACTACTTTCTTCAATGACTGTTCCAGGTCCTTCATCAGAATGGGCTTTTTAATTTGCCTCCATAATCTCGGGGTGGTTGACTTTCCCCTTGAGGGACAATCTCTGGTGGATTTGGATTCTGTGTAACTGAAGGGCACGAGTTGGTCTTTGGAGCTCTTGACCTTGATGGAGATTTTTTGTTTTATTTCCATAGCTTGGCCTGTATTAGTTCAATATATACAAGCTCCAAAAATGTGACCTACTTTTGAAAAGGTGCCGTTCAGTTCCGGTGGGTAGGTTTGTCCAGAGCAAGGGTGACCGGGTGGCAGAAAGAAGCTCTTTCTGGCACGGGTCAGAGTGAAGACTTGTGTTGCGCGTGACCCCATAAACTCAGTTGCCAAAACCTGAGTGGTTTCTCTGCTCTGATTGGATTACGCCATCTGGCTGCTGCTCTTGCTGCTTCTGCTCTTTCTATGTTTAGACCAGGGCCAGCGAGCGCAGTCTGGTCCATTGCTGCAGTGAGGCGAATATGCTAAGCATGCCTTCATGGTGTACTACATGCAGAGGCAGGGTGCATAAAACGCCAGGTCTCCCATATGGAATTAGAACAGCAGATGTTTATTCTGGATGGGTTACATTTTCAAAGCACTCTGCAATGTAATGGGTAATTTAAGGATCATCTCAGATATATTAATTATCCCCATTTTTTACATTTTTAGGCATTTTAGCAGACGCTCTTATCCAGAGCGACTTACACAGTTGACATTTCTTTACATAAAATCAATTTATACAGCTGGATATTTTACTGAAGCAATTCAGATTAAGTACTTGCTCAAGGGTACAACAGCAGTACCCCACCTGGGAATTGAACCTGCAACCTCTGTTAGAAGCCCAGCTCCCTAACCATTACACTACACTACCATCAATCAATCTTTATTTTTGTATAGCCCCATTTACAAACAGGTTGTCACACAGCGCTTCACAGTTGACATTTTCCAGAGGGAATTAAAAAAAACAAAACCATTAGAGCCAATGTGGGAAACTGGAAAATTATTCCCTGACCCCTTAAAAGGCGATCAAGATGAACTCCTGGAAGATGGTGGGATACAGAGAAAAACCAATAGTCCTTGAGGCTCATGAGGCTTAACAGACCACCGGAAGGGCATTCTTCAGCATCCTAAGTGTAGGGGTGGGGTGGACCTCATCCCTCCAGATACCAGGGCAGGGGGATGGAACCAGCAGCTAGGGTCCGGGCCAGCGGCATCCGGCTAACACATGGCAGGAGTGGGGGGTTGACTCTGGGGCAGGTGAGCTCCGGGTAGGTGAGCTCCGGGTAGGTGCCACGAAGCCGGGGAGAAAAGAGGAAAGGTGCAATTATGACTATGATAAATATCGAAAAGAGTAGAGTGATAACACTTTTGCACCAGCAGAAGTAATCTAGGGCAGCATAACTAATTAGGTGAGTGGCACAGGGAGCACGCAGCCATGAGGGCACTCGGAGACCATCCCACCACATCATCAGCAGTCCTGATAGGGGCTGATCAATCACTTATGATTGGTGACAGTAAGGATAGCTTATTGCACCAGAAGGCTCTATTGCTACGCCCCCTCCACATCTGCAACTAATGACTATAAGAAAGACTAAAGAGATGTGTTTTCAACCTAGACTTGAAAATTGAGACCGTGTCTGACTCCTTCACAGAGATGGGTAGACTGTTCCACAGTAAAGGAGCTCTATAGGAGAAAGCTCTGCCACCTGGTGTATTTTTTTATATTCTAGGGACTACCAAGTTGCCTGCGTCTTGTGAACGAAGCGAACGTGGGGGATTGTAGGGATGAAGTAGATCAGTCAAATAAGAGGGTGCAAGTCCATGCAAAACCTTATAAGTTAAGAGGAGTACCTTATAGTCTACACGATAGTTTATAGGAAGCCAGTGAAGTGAAGTAACACAGGACTAATGTGCTCATACTTTGTTCTAGTCAGGATCCTTGCAGCAGCATTCTGTATGAGTTGTAGGCTCCTGAGTGAGGTATTGGAACAGCCAGACAGTAATGCATTGCAAAAATCTAATCTAGATGTAAAAGGCATGTACCAATTTTTCTGCATCTATTTATGACAGGAAGTCCCTAATTTTGGCAATATTCCTCAAGTGAAAAAAGGCTACTCTGGAAATGTTTTTGATGTGACTATCAAATGAGAGACCAGGATCTATAGTAACACCAAGGTCTTTTACCACCAAACTTGCAGCAACAGAGCAACCATCCAGATTCAGAGATAAATCAGATAACCCTCTTCTGAGGTTTTTGGGCCCCAAGACCAACATCTCAGTTTTAGCATTCAACAATGGAAAATTATCTGACATCCAGTCCTTTGTCTTTAAAACAAGCCTCCAACTGTTCGATTGTCCTTCGCCAGGTTTCATTGATAGGTATAATTGTGTGTCATCTGCGTAGCAGTGAAAAATGTACGCCATGTTTACGAATGACATCACCAAGTGGCAACATGTAAAGGGAGAACAACAGTGGCCCCAAAACAGAATCTTGAGGGACACCATATTCCACCTTGATGCGAGCAGAGGGCTCATCATTTAACTGCACAAATTGATACCTATCTGACAGGTAGGATTTAAACCAGGAGAGTGCCTGTCCACGCAGTCCAACTAGGTTTTCAAGTCTGCTCAGAAGAGTTTGGTGGTCTATTGTGTCAAACGCAGCACTTAAGTCCAAAAGCACAAGAATAGAGACACATCCACGGTCAGCTGATATCAGTAAGTCATTGACAACTTTAATAAGAGCAGTCTCAGTGCTATATTGTTGCCTAAATCCTGACTGAAAAGTTTCATAGACGTCATTTGATTTCAGGAATGAAGTCAGTCTCTGAGCTACAGCTTTCTCTAGAATTTTTGGAAGAAAAGAAAGATTAGAAATTGGCCTGTAGTTCCTGAGATTTTTGGGGTCAAGGTTTGGTTTCTTTAAAAGTGGCTTAATTACTGCCACTTTTTGAGAATTTGGCATATAGCCTGATGAAAGAGACAGATTAATAATGTCTAGCATGGGTTGCCCCATAACAGGAAGAAGTTCTTTAACAAGTTTTGTTGGGATTGGGTCTAATTGGCAAGTAGATGGTTTGGAGGACATAACCAATTTAGAGAATTCAGTCCACTCCAGAGCACTAAAAAAACTCAAGAGTAGCCATAGGACCCCTGTCCTGGTAAGCCTGTGCTTTCTGATCAGTGTCCGCTATAGCAGAAGGTGCCATTTTAGTAATTTCATCTCAAATTTTCTCAATCTTCTCAGAGAAAAGGTTCATGAAATCATTACTGTTATAGGCTGCCGGAGGCTTAGCATTGGTTTCAGTCTGGTTCTTTGTCAGATTGGCCACTATCAAAAATAAATTTTGGATTATTCTTATTATGCTCAATCAGATCAGACAAATAGGTTGACCTTGCGGAGGAGAGAGCGTATTTGTACTGTACCAGACTGTCTTTCCAGGCAGAATAAAATACTTATAATTTAGTGGATCGCCACTTACGTTCCAACTTGCGAGAAGCTTGTTTAAGAGCACGTGTGTGGTCAGTATACCATGGTGCAAGCTTCTTTTGGCTAGTTTTTTTCTTTTTGGGAGGCGCAACATCAAGAGTGTTGCGCAGGGTGTAATTTAGATTGTCTGTCAGCTGATCAATAGATTGTAGACTAGTGGGATCCTGATTAACAGTAAATGATTTTTGGAACAGGCTGACAAAGTTAGGTATGGTAGAGGAATTTAGGGAGCGATTAAAGTAGAACACTGGTTTTGATCTAATAGCAGTGGTTGCATGAATTTCAAACGTAATAAGGAAATGGTCAGAGAGCACAGGATTATGAGGAGAGACAACTAGATTGCTAATGCTAATACCATAGGATAAAGCTAAGTCCAGTGTATGTTGATGACAATGAGTCGGCCCAGACACATTTTGAACAAAACCAACGGAGTCAAGAATAGAAGCAAAAGCCTTCACTAGAGAATCGTTTCCATTATCAACATGAATATTAAAGTCGCCTATAATCACAACTTTATCTGCCATACCTGCTAGGTTTGATAAAAAGTCAGAGAACTCTGAAAGGAAAGCAGCATAGGGTCCAGGGGGTCTGTAGATAGTAACTAGTATAAAAGATGAAGTAAATATAGATCTATTATCTACATTAGTCTGTATGGAGCCCAGGGAAAGCACTTAAAATGAAGAGAATATGTTTATAGATTTATTAGTAAGGCGTAGTCTTTGCATTAGGATGGTTCGTGTTGATCCTTACCAGATTATTAGAAAAAATCCCACGAGAGGGTTTGAGTTTCAATAGACTACGGTTTTCTCTACGTGGAACAGACAGTCTCAATTATGTGGGAACTGGGGTGGAAACTAGTCGCGAGCTCAGGGAAACTTGCAGACAATTGTTTAAGACCGTCTGTCTGCTGCCTGGCTGTAGCATCCCCTCGTTATATCTACCAACACCCCTCACAACTGTGTGTGCCAGGCATTAAATACTTGATTGGCAAACATTTTGTTTAATACTTGTATAATTGCGAAAAGAACAATCAGGTGTCATTTTGCTCAGGCATTAGTCACAAAACCATTTTTCTATTTTCTAGTTCTGTAATTCTTTTAATGGCTTTTTTGGCAGAAGGGGTGTTATTTTTTCAGTGTGGGTAAATATTGTTGTTTTGGCAGCAGTGAGAAGTAAAGCTTTTTGAGACTGCCTTCTCACCGAGACAGAACAGGTTTTCACTAAACTGTAAATGTCTTCATCTGTGTCTGTCTGCATGTCTGTTCATTTTTCAACTGTACCCCCCTTACAGAGAAGCAGAAGGCTTCAAAGAACAAGGGAATGCCTATTACATCAAGAAGGATTACTCTGAAGCGTTTAACTACTACACAAAGGCTATAGGTAAGGATGCAATTGACTCCCTCTGTTATTTAAGGCCTTAGCTCTCACCCAGAACTGATAACTTGCATACAAACATTTTTATGCTGCATGAATCCATTTATGCATCCTAGATTAACTTTCAAGGAATAGAAATGTTCTTCTGAAGTTTAAAACTGAGGTTTTTCATACCTGCTCTTTTTCTCATGCTGTTTGTACATTTTACATTTTTAAATTTTAAGCATTTAGCAGATGCTCTTATCCAGAGCGACTTACAAGATGTGCATTAATACAAGGTAAGAACAATCATAGTTAGCGCACAAGATCAGTGCAGTAATACAGCAATAGACATCATTGCAGGCGTCTGCGTATCATACCTGTAACACTGGGAAAGAAAAGGTTAGTGTTTTTCTTTTCTTTTTTTTCTTTTCTTTTTTTCTTATTGGGGTAGAACAAGTAAACAGTGGTGACGACAGATTGACTAGATGGACAGTGTTCATTGGTAGTGGAGTCTGAAGAGGTGGGTTTTGAGTCTCTTGCGGAAGATTGCAAGTGATTCCGCGGTCCTGACCGATTGCGGGAGGTCGTTCCACCAGCGAGGGATCAGGACAGAGAAGAGGCGAGACCGTGAGGAGCGGCTGCCAGGCGCCCAGAGGGATGGGGCAGTCAGTTTGCCAGGAGGCGGAGCGGAGGGGTCTGGGCGGGGTGTAGGGAGTGATGAGTGACTGGAGGTATGGGGGAGCAGTACCTCTGGCCGCTTGAAAAGCAAGCACCAGTGACTTGAATCTGATGCATGCTGCGATGGGGAGCCAGTGCAGAGAGGAGAGTAGAGGGGTGACGTGGATAAACTTTGGCTGGTTGAACACCAGGCGAGCGGCAGCGTTCTGGACTAGTTGCAGTGGCTTGATGGCACAGGCCGGAAGGCCTGCCAGCAAGGAATTGCAGTAGTCATGATTAGTGGACTCCCCCAGGCCAGTAATACAAACACACCGTAGAACTAAGGCTTTGCCTTTTAAGCTACTGGAAACCTTTTTTTATAAATGTGGGTTTTATTCAATTCCCCTGCAACAAAATGAGTCACATTTCAACTGCATTAAGCAGAGAAATAAACCTGGATCCCCTTCTGGGTGAGAATTGAAAAGTATTTTAATGGACCCTGTATTGTTAGCCTGTGGTAACAAATGAAATAGTTTTGACCTATGAGTGTCTATGAACTCCTTGCCCCTCACAGACACCTGTCCAAAGAATGCCAGTTACTATGGGAACAGGGCAGCTACCCTGATGATGCTGAGCCGATACAGGGAGGCACTGGAGGACTCCCAGCAGGCCGTAAGGCTGGACGACTGCTTCATGAAGGTCAGGGCAGTGATGGTTTGGCTGGACTGGCCCATATGTTAGGGATTTTAGTTAAGTGTCAGTAATCCGTGTAAGTCCTTCATTTTTAAAAGGTCTATCATGGTCTCCGTAGTTAGTACTCATGTTGGCCTCATTTCATTTTCGCCATGCACATTCGCATGACAAATATTTTATCCCAACAGTCAAAATGATCCATGTTCATATTTTCTTGACTAAATGACAGAATACCGTCACTTCTGTATGGTCATTTCTGTCTTTCTCCCCTCTATAATGAGCTGTGCGGTTGTAAGCACGTGATGTCTGCCTGTAGGGTCATCTTCGAGAGGGGAAGTGCCACTTGTCTCTAGGAAATGCCATGGCTGCCAGCCGCTGCTTCCAGAAAGTTCTAGAACTGGAACCAGACAGCAGTCAGGCGCACCAGGAGGTGAGTCTGTCAGCCAGTTGGATGGTTACAAAATAAATGTTTCACCAGTATGGGTTGTGTTGGAAATCATTGTAACATTGTAGCCCTGGTCTTGGAAATCATTCATAATTGTGGGTATAAAATGCATATCTTGCCTCAGAATATTCTATTTTGGATGTTTTTTTTAAAAGTGTGCTTTACATTGCCAGTTATTTATGGTCATATATTTCCACCGCATATTTGGTTATGCATTATTGCCAGTTATTCAGGGTCATGCATTGTTTAGATAACATGTTCCTTGTTTTGAGAGAGCAATATAAAAGTGTTGAGGTTCCCTGTTGGTTTCAGGATAAGAATGCAGAAGCTGTGCAGGAATATGAGAAGATGGCAGAGTTTGGTTTTGAAAAGAGAGATTTTAGGAAGGTATGTTTTCCCCTCACCTCTTGCTGGCCTATCCAAACAACAGTGTTGTTTGGGGAACTGCTGTTCATTTTTACTTCCTGAATTAGTATTGTGCCTTACAATAATACAGACACATTCAGAAAATGAGGTGAGAGCAAAGTACAAAATAAAATGTTTATAGGGGTGCACCGATATATACTTAAATATATATATATAGCCTCAGATCATTAGCCTGCCTTCATCTGTTTTATTGATGTTGAGTTGCAGTGAGTAATAATTGTCGCCCCATATTGTAAGCAAAAAATCTAATGCAGACGTGAAAAGGCAGCCATAAATATATATATATATACATTATTGTATTTGTTTATGCAAAGTTCAAACTTTATACGTGAAATTATGCTTGAAAACCTACTGCACATACAAGCATTGAATGTTCAATAAAGTTGTGTTTGAATATCTGTATATGCTCAGCTTTTTTCTGCATACAAATTATTGTTTCAATATCATTATCAAAGTATTTGGTCAACAAATACGGATTATTTTTGGCCATATCGCCCAGCTCTAGCATTCATCTTGTGCAAAACTGCGTGGAGTGCCAGAGAGCAGCTTGTGATAGCTAGTCAATCTCAGCATCGTCAGAGGAGTAAATTGGGCGCGGTTTCAGTCAGTAGCCTGTAAATAAAAGATGCTGCCGTTCCATTCAATTTTGAACATTTAGACCAAATTGACTCAACACATCTGACGGATAATTAATCATTATCAGCCACTTCCATCTGTAAATTAGATTTTGTCAGCTGATAAGACGATTGCAGTTGTCATGGCAAATGGTGTCCACTTGGCCAGAATGTGTCTGGGGTGATGTAATCCGAATTTTGGACTGTAGTTGCTATGCCAACATGACGAGCTCGCATTCCTGAGTGAGAAAACCCAGAAGAATGTGTCCGGGTGACGTCATTTAGCTACGAATAAGCTGTACAGCTAAATTTGCTGCATTGCTACGAACATAATATATGAAATATAATATATAATCATATTATAATTATATAGCCAGCTAGCTACGAATATAACAATATGCATTGTCTGTTCAGCTGTACAGTTAAGTTAGCTGGCTAGCTACGAATATAATGTATGGAAGGAGGCTAGCTATGAATACGAATTGCTTGTTCAGCTGTAACACTAGCTAGCTAGCTGGCTAGCTAGAAGGTGGCTAGCTACGAATACCAATTGCTTGTTCAGTTGTAAAACTAGCTAGCTGGCTAGCTACAAATAACAATTGCTTGTTCAGCTGTAACACTAGCTAGCTGGCTAGCTAGAAGGTGGCTAGCTACGAATACCAATTGCTTGTTCAGTTGTAAAACTAGCTAGCTGGCTAGCTACAAATAACAATTGCTTGTTCAGCTGTAACACTAGCTAGCTGGCTAGCTAGAAGGTGGCTAGCTACGAATACCAATTGCTTGTTCAGTTGTAAAACTAGCTAGCTGGCTAGCTACAAATAACAATTGCTTGTTCAGCTGTAACACTAGCTAGCTGGCTAGCTAGAAGGTGGCTAGCTACGAATACCAATTGCTTGCTCAGCTGTAAAACGAGCTAGCTAACCACCTTCTAGCTAGCCAGCTAGCTAGTGTTACAGCTGGACAAGCAATTGTTATTCGTAGCTAGCCAGCTAACTTAACTGTACAGCTGAACAGACAATGCATATTGTTATATTCGTAGCTAGCTGGCTATATAATTATAATATGATTATATATTTCATATATTATGTTCGTAGCAAGGCAGCTAATTTAGCTGTACAGCTTATTCGTAGCTAAATGACATCACCCGGACACATTCTTCTGGGTTTTCTCACTCAGGAATGTGAGCTCGTCATGTTGGCATAGCAACTACAGTCCAAAATTCCGATTACATCACCCCGGACGCATTCTGGCCAAGTGGACACCATTTGCCATGACACAGTCAACAAGGCAAATATCGTCCGATACCGATAGTCCACCGATATATCGGTGCATCCCTAATAATTGAAATTGCGATAACGGTGTAAAATTTGGGTGCATTACATGGTGTCGGAGAAAGACCACTGATTTGCTGGAACAAATGCTCCAGTGAGATTTCAAGAGGAGGCAACTTAAGCAAGGATTTTAATACATCAAATCTGATCAGCCATTTACAAGTAAGACATGTAGCACAGTACAAGGAGTATGTGAAAGAATGTTACAATAAAAGCTGTTCCATACATTTGTATGATTGAATTTGTGCTCATTTAAAATTATAATGAAGGGCAGAATTATTTTTATTTTTTTGCCAGGGCACAAATAGGACAATAAATAACGAATTATCGGTATCGGCCGATTGTGTTATTTGAATTATCGGATTCAGTCCAGAATTTTCATATGGGTGCATCCCTACTTTATCCCTAGTTTATTAAGCATTGTTGCCTTAATGTAACTGAACCTCTCTGAGGTTTACAAAGAAAGTACCCCTCTGTCTCAGTAACTCGCACATGTCGGGGTCCACAAAGTCAGGATGGGAGCAAGTTTCAGAGGGAGTTGCATGATGAAACAATAACAACAGTACCTATTGGTATACAGTAAAAAAAAAAAAAAAAAAAAAAAAGCATTTTAATGCATTGTTTGACACATTAACGGGTGCATTTATTCATTAACAGTGGAAGAAGCAGTTTGAGTTGAGCTGAGTAGTCAGAAGCTGCCTGCTCATTGGCCAAAGTACCACTACTCCCTCTGTTTCCCTCACTGTCTTTTATGACACTGCAAGGACCATTGTGTGACTCGGATAGGTCATTGCACACTTCTATCGAACGTTTTTCTTGATCAATACTGCTCCGTTTCTTTGAAATGGACACATGCAGTTTTTGTCAACTTAGTTTGTAATGTTTTTGTTTTTGAGAGTGCAAGGCGGACAGTATCTTTTGCAAATAGTTGTCAACTGCAGGCAGTTTGCGGTTCTTGCGTTGTTTGCGTATGTTAGTTACGTCTCACCCATTCTTCCATATTGGAGCATTGCTGTAATTTGGGAGTCAACTCCACAAGTGCAAGCTATCCGTATCCACAAGTTATCAGGGCTGAGGTGTACATTTGTCACAGTTGTATAATTGGACAGTCACAGCAGTTCCCTCTTCCTTTGACATCTTCAGGTGGTCTACTGCATGGACCGCGCCTTGGAGTTCGCCCCCGCCTGCCACCGCTTCAAAATCCTGAAGGCCGAGTGTCTGGCCCTGCTGGGGCGTTATCCAGAAGCTCAGTCTGTGGCCAGGTACAGCTCACCAGGGTTCAAGCAGGACACCTTAATGTAACGCACTTCCCATGGTTCCCTGCATTGGCATGAAGCAATCAAGGCCGTCCTTTCCTCGGAAGCATTCCCGTATCCTCCTCTGTAGCTGAAACACTCGTGTTGCAGGAAGGCTTCCACTGCATGGAGAATAGTGCGTCTCACTCATTTCTGGTCTCCCACAGCGACATCCTGCGGATGGACTCCACGAACGGCGACGCCCTGTACGTGCGCGGCCTGTGTCTGTACTACGAAGACTGCATCGACAAGGCCGTGCAGTTCTTTGTGCAGGCCCTGCGCATGGCCCCCGACCACGAGAAGGCCCGTCTGGCCTGCAGAGTGAGTGCTCCCAATCCCACCCTGTTCGTTGCACCTCTGACCTAGATGGGAACAATTCACTGGTGTATTTTCTATGAATGAAAATGTACTTACTGTGTGGAAGTGTGTTTTCATTCATAGGAAATGTGAGAACAGAATGAGTTGGGGGGATAGGTGCAGCTGTGTTTTTAAATGTTATGGAAATGCTAAGCCTCACTCATTCCTTGCCTATTGCAACATTTGAAACCTTAACTCTCTGAGTGTTCTACATTACAAAGAGCAACTTTTCATCAAGTACGTGCATTTCATTTCTTTTGCGTAGTTGAACCAATCAAATCCATATTGCTGTGTTGCCCATTTATATCATTCAAATCTGTATTCTACATGTTGATGCATATAATTGGCCAGTGAGGGAGGATTACCGTCAACAGGATGTCCTCCTTGTTGCTCAAGAAAAACTCCTCTGATTGGTCAGGTGCCTATGGTCTGCCTCTATCAGCCTGAGGCTCAGCTGCCAGATTGCGAAGTGGACAGTGCAACTGTGTGTCCTCCTGAACAGACAGAGGATGTTGCTGCAATGGGACAGCCTTACTGTTATGATTGAACATTCCAAAGTGGGGTGGAAGATGGGAACACTATTTTTTGTATTGTGACATTGGTCCTATGTTAAAACCCGTATTACATCTTTGATCACAAGCCTGATGTTTTCAGTCAGGTAGGAGAATGTAGTCAAGCGGTCAAAATCGTAAGGGTGGCTTTGTCATTCACACTGTAGCACATTCACACATTCACAATTTGGCAAAATCAAGGAAAAAATGCTCAGTGACTGAAATATTTACTCATTCAAACAATTTTTCTTGAATTCTTTTTATTTTATTTTAATAAATGTAAGCTGTTGTAAATACTCATTGAGTATTATCCCAGTTGCGACTCTTCTCTGTCCTGGCACCACAACGGTGGAGTGAACTTCCCACTGATGTCAGGACAACTAAATTGCTACCCATCTTCCGCCATAGGCTGAAAACACCTCTTTAGACTGCACCTTGGACCCACTATATTTTATTATTTATATTTATACTATATTTAAAAAAATAATAATTAAATTAAAAATGGTCATGTTGCATTGCACTTATTGTTAATTTCCTTTAGCACTTGTGGTATTTATGCTGCTTACTTGAGGAAGGATGTGCTTGAAAATTGTAGCGCCAAGTTGCTCTTTATCGACTCAAGCTGAATGCACTTTCTGTACGTTGCTTTGGATAAAAGTGTCCGCTAAGTAGGGGGCCTCCCGCGTGGTCCAGTGGTTACAACGTCCGACGCTGGCCACGGAGACCGGGGTTAAATTCTCCGTCTCGCCAAGTGTCGGCTCTGGCCGGGAGTGCCACCAGGGGTCGGCGATTGGCTGTCCGCCCCAGGGAGGGGGGAGGGGAGCCGACGTGACGTTCACTGCGTATAAGAGTGGCCCTGTAGCACCGGGGTTACGGTCGACCGACGGCGGGTGCGAACTCACATTACTAGGGGGGGATTGACGTAAAATAGCGGGTCTGATTGGCTACCAAATTGGGAGAAAATGGGATAAAATCAGAAACAATTGTTTTATAAAAGTGTCCGCTAAGTGATTGTTATGTAATGAGTATGAGGCAGCATTCTTATGTCATATTGATTTAGTTCATGCCAACTTTGAGCCTCAGGATCTTCTAAAGGTTCAGAATGGTTGGTTTCACCCAGGCTGGTGGTGGTATGCAGCA
Source organism: Aldrovandia affinis (assembly GCA_029706075.1). Classification (NCBI taxonomy): domain Eukaryota; kingdom Metazoa; phylum Chordata; class Actinopteri; order Notacanthiformes; family Halosauridae; genus Aldrovandia; species Aldrovandia affinis. The sequence goes on along the minus strand of JAINUG010000013.1, from coordinate 5,302,617 downwards.
TTCTATAATTCACTGTACCGTCTGGGAGGAGTCTGTTGCTGACTGGTTATACTGTCATCTCACCCAATTAGAATGCCAAAGCCCTAAAAGCAAAGAAGGAGGAGGGGAACAAAGCCTTTAAGGATGGCAGCTATGAGGCAGCCTATGAGCTGTACTCCCAGGCGCTGACAATAGACCCCAACAACATCAAAACCAACGCCAAGCTCTACTGCAACAGGGGCACCGTGGGCTCCAAGGTAAGGGCTTGCGCTGCAAGAACAAAAATAAGTCTCCCACAGGTTTTAGCAGTTGCAGACTAATCCACAAATGGGTGCAGGGTTTGTGCCACTTGCCTTATGTTGTGGTGTGATCCTAGCCTTGCTTCACTTACTTTGTCTGTCCATAATTAAGTGTTGCTATCTAATGAGATTTCCTGGGGCTTCCCCCTTGGTAAACAGGCTCACACATGTTTTATTCTCTCCTCCCCACAGCTGAAAAAACTAGAACAAGCCATCGAAGACTGCACAAGCGCAATTAAGCTGGACGAAACGTACATCAAAGCCTACTTGCGGAGAGCACAGTGGTTTGTAAATTAGTTTAGATTTTTATCTCCTGTGGAACGTCTTGGTTACATGTCCAAAGATGTAGTAATAACATCATGCCACTGCCCTAGTTGTAATACATGTGGTGAGGAAAGGTCACGATGGCCCTTAGAGCCTCGAGGGGAATCTTTGAAAAATATGATCGGAGCAGACTCGACTGGCGTAGTGGTGCCCACTGTCAAACTTTGCTCAGCATGATTAGGGGATCACCTCAATAAACCTTCAGCACCATGTTAAACTGGACAATTGATCTGACTGTTTATTGTTCAGCTACATGGACACAGAGCAGTATGAGGAAGCTGGGCGGGACTATGAGAAGGTCTATCAGACAGAGAAGACAAAAGGTAAGCCAACCCCACTGACATAATCTAGCCCAACATTTCCAAACCTGAGGGAAGGGGTGCTAGGGATTCTGATGAAGGGGTCAGAAAAGGGTTTGCAATAAAGCCCCCCAAATTTGTACAAGTGACACTCAATAATTAATCATGAGAATTTGAAAATGTGACCACAAGATTATTTGACTGTCCCATCCACAGTAAGACTATATTTACATTGTTAAGCACCACAGCAAGCAAAATAGTAACTGGCAAACTGCATATGGTGACATGTGCAAATGTGTGAAATCTTGAGAACTAGACTATAACCTTGTACAAATATGCTCTCTAGCCAAAAGGCTTCAAGTCCCCCGTGGGAAATGATACTGGTCAGGACACATGCTGCAAAGGGGTTTGACCGTTTGGTGTCATCAGTCATTACATTCTTGTGAAATAAACATTTATTAGATATGTACACACCAGCAAAATACCATATTAAATGTTTAAAAGAAGTAGACTAGTTCTGATATTATGCATTACCTCACTTAGTTTCTGATAGGGGTGCACCAATTAATCAGCTGAACATCGGAACCGGCCATCACATGTGCTTGTTTAATAGCCGATTGTATTCTATTTATTTTTATTTTTTAGACTGCTATATTTTTATTGTGCAACCCAAGCTTGAACAAGACACAGTATGTGGTATTAATATGCATGGTTAATGTATATATATTTCCAACACATTGTTGGGTCCAAATGGCAAATATCAGGGGATGTTCTGGGCCTCCTCATTTACTTTATTTTTGTATTAACAAACATCAAATGCATGAAATATCGAAACAGCCAGTTCGGCTGCCCTTAAGTCTTGGGAACTTGAGGCAAACTTATCTTCTTTGCCGTTTTCTTTTAACCATTTTCAGTTCTCTGTGTACTGTACCTCGTGCATCATTTGTTGTTTTGTTAGAGAATGATCACCTTCATAAATAGGGGTGCACCAATCTTAATTTTCATGGCCGATACAGATTGCAGATTTTTCGTTTTAATAATTTTTACAACAGAGCAGCCAATGTGGTCGATTTTTTTTCACATCAAGGCAATGCAAAGGAAATATTAAGAACCACTCCTTTAATGGTTCTTTAACTGGATATTTCACTTTATTCATATTTTTTATGCATATTTAATACATGTAAATCATTAATAACAATATCAATCATAAGCAAAAGTCATAGATTTAATAAATCATTACAAAAAATGTATTGGCCCGTTTTTGAACAAAGGAAACTTGTTTACACGTCTCTTTTATGCATATTTTGTCCACGTAAATAATAAACGTAAGTATGATTATCATCTACATTAAATCTAGCTATAAATGTCATTGGGACACGGCACATTTCATATTCAAATTTAATTAGTTATATTCACAGTTTTGCTTGTTTTGGAAAGACGCTATTGTTAGTGCATTTGTGTAGCTGGGCTATCTAACGTCACCTAACAAACAAGCAGCAAAAGAAACCTTTCTTTTTAGTTGGCTAGCGGGTGGTAACTATCACTAACAGCTAATACATTATTGGTTTTATGGTTACTTACAACTAGTTCCTTGACTGTCTCCACCTCAGTGTCGCTGTATTATTGATCGGAATCCCAGCAAATCACCTGAGTCTGAGGTCAAATGAGCGTTCACACTACGATCATTGAAAGCCTAATATCTATAACACTTTAAATGGTGATGTGTTGTTTCTGCTACCTTGTTGTAGTAAAGAATCTTATCTTTAGGTTGGTAGATGTATGTCTATGGTAGGGGTGGGCGATATGAGCTCAAATTCATATCACGATATTTTCCACTGTCCAGACGATATCGATATGATATCACGATATATGAGAAAAAAAATCTGAATCACATTTTAATAGCCCTTCTTAGTTAAATGACATTAGTTAAGGCAAAATATGTATTTTAACCTTATATAACCAGAAAGAGTTATAGCGAGTACCGGCAGCGAATGATGACTTGATTGATTGCTGAGTGGGAGTCTGGCTTGTCTTCGGGCGAGCTCCTGGGCTAACTGTTTCATGCATTCGGGTACATTCCTCATATTCACGGACATGCATGGTTTTCAGGTGGGTAAACAGGTTGCTGGTGTTTCCACCTTTGGCTAAAACAACACGGCGACACAACTTGCATAGTATTGTTTGTTGGTCGAGGTCGGAGATTTTGAACCCAAACCAGTTCCAAACGACAGAGGAGCCCCCTTTCTTTTTAACCAATTCGTCATCATCCTGCTCTTGAGCAACATCACTTTCTGCGTGTTCGCTCATTCTCGATTCTTCACTTTTGCACTTGTAATAGGCTATAAATATTAGTACGTAGTCTGCCTGCTAACTGCAGCTGCCTGCACGCTTGTTTGTTGCTACATGCACGCAACAAATGCATAAAACGTCCGCTCAAAAAAATAGGTCAACATATTAACATGCTTCTTTTTTTCATAGGAACCTGGAGGTTAGATTAAAATAAAAAATAGATGTAGCTACTAACTACTATCACTCAATTGAAATTTTGAACAAAACAATATGAATGCCAAATTAGAATTTATGAATATATAACGGTATCCACCGTATAGCAAAATCCATATCGTGGCGCAGCATAATACCAGTAGTCACTTTCATACCGGTATAGCGCCCACTCCTAGTCTATGGTACAAACCGCAGACTACTTTAGATCACGTTGAAGTGTCGCAACCGGCCACAGTAATTATGATAATCAGCTGCAGTCATTATGGGAATCTAGCCATTGGGAGATATCGTGAACCGACAGCTGATTTGCCATTTTTTGGCTAAAACCCGCCAATTTCAACTCATGGCCAGTCAATTGGTGCACCCCTATTAATAAACATTGTGGTGTTCCTCATGTACAAGACCTTAACATAAGATTTGGCCAATTTGCTTGTAGTTGATCATGTAGTACAAATGACATGTAAGTCTATCTGTGAGACTGCACTTTAAACATTGGAATCAGTATTGGCAAATTCTGGTAAGAAAGTATTGGACATCGCAATCATCCTAGAAATTCTATTGCGCCCCTCGTTTGTAATGTGATTGCCTGTGGTTCTAAGCTGTTCAGAAGAATATATGTTGATTTATATGCATTATGTAGCTGTCGTTATCCAAATTACATAATAACCAATCTGTTTCAACATTATGAAATTGTAGGTTTATTTACATAATATCTGTAAGATGTATGCATTATAATTAGGGAGAATGTCCCATTTGCTTCATTGGATCGAGTGCCACACACTGACTTCTCATTGGCTAACAGTGCCACCTGCTGTTATGTTCCAAAATGTACACCCTGCCATCTCATAATGGCCCACAGGGAAGATCTGAGAAAGTAAAACACAGGAAAAGACTGAGGGTTATTTGTTTGCTGTGTGTACTTAGTATGCTGGTACAGTGATGGAGACCCACACGCTGTGTTTTTTCTGGTGTTTTTGACACCAGTGATGGTTTTGTAACTGAAACGTTTGTCATTTCACGTTTGCACTTCACTTCACAGCATCCAGAAAATAAAAATATATATATTTGTACTTTGAGTCTCTATTTTGGAATGTTTTCCTATTCGAAAGTGTGTGGATCTCCATCACTCTGACTACTCCACTTATGAAACCTACACCCCTGTGGCTGATGTATATATATATTAAGGACTGAACAAAGCACAGAGGGCATTCACAAATTTACTTGGTATGTTGTAAATACTTTACTTTTGGTATACATTCCTATACTTGTGTATTATTTTCCAGGAAATGTAAATGTACATGTTAAATGGTTGATGAAAGGTATTGGTAATAACAAGTACTGTATACTTTAGTTGTTGTTGCTGAGTAATTGCCTGGACCTCTCTTCTCCAGAACACAAGCACCTCCTGAAGAATGCACAGTTGGAGGTTAAGAAGAGTAAACGGAAAGATTACTACAAATTGCTGGGGGTCGGCAAGAATGCCACCGACGATGAAATCAAGAAGGCATACCGGAAACGGGCCCTCATGCACCACCCAGGTACAGCCAACACTGCATCTGGCACCCGGAGGTGGTTCTGCCTTTCTCAATCGGATCACTGGTATCTCTGATTAGAAAGAATCCAATGTTCCTCACGCTCTCACAGGACCTCTGTAAACAATGGTTCTGGGGTTAAATCATTTAATTGTGTCTTTGTAACACTGTTCTGTCTTCTGAGGTGTTCCCAATTCTCACTCTCTCGCCATAGTGGAGGTGCTGGTTGGATAGGCATTGAGGGTGTGTTCATTACTAGTTGTCCCTTGGTACTTTTTTCCCCTCTTCTCAGTATAAACCCAAAAACACCCCTTCTCCTTCGTGATCTTTTTCTTTTTTCATTTACATGATATCACGAACAGGTGCCATTGGAATCATTGAGAGGGCTATAAAGAAAATAAAAAAGTGGACTATATTGGAAACAGGATTTTCTTGAATTAATTCAAAAGGATGACTTTCATTTTAAAAGATAACGGTCAAATCAAATACACTACCCATACAGGGCTACCGTTTATATTTTCAAATTGTAGATTAATTAAAATAATTTAATTTAATAAATGATTTGCAATTTGCATACATCAATGTGTAAAACTGTGAGCCTACGTAAAGCTTGAAGTAAGGGTGAAACTGAGTCTTGAAATGTTCCGGCAGATCGACACAGTGCAGCCACCCCTGAGGTGCAGAAGGAGGAGGAGAAGAAGTTCAAGGAGGTGGGAGAGGCTTTCACTGTCCTTTCTGACCCCAAGAAGAAGTCTCGATACGACAACGGCCATGATCTGGAAGATGATGGCATGAACGCAGGTCAGACAGAGTCCCTGTATTGAACCAGAAAGAGTGGGGGAAACAATTCCACCATGGTCCAGCTTGTTCAATGATTTCTGTTCATTTGGCTAGGCCGGGAACACACCAAAAGCATTTTCAAAAGTGGCAGCGCCCTTTTCTCCGTTGTTTTTAATGGTACGGGGGCGCTAGGCCCGCTCCTCTACACTTGCGACACGGTTCACGTTTTTTTAGGCAGAGTGTTCAAGGACCTTTGAGTTGATAATATTTCAACTTTTGTAAAACAGCGCCTCTCATCAATGTCACTTTTGGATCGGCCGACCAGTCAATCATGTACAACCTAAGTTCATTACATTATCATGATCTAGATAAAAATAGTAACGCTTTGAAGGACATCAGTGGAATGATGGGGTTATATTCCGTTTTTTGTAAAAATCTAGATTTAGCTAGATAGCTAGAACATGTCGCGAGCTAGATGTGTGGTGGCTAGCTAATAATATCACCACTGACGGACAAGATGGCTGAAGTTACTAGCCAATTATTTAACAGACTATTTATCTAGCTAGTCAGCTGTGTCGCCATAGTACCAACCTCTCCAAAATGTGGTGTGATCCCGGCCTTAGTCTGTTTATCAAGCCACTTTTGTCAAGGTGTAAATTCTGTTTTGTAATGTTTACAATACTCACCATTACTTTGAAAACAAAGTTCTTCCTTCCAACCCAATTGCCTACCTGACATTTGGACACCTTGTTAAATTTTGCTCGTTTTTTTGCTTTTTCTTTGTTGAGGCTTGGAGCAAGTAATTTGCATTGTGTAAAGGGCAGGGTGAGGATAAGGACTTTGTAGACATTGCTTTTAACTTGCATAACTCAAAAAAGGTTACACAGTAAAAGTTAAAGATATTTCAAAAACAAATAACCATTTATTCTTGCCCTTAAATTTAGCTGTGGTATGAAATGGAGGTCATATAAAAATATACAATGACCATACATTTTAAAGTGAAATGTGTAGGCTTTACCTCAAAGTGATGAATGTTCACTTCACAGCTTTACTGCATGTGGCACACTTGTTAGTTAATGTAGCAGCATTAACAGTAGTATCATGTATTCTGATTCAGTTCTATAGTTGAAGGGGATTCTGGCTCTTGCTGAATGATTTTGTACAGGAGAATCAGTAAAGTGATGAGTTGCTGACATTCGTCCCTCATAGCTGTCTTGTTCAGCAGGGTTGCCTGCCTGTTTTGTTTCCTATAATCTTGTAGATTTACGTGATTTGCTTCCGTCTCTTTTGATGCAGATTTTGATCCCAACAACATTTTCAAGGCCTTCTTTGGAGGACCAGGGGGATTCAGCTCCGAAGGTAATTCATGTATGTATACCAACTGCCACGAAAATGGCACTTTTATATCTTTTTTACATTTCATTTAAATTTTACATTAATTACAATAAAAAATAGATTCTGGATTAGCATTCTCCCCCTTTTTTTCCCCTCAGCATCCGGACCAGGAAATTTCTTTTTCCAGTTTGGCTAAAATGGAGGATCCCAGTGTGTATGCAGTAGCCCCATCATGGACATTATTCAGTTGCCTCTCGCCCTAATTTCACTGTTCTGACATTTGTGTTTTTCAGTCTGATGCCATGATGGAATTGATACGCTTGGGGGAAACAAATAACTCAAATTTAAATAAATATGTACCACATTCTATTTTAATTTGACATTGTCCAAAACTCATGGATTATCATTTGGTGATAGTCATTGCAACAATACAGAACTGGACAGAAAACATTTGCTGAGCAAAGTTGTTAGCATGCTTTCCTTTTTTAAGATGAAAGACAATACCTTTTGTAAGGAAAGGGGTGGGTATGCGTCAGTTATACCCCAGTGAACATTTTCCTATAAGAATAGTATGGGGATGCTCAAGCTCACAATAGAGCTGAAATGGAAATGGAAAACTTGCATTGTACAGACCTGAAGGCAAAACATTTAAACTGTCCGTAGTTATCAGAAACTCTGACTGAGACTCTGTCTAACAAAACAAACAAACAAAAAAGCTGGCACGGTCATAAATTGTGTGGGGGGAGGGAGGGTGTATGCAAAACTTGAATCCCATTGCAGCCTTCTATGATTTATTATCTAAGCAGTTCTCAAAAAGCATGTCTTCAGGGTTCGAAGAGAAAGTCATTCTGAAGTATAGGCCCATAAAGTATACATTGGTAACAAAACTGGTGGCAAGTGTAACGCCATGGATGAAGGTTTTGTAAATACAATCCTGTCGTGTCTTTAGGAACAAATGTATATTTCACGTTGAGCTAAGAATTTTACATTAGTCTCATTCATATTTGAATTCATTGTTGCATTGTACATTTTACTGGAATGCAAATGTTGATTTATGTTCATAATTGATTACTTTTGTTTTGTTTTTATATATATATTTATTGTACATTCACAAACAATAATCACCACAGCCAAGTGTGGGTGTTCTGCCTGACTGGAATGTTTTTTTGTTTTTTGATAATTCAGAAACTCTCCCCATATAGATCCTGAGACAACCATTTTCTTCATTCAAGTCCAAAATGAATATGTATAAAGAAAACGTATCTTTTGTGCCCCCCTTTAAAATGTTGATAGTGTTTTGTTTTTATTAAGATTGTCCTGCATTGCTGTTGGTCCTCAAACATTGTGGATTGATTGCCATGAGTTTTAAGGTGTCTTCTCCCGCTAGTCTGTTTGTTCCTCCCATTGCCCGGGATCTTGATTCAAATTAGCACTGAAGGCCTCCTGTTGATCAGTCAAGTCTTCATCGTGAAGTGGTGCCTTATGGGACGGCTGACCAATGTCAGGCACAAAGGTTACTACTGAGAACTCTCTGCCAGTATATGTACGTAGAGATAGGGTGTAAATCACTCATTTTGATTTTACTGCTCTTGTCTGCAGGAACTAAAGTATAATGTGAAAATATGTGCACAGGAGATCAGAGTTACTTTGCAAGAGTGTGTGTTCTGTAGTGTTCATGGCCAGGATATGAACACACTGAATGGACCCCTTCCTCCTGCATGGCTTCTGTCAATTGGCTCTTCATGGTCTTATATTGTGATAGGTCACACTGCAGGGTCTTGATGTTGTGACAGACGTGTCTCCTATCTTTGGGATCTGCTCCAGTTGGGGGTTGTGTTATTGTCGCCACCTTGTACCTGTGCCTGTCTTGCACCAAGGCAATGGAAAAATGTTTCAGTCCTGTATGATTCCTTTCTACCTGCATTTAGCAGGTGGAATGTAACAGTATGTGAACAGAAACACTGTACATTGTAATGAGCTGATGTACTTATGAACCATTTTTATAATGAATATACAAATGTAGTAATATACTGGGAGTGCTGCCGTACTTTTTTGTTGTTGTTTTGATTATAGAAATTAAAGTATCTTTTACTCTGAGACTTTTTCTTTGTTTTTATTATTTTATAGTTATTTTATTTAACTATGGCTAATATAAATCTTAATTGAACAGTCCAAATGGGATTATATAAATATAGGTACATATTTTTGACAATAGTCAAAGGAACTGAACACAAGAGCACTCCTGAAAGTAGAAAAAGAATGTGTCAAAACGTTTTGAGATTCGTGCTGATTCAGCTGCTCTTTGGATGGGGAGCCTTCATCAGGGCATGATGAAGCACCCCGATGAAGGCTTCTTGCCGTAACCCATAGACTACTTTTTGTACTTAATTCCTTTTTGGATTTGCCATCACAAAGGCTTTTTAAACTACAGGAAACTGCCAAAATGTATGAAACACTTGAGTAATTGGTTCTGGGGGCTCTGGCATGGTTTAGGTTAATTTAGCTAAACCACACATTCGTTTATGCCAGGTTCAGATTTGTGCGGGAAAGGTTATGGGGATGTTCATAAATCTAATATTAATGAATAAGTTAACTAGACTTTCTAAAGCGCATTAATTGGTATTCCTAATAAGTAATATACACTCCGGTTTGGTTTTGTTCATCAATGTAACCATAAATAAGCCTTCGTTCATCTAACGCCTCCTTGGTTTTTCCTAGAGCGTCCTTTGATGGCATTATTATTGTATCATCTGTCACTCATCGTTGTTGTACAGGGAAGTTCGGACAGCTTGCTCTTCAACGCAATAATTTTGCCACAGTGACATTACTTATTACTTAGGCATTTTGTGTCGCATGTTCTGTGTGAGGGGAAAGATACTAACATTCATTAAATAAATTAAACATACGAAGAGAAGATATCGTTACCGTAAAGTAAAGACTACGAGGATTAAGTTAAACGTTCTGTCTGATTCGTTCATTACTCTAAATTGCAAGCAGTGTACTTTATATTAAACGTTCTAAATGCTGGAACTAAATTTCAGTATCTGACCGTGCCTGCCAAACCATTTTGCCCCACCGACCGGGGCTCGACAAGTCCATCCGGAATGGGAAGAACAAGCGGTTACTGCTGCCTAGTTCTCCTGTAATGAATGGTAGTTTGTGTTTGGCTGGTTGCTAGGAAACTGTGAATGGCGCTGGGCTGACACATCAAGGAGACTTCTAGATTTTTAAAGAAAGTAGGGACAAATAATATACAGAAAATGTCAGACAACGAAGAAGGAGACCAGCTACCGAAAAGTTCGTTTTCTACATACGTTGCGGAAGGCGACCAGCTTTATCTCAAAGGCAAATACATCAAAGCCATTGAAAGTTACACAACGGTAAGTTAGGGTTCAGTGGCTAGCTTTCTAGCCTGCTTTTTACTTTGGGTAAATCAGTGTCCGTCGAGCTGACGACGCTATCCGCAGTCTACCATAGTACAGTGGAATAAAAGTATACACACTGAAATGTGACGTAGGAAGGAGAAGAATCGAATAAATTGTAAAAAGATAGCTAGCTATAAGGTTTAAGGCAAATGGCTATTCATTTTCACGGAATGACGTGGATTCTCTTGTAGGCTTTGGTACTGCAGCCGGATGATAAGAATTGTCTGGTGGCAAGATCCAAGTGCTATGTGAAGATGGGAGACTCTGCAAACGCACTGATAGACGCCGAGGCTTCTCTGAAGAAGACAAAGAATTTTTTAAGGTGCGTATTACCGATAGCACTATTTTCTACATTATAATGGCGAGCCCTTAGTAACAGTTGTTATAGAAATAGAAAACGTTGAAAACTGTTACAGAAAACTATACAATCATTGTGAAATATTTCAGAAATGTTTGCCGTACAGTGTGAGCTTATTAATTAACGTTAGTCATTACAGGTCAAAATGAGCGTTACTTGCACAGTAAGGTGTGTAGAGTTAAATATTTGACCTTGTAGAACCTGGAGAATGTGTAAATGTGTAGGGCCACAACCAGTTATCAGCCACACATACAGGGGGTAGACAAAATTGACAATTTATTAAAACAATATATGGATATTTATGAACTAATAAGGAGTTGGGGCACCCTTTGCCTTCAGAACAGCTTCAATCCTTCTTGGAATGCTGTTATGCATGTTTCGAACTGTTTCTATTAGGATATTGGACCATTCAAAAAGGAAACCTCTAGTTCTTTGAGAGATGGAGGCAGTGGTCTACTCCATATTCTATGTTCCAGGACTTCCCATAAAGGTTCAATAATGTTTAGATCTGGTGATTGTGGAGGCCATGTTTGACTTTGTTCTGGTGTTCAGGAAACCACTCTTGAATCAATTTAGCAGTGTGTATGAGGGTGTTATCATATTGGAATATGGGACCATCTTGAGTAAACAATGTTTGCAGCATAGGGTGCACCTGATGTCGCCTAAAATGGCTTTGTATTCCATGGCCGTAATTCTGTGCAGAGTAACAACCTGGCCCAATGACGCAAAGAATAGACACCACTTGTGTGTGAGAGAGCTGCCATGCCTCTAGCTCCATGAGACTGAGGAGGGCTAAAGGCCAATGTCTCACTGGCCATCCGGGGGAAGCCTGCAATCCTGTGCAGTGTCGCAGGAATCAGAGGAGTCGGGGGGGTGCATACAGTAGGCCTGGTGTGGGCTAGAGCATCCATGACCAGTGAGCTGTTTGTCTCTGCTAGAGAAAACCAGAGGGGGCAGTGGACTGTTTGTTCTGTGTCATCCCGAACCTTCGCTATATCACGTTCACAACTTGTGACGCGGCGACGGCAGCCATGGAAGTGCCCATGTTAGAGGCGGCTGGGCTATTATAGGCACTGTCGCCTGATGAAATAAAAACATCGTTTTTTGTTCAACTCCATACAGACGCAGTCTACGTAAGAAATACATTCTCTGGAGGAGTCGAGAACAAACCCAGTCAAGATGTATATTCCAGGTTAAAGTGCTATCAATGTGGACACCAAGATACTTATAGGACTGAACTTGTGTAATTGGCTGATTATGTATGATTACCGGAATGTGCTCACCAACTCCCTTCGGCTTAAAGATAATCTCCTCAGTTTTTTTACATTTAAAATGAGGTGATTTGTGTCACACCAGTCAACAAATTCCCTTACTTCTGAATGATACTTTTTTGTATCATCTTACCTGTGAAGTAAGCTTAACATAGCGGAGTCATCTGAGTACTTTAAAATATAGTTCTGTCAGTGCCTGGCAGAACACTCATTTGTGTACAGCGTAAAGAGAATAGGTGAGCTGACACAGCCTTGTGGAGCTCCAGTACTTATTATTTTTGACTGAGACAGACTTATTTACCTTAACCCGCTGAGTCCTTCCTGTTTGTTAAGAACGAATGATACCACTTGATAACTGTGAGGTTAACATCCAGTTGTCTAAGTTTCTGAATTAAAAGATGTGGCTGAAGTGTGTTAAATGCAGAACTAAAATCAATAAAAAGTAGCCGAGCATAAGCTCCACTGTCCTCAAGATGCTTTAAAACCAAGTGTGTGATGGCAGTGATAGCATCGTCTGGGCATCATCCCTGCCTGTAAGCAAACTGTAATGGATCTAATCTGCTGCTCACATCCGATTTCAACATAGACACCACACACTTCTCAAGGCATTTCATCACAACTGATGTGAGAGCAACTGGTCTAAAATCATTGTTCTCAGTTGGATGGGCTTTCTTGGGGGCAGGAGTAATTACAGAGCTTTTCCAGAGAGCAGGGACCTTTTGGATATCTAAGGACTGTTGAAAGATAGGGCATCAGGCCAGTGTTAGCTCTTCTGCACAAGTCTTTAAAACAAATGGTGAAATAGCCCATAGCCTTCTTTGAGGAAACATGTTTAAAGAAGTACTGGACCTGTTTTGGATCAATCTGCGGTATATCAACATACTCAATTGGGGGTAAGGAGTCCAGCTCTTTAATACACTCTGCAGTAAAATCATTAGTATCAAATTTCTTAATGACTAAACACTTCTTGGTTGGTTTCATGTTTGTGATAGTCTTCATAGTGTCCCATAGTCTTTTTGAATTAGAACTATTAAACTTTTCCTCCAGGATGTCTCTGTCATTTCCTGGCTACGCTCAGCTGCTGGTTCAAGTCCTTCTGCGCAGAACTGAGTGCCAGACGGTCATGGGATTTAAATGCTATTTGTTTTCTTATTAATGCAGTCTTTTATCTGTTTAGTGACATAAGGCTTGTTATTTGGATACATAACAATTTCCTTCTTAGCGACCGCATTATCCGTGCAAAACTATATAAGTCTGTTATTGCCTCAGTGGCTGTGTCTATGTCCTGGTCATGGAAGACACTCCAGTCAGTGCATAAAAAACACCCTTTCAAAGATTCAACACTGTCACCTGACCACACGGCTACTGTTTTTGTCTTTGGTTTGCAACTCTTCAGAACAGTCTTGTATATTGGGATCAAGTGCACCGTATTGTGATCAGAATTAGCTACAGGGGGCCTCAATTTAGCAGTATATGCATTTTGTACATTCCCATAACACTTGTCCAGAGTTTTGTTATTCCATGTAAAACATTTCACATATTGTTCATAGCCAGATAGCACCAGTTCTCATTTTCAGTGGTTAAAATCTCCAAGAATGAAGACCGGGGCTCCTGGTGTGCGTTGCAATTGTTAATGTATACAGTCAGTTATGTAACCAGCAGCTCTTGTGGCATTCGCGCTAGGAGGCACATAGGCTGCACAGAGTACTATATTCCCAAACTCTCTGGGTAAATAAGAAAAAAAATATTAATGCCCATGGTTTTAGAATGGGATGTCCACCAAGCTCATATGTGTGATGGTCAGGTGTCCACTGACTTTTGGACATAGTGTAGCTTGTGTTGAGTGTCATAATTGCTTTGCTTCATGTTGAGTGTCATCCATGTAAGAATTCCTCACCCAAGTCCACTCCATGCGTAAATAATGTTTTATTTCACCCATCATCACACCTATTACTACACCATTATATCCTATTTTAATAAGCTAAATAAATCATAGCCAAATAACGAAATAAAGGTGTCACACGCCACGTGACAAACCCTGGATGGGAACAGAGCAGACTGGAGACACGGACCGGATTTTCTCTCTTTTTTTTTTCTTTTTCTCTGTCTCTCCTCCCAGACATTGGGAGGAGACAGTGGGAGTAGCAGGTGAACATATAACAAACACAAACAAAATCTTCACCCTACTCGCCGTGAAGCTTTCGGGTAAAAACAACAAACTAGAATAACCCAAACTTACGGGACACCGCACCTCTTCCTCCGGAGTTCCCCCGGAACCTTCCCAGGCATACACATATCCAGTGACCTTTCAAGCGCTTCCCACCCATGCATACTGAGACACTCCCCAAAGTGGGAGTTCTGGCAACCAGCCCCCGAGACACTCTCCACTCTTCCAGTGAGAGTTATCAGGCTGTTGCCCAGAAACACTCTCCACTGCCTGAGTGCAAGTTCTCTTTCAATCACACAAATAAAACCGAGGGTGAGAGGTGCCCTCTTTCAGGGCACCCTCTCGCTCCCTATCACGATCACACTGAGGGAGAGAGGCGGACACTCTTAGTGCGCCCCCTCTCCCTCTTTCCCACACACACACAAGAAGCACTCTACTCAGTCACTTTCGACAAACGCACACAAAACTCCCCAACATCCAACACTCCACAATACCATACGCATGCACGCGCACACTTACAATAATATATGCCATTTAGCAGACGCGTTTATCCAAAGCGACTTACAGTAGTGAATGCATACATTTTCAGTATATGTGGCCCCAGTGGGAATTGAACCCACAACCTAAGCGTTGCCAACGCTGTGCTCTACCAACTGAGCCACAGAGAACCACAACAATGACACCACAAAATGACACCACAAACACTCCAAGACAAAGACTAACTGATTCCCCACTCGCCCCACCTGCTCTTAAATAGGCTCACTTTCTGCCTGGCTCAGGTGGGACTCGTGAGGCAATCACCCAATCACAATCACTCACTCACATTCTCACACAGACACCCAATCAGCCAATTGACTTCCATATCAATTGACTGATTGACACCAATTAAATAATAAAATAATAATTAAACCAATTATGGCCTTTGGAGCGACCTTCCGGGCGACAGTTCACTCTCACACCCTGTGAGAGTGCCAAACCTGCCCCCGGAAAGTCTCCCTGCTCCAAAGGCCTCCACAACATGTAAAACACAGGCAACCCTGCCACTCCCATGTGGCCGAGACCGACGTCCTCCACAAAAGGGAACTAGGCTAAATGTGTTCATTTTTATGAACTCTTTCATATCCACATAACAGCAGTTCTGGTAAGCAAATATATTATGTTAAAATGTTAATTCTATTATCAAATGAGTCTTCTTAAAATAAGTAATCATAAAATGGGAAGTTATTGGCTGGCCAGAAATTATTGACAAATTTGGCATGTGGGCCGCCTGCTCTACAGTGAGTTCATTATAAGCGTGTAGCTGCTATGTTAGTATAAAACTACATGAATATAGATATGTTGCCCAAGTACTGTGTACAAATAACATTTTGAGTGGTGATATACAGTAATTGACAAGTGATCTTGTTTCAAATTCTATAGGGCCTTTACCAAAAAGCAGAGGCTTTGTACACAATGGGAGACTTTGAATTTGCCCTGGTGTTTTTTCACCGAGGACATAAACTGCGTCCAGAGCTCCAGGAGTTCAGGCTGGGCATTCAGAAAGCTCAGGAGGCCATCGATAACTCAGTTGGCAGTAAGTACAGCACATTACTTGATTCAGTAGATAGTGTCCATATGGATCAATAGTTATTGATATAATAAAATATACCTTTATTCAATGTAAATACTTACATTTGTTACCTTCCCTTAGTGGCTATTACCTACCTACCTAACTAAGTTTTACAGTCAGTTTTACATTTCTGTTACTTTGCCTAATGTACTGTTCAAGTCCTCCCGAATACAAACTTGTCACTGTCATTGTGGCAGACGGGTATATTATAAGCCAGTGATGTATTTTTGTGCTGATCAGAAGATGGTCAATGTCTGTCTCCCAGGCCCTTCATCCGTGAAGCTGGAGAATAAAGGAGATCTGTCCTTCTTTCACAAAAAGGACGAGGTGAGTTCCTCTGCCTTTTGTTGCCATTCGATTACTCTTCGCCCATTGATTATGTGCATGTGCTGCTAAAGTCTTCTGATTAGCAGGGAAAAACGGTGAAGCCGAAGGGAATACCTCGCACCACGAAGAAGGAGCAGAATCAACAGAATAAGAAGAGCCCCAAGAGTGAGAAGACAGCCAAGCAGCTGCTAGGGGAACTCTACAGCGATAAGGAATACCTAGAGAAGCTGCTCAAAGATGAAGGTGATTGCCCCCTATGGGTTTGAATGGACAAGAGTGGTAACAAAACCCCAAACATTGTTAAAGTTGTGATAGTTGCGAGTTTGAGCATGGGCTATAATACCGGACTGCCGGTCATAGCTAATTGTATAGCCGCTATATCATTAGCTTTGACCGGCAGTCCGCAGCAGTTGGACACGATTGGCATGTGATGACATATTATTAATTCATAAAGCTGTATTTACCAAGACAGTTCACTTTAGCTATGTGCCCGAGATTCAAGCCTGCAACCGTTTATTTCATAAATCATTCAAATAGATCCCCAGTGCATTCAGCCATGACTAAATCACATGGATACTTGTCCCATAGATCTAATCAAGGGGGAGATGCGTAGTGGGGAGAAGGTCCAGGACCTCATCCTCAGCTGCATACATTACCTGGACACACGCACCGAGTTTTGGCGCCAGCAGAAGCCCGTATACGCTCGGGAGAGGGACCGAAAGCTCATGCAGCAGAAATGGAACAAGAGCCAGCAGAGCCCACCCTCCAACCCCACTGTATATGTACTGAAGAGTCTGGAGGAGATTGAAGTCAGTGAGTCCCACGCAGGGAGGAGTAGGGTTGCAGAAGGAATCCAACATATTCCTCTCTCTTTCTGTACTGTAGACCAAGGGTGTCTAACTTGATCCGAGAGGGCCAGTGTGGGTGCAGGTTTTTGTTCCAGTCGAACAACACCCGATTCAACTAGTCAACTAATCGTGGCCTTCAGTCAAGACCATGGTCAGTTGAATCAGGTGTTTTAGTGCTGGGTTATTAACAAAAGCTTGCACCCACACCAGCCCTTCTTGGATAAGATTGGACACCCCTGTTGTAGACATTTGTTAGTTACGTAAGCCAACATTTACTCTTCTGTTCCCAATGTATTAAGACTTATTTAAGAGAAGAGAATGTAGAAATTGTATTGCTGATGTTCAATTATTTTATGATATGCATTTCTGTTCCTGTTGCATCAGTCATTTCTTTTTTTCCTTGATTCTGTATAAAGGGCTTAATATATTAAAGGACCAACTTAGGGTTGTCAAATGCCAGCTGGTATATCATGTAAACAAATGCAATTTTCTGGTAGAGACCCATGTCAGCTAATAATGCTGCCTCTTCTGGTTGTACTGTTTTTCCAGCTATGGCTGCAGGCAATGTGTTGGGGAGCCTTAAAAAAGCACAGCGGGTCCTGAAGACGGTGCAACGCTGGTCAGAGGTAGCTGTACCCAACAAGAATGAGGTCCTGGGCAACCTACACAGCTGCATCGGGAATGCTCTGATTGACATGGAGGACATGGATGGAGCTCTGGAGAGCCACAGGAAAGACTTGGACCTGGCCAGACAGAGGTAAACAGACTGGTGAGGGGAGCAGAATTAAGATCAAGAATTCCGGGTAATCTCAATTTGAGATAAACGTCTGTATTCTTCCAGACTCTATGTTAAGACACTCATACTATACTATAACTTTTAACAAAAGATACTAAATGTAGGGCCATAAAAGCATAACCGACCATAACCCATGCTCACATGACAGTAGCCGTACCACTATAGCCTTCACATGCCAGGCAACTAAAAGGTTGTGGGGCTGAACCTGGTCTGTGATTCGGTGGTAGGCCACCAACCAGATTTCTGCTGGAAGTGGTGTTTTAGGCCAACAAGGGCAGTCTTCTCTCTCTGCTCTAGTGCAGCAATGAGGGTGTTGTTGTTTGGGTGAAACATTAAACCACATGAAAATGAAGTCCTGGTTCACTCAGTTTTAATTATACTTAACAAAAGAGCAGGGGTGTTAACGGTAGTGTCATGTTCAAATTCCCAATCTGGCTCTTTCAATTCATTTCAATCCCTATAAAAATAATTTTATTTGTGATGCCTTTCATTCCCTCCAAGTTCCCACCACTTGAAACCAAGGCTTTCATCAGACATAAGGGAAGGTTTTGCCATAGATATACATTTATTCATCAGTTGTGTAAGGAATCATTTTTGGTTCTATGTTTGCTCCTTTAAACAACAGCATACTCTGATCAGAAATTAGATATGACTTGGTGTTCATATGACATTTCATATTTATTATATTTTTGGCTATTTTATTTTCACTAGCAAACTTACAGATGCAAAATCGAGGGCTCTGGACAACATTGGCCGAGTGTATGCCCGGATTGGGAAGTACATGCAAGCAATAGAGGCGTGAGTAAACACAATCCACCAGTGAATGCTGTGTGTGTCCTGTGAAAGGTTTTTATTGGGAATTTTATTTACTTTTCCCTATTAACTGTAAAACTTATAAATAAATTACTGGTGATTTTATAATGTCTCTGAATGAAAGTGGGTGCTCACATGTATGTGCTCACATTCATAGGCATGGTGCAAGTGTTATTTTCCTGGTATTTGCAGCTGGGAAGAAAAGATCCCTTTGGTCCGCAATAGTCTAGAGAAGACCTGGCTGTTCCATGAGATTGGCCGCTGCTACCTGGAGCTGGAACACTACAAGGAGGCCCGGAACTATGGTTTGCGCTCACTGGAGGCTGCGGATGAGACAGGCGATGAGAAGTGGCAGCTGAACGCCAGCGTTTTGGTGGCTCAGTCAGAGGGTGAGGTGTTACTCCTGTGGGAATCCGATCTGTGATGTAAACAGAAGCAGGAACAGCAAGGCTGTTTATTAGTGTTAGTGTTAATCACAGTATTACAGAGGGGGAAAAATGAACTATTTACTCCTGATTCATTTGCTGTTATTACTGATTGTCATCAGCAATTGAATTCCATATATCAACAGAACAACAATTAAATACCAAATTGTAATAGCAAGTGAAGGGAGAATCACAAAACCGATAGTTTAGTTTCAAACAGTACCAAAGGGTCCCAGAGCGACCTCGAACACAACATAGAGAACCTCAGAACCTAAATAATTTTAGTGAATGATTGTAATATCTAATATTGTAAATATACCACTTGATGTTGCTATACAGTCACACGTTGTAGCCAACTCATTGATTACGTATTTATAATGTATTATAAGCGTTATATGGAATATATTCTATAGCAACGTTAAACACAAAAAGAGCATTTTTATTTACTGCTTGTCATTTTGTTCTATGTGGTATCCTGACTCACAAAAGAGTTGAAAGCTCTTCATTGCATCCTGGAAACGGAGTCAAAGCCTGGGCAGTTTGCCAAATTGTGAAAGGTGAAAGCGGTGAAGGACGAATGAGACACAAGGCCAGGCTACATTAGATAAATCTGTGGCTCTCAAGACCAGATTATGGCTCCGCTATCAAGACCTTCAATTACGTTATCAAAACACGTTTTTGTGTCTCTCTTGTACAGTGAAGCTGGGCAACCACGTGTCAGGTGTGGCACACTTTGAGAGAGCCTTGGAGCGGGCCATGCTTCTGCGTGACAGCCCTGCCAAGGAGGCCATTCAGAAGGTAATGAGTTCCTGGGCCTCCATTCCTTACTGACTTTCTCACAAGTTAAATTCCCTCAATTCCACTCAAAACACCCTTTTTTTGGCCTCCCATGTGGCGTAGCAGTAAGAGCATCTGACCGGGACGCATGCTGCCCAATGCGACCAGGGTTCGATTCCACCGGCCGCACCAGCTCGGCTCTGGCCAGGAGGGCCACTAGGGTGCAGCAATTGGCTGTCCACCACAAGGAAGGGGGAGGGAAGCCTAAATTAGCTTGCTGCGTATAAGAGTGGCTCTATGTGTACCAGAGTTACAGTTGATGGTTTGGTAAGTTCCGACTCGGAGGAGGCGGTACATTGCCTTTGTCACTGTAGGTCTCAGGACTACAAGGGTATAATTGGCTACTAGATTGAAATGGGGAATAATCTGAAACAAAATCTTTTGCAGTTGAGCTTTGAGTTTGCTTTTACTTTTACAAAGGTCTCTATGTCTGTGTGTGCCTTTTTGCATATTGTGCCAGTGTGGTTTGTGTAGCTCTTTCACCTGCATGATTCAAACCTGATTATGAATATCATATCGAAAAAGCACACACGAGAGTGATATTAATGCAAAACCCCTCAACAGCAACATCCAATTAGAATTGGGAGGAGTGGTAATCTGACCATTTATCTGTGCACCGTGTTGGGTTCTGAGCTGAACTTCAAGGTGTTACATTTCTGTCTCATAGCTTCACAGGTGAACAGAAGAACACTGATCAGCACTGTTGTTGTGTCTCCTCATTCAGGCCCTTTCTGAAGCCAGGCAATACCTGGCAGAGGAGTCCAAATAGAAGCTTTCCATTAGGTGTGGGGCCAGTGAACTACAGAAGAGGAAATGTTGGTTTAAGTGATGGCTTTTAAATTTTTATGTACAGAATTGTGTTCTTCTTTTAATAGAACATCTGATCAGTGTCTTGTTATGCCTTTCTGGGCATGGGATGTAAGGATGTATTAATAAAAATAAATCATACTAAGTTGTCTGTTGAAAATGAAATTTAATGAATTTTCTATTTTTCTATTGATGCATTCAATTATTTTGTAATTTGGATTTACTTATTCAGCTACCACTCACACATGTTTGTTTAGAAGGACACAGCGACTGGAACTTAATTCTGCTGCTGAGTAGTTTGGCTTTAAGTGTGAACAGCTGAAGTTGACATTTTCCTTTACTTTATTTCAACTTGAAATAAAGTCAAATGCTGTGCAAGTAATTTAATGTTATACTTATACTTAAAGACCAAATGGCAAACCCCATAGCAGGAGGTTTGAAATCTGTCCACATTTTAGTGGCGTCCATTGCTTAGAACTTCCATCCTGGCAAATACCAAAACTACAGCCTTAAGAATGGTACTCACTGACTTGTTATGCTGTACAGCAGATAGACCGACGTAGTGGCCCTGCAATGCACTGGAAAGGGGGATAATTCAACTTCAATATTACACTGAACCTGTGTAACTTTTAGGCTCAAACACAGCTCCCACTGAAAGGTAACACACAAGACACACTAGCTCAGAGGTGGGGTGCTACCTGACTAAAATAACTCTTTGTATGAATAATACATTGAAATTATCTATATTTTAAACCTGATCCATCAAGACAACTGTGCAGTCATTGGCACATTGTACTGGTGCTGTGTTCTATTCTTATAGCTTGATAGGCCCCTTCCTTCAAAGGATTTAACTTAAGAGTGTGTGAGAAGAATGAGGCAGGGTTTTCACTCTTGCTTACAATTTTTTTTAGTTTTGCACGTGGTGTAATATAATTATTGTTTGGGACAGACACTAAAGTTACTTAGAATTTGTTACCATGCCATTAGTTGAAAATTAATTTGTTGCTCTGCTTTTAGTAATCTCATTTTCTAGTGGGAAGACAGTCCCTTGTATTTTTGCTCAATACAGGAGAGGGAGTGAAATAAATCTCTTGTAATGCTCAGCCACACAGCCATGTTAACAATGGAACTGCTGTCAGAATAATCTCTTCTGCCAATGTAGGCAAATCAATGGAGCACCAAGCCTGATGAGTATAGACTGGCACTATCCACTTCATCAAGCTGAATATCATATTAAATTATAATCTTATATTCCCTCCAAAACTATTTCAGGTTCCCCATCTTTTGTACTTAAATATTATTTCTGTCATGTGCCAAACAAACCTCCAATGTGACCTGTAATGTTGTGGCAAAACAATTGTGATTCACCAACATAAAAATATATGATTTATAAATGATGTAGCACTTCAACACAGTGTTCAGATCCTATACTGGCTTTTAGGTTTATGTGTGTCTTGCATTTGCAAAATAAATAATTTGGCAGTTGATACATTGGCCAGCTGTTAAGGGTTTACAGCTTACAGTGCACATTAACACCGAAAAAATAATTCCGCTTCCAAACTTGTTTAAGGATGATGATTTTCACTGAACATCTTCAATTGATGATAGAATCACGAGCTACGAATGATTGTAGAATGCCCACGTGCACGCTGACATGCGCCCCGCCCTTTATGACCAGTTTTGCGCGTGCACGAGCTGGGCACGGTTTCCGTTTTGTTTTGTGAATATTCGCCAGGGGGAGATTTCTACAGAAAGCACCGATTCTCAAAACGCTGAACTAGCGCTCAGTGACACACGTTCTGTAGTGGGACACGTCTGCTGAATCAAACTGCAACTGTCTGAGAGTGAGTTCTGTATTTGACATGTGTTTCTGCGACATGTATTATTGATTTTAAAAATGTATCTTATCGGAGCGCTGCTAATTTAGACAAATCTGTTACATTTATAGGTATCTGGCTAATGTGCTTCATATAATGTCTTAACTACCACAGTCGGCACTTTATTGATAAAACATTTTAATTTTTGATATAGCTTTGGCAGTGTGCAATCTTTCTTCCGGATTTGATAGTGCTACGCTGTTTTGTCTGCAGCTTAATGATGGCAGCCACTCCCCGTTTTATATTAGCTAGCGTGATTCTTTGTTAGCTAGCAAGCTATCTAGCTAGCGCGTTAAAATTGCACTATATCCTCGTGGTTGCACCCACAGTAGCTTTTTTGGCAGTATTTGTTCTAGGTTTTGTTCAAATGGGTGTCCCTGTGTTGTAACACGTTCTCATTCGTGTATGTAAGTCGATGACTGTTTTTTAAAAATTGTATTCTTGTTAAAGTTGACCCGTACATTATCCAGATGAAGACGAGTATAACATGTCCATTCTCACACACTTTACCGTGAAATTGTTAGTGATATTTAGGTGTGTAATAATAGTATTATCTATCCCCGATGAACAAAGAACTCGCCTTATCAGACACAGGTGTTCTGTTCTCACTTTGGCCTAACATTAGTCAGCAACACGTTTGCGCTCAATGTGCAACACACCCCGTTGCAGTTTTTGGACCTTGAAATATTGCAATTTCTTAAATGTGCTAGGTGGCAGAATATCCTGAGGATTTTCTGTATGCTTTTATCGCATTTTTTGTGTGCTGTACTTCCCTGTAATTGAACAATGTGTTATGTTCCATTGTATCTTAGTGTTTAAGCTATTTATGAAATACAGTGGAAAGAACGTATGTTTTATTAATCATTCGTTAGCATATGGATAACATTTAGTCAATCTAATTTAGGGTAAAGTAAGCAGAGTAGTGAAAGCTGTGTAGAATTAATATTTAAAGTTAAACAGGTTGTCTATTTCAATTGTAAAACATGGTAGCTCAGAATAAAATCAAGAAATACAATTGATTATAAGTGTGGTTATAACAGGCATTGTTTCTTCTCAGATTTATTACATTTCTTCCACAAGGACCTGCTGTATCCCGCAGCTGTTGAGTGTAAGTATGGAAGGGCAAGAAGTGGAACAAACTCCACTACAGCTGGAATCAGCATCTGAGACGCTAGAGCAGCAAAAATCAGTGCAAGAAAAACAGGAGGAGGAGGAACCAGAATTACAGAAAGAGAAGCCAGGCTCTGAACCAGAACCAGAGCCTGAGAAACAGCTGGACCCAGAACCAGAGAAAGTGCTAGAATCTGAAACTGAGAAACTGTCTGAACTA
Organism: Aldrovandia affinis; assembly: GCA_029706075.1. NCBI lineage: Eukaryota > Metazoa > Chordata > Actinopteri > Notacanthiformes > Halosauridae > Aldrovandia > Aldrovandia affinis. The sequence goes on along the minus strand of JAINUG010000013.1, from coordinate 5,278,677 downwards.
GTGTCTGAGAAGCAACTGGAATTGGAACCTCAGACTCAGTTGAAACCAGATCCTGGGAATCACCTGGAGTCAGAGCTGAGTCCCGTGAAGCAGCTGGAACCAGAACCTGAGAAGCAGCCTGAACTGAGTCCCCTGAAGCAGCCGGAACCGGAACCAGAATCTGAGATGCGTCCGGAACCAGAGAAGCAGCCAGAGTTGAGTCCCATGAAGCAGCCGGAACCAGAACCTGAGAAGCAGCCTGAACTGAATCCCCTGAAGGAGCCAGAACCAGAATCTGAGAAACATCCGAAACCAGAACCTAAAAAGCATCCGGAACCAGACCCTGAGAAACATCCAGAACCTGAGAAACATCCAGAACCAGAGAAGCAGCCTGAACTGAGTCCCTTGAAGCAGCTGGAACCGGAACCTGAGAAACATCCAGAACCAGAACTTGAGAAACATCCGGAACCAGAGAAGCAGCCAGAGTTGAGTCCCATGAAGCAGCCGGAACCAGAACCTGAGAAGCAGGTGGAACCAGAACCTGAGAAGCAGGTGGAACCAGAGCCAAAGCAAGTGCAAGAACCAGAAACACAGGCTGAACCAGAGATGAAACCAGAACTAGAGGCAGAGAAACAGGAACAGGAAGAGCTTCTGCTTGAGAGACAGGAGGAACAGCAGCAGCAGGCCTCTGAAATGGAAACACCTGCACCAATTGTGCCAGGTTCACTTGCCTTTGCTATCTTGGAAGAGGAGCATACCAAGACTGCCGTGCGCACCTCTCGTACCCTCATAGTTCTTAGGGGTCTGCCTGGCAGTGGCAAAACCCGACTGGCCAATGCCATCAGTGAGCACTACCAGGGCGTCTGCACCATTGTCTCTGCTGATGACTATAACATCAAACCCGAAAATGTTAACAACTCTGAGGGGCACAAGGCCCTGGATGAGGCGGTAGTTGTCTGTTGCACATCTGGAACCGCAGTGGTAGTGGTAGATGACACCAACCACACCCACGGTCGACTGGCTAGGCTGGAGGAGCTGGCAGAGCAGCAGAAATACTACAGCCTCTTTTTGGAGCCCCGCACCGAGTGGGGCCAAGACGTGGAGCAACTGGTCCAGAAGAACAAACGAGGACTTGACAAGAGCCAGATTCAAGCCTTGAAAGGCCCACTGGAGGAGACCTGCCTGCCCCTTTTCTTTGGCTGGTTCCTGTGCCCCGCCTTTCAGGACAAGCTGAGAAGCATGGCCAAGGATTTCCTTAAGACCCTGACGGGCTTGGAAGCTTTTAAGAAGCACCTCGGCGACTGTAAGTAAACCAAAATAGGTTATATATTCGCAAAAATTTGATGCATGAGAACAGGGTGCATTAAAGTACAGTAGTGATTATTTCCTAGCTGTCAGATCTGGATTAGGAATCCACATCAGAAATGCCTGTTTCCAGACTGGCCTCAAGCCTGAATGTGTGTGTGCTGCTGGTATCAATCTAAAATGCATTCCATTGTAGTTACTGGTGAAGCTGAGAAGGAGGTGGACCTGGAGCATTATTTTCAAGACCAGGGCAGGCTCCACTGCACCACCAAGTTCTGTGACCACGGCAAAGCAGAGGGCTCCAAGGAATATGCGGAACAGCAGGTCAGTCCTGGGCCCAGTGCAGAAAATAAGCTGGAACAGGAAAGAGAAATCCTGGAGTCCAATGAGTAGGAGTGTTGTTTCCAGTGTCCTGGAAAAAATCCTTGAAAAATTGTCTCAATCTTCTCCCCTAATCATCTCCATTTACAGTATGTTGGCAACACAATCCTTTGCCTTCCGTACCCACCATGATTCCCCAGTTTGTCACTGTAAATGCGAATTGGCCCTCAGTTGATCTTTTTGGCCAGATAAAGGTAAACAAAAACTGAATTCATGGCAATAATCATAATTGCAAAGGAAAATAAAATTAGTACAACTGAACTGAAAATGAATCCAAGCCCAATGTGGATACAAAAAGGCTCAGCTATCGCACAATCCATCATCATGATTCGTAGATGCTTTCTGTTGTTGATTAAATTGTTCTCAAACATTATGTATGTCCACGTTATTTTAATGTGCAAACACCAGCCACTGTAGAATCATGCCCATTAATGGTGTGTGCATTTGTTTTCATTGCTGTAGTTCAGTGAAGAGAACACAGATGAAGTCTGTAGTGTTTTAACGTAGATGTGATGTAACATTACATTTGTATTGTTTCTTATACGGAGCCACCAGTTTTGACAAGTCCATCGGCACTTCTTCACTTTATATTTACATATTTAAAACTCTTATTCTTACTGTCTATATTCCCCTTTTTACTGGTTCTGGAACTGCTAAAAATGTTTAATGTTTACTGTTTTTCTGTTTTGTATATTTATGTATATTTCTGCTATTGGTTAATACTTAGTTGTTGCTTGCCATGTCCCAAGAATGTAATTGTTCAGAATGACCTTGTGGTATACTGTGCACTTGATAAATAAAACACTTTGACTTTGAAGTCAATAGTTTTATTTATTTTTTCCAAAAAAGAAGTGCCATTTATATTGCCATTGACACACAACCTCACAATGGGTTCTCGTTACAGGTTGTGAAGGATCGCTACGGCAGCATGTCAGAGCTGATGCTGAGCGCCCTCTTTCTCACACCGCGCACGCTGGGCGCGAGAGTGTCCTTCACCGAGGAGCAGCTGCAGCTGTGGCCTGCCGGAGCGGAGAAGGAGGCCGCGCCCGACGCTGACCTGCCCCCCGGCAGCCGCGCCCACGTCACGCTGGGCTGCGCGGAGGGCGTGGAACCGGTGCAGACGGGCCTCGACCTGCTGGAGCTCATTCAGCAGCAGCAGGGCCAGGAGGGCGAGCAGGTGCAGGACCTAGAGCTAGGGTCACTCGCCTACTACGGCAAGGGTGCGTGGGTCCTAAGCCTGCGTGAGTCCATCCTTGCCCCGGCCTGCTTCTCTGGCTTCTACGGCCCCAAAAAAGAGGATGGCAAGAAGGAAGGGGAGAAGAAGAAGAAGTTCAAATGCAACCTCCAGTGAAGCAGGCAGCAGTATTGGTTGGGTAGCTCAAACTCTTTCTTGTTGTTTTTCTTTTTTTTGTATTGAGTTTTTTTGGTGTAGGTCATGCATGCTTTTAGATGTATTTCCTCCCCTGGTTAGGGCGATTAGGGGAGTGTGTTAGTAGGCCCACAGCCTTGGAAAACCCTGCCCCCTCCCTCTGCTCAGCAGCACAACCAAAGAGGCCTTGAAACCGGTGTATGGTTCCACTGTGCTCTATGTTCAGTCACCGTCATCAGCAGGTATACTGCTCGATGGCTGCTTCACCACCCTCCATACTTCAACACACTATACCCCTACATTTAGTGTTCTCAAGTGATCAGGTAGGGCTACGTTGTCAGTGGGTATGGGTTTCTGAGATTGTTCTATACTCATTGAATAATGATGTATTACATTTGCACATACAGAGAAGTTATCCCACTCTGATAATTGAAATGTTGCATGCTGGGTAAATTGCAAAGCTGCCTTATGAAATACTCAATGAATGGGAAGCGCATTTTGTGACTGGTAATTTCCTGTGGGTTGCAGTTATGAATTGAATGTTACAGCCGTGTTGTGGTGTTCTATGTGCGTGTTTGTGGGCGCGGAGGGGAAAGCAATGTAATTTTCATCATGGGCCAAAGAGATGATCTTGGGCGTATGTCAATGTGAGTGTTCTTTGTGCTGTCTTAGACTGTGAAAGCTATTCATAGAGATCCTTCCTGCAAAATGCTTTGCACAATGCTGCGGTACACAAAGGGAGAATACTGATGAATGTGCAGTAGGTAGCATTAGATGGTATAAGGTTATTAGTGTACACATCAATTACTGTGAAGATTTTTTTATTACTGGTTCCTTACTGCATTTCCACATCGTGTGAACGCTGAAGTACTCTAAATTGCACTTATTTTCTCTTTCCTTCTCTCTGTGGTACTTAACAGTGCTCTTTGCACACTATCAACTGTTTTGTTACTCTTAACTGATATGTAGAGCTGCAGTTAACCATGCTTGTGTAGTTCTAACTAAGGTACTATATTTTTGCACTTATGTAAGCCTTTTTCTTTTGTACACTAAATAAAGAATCTGTTTGGCTCCAATGGTGAGAAGGGTAGTTTGTTGCCTATCAATACGTAGGAACAAACTTACTAAAAAGGTGCTTTGACGAGATCAACAAGTATCACTTTCTCGGGGGAAAAAGAATAAGCCACTTCGACAGTGTCTGAACAGAAGTATTTGAACGCCCATGCTGTCATGACTTTATCTCCTCACAACAAACCCCCCAACCCAATTTCACCTGTACAATTCCTTGTTCCAACTCCAAGTAGTCTTTTACGTGTTTGCCAGAATGACCAGCAGGTGTCACTGCTTAGTCATTGTGAATAACTTGCAGTTATGATTTTGAGTGATGGGACATTTTGAAGTGGGGGACGGGGGGAGAGCTGGAAGCAGGGCCAGCTCAAGGCACAGGCCATACAGACAGCTGCCTGGGGCGCCAGGTCGCCCTCACAAAAACAAAATCGCTGGTGGCTGGTGGGTGCCCTCTCCTTTCCTCCCATTGAACAAATAAACTAAAATAAATACACTGCACCCCTGTTCTGTTCCTCACACAATGTTTGGCCTGCACTTTGACAGAGATGCTGTTACTGAGGTGGGGGATATGATGCCTGGGTGCTTGCTGAAAGTGGGGGTTACGTGCGCGCATCACAGGCAACCCAAGAGACGTGCTGTCGCCTGTCGGGTGACGGGGTCAGAGAGGCACGCACTACTGGTGCAGTCAGGCAGAGAGCCAACATCAGCGCGACGCAAGATCGATATCAGGGTCGGTATTCACAAAGCATTTTAAGGGTAAAAGTTGGTCCTAACTCGGCAATTTAGGACTCCTAAATTTTTGGGATAAGAGTATTTCACAAAGGGTTTGAGAGCTAAAAACAGTTAAGTCCAGGAGAAGTTGGAAGCAGTCAAGAGGACTTCTAAGTCGCTAAAGACCTACTCACAGCGATCCAAAAATGGCTGCTGCCGGCAATCGTCGTCGCAATCGCGTCAACACTTTGGAGATATTGAATGATACAGAACTCATAAAAAGGTACCGCCTCAATCGCGAGGGTATTATGATAGTAGTAGAGCTAGTCAGAGGTGCAATCACGTCACCAACAAACAAACAACCCGATAACAGCAGAGATCAAGGTGTTGACAACTCTACGCTACTTGGCCACAGGGAAAATGCAGCTATGCAGCCCCGTTATGCTGGTGTCAAGAGTACCCAAGGATACTGTACACCACTGAGGCAGTTGGCGACAGTTCCTTGGGTGCTGTGCCTCCTAATGAATACATTAAATATGTATTACAGATTACATTATCTTCGGTGACATGTTTAGCGAGATGAATTTATGGATGACAACATGTTCATTTTTGTATATAGGCTGAATGCATTAAATGATAGAATAAAACATTGTGGTGTAGTCTATAGTGTAGGCCCTAGTTGTGGATGATTGGCCTAATGTTGTCACCTGTGGCAGCTGTTTGTCGCTTGTATTCTGCAATCTCTTGCCTCGCATGAGACTGCAGAGAGAACCACCGCTTCTCGCATTCATCAGTGGTTCTCGGGAGGAGTGGGAAGCCGTGTTTATTTCCATGCGAATGCTTTCTCATGCTTCTTTTTTGGTTTGCGTTTGCGTTTATTGTCAGCCATGGTGATTCTAGTCTGGATAATTGGAAGACTGCTTATATAGATACCCGCTGATTGTTTACAAGATGCATGCATGTAACACATTGACTAGTCAGTATTCTTGGTTTCATGTTAAATCAGTGACACATAGCCTACATTTGTATTTTAGAATCTTTATTAGAATATAACAGGAACAGGTAGGCCTACATACCCCTTTACAGTAGCATATAATTTATTTTCTAGGTTGAAATCACAGGCAGAGACCCATCCCCTATATCAGCCAATCGCTGTGGGCATTCTTAGTTAGCTCGTTCATGAGACACAACGTCATGCATAGCAACGACGTCAACCCCGCCCTCACTCTTAGCTTGAAAATTATTTGACTTCTTTAGTATGAGTTTTTTGCAGCTTTGTGAATAGGTTTTAAGAGGGGACTCTCAGCTAGAATGTTTCACCCAAATACCAATCTCGCCTAGGGCACCAAAATGTGTAGAGCCGGCCCTGGCTGGAAGCATGAGCTTTGTATGGGTATCAACAAAGAACCACCTCAAGATCAGGAGGATGTGATACAATCTGACAACCTGAAACTAATGTGAAAAATTGCACAGAATGAAATCATTTGAAATCAAATTGAAATCTTGAATATCTTCTTTGTATTCGTTGATTCGCATACAGGTAACTGCCAAAATAAAGGAAACGTGAGTAAATGAGGGATACAGAGTATATTGAAAGCAGATGCTTCCACACGTATTGTTGAGTTAAGCAATTAATATCCCTCATGCTTAGGGTCATGTATAAGAATACTGGCCAGGCCCAGTTGCTCATAATTTTTGTTACAGAAAAAGATCTGAGTGGCGATTCTTGGGGCAGGAGCTTCAGTGACAGGCCGCTCAACTTGCTGATGTTTCACAAGGAAGATTGGCTAAGGTGATGTTGGCATGGAAGACAGAGAGAAAGACCTTAACTAGGGGCAACTGTGGTTCAAAGGTACATACTCCTCGACTGTGGTATCCTTGCATCGGTTCGAGATGCAAGGCAAAACAGACAAGCAACTGAATCAGTTGACTGCAAATATCAATCTAGGGCGTGAGCAGGTAGTTTCCGCAAGAACAGTCCATCGAGAATTTCGGAGAGAGGGATAATGTGGTTGGGTTGCCGTGCATAAACCCTTATTACACTGAAAAATGCATGTTCAATTACAAGCAAGAAAACAACAGGCAGTGGAGAAAAGTCATGGTCAGATTAATCATCCTTCACCCTGTTCTCAACAAGTTTATGAGTGCATGAGTGACACACACCAAAGCAAACCTACAGGCTTGAGTGCTTGTTTCCCACGGTGAAGGGTTGTGGGAACTGTTAAGATGTGGGGTAAAATCTGGCATGATTTAGATTCACTCAACCCCTTAGAAGGCAAGTTAAGTGCAAATAAATATTAAGCGATTCTGAGTGAACACCTTCATCCTATAATATACGAATATTTACAACACATTTAAAACGGCATGTTCAGTTTCTGTATAAACATTCCAAATGACAAAATAGATTGGATGCATCCGTCAAAATGTAATATTAAATGTTTACAGAGTAGTTTCCCCCGAAGTACTCTGTCCTGAGTGTCCTCTGCTCTGAGTTTCTGTTTCTATTTACCTCCATAGACTTCCCGATTCAGCCGATTGGTCCATGCTCCAATGACGTAGATCAATCCAACAGGGACTATGTTCTGATTGGATATTGGTGGGGTTTCTTAGAGGGTGTACTTGTTTTTTTTAATGTGCACATTTCGACGTTACTTGCTTTATACGTGCTTATAAAAACGTTTATTTGTGAAACACAGAAATGTGGGTATTTTCTCGCCAGGGATCGATGAAATAAACGTTTTCTCAGCTCGGCCCACCATCTAATAGGACAGGACAACCCTATCCAAGTGGGTAGAAACGACATGCCCCCATGCAGAGGACAGCGGAGTACGTCAAATGCGCGAAATTGACCATTGTAACTGACTGTTCGGGCTATGGTTAGGTTTAGGGCTTTCGGTTTGGGTTAGTATTAGGGTTCGGTCATGGGCAATGTAAAATCGGAAGAAGAAAAAAACAGGCCAATCACATCTCGAATCGCATCTCGTCCTCCGCATGGGTGGCATCTAGCCTCTGCCATCCTCCAGCTCATCGGAGTTAACACAGCAACAAAAAGGCAGGGCAATAGTGTCTCGTCTCTTTCTGCTCCATGCCCAGTGGCTGTAAATTGATAAATTTATGGTGTTATAGGACTTTTGTTTTCCCACTCTGATTCATCGCCTGATAATATCCACATGGATCATGTTAAGCAACTTCAAATGACCGTTAGCCAATTGGTGACCTAGTACTGTAGCGTTTCACTTCCCCCACTGTAACGCTACATAAAACTCGCACTCACTTATTGTACTTTCTCTTTCTCTTCCCTCGTTCCCTACAACAAATGGAGCAGAAAGCTCTGAGAGACAGGCCTCACTCCGGATTAATCTCTCTCACAACCTCTAGATCCGCGTCCAGCGTTATCTAACTGAGATGAAACGCTTTGAATTAGAAGTTGACGCGTTTACCCTGTCGAAAACTGACTGTATCCACCACGAAATCAGTTTTATTAGCCATACTTCGCTATCGTTCTGCAACATAGCAAGCTACCATCTATTGAGTCAAAATCCGTCAACAATCTGCCCGAACGACTCATCGAGAGGACAGACGCATACCTCCCGCGAGCAACGGAAATAAAGCGCTATGGATTCGTCACGTCGGACACCCGCAAACAACCCTTCTCAGCCTGACTCAACCAGCCACAAGGACCTTCCTACACACGCAGTAAGACTGATACAAACACACAGGCTAACTAGATTAGAGGACTTACGTTTGTTGTTTATTTTAAATGTATTTCAGAGTGTATTCATTGTGTTTTGTGCTTTGCATATACGTACCACACAGTTTGCTAGCCAGCTACAGCTAACGGGTATCGCATAGCTTGGACAGTGGTAGCATCTATTAGTAACGTTTCTTTACGACCCGCCTTCTTTTAACCGAGATCTTTTCGTGCGATCGTATTAACCATTCCACTGATATCTAACACCGTAGGTATTTGATCTAATTCATTCTGGTGAATAGTCGCTTGACTAATTAGCTAGTCAATAGCTAAATAGTTAAATAGCTAAATAGCTAAATAGCTAAACTTGATTCAGCGCGGTGCGCGCATATGGAGAAACACGTGTGCGCGCACGCACACAAACGCACACATTGTTCCCATTCTATCTCCATCCTACCGTCACATTACAAATCGGTTTTACTTCTATTTATCCCCCTTTCACCACCGTAAATTTTAGTATGTTTTTTTTGTTAATCCTGGTCGTCAGTCTGATTATTGTTTGGATAAATACTTGAGCCTACCACCTTAAAGAGCTTACGCCTGTTGTTAGGTTACTTATCATTGTCATTGTAATATTTTATATTAAAATTCATAATCGTAATTTTAGAATTAATTGTATGAGACTGATACATTAAGATTGCTATTCATGTTTTGTCGTATGGTATAGCTGATCCAAGTCACATACATTTCTATTATGATATTCATTATTGTAATTTTGATGTTATAAATTGAAATTCATGAATATAATTAATGATAAAATATATGATCAGTCTTGGATACCCTTTTACAGGGCCCAGCAACCCATTGTCACTACATGATTTGGTTATCACATAAGGACATGCATGTACAGTGCCCTCCAGAATAATTGGCACCCTTGGTAAAGATGAGCAAAAAAGGCTTTGTAGTTCATCAGCTTGATCTTACACTCAAAATATGGGCGAAATCGAACCTTTAATTGAAGTGGAATTATTAAAAGAAAAAAAAGTCCTTATCAAAAAAATGAACATTTTTCTCAAAAACGTGTGTCACAATTATTGGCACCCCTGCATTTAGTACTTTGTGCACCCTCCCATTCCCAAGATAACAGCACTGAGTCTTTTCCTATAATACTCGATGAGGTGGGAGAACACATAGCAGGGGATCTGAGACCATTCCTCTATACAGAATCTGTCCAGATCCTTGGTCCTCGCTTGTGGACTCTCCTCTTCAGCTCACCCCACAGGTTTTCAATGGGGTTTAGGTCAGGGGACAGGATGGCCATTGCAAAAGTTTGATTGTGTGGTCAGTGAACCATTTTTGTGTGAATTTGCAGGTATGCTTTGTATCATTGTCCTGCTGGAAGATTTAACCACAACCCAGTTTTGGTCTCCTACCAGAGGCAGCCAGATTTTGATCTAAAATCTCCTAGTACTTGATGGAGTCCATGATGCTATGTGTCCTAACAAGGTTCCCAGAACCTTTGGAAGTAAAACAGCCCCACAACATCACAGGTTCATCACCATACTTCACAGTGGGTATTAGGTTATTTTCTGCATGATCATCCCTCTTTTTATGCCAAACCCACCTCTGGTGTTTGTAGCCAAAAAGCTATATTTTTTATCTCATCCGACCATAGAACCCGGTTCCACTCAAAGTTCCAGTGACGTTTAGCAAACTCCAGGTTCTTACGTTCGTGGTTTGATGACAGCAGAGGCTTTCTTCTGGCAAGCCTTCCAAATAGATAGTTGGCATGGAGGTGGCATCTAAGTTTAGTTTTGGAGACTTGGTGACCCCAATACAGCTCTGACCCGTCGAGGCATGGACTCCACAAGACCTCTGAAGGTGTTCTGTGGTATCTGACACCAAGACGTTAGCAGCAGATCCTTTAAGTCCTGTAAGTTGCGAGGTGATGCCTCCATGGATCGGACTTGTTGGTCCAGCACATCCCACAGATGCTCGATCGGATTGAGATCTGGGGAATTTGGAGGCCAAGTCAACACCTTGAACTCTTTGTCATGTTCCTCAAACCATTCCTGAACAATTTTTGCAGTGTGGCACGGCACATTATCCTGCTGAAAGAGGCCACTGCCATCAGGGAATACCGTTGCCATGAAGGGGTGTACTTGGTCTGCAACAATGTTTAGGTAGGTGATACGTGTCAAAGTAACATTCACATGAATGCCAGGACCCAAGGTTTCCCAGCAGAACATTGCCCAGAGCATTACACTGCCTCCGCCGGCTTGCCTTCTTCCCATAGTGCATCCTGGTGCCATCTCTTCCCCAGGTAAACCACGTAAACGCATCCGGCCATCCACATGATGTAAAAGAAAACGTGATTCATCAGACCAGCCCACCTTCTTCCATTGCTCCATGGTCCAGTTCTGATGCTCACGTGCCCATTGTAGGCACTTTTGGCGGTGGACAGGGGTCAGCATGAGCACTCTGACTGGTCTGCGGCTACGCAGCCCCATACACAGCAAGCTGCGATGCAATGTGTGTTCTGACACCTTTCTATCAGCCAGCATGAACTTTTTCAGCAATTTGTGCTACAGTAGCTCTTCTGTGGGATCGGACCAGACGGGCTAGCCTTCGCTCCCCACGCCCATTAATGAGCCTTGGGCACCCATGACCCTGTTGCTGGTTCACCGGTTGTCCTTCCTTGGACCACTTTTGGTAGGTACTAACCACTGCATACCAGGAACACCCCACAAGACCTGCCGTTTTGGAGATGCTCTGACCCAGTCGTCTAGCCATCACAATTTGGCCCTTGTCAACGTTGCTCAGATCCTAACGCGTGCCCATTTTTCTAGCTTCCAACACATTAACTTCAAGAACTGACTGTTCACTTGCTGCCTAATATATCCCACCCCTTGGCAGGTGCCATTGTAACGAGATGATCAATGTTATTGGTTTTAATGTTGTGGCTGATCGGTGGATATATACCCCAGTGAAACAGGACTCAGGTGAACTGAAAAAATATATGTCAATGGTAATAGGTGGGAGTAGGAGTAAAAGGGTGCCCAGTTTAGAAAAAAATTGATAAACTGGATAAGAGCATCTGATAAATGCATAAAATGTAAATGTAATGTTTTTGGAATAATTTTACTTCAATTAAAGGTTCGTTTTCTGTCATATTTTGAGTGTAAGATCAAGCTGATAAGCAACAAAGACATCTTTTTCAGAGGCTTTTTTACTTATCTTTACCAAGGGTGCCAATAATTCGGGAGGGTACTGTATATTTCCTACATAACTGATGCGTGAGGAGGTACTTGGCTCAATTTTTATCGAAATAATTTCAGACAGTTTAAATTAAGAAAAAAAACATTTCTCTATTTTACAAAGAGCTAAATTAAACACAATTCTGAAAACCACTAGAGGGCGAAACCCCACAAAGTAAACAGGCTCTGTCTGACCAAGCCTAATTTTGAAACACTGCCCTCTAGCAGTAGTTGTCAAATTATTCACAAACACTTGCACTGTGGTTAAATTAGCTGTTTAAGATACAGTTTATATGCATTTTGTGAGCTATCTAATTAAGCTAAATACAATATATAGTTTCAATGACTAACAATGTTCTCAATCACTATTGAAGAGCACTAAGTTGGTCATCTTCTGTATTATTGTCAATTAACTTGAATACATAGCATAGCCTTGCTGTGCCCCATTGGGTGAGTAATACAGTGTGTTCTCTATGCCCTGTGAAGTTGCCGTAGTTACATCGCATCACTTGCAATTGGAATCCATGTCACACATGCGTTCTGTATAATTTGGGTTTGACAACCCCACGTGTAAACTCTCTGCGCATCAGTTAGTTTGATAATTGAATCAACAATTCAGTTTCTTTCCCACTTCAGCGACAGACGTGGAAAACATTAGCAGAGCCCACGGCTTGGCTGCAGACTACCTGGAAGCCTTGGATAAGCGTAGCTACAGCGATTGTAGCCATGAAATTTCACAGCTAATTAATGAGGAGTGAAATCCTCATGTCCGGTCCTCAGACCGACAGAAGCTACTCTCCTGCCTGGTTTTGAACCTCTTCCGACAAGTTAGCATTGCTGCAAATAAAAGCAATGAACAAGCAGCTGAGCTACAAAAGCTTAAAGTGTCAACCAGTAATATGGTCACGGAGAACCAGGTTCTCCAAAAGGAGCTCAGAGCCACCACCTAGGAAACTATGGCCCACCAGCCAGCAACCATACGCCACCTAGAGGAGTTACACTCTGCTAGATTGGACTTCACAGCTTGTCAACAAGAGTTAGCCATATGTAGGCAGGAATGTTATGTGTTAGTTCAAGATAAAAGAAGGACTGAGTTCAACCTCAGCCGCACTGAGAGACAGTTGCACAAAGTCAAGCAAGAGCTCACATAAGCTCAAGCTGACATAAATTGGTGGAAGAGAGAAGCCATTGGTGTCCAGAAACACAATGACAGTTTCTCTGGTGTGATGCTGATCATGGACCCTGAAGAGAAGAAGCTGTAGGCACTACCAATACATGCATTCCTTTCACACTTTTTGGAGAAGACCTTTGTCTTAATTCTAATCAGTGCCAGTCTGAACTTGGCACACTAGCTTTCTCTTCTCACCACAAAGAAGAGACACACAGGTCCCACAGCGACTCTGGCTTTTCAGAGGAACATTCATCCGACTGCTCTCTGCTGCACCAGGGAAAGGAGCCCCACCATTCAGCTTCCCCTTCTCGCCACAGAAGTGAGACAAAGAGTTCCGACTCTGACTATCACTATCACAGCTATTTTCCAGTTTTCCCTTTCTTCTACAACAGGGAATCGGAGAAGTCCCACAGTGACTCTCGCTATTCTTCTCCTCACTATTATTCTCCTCCTTCTCCATAGCTTGGACAGTGGTAGCATCTATTAGTAACGTTTCTTTACGACCCGCCATCTTTTATCTGAGATCTCTGCATGCGATCACCTTAAAGAACTTACGCCTGTTGTTAAGTTACTGATTATTGTCATTTTTATATTTTATATTAAAATTAAAATATCGTAATATCATAATCGTAATTTTAGAATTAATTATTTGAGACTGATTAAGATTGCTATTAATATTTTGTCATATGGTATAGCTGACCCAAGCATACATACATTTCTATTGTTATTCATTATTGTAATTTTGATATTATATATTGAAATTCATGAGTATAATTAAGGGCGGCACGGTGGTGCACTGGATAGCGCTGTCGCCTCACAGCAAGAAGGTCTCGGGTTCGAATCCAGGCCGGGGGCCTTTCTGTGCGGAGTTTGCATGTTCTCCCCGTGTCCGCGTGGGTTTCCTCTGGGTACTTCGGTTTCCTCCCACAGTCCAAAGACATGCACATTAGGCTAATTGGAGAGTCTAAATTGCCCGTAGGTATGAGTGTGTGAGTGAATGGTGTGTGTGCCCTGCGATGGATTGGCGACCTGTCCAGGGTCTATTCCTGCCTCTCGCCCGGAACGCATGCTGGGATAGGCTCCAGCCCCCGCGACCCTGACCAGGAATAAGCGGCTTAGATAATGGATGGATGGATGTATGGAGTATAATTAATTGTAAAATATATGATCGGTCTTGGATACCCTTTTACAGGGCCCAGCAACCCATTGTCACTACATTATTTGGTTACAACATGAGGACATATATGTACGTGTATTCCCTACATATGTATGCCTGGAAAGGGAGGGTGCTGGAGAGATTCAACTTCCCCAGCCATCTCCTGCACTGGACCTAAATGTGGGCATCTCGGGCAGAGTGGTGGTTAACAAATACCTCTCTGCCCCCTTCACCATCAGGTTCAGTGTCAGGCAGGGATGCCCTCTAGCACCCCTCCTGTATGTCATCTATATTGAGCCCTTTCTTCAGGCTATCCGACTGATAATATCCGGGGCTACCCACTGCCGGGTGGCGGGTGATGGCGTAGATGGCCGACATTACCATCGTCGGCACAGATAGTTGCTTCATCAGTTGCTACCAAGGTAGAGGAGGACTGGGGCAAGAGTGAGCTTTTCCTGTCGCCGTCATGGAGTGAGTCACAAACCTTTAGTTTTTCCCTGTTTGCACAGAGAACATCAAGCTCCTGGGGGTCACCTTCCAAGCTAACAGGAGAAGGAGCCGGAGCTGGGAGGAGGCCCGCCGCTACGTCCGGATGAAAATTGGGAGCTGGAGCGTGCGGCCACTCACAATGACGGGTAAGACCCTGGCCCTGAAGGCAATAGTCCACCCCAACCTATGTTAGGATGACAGAGAGCGGACCCAAAAGCAGACACAGATACTGAGAATTCGGTAAAGTAAGGTATTTATGCCCGTCAGAGACGCGGATCAAAACCCGCATTTCTACCAGACCGGCCCTGGTCGTCAGCCCGATCGGAGGCGGCATTTGGCTGTCTGCCTCCGGGGGAAGGGGGGAGGGAGAGCCGGCACGAGTCCGTCGAGAGAAGGTTAATGGAGTCCGTGGAAGATCTCCGTCTCGAAAGAAGGCGGGGAAATAGGTCCAGGAATGCGTATCTCGCTCCCGGAGGATGGGCGGCGGACTCGTGGGGGTGGGGAATTGAAAATAAAATAGAGGGTACAATTGGCTATCAAATTGGGAGAAAAACGGGGGAAAAATCTTTTAAAAAAATTGTTTTTAAATAAAACAAATAAATAAGGTATTTATTTATAAACAAAGACTGGGGTAGGGAAGCGATGATGAGGGCAGACGAGGGAGGGAGGCAGGCAGGACAGGTAAGCAGGTGGGCAGAACGAATAAACATAAAAAACAGACAGAGATAATAACGCAGAAAAAATCACGGTTTAGGAAAGGTCTTGATGCGTGTAGCTACCACTGAAGCGGAGACAACAATCTGACGGTGATTGGATGAGAAACCGGGGTTGATATACACTGCAGGGCTGATGATAATTGATGACAGGTGTGCAGGCAGAGCAGGTGTCGCAGATCCATGGTAATCAGGAGGGAGCCGGAGAATGCCGAGGAGGAAAGCCGCGCCCACAACACACACGCACAAACACAAAACTGGCAGGGAGAACAGGAGCAAAGGGGAAAGGGAAAAAGGGAAAACACGAGGAAACACAAAAAATAAACAAGGTTGCGGCCGTGGCCATAACAGCCTACTCTGTATTGGTCGAGTGTTTCCCCCAGACAAGGCCACTAGCAAACTCATTGCTATAATGGCTTTTGTTTTGTCAGGGAAAAAAATTATTTCGGAGAGAATCTTCAACAAAAAGGATCTTTATTCAAGCAATTGCAGGGAGTTCCAGCATGGACACAGAAGCAGTCTAAGCATAGACGTGCTGGAGTGTCAGGCATAGACCTAAAGAAAATATCAAAGGTATTTGGTTTATATTTTATAATTTATACATAACAAAGGGGGAGGAGGTGGTGTGAATTTGGCCTCTCAGTTACTGGTGTGAGGGCCCATGCTTATCACATTTTAGCCGGTGGGGGCTTGGCTTAAGGTGCCCAGACAGCCTTGGGCTGCAGGTTCAAAACCCGTCTTGCACAACCTAATTCTAGGCCTGCTGCCAGTATTGGTATCGCATCCCTGTTATTTGTCTGCTATCTAGAAGGTCATAGTTGCTCCTTGTTCTGTACTTTTTCCACTCAGATGCCTCAGCTCAACCCCTCCCAACAGCATTTTGCACAGAGAACAAAGACAGTCAAATGTATTTCTATGTTCCTAATAAACAATATGTAGCAATTGATTATATTTTATTCTGCAACTGAATATACTTTATTCTACAACTAATTATATTTTATTCTGCTTGCACAAATGTTTGAATGTTGTTTTGTGCCCGTCTTTGTGGAAATGTACTGTTGGCCCCTTTGTATATATGAATGTCCTTTTTTTCTTTTGTTGGAGAAATTTGAAAAATCAAATGTTTTTAAATTGTAAATAGCAAAAAATACACAAAACACGTTTGGCCCAAATGCTCATCCTGACAGATATAGACAAATCAAGAGCCAACGCGCGGAACATTCGAGTAGAAAAACATCGCATATATTCTAACGGCTGAAGATGGTTTCACACTACCGAAAACTGCGAATAATGAGTGTGTCTCGTATGTGTTAATAAACATACATTAACTCGTGACGCCTTTGGCACTATTACCGTGCAGATAAATATTCCAGATGCCAAAACCTGGCCACTCAGACATCATCCAATCTACTGCACTTCTATTTCGACAGAGGAGCACGCTGGGCGTGCACGTCGTGAAGCAAGATCATCACGTGGTACGTGAGCCAATGGGAACCAGGTAATCGTATCAGCAGATTATGAGGAGAGACAAAACCGGCAAGTATCAGTCTCTGCAGGCCGGAGTACGGGGCGTGTCGAAAGACGATTTCTATTGGTCGATAATTCGGTTGGTTACATAATGCTATCCAATAAAAACCATTCTCTAGAAAAGTAGGCGTATCGAAAGCGTTTTTTGTGTACATATCGAAACCATATTTCTACTGGTCAGAAATTCCGTCAGTTATACGCGTTATCCAATTTCAATCACCGATCAAGACGCCCATGTTCATATCTTTCTTTTTTTCTGCGAACGTCTCAGAAACTGCAATCGCAGAGAACCGCTGCATTTATAGCAAACAAATGCACTTTCATACAAACCTTCAGCTACCAAAAAAATTTTCGTTGTTAAATTAATCGCTACATTGTGATGCGAGTGTTGTATGACATGTTCAAAATAAAATGTAGCCTATTCTTGTTTTATCATTACTGAATCCTCCTCTTCGCGTTTTCATGGAAAATAACATTAATAACCAGGAACGCCTGCGGGATTCTCTCCCGAGGTACGCAGGTGCGATAGATAACGTGAAATAGTTTGTTATAGAAGAGTTTACAATTAAATGAAGACGCCTGGGTCGTTTTGTTTCAAATTCAGTTGCATTTCTGTTTTTCCTGTCCGAAACTTGGATTTGTTATTTAATAAAATTAAAAAAGATAAAACCCTCGAGGCTGCGTACTCTGCATACAGGTGCGTACCTGGAGAGATAATCCTGCAGGCGCCACTGTTAATAAACATTCACTGAAACAATCAATCTCAATTTGCAATGTTTTACATTATTTAGGCAAAATTATTATCGTTACTGTTGTTGTAAAGCCTAGAAATAGCAGCAAATGGTGATTGCACACCAGACTAATTATCTTTCGTTGAGTAATTGTACAGTGGATTTTCTTTGTTTTGATTTTGAACCCATTCATATCAAGACAGAGTTTAGGTCCTATAGACCATGACCAATAATATAATCTTGACTTTTTGATAACCTCATTCATTTTAACAGTATAGCACATTGCTCCAGCAGCATGAAAGGTTAACACATTGCAAACATTTTGGTAAGTTCAGCACTATGAAATTGAACACATGAAATTGCTGAAGCTTTCTTACAAAGTGGAGCCCTGACTGTACTTTCTTTATAATGTTGATGGACTTCTCTTTCCTGTTAAGTTTTTTTTGGTTTGATGATAGTGATAAAATCAAATTGATGTTCGAAAAATATTAATCACATTATGTGATTCAGTGCTCAGAATAAAGTGTATATTGTAGCCTGCACCTATTGATCACACCTGTGTCTACTATGTGTAACTTATTATGTATAGGATGGGCCATCTATTCATGGCAGGATGTAAAAATAAAGCATCCATTCATTAATCAACATGAAAACCCAGGTCCTCATGACTTAATCCTTTTGGTACTTCAGTAATTTCAAAAGATTTAATAACCTTGATGTTTCATTCTTGACCTATGTATGTCACTTGTTTACTTAATCTTAATAACTCTGTATGTATTCCACACTATTCAACAATACTGATCATATTCATTTGTATTTACAATACAGCACCCTGTGGAGTTACATATTCATTTTGTGATCCACTGGCCATCATATAATGATTGACCAACAGGGTACTTTCTGTCTATCTGATCTTGTTATTTTGGCATCATGATTCAATATCCTTTATCTTGAATTCCAAAAACAGTGTTTTGGTTGCCATGTTAAGTGTTAAGTGTAGTTAAGTGTAAATGGAATTAAGCTGTGTCAGAAAAATTAAATATTACAATATTATTTTATTATCAAACATCAGGGTGTCAGTAAGCTTACACATGAAGAACAAGATACAGCCTAACAGGTTTAAATCAAATATTGCAATCAGCCAATTGCTGCTCTTGTTTCAGCATGAATGTTGAGGAAAAAAGCACAAGAAAGATTAACTTGTGAATTTTAATCAAAATGCAAATTTGTTTAACATAAATTAATAAATAGTCAAAAGAAAACAAAACAACAAAATAAATATGTCAAACCTCTTCCCACATTGGGAGAGTAATACTGGTACTAGTAGTTTTGAAAGAACAGCAACTCTACTTTAATAAAAACAGTCCATGGAACAAAACCCTGGAAAGTCCAAGGAAGAATAAAACCCATAGAACACCCCCTTCTTCCCATAGCCACAGAACCCTTTGGGAATGTCTTTATAAGTTGTACCACATTTCAAACATTCTGAGACCTGGTACTCAATGCGGTATTCTTCTATGAATTGCTCTGAGTAATGTTCCCAGTTGACACAGCCTGTAACAAAAAAAATTAAATGTAAAATTACAGGGCAATGTCTGATTTAAGAGTGTTAGACAATCTTTGAATTCATGGAATGCATCTATAGTGCACATCATACAAGCAATGTTAATGTACAGTGCCCACAGTTTAATGCCATGAAAAAATTGTTGTCAAAAATGCAACTTCCATAATAAATAAATAAGCTCAACATCTCATCATCTCATCTCATCTTCAGCCGCTTATTCCTAGTTAGGGTTGCGGGGGGGCTGGAGCCTATCCCAGCATGCATTGGGGCGAGAGGTATAATAACACAGAGTGATTTACAAGGTAAATAAATATATTTCTATGTAAAGGATAGAACTTACTGTCCAGCCAGGCGAAGTGAGCCTTTCTTCTGGAGGGGTCTGCAGTTGAACAGGAGCTGAAGGAGTGGTCTGCAGTTGAACAGGAGCTGAGGGAGCTGGTGGAGGGCATTCAGGGCGTGGTTAGTTGTCATGCTGGCACTTCGTCATATGTTTAATAAAATCGGACCGATTAATCTACAATTTGGGGCAGTAGCAGCAACGAAAGTGTTTTATTGTATGGCAATCCAGTCGACAGATGAATATGGTGAAATCTACAATAAAGAACAAGGAAACATAATGGCAATACATGTGAATAAAATGTTTTACACACATCATACATAACATATTTCATGGCATAACAACATAGACACTATCAGGTCCACTCAAAACATACCAACGTTGTAATGTTAGGAGGTGGAGTATGGGCCATATGTCCATATGCCTTTAGTGATTCAATGATGGAATTAATTAAATATTATCTGACTGCAATTCATTACTTAATTTACTTTTAATGTTGCAAGTGACAATTCCTTCATGGGGCTGAGGGGCTATAGCCTCTTTAAGTCATAGTGTGGCCTATGCATTAAGACCAGGCCAGTATGTTAGCCTACAAACAGTAGAATTGCATATTTATTTAGCCAAACAAATGGTAGAATTGTACATTTATCGCCCTGGTGTACAGGCAAGTGACTACAGAGTGCACCTATCAGAAGTTTTAGTTTTGCACCATTATCCATAAGTTAAATGACAATGAGAAGGCTAATCGCAGTAGCCAGGATTAAGGAGGAATAACGGAGTTGACATGAACTCAATTATTAACTAAAAGCTATTCAAACAACATTGACAAAACATACAGTGATATGCACTGAATCTCACAAAGTATTATGGCGAGAAGACTTTGGAGAATGCAGATTAACTATTTGAAACAACCATGCTCAAAGCAAACTGAATACATTACACACCCAGGGATGGTGGGAGTGTGGGTTAAAGCAGAGGCTCCAAAAACAACAGCATTTCCCCCCTATATACCCCAAAATCAAAGGAAAAAATAACCAGCATCTGGTCGGAACCAAGTCACAAATTCCAAGGTACTGATAAGAGCTGACAGAGCTGATAAGCTTCACAGATGTAGTGGCTCTGTGGGCCATGAGGTGTGAAATGCTCATTTGCATATTCTGAGAACTTTATTAAACACTCCCTGTACCACATCACAAGTGAAACCACCTTACTGCTCATGATATTAGCTCTCCAACAACACCAAACATGAATTTACTGCATATTAGATTGGGTAAGTTACAGTACATGCACAGTACATTGGTAGTTGAGACAAAGACAGTGAAACACAGTCCTGATCCCAATCACACTTATCTGTGCCAGGAATCTGCTGTGAGATACAATCACCTGCAGGAAAGAGACATCGGCACCCTGCTGACTGGCCCCAATAAACCAAAAAAACATAAGAACATAAGAATACATAATGATAAGAACGGGCCGTTCGGCCCATCTAGGCTCATCATGTCCTAATCTAAAGAGTATCTAGTACTACATCTAGCCTGGACTTGAATAGCCCAAGCGTTTCTGCCTCTACTACCCAACCTGGCAAGCTGTTCCAGGCATTGGCAACTCTCTGTGTAAAGAAAAACTTCCTAATATCTGTGCGGAATTTGCCTTTAACTAATTTCCACCTGTGGCCTCTGCTGACCCCACTTATCTTAAATTTTTTTGGTATTTTACTTTATGAATCCCTTTTAGGAATTTAAAAACCTCAATCAAATCCCCCCTAAGTCTCCGTTTGCTAAGTTTAAATAGATTGAGTGCCTTAAGTCTATCATCATAACTTTTACCTTTCATACCCGGTATCAGTTTAGTTGCCCTTCTTTGGACTTTTTCAAGAGCTTCTATATCTTTCTTGTAGTGCGGTGCCCAGAACTGCACACAGTATTCTAAGTGAGATCTGACAAAGGCATTATATAACATGAATATAACCTCCTTTGATTTATACTCAATACTTTTTGCTATGTATCCCAGCATCCTGTTGGCTTTTTTCACTGCTGTAGCACACTGCTTTGATGCAGATAGGCTTTGATCAACTACAATTCCTAAGTCCTTTTCAAATTGAACACCTACTAACTTTTCTCCTCCCATAAAATACTCCTGTCTAATGTTTTTATTTCCCACATGCATAACTTTACATTTTGCAATATTGAATGTCATCTGCCGTGTATCTGCCCATTTTTGGATTTTGTATAAATCATCTTGGATTACTTTAGTCGATTCCAAACTGTTTGCCAAACCCCCAAGTTTAGTATCATCTGCAAATTTAACTATTTTGCTACTAACGTCCATATCAAGATCATTTATGTAAATAAGGAAGAGCAGAGGTCCCAGCACCGATCCCTGCGGGACACCACTGCCCACAGCACCGAGGTCAGATACGGCCCCACCTACTGTTACTCTTTGTATTCGCACTTGCAGCCAATTATGAACCCACTCTGAAACTACTCCTGCAATTCCTACTGAATTCATTTTAGCAATGAGCCTCTCATGTGGTACCTTGTCAAATGCTTTCTGAAAGTCCAAATATATAATATCATAAGCCCGGTTCAGGTCAACACACTTTGTAGCCTCTTGAAAAGTCCAGGAGGTTTGTTAGGCATGACCTCCCTTGAGAAATCCATGTTGGCTCTCCCTTAAAATACTATTATTTTTCAAGAATGATTCCAACTTATCCCTAATAATACATTCCAGCATTTTACATGCGATGCAAGTTAAACTGACAGGCCTATAGTTCCCTGGGTCAGTCGGTCCCCTTCTTATATATTGGAATTATACTACCCTGCTTCCAGTCATCTGGTATTTCTCCAGTGATTATGGATTGAATGAAAATATCTGTCAATGGTTTATATATAATTTCCCCAAGTTCTTTGAGTACTCTGGGATATATGCCATCCGGGCCTGCTGCCTTATTTGTCTTAAGTTTTTGTCGTTTTTGTAGTACTTCTACGTCCCTTATCTCAAAGTCCTCCAAAACATTCTGTACCTTGTCTATACATTTAGGCATATTTATAACCTCTTCTCTAGTAAAGCTCTCAACAAAGTAACTGTTTAGTGTGTTAGCAATATCCTTATTATTATAAACCAAAGTTCCTTCCTTATTCTTAATGCACTTAACCTCATCCTTAAACTTTCCTTTTTCTACTACAATATTGAAAAAACCTCTTAGGATTACTTTTTGCATCTTGGGAAATGTTAATTTCAAAGCGCCTTTTGGCTGATCTTATTTTTTAGCCTTAGCCCGCATATTACAATAATCTAACTTGTTTCTCTCTGAGTTATCCTTTTTATATACTCTGTACAGTCATTTCTTTTGCCTCAAAATCTCCCGTAAAGATTTAGTCATCCATTGCGGAGACAGTTTTTTCATCCTATTTTTCCTTACTTTGGGGATGAATTTACACTGTACATCTACAATAACCCTTTTAAATATAGTCCATTTTTCATTCACAGTTCTGCAATCTAGAAGTTTTACCCAATCTATATGACTTAAATTCTCTCTAATTTTATGAAAGTCAGCTCGTCTAAAATTTAAAATTTGAGAGTTAGAGGAGGCTGTCTTAACTTGCCAAAAAATATCAAAAATAACTGCACTGTGGTCACTTGCCCCTATTCTATCAGGATTGTTACACAAAACCAGATCCAGTATTGGTTTCCCTCTCATAGGCTGAGTAACAGACTGTACCAAAAAGTCATTGACCATATCTACAAACTCCTCTTCACATTTGACCTGTCACTATCTCCCAATTAATAGAGGGGTAATTGAAGTTGCCCATTATTATCGTCTCTCCTTCAGCACAGATTTGTTTTATGTTACCAAAGAGCGTACTATTTATGTTACTGTCTGAAGCTGGAGGTCTATAGCATACTCCTATATTAAGGCCCATCTCATGATCTCCCAATAATCTAATCCACATGTCCTCACAAGAAACAAACAAGTTTATACCTGGAATTTCCTGCACATTAAGATTGTCTTTCACATAAAGGGCCACTCCCCTTCCTCTTTTATTAGTTCTATACTTCCTAAACAATTTGTACCCCTCTACATTATATTCATCCCCATCCGCTGCGCCAAGCCATGTCTCAGTAATCCCAACATTGTCATAACCCCCATTCAACATGACAGCCTCCAGTTCCAAAAATGTATTTTTTATGCTTTTTTATTTTTATAATGGGCTGGATTTCGCTCTAGCCCTACAACACTGTGAACCACTCTCTATCTGCTTAATCAGCCAGCAGGGTACATTTGTATTTAATATTAAATTGACAATCTATCTTTCTAAAATATAGTGGGTCAACATACTAACAAATAGGTCAGCTTTAATATCTAGCCTACTTGTGATAAAACGTGTACACCAATTAGTGTCACAACAAACTGGCTAAGATATTACAGAATACATAAACATCATGGTAGATTTTTTTTTTTTTTTTTATTCGCTGCAGTACTTACTTCCATGCTGCACAGATCGCTGTCTGTGTGACTCCAGATGTGCAAGTAATTGGTGCCTCTGGCTAGGCTGGTATACGTTTTCAGAACAAAATGGGCACCGGTAAAGAGTCCCACTAACCCAGACTTCTTCTGTCGACAGTACCTGCCCTTTGGTTCGAACTGTAATGTGTTTCTATTAAGCACAATAACAGGAATAACGTTTAATTCACAAGAACAACCTTCAGTCATTTAAGCATGTTACATTTTTCTCACGCTGATGTACCGATGCTTGTTAGCTACCCAGCTCATATTAATCAGCTAAAGTGAAGTTCTTAGCCTCACTTTTAAGACAGTTTTGACATTGCTACAATGGCCGATAAAACACATACTGAATAATGTCTTGACGATCAAACACCATTTTCCAATTATATAGGCAACAGTTTACACAAACAGCACAACTTTTGTTTTCTGGCATTATTTACTCACCGACATGCTGCTCTTGACCATAACTGACGATAAATGCATTATAGTGGGGGGCGGTAGGGATATTTTGCTTCAGATTCTTCCAAAAGCACCAAATTTGGCCCAGATGCTGTCCATAACATACTTTATCCATTTTTGACGGGCGCCAAGACGGGCGCCCCACGGGGCGGCCATATTGGCAAAATCCAATATGGCTGCCAACAAAAAAACTGAAAAGGGCTAGAATCATAAATGATACCACTTTTTAGGGGTTTTTGGGGTCATGTAATCTGATTCTGATGTTATTTAAATGATTTGAGGTCAGGTTTACCCCTCAAACTTAGCATAAAGGTCATTTTGGGGTCAAATCCAGTATTTCTGGTCCGTCATCCCAGATTCTGCCCCCAAAAATGTATTTTCCCATTATAAGCTGTACATGTACGTATATGTCGCACAAGTTTGACATCTCATTATTTGACGTTTACCCCTCAAGGTCCCCCTCCCGCAGGGACCGCACAAAGCGACCCATCAGTAGCTCCAGCTTGATTATGGTTGACCAGATCTTGAACTGGGGATAAGTTTGGGAGTGTTGATCCCACATATCAAATGACTCAGGTTGGCCCATTATATTCTCACAATACTCTGAGTAGGTGGTCTGCTTGAGCATGTAAAGTGACATGAGAGAGACTTGATGGGCATACCTTGTGCGCTTGATGTGATGCACTGCGCGCGACCGGATGTCAGAACCTCTGCCTTAGACAGGACGGTGGACCACCCAGAGTCAAGCAGCAGCTTCCCAATCATTAGATGCATCTTGTCTTCGATGTGCAGCGTGCCCATCATAGCAACCAGCTTGTCTTCTCCCGGGGTATTGCCATTGGAGCAATTTGATGATAGCATACAGTGGCTGATCTGCACCGAGGACGCTAGTCTGGCCTGGGTTGAGGAACTCAGTGCCCTGCATCGTCAGCTCTATCGTGTGTTTCATTGAAGATGCGGATGCGGCCTTGTCTGGGAACAGGGGGTAGACGCCAATCTCGGCTGGGGGCTTCACTGACACATCGCTTGCTAGCATCGAGTTGAATCCCGACCAGGTGATGACGTCACCCTCTGAAAGCATGCCTTGCTTCAGCACACTGTTGACGTGTGCCATCCATACCTCATCCTTGACCTTGGCAGCTCGCACATCAAGGGCTGGTCTGACTTCGCTGTTGCCGTGTCTGGGTGCAAAGACATCCGTTTGAGTGAGTTTGACTGGGGGCTGGATCACATAAGAGTGGTAGCTTCGGAGTGGACGTATCTGAGGGTCAAGCTTAATTGGAGCCCGCTTCACACCAGGGTTCTCATGCGAGAGATGGTTGGTCATGCTAAGGGCATATCCGTGGAATTCATCAAATGAGAAGTTGCCCTGAGCCTTGTTGTCTATATTATCCACATCGTGGGTGGTGAAGACATTGAGATGGCTGTTGGTTGGAAGCACCACTCCATATTGAGTGTGGCGAGCACACACCGCACGTGCAATACCTCTCTTAACTTCCATGACGCGTTTGTACGATACTGAGATACCATGTGCATGGTCAATCCCAATCTGTTTTTTGTTCCGTCTTTGTCCATGCAGCTTAAGGCCATGATACAGGGGAAAGGGGGTTTCTCACTCCTTGTTGTGGTGTACTGCATCTGTCTTGACTGCATGGTGCGTACCCTTACTAGTGTTGTAGATAAGCAGTTGTGAGATGTTGCATGCAATCCTCTCCCTCGCATCCAGATTGCCATCTTTGCTGATCTTCTCACGTCCATGAAGAACTGATGGGCCCAGGAGCACTACGTTGAAGAAACTCCTCATCTCCTCATTTACTGGAGCCATGAGGCAGTTAGGGGGGAAGGAGCCATCGAAAGGCTGTTGACTCTGTAGACAAAACTCCTGCATCATCACGGCAGCCCGCATGAACATAAGTGCATCCTCTTGACCAATTTGTGACTTATACACTACCGGTCAAAAGTTTGAGTACACCTTCCATCTGGACTATGGCTAATCGGGCACTCCTTCATTCTTCAGCAAGATAACGACCCGAAACACACCTTGAAGTTGTGCAAGAACTACCTGGTGAAGGAGGAACGTGAAGGACAACTCAAACTGATGACCTGGCCTGCCCAGTGTCCAGACCTCAATCACATAGAAATTGTATGCGACAAACTGGACAGAAGAGTCAAAGCAAAGCAACCCACAAGTTTCTCTGGGAATTGCTGCAGGAGAGCTGGGAAGACATATCGGGTGATTTCCTGCTGAAACTTATTAACCGAATGGCCCGTGTTTGTGAGGCTGTTATCACGGCAAAGGGTGGCTATTTTGAGGAATCCAAGATTACATTTTCAATATAATTTTCTTGAACATTTCTTTGATGTTCATTTTGTTCATTGTTACATGTGTTTTTTGTCATTTTAAAGTATTTACAGAAATGTATACGGTGTAAAGCATTGTCAATTATGAGATAAACCTAGTTTCCAGCAGGTGTACTCAAACTTTTGACCGGTAGTGTATGTCTTGGCAAGCTCATCAGCCACCTTCAATTTGTGAGATAGGTAAATATCCTTCCTGCCTTTATTTTCCTTGGAAACCTCAACCCATTCAGGTAGGAAGTTGAGAAGGTGATCCTTGAATCGAGTTGAGTGTGGCTCTTTTTTATCTCGGCATGGATGACCTTGATCACTCATAAGCTTTTGATACATCTTGCATAGCTCTGAGAGCTTGAATAAAGTGTTGTCGGAATGTTCGATCAGGGCTATAATTTGAGCACTGATGATGGTATCGAAGGGCGGAGGTGCGGGACCCACCAAACCACGTCACTCGCCAGTGGCAGCGGAGTCTCACAAACGTACATAACACTGATGGTGATAATAGGCATCAGCCGCATGCGCATCAGATGCTGTGGCTAGTCGGCCAAGTAAATGAAAGTTTTTGTTGGTCTTCGCCCAACTCTTTAGGTTGGAATCTACGATTTTGGTTAGTACCTTGTGGAGGTTAGCCTGGTCCACGCCCTCACAGATTATACAACACTTGACATTGCCCAGATGCTGAAAATCTCCAGATGACCTGAGTTTTTTGGGAGTATTGGGAGGGCCAGCTTCTTTGTTTTGCTTCTCTCTCGCCCGTTTAACTTCTACTACAATAACTCCTGCAAATGTTGTGATACATAGCCTTATGCGATTTAAGAGTTGCTGCAATGCCTGAACCATCATTCTGGGAGGTGAAAAAGATGTTCCTTATCTTTTTTGGTGGAGGTGGCATGATATCTACAAAGTACAAAACGTGTTGGCATGGACAAAATTACAAAATATGTGTGCTGTGCAGTGCAGGCAATAGAGGAAACCCTTACCTTAACAAGAAAAGGAGTAACCGTTGTCAGTAGACACAGATCATCTCTTGCCTCCTCCGTATCTGGCAGTAAATACGATATTTGAATGTGATATCATGTGACGTGAGCCTTCAGATGAGCGAATATTTGGAAAAATTACCTTTATTCTACCTTTGAGTGGTAAACTTTACCTCAAATCATTGAAATAACATCAGAATCAGATTACCCGACCACAAAAACCCCTAAAAAGTGGTATCATTTATGATTCTAGTTTTTTTTTTTGGTGGCGGCCATATTAGATTTTGCCAATATGGCCTCCCCGTGGGGCGCCCGTCTTGGCGCCCGGCAAAAATTTATAAAGTATGTTATGGACAACATCTGAGCCAAATGTGGTGCTTTTGGAAGAATCTGAACCAAACAGCCCTTTTTATTCCCTACCGCACTTCCTGACAAACACCCAAACGGTTTTGATACACCTACTTCTTTGGAGGATGCCTTTGATTGGATAATATGTTCAACTACCGGAATTATCGACCAATAGAAATCTGCTTTCCACACGCCCCTTTCTTTCGACACCCCCCCCCGTACTCTGTCCTGCAGAGACTCCCAACTGCCGTCTCAGTACCAGACACACCTGGAGAAGTGTATACGGATTGAGTACCAGGGGCTGGGGGCCGTGCATAAACGAACTGTACACTACTTCCCGGACATTGCGTTTCGATACAATAAGGTAAGCATCTATTTTCGTAGGGTTCGTTTGCTAGTTAGTTATTGTGGCCACTAGCCAAAAGTGTTTTCGACAAGTTCTTCTCGCGTTTGGCCGACGTGGCCGTTTTAGCTAATGGTTAAATAAGATACATCTCGTTTGCCGTTGCACGGTCACACGTGTTATAGCTTACCAGCTAGCAAGATCACCATGATTCATAATATTTAAATGTGGATGATTTTAGCAACATGCTACTTTCGCTTGCTTAGCTACGTTGGATAACTTTGCTGCCTTTGTCTAGTGAAATAAGTCGATACGGATTCTGTTTAACTACACAGTCATTATCAATTAAGGTTTCGGTCTTTAAAGTTACCTTGCAGTTGCACTCCAAAATGGGAATTGGTATGCTATCTAGCTCGTTTAAATGTTTTGCTCACTAAATCGCTAAATGCTAATATCAGTAGCTATTTTATAGCTTAAAGCAGTTAATTGCATCATTCGCGTACGATGGCATGAGAAACAGACGCGCTGTAACGCCAAAAGTGTCCGGGTGCCAAAATGTGTCCGGGTGATGTCATCGTAATTTTGGACTGTAGTTGCTATGCCAACATGACGAGCTCGCATTCCTGAGTGAGAAAACCCGGAAGAATGTGTCCGGGTGATGTCATTTAGCTACAAATAAGCTGTACAGCTAAGTTAGCTGCCTTGCTACGAACATAATATATGAATTATAATATATAATTATATAGCCAGCTAGCTACGAAGATAATAATATGCATTGTCTGTTCAGCTGTACAGTTAAGTTAGCTGGCTAGCTACGAATATAATATATGGAAGTCATTATATTACAGCTAGGTGGCTAGCTACGAATAACCATTGCTTGCTCAGCTGTAAAACTAGCCAATGATCAAGCATGCATATGCTTTTGCAGATTACATATTTTATATATTGTATATTTTCGTCATTCTTCCACTCAAGGGGTTTGGAGCCCTAGGTTTGTGTAATGTTACTCAAGGATCAATGTTGATTATTTGTCAGGACAGTGAAAATCGGCATACGATTATCAATATATAATTCATAGCGGAACAGAATATATTCAGGGATGTGATTTTTTTTTCCTGGTTAATCAGGAAATGTTTATTTTCAGACCATAGATATCTTGTGGACATTTGTAGGTCATAAGCATACACATCAAGAAATGTTGCACTCTTTGGCAGCTGATAGCAGGAGTTGAGAATGTTCAGCAAATAAAGCCAAATAGCCAGAGATATTTAGCACCAGAAAATCAGCATTTCCTGACTAATCAGGAAAAATCACATCCCTGTATATTGTTATATATATATTAAGCTGATTGGCCTAATATAATAACGATAGAACGAAGTCGGATACTGACGAGTTTCTTGACAACG
The DNA here is from genome assembly GCA_029706075.1 of Aldrovandia affinis. Classification (NCBI taxonomy): domain Eukaryota; kingdom Metazoa; phylum Chordata; class Actinopteri; order Notacanthiformes; family Halosauridae; genus Aldrovandia; species Aldrovandia affinis. Next base: position 5,248,833 of record JAINUG010000013.1, on the reverse strand, counting down.
AAGCGGATGTAAGATTAGTCATTTCGCATCGCTTGTTTGATTAATATTCAGTCAGTCGAGCACATTTATGCACAGGGGCATAATTGGCAAACGGTTTATCATGTTCATTTGCATAATAATTTTGATTAACTTCCTCGTTCTTTTATTGGGCAGGTGTGTTTGTAGGAATTCAGATTATAGGAGAGGAATGTCAGTGTGAATAGGTAAATATGTGACACGTGAGTATAACCAGTTGTGCAGGACAATCAAGACTGATTCCAGGGGAAACTCCTGCTTTTGTCTGCTGTAGTTTTCATTTTTCTGGGTAAGAAACCTTTGTGCAGTCTTGCACCTTTGCACCTTGTTGTGCAATGTTAAGACGTATTTTCATAAACCTGCTGCATTAGGATACATAAGCTCTGCGAAACTCTGCAAATTTCTCAATCCCAGATGGTCATATCTTCCTTTAAGGGCCCATATACACTCTCAGTAACGGTTGATAAGTCTATTTCTTCATCTTAATTAAGGTGGAATTTAGAAAATGTTTTTTAATGTTTTATTTTTATTTACTAGGTTTTACCACACGTATTTGCAATTCCCTTTATTCCCTTCCAGACACAAGTGGTATACCAACAACCAAAATATAAGTCTTAACACCCATTTTTACAAGGTAATTACCTCTTCATTAACTGTTAAACAAGTCATACTATAACGATATGGTTCTTTGACATGCGTTTATAATAAATCCGCACTTAAGTAGGCTACAATAAACAGACAAGACAGGAACCGCAAAAACCTGAATGAAGAGGAAATTATGGCAAAGAAAGCAGGTGCAGCATTTCACAAGGGTTTTGCAGTCTGCCCTTCAATGCACGTTACACATTTTAGTTGATGCGAGAACCTGACTTAATTAAATACTTGTACTGTGTCATATCAATCATACCTTCATAATATTCTACAATGGATGCGTATTCATCTTTTAACATTTAGGTATGATGAAATTGCACTGGAGCTGCAATTCATTGAAAATAAATGTCCAAAATCTTTCTTTATTTTGCTTCACATATCTTGTTTAAAGCATTAACAGTTGACTGGTCTGGCCCTGAGAAAGGGCAGTGTTTTTTTCCATTGATAGTGCGTTGTAGATATTCCCGTTCTCACGTTCTCTGAGTAGAAATGAGTAATGTGGAAAAGTTGAAGAATTCAGATCCGGGTTGTCAGGCGGGGCTGCAGGGAGCGTCCATTTATCCTGTTGTGCCAAACCCAACAAGAAGTGTGTGCGCGTGCGTGTGCGTTCGTTCGCATTCTCCCCCAGTCCTGACTTATCACTCTGTCCACAATCTGCCTCAGAATGTGCTGTGCTTTTAAGTCCTTTGCAGCACAAATAACTGGTTTGCTGTTTGGTGAAGAAGAGCGCATCAGCATTGTGGGTGCAGCAGCGTTGTCATTGCTGCCTGCCGTCCTGTCAGGAAAAAGACCCCGTGAGTGCAGATACTGGGGTTTTTGCCACTCTTGCCATTTGGTCAGATCTTGACAGCAAGAAAACCAGGACTGACTGCTCACCATGGCAACAGCAAGAGGCAGGGTGCTGCGTCCTCAGATTGGAGAGGACAGGTCTGCTGCCACCCCTCCTCCACTCCTCTGATTTCCTCCCGAAACCAGGGGCTCCTCATCACTGGTGCTCTGGGAGCACGGAGGGGAGATCCACAGCTTTTGATGAATTATGTCGTTTTTGAAGGAAATCCATAGAGGGACGGTGTCTCCAGGATCTCTCTCACAGAAGAGCAAAAAGCTGTGTACCGTGAATCCGCATGCCTGTCCCTCTGTTTCACCAATAGGACCACTTTGTTATTTCTAGTGGCTGGTTAATTTAAGTGGATGTTCATTTCACTTTCAGTTGTGTTATATTAGGTCGTGACCTTTTCATGAGGTGGCGCGATCAATCTTTTTCTTGGACAGTATGAGCCTAACCATCCTTTAATATTTGTTTAGTGTGGATGGTATCACTTTACCCACATTCCATATGAATGATTTGTAGGTTCCACGGCAAGCGGTTACAGAGGCGCACAAGTTTATTCCCTATTTAAGTTGCATCATTTAGAGGTGTTTATGGGTTGCACCTCACACTGAAATCTAGTAGTTTGCCATTGGCGTTCGTCTTGAACAGGAAAGCACGTGTGTGGTATGACGAAGACTCCACGTATGCCCTAGTTTACTTTTGCGGAGATGCTGAGATGACCGCTGATTCCGATTGAGTAGCCCCATGAGATTCCTCTCAAGCGGTGGCCGCCCAAGGCAACCTCTCACCTAAATTGTGCATCGCATCTGCAAGCTGGGAGTGCACGAATACGTAATGAGCTATGGCCACTGCAGTTGCAATTCTTGTGTAATGCGCCAGCCTGACAAGAAGTCTGTCCATGTGCATGCTGAGACAGGGCGTAGTGACACGCACAAAGGCCCCTCTGTGAGATGAAGGGGCTGGAGTGAGAACACTATACCATGTGTGTTTAAGATGACTGCAAAGCCAGAAAGAGACAGCGTATGATTCACCCACACCCTTCTAAAGCACCAATTTCACACATTTGGCAACTGGGATGACTTTTCTGACTCCGAAAAGGTCACTATGCATTTTTAATTTCCCGTCCAGTAAGTACACACTACAAAAGCCTTAGGGTGTTCAGATAGATTTTAGAAATTAGTTCTTGGCCACAAAGTTATGTAACCAGTTGGCTTTGCTTTCTTTGTGGAGGGTAGCCATTTATGGGTTGTTTTTCCCCCCCCCTTTTCTTCTCCTCTGAATATCATTGGCTGGTTGCGTTTCTGAGGGGCGTAGGTAGCTGATTGGCCCCACCTCCCACTCTGCCTACAGTCTGCCGAATGGGTTTTCTGTGGCCGAACGGCCTTTAGGCTCTGGCTGGCTCTACACTCTGTAGTCAAAGTCCTAATCTACCATCAACCTGCACCCTATCAGTTCAGCCACAAGCCCTTTCTGTGCACTGAGCCCAGAAAGTACAAATGTGCCCTGTATACATAGAGATTGAATTTGTTTTTATGAAAAACAAATGTTTTGGGGAGGAGCGTAAGGGGGATTAAAGGGTAGGCAGAAGGTAATAGTTGGTATTCTGTGCTGCAGCAGTGGGAAGCTCTGCTGGACAGGCGGCCTGCCTGTCTGACAGTTTCAGCTACAGAATGACAGGAGGTGACACTCCACAAGACCCCGTGGTGTCTGTGGAATGAGGGACGGTGACAGGGGGGCAAGGAGATGAAGCGCTCTGGTCCATCAGACTGCTCTGCTGCCTGCCTCTGCAAGCAGCTTGTCCTGGCATAACGAGACCCCAAGAGAACCACAGTTCAGTCCCTATTCAAGTAATAACTGTCAAAATTAATAAAGCGCCAGCAAGTGCCTATTATACGTCTGCATTGCTAAATGTGTGTCTGAAGCTCTCCGATGGATACAAATTTTAGGCTCTTGGCACTGTTTGTTCTAAGCAGACGCTCTGAAATCCTTGATTGTTTGAGGAGGCCGGGGATGGGGGCCCATTACTAAGTGCATCTGAAAAGCCAATGAAGAGCTTTCAGAAAGAAGAGTTGAATTCACAAAGTAATCTGTGCTATATGACAAATGTTAAACCGAGAAACAGTGTTTACTTTATAAGATTTGCAAATAATTTTTTTGTTGCATTTTTTTTTTTTTTTTTTTTTTACAAAGATTTATCAATGCGCACTTTTTTGTTGAGCAACACAATGATTGTCTCCTTTTAGCATCTGGAAAATCAGCTTGAAACGTTGGGTCATAACAGCAAAAACATACTATGCTATTTTGGTTTGTTCAAGGAGGCCAACAAACTTCTGAGCACATACACTACCGGTCAAAAGTTTGAGTACACCTTCCATCTGGACTATGGCTAATCGGGCACTCCTTCATTCTTCAGCAAGATAACGACCCGAAACACACCTTGAAGTTGTGCAAGAACTACCTGGTGAAGGAGGAACGTGAAGGACAACTCAAACTGATGACCTGGCCTGCCCAGTGTCCAGACCTCCATCCCATAGAAATTGTATGCGACAAACTGGACAGAAGAGTCAAAGCAAAGCAACCCACAAGTTTCTCTGGGAATTGCTGCAGGAGAGCTGGGAAGACATATCGGGTGATTTCCTGCTGAAACTTATTAACCGAATGGCCCGTGTTTGTGAGGCTGTTATCACAGCAAAGGGTGGCTATTTTGAGGAATCCAAGATTACATTTTCAATATAATTTTCTTGAACATTTCTTTGATGTTCATTTTGTTCATTGTTACATGTGTTTTTTGTCATTTTAAAGTATTTACAGAAATGTATACGGTGTAAAGCATTGTCAATTATGAGATAAACCTAGTTTCCAGCAGGTGTACTCAAACTTTTGACCGGTAGTGTATGTTTGTATGGGAACAGAATCATTGAATGTGGAACTGGTGCCCCAAATCTTTTACCGTTTTTACATTAAAATCATAACTGTCTACGGACATGTATATTTTTCTGTTGCAATACTTTTGCACTATTGCAAACCGTATGCACATCACTCTTCTCTGTAAATTTATTTTCTCACTTGCCTGTTTATATAATCTAGAAATAGTTTTTGTAGCTTTCAGTTAAGAGGAAGTTTGCCTTCCTCTTTGTTTATGGCGCAACGATTTAATATACATCTTTGGTCTTTCCCTTAAATTATTTTAATGTTTTAGCACTTTGTATTTTGTTGCGGTCCTGTAAAAGTATATTTTATATTCTGAAAACAATCTCAGAAGAGTATCTTAAAGGGGCTGCAAATTTGAGTGGATATCTCATTTGACCTTACAAGCTTGCTCCGGTGTCCCTCTGAGTTTATCAAGGGGCGATTTGATATGGGGAAAAAAATCTTTTTAAATGATACATTTTAATAATAAAATGGCATGCCCATAAGCTAACCTAACTCAAATGACCAATAAAAGCAATATTTTCCACTTAATAAATTCTACGTGCAAAGATTTATTCTGCGCGAATAAATTCTACCATGGGAAAGATTATCTGCTTGTCAAAACACGTGGGTACCAGTTTAAACTACGCAAAAATGAGGCTTCAGTTAAAACATAGTTATGCCGAACTCGTATCTGGAGTCACACGAACCAATGGCATTGTGCTGGGCTGCTTTGTCTCTGTATTCGTACGTAACAAATAAACCACAGTAGATTTGAAGTCTTGTGTCTCCCTGAATACCTGCTGTCTCTTGTTCACTGAAAACTCCTTGGAGAAGTTTTCCCCCCTAACAACTAACGTCCCTCACTTCTGTCCCAGATTTATCTCCGGATTGAGCAGCCATGTCAGCCAAAGCCATCTCCGAGCAGACTGGGAAGGAGTTCCTCTACAAGTACATCTGCACCTCGGCTGCCGTGCAGAACCGCTTCCGGTACGCCAGCGTGTCGAGTGACACCGACTGGGACCGGCTCACTCAGGACCACCCCTGGCTGCTCACGGAGGTGAGGCACTTATTCTGGCCTCACGCCACCATTATCTCATTTCCTGTCCTCCGTGTTATGTTTCTCTTAATGACTCCATCCCCCCCATTACACAAAGCAATCAATATCACAGACCCATATTTAGCAAAGAAAGAAGCGGTCTTTGGTTTAAATAGAGGCAAGCAAAGGATTGCTTTAATATTGTCGGACGCCTTTTAAAAAGCAATGTGCTAGAAATGACAACGATGGATAATGAAAATTGGCTGGGATTAACATTTTAGAATGAAGGGTAATAATAGGAAGTGACCTTCACTTTTAGTTTAATTTCCTCTAAGTGCATAGTGTGATGGCCTGTAAGTATGACTCATCTGCTGGGCGATGTGGTGAAACGTCTGCTCAGTTTTAGTGCTTTATCTGGAGGTCAGAGAGGAGCTGAAGATGGACACAGCGACAGTGACCGGATTGATTAGACAATCGCATTAACGTTTGTCAGGGTCTTTAGGCTGGTCGGCTTCCAGGATCTAATAGCCTTGCTACTCCTATTCATTCTCTACACCCCCCCACCCCAACTCTCAAGTACACACACACACACACACACATACACACACACACACACACCACCACCACATCCATTATACATGAAATCTCCTAGGTAACTTGCACCTTGTCCATCTCTTGGGAAACCATTTTTTCACCCTCTGTGGATACAAGAAAAACTCTTTATCTGGTAGTGGAAATATTGAGTTTGACACTCCCCAGTCTTCCAGCTGTTGAAAGACGGCTGCTTGGCCTTTGTCATGCTTTTGTTTGGCTCAAGGTCTTTGTGTATTTTGTACAGTTCTGATTTGGTGGAATCTTGGTAACAGACCGCACCCTTGGTCAAGATGACAAAATGCATAGCCATAATAATAATAATGATAGCATGTCTGTGTTGTTTTCTGTGGACTCCCTGTTCAAGCAGGTTGAGAGAAGTGGTTCTACTGAGTGTATAGGATCAGCGTAATGTTCTGTCCTGCGTATGTGGCGCCCTCTCATTGCCCCGCGTGGTGTTCAGCGGCAGGTGTTAAGTCACGACGGTGAACATTTTTCTGTCATCCGCCCGTCTCGCAGCGGTTGGTGGTGAAGCCAGACCAGCTGATAAAGCGGAGGGGGAAGCTGGGCCTGGTGGGCGTGAACCTGGACCTGGACGGTGTGAAGGAATGGCTGAAGCTCCACTTCATGAGAGAGACCACGGTGAGTCCAGACACGGCGGTCCTGTCCCATCAACCACCTGGAGGCCTTGATGACTTTAATATCAGATGTGGAGGTGATCTCGGTCTGTTTATCATCACACCTTTTGTCCAAAATGTTTTTAATGTTGCCCTGTGAAATTCAGCCACCATTGCAGGAAATATAAATGGGTCGATGAATAAAACGTGAATAAAACAGGAAAAAAAGTGTAGATTTCCCATCGCACATCACTTTACTCAATGAATGTCCTGAAACATTCTCCTGTTGTTTGGCTCATAACATGTGGCTGATCAGTTGGGTTGATATTGATTACTGAGTTCTTGTATCTGTCTAATGTCTGGAAGAGTTCTCGCAGGCAGTACATTACTATACTGATCAAAGGCATCATGCTTGAGTGATGTAGAAGCCCCTTTTTGGCTCGCTGCACCTGCACAGCATCGCTAGTAAGTAATACTTTATGAATCAACATGCCACGATCGTAAGATTTGTATTAATAATGACAAGGATAATGTGAAGCATAACAAATAATCCTCAAACAGTGTTATAGAAATGGTCAGGCAGTACACATAACCCGACGTAGGTTAGCCATACATTGTAACCTCAAAAAGTGGCCACCTTTTCGATTTTACACCTTCACCCTCCCCAACCCTAGATACAATAAGTAAATGGTGTCCAGGGTCATGAGTCCCACTGGAGTCAGTAATGCCAGCAGCTCCTGCCTCCTGTGTTTTGAGAGAACCAAAGATCTCTGATTGTTGAACGTGCTGCCAGGAAGTTCTACTGAAAGGTTGAAGGCCTTCCCTGACCGCACTCGTTCACCGGTTTGTTATCATTGCAGAGGTTACGTTGGTTAATGGAATCAACATGACGCATATCGAAGGGTGGCATTTGCAGCTTTTGTTGGTGCTTGTGTCCTTCAAGCTGAATCGTGGGCTCCCAGGCAGTACAGAGGCCTTGAGAGTATGAGGAAAGTGTCAGTCTGACAGCCCAAATAAATGTATATACTTCAACCTGTTTCTCCACATAAACCTACCTTGCCTTTGCCACTCGAATGACTCTGCCATAAACCATAAGTTAAAGCATAACCAGTAAGAGATGCGTCACAGCCAGCCATCTTATATCATACTTGTTGGATTTGATGAAACTGTCATCCAAAGTAGAAGCAATTGCCCCAGAGCTTTTAAAATGGCACCTTCTATTGACGAAAAGGTCGCTCTTGATAAATATACCTTGAATCTACACATTCTAAGGAACACATTTTTATGCACAAAATATGACACTCCCCTCCTGATTGTATGCCTCATTTGAATGTGTTGAATGGGTTAATTGGATTAAGTGTAATGGTACGAGGTGTAATGGTTCACCAACTGCACACTTTGGTTTCATTCTTGGTTTTTTATTCATGGTCTGGTTTGTACCTTTTCCAGTTGCACAAAAAAAAAAACCACATGTATTAGGAATGTGTTTTATTTAAATCTGCAATATATTGGCTAAATATCAAAAACAATGAACATTTATTGAGATCATTCTTGAAGGACAATGCTGCATATTGTACAAACCACAAACAAGAGTAAAGAAACATTCACTTCTACAGGCACTTATTTTATTTCAATATTATCTGAATGAACAAATATGAATGCTATAGAAGTATCACTGATCCCGAATCATACTTTTGTCTGTGTGGTGCGTACATGAGCATGTGCGTGCGTGCGTGCATATTTAAAAATGTGTGATTGTTTACAAACTGATGGCTATGAGTAAGCCTGCTGTTGAGAGGCTATGTTCAGTCAGAAATTCATCAAGTTTAGTATAACATCAATTCCTGCATACCAGCATTTTGTCACAATTCTAGATATGTAAAGGCAGAGTAGATAAGAAAATATTTGCATAGGTTGACTATTAAACTAGCCGTATAGCCAACAAATGTGAGATCGGAATTGCTGCCGGGTTTCAAAGCTTATTTACAAGGGCAGCTTGAGTGTGCAGGAGTGTGCTCTTGTGCAATCCACAGAGCATGACCGTATGTGAATGTAATATGAGCAACATAGTTGCATATAAACAATAACTGTGGTTCTGTTTGAAACCGTGAGCCGCTATACTCCTAGGATTTAGGCATTTTCGTATTGTATGTTTAGAATGTCTTTAGTTTCTCTGTCCATTTGGATCTCCTGTACATGTGTGATGGCTGCCGGGTGTGGCTGTCGGTGAATGTTGCTATCCCCCCCTTAGACGATGCGTAGCATGCAGGCCCTGCTCTGTCATTGATTATCCACTGTTCACAATCTGCTCTGGCCATCCCAGACTCCCACTGCTGCGGTCCCTTTAACATCGGCCCTCTCCGAAACACAACCAGCGCACGTACTCTCCTCAAAGCCCCACCTCGTCTCCGCTCCTCTGACTCAGTGCCACACCGGCTTGTTTTAATGGCTTGCATCTGGTCCCGATCTCTCTGCCAGGCCTAGTGGAATCCTGCAGGGGGCCGTGTCTGCGTCAGACTTCTGAATAATGTATAGTAACCTCAGTCCCGATGGAGACGCCGTGTGGGGCGGAGGGGAGTCTAAAACGTGACAGGACCCCCCCCTAAACTGATGAACATTTCCTGTTCTTAACACGCGTGCACATCATGCATTTCACATGGGCGTTTGTCGATTTTGTGTTGGACAGCCAAGGTTAGGGGGCCCATGTTCGGTTTAGAATTACAACGGAGGCCTGGAGGTTGCGCAATATGTCCGAACTGGGAGGGACATGTTTGAGATTCTTGTTGTCCTACAATAAAACAGTTTGGCTGTCAGCTGTTCCCCTGCTCTCTCACACCTCATCTCCTTCCTTTATCTACTGTCTTTTTTTGGTGTTTTTCTTCTTTCTCCTCCTTCCACGTTCCCTTTGCAAGGATCGGTTTAATGAGTGTCATTATGCAGCGGTGGGGTTTCAGCTCTGTCTCCGCTCTCTTGAGAGCCATAAAGGTTGGCGGGGTGATTCCATTCCTGAATGAGCTGACTTCTGCTTACAGTGGTTCCCATTCTTCTTTTCTTTCTTAAAAAAAAAAAAAAAAAAAGCTGTCTCCCTTAAATGTCACTGTTCACCGCTGCTGCAAATGCCACTGTCTCCTGCGCAGTCCCCATGCGGTTCATTTGTTTAGACCTCAGTGCTGGTGGAGTTGCATCAACATCCGATCCAATGACTACACCTCAAACACCGGTTTAGCTCTGGGCATTAGCCTATGCGATGCTGAATTGTTTTCTTTATTTCTTTCCTTTTCCCAAAGCTGCCACGTTGAAATCGTAGCACAGACCTTAAATTGATCTCATGTCACTTTTCAGACTCCTGCAGAAGTTGCCTTCAAGGAACAATTAATTTTGCTGTCACCAGCTCTTATTCCAAAGTCACTTTTTACCTGTGCAAAGTATGCACGGTCTAACCAAATGTGTTTATCACTGAATCTACAATTGCTTTTCCACAGACCGTTTGAGGTCCCTCCAATGTGAGGAGATGCGGTTAAAGATGAGTGAGAGTAAGGGAGAAAGCTACAAGAGAAGGGGCATCAGAGTTTCTAAGAGGTTGTAGGGTGCCCCACACTTAAATCACCTCTGCAATATTTCAACCAGTGAAGCTGAACTAGAAATACAAGACGGGGGCTATCCTTGGGGGCTATCCCTGAAGCATACGTCCCTCTGGCTGCTTGTTAATACACTGACATCAGAGGAAAGATGCTGAGGCTCGGAGGGTGGACTAGTGTTTCTATGGCCTGGAGTTTCAGCACAGATGATGGCCGTTCTCACTTACAGACTGAGACAAGACTGAGAGAGACATGGGGGGTACAGGGTTCAAGGATGTGTTGGCCTCTGAAGGCGCCAGATGTTATTAGGCTGGGTCTTCAATAGGGGTTGTTAGTGCTGTGTATGTCTCAGCTGGCCCGTGTGGAATTTGATGAAGGGGTACTTACTACTTACTATAATGTCTTGGAATCCAGTTTATGCAGGGTCTCTGGATGTGTGTTATCACATGGTTCTCTTTGGTCAGTCACCCCCTAAAGTGTGTCTACGTTTAGCTGGTTGTGTAACTCGTCCAGGAGTGCCCCAGTCTCACTTTTCTGTCCTTCCTTCTTCCTCCTCTTTCTATCCTTTTACTGAGACTTCTGGTGTTTAAGACTGAAAGTGAACACTCTTGTGTGTCAGACACTTTGCTCCTTATTCACCCCATGGGGCTGTGGTGAGTGCTTTCTGCTTGTTTTCAGAGGATCTGTAGGCAAGGTAATTTAGCTGACCTCTTTTCTCCAATGTCCTATAGAGTTTCTGTCCCTCATTCATCACTTTCTTCCCCTGACCTAGCCCTGCACTGTAGCTCAGTTGTCTCTTAAAGCTTTTTGTATTCCCCCCCTCCCCCAGGTTGGAAAAGCTAAGGGTGTCCTAAAGAATTTCCTCATTGAGCCATTTGTGGCCCACCAGCAGGTAGGTCTTCCCTTTCCTCTATTTATTTTCCCTCTAAAGTGTTTTGTGTGTTCTCACCACCCTTCATTTTTTAAGTGATACTCCCTGTAATATTTCCCTAACCCTAACCCTAACCCTTACTTTCTTGTGTGTCTGTTTGTGCAGTCTGTCTTTGTCTACCTGTGACCTTTGGAAAGTTTGGTTGTGTGCTGATATCCGTTTGTCTGGGAGGGAGCTTGCGGTCTTCACCCAAACTTTCTTCCTCAGGAGGAGGAGTTATACGTGTGCATCTACGCGACGCGCGAGGGCGACTATGTGCTCTTCCACCACAAGGGCGGAGTGGACGTGGGAGACGTGGACACCAAGGCCCAGAAGCTCCTGGTGGCAGTGGACGAGAAGCTGAGTGAGGATGTGGTGAAGAGTCAGCTGCTCACCCACATGTCCCCTGACAAAAAAGAGTGAGTGACCGTACCAGTCACAACTGTCACCTGGCCTGTAAAAGACTGTTTGAACAGGGATAGGTGGTCAGTATTTGACCTCAGAGAAAGAATAGTTTTAGGAAAGAATTGAATTTGAGTGCATAGGAGACAGAGGTTTTGTATTGCGGTGTTGTGTTGTGTTGTGTTCAGACAAAGACAACTTGAGTATCTCAAGAATTGGTCCCATAAGTGTTTCCATTATACAGTGCTCCAAGAAATTAAGGGAACACTTAATCATCACAGTATAACACCAAGTCAATTCAACTTCTGGGATATCGATCTGTCCAGTTAGGAAGCATAAACGATTGTGAATCAATTTCACCTGCTTTGGTGCAAATGAAAGTGACAACAGGTTGACAGGAGAGGCAACAGCAAGACAACCCCCAAGAAGTAAATGGTTTTGCAGGTGGTGGCCACAGACCATTTATCTCTCCTTATCCTTCCTGACAGATCTTTCTCTAGTTTTGCATTTTGCTAGTGCCCTTGTCACTACTGGTAGCATGAGGCGGTACCTGCAGCCCATTCAGGTTGCACAGGTAGTCCAGCTCCTCCAGGATGGCAAGAAGGTTTGCTGTGTCTTCCAGCACAGTCTCAAGAGCTTGGAGGAGATACCGGGAGACGGGCCATTACACGAGGAGAGCTGGACAACAACCCAGCGGCAGGACTGGTATCTGCTCCTTTGTGCGAAGAGGAACAGGAGGAGCACTGCCAGAGCCCTACAAAATGACATCCAGCGGGCTACTCGTGTGCATGTTTCTGACCAAACTGTCAGAAACAGACTCCATGAGGGCCCGACGTCCTGTAGTGGGACCTGTGCTCACAGCCCAGCACCATGCAGCTCGATTAGCATTTGCCAGAGAACACCAGAATTGTCAGGTTCGCCATTGGCGGCCCATTCTCTTCACAGATGAGAGCAGGTTCAGACTGAGCACATGACAGACGTGAAAGAGTCTGGAGACGCCGTGGCGAACGTTATGCTGCCTGCAACATCATCAGCATGACCGGTTTGGTGGTGGGTCAGTGATGGTCTGGGGAGGCATATTCTTGGAGGGCCGCACAAACCTCCACGTGCTAGCCAAACGGTACCCTGACTGCTGTTCGGTACCGGGATGAAATCCTCAGACCCATTGTCAGACCTTACGCTGGTGCAGTGGGCCCTGGGTTCCTCCTGGTGGAGCACAATGCCCGGCCTCATGTGGCCAGAGTGTGTAGGCAGTTCCTGGATGACGAAGGCATTGATGCCATTGACTGGCCCTCACGTTCCCCAGACCTGAATCCAATTGAGTATGTCTGGGACGTTATGTATTGGTGCATCCGCCGCCGCCAAGTAGCGCCACAGACTGTCCAGGAGCTCACTGATGCCCTGATCCAGGTCTGGGAGGAGATCCCCCAGGACACCATCTGCCGTCTCATCAGGAGCATGCCCAGACGTTGTCAGGAGTGCATACAGGCACGTGGGGGCTATACACACTATTGAGCCACATTATGAGTTCTCGTGATGAAATTCACACAAGTTGGATCAGCCTGTGATCTCAATTTTTCGCTTTGATTTTCGGTGTGATTTTGAATCCAGCCCTCAATGGGTTAATGATTTTGGTTTCCATTGACCGTTCTTACGTCATTTTGTTCTCGACGAAGTACACAATGTAATCAATAAAGATTTTCAACTTGAATATTTCGTTCATCGAGATCCGCGATGTGTGATTTAAGTGTTCCCTTAATTTCTTTGAGCAGTGTATTAACCTATTGGGGCGGCCTGCCCCACTAGTCTCCGAGGCTACCCTGCTTGCAATTGCTGTCGGTCTGCTCAAAATAACATTGCTTTTTTCCCCCCGACAATACATTACACCGCAATGCATCTTATGGCTTGTCTCCACTGGGCAATGAATATAGCCCAAATATTAAGCTCTCTCCCAAATGCACAGGGCAGAATCGGCCATTTCTTACAGTATTGGCAAAAACACAAAAGCATTTATCCACAAGCTTGTAACAACTCCATGCCAATTAAGTTGATACATATACATATGTAAAACTCCTATTTTAAATATTTTTTTCTAGCTAAAGTAAGCTTCACTGTTCCCATGCTGCTGGCAGGCTAGCTAGGTACTTTAGGGGCAGCTCAATCGGCTATCTAAAACAGTTGCTAGCTAGCCAGGATTAATATGGCAGCTTGATTTTATTGCTGCCTGCTGGACAGTTGATTACTAATGTTAGTTAGCAAGTTACTAGCCAATGGACACAATTGGCTTGTTAGCTGTAAATGAGTGATAATCTAGTAAGCGTAATCTAGTTACCTTAGTGCTGTTTTAACATCTTTTTCAATTAGCCTAAAACTTGGGGATGGGAGTGGGTCTATAGGCATCACAGGTAAAGGTCTAAGCTTACAGTTCCAGTGATTGTTGTGGAAAGACAACTAGCATTAATTAGCATGAGAAGCTATACATGAAATTTAAAATGAAATCTTATCAGGCAATGGATAGATAAAATGTATTGATTGTTTAATGGCTTTGATACCATCTTGGCTATCTAACTGACCATTAAGTTATGTTTGGACTGTGAAGGTAATTAGCTAGCTAAACTAGGTCATTGTTGTAAAGACCACTGCTGCTCATGTATTAATTTGTTGTCGCTGGCACGCCCCCTGGATAGGTTTGTTTGAGGAAGTTAAAGGTGTCCGAGTCGGCGATGTTCACATATGTTTGAGTGGCAATGGAGGCGCTCACAATTTTTCTGTTTTGCCATTTGGATGGGATAAACGTCACCACATTTGATCAGTAGACCACAATTTCAGTTGGGGTTTTTTCAAGCCATTGCCCCAAACGTATTAGACACACAGTTTGAGTCAATCCCAGAGAATATCCTGGAGAGCCGGAGACAGACTGCATGAGGATCTCAATCTATGGCCCATGGGCGTGTTCTCCTCCCCTAGAAAGATTAAATGCAAATGGGGAATTTGCATTGGGGTTTTTGTTTTTTTATGTATATTAAAAAAAAGTATATATATATATATATTTTGAAATTGTTTTTAAAAGGGGATAGACATTGGGTGATAATCTGACAAACCAAACAAGCCTGTATTCTGTCAGCCAAATAACGCCCCCTTGTAATATGATCCATCATTTCAAGCATGTCTGCACAGTTTGTCTCTTATTTTGACAGGTATAGTGCAGAAACCAACACCCTGTCAGCCTGTCAGCAGTGTTCCCTGTCTACTGGGTCCTGCACTGCCCCATGCCCAAAGTCCCATCATACCCTGACAGGAGTTATTGGTATTTTCCCAGCCCTTTTGGGCTAATGGACTAATGGACTCCCAGCAACCAATACAGAGAGGGAAAGACTCCCGCGTGTGGCTGCAGAAATTATCCGGGGGAGGGATACTGGCCCGTGCTCTCTATCCATCTGCCTTGACAAGACACGATGGACCAAATTAGATTTTTCATTTATTTATAGCCCCGCACATGCAAGCCATGGCAGGCCGGTGAGACGGAGTGGCTTGTCTATTTGTTACTGTTAAATTTCAGCCTCGTAATCAGAAGGATTTATGGTTGGCTCAGCCGCCGGGAACATCGCGCACTGATGGAAAACCCAGGAGCTAGATTGATGTTTGCGCTCGAGATTGGAGTCTTGTGCACCGCCACAACGACCGAAAAGCAGTTAAGGAAATGGTGTAAAGTAGCATCTTAAACATGGACACCAGCCCAGTGCAACAAGTGCATAACCAAGTGGTTTCAGATTCCTATGAACGTGAGCTCATGTTGCATACTTCCGTAATTAATATAAAGCAACAATGCAGCAGCAGTGAAGCAAGTGTCATTTTATAAGAGCGTTAGCTGAAAGGTCAGAAGTAAAGCAGATCTGTTTGTGGTTTGACAGGTTTTTAATTTTTTTATTCCCCCCCGCCTTCTCTGCAGAGTCCTGGCCAGTTTCATACTGGGTCTCTTCAATCTGTACGAGGACCTGTACTTCACCTACCTGGAGATCAACCCCTTGGGTATGTGAGGAGCACCAAGGCCCAAACATCGGTCTTTACTTACAAATGACCACCAGCGTTCTGCATCGAGGCGGTTGACTTCGTACCAACACAGATGCAGTACAGAAAAGTACAGAAATAGAACAGTTCTCACAATTTCCAGTTTACATGAAATGAAGCCAGCTGACAAGTTGATAAGGCTTTTCTTCATCGGGGCATCACTGGCTCGTTGATCTGTATCTCGTTAAAACGTTTGTGGTGGAAAACAAGGAGATGGGAGGGAATAATGTAATAATAACGAGTCTCTTCAGGCATAACAGGATGTGTTAAAAAAAAAAAGACATGAATAATCCATAATAAGTTAATTGGTTTTATTTTATTTTATGAAGACTGCATACCTTTTGAAGTGTGTTAATGAGGGCCCACAGTGTAGGCCCTGCAGCAGATGTTCCTGCACCGGCAGATGCAGACCGGTGCAGATGCTGCTGCTTTGAAAATCTTCCTGTGGAAGGTGGACAGCCTAGCCCACCCCCTGTGGCTGGATGCTTGTCTAGCGCCGCTTCCGTTCTGTGTGAAGCTGCGTCACACTAGGAGCTTCGGGGGGCCTGCTTGTCCAAACAGCCAACTTTACAGTCTAAAGTTGCTTCAAACACCCAACTCAAACAGACCATTATTCCTCTGTGACTTACTACTTTGTGGAGCTGAAGTATTTATGGCTGCTGTGACTGTTAGTGTTGCATTCTCAGTTGCTGACCGAACTAGCGTCGGCGTGCTTTTCTAGGCAGCGCATATTTCTCCTGCGCTCACGACGTGCTGTGGTGGCTGGCAGCAGGTGAGCCACGGTGTCGCGCCTGGCGCCTGTAGCCTGTAACCCGAAACCCAGCGTTCCGCTTCGTGTCCAGTCAGATGTTAAACAAACCCCCCCCCACCCACCTTGTTCTCCTTCTCGTGTCACATGTCCCGCTCTCTCCAGTCTGCAGAACGAACGCTGTTTGGAGACCGCGAGGGAGCAGCTGCAGCCCACAGACAAAGCCAATTCATCTGATTAAATTAGTGAAGCTGCTGGGAGAATTCCAGCAGGCTAGCTCTCCTATGTTTTTTTAAACTCCCAGTTGCCATGCTCCTGCTGGGGTTTAAACCTCACCAACTGCACAACGCAATGTAAAAGGGGCCTCAGATGTCACACGGAGCGGAGTTATGCTGTGTGTGATCATACATATCTGAAATCTGAGTGCTATCCATTGAGTGGCGGAAGGCTGCAAACTGTGTGCTGTCAAATAAGTGTTTTTATTTGCACCCTACAAAAGAAAAAAAGATTTTGTGTGCATCTTTGCTTGAAATCTGAGTGCTTCTATGTCATTAACTCTTATCTGAATACACATTCCATCCACTGATCTGTAAGTTTAACATGTATCATAAAACCATATAATGAGACATGTTGGAGGTTAGTAGTAAAGATCTAAAAGGCATTTTCATTTACTGTTTTTATTGTATTTACTGTTTTCAAAATAATTATTTCCATTATTTACTAATATTATATTAACCAATGTCTCGCTGTGCTTGCTTTTAGAAGCTATTTATAATGATTAAAATTACAGAAGTGAAGTTGTGCTGGTGCAAGAGGTGTTGCTTCTCGGAACCATCCATTTCATCTCCAGATCATCACTTTACATAATTTGTATCTTAGATTTTTTCTTTGCCTTGTGCCAGTGCTGACCTTAGGCTGCAAAGTGTAGCATCAAAGACGAAGATGCAAGTGTTTTGCATTTTGTAATTCAGTGGAAGTGCAGGCTTGCAGGCAGGTTGATGACTGAGAAAATGAGCTCCAGTTAAAAGCAGTGTGGGCTCTTGTCTCCTCTCCTAGTGGTCACCAAGGATGGCGTGTTTGTGCTCGATATGGCTGCCAAAATCGACGCCACCGCTGACTACATCTGCAAGGCAAAGTGGGGTGATGTGGAGTTCCCACCTCCCTTTGGGAGAGAGGCCTACCCGGAGGTCAGTGTCCCAATGGGAGCTGAGTGATAATACATACTCTTTAATGAAAAAGGTTCCTCAGAAAACAGGACAATGCACCGTTTATCATTATCATCAGCACTGGTGCCTTAGATTGCTCATAAACTATTTGTAAGAAAAAAAAAAAGTGTTTTTGAATAGTGAGATTGACAGACTAAGGAAAAGAGTTTTGTTTTTCTAAAGCTTTGCCAGTTAATTCAATTTACCGTAGTAAAGTCATTGCTGCAAAATGACAATGTAAATTGAAATCTTTTATTTTTTAAACGAAAAGTAAACGTTACATAATATAGTTATCCTTTCATCCAGTACAAATATAATATAATATATATAATATATTTTCCCTTTGCTCGTTGTTGGAGTCTCATCTGCACCAGGGACATTGATCAGATAAAATGAGATTAGCTGGGCAGTAAATCCACCTCTGACTCATCCAGGTTCCTCCTCACCAGAGAGACGGCACCTTATTTACATAGCAATGCTGTAAAAAGCCTGCCATAAATCACCTAGAGCGGGGACAGTGCATTGGTTACAGGGCAGGGGCTGCTTGGGTAGCACCATGTGATTATGGGTTTTGCTCATTTGAAACTGTAATATTCACCTAATCTGCCCATTTCATACCCAAGACAACATTCAGCCCTCACCTGAGTTTGGCATGTGCTATTTTCCTGGATCACCTCTTGACCACTGTGCCAGATTAGCCACTTTAATATATTGATAGTTGTTAATATGGAACAGGAGAGGCATTTGAAGTTAATCGTTTTAAATGTTAAAATATCAAGTCAGTACTTTAGTTCTTGTTGACTCTCTGCAGCAGTTCCATTGTGAAGTTGTTTGTTCTTCATTCGGCCTCACTCAACATCCCGGACTCGGGCAGGACAGAAATGCCTAGGCCAGGACAGATTACTGCATTCACACAAGCACATCATGCGCATTGCCTCCCTAACCCTGCTCATGTGCAGTGCTGCAATCTGGGTCTGTGTGATGGCCCAAAATATGCAACTTTATACTATGTAGTGTAAAGTAAAATGAACACATTTGGAAAGCGTACAACAGCAACAAACAAACAACAAACGTAGCAGATCTCACGTTGTAATAAATAGACTGAATCTGCAACTGGACAGCAATATCTGGGACAGAGTATGGACTCTTATGAACCAACAGCAATTTTGGCAGGGGGAGAGTAGGGAAAGTAGGGAGGTCCCCACTCCTCCATCACCAGGTTTAGAAAAAGCCCTGGAGCGTATTGGCGTGCCTCTAATCAGTTTTTTTTAATCTTTCCAGGAAGCGTACATTGCAGACCTTGATGCCAAGAGTGGCGCCAGCCTCAAGCTCACGCTGCTCAATCCCAGGGGCAGGATCTGGACCATGGTGGCCGGGGGAGGGGCATCTGTGGTGTACAGGTACACAGGGCATCACCCGTGACCTCACTCCATCCTGTGTTTCTGTCCTTCAGAGATGCTCTATCCTTTATCAGAGGTTGTCCCATCCCGTCCCAACCCCAAGGGCCACAGTGTCTGAAAGATGTCTTGCCGCCTGTCTTAATTATTATGTTATATGCTCACTTTGTGGCAGCTTGCCTTATCTGTTTGCTTGTATAAAAAAAGTGATCAAAGTTCCAAGGCTCTTTTGCTTGCAATGAAAATTAAATGGCTATCAATGCTGGATAAAGAATAATCTGGAGGCATCTTATAGAACTTATCCAAAACCGCTGTGATATGAAGCACTGACTGGAGCCCCATTTGGGGGCGGCGATTGGCTGGGAGGGGGGAGGGAGATCCTGCACAAGCTTTCCGAGAAGCGCAGAGGACTTGCCTGTGGGCAAAACAAATAGGCAAGTTTTGCTTTGGAGGAATCGGATCATTATCAGCCTCGGAGTAGTGGCTTGTAAAAATGTTTTTTAGAAAAGAATGACTAGACATTTTCAGGGGGGCTGAGATGAAAGACAGGGTGGCTAAAGCCCCCCTAAATAGGGTTTAAAATCACCACTGCAGTAAACTTTGCCCGTCGCCACAGGTTTTGCTCATTAGCGCCAGGTATACCTCCGCTAAACCAGTCTTTCTTGGCCACCATTCCAATAGTGCTTATGTGGCCAATAAGCTGCGTTTATTTTGATGCTGTGAAATGATTAATCAGGATGTGATTCTGTTCACACATGCTTCTTATGAACAGTGTAGCGAATCTTTGCTTTTTGCTATTGCGTTACGGTGAGAAGCACTACAAAATGGGGAGAAGGATATAGAAAGTCTTCTTAGTCATTTCTATGCCACAGTCCTATTGCAATGTGGAACAACAAGTGACGTTTCCCTCACCACATAAGAATGCGCCATGCTTTTGAATGGCTGAATTTGCATAAGCGGAGGTGCTGATCTAAACTTGTCTGTTTTGTTTTTGTGTATGTCACTCTGGGCTCTAGATGCACAACTGAAGTAGAGACACTTGGTGCAGGGGTCATGCGCACTCACGCGGATGGAAATATTGACGCAGCTAACCATCAAAGATTAAACCGTTTTGATTTCCTGAGACAAGATTTAAACGCATTTCAAATGAGCACATTGTCAGACGATGCTTGAATGTTAATTACATGCAATTTTATTGCTATATAATTTATCTACAACTTATGTAGAATTTGAGTATGGCAGGAGTAATCTGAAAAGGCAAAAGGCCACCTGAAGCCTACGCAAAAGGGTTTAGTAATGCAGTCCCATAATGCTTTTGGTACTGGGATCTGAAGTATTTTATTAACGGTAGGTTAGGAATGAGGACCAGTTGACATCTGACACAGTTGGAAAGAATCCAGGGTTAGGTAAACCTGTGGTAGTTAAAGGCACATCACATTTCTACAAATTTGTAGTGTGGCCAGGAGCAGGAACTATTTGCAAAAATTTTTGCAGATAGTACCAGAGAAGTAGTCTGACCAAAAAGGGGGATATCTGTATGCTTCGAATGCTGGGGAATAGGGGTTTGAGACAGCTGTTCAAGTGTTATGACTGTTGAGTGTGATTCTGTCTGCAGCGACACCATCTGTGACTTGGGCGGGGTTGATGAGCTGGCCAACTACGGCGAGTACTCTGGGGCGCCCAGTGAGCAGCAGACCTACGACTACGCCAAGACCATCCTGTCTCTGATGACTCGAGAGAAGCACCAAGACGGTACGCCGTCTGTGTCTGTGTCTCTGTCTCTGTCTCTGTCTCTGTCTGTGTCTCTGTCTGTTCTGGCTGTTCTGGCACATATGTTCTACTGCCTGTGAGTAGTACATCAAAAACACGATTGTTCTTTTGACAGCCGTTGACAGCATTTCATGACTAGAAAAGCCAGCGTACTGACTTTTCCCCCCACTTGCAGGAAAAGTCCTGATCATTGGGGGAAGCATTGCCAATTTCACCAATGTTGCTGCCACTTTCAAGGTTAGGGCTGCTTGCCTACATCAGTTTGTTTATTTGAGTGTGTGTGCTTGAGAAACCACTGCCGGGCTGCAAAGCTGATTGACTGCGCTGGACTGACATCCCTCTGTGACACAGGGCATTGTGAGGGCCATCAAAGACTACCAAGTGCCCCTGAAGGAACATGAGGTCACCATCTTTGTGCGCCGCGGCGGCCCCAACTATCAGGAGGGGCTGAGGGTGATGGGAGAAGTGGGTGAGTGACACGGTCACAGCAAGGTCATTGTGTGAATGGAGAAGTTGAACACACGGGTCTGTTTAGAATCAGCCTCAGGGTGCCTGTGTGTGGGACACACCTATGCTAATGACATAATGTCTTGCTGGTTTGTCCAAGGGGTTTTGAATTCATTAGCTTTGTATTTAGCGGGTAATGATTCAGCGGTTTCTCCTTACTGTTGCTCCTATACACTCCAAACTTGGCAAAGATTGATTTGTTAAGTTAGACTTGCATTCTACAGTGTTTTGGCAAGGTTTTATTGTTACACGTGGCTTGGAAACCTCTGAGGTTGCCTTCAGCCTCTAGTTTGTTATGTATTTAGTGAATCATTACTCACCCTTCATAATTAGTGGAACTAACATGAGCTTTCAGTGACAGCAATGTGAACCAATGAAAATGCCTTTGTGTTGAGCGAAGCGTTTTGGTTGCATTTAGAGCACATTGCAGCGCTGTCCATTCTGGTGTCCATCGCCGCAGTTGTGAATCAGCTCTACCGTTCATCCCCTGAGCTTGCTCATCCCTGACAATCTCCTCCCCGTCCACAGGGAAGACGACCGGCATCCCCATCCACGTCTTCGGCACAGAGACTCACATGACCGCCATCGTGGGCATGGCGCTGGGCTACAAGCCGATCCCCAACCAGCCCCCCGTGGCCGCCCACACCGCAAACTTCCTGCTCAACTCCAGCGGCAGCGTCTCGGTAAGGCCGCTAACTCCGCCTCCGGCATTGTTGGCATGTAGCGGAGCTCGGAAGACGTGAGCTAAGCACGTGAGCTAAGCACGTGAGCTAAGCACGTGAGCGTCCGCTGCAGAAAGTGACGTTGATAAGAGTACGATTCGTTCCATTGGCTGGGGACTCGGGTCTTTAGCTCAGCGGGCTAATCATGTCTCTTGTGGCGTTGGGATCCTCGGTTCAAAACTTGCTGCAGGCAGAAGCAACTCCATTACAGGCGTACGACCCACTTTCTGTCACACAGCCCTGTGTGGTCCTGCATTTTTACAGTGGGGCCTTCCTACAACTGATGTAAGTACCATGGGTTCTGTATGTGGCGTGTACTGAATTTAAACAATTGATTTGATCTGACTTTTTTGGTTACACAATCCAGAGCAAAAAGTGGCACACACTTTTGTGTCCTAGAACATGCACAATAAGCTTCATTATAATAGTCCTGAGCGCTACTGCTAAGTTTTTCTGACCTAATGGTTGGCCCTTCTAGCTGGACGTGATGTATGTGCCATTACTGTCGAGCCATAAGTAATAGTGCAGTCTCGTTCAGTGTTTAAGTAGAAATGTACCGTTGTCTGCCCTGGGTTTTAAAATAGCGTCCTGATTACAGTGTACCCCCCCAGGCTGGGCACTGCGCATTATAAATACAGCAAGCTTTTTTTATTTATATTGAGGCTTTTCGAGCAATCTCATTTGGTGTGCTTGCGCAGAGACCGGTTTGTATGAATTTCGCCCTAAGGCGCTGTTCCCTGTCACATAGTACAGAGCACCGTCACACAGCTCTTTGTGTCTCTGCTAGTGCAAACCAGCTGAGACTCGAGGGTTAAAGGCTTTAAGTCCATGTTGTTGTGCTGCCAGATGCTTCGCTCAGAAACACCCGGATGGATACGTCCCCCGTCCTCCTGATTGGCCCACCTCTGGTGATGCTTTTTCTAGACCACCAGATATGCACCCTGGCCTGTTGGTACAGAAGTGTTTTCCCACAGCTCTGTCTGTCCCCCTCCAGACTCCAGCCACTAGCAGGACTGCTTCCTTCTCTGAGCCCCGAGCAGCCAACGACGCCACACCTGCAAAAAAGTCAAAGCCGGGAGTCCCGCCAGGTAACCAGCTCTGTGCCTTCCCAGCGTGTTCCACCTTTCTCCACCCACTGCTGCCCCTCCATCTCCTCTCCACAGGCCTGTCCCTGTGATAAGTGGGGCTGACTGTGACTGTGCGAGACCTGCGTGATCTTCCCTGTGTGTCACAGAGTATACTAATGCACTGACCCATAACCAGGTGATCTGTCCCAGAACGCATCAGCACACAAGTGGATACAAGGCAGCATTCTTTCACTTCCCCTTCCATTCGGTCAAAAGATAAACAACAGAAAAAGGAATTCAAACTGGTTTTGAATTGGCAGATGGTGTGACATGCAAGCGAGATCACACATCTCTTTGGTTGAGCTGAGAGGGCAGCACCAATATGACCCTCCAGTGGGTTCCCAGCACTCACATGCTCATAGCACGCACACACACTCATAGCACACGCGCTCATAGCACACACAAGCTCATTGGGCACGCACGCTCATAGCGCTCACGCACACTCATAGCGCGCACACACACTCATAGCGCTCACATGCTCATAGCGCTCACATGCTCATAGCGCTCACATGCTCATAGCGCACACACACGCTCATAGCACGCACACACGCTCATAGCGCACACACGCTCATAGCGCACACACGCTCACACGCTCATAGCGCACACACACGCTCATAGCGCACACACGCTCATAGCGCACACACGCTCATAGCGCTCACACGCTCATAGCTCATAGCGCACACACACTCATAGCGCACACACACTCTCATAGCGCACACACGCTCATAGCACACACACGCTCATAGCGCACACACACTCATAGCGCACACACACTCATAGCATGCACACACTCTCATAGCAGCGCTCATAGCACACACACACGCTCATAGCGCTCACACTCATAGCACACACACGCTCATAGCGCACACACGCTCATAGCACACACACGCTCATAGCGCTCACACACGCATAACACACACAAGCTCATAGCGCACACACGCTCATAGCGCTCACACACGCTCATAGCGCACACACGCTCATAGCGCACACACGCTCATAGCACACACACTCACACACGCTCAGCACACACAAGCTCATAGCGCACACACATGCTCATAGCGCACACACACGCTCATAGCACTCACATGCTCATAGCGCTCACACACACTCATAACACACACACGCTCATAGCACGCACACACGCTCATAGCGCACACGCTCATAGCATGCACACACTCTCATAGCACACACACTCATAGCGCTCACACACGCTCATAACACACACACTCATACTCACGCAGCACACACGCTCATAGTATAGCGCACACACACGCTCATAACACACACAAGCTCATAGCACACACACGCACACACGCTCATAGCGCACACACACTCATAGCACACACACACGCTCATAGCGCACACACACGCTCATAGCGCTCACATGCTCATAGCGCTCACACACGCTCATAACACACACAAGCTCATAGCACGCACACGCTCATAACACACACAAGCTCATAGCACGCACACACGCACACATCATAGCGCACACACACACTCTCATAGCACACACACACGCTCATAGCGCACACACACACGCTCATAGCGCTCACATGCTCTTAGCGCTCACACACGCTCATAACACACACAAGCTCATAGCACGCACACAAGCTCATAGCGCACGCACACGCTCATAGCGCACACACACGCTCATAGCGCACACACCCGCTCATAGCACACACACGCTCATAGCGCACACACACGCTCATAGCACACGCTCATAGCTCACACACGCTCATAACACACACGCTCATAGCACACACAAGCTCATAGCGCACACACGCTCATAGCACGCACACGCTCTTTGTTTTTGCAAGAGGAATAGACTTATTTTCGTGGCCCAGGTTTCATTTGAGGCCACATAGCCTTGCCCAGGCTTCTCTTTTCCAGTTGGAATCAGTATCTGACCACCCCCAGCCTACAGCCCGCATTCCCACGTGTCGTCCACCTAAATCTCACTCACAGTGTAATTTCCCCTGTCCTCTCTATCACCCTATACCCCCTCTCCTGTGTCCTCCTGTTCTGTGTAATTGACTGTCTCTTTTCATGATCAAATCTGTAAGCCACTGCTCATTGCCCCACTCGGTCTCTGAAGAGTGCTTTCACGGGAGACGTCCAAGGTAAGCACAGGCTGCTACTAACACCAACCCCCCCAACCCCACATAGTATTCCCACTAAAGAAATGTATCAATAACAGCAATGTTTCTTTAGTATATTAAAGCCCCCTCCCACCCTTACCCAATTGGACAGTTTCTCCCCCCATGGAACTGAGGTAGCCTGGTCACCACAGCGACGCGTGTGACGTGGTGTCTTGTGGGGGTATGGTCCGAGCATGTCTAGGAGCTTGTGTTTCCTGACAAAGCTGCAGTTGCTAAAGCATGCCCCCGGAGCCCTCGCTGAGCTGTGGGGTAGAGCGGGTCGCAGCTGGGCTCTCAGCGTGTGTCATTTACGATCTTTAGATCAGGGCTGTTCCAGCGATCCAGCGTCTTTCTTCCAGTTCTTCTGTGAAACGCCCCCCCTCCTCCTCATTACGGTCTCTCAAGGTGTGGCTTCGTTCCAGTATCCAGTTTCTCATGGTTGCAAACACGGCGATGCCATTGATTAGGCTGTGCTCAATGCTATTGTGCATTTTGGGAAAGCTGTATTTGCGTGTGTTCTGACAATTTGCCTGTATTTTTGCTTTTTTTTGTTTTTCTTCCTTTTTCCCCCCCAATCACTTAGACTGATTAACAAGACAGACCAAACCCTGTTAGACATTTTGATGATACTCTAGCATGCACTCGCTTCATTTTTTGTTTTAATATTGGACTATTGAGATGACAGCCATTTCAAGGTTCTTCAGCCTTTATTTCGTATTTTCTCGAAGAGCCCCCCCCGCCCCCCACATTTGTGACTTAATTTGATCTTTTGTTACTGTTTTGTTGTCGTTGTGTTTTGTCGGCTGGTGGCCTTACAGAGCAGCGGGCCTCGTCAGACAGAGCCGGAGGTAGGAAAGGCCCTGGTCTGGCACTTTGGCCCTCAGGCCTCGTTCTGGCGCTCCTCGGCTGTGTGGACAATGCTGCTCCTTAGCCTTTCGGTCCTGTCGGACGGTTCCCATGGTGACTGACGTTACAGAAGCACATGGTCACGGCAGCGTTGACAGCCCAGTGTGCGTCACAGGTCCATCGAGTAATCAATCCGCTAGTCCCGGCTGCAGTATTTCTATATTCATCCCATACGCACGATTCCCGCTTCAAAATACCTGTTCCCAACTCTGCAATTGCCCTGCGATTTGGCCTATTCGCTGCAGAACAAGTGCGTCATCAGTTACAAAGTGCGTTACCGGTAAAGCGGTACCTTGCAGCCTTTAGGGGACATGATTACACAAAGTTAAGTTAGAGGAAGACAATACTGTACACTTCATGCATTTGACTCAGCAAGCTGAATGTGTTCAGTGTTCATCGGATGGATGTGTATTTGAGTGTAACGTCAGTCTCTGTGCCACTGCCCACAGACGTTTTTTCAGCGCTGATGTGGTGTTGCCGTCGTGTGTTCTACTGCCCCTCTGCGTCCCTTTCTGCTATATCCGCCTCGGTCCAAAAACATATACATACACGTGTATATTTCTATTTTGGTATATTTCTGTTTTTTGGAAGTTGCTTTGGCATGCTTTTTATTTCCTTTTGAAGTCACCATTAATTCTCAGCCAGAGGAAAATGGTTAAAACCTTTCCCTAATTTTATTCTACAGGAAGGCAAGCAGCAGTGTTTCAGGTGCTGAAACGCTCCTGTTCTCACATGTGTGCTCATATATTTTATGTGCTTTCCCTCCATCTGAGAGTTGAAGTTGGACTTCATGTGGCCATCTGAGAACATTACAGCTCATTCTCTAGAACTGAGAAGAGATTGAAAAAAATATAATTTTTTTAAAAACGGAATCCTGAATTGACCATCATAACCATTTTAATTTCTATGAACATTATTTCTTTCATTTTTGTTTGCACTTGCTGACCTCATCCTGTTTTTATTTTCATACAGCCATGTTTTTAATTTGGTCCAACAAGCTGTATTGTCCACAGTAACGACAATGAAACCTTTTTTTATTTTTATTACTGTATCCCAAATTGAAAAATTGTCATAACATTTCCATGATTAATACATGCTGGTAATTCCCTCGGCTTTATTGCACGTGTATCACGCATCATTACCGTCTTCTGAATTCATATCCAGTTGTCAACCAGGAAGGTTTACTAGCAGTGTGTTTCTGTAACTGCTCTCATGTCTGCTGGTGTTTCCAAGTGCACATTTGTGACCCACAAACCAAAAAGCTTAAAAAGTATGTTCGTACTAAAGTACCAGAGGTGTTCAAGAGTGTCTTATCATAGCATGTTGTAAATTATTATTATTATGATGATGAGAAAATCAATCACCAGCACATGTTATGGAAAAACTGCTAAACTAGATGCTTCTAAACTGGATATGAGTTTGGGCGAACTTGACCTTGAGGCAATGAAGTCTCCTGTATGCGTTTCTTGCCCCGTGAGAACATACTGAATTTGTATCATGGGTATTATGGCTTTAGTATGTGGTGTGTGGTGAAGAGAACAAAGCATGTGTGATAAGCTGAGGACGTTATCATTTTGCATTACTGTTGGAAATGTCACGATGAGTCCATTACCACTGGCCCCCCCACAGCCAACGCTGTGTACTGGGCTGACCGAGGTGATCAGTGTACTGTAGTACAGTGATCTTCACCTGAACACTCAGGAAGCCTCCAGAATGGTCTTAGATGTGTCTACTGTGTGCAGTGTCTGTCTCACCGCCCCCCCTCCTTGCTCCAATGTCCTTATCCGCTTTACTGGAACTCGGTTGTCTGTCTGTCTGACATTTGCAGTCGCACGGTAACACCCATCCACAATGACCCAATCAATTGACAGAATACACCAAAATCTTAGCTTTTTCCACTGCACTTTTTTTTAATTTTTTTTGCGGAATAGGTGGGTATTAACTGTGGTGGTTGAGCGGGGGGAGGGGTGTGTTAAGTCTGTATGTATAGCCCCCACATCCCTTACCGGTGCTGGTGTTTGATCCCCCGCAGCTAAGGCCACCACGCTTTTCAGCAAGCACACCAAGTCCATCGTGTGGGGCATGCAGACACGCGCGGTGCAGGGCATGCTGGACTTCGACTACATCTGTTCCCGCGAGGAGCCTTCAGTGGCCGCCATGGTCTACCCCTTCACGTGAGTGCCTGGCTCCTGTCTTCCCCTGGCTCGCTCATCTCAGAGGGCTTCTGTGCTTTTTACATTTATTTGACTTTGGCAGCTCAGGGAAAGCACTTATCACTCACTACTAAATGTCTCTGTCTCTCTGTCTCTGTCTCTCTGTCTCTGTCTCTCTGTCTCTGTCTCTCTGTCTCTGTCTCTGTCTCTGTCTCTGTCTCTGTCTCTGTCTCTGTCTCTGTCTCTGTGAATCAGTGGAGACCACAAACAGAAGTTCTACTGGGGCCACAAGGAGATCCTGCTCCCGGTGTACAAGAGCATGGACGACGCCATGAAGAAGCACCCGGAGGTGGACGTGCTCATCAGCTTCGCCTCTCTGCGCTCTGCTTTTGACAGCACCATGGAGACCATGCAGTACCGCCAGGTAAGGAGCCCTGTCTTTGACATTAGTTCATGGAGTTCTGAACCTGCTCTACATTTCCCTCAAAACAAATGAGATAATTTCAATGCAAGTTTATTATTAATTTAAGAGATTATTAACATTGAGCAATGCTGGAGGATTGCTGAAATGCTTGTCCTGTAAGGGCCTCCAATATTAGTCAGTCATTCCGCTGATGGGCTCATTCAGCAAGTGCGCCGACTCGTAACTGTGCGTGAACTTTTCTCCAGATCCACACCATTGCCATCATCGCTGAGGGCATCCCCGAGGCTCAGACCAGGAAGCTCATAAAGAGGGCGGACGAGAGGGGCGTGACCATCATCGGCCCGGCAACGGTAAGCCCCTCCCCCCACCTGACACTTCTGCTCTTCTGTGTAATTACAGTGTTGGAGACTACAGCTCCCTCTCCCACCTCCTCAACCATAAACTTGCCGACACCCATGATCAAATCTTCACAAAATTCACAAGGCCACACAATCATATATTTTTATGCCCTTCTGGAGCCTAATGTGTCTCTGTCTGTCTGTCTGTCTGTCTGTCTGTCTGTCTGTCTGTCTGTCTGTCTGATCAGGTGGGCGGAATCAAGCCTGGCTGCTTTAAAATCGGTAACACTGGGGGCATGATGGACAACATCCTGGCCTCCAAGCTCTACCGCCCTGGCAGTGTGGCCTACGTGTCCCGCTCTGGGGGAATGTCCAACGAGCTCAACAACATTATCTCCCGCACTACTGATGGCGTCTTTGAGGGGGTGGCCATCGGGGGTGACAGGTGAGGCTCCAGAAACTTGGCAACAATAGTTGGATAGTAATTCTTTTTATTTCAGTTAATTATTTATTTATTTTATTAGTATTTTGCTGGGCTTTTAATGCAGTATTAGAATAGTGACTGTTACGGGTGGAGGGGTCTTTATCTGTTAGACCTGTGGTGTTTTGTTGTCTGTGTAAATTCTTCTGTTTCAGTGTGTCCCTCCTGTGAAGTGAAAGATGTGAAATGTAACAAATCTTGTAACCGTTAACTAATATTATGCAATATCAGCCAACACACATAGCCTAAGGGCAGACTCAAGCTACCTGTGTCAACATCGTACGTACCTCAGTCCAGAGCATGAAACAAAATCAGACCAGTCTATCACATGATAGAAACCTTTGCTTCTATGAAGAAAACATTTTTATTTCTATATGACTGTTGTTATATAGGGCCTTAATTGTGGATGGTGATTGATGTATGCTGTATACTGTTGTATTGATGGTTGTACATTGATGTGATGTGTTTATTGATGTGATGTGGTCTGTTTTACTGATGGGATGTACATGGATATGATGTTTTGTTTTGTGGTGAGACCAAAGATGATTTTCCCGCCTTGCATGGACAATAAAGTTGTGATTGAATTGAGTGGAATTAATAAGATGCTTATTGATACAAGATGGACTGATGTAAAGCGCACGCTGCCTTTGTGTTCCTGTCCTGCAGATACCCGGGTTCCACGTTCATGGACCACGTCCTGCGTTACCAGGACACCCCCGGAGTGAAGATGATCGTGGTTTTGGGAGAGGTCAGCGCTGTAATTAACCAAAAACATCACCGTCTTAAAACCACATCTCATCCCGCTCGTCCATCCTTGCCTGGCTATGCATCTCTCTGTCTGTCGATTGGCCTGTTCATTATTTATTCACAATTGTTAACTCGTTTAATTATCCAGTTGTAAATATCATAACAGCATATCATAACAGTATAATCGTAAATGATCCACAGTCAGCGTTTTTAACTTGATGAGGCTGAAAGATTCAAACGTTTTGGCGTATTGCCTTCATCTGTGAAACGTTATACTCTGATGGCAGGCTTATGTATCTAACTCTACAGGCTAAATTTAAAAAATGATTTCACAATGGTAGCCAGTAGTTCATAATGCCGATAAGGATCAAACGATTTATTTGATATGCATCATCTTGCTTGTTGCTCTGATTATCTATTGTTTTTGAGGTTGAGCTTCACTGTACACACAGTATGCACTAATGCACCATATCTCTCATACCTTGTGTCTGTTTGGTGTAGATTGGGGGCACTGAGGAGTATAAGATCTGCGAGGGCATCAAAGAGGACAGGATCACCAAGCCTGTGGTCTGCTGGTGCATTGGGACCTGTGCCACCATGTTCTCCTCAGAGGTATGTGGCAATATGGAGGACGTTTAAAAAAAAAATATATATATATATATATATATAATAATTATATATTTGTTTCATTTTTTTTTTTTTTCATTTTCTCACAATTTAGTGGCCAATTATACCCTCTATTTATTATGATTTACCCTCCCCACACAAACTTGCCCACCCGTCTCTACAAGGCAAGCTAATTCTCAGAGAGCAGTGAACTCCGCTTCCTTCGAGACGGAATTCGCCCACCCACGTTCTGAGACACCTTTCAGCGAGCTTGTGCCGGCTCACCCTCCCCCCTGGGGTGGACAGCCAAACACCGCTCACAATCGGGACTCCGCACCAGGGCTCTACAGTGCGAGTATTTCACTTGCATTTGCCCCTAAAAATAGATATGTGCGAACCGAAAATAATTTACAACAGTGTGCGAGTAAAGATTACAACCTACTGTAATCCCCCCCACTGCTAATCGGTAAAAAACTACAAGTCCCACTTTCCACAAGCCGCAATGTGTGGAACGCCAGACAGCTCATAATCCATACACGTATTCTTATTATGATACACGTATTGTTTTATGATACGTGTATTTTTTTTAATGTCGTCATACATCCGTATGATCTAATCAGATAGCAGATTTGGATATGCGTATGCTTAGTCATTTCTGTGTATATGTCACCACCACATAATAGTGACAAACTATGACAGTAACACTAACCTCTGTCTTGTCATCAGATATAATTTATATAATGCACATTTATTTCCGGCGCAAATATATTCGCTAACGTTAGCTAGAGTGGGTGCGGTAACGTTAATATTATTATTGTTAAACTAAAGTGGTTGCTTTTTAGCAGCCAACACAATCATTAAGCTGACTTAGCTAGTGTTGAGCTAGCCAAGTAAGTTAGAAATACAAATATAGCCAACACTAATCCGGACAAAGACTGCAATAAGTTTACAGTGAAATGGAATGCCCTTTTCTGAACAGAACATGCCTAAAAAATGTGTGTTATGGCGTCATAAAAAAACGTTTATCGATACACGCATCATAAAACGTACGGGTATTCATTTAATACACGTATCATAAAACAATATGTGTATCATAATAAGAATACGTGTATGGATTATGAGCTGTCTGGCATTCCATAGCAATGCGCCAACCACAGTAGAGTTTTCTGTGATGACGCAGCCGGTGTCTA
Source organism: Aldrovandia affinis (assembly GCA_029706075.1). Classification (NCBI taxonomy): domain Eukaryota; kingdom Metazoa; phylum Chordata; class Actinopteri; order Notacanthiformes; family Halosauridae; genus Aldrovandia; species Aldrovandia affinis. The sequence goes on along the minus strand of JAINUG010000013.1, from coordinate 5,216,758 downwards.
GTGAGAGAAAGGTGAACAAGAAGTATTGGTACGATAGGCTATAAATTAACGTTATAAGTGCAGACATCGATAAAAATGAAGCCCATTCATTTTTATTTTGGGCGAAAAAGAGACGAGGAGAAAGAGGAATCCGGCGAGGGGGATTCGCAAGGTTTAACTGAGGCGGCTAACATTAACATGGCGGCTAGTAACGACAGGGCGGCTGAGAACAACGTTAGCGAAGCTACCGTGACCCCCGCTGTCACCTCAACATCCACTAGAGCCGGCGGGGGGAGAACATACAGATTTAATGCGAATTGGCTCAAAATGTTCCCATGGCTAGAGTTCGAAAACAACGTCATGTTCTGCAAATATTGTAGAGGGCAGAAACAGGCGGGCAACTCGTTGTTCGTGTCAGCAAACCCGCAACTGAAAAGAGATAGCGTAGCGAAACATAACATCTCGCGGCGGCATATCCAGTGCAGAGATCTGTACCTGTTGAGAGAGGAGAAACCATCGGGCACGGTGTCAGCAGCCTTGAGGAGGCAAGTGCTGCTGTCTGAGGAGGAGAAGAGGAGGCAGCTGAAAATAAGGATAAACATCGCATACTTCATTGCGAAAGAAGAAGAACCTTTCATCAAATTTGGGTCGCTTATCAGACTCCATCAAAAAAATGGGACTTGACATTAATCCCACATACGACAATGATGTAAGATGTGCGGAGATGATCGGTCAAATTGCTGACATAATGAGAGCGAGCCTGTCCGCGAAGCTGAAAGGCGCGAAGTATCTAGCCGTTCTAATAGACGAAGACACTGATATATCCAACACCGAATGCGAGAATGTCTAAGTGCGCTTGTTGGAGGATGGGAAGCCAGTCAATCTCCTGGCCGGACAACAGACCCTTGAGCACTCCCATGCCATTGGTAAGTTGTTTCTCTTTATAGGCTTTATTCTTGTGTAAAGTTTAATCATTATTCCTGATGGAGATAGAATTTAGTTTGTCAGAAAGACTTTTGTATAATAGTTTTTTGTGCTGTCATTCGAGGTGTTTTGGATGCCACCAAGGCTGCATTTCGTGCTGTTTGCCCAGAGGAGGATGGAGGTCATGGATGAAGAAGTGCATCTCCTTCGGGGCAGATGGCGCCTCCGTGAACATGGGCCACCGTGGGGGAGTGATTGCCCACCTGCAGAGAGAGGCAGGGAGGCATATAATCCCAATCCACTGTATGCCACATAGGTTTGTAACTAATGAAAAATGTTTCTCTATGATTTAGTTTTATTCTATGAATTTAAACAATACTGTTGCTGTGCATGTGTGTGTGTGTGTGTGTGTGTGTGTGTGTGTGTGTGCGCGCGCGCGCGCGCTCTAAGTGCTGGAATGGAAAATGGAAAATACCACAGAATTATAGTTTTTTGTTGGCACAAGAGAGATGGTGAATTGTTTGGAAGATTCTGTTCTGACTTTTACAGGCTAGAGCTGGCAATACTGACCATTCAAAAGAAAGAGCCAAAGGTGTCTGTTGTGTACGATCTTCTGCATCTGATATGGAAGATGTATCACTTCAGCGGAAAATCCAAACGAGAGCTCTATGGTCTCAGGCAAGAGCTCGGTGTGGATATTTGCACACCGTCTAGCGTGAAGGGAACTCGCTGGATCCCCCATGTCCACAGAGCACTCAAAGTGTTCCTGTGGAATGGACAAAACAAGGACCTTGCCACTGACCATGGCCAGTACTCCGTTGTTCTGCAGCACATGGATCACCTGGCCGTAGCAGCATCAACAACAGTGGAAGTTCAAGGGCGGGCAAAGAAGGTCAGTTTTACACAGTAAATTTAATACCACTAGTTTTAAAAAATAAGTTCAAGACTTAAATGAACTTTCAGAATCAAGTAATTGACAGGTGGCTAAGGAATAACATTTTAACTAACACTTTTATTGTGTATTTATTTACTCACTTCTTAACAGATAAAGCGGGAAATGGAGAATGCACTCTTTTGTGTATTCTGCCATTTTCTCTTGGACATGTTTGAGGAGCTATCCTCACTTAGCCTCACCCTGCAAAGGAATGACCTGATTCTCCCCCAAGCCACGTCAGAGTTGAGGAAGACAGTGACCAGACTGGAAGCACTAAAGTTCAGGGCAAAGGCAGGAGGCATGCTGGAGAAGATCCAGACCATGCTTGCTCAGCAGCAGGGTGATGAGAGGAGATTCCAGGTGTGTTAGGATGAGTTTGTTAGGATGTAAGAGAAATCGATGATTAAGACAGATTCTCAGTGTGAGAATCAATGTATTCATTGCATAATAGAACGATTTGAGGATAAGGAGGGAAATGCAGTGAAGTCTTAAAAATATATATATATGGGAGACAGACAAATGGCCAGACATTTCATTGTGTGTTTGTGTGTTATTTCTGTTAAAGGGAATAACACTGAAGGGGAATCTGAAAGGCTTCACGGACCTTACCAATCCCCAGCTGAAGCAAGCAGCACATGGAGGCAGCCATCAACGTTGACGTGGATGATCTCAAAGCCAGGTTTGGTGGTTTGCTGAAGGATGAGGGTGTCCAGACCCTAGTGGAGTCTTTCAGAGTGCTAAACCCTGACACATGGCCAGAAGACCAGGCCAGCCTTCTCACCTTTGGTGATGATGGTATGGCAGACCTGGTGAGGCATTTCAAGGAACCTCTAGAGAGGTAAGAATTTATTTGACACTGCTTTGCCATATGAGACAATGTTATGTTTGCATATTTGCAAACTCACTTGCTCTGTTCAATCCTGCAGATCGGGGTGCAACATGGCTGCGATCCAGGATGAGTGGCAGGGGCTGAAAATCCTGGTCAGCCACAATTTCAAGGACAAGTCCTACAGTGGCCTGTGGGAGACCATGTTGACAAAGGACCCCTACAGGCACGATCACGAGGTAGGCCAACAGTACTGAGTGGTTATGTATGGTATCCTTCTATAGTTGGTTTTGGTAAGTTAATGGTAAGAGTTTAAATGAAATTGAAAGATATCATCTTTTCCCTAGAACATACTGGATTGTTATGCTGGTGCTGCCCGTTTCAGCCACCCAGTGTGAGCGAGGCTTCTCTGCACAGAACCGCATTAATAATTTGACAAGAAGCTGCCTTGGGGTCTCCACCACCGAAGACCTGATGAGGATCAGCCTGGAGGGGCCTTCTGTTGAGGAGTTTGATCCCACTTCTGCCGTGGACCGCTGGCTGACCTCTAAGCGTTCCAGACGGCCAACATACAAAAGCAGCTGGACAACCAATATCCTTTGCGTCTAGTAGGCATGGGCCAGTGTGTGATTTTGATCTGTGTCCCTTAGTACACGCACATACACACACACGCACGTGCGCAGCAGTATAAATATGTATGTAATAAATTGTTTGTTAATAAACTCTGTGTTACTTGAACATTTTTCACTGTGCTCCTACATTTTTTGTGTGTTCCTAAATCTTTTCATTTAGGAGCATATGTACTCCTTGGGAAAAAAGTTAGCGTAGAGCCCTGCCTGTCTGGTACAGTCGGGTTTCGAACCGTGACCATGATAGGCAGCTCACACTCGTAAAGAACCAGCCAATACGGGTGCGTTAGACCGCTACACTATCGCAGGCCCCCATACGGAGGACATTTTAAACACACAATGGAGTTTGGGGAACTTGGAAAGTCTGCCTCACTGGTGGGTTAATGGACTTTTCCAACGTAATTCTTGATTTCCAGAACGTGGCGTGATCAGAGTGTGGAGGGGTGTGTTGGTTGGGTTGCGCGCCACTCGGTGGTGCGGGCTGATGCATTTTGTTGCATGCTCAGGTGCAGTTTGGCCACGCCGGAGCCTGCGCTAACCAGGCCTCGGAGACGGCGGTGGCCAAGAACCAGGCCCTGATGGACGCCGGGGCCTTTGTCCCCAAAAGCTTTGACGAACTGGGGGACGTCATCAGGTCAGCCCTCATACGGGTCATGTGGAGATGCCTTCACAACATGCACACTGTCACCTCACAGACCATAACCATGGTAACGCTACAGCACATCAACACGCTACAAGCTGAGATGAGCGGCAGATGAGCCAGATTTGTTCATTCTATTATTATTTTTTAAATCTTTTATTTTGTAAATTTTTCCACTAAATACAGCAAATCAACATGAAACTTATGTGAAAGTATCACATTTTGAAGAACAGCCTGCTCATATTTGTCTTCTGCTGTGTTTGTGATCTATAGGACCGTTTATGATGACCTTGTAGACAATGGTGTCATTGTTCCTGCACAGGAGGTGCCTCCCCCAACAGTACCAATGGACTACTCTTGGGCAAGGGTAAGCGTGCTTCCTGCTGTCAGTAATCTCTTAGACCAATGAACATATCTATTCTTTGTTCCATTATGGGTCATGGAACACCCCCCCCAAATAATGGATGGGTATTTCAATTCGGGGCCAATAATTTATGCACAAATCCAGCTATTCACCTTAGAGTCTGATAATGCCTTAGTTCCAGTAATGGTGTATAATAATTGTGTGTGTGTGTGTGTGCCTGTGTGTGTGTGCCTGTGTTTTTGTTTTTTTAATGAGAGACCAAAGGCCAGTGTTCATATCTCTCTCTCCCCGCTGTAGGAGTTGGGTCTGATCCGGAAGCCAGCCTCCTTCATGACCAGCATCTGTGACGAGCGAGGCCAGGAGCTGATCTATGCCGGCATGCCGATCACAGAGGTCTTCAAGGAGGAGATGGGCCTGGGAGGGGTGGTGGGGTTGCTCTGGTTCCAGAGAAGGTGAGCAGATGGATGATATTACCAGCACTTCAGAGCGAAGTCATCAGAAGTTACTTTCTGTAGGCCGTTAGTGGGTAGGAATAGGGTTGGCTATTATACAGAGCTTCTTTTTTGCAGGTAACCTTAATATTTGGGTAACCTCGTATGCATATTAAAAATGCACTACTTTTTAAAGAAAATATTCAATATAGTGACTTCTGTGAGTGCTATACACACAGCTCGGACACTGTAAACTTGTGGATCTGGCACCAAAATCACCAAGTTGGTGATACTCGGAGGCAGGGCCATGCATCACTGCACACCGCTGACATCTCAAGAGCGGAAGTAATGCATAACATTACTCTGCTTCATAAGTGCACATTATAAGCAGAATGGTACGTTTTAAGCAGCACACAGTGATTGTGCAGGGTAGTGCGACAGTGAATACTTGGAACCGGCCTGCAGCTCGGACGGAATTCACTTTGTGCGTTCTCAGAATGAACGGAATTCACCGTGTGAATCATGCAATGCGTGAATCCCGTTTCTTCCAACTGTGCGTCTCTGCTGTGTGTCTAGTTGCCTCAGCTGTATGGCTGCTTCACGCTCACATCTCTGCTGTGTCTCAGGTTGCCGCACTACGCCTGTCAGTTCATTGAGATGTGCCTGATGGTGACGGCTGACCACGGGCCCGCAGTGTCCGGCGCCCACAACACCATCGTCTGCGCCCGCGCCGGCAAGGACCTAATCTCCAGCCTGACGTCAGGCCTGCTCACCATCGTAAGGCCCCCGTCCACACCCCCAATTTCCCCATTAACTCCACCTAGTGTGATTTTACCCCCAATTGAAGTATTCTGCAGAGTTTTGCCTCAGCTCTTGCATAAGTGAAATTGAACCACTGCTTAAAACCTTAAGTTGCGAAGTACGTAGTATAGCCTTAAAAGTGCTGATAGTCCACAGAGACCAGGGTTCGATTCCCCGTCCTGCCAGAGTCGGCTGTTGGCTGTCCGCCATAAGAGTGGCCCTGTAGTACCGGGTTATTGTTGACGGCCTGGTGAGTGCCGTCTCGGAGGAGACGATGCTTTGCCTTCGTCACTACCGGTCGCAAGACTACAGCAGCGAACTCACATTACTAGGGGGATTAACATAAAATAGCGGGTCTAATTGGCTACTAAATTGGGAGAAAATGGTATAAAATCAGAAACAAAATCTTTAGAAAAGTGCTGATAATTACTCCAGTGAGCACCCTGTGAGCCACTTCTGGAAATTGGTTGAATCCTCCTGCTTCTTTGCCAAGAATTACCTTTTTCACAAATGACATATTAAATAACACTTTTTATTACTACAATAATTGTAATATTTACATAACAAAATAGACAACTGTTACCATTACCTTGAGTTTGAACAATTTATTCTCAACATTGTCAATTTTCATTTATGAAATGCTGACTAAACTGTTAACAGTGACAGCATTACTGTACACCATAAGAACACAGTTCTTAGTAGAACACGGAATACAGCAGCTATAGTTACCGCAGTTAAACAAAGCTACCAGTACATTAACACAAACTGTACGGTAGCTTCCAGCCTAGCTAAGGGGATGTGGTGCCACTGGGACCAATGTAATGTTACTCACTCAATGTCATCCTCAATAACCAGCTCATTTCTCTCGAGCTCCTCTTTGTCCTCCTCCAACTGGCGAGCAGTTTCGAATTTAAGGCTTTGCTGTCTGGCCTGGGGCAGCAGCTCTCACCAGTGAGCAGGGCTTGCCCTCCTTAAAGTGGTGGATAAGATGGCCCTCGCTCCCAATTTGACCTGGAATTTGTAAGACATTGATTTCTTCAAATGTGAAGCAATACCCGGACGTTATAAGAGGATTATTACCAGGGATTATTGAAGATGCGCCTTTTAATGGACGTTTTACAGTAGCTTTTCAATGATTCAGAAATGCCCACATCTCTCCGTTTTATTCTTCTTCAGATCAGAATCACAAGTGTCTTTATTGCCATTCACTCTTAAGCGTGTAAGAATGTTTCTTGGTGTTGCTGCAGTACAGTTAGTCACACAGTGAAGACACAGACAGTGTACTAGTGCAATAGAGAGAGTGCATTAGGCAACATTATTAATACGTCAAAGTGCATAGACAATACATTCTTAATTCATCTTAAAACATGATGTAAAACCCCACCCCAACCTGTTATGCTGAGGAATGCGGAAAAGAACGCAATCTTCGCTTCCGTTACAGTGGATCTTTAAACCAGAAAACACTGTTTTGGATCTAAGCCTAGTTTATCGTTTCCCCTCAACAATCAATCACACATCAGCAACTGCTTAAAGGCTCAGCTCCACCAATGCAGAATTCTAGTGGTAATCCAAGTTTGTTATCACAGTCAATCTGATATGGTTATAGATAAATTACTGTACTCCAGGGATCATATCATCAAAATGTTGAGGGGGGACGGTGAGCTGAGTCTGGTCCGTCGTGAAGCATATAAGGGTGTCACCAGAACGTGGGTGGGTGAATTCCATCTTCGAAGGAAGCGGAGTTTGCTGCCCTCGTAGAGGGCATCTCTAGCTTGCCTCGTAGAGATGAGCGGTGAACTCGTGTGGAGAGGGCAAATTGAAATAAATAGAGGGTGTAATTGGCCGCACAAAAAAATCGGAAACCAAAAAAATAAAAGAAAGGCCCCACAGATGTCAAAAACACAAAATGACCAAGTACAGCCACCTACAAGAGAGCCCACATTTCCCAGTGCTAGTGTCCACAGTGTCAGAGTTCAGTGGACTGAGCGTGACCTGGAGATCCTGCTCTTCATCCTGGCCAAATTGGCGAGCCAGTACCTGACTTCCTGTTGAATGAAGCACGATTTTTATTTCGCCACCTGCCAGTTTGCAAGTAGGATAAGCAGCGTTAACCAGGATCTCCTGGTCTCTGTTTGTCACACTCCAATCTATAGTGCCACCCAGAGCAGGGACAGGCTTTGTGTCACCTCTTTGACAAGTGCATTGTGGGAGGAGCAGTGTGGTGTCCTGAGCTGGAATAAAAGGCAAAAAAATGAAAAGGCAGTCTGGAGTTTGCCCCCCCCTCCTCACCCAACAGGACAAAACTGTGATTGTATTTGCATAGCTGTATAACACTGTATTCTCTGCCTGCTGTACTGATGCATCACCCAGTTCACTGTGAGATTCACTGAGGCCATAGAGGAGGCTGCCTGCTGACTCCACGGCCACTTTTTTTTTTCTGCTCTCCCCCATTCATTAAAAACCGTCACTTTTACATACGCACTAATAAAGTTATTCAGGACAAAGCCATTTGCATTCTTGTATATGCATTTTTGCCTCTGGCATAGCTGCTTTTTTTAGGTTGCATGACGGTTTCGTTTAAATGTTGAAAATGGCCGTTTGTTTCAGGGCGACCGCTTTGGAGGGGCCCTGGATGCAGCCGCCAAGCAGTTCAGCAAGGCATTCGACAGTGGCCTGCTGCCCATGGAGTTTGTCAACAAGATGAAGAAGGAGGGCAAGCTGATCATGGGCATCGGGCACAGGGTGAAGTCGGTGAGCGCCCTGGGCCTCCACTAACACACCGTTCGAATGCCCTGTGACACTGTTCTAATGCACCGTGATACTACCACACCGTTCTAATGCACTTTGACACTGAAAATGCGCATTCCCACACACCGCTCTACAAGGCGCGGCAAAGCAAACAATGCCTTTGAATGGTGTCTTTGTGCGCTGGCTGCATTTTCAGATCAACAATCCCGACATGAGAGTCCAGATCCTAAAGGACTACGTGAAGCAGCATTTTCCCGCCACACAGATGTTGGACTATGCCCTGGATGTAGAGAAGATCACCACCTCCAAGGTACCTGCCTTTAGGCTCTGTCCCCCCCACCTTACGCAATACACCCTTCATTCTCCAATGCACCCCCTGAACTCGATAAGGAACAGCCAGTCCCATAGTTGTATGGATCCCATAGTTTCTCCATTAGTCTATGTTTTGTATGTTCTCTGGGTTAAAGCACACCTGCCATCTGCATTGCAGTGTGTTCATGTATAAAAGTGAGTTTGTCTCTGGGCCTCCTGGGGGGCGTAGCAGTAGGAGCATCCGACCTGGATGCATGCTGCCCACTGCGACCGGGGTTCGATTCCACCGGCCACGCCAGCTCGGCTCTGGCCGGGAGTGCCACTAGGGGGGCGGCAATTGGCTGTCCGCCCCAGGGAGGGGGGAGGTAAGCCGATATGAGCTTGCTGCGTATAAGAGTGGCTCTATGTGTGCCGGAGTTAGTCAGTAGCTTAGCGGGTGCCGATTGGGGGAGGCAGTACATCACCTTTGTCACTGCCGGTCTCAGGACTATGGCAGCGAGCTCACAATACAAGGGGGATAGTTTACATGAAAAGAGGGTATCATTGGCTACTAAATTGGGAGAAAATGGGGAAAAATCTGAAAAAAAATATTGGAAAAAAAAAAAAAAAGTGTGTGAGTCTTTCAATGCTGGCCCTCCGTTGCAGAAACCCAACCTCATCCTGAACGTGGACGGCTTCATTGGGGTGGCCTTCGTGGACCTGCTCAGGAGCTGTGGCGGATTCACGCGGTAGGAAGACGTCCGCACGTGTTTGTTTCTGTAAACAGTCGTACAAACGGGTGTTCTTCTGTGCTTTGCTGCCTGTTTTGCGCCTGCAATGCTGTGCTCCCTGTGGAGGGCAGCACCCAGACCCAGTGGTGGTGACTCAGTGTTTGTGTTGCAGGGATGAAGCCGATGAGTTTGTGGACATCGGGGCTCTGAACGGAATATTTGTCCTGGGACGTAGCATGGGCTTCATTGGTGAGTTTCAGTGGGCAAGAGCACAACCTACAGTATCTCTCCTGTGGTGAGGGTGACTTGGGTTATAGTGGCAGGTTACAGGGTGATGTAGATAAAATATAATTGGTTAGTCAATGCACTGCAGCACAATAAACCATGGTGAATGGACAGGGGGTAGACCAAGTAATGGAAGCACCAAATAAAAAAAGGACTCCTATTTTGAAGTAACTAAATCTCAATTAAAAAGGAGTCTACCCATGTTTAATATTAATCTCAATACTAATTACCAAGATGCTATAAAAGACATGTAAAATCAACACTTTAATATGTGAGTTTCTAAGGCAACATGAGAGATCTGACAGGTTTTTAAAGAGGTTGAGTAGTTGGTGCCCGAATTGCAGGTGTTTGTCACAGAATAACAGCAAAATTATTTGATTGATCAAGGGGAACAACATGTTATGAGCTTCACACAGCTGATATTTATGGTAGGGCTGCCATTCAGAAACTTCTTGTAACTAAGGCCAAAGGCAACAATGTATAAACTGGTGTAATGAGCACAAAACCTGGAATTCTGAGCAGGGGAAGAAAGTAATATTGTCTGAGTTGTACTTTATGCTTTTTTTCCCATGTCTGGACGGGTTTATGTTTGGAGAAAGTCAAAGGAAGCCTTCAACCCTCATTGCCTGTTCCCAACTGTTAAACATGGTGGTGGATCTGTTATGGTGTAGGCAGCCATCTTGTGAGCTATTGGGTCCAATTATTATTCTGCATAGTAGAATTACGGCCAAGGAATACGAAACCATTTTAGGTTACCAGGTGCAGCCCTAGTGCAAACATTGTATCCTCATGATGTTCCCATATTCCAAGACGATAACACCCCCATAAACACTGCTGAATGGATTCAAGAGTGATTGTATGACACCAGGATGAAGTCAAACACCATCCATGGCCTCCCCAATCACCAGATCTAAACATCATCAAACCTTTATGGGAAGTTATGGAACATAGAGTGCTTTAGATTTCCATCACCTTTATCAAAGAACTGGAGGCTTGCCTTCTTCAACATCCCACTAGGAACAGTTCAAAACTTGTATAATAGCATTCAAAGAAGGATTGAAGCTGTTGTGAAGGCAAAAGGCCTATTATTGAATAAATATTCATATATTGTTTGGTGTTTCCATTATTGCCTTACCCCTGTAGGTCTTTGTCAAAAATATTTATATCTAAAATGATAATGCATGTATATATAGTATTTATTTCAAAAGTAATTAGTACAAATAATGGTAACAGCTGTCAGAAAACCCAGTCCCAGTATTCCTCTGCCTGTGCGAGATCCGTGAATTCCGAGCAGTCGCGCACCTTGAATAGTGAAGTCCTCATGTGAGCCATGATTAAGCTGGCAGTGTAGGCAGCAGTGTAGTGTAATGGTTAGGGAACTGGGCTCGTAACTCAAAGGTTGCAGGTTTGAGTCCCAGGTGGGGCACTGCTGTTGCACTGCTGTTGTGGGGCACTGCTGTTGCACCCTTGAGCAAGGTACTTAACCTGAAGTACCAGGAAAATATCCAGCTGTATAAATGGATTATATGTAAAATGTATGTAATGCAGTGCAGTCTTTGAGGGTTGGTCAGAACTGTGGGATATGTTGAAGAAGCTCATGTGTCCTCTAGTTGGGGAAGTTGACATCAAGACGATAAGAATGGGTACAATGAGACAATGCCCCTTGTGTTCCCTCTTCCTCCCTCCACTCTCAGGACACTACTTGGACCAGAAGAGGCTGAAGCAGGGCCTGTACCGACACCCTTGGGATGACATCTCCTACGTGCTTCCAGAACACATGTCCATGTAGCTATGGCAACTGCAGAGCCAGCCTTATCCTGGAAGGCGAAGCCCAGGACCTCAGTTTTCACTTCTCTCTCCATCACTGCTGCTGGGAAGGAGGAGGGGGTATATGGGGATGGGGATTTTATGGAGGGACATTGGGGGCGGAAGTGTAGTTATTCACCAGTTCATCAGCCACTGCTGAAGGGGAACTATGACGGTTGTGATCATTTAAAAAAAAAAAAAAAATTGAAAAAAAACAGGTTGACTTGACTAAACAAACTGAGAATACCAGTGCACGCTAAAACCCAAGTTTAACTTAATCCGGCATCCATGGCGTTCACGGTTACAAACGGTAAACATGGCCTCCGTAAACGTCAGGGCATTTGTGGTTCTTCCACTGGCGGCGAAGTGTGTTGTTAAACTCCAGGACAATACGTGGTAGTATAGATGATTTATGAAGGAAGCGAAGTGAGCTACCTGAAACACCTCCCCCATCTTACTAGTCAACCAATCATTGTCTGGGTTGAATGTGGCTTCCGTGGCACAGTACGCATTGTTAAAAATCTGACCGGTACATGGTACAGCATACGGATCCTGATTTCAACCAACACACATGTCGTTTTGGGCGCAGTTGCATTATTTAGCCTGCACGGCCTCTGCACCGTGCATGCCAGATCGAGCCTAAATCTTTTTTTAAACCGTGTGGTCACACCAGGAAGAGTCCAGGACTGGGAGCCAATTGTAAAAGGGTGGGGATCTTTAGCTTTTACGACCACATTGGGTGTCACAAGGGAGGGACCTAGTCCTCATTCGTTTCCCGTCTGTTCCTACACACCTTATTCACGTGTTCAACGGTGTTGTCTTGTATATTTAGTTGGCTGTTCTCTCTTCACCTATCATAAACTACTCCTTCTACAGCTACTACTGTCTTACTTCTGTAACTACACACTAGTCAGATTACCCTGCCGAGTGTACACGAGTGCTTGTGTTTCTCTGTGCAATGTTCACAAGTGTGCTGTTTAATTCAAAAGCATGCTGTGCTGTCCAAGTGACTGTAATAAGTTATTCTCATATCTAGAAAATATTTTTCTATAAAGACCCATATACAGGAATAAATGTGTGTAGAATAGAAATGACATGGTACTAAATTAGCTCATGAATGTGAATGCAGATCTAATGTGTTAGCCACTAGCGTTGTTAGAGAGTGGTGAAAAAAAGATTGTCTATATTCAACTCCTGACCAAGTGTCAGACTTTACCTTTGACCCTGAGTTCACTGCGGTACCTAGCCTTATCGGTGTGCGCACACGGTTATATTGTAGCAAAGAGACCGCCACTAGTATCTCAGCATTCCACTACAGCTGCTGAGCAAGCATACCATATCCTCTCTTCTCCATCCATTCTTTGGGTTTGAATGATATTTTTTTTTGGGGGGGGGTTATCCATAAAATATAAACTACATCTTAGATTACCACTTATTCTTCAAATAACAAGTACTTGCACAGTTTCAAAAATGCATCCGAACATGTTGAGGCCAATTTAGAAGTTGCCAAACTAATATACAATCCATTGTCTCTGGTGTGGATTCTGGACCTGATGTGGATTATGTCGGGAAAAGATTGATAGGGTTTTGAAATGTTTTGAAATGGGGGAGTCCAGTGATAAAGCTTTTGAAGTGCTGTTGAACTAGTTGTTAACTTTTTCCTGTTAGTGCCTCTGTGAAACATGCTACCATGTTTTTCCCTTTTGACCTCACCCCCAGGTCTCTCCTAATTAGAAAATAAAATGGCGGTACATTTGGGTGACGTTAACCTTTCTGAATAAGGCCCTGTGAGTCTTAACATACTTAACATTGTGAGGGACCATAGAAATCTAGGCATTTCCTGTTTAAAACGTGGCTTCTTGTTGGCAAGCATGACCCCCCTCCTGCTATTAACCCTGTGAACTGTGAGGGTCTCTAACACACTTGTCAAGTCGTCCACAAAATACTAAATGGATCACCAACACTGTAAAAAGAACTATTCGCCTGCTGTTCTTTTTTTTATACGTTTTACTCAGTTTTATTTGATGTGAAATGAATGTGCTTCTGTATTGTTATTGTAATTAATACATTAATATCTCAGAACTGTAATATTGTAGTATAATAAAGAACAACTTGAATAACTTTTCACTGTGGTTATTTCTGATCAGTATTCTGTTTATTTCCTCTTTACTGTAGATACAAGCCATATTGGGATTTATTTCCCCTCTGTTTCGTTGATATTTATTTTTGTTCTATTTCATTGTATTCTGTTATATATTATATATTTGGACCAGAAAGATCTAATGTGTTCTACAAGTCAGAGTTGGACAAATCCATTATTTTCTTTTAGGTAATAAATAGAAGTGTTTTTCCAGTCTACACTTCAAAAGGAGGACAAATGGGCGTACATCAGAGGATCGTGCCGGACTGAGGACAGAACGCTTGAAAACCAGACTGTCCGGCATAATGCCAGACATATGGCCACCCTACCTGCATATAAGGATGGGTATTGAAATTGTGCAAGCTACACACACTGTAGTACAACACATCTGATTCCCTCAGTGTTTCTGTATACGTAGGTGTCCCTACATAAACCATAAATCTATACAAGGGCCTCCAACCCTATGGGAAGGGTATGTATGATGAATGCTGTTGGACAAAATGGGATGAAAGCTTGTGTTTAGTGGGTTGTTACCAAGATGAAATTCTTAGAAAAATCTATTTTGTAAAATAATGTATTCTTTGAGTATGCTGTGAAACAAAACAAATTAAGATGCAGCTACAAATGAGGGAGTTTACTTTCCCCACAGCATTTGAAGTTTCAGATGTACCCTACAAATTACAAACTGAATTTCTTAAATATAGCCGTCTCAAAATGTATACACGACCTCCCTAACTTTTTGTAGGTGATGACAAGAAAGCTAAAGTGTACGTACAAAATTATAAACTATGTAGCAGTATGTCTCACCGTGTCCTCATTTACTTAAATGTAACACTGAATAGGCCACTATGCCACACTGCCAGTGCCAGACGGGTTCCTCCTGGGGTGCACACCTGGTATTTCAATGGTTTCATATTGTATATGTCAGTTTTCTGTAAAGGGTCTTTGTGACTGCTCTGTAAAAAGCATCACAAAAATGTACTGAATATTCCCACTTCGGTAATCCGGTCAATTTGCTTAACTACATTTTATAGGTCAAACATTGGCATTTGTGTCATCTGAAATTAATGCAGCCAGAAACTGCTGCTTTTAATTTTAAAATCCACCAGTCTAGGGCAGGATCTCCGCATAGGCTGACAAGGTTTGGGCCTCGGGCCCAAACATTGCATGGGGCCTGGAATTATTGGGAAAATATTCATATTGATATAATGTTTTTATATATAATTTTTTTACATAATTCATATTATACTTACTATTATTAGTAGTAGTAGTAGTCATAAAAAATAAATAAAGCAAATTAAATATCTCCAATCTAACGTTAAATCGTCTCCCAGAATGCCATGCCGGAGGGGGGTTGGGGGGCCCAAAACAGAGGAGGGGCCTAGGGCCCATGAACGTCAAGATCCGGCCCTGAGCTCAGCTGCATAGTTACTGTGGCAAAGGCCTGTGCAACTAGAAAAACCGGCTCTGGCACATCACAGGAGTTTCTAGAGTTTCTATTGAGCAGTGAGGACAGAACTGGAATAAACAAGATTCAGTCTGGTCAGTCATGTCGCTGCCATGAGAACAAATGTCCCACCTGGTAGCCCCACCAGTTTTCACATTTTTCTATTTACTTTTAATATTTCTCAACTTTTTAATCTTCAATTTGGAATCATCAACTGTGCCTCTCAAGTTACTGCTATGCAGCCAGCACATGAAGATCATGGCAGATGGAACGTGTGCACTAGGGTGTTTTTATTTATTTATTCGGAATTCAAATTTGCAGAACCCACCATTTTGTGACATTTAATGAAATTATTATTATTAAATTCTCAAGTTTTTATGAGAATTGAATAATATTTAGAGGTTGCTCAAGCATGTAACTTTTTCCTTGTACGTATACAAGATTCCTTCCTCATTCCTGGATGTGGACCCTGCTGACTGGGAACAGGATGAATCACTCTGCAAGACAGAACAGCAGGTTTCATCACTCAATGATATCAATGGTAATGCAGAACGAGGGGTGTCGCTTGTTCAGTCCTTCACTACAAAAGCCAGGACAAAGAGTGAGGACCAGGTCCAGTACCTCCTTCAGGTAGTTGAGGCACACAGAAAGGCATCATCAAAGGCCTCACAAGCTGCTCTGCAGAAGTAATCCATGTTTTTGTGCACTTTACTTATTCTGCACACATCAGTAAATGATTGAGCAACCCCTAAAAGGCAATGAATTCAGTTGAAATTTTGCAAGTGTTACTTTTTTAAATTACCACATAAAATAATGAGTTCTGCGTTGCCATTTTGTTTGATTAAAATTTTCCCATACATATAATTTATGTTTTTCAAGATTGATCTTAATTTCCCAGGATTGTAAAAAGTCCATGCTGTTTTAGATGCTTAATAAATATGCTGCTAGCTAGTAATTGACACATTCAGCTTAAATGATACAATTAACTAACTAAAAACGAACTGCAAGATCAAACCCACTACTAAAACTTGCCTATTAAGTATTATCATACCATGCTTACCCTAACTGTTATAGTATTCTTAACCCTTAAAATACTTTATTACTAACACAGACAATAATATGGTGATTTATTAACCTTTAACATATTTTCACACCAGTGGCTGGTGAGCTGGAAACAGGAGGCACAAACCTTACCTTTTAACCTATGATTATTCCAACTTGTTTCCACTTACTTTCCTTGATTATCAACCAAACAATTGATTAGATTAAGAATTAATACCAATTAGTAGTGTCCCAATTGTATTTTGTGATAGCATTGTTTTTCTTTAGGCTACATCATAAAATTGTGTAGCATTTTTTTATATCTAGAGATTATCTGAATTTAAATACACTCTTCGTTCGTCATGCCCAAATTCAAGGAATATTGAAGACGATTGGCCTCTCCATCAGTCGGATCTGTGCGGAACAAGCAATTTAATATTCATGAAAAAAGACTGAAAAAGCACCGAACTTAAGTTTGTTTGCTCTGCTTTCCTTTTTCCCCCATTTTCTCCCAATTTAGTAGCCAATTACACGCTCTTTTGTCATGTCAATTATCCCCTCCCTCATATTGAGAGCTCGCATCTATAACCTTGCCTTGCTATTGAAATCCAATGCCAAAAATACATTAAATGTCTTGGGAAAGTATTGCAATTGTAACGTATGAAAGGTGCTTTCACATGGAAATAAAAATGATCCTGAAATTTCACTTTTGATTTTCCTTAGTTATTTCAACTTGTGTGCTGATTCGGTTAATATGTGTGCGTCATACTTAAGTTAAAACAGGGAGTGTCTGCAACGGCATAGGGCTGCCTCCGAACCTTCATCGCGTTCATCGCTACTTGGCGCACACCGGCATCAACTACGCATGTCGTCGTCATCTGCTGTGTTTGTGTATGTGTGTCTGCGTGTATGTGCTTTGTCACACAAGTTTACTGCAATTTCGAATCATAACATCCAACATGGCAGCTGCAGCGCCTAGCCCAGATGATCCCAACCGAAGCAGCAGCGGTACTTGCACAGCCAGCGCCCTTGTTGGGGACGGAGATTCGGAGGAGGCCGAGGACTTCAGCTCTTCTTCCCATTGCTCGGAGATGGCTCGCCGGCAGAACGAGCAGAGGAAGCTCGGGTTGTTCTGCGACGTGACTCTGGCCTTCAGTAGCGGGACGGCTACCGGGGGTGTTCCGTGTTGCGAGTTCTCCGCTCACCGCTCGGTGCTGGCCGCGGCGACAGATTACTTTACACCGCTTCTCGGCGGACAGTTTTCAGAATCCCGTTCGGGACGGGTGGAAATGAAGGAATGGAGCTCTGAAATGGGGCCCGACCCAGAGACGGTAGAAAGCGTTATACAATACATGTACACCGGGGAAATACGAGTCAGCACCGCTAATGTTCACGAAGTGCTGGAGTTTGCTGACAGGTAAGGTGTTCACAACAGCAGGACTTTAGAAGTTTGGGTGCAGCAGTGACAAGCTGGTTGAATGTGTTGTAGAGAGCACACCTACCGTACGTAGTTCTTGTCTCACTTTATTGTATAATTATTGTAATATGTAATTGTTTGCTACAGTAGCCAGCTACAGCTAGATTTTTCACAACGAAGTTCACAATGCGTGACATTTAGCTGTGCTTTGCATTTTTTTAATGCAGAAATTCGTAACGTTATAAGTCTGAAAGATATACAGGTAACTACCAAAATAAAGGAAACGCCAACCTAGTGTCTTACTTGGGGCACCACGACCTGCTGGATCAGCTTCAATGCGCCTTTGCATAGATTCAACAAGTGTCTGAAACTCTTGGAGGGATGCAACACCATTATTCCACAAGAAATGACATAATTTGGTGTTTTGTTAATGGTGATGGAAAACGCTGTCTCAGGCACTGCTCCATAATCTTCCATGAGTGTTCAATTGGATTGAGATCTGGTGACTGAGATGGCCATAGCATATGGTTTACATTGTTTTCATGAATCAAAGCATTCAATGACCACTTGTGCCCACTTGGGTTAGAGCATTGGCATCCTGGAAGAGACCGCTCCCATCAATATAGAAATGCTTCACCATAGGATGAAGGTGATCACTCAGAATGGCTTTGTACTGTATTTATTGGTGTTTACCTTGCCCTCTAAGTGGTTGAGTGGACCTAAACCATGACCCAAAAATGCAAAACACACCGTAACAGAGCCGCTAGAACCCTACACCGTGGGAAACAAGTCTGTAGGTTTCTTTTGGCGATGCCAGGCATGCACTTATCTGCTTGTTGAGAACAGGGTGAAGGATGACACATCTGACCATATTACTTTCTTCTACTGCTCAGAAGTCCGGGTTTTGTTCTCATTACGCCAGGTTATGCATTGTTACACATTGGCCTTGGTTACAAGGGGTCTCCAATGGCAGCCCCTACCATAAATATTTGGTGACGCTCACGATGTACAGTTTTTGTTGAGACTTGGTCATGGAGGTGTGGATTCAGTTCTGTGGTAATTTTTAAAGGAAATTTTGTTTCAGATTTTTCTCCCAAATTGGTATCCAATTACACCCGCAATTTTTTCATGTCAATCTTTTGTAGCCCTTCGTACTATGAGTTTGCTGCCATAGCCCTGTGACCGGCGGTGTCAAAGGCGAAGCATCGCCTCTTCCGAGACTGCACTCGCCAAGCCGGCGACCGTAACTCCGGCACCCCAGAGCCAGTCCTGTGTGCAGCAAACATCCTGTTGGCTTCCTTTCCCCCTCCCTGGGGCGGACAGCCAATAATTATTGCCGCCCCCGGTGGCACTCCCGGCCAGAGCCGACTCTGGCGCGATGGGGAAACGAACCCTGGTCGTCGTGGCCAGCATCGAATGTTGTAGCCACTGGACCACACGGGAGGCCCTGTGGTAATTTTTGATGTCGTTTTGTGGTTTTTAGCAACTATCCTGCTCAGTGAGCATCTACCCTTGTCAGTGAGCTTTGACTTGCGAGCACTGTTCCTCTTTCCTGACGCAGTATTTCCTTGTTTGGCGTATGCTGTCATGATTTTCAACACACCTTTTGAGACATTAAATCATTTTGCTGTTTCTGTGACTGATGCACCTGCAATTCGGACTATTTGATGACTTTAAAAATCAGTTAGATGTCATGTTGCTTTAGAAAATCACATATTAAAGTGTTGGTTTTAAAACACCTTTTATAGCAGAAACATACTGGTAATTAGTGTTGACATTAATATAAAACACATGACTCCTTAATTGTGATGTATGTGTTTATTTCAAAATATGAGTCCTTTTTAATGAGGTGTTTCCATTATTTTGTCTACCCCTTCTATATTCTAAATGTCAAATCAGAAAGGCTCACAGGCTATGCTTTTGTCATGTAACAGAAGGCCAAGAGAAGATGAGTCCAAACAAGCTTTACAAAAACGTGCCCAAAACTCTTCAACATACTCCTTAATGTTGCATTCAGAGGTTTTCCTGAGAGCCATTGATGCCTGCTATCCATACTATTTGCAGACACTTGTGAAACAAGTCCACCATGCAAGTGGTCTCTTCAATTCTCTTGAGACCATTGTGCAAATGTGGTGTATTGCCATGATCTACATCAACAAGCTACATAGCTCAGAGTGTGTAAGTGTATTATGCTAATACAAAAAGTTGTGTATTTGCTATGCAGTCATACAGATGTCACAAAATTGAAATTGACAAAATGTGCTTGGGAGCCTGTTGAACATGATCAAGTTTAGGATTTGTTCCTGTTTTTCTTGGGCAAGCAGCTGAGAGGAGCTTCTGTTCCAATGTTTCAGGTTCCTCCTGCTCCAGCTGAAGGACTTCTGCGGCGAGTTCCTGAAAAAGAAGCTGAACCTGACCAACTGCGTGGCAGTGCACAGCCTGGCCCACATGTACACCCTGGACCAGCTGGCCCTGCGCGCCGCTGACATGATCCGCCGCAACTTCCACAAGGTCATCCAGGACGAAGAGTTCTACACCTTGCCCTTCCACCTGGTGCGGGACTGGCTGTCTGACGCCGAGATCACTGTGGACTCGGAGGAGGTGCTCTTCGAGGCCATCGTTAAATGGGTGCAGCGGAACGGCGAAGAGCGGGAGAAGCACTTTGAGGAGCTCTTCCGTCTCCTGCGGCTTCCCCAGATCAAGCCCACTTACCTGACCCGAGTGGTGAAGTCGGACCTCCTCGTGGCCAACAATGAGGCCTGTCTCAGGCTGGTGTCGGAGGCCGTGGAAGGGCACGCCATCCGCTTCGAGAACCTGAAGTCTGCCGACCTGGAGTTCTGGGCCTCCTACGTGACGGCGTTCCAGCCACGCTTCGGCCAGAACATGGACGTGATCATGGTGGTGGGCGGAGTGTCCGAAGGGGGCGACTACCTGAGCGAGTGCGTGGGCTACTTTGTATACGAGGACCGCTGGGTCAACCTACCGCACATCCACAACCACCTGGATGGCCACGCTATTGCCAGCACCGAGTCGCACGTGTACGTCGCGGGGTCCATGGAGCCTGGCTTCGCCAAGACGGTGGAGCGGTACAACCCCAACCGCAACACCTGGGAGCAGGTGAGCAACCTGACCACGCGCAAGCACTCCTTTGGCCTCACCTGCATCAAGGACATCCTCTACAGTATCGGAGGCCATGGCAACTTCAGCCCGGGCTTCAAGGACGTGAGCGTGTACGAGCCGGAGCTTGACCGGTGGCACAACCTGGAGTCTGCGCCGAAGATTCTGCGGGACGTGAAGGCAGTGAGCGTCGAGGGCCGCTACGTATATGTGACCGCACGCACACCAGTAGACACCGACAACGAGGACGGCTTAAAGACTATCACCACGCGCTATGACACAGAGAGCCGGCAGTGGCAGGAGGTGGACTCCTTGCCCCTCATTGACAACTACTGCACCTTCCAGATGGCCGTGGCACCCACCAACTTCTATCACACCGCCTCCTGCTGCCCCAAGAGCTATTCGGTGCGGGACGAGGTGGCTCGGGAGAAGATCAGCGCCCGCATATCCGACGAGATCCTGGAGAGTCTGCCTCCCGAGGTCACCAGCATCGAGGGAGCCGCCATCTGCTACTTCGGCGAGGACGTCTTCATCATTGGCGGCTGGAAGAACAGCGATGACGTGGACAAGCAGTACCGCAAGGAGGCGTACCGCTACTGCGCCGAGAGGAAGCGCTGGATGCTGCTGCCGCCCATGCCCCAGCCGCGCTGCCGCGCCACTGCCTGCCACGTCCGCATCCCCTACCGCTTCCTGTATGGCTGCCAGCGCTACCCCATGCCGCAGAACCTGGCGCGCCAGCGCGACCGCATGCAGCAGATGCAGCAGCTGCACCGCCGCACCCTCACCCTGCGCAGGCAGCTGCAGTCTCAGATCGAGTGCTAAAACTCGCCATCCTCCCGTCTTCCCATCCTGTAGGGGCTGATATTGCACAATACCCATGTCACCTCCAATGCCCATTATCACCCAGAGAAACCTTCCATGTGATTTTCTTGTGCTGGTCAGGAGAAATAAAAATGTGACAGTGTGAATGGAATCATGTACAGTGACCAACATCAGACTACAGTATGTCATGCACAGATGATGTTGTGTGTCTATGTATATATACATATATTATGTGCTCTTATAAATTAATGCTGTAATGTATAATATGATATAAGCTTTGATTTAGACTGTACTTAAATTCCTCTTATCAATATTTGCTTTAGGCAGGCTCAGAAGAATCTAGATTCTGTTTGATAACATTTCATCTGATGTCAAATTCTCTGAGAAGCTATGTTTCATTTTATAGTACAATATTTATCAGTAGAACGATCTCTAGAATAAATATCCAGTAGTGTGCTGATTTGAGCTGTATCCTGTATATTGCCCTGCAATCTAGGCAAACCATGTCAGTATTTTGCTTGAGCTGAGAGATTGCTACTGTTCCTTGCATAGCTCATATATGAAACCATGGTAGAGGCTGTTTGTTTTTAAACCTCTCATCAGAAATGACTTTTGTAAACCTGTACTGGTTGGAAGCAGCCATTTTCCTTATGTATCTCCCTTGCACTTATTGTATTGATGTTTATATCTTATGTTATGAATCTTTTTTTAACCTTAAGTTGGAGAGGGACTAAAGACACACAAGCAAGTGAAGGTTGGTGTTTTGATCTCTACTACAGAAAGATAGAGGCATTTGGTAATTGGATGTTTTCTCTGCCTTAATTCTCTCACACAGAGTCATGTAGAGACTGCTACTAAGCAACTGGTGAGTTTGGAGCCAGCTAAATTCTGTAAAGTCAACATCAAAAATTGTGCCACATACATTCCATGTCGGTCAGTTGGAATGTTTTGTGATGCCAAAACCTTGATGGCTCTGACTGCTCCTCTTATGGACCCTGAACCTGATCTCCCCTTCCCATTTCAGCTATAGACTCCATATACATTTTTACAACACATTTAGTACATCAACATATACAACATTTTTATTTGTTAATGGGTATCCAGGTATACGGCTCTCAAAAATGCAGTTACCATGGGTTTTGTTGTTTTTGTTTAGTGTTAGAGTCAAAATGTGCCATTCCACTGTGTGACTAAGCTAACATGTCTGTGTGTTTACCTGTGACATGCTGAAGGCATTCCTTGATCCCATTGGGATATCAGCTGGGTTGTGGACAAGCTTACTGTATGAATTATGTTCACTTTAGTTCTGGGTGCTCTGCTTGTTTTTTATGGTGGTTCGCTAGTCCTACACAACAGCATTATTCCATTTGTCTTAAAGTGACCCTTGAAGGTCACAAAGCTTGAGAGGCAAATGAGTGTCCCTTAAGCCATTAAGGGAGACACTGCAATAGTGTTTCCGAAGACCAATTCATGTACCTCACAATTATATTTGGTGTAAACTTGAAAAGTAAGGTAGTTTGGTTAAGTATGCAATCAGGAGCAAAGGGTTTAGGCCCCATTTTGGCCAAATGTCTGATGCCAGGCAGAGGAGAGCAGAAGAGCATTGGTGTGCACTAGTTCATATTTTTATATATGTGTATATGTTGTGGGTTGATTACTGCTTTGACCTTACTGCCTATGGAAAAAAATGCATTTGCCAAGATTCATTCTGACTATATACTGGCTCCTAAAAGCACAGTGAGCTAGCTCCAGTTAAGAATGTCTTGTTTTGCAACCTCCTTTCATGTATATGACCCTTGCAGTGTCACATCACACCTCTTTGAATAAAGTTGAAAAACACTCAGGTTGTCAGACATGGTATATTGGTGCAGTCTGTGTAGATATAGTTAGTTTTCATTCAATTGGAAGGCTAATTCAAGGTTCTGTAAGCATTTTTACAAAGGGAAGAACTTTTTTTGTTTGTAGGTAAATTCTTTGGCTGAGGCAATGGTGGTTTTCCCCTGGCTATAAGCAGTTAGTTTACCACACAGAAAAATGTATCATATGAGCCTCCGATAGCTTAGCGGTCTAACGTACCCATATTGGCTGGTCCTTTACGAGTGTGAGCTGCCTATCACGGTCGCGGTTCGAAAACCCGAATGTACCAGGCCGGCCCTGGTGGGGAGCCCCGACCGGGGCGGCGTTTGGCTGTCTGCCCCAGCGGGGGGGGAGGGTGAGCTGGCACGAGCTCGCTGAGAAGCACGTAAGGATGTCTCCAGAACATGGGTAGGTGAATTCCGTCTCGAAGGAAGCAGAGTTTGCTGCCCTCAGAGAATTAGCTTAGAATTAGAGTGGCAAATTCATGTGGGATGGGAAAATCAAAATAAATAGAGGGTATAATTGGCCACTAAATTGGGAGAAAAAACTTTTTATTTTATTTTGTATGTATTGTAATTTTAGACGTACAGTATGTGATATGTGCACATTTTAGTTGAGGCATACAGAGCTACAAAAACCCTGTTCCTTCTGCTTCTGCCCTTGTTCTGCAATTTAAACTCCTAAATTATATTTATATTTTGCTTTGCATGTGACTTCTTTCATCACGTCAAGGCATGATTGCTATCATTGGCAATAAAAAATAATTTTGTATAATTATTTGTGCTTGCGGTTTGAAGATTGCTGTGTTTGTGTGTGTCTGTCTGGTGATGCTACCTACCTTACCTTTTACATACTCGATGCAAACAGAAAGTACCCTTCCCTGTGGCATTTATTCAGTCTCCTGTATTCTACTAAGAACTGTAGTGAAGGGATGGACCAACAGTGTATTACAATACAGCATGACTGGCAACAACAAATTCCTGGTTTCAGAGACTTAAGATGACACTGAAGTAGACAAAACCAGAAGTTCAAAAATGTATTCTATCCCATAAGATAATATTTAGAAAAAATTAACACAAAAAATAAAGTGATGAATAGGAAAAATAAATGTAGA
Organism: Aldrovandia affinis; assembly: GCA_029706075.1. Taxonomy (NCBI): domain Eukaryota; kingdom Metazoa; phylum Chordata; class Actinopteri; order Notacanthiformes; family Halosauridae; genus Aldrovandia; species Aldrovandia affinis. Next base: position 5,192,414 of record JAINUG010000013.1, on the reverse strand, counting down.
AACCCTGAGAGGGAAGGGGGGAGGTGGGTGGTCATGCAGACAGATCAAGCCCTTGAAGACTGAGCAGAGACTGCTGGTCACCCTGGGGAAACAGTCGAGGGGCAGTGTATTTGGTAACATTGGGAAGGCCAGAGAGTGCACAGCAGCTGAGGGCACTGCGAGAAACGTTCATGTCCTCGACGTCGTACCACCTGTCCTCGCCTTCATCGTAGCACTCCACATTAAAGATGACGGTGAAGCCGTTGAAGCCGCCCATCACGAACAGCTGGTCTTCCACCACCTCAATACCAAAGTTACTGCGAGGGTTGAACATGGGGGCCATGGAGCGCCAGCTGTGCGTCAACGGGTTGTACGCTTCCACACTACGCAACCGGTTGACCCCATCGAAGCCGCCCACCTGGGGGAGATCAAGTCATTCAATGGTCAACTGTGCAGCACGGAGGAGGTAAAATACATCGCCATGTGTTTCATACTGAACGTATGTTTATTGTGGTTGTTTCACAATAAAATATAAAAATGCTTTTGTAAACAGTGGTATACCATTTCTTCAGAACATAAGTGAAACAATGAAAATGCATTAAATGCACATTTTGGTGCTTGGCTCTCAAGACTCAGAACTGAGGTTTGCAGGCACAGAACCCTGTCTTTATTACATAATGCCCTACCCTACATAATACCCTACTTTATTATGACACATGCTGCATTATCCTTGATCTGTAAGGCTCCAACCATAGTACTATGTTAACTATAGTACTATGTTAACTATTTTATATTCCATATTTTAATTGATATTGTATTCATCTTATGCACTGTTGTTAGGGTTAAAGGCAAATGCTAAATGGAATGACAACATTTCAGCATATTTCACACAAGTGTTGTATGTTAGGTAGACTACAACAACTGGGAACTAACAAACACAATTGATACTTTAAGCACGGCACTGTCCATTAGCAAAGAGAAAGCCTTATGAATTCACCCTGATTAACCCTGATTTTTAAACACACAGAGCACAGTGGAAGGTTGTTTCCATTGTTGGTTCAAGATACTTTGTGGTACCTAAGGCTGCATTTTAGGTGTACTCACCACGTAGACCTGCTCCTCATATGCAATAACCCCAACCCCACTTCGGCGACTTCTCATGGGTTCAATCAAAGTCCAGGTGTTGGTCTGCGGGCTGTAGCACTCTGCGCTGAACAGATAGTCATTCCCATTGAAGCCCCCACAGATGTACACCTAAGTACAGTATAAAGGGGATATTGTTTTCACTGCTTGAAGTCCCAAAACATGTAAGGTCATTGGAAAGCAAGCTTACTGTAAGTACATCCTTACAGCTATTTGTGTGTCAAAGAGTACTAAATAAGGGATAATCCTTAACAAAAACTACGTAATGGAGTGCAATGACTAGAGGCAGTTCTACAAGTGTATACGATGTTGAATGACAGTATAATCATTGTCTGTTTCACGTTCCGGTTTCCTATTCTCACTGATTTGCCAGTGGGAGTACCACAATGCGCCCCATAAAAGAGGCCCACCTTGCCGTGTAGTGTAGTGGCACTGGCATCGCTCCTCTGCATGTGCATTGGCGGGATGATGCTCCACTGGTTTCTTTTAGGCTCGTAACACTCAGCGGAGTTGTGGCGCGCGTAGCCGTCGAAGCCGCCCATGGCGTAGATGAGGCCGTCCAGCACAGCCACGCTCACATAGCAACGGCGCCAGTGCATTGGTGCCACCTGGTGCCAGATGCTTGTGACAGGGTTGAACCTGTGCACGTTGCTGATGTAGTCAATGTTATTGTAGCCGCCCACACAGTAGACAAAACCATTCAAGTTGGCAATACCGTGGTAAGCGAGCCTGGGACCCTCCTTTGATGTCACATCGACCCAGCGGTCAGCCCGTATGTCGTAGGCCTCAACAATATTGGAGGGGCCATTACTGTTGCAGCCTCCTATGGACAGCAGGATGGTATAGGGCAGCCGCTGGCGAGCCATTAGGTTACAGACTAGGGAGCTGGAGGGCCTGTTAATGTTGAGGTTGTACATGGCCATCAGGGCTTTGATGATGATGGGCTTGCACTCGTCACTGTCTTTTACCAATGAGTTTTTCTTAACATTGTTCATGAAGTAGTCAGCGTTCAGCAGAGCCATCCGAACCTGGACAGTGAGAAAGACAGAAAGAGGCAGCGTAAGAGAATCATTAGAGCTTGCTGTTACATCAGTCACATTAACAATTAATTTAAATAAATTGCACAGCACATTAGATATCACACTTTCAATAACCGGCTTTTTGTATTTTATATAATACAGCTGCCAACTTAACTGTGTGATCATTTGCAGCTTTTATCCTTATAAGGTAGAGGCTCATCACTTATCGCATGGATGTTTTTTAAACAAATCCCCAAAGGCAGAGAAAGGCCTTGCTTAACCTGAAATTGGTGGCATTGTCTGCTGATGTTTTGTTTTAAGCCCAAGCTAAAAATGAAAAGGATTTTGATGTTAATCTCCTCAAAACTAGCAGTGAAGAACTGAGAATTATGAACATCTAAGCAACTGAAAGACTGGATGTTGTTAAACTGGTGTCTTATCATCCTATCTATTGGTGAATGACTGCCTGATGATGTCATGCTCACCTTGGCTAGCAGCATAGAGATGAAGGATTCTCGGTTAGCTTTTGCATGGGAAATCCAGCGTAGGATCGTGTCGAACACCACTTCCTCTTGCTCAACATTGAGGTCATCCTTCTCAATTATGTCACAGAGCTGGGATGGTGTAAGCTCCAGAAACTCTTCTGAGGTGTACCCTATCTCCTCAAAGTGGTGCAAAATAAAGTGATAGGCTTGCTGTCTCAGCTCAGGGCAGAAGTAGAAGTCAGTGAACTTCCAGATGCCAATGCAGTTCTGAGGGCAGAGCTGGGATTCCAGAAAGTCACAGCAGGCCTGTGTGACACCCGGCACGCAGAACTGGTCAGCAGCCTCCAGTAAGTGCTCCACATTTTTCACCGTGACTGGCAGGGAGCCTGTATAGGCGTACTCTATAATCAGTTTCATCATCTGTGGCGATACACCAGGGATGCTGAACACTCGCTTCTCTGTGCTGTTCCAACTACTGGTGAACAGAGTGCTGTGGGGGTCACACACAAATAATGTTATTTTTTTATTTTTTTACATTTTTTCCCCTGCAATTTCAAATCACCAATTCTGCCTCTCGAGTCACAGCTGTATTACCCATGCTCATGCAAGGAGCACTGAAGCTAAAGTGTTTGCACTCCTCCACTGTGCACATCCCACAAGCCATTGACTATTTTACACTGTACAGTTGCTAGCACTGATTGGAGGAGAGACGTATGGCTCACTGATGACAGCAGGGTAGGCTGTGGGAACATATGCAGCAGTAACCCGAGGAACCCTGGCTGACTTAAACCCACCCTAGACCTGCTGTTTTGAAGGCAAAGGGTGGTCACACCAAATATTGATTTGATTTAGATTTCTCTTCTGTTCATTCACTTTACATTTTGTTAATTGATAAAAATAAACTATTAACACTTCTATTTTTGAAAGCATTCTTACTTTACAGCATTTTTTCACACCTGCCTAAAACTTTTGCACAGTACTGTATATGAAATCATTTTTCTAAAATATTCATATTTAAGATATGCCTTTTATTATTTTTGTCCATATGGTTTTCTACAGGCTTGTATGAGAACAGTTAATTTGACTAGGATCTCTTGTAGATTTAATGATATGGCAAGATGGGGTGTAAAAAATAATGGGTGTTCAAAATAATATGTGATAATAATATATGACAAATATGTGAGAAATACAAATAGATATTTGGGGAAATTTGGACATGCATCAATAATTAAATGCTGCAGTTGGTCTGTAACCAAATATTGGTGTTTAAAGGTGGCTTTGAATGTTTGGTTTCAATTTAGGTAATTGGGAGAGTCTCTTCAGAAGATTGTTTATTTAATATAGATCCATTTATCTATTCATCCAGCATGTTCATTGAACTGTGGGAGGAAAGCAGAATGCCTATATGAAAGATGGAGATACTCTGAGATAGAGAACAGGCAGTGCTCAAGTCCAACAACAAAGCAATCCAGACAAGGGTCAACAGACCCGAGTCAAATACTTGGAAAAAAATTGGAAACACCTGCAGATCCCTTAGGATTTTCAACCAAACTTGTTACTAACAAAAACATACCATAATATGAAAGAAGAATTCTGTTCTGAATATTGGTGAAAATAGGTTTTTATGGTGTCTAACGGATTAAGGTATTTGAAAGTTATTTGACCCAGAGCCATTGATTAAAAGCCAAACATCCTACAATTCTTACCGGAAGTAGGGACTGCAGCCACATAGGATGTTCTTGTGGGCGTTGAATGCAATGCCGTTAACGACGATAACCACATCGCACAGTTTTCCCTCCAGTCGTAACTCATTGAAAACCTTGAAGGACGTGTCACTCATCTTCCACTCCCTATTGCAGCGCCGAAGTTCTGTTGACATGTCTTCCATTTCACCTGTTTGCTAACAAATGTATGTTTTATGGGGCATTTCAGGTTGTTAACGTAGGGTTAAAAGCAGTAGGCAGTCGATGTCTACTGAATTTCTTTATAATAGTTGGTAGATCAAGAATATTCTGTATCATTCACAGTATTGTTACTTCACAATAAACTACTCCATTAGAATTTGGAACGTTGTCCATGTCACAGTCAAAAACATCACAGGTAGCTATATATATATTTTTTTCATTTGCGTATTATGTGACTCGGAATTGAAGTTGTGAGAGGTTAAAAAGCATAAAACTTAATGTTTTTCGGAAATTACTCAAATTACAATTTTTTTGGTTGCTAGGCCAAGGGTAGGACTGTTCACATCTTGACGCTGAGGTATATGCATCTTGAATAATATGCCTAGCCAACAATGTGATTACGTTAATTCTATAATCTATAGCCTTCGCTATTTTACGTTGGCACACGAAGTAGCGTTAAACACAAACTGCTTACTTTTGTCGACTGATTATTAGTGTGTGTGTGTGTGTGTGTTGTGTTTAGAAACACTGGTCGAGAAACCTGACTTAGATTGACATTATGAATACTTTATTTTGTTTCTGTTTGAACAATATTGTTCAACTCATACACTTGTATTGCATTCTGTACAGATGCATTACAATGTCGCTAACGTTCGCTAGTAGCGCAGTACGGCCAAACAGAAGGCCTCGCTCTTTGGACGCTCACTTGAGCGGTGTACTCCGGAACCTTTTTATGCAGTCGTTGCGAGAGGAAACGATTCACGGTAACCGAAGGTCCAACGGAAGTTAGCAGTCTGTTGCAAGCTAGCTATCGTTTCAAATTAATGCTTAACCTACCTCTATTACATATAGGTTGCATATCTACCTCGCTTGCGATTTCCACAAATACTATAAAAGTGTGTGAGCCATTTATTGCTATATTTATAACTTGTTGCTGTACCGCGTCGTCATTCCGGAATAAAATATGGTAAGTGTTTTTTTTAACCATTTTGCTAGCTAGATTAGATAGTTCACCTAAGTGATACTATTTTTTTTGTTGACTAGCTGTCTACCTATTACTGTTTATTAGTGTTAGTCATGCACATACTAAAATGCAACGTTAGCTACTTCTTACTGTGTTCGAGGCAAAATAAATACTGTTTTATTATTTTATTTAACGAGGTTTTATACCAGGGTTATCCTTGTTTTTTTGTCGAGGGTCGTCTACCTTAACCTGCAACGAATACAAGCTTTCATTCATTAATATAAGCTTTGATTTCCTAAGATATAGCTTGCATGAGCTATGTAGCTAAGGCTAGCTTTGTAAGAAATGACATGGCTACCGAGTTCTAATGGCTGTATATTACCGGTATGCATTAGTATATTATTGTACTATTTTATAAACGTGCAACTACATAGGACGATAGCAGATTTAAGTGGAACAATGTCAAGCCTCTTATGTTACACGCATATTTGCCAGTGTTCCCTCAAATGCCAACCTGAAGCATCCCCTGCCAGTTGCCATAAGTCTCGAGGGCCTGTTCAAGAATGAATGAATTCGTTTATTTTAAGGGACAAGCACAGAGAACATTGACAGCTGCGGAAGCAGTGCCCGAGCCACTGTACATGTGTATATAGCCGAAGCTCATTTCCAACACCAGTCCCTTGATGGGCATTGATAGTTCAATAAAATTACATAGTTACAGTTTAAAATCAGTGCATACAATGACAGAAAACAACAACCATACATGACAGATCATATGACAATATGATGAGATTGTCTCTGCTCACTCAATATTGAGGTTCCTACAAACTCTTCTCTTATGAGCATGATTTGACCGCTAAGCCCTGCGCAGTGTCCTAGGCCTGGATGGCACAATAACCACAATTTTTGTTTTGGTTGGCGTAAAACAAATACAAATAAATCATGTGGAAGTCATCATAACTTAGTGATAGCTTTGCCTTGAAACAATGAGGGAAAGATCACAATGATTCTGCTTTTCTTTCTCAAGTGAGTTCCTCAGGCTAAGAAGACATACACCATCCATTTTCATTCCCTTTTATTGAAACTCTCCCACTAAGAAGTGTGGCATACCGGAGTTACGGTGACAGCTTGGTGGGTTATATATATATATATATATATATATTTTTTTTTATAGAAAAAATAAGTATACTTAATACGCAGCTGATGAAGGCAGACTGCTGGTCCCAGCCCAGAGGAGTCACTTTTGTGTGATGAGAGGACAATCCTGCCAACTCTGATCCTCCCTCCATGGGTAACACTGCAGCAAGTCATGTGCCCACCACCCTGTGGGGTTGCTGGTCACAGTTGGCACTGGCACGATCAGGATTTGGCACCCGGAATTTGTCCACTATGAAATAAAGATAACTTATTACATGCTCTCTGAGTCCCAGGGGTTCCTTGTCCTCTTGAATCCCATCACACTGACCACTACATCTGCTGCTCCAGGGCTGGAGTTTCATTTTTGTTTCTGGAAATGGGGGATTTCAATAAATAGTTGTTTAGCATGTCAGCTGTCAGCATAAATAAGTTTGAATACATCATATTGTCTTATTGGTCTATTCCTGAAATTATATTAACATATTAAAAGGACACAATTGCTATCCAATTTGCCTGTAATTATGTAATTATATGCTCATACCCCCAGACACACTTAACTTTGAATAAATGGAATGTCAGATACTTTCCTTATTTTTTCAAGTTTGTACTTAGAATGGCAAATGTCTATCTGTTGACTCGTCCACAATTCACCAAGTGACCAATTAATTTAATTTAAGACACCATTTAAGTTGATACTTAACTTCTATTGCATGACACTGTGGCTCTTTGCCAGGATACTTTTATACACTGTCCAAAAAAAAAGTCACACACTCTAATATTTCATTGGACCGCCTTTAGCTTTGATTACGGCACGCATTCGCCGTGGCATCATTTTGATAAGCTTCTGCAATGTCACAACATTTATTTCCGTCCAGAGTTGCATTCATTTTTTGCCAAGATCTTGTATTGATGATGGGAGAGTCGGACCGCTGCGCAAAGTCTTCTCCAGCACATCCCAAATATTCTCAATGAGGTTAAGGTCTGGACCCTGTAGTGGCCAATCCATGTGTGAAAATGATGTCTCATGCTCCCTGAACCACTCTTTCACAATTTGAGCCCGATGAATCGAGGCATTGTCATCTTGGAATATGCCATCAGGAGGAAAAAATCCATTGATGGAAAAACCTGGTCATTCAGTATATTCAGGTAGTCAGCTGACCTCATTCTTTGGGCACATAACGTTGCTGAACCTAGACCTGACCAACTGCAGCAACCCCAGATCATAACACTGCCCCCACAGGCTTGTACGGTAGGCACTAGGCATGATGGGTGCATCACTTCATCCGCCTCTCTTCTTACCCTGATGCGTCCATCACTCTGGAACAGGGTAAATCTGGACTCATCAGACCACATGACCTTCTTCTATTGCTCCAGAGTCCAATCTTTATGCTCCCTAGCAAATTGAAGCCTTTTTTTCCAATTAGCCTCACTGACAAGTGGTTTTCTTAAGGCTACACAGCTGTTTAGTCCCAATCCCTTGAGTTCCCTTCGCATTGTGCGTGTGGAAATGCTCTTACTTTCACTATTAAACATAGCCGTGAGTTCTACTGTTGATTTTTTACGATATGATTTCACCAAACGTTTAAGTGATCGCCGATCACGATCATTCAAGATTTTTTTCCGACCACATTTCCTCCTCGAAGATGATGGTTCACCACTATCCTTCCCGGTTTTAATAATGCGTTGGACAGTTCTTAACCCAATTTTAGTAGTTTCAGCAATCTCCTTAGTTGTTTTCTTTGCTTGATGCAGGCCAATAATTTGACCCTTCTGAAACAGATTAACATATTTTCCATGACCACAGGATGTCTTCCGACATGGTTGTTTAAGAAATGAGAAGCTACTCACTGCATCAGTTAGGGTTAAATAACTTGTTGCCAGTTAAAACATATTAATCACTGCAGTAATTATCCAATGGAAGGCTCTTACCTATTTGCTTAGTTAAATCCAGGTGGTTAAATCCACTTTTTTTTTGGCCAGGCAGTGTATGTCTCTTTTCTCTATCACACAGTGGGAATCTGAATGCTGCATTAAGATTCACAGGCTGTTATCTGATTTGATTAATTTTGTCAGTGGACATCTTCAGATCCTGTGTCCTGAGGCCCTGTGTTATTGATGCACTGATCAAACTTGCATCAATGCCAAGCTGTCCTAAAATACAAGATGCCAGGTCCCTCCATATGGGGTCATGTGTTGCAGTGAGCTGCATGAGTTTTATAACTGGGGAGTATTATATATAATAAAATATATATAAATGTTTTACATTTTTCTAGGTTTCTTATGACTACTTGTATAAAAAGTCACTTTAGCTCCCTGCAAGCGAATATATTTGAGGCAGTTGGGAATTTTACTAAAAGTATATCTCTTAAATGTCACATTAGCTTATAGCACTAGGCCAGCATTAATGAGGTGTGGTTTGAGGTGGACCATTCCCACCTCAAGCCTGAGTTTGCCATATTTCAGAGAATTTAGCTATTAAGGCCAAGGACAGATTGTTTTTTTCAGTTAACACTTCAGTATTCCAAAGTAAAAACAGGGACTTTAGCATTTTTTTCTCTGCTTGCTTTGTGTTGTGCAAAGTGCTTATATGACCCATTTCATTTGTTTGTTTTTTTCTTTTCTTTCCTAAACTTCAGCTTTCTCAAGGAACGCTCTAGATTTTCTTTCTTTCCATCAACTTTCCAGATAGCAGTGCACCTTCGTTATGTGCCCTAGTTAACAATATCTCTTGGTTCTGTGCCCAGATTGACCACATCCCCTGGATATATATCCCGGTGCACACTGCCCTTGCAATCTGGCACCAACTGACAAAGTATGAGGTCAGGTGGTTTTCTGTTCTGTAGACTATGCATGCTTTCGTCCTCTAATATTTTCAGTTTGCCTCTGGGAACTCCAGATTCATCCAAATCCAACAGAAAAAAAACAAATAGGACATTCTCCAAGAACCAATCAAATGCCCCTCCAAGAAATGATAGGCAGATGAAAATGTTTGGTTCTGTGTATACTTAAATAAGCCATGCCTAATGGAGGAGTGAAAGGCATAATTCAATTAGTTGTAGAACGGCAACAACCTGGATTTGGAAGAATGTTCTCCCCAGTCCTTGCTCTCATAAATTGCTCTCGACCTCTACTCTGTGCCAGCCTCTTGCCTGTAAGCTAGACTTGCCAGAGATTGTAATCATTTAATTATCATCGTTCCATCGCTCCAGTGCTTCTTGTGCAGAAAAGCAGACTTTTGCCCTGTGTATTTGGAAAGTCAAACTGTCCTCAGCGATATCTTGCAGTACGTCCAAATCCAATAACAGACCACAGAGTTGATGTACATCTGGCTACCACAAGCAATCACTTTGCATTGGGACGGTGTGAGCGAGGTCGTGGCTTTCTAAAAATGTATGTGTTTTCCATTGCAGTTACACCAGACTTGGATTGCGTGGACAATGGCCACCGTGCCGATGTGAGCCCTTCCTGAAATCTCCTGTGCTGCATGTACTGTGTCCCCAATACTGTGACTTTGGTCCCGTCCACTCTCCCCTCAGATCCCTGAACTGTCCAAGCCCTCAGTGTGCATGAGGGACCGCCAGAGAGTGGAGGAGATCATTCAGTCCTTGCGCAGGGCTGGGCCCAGCACTCTCCAGGTACTTGACTCAACCCGCGTCTGTGGGGATCCCATCAAAAAGAAGCCTGTGACTTAATCTAGTCCTTGCTGCTAAGGTTAGGGTTAGGAGCTTTTTAATTCACAGTGGACAATGACAAGCAGAATGCCTGTTGGATTTGCGTGATAGCTCTCTGTGGAGTGAGAAAGACATGGGAACATTGAGTTCTGCTGTTGGCCGCAAGGACTCAGGTAGGACAAACAGGCCAGACACAATCAGAGCAGTCCCTTTTCTCTACCATCAGCAAAGGCATAAGACTGCTAACACCAGCCTGCAGCAGGCACTAGAGGGAATGTTCCCACTCCGACTGACACACTCAGACTGATACCTGAGCACATCATGCAAAGCTGTGTCAGAGCTCTTTCATTCACTGCACACAATTAATGCCAAGGCCAGTTTACGATGCTGTGATACACTTCACATGCCTTTTATTTACACATGATCCGTTAATCACTGGGTATTCCACAGAAGCAATTCAGGTTAAGTACCTGACTCAAAGAGCACAATGTCTCCGCCCCAACCCAACATGCAACCTTACAGGCGTGTTTTCTACAGGTGATCTCGGACTTCGACATGACCCTAACCAGGTTTGCACACAATGGGAAGCGCTGTCCTACCAGTCACAGTGAGTACAAAGCCAGACAGCTTTGAGCTTAGATGCTTGAATTGTTTTAACAAGACAGGAGAAGTAAACGAGACGAGAGGCTGCAGCTTGAGGGATTGCCTATATAAGTAAAGCACAGGCCGAGAGCCCTTTTCCCTGGACATTAGTTTGGCAGAACTTTGCTGATTCATTCAGTTTCAACTCAGTTCTCGCAATTGCCATTGTGTCTTAATTAACTGTCTGTCACCCTTAAATGTATGTTACTGTTTAAAGTTCACTGTTCTCCGCAGCAATTCAGTATTCTAACCTTGACCCTCTGGCTGTGAATTCCAGGCTGCAATTGCTCCTCCTTATATTACTTAAGTCATTTGCCTTGAATGGACTCCACAGGGATTCTTTAGAGCAGGACTTGACATGGATCTTTATCACAAAACGAATGGTTATGTCTGAGACAGCTAATGGATTTAATTCAGCATTATCTATTTAACTGTTTTACACAGAACGTTGTCTATTTCACTCTGCAGATATCCTTGACAACAGCAATCTCATCAGTGAAGACTGTAAGAAAAATGTGAGTGTTTTCCTCAGAAATCCCCCTGAAGTACTGTCTAGTATCTGTAGACCGTCTCAAAACTGCATTAGCAACAGCTTAACAATAGCACGGCATTGAGTCTTTGGACGGCCTCGACATTCCCCACAAAGAACCCATCCTCTTCCTGCTCCAGGACAGACAACAGAACAGCATTCATTCAAGGGATGGAGATTTTGATCCTGCTGTTGCTAACATCTGACCGAGATTTGTTTGTTACGTGAAGAGCCTGTGGGGCTCTGTTTTATACAGAGGCTTACTGGTCTCTTCTCCCCTCAGCTGAAGGAGCTGCTCAACACGTACTACCCCATTGAGATCGACTCTGGCCGCACGGTGGAGGAGAAGCTGCCCCACATGGTGGAGTGGTGAGTTTCAAACACACGCAAAGAAAATACCCCACAGGGGTGTGGTACAGTATGGTACAGCCTTGTGGATTGTCATGCACAGGTGGACCAAAGCGCATGACCTGCTGATTCAGCAGAAGATCAGGAAGGACCTGCTGGCACAGGTTGTGAAAGATTCGGACGCCCTGCTTCGGTATGTCTCCACTCCCCGTTCCCATTCCACATTTGTTTAGAAATCCCACTGTCAAGCTTCTGTTCTGCATTAACCGCTAAACTGAATTTTACGGATAGTTGTTTTAATCCTGGCGCGAAAGAAATGTTAAAAAATCAGTTTGGTTATTCATGATGAAGTTGAGTTGAAGTCGAGGATGGTTCAGCGCCGTGGTGTTGTTGTTTAATAATGATGATGGTGGTGGCTGGCGGATGGCGCAGCGGTCTAGTGCACCACGCTTTGGAGTGGTGTGCGCTGCCCGTCAGAGACGCGGATCGAAACCCGCGTTTCTACCAGACCGGCCCTGGTCGTCAGCCCGATCGGAGGCGGCATTTGGCTGTCCGCCTCCTGGGGAGGGGGGAGGGAGAGCCGACACAAGTCCGTCGAAGAGAAGGTTAATGGAGTCCATGGAAGATCTCCGTCTCGAAAGAAGGCGGGGAAATAGGTCCAGGAATGCGTATCTCGTTCCCGGAGGACGGGCGGCGGACTCGTGGGGGTGGGGAATTGAGAATAGAAATAGAGGGTACAATTGGCTACCAAATTGGGAGAAAAACGGGGGAAAAATCTGAAATAAATGTTTAAAAAAATTAATAATAATAATAATAATAATAATAATGATGGTGGTGATTATAATGTGGTTCCGCAGAGAGGGCTACAAGGCGTTCTTCGACCAGCTGCAGGAGCGCAACGTCCCACTTCTCATCTTCTCTGCCGGGGTCGGTGACGTGCTGGAGGAAGTCATCCGTCAGAACTCCGTCTTCCACTCCAACGTCAGGGTTTTCTCCAATTACATGGACTTTGATGACAATGTGAGTTAACTTCACAGCGATCAAGTTTGCAGCGTCCTTGGATATCGGCATGTCCTCTGTGGGGCTTCTATTTTTTGGGTTTTGTTTGTTTCGTCATTTTTAATTGTTAGTTTTTTGAATTGATGATTTTTACAGAAAAATCTACTACAGAAAAGAGTCAAAAAATAATGTATAAAAAAAATATATATATATATATGCACAAGCACATTACAAAAAGTACATCCACATAATACAGCAAAATGGCAAATGATAAAACAAAGCACAAGAAACTGTAAATTGCATAATAAGAGCAACCAGAGACGCCTATTAAAAACTATAAAAAGGTTATTGTGAGAACACTACACAAATACTAAACGCAAACTACCTCATTGAGATGGGTTCATGCAGTACAGTGGATATCATTAAATCTCATTACCTCAAAGGGCCAGGTGGAAACACAAACCAGCTTTTAACAATCTTCTCCCTTGTTTGATGCCTTATTCCGGCAACTCCCAGTGTTGACAAACCAGTTTATGTCGTTTTGCTGTTGAGTCTAGGTAAAGCACCTTTCTCAAGGGGGCAGTAGCAGTGCCAGGCACGGGAATCACGTCTTCATGCCTTGAATTAGCAATAGAACCACTGTCTTAACACACTGGCTGTTATTGTCTTATTAAAGTAATTATTGTTTATGTGTTCTGAGGAAAAGAAAGTTATTCAGTAGCTGTGTGCTTAGGGCAGTGTGCATAGAAAGTGATGTGGACTGCCTTCTAGAATGAGATTTAAGAACATTTAAAGAAGCGCGGCAGGGGGCCTCTGATACCGTAGCGGTCTAACGCACCTGTATTGGCTGGTCCTTTAAGAGTGTGAGCTGCCTATCATGGTTGCGGTTCTAAACCCAACTGTACCAGACCGGCCTTGGTGGGGGGCCACCGATCAGATCCGGTGTTTGGCTGTCCACCCCAGGGGAAGGGGGGAGGGCGGAGGGTGAGGAGGCACAAATTCCCCCAAGAAGCGTGTATGGGTGACACAGAATGTGGGTGGGTGAATTCCATCTCGAAGGAAGCGGAGTTTACTGCCCTCTGAGAATGAGCTTGCCTCCTAGAGATGAGCAGCGAATTTGTGTGGGGAGGGCAAATCGAAAAAAATGGAGGGTATAATTGGCCACTATATTGGGAGAAAAACAGAAAAAAAAAAAAAAAAAGGTGGGGCATGAGCAAGAGGCTCTGGAGTTTGTAGCTCTCCTTACACTTTCTGTCCCTGTGCTCAGGGCGTCCTGCGAGCCTTCAAGGGCCAGTTGATCCACACCTACAACAAGCGAGAGGGGGCGCTGCTCAACACGGGCCACTTCCAGGAGCTGCAGGACCGACACAACGTGCTGCTGCTGGGGGACTCCATGGGGGACCTGACCATGGCCGACGGGGTGCACAACATGAAGAGCATCCTGAAGATCGGCTACCTCAATGACAAGGTGTCCCCGCGCCTCCAAAAACTCTGCTCACACTAATCTCAGTAGGCGATTATAATCATTTGTTTTATTTAACCTTTATTTAACCAGGTTAGTCTCATTGAGATTAGAAATCTATTTTTCAAGAGAGGCCTGGCCAAGAAAGCAGCAATAGAATACAGACACAATAAATGACAACATTTAACATAAAAGCAGACCAGCAACAATGCAGTAGAATTTGCAAAGACGAGGATAAAGAGCATTACTGCGCACTTATGTAACTTGTGTATGTAGTTAGCAACTCTGTTCGTAGCTTGTGCACAGCATAAGACGGTTACAATAAATGTAATGTTGATCAAAATATAGGATGTTGAAAAATGTACATCTAAACATTTGAAAATTTGAGTATAATATAAAAAACTAGATTGTATATTGATAAAGTGTATCTGTAATTAATGCGAAAGCAGTCTCCACACAGTCTGGGCTGAAATAAATCTCTGGAGCAGTGCATTGTAATTCAGGAAAAGAGGCATGAATAATGTAAAACCATATTATGATATGTAAACTTCAAAGATCTAGCCAGAACTAGAAATATGTTTAAACTTGGCACTAAGCACCATGTACATCCTTCATTTGGCAACTTACAAGTGCATTTGGAGATAGAGATGCAGTTTAGAGCACAGTGTAAAATGCAAAAAATCTACTGTTGATACAGCAACAGCATAAAAACAAATGAAATACCTTACAGTAACACAGAGTAATATATCCTGAGTATAAAATTGACTTCTACAGTAATTCTCACTTACAAAAAGAATAACACCCCTGCAGTACAGAGTATTGTAGTTCACAGAACTGTGTGAGCGATAATCCCGGCTGTTTTCTGCTATTGTCACAGGTGGAGGAGAGGAAGGAATCCTACCTTGGCTCATACGACATTGTTTTGGAAAAAGACGAGACCATGGACGTGCCCAACGCTGTCCTGAGCCACATCACGGGGGGCCAGTGAGTGGAGAGCAAGGTGTGGAAGGCAGAGGGGCGTGGTTAAGGTTCAGGATTCTGGTTTCAGGCGTTGCATCATTTCCTACTTCCGCGAATGCCAGGACCACTGGCCAATCAGTGATGAGTGACCACATCGCACAAAGAAGAAGTGGACCCCGCACACAGGCGCTTTCTGAGACACCATAACATTGCATGGCTCCTCTGTGCCAGTTGAGGACTGTAGTATTTTTTTGTAAGTTCCCCTGTGCCATCACTTGCATGGCTGTGTATTGGGCTCTTGTACAGCGGTCACCTATGACGCTTCCCACACCCCTTCAGCCCGTCCCCCCTTCCCCTTCCCATGGTTGCCATGGACTTTGGACTTCTGTGACCCTGCAGTCAACTGAAAAGACACCGGCTCACTAAGAGCAGAGCACAGTAAGAACGGCTGCTCACACTTTAGTGCAAAGGAGTTCCTGCCCTGTCCATCACTTCAGCTAATGAGACAGAAGTTAAGAGTTATTTATGCAAAAGGGAATCAGTGTACTGGTACACTGCACTTTGTATTCTTTTGAAGCTTTTGTATTAATTCTTTTATTTCGAAATTCAACGTGTGTGAAGTAGTTTAATTCCCCCATTGTAATCCTTTCTTTCGAGTGTACTGTAAATCTTTGTTTAAGGAAGCCTGTTTCCCAGGGTAACCTAGGAAAGGGACCCAACTTGGGTCATCTCATTACATCAAAGATCCAGATGGGAAAGGTTGGGCATGTTTAATTTCACGCACATAGCAGGGACACAAGCTTTATGTGGTGGGTTCCTGTTTTGTTTTTGTTCTCATTCTTTTGGTGTTTTTACATGCACACATTCCTCGTGATTTCATTTGATCTGTTTAATAAACACATGTAGACATTTCATAGGTGACGTAAATTGAGGATGGGCATTGTAAATTTGATAAATGGTGTTGCAATCTGTTTTACAATATAGTCTACCCAGTGTGTAGACAAGAGAAAAACAATGTCTATGTGTGACTAATATCCTTGTTGCTCATGAAGTCATGATATAGTAGTAGTAAATGGTTTATTTGTTCATAAAAATGAGATAAAATACCATAATGTACATGTGGCAGCAACCAAGCTGAATTGAAAGTACATTTTACATCAGGAAAATGTAAAGTATATATTTAAAAAATTAATAATAATAATCTAAAACATAAACAGCAACATTAAAAGCATAACATATTCCCCGTCTCACCAGAGTCAGCTCTGGCTGGGAGCGGCACCAGGGGCGGCGATTGGCTGTCCGCCCCAGGGAGGGGGGGAGGGATGCCGACATGACGTTCGCTGTGCATAAGAGTGGCCCTGTAGTACCAGGTTACGGTTGGCGGCCTGGCGAGTGACGTCTCGGAGGAGGCGTTACTTCGCCTTCGTCACTACGGGTCGCAGGACTACGGCACATAACTGTTTAGTGTGTTAGCAATATCCTTAATATTATAAACGAAGGTTCCTTCCTTATTCTTAATGCAGTTAACCTCATCCTTAACTTTCCTTTTTCTACTACAATATTGAAAAAACTTCTTAGGATTACTTTTTGCATCTTGGGAAATTTTAATTTCAAACCGCCTTTTAGCTGATCTTATTTCCTTTTTAGCCTTAGCCCGCATATTACAATAATCGAACTTGTTTCTCTCTGAGTTATCCTTTTTATATACTCTGTACAATCGCTTCTTTTGCCTCAAAATCTCCCGTAAAGCTTTAGTCATCCACTGCGGAGACTATTTTTTCATCCTATTTTTCCTTACTTTGGGGATAAATTTACACTGTACATCTACAATAACCCTTTTAAATATAGTCCATTGACCATATCTAAAAACTCCTCTTCACATTTGCCCTGACCTGTCACTATCTCCCAATTAATAGAGGGGTAATTGAAGTCACCCATTATTATCATCTCTCCTTCAGCACAGGTTTGTTTTATGTTACCAAAGAGCATACTATTTATGTTACTGTCTGAAGCTGGAGGTCTATAGCATACTCCTATATTAAGGCCCTTCTCATGATCTCCCAGTAATCTAATCCAGATGTCCTCACAAGAAACTAATGAGTTTATACCTGGAATTTCCTGCACATTAAGATTGTCTTTCACATAAAGGGCCACAAACCGTGACAAACCGACATACCATCACACAACAATTATTATAGTGTTCACTTATTTAAAGGTCTGGTCATGTGTGGGATAGCACTCCGCCAGTAGCACTCAGTTTTACACCAGACCACGTCCAGTTTTGCTGAGGACCGTGTCTGGCGGTGGCTTATGGCGGATCGCTCAGGTGGGAGCCACTTGCGGAATAGGGGCGATTTGAGGAGTGAACAGGCTCTGTTGAGGTCATCACGCCGTGAGCAGAGGGGAGGGAGCTCAAGATGACTACACGCCTCGCTGTAAGAAGTAAACTCCCGACCCAGGATGATTCGTACAGCTCTTCTCTGCACCTTTTCAATGGGCTTGGATTGTGCTCTGGTGAGGCCAGGATGCCACACTGGCGCATTATACTCCAGAGTGGGTCTGATGTAGGTGGTGTAGATGGTACCCAGATCCTCTGGAGGAATGCCAGCATTCTTAAGGCGCCTGCTGGCTTTTTTGCAGAGGTGGTCCACCTGTTCAGACCACTGCAGGTTGGCCTGAATATGAATGCCCAGGATCTTTAAGGTCTCTGGAGTTCGATGTTGTTTATTGCCAGCCTAGGGGGGTTTGGTGGTGCCTTAGTGAAGTGAAAGTGCATCACCTTGCACTTCTTGGGGTGCAGCACCATGGAGCTCTCTGAGGACCACATCTCCAGGTCAAATAGGTCCAGCTGAATAGTGGATGGGGCAGACAATGGTCTCACTTCCAGCAGGTTAAGGTAATCAACAAACTTCCAGCGCTTAGCTGATGCCTGTTCAGCTGCACCATTGACGTAAGCAATGAAAATCAGTGGACCTAGCAGAGTTCCTTGGGGTAGTCCGCATGTGATGTTAACCCCTTCAGAGAGTGCTCCATGGTAACATACTGACTGGATTCTGTTAGTCAAAAAGTTTGCTATCCACCTGGCTAGAGAAGGGCGGAGACCGAGGTTCAATAGCCTAGTAATAGCCAGGCCATGATCAACATGGTCGAAGGCTTTACTGTATAGTCAGTGATAACTAATGAGCAGGTGGAACCAGGTTTGTCCAGAGATCTGAAGAGAAGCAGAGAGGTGAGTGAGATGGGGCGTATTTCACTGATGGCTGGGGGTCTCGTTTTGGGTAGGGGGACTACAGTGGCTAATTTCCATTCTGCTGGGACAATACCTTCCTGAAGGGAGTGATTGAGTGTGTCAGCCAGGGGCTCAGAGTTCATAGGCAAACTCCTTAATGAGCCTACCTGGGATACCATCTGGGCCAGCTGCCTTTCGAATGTTAACCTTTCTTAGTTTCCCGTAGACTTCCCAGGGCTGGACTGTTGGAGCTGGGCCTGCAGGTAGGAAAGAGGGTAGGGTTGCCAGGTCTATAGGGGCTAAGGACATCAGCAAGTTGAACAGTCTTCATCACTGAAGCTCCTGCCAAATGTGCCCCAACAATCACCCCTCTTTCAAAGTCACTAAGATTTGGTAGCCACAAAATAATGGCCTGCCCAGAATTTTTATACATGACCTTAAGGGTTGTTAATTGCTTAATTAACTCACCTGTGCACCAGCAGTATTGCTTTGTGCAGTCAATATAGTGCACCTGATTAAAAAGGGCAGCTACTGTCATCTGTGTTCCAGTATTGATACCATGTGAAATTCTTGTGCTGGTGTTTAGATTACTGTGAAATGTCAAATCTCAAAAAACATGTTCAAAGTTGTACCTGTGCATGTGCTTGCCAGTCAGTATTGATTCTGTCTGATATACTATAGTTGTGCAGTTACCAGACGTCTCTGGGCCAAGAAAATGTATTTCACTGCACACATACATGTGATTTGTATATTTCATTTCTAAATGCATTGAACTTCTTAAAGTGTGTGTTAAACTGTTTAGCAGGTTTGCACACTCCCAAGAGGCACATCTCATTGACACACAACTGCTGCTCTTATTGGTATTATTTGGGAATACAATTGATCTTTTTTACAAGGGTGTTTAAAAACTCAAAAGAATTACTGAAGGTTTAAATGAATTATTTTTAAATGTTTATACATTTGGACAATTAGACTGTTTACAATTTAATTCCATTTGAAATAGCAGTCCTGCTGTAGCATTGTGCACAACGTGACCGTTAATTAGCCCTCCTCAAACAGAAATCCTATCCCACGTGGCTAGGAACTTAAATTATCGCTGATATAGATTGCGCAAAAATGCAAACTATCACACGCAAATGTAATCAAGTCATTCTCAAATAATTTGTAAAACATGCACAACCACAATTTGCTACCACCTTGTGGCAAAAGTGTAGCACTTTAAATGGACACTAAAACAGTGTGTACTCAAATGTCATTAATTATATTAAAACAAAGGGGAAAATATGGTCATTTCCAGCTCAATAAATGTGTAAAAGAAGTACCAAGATTTTTGAAGGACATAATTAGAAAAAATAACTTTTCTAGAATTTCCAATAGTATTTACTCATGATGGTCTATGCTATAATGTATATATATATATATACATCGCCCACCTGTCATCACAATGACCATCACAATGATTAAGTATATGTGACCTTAGGATGCAGGGTAAGTTTAGGGGGAATTTTGATGAGGGGGGGGAAAAGCATGTATTATGGGTGCAAAGTATGGTCAATCAAACCCAACTGTATAGATCTAGTGGCTAATTAAAGGGATGTTCACAATGGTTACTGTGGCACCTTCATGCAGTCCCGAGAACAGGCTACATATCCACTTTACCCACAGTGTGAAATACCCCTTTAAAGCCGAATGATGGTCAAAAATAAGGAATGTACTAATTACACATGATTGGACTAAAAATAGGTATGTTAATATACACTATATGGGTATTGGTTATGTTTTAGCATTGTTAAAACCTCATGGTTTTTTTCCACCAGTGGTCTTACAGATTGTGTTTCCTCTCCGTCAATCAAGGATGTCTAGATCAGTATTTCTCAATCCATTCATACAGGGCACACTGCCCTGGAAATTTTAATTCCAACCTCCGCTCCCAACCTATCATCTGCATCGGTCATCTGTTAATGATCAATTGAGCATGATTAAGTGGTGGTTCGAATGAAAACATGCAGGGCAGTGTGCCCTGTAGGAATGGATTGAAATGTCTAGATGTTTACTTAGTGCCATATAGTGGTTCCATTGTGCGGAATTCCAGATATTCCTGAATGTGCTTGAGGTGAGAATTTCTGTGCTGGTCTCATGGACTTAAGCACAGAACTGTGGAATTTCTCCATCAGTAACTCTTGCTCCATACAATTTTATTAAGACTTGAAAAGTCTGGGTGCTGTTCATAATCCACAAGACTTGTTTAATTTGGTCTAATGGAAAACGAATGATGTATTAGTCAAAAGGAACTATTTCTTGCCAGTTAATGTTTCCCCAGTTAAATTTTTTGGAGAATGGGGACATTAATTGGTAATGGCTGTTGATTAGATATGGTAATGAATATTTTTGTCTGGTTAAAAATAAACCCTACTCTGGATACACATGTAGTCTCTGTTAACATATTTTATGAGGTGTCAAGTGGTTAAAAATAATAATTAGTTTATAGCTATTATTTATTTTTTACATCTAGTGCTTGTAAGCCTGATGTTTCTGGTTGGACACATCACAAACCTCGTTAATGGCACTTACAAGGCTCATTGGTAAATAGCTGGTACATCCTCTGGTTTTTTATTTTCTAGAACCAACGTAAGATTCCTTTCAACACGTTGTATGGAACTAGTGTAATTTAATGCAGCAGGACATGTAGCACATCTACATACCCTAAAATCATGTACATTCTGAAGTAGTACTTCAGCATTTTGAAATTTTCTTGTGACGTGTGTTGTGATTGTTGCGTCGTGATTCAAACCATGATAGAATACACAATGGATACTTTTTATATCAAAACAGCTGTTTATTCTGTGATATTGTACACAATTCAAGCCTAAAAATATATTCTTGTATTGCACAAAATACCTACATCAAATATACAACTCACAGTTTTTTATTTTATTTTTTAAAATCTGATTTTAATTGTTAAGGGGGGGACATGTAATGCAATTCCATCAGCCATCACAAGTCCCTGTGCTGTACATACTTGGAAAACAAAAATGTCTGTGGACTTCCAACTGTATGTTTTACAGTAGCTTTCACTACAGCTTGTCTTGTTAAAAATATTGAAATAAGGCACAATGTGTTTCTAAATGTACTGACTTGCTTTGAGCAAAAGGGCTCAAGCCTCAAGGCATAGGCAGGAGAAGCAAGTCACTGGCAATTCATTCCTGAATTATC
The DNA here is from genome assembly GCA_029706075.1 of Aldrovandia affinis. Taxonomy (NCBI): domain Eukaryota; kingdom Metazoa; phylum Chordata; class Actinopteri; order Notacanthiformes; family Halosauridae; genus Aldrovandia; species Aldrovandia affinis. The sequence continues at coordinate 5,170,730 of JAINUG010000013.1, read as the reverse complement.
GATATATAAAATTAGGGTGAGGAATGAATATATCCTGGTTTTCCTAAACTAAAAAAAAGTCACCGCAACTAGTGCAAAAACCTCCGAAACAATGTTTAGCAAGTGTTCAGATCTCCACACTCAAGTTTTAGGCTTCCTCAATTCTGAGTCTGCGGAGAGACAGGGCTTTAGGCTGGGCTGGTTTAGGCCAGTTACTGGACTGCTCTCTGGATGCTGATTGGGTAGATGCTAAGGGAGTCACACCACTCTGCCTGGAAACATCTCTTCATGCAGGTCCCTCTTACTGGCTCAGCCCCGTGCGCGCGTGTACGAGCATGCGCGCGCATGTGTGTGTGTATGTGTGTGTGTGTGTGTGTGTGTCTATTTTCTCGCTCATAGTTCCTCGTGCAGAGCCTTCTCCGCATCCTCGTCCACCTTCAGTTTCAGCTCCTCCACGGTGATCTTGCCGTCCTTGTTGCGATCCTGGTTTTTGAACATGTCCTTGATGATGGCGTCGGGGTCTTGGCCAGGCCTTAGACGGCCGTTGCCCTCCGCCACCTGGATCTTGATGAATTCTGAGAACTGGGGAGCGAGAGAGAAAGAAGAGGGTGAGGGGTGGTTGTAGATGTCGATGGAGAGATGAAGCCCTTTCCATACATTTCAGGCTCCTGTACTCAAACATTGTTTCACTGTCAGTCACACATTTATCCAGTGTAATTTAATCTTAACAGGTGCTCTTCATTTAATTTCCGCTGGTTTGTCAGTTCACTGCATTGAACACACTGCTTTTTGAGCACTCTACTGTGGTCCGAGCTGAAACATGCTCCTTCAGGTGAAGATGGAATTGCGGAGCCAAGGGTAGCGATTTCTGACCTCCTCCAGCGGCACCTCCTTGTCCTTGTTCATATCCAGGGCTTGGAAGAGCTCCTTGGGACTCTCCTCCATCCATACGAACAGGTACCCCTCTGGCACCCCCTTCTGGATCTCCACCAGCTCCAGCTCGAAGTGCAGCACAGCACTACCTGGGACGCCGCTCGCTGCGGGGAGAGAGACAGAAAGAGAGTGTGTGGGGGGGGGTCGGTCCTGGAGCTCCAGAGGGTGAAAGACGCTGGGAAACAGGAAACGGGCGCGATGCGTCCGGCTGCGGGACTCTCACCTCCGTTCTCGCCGTGGCCCAGGTGGGGCGGGATGATGAGCACCCTCTTCTCACCCACGCACATGCCGCGCAGCCCCTCGTCCAGGCCGTCAATCACCTTGTCGGCCCCCAGGACGGCCTCCTGCGGGTTCTCATAGTCCATCCTGCACAAAAGACATCATAAGACAGGGTAGGAGGGGGCACAGACTGGTGTTGGTGATTAATGATCATATGCATTGAGTGATAACTATCCAGTGATAACTCAATGCATATTGGATAACTAATGTTACTTCATCTTTAATTGGTGCAAACAGGAAATGAATGAACTGTGATACAGGATTATATAAACAATTCCCTATTAATCAGGCTGCAACAAACTTTAAACCTAGTTTGAAACTAATTGTAATTGAACTTTAATCTGGCACTAATCCTTGATTTATTTTTGTAACCTTATATTCAAGACCAAAAATAATGGATCATATTATTTAATTTGCAAGCACCTTATATTCAAGACCAAAAATACTTTTAAAAGTGGATGGGATATTATTTAATTTGCATGGCAGAATTAGTTTGCATGGTGTAGTCTTAAAGCTAGCATACCTAGCTGGCCATTAATGTACTGATTAATTTCAAGATGACACTCACGAGGAGAAGAGCAGAGTGCCATCCATCAGGGAACAGTTGTAGTGGTAGTGGATCAGGTCGTCTCCACTGCTGGTGAGGTTGCACTCTTCAGGCTTGTGGGTAATCTGGATATCCACCAAGTCCTTTGGGTTGTGGAAGTCGATGACGTGAATGTCAAAGACCAGCACGGCTGAGCCAGGAATGTCCTTGCCTGGTGAGAGCGCACAGAAAGGCCCGTGAGACGCACGCACACGTTCAGTTCCATCCAACTGTGGTTCTGTCACTTCCCCTTCAGGTCTGCATTACAACTTATGCAAATCAGTGCTGGGAAAAATAAGTGAAATCCTTAGGATACTGATACATAAAAGCATATTTATTGGACATTGTGCTTGACAGAATCTCAATGTTGTCATTTTTAAAATTTCCTGACAAGTCCTTTAGGTTATATAACAGTATTTTTGGCTTGGTTCCATGCGTCAGATGATGTCACTTTGTGGAATAAAGATGTTGAGTGGGCAACTGCCTGACAAAGATGCGGGGCACAGACCCACCTGCCCCGTTCTCCCCTTAGACCCACCTGCCCCGTTCTCCCCATAGACTCACCTGCCCCATTCTCCCCATAGACTCACCTGCCCCATTCTCCCCTTAGACTCACCTGCCCCATTCTCCCCGTAGACTCACCTGCCCCATTCTCCCCATAGACTCACCTGCCCCATTCTCCCCATAGACTCACCTGCCCCATTCTCCCCCATAGACTCACCTGCCCTGTTCTCTCCATACTCACCTGCCCCGTTCTCCCCATAGACTCACCTGCCCCGTTCTCCCCATAGACTCACCTCCCCGTTCTCCCCATAGACTCACCTGCCCCACTCTCTCCGTAGCCCATGTGGGGAGGCATGGTGATGCGCCTCTGCTCCCCCATGCACACCCCCTGCAGGGCCTTGTCCATGCCCGCGATCACATAGCCCATGCCAATGTAGGTGTTGTAGGTACTATTCCGCTGGTAGCTGTGGTGCACAGAGAGGGTCAGTCACAAGCGTTAATCATATCCCTATGACATCTTAAGTTTTGTGCATTTGCATCTTTCATACTTAACGGCATGCGTTTTTCACCCTCTGTCAGGAACCTGCAGTTCTGTTTCCAACACCAAGAGGTCGATGGAGGACTTTTTGAAGCTACTTATTAAGCAATCGATGCACTATGATCTCAAGTAATCGTTCAATGACCACAAATGAGGAGTGTATTGCAGTGTAGTAGACTAGTCAGCAGTTAGCGCCCCACACGTAATCATACTGATTGATTTGTAAGTAGGCTACTGCTTTCAATTGTGAAAATATGTCTGTTGACACTTCTGTAGGACATGTCATGCCCGTCCTGGAGCAAAGAAACTGATATGTTGAAATGAGTGGGCGGATATTGTTAAACTGCACAAACTTATAAAAACAATTGAAAGCAAAATGAAAATGTTTTTTTTGACAGCCTAAAGGCATAATAAAATTTAAAAACCTAAATTGTTATTGATGGGATGCCTTGATTTTTACAATTCAGTTAAGGGAGCACAATATTTAATATTTTGGTGTTGAATTGAATCATTGTCAGATAATTTGTTTCCTCTTTCATGACTTGCCGTAGAGGTGTAAAACTTGTCCATAAGAGAAACACTCCTCTTGCCACTCCACGACTTGCCATTCGTGTCAGATTGGGAAGTGATTGGCTTATTTCAGGACTGTTCCAGAATTCAAGTACAGACATCTCACGACTGCCGCAATTCTTTGCGTGACGTACGTATTCTATCATCTCAATTTACGGTCATCCTCACAGGTGGGAATAAATTCTAAGGGAAGGGTCTCCACGCACAGGCTGCTCACTTGCTGCGGGTTAAAAAGCTGCACGGCCTTGAGAAATGTATGAGACGGTTTAACAAATCTTTATGTTTTAACTGTTCGGGGTTGAAGCGTGCATTGAGTTTGACAGCGACTTGACTGAATGTTTCTGTACATTGTTTATTGATCCATTTTTGCCTTTTGCTCAATATTCATTGACCAGATCCTCAATTTTATTGAAGTTTGGTGAATTCAGATTTTTCAACTCTCAAACCATTTCATCAGGTTGTTCAGTTTTTTGCTGTTTAAAAATGAGAGAAGGCTGTTCCTTCAAACCTTTTCTGTCCCTTAGCAATGGCATCATCTCTGTCAGCGCAGCTGTATTAGGTGAGATGTCCAACTCATCTCTTACAAAGCTGCTGTAAAAGTCAATGTACTGAGCATGGTAGGCCATGGATGCATACCAAGTACCCCAACGCGTTTTACATGGCTCAGGTGGCAGTTTTATTGCTGTCTGGGTAGTTGTGTGTTTAAAATGTTCCAAATAACGGTGTTTACTGCTCTGACAATGGTTGAATACCTTCTTCGTTGTTGCAACACGTTTGTTGATCTTTGGGAAATTGTCTACCCATATATTGCAAGCAAGTGCTAAAGTATGAGCATTGTATGTCAAATGAACAGAATTTGTAAAGAAGCTTCGCAGAATGTCATTGTATGCCTTAACCACGTAGCTTGCGTTATCCGATACAAAGCCTGTGATATTGTTTAAATCCACTTTGCATGCATTTAAACTGTTAACAACGGCCTTTGCCACTGTGGAGTGATTGACAGATTGCAAGTACACAGTATCTGCCAGCACCACTTTCAAATCATCTTCCTCCTTGTAAGACAAAATGTGTAGAACATAATGGTTTTTCGCATCTGTCGATTAATCTGTAGCAACAGATATGCTGTCAGATTTTTTAACCAGATGTTTTATTTCACTTTTGTGAATTTTTGTGATGTGTGGTAAATGACCAATGACCAGTTTGGAATTGCCCCACCATTCACTACATGCTTGTTTTTAAAAAAGCATGTATTTTGGGGTTGTCCATTTTCTCAAGGGGAATATTTGCGCTGACAAAAGCCTGTCAAATCGTAAATGACATCATGCCTCCTCTCCTATTCTTGATTTTTTTTTGTGTTGTTATGAAACATTGAAGGTTGTGCAAAATAAATTGCGGCTATCTGTGTGCAATGTGCCAGGTGGATATTGTTCTACGCTTTCAGTTAGTTTTCCTCAGATTTCTTTGATCTGGTTGTAGCCTCCATGTTTAGTTTTATGGAAACTCCCCTCTCTGAAACAACGTCTATTTGTAGACTTGTGCCCTTGCACTAACACTCAGATTGGCACTTAATTGTATAACTTGTCATGTTCTTTGAGTAATTGCCACAAATTACTGAAAATAAAGTGCCTACAGTGACGCCTTGAGGATCAGAAAGGAACTGCAGCTTCTTGAGAGAGGTGGTGAAAAACTCATGCCCTTCTTGTCCTACTGTCCACTGGGAGGCCAATGTGTTCTGCTTTCCATCACTTAACAGAAGCATTTCTCTGCAGAAGATTTCTTTGTCAATGCAAGGGTGCTCACCTAGAGTCGAATGACGTGCCGTCCAAAAAGGTACCGTTGTAGTGGTAGCGGATGTAATCACCGACCACTGACTTCCGCGAGCAGGACTCTGGCACCACCTGGTTTTCTATGGAGATGTCATCCTTAGGATTGTGCAGGTCCACCAGCAGGACGTCAAACATCAGGCTGGCCTGGGAAGGAATTTCTGTGCCTGGCAGAGTAGAGGGCAAGTTGGACTAATATGCCAAATTTGAGCTACTTCAGGGCCTGTTTAGGTAGACATCTGTTTGTTCTTTATTATATAGCTCATTATCTTTATGTAGTTTTTGTAAGGAATTGTAAACCACATCAATTAAATGGGTATGAACAAGCAGCAAAATGAATAAGTTTGGCACAGCAGTGGTGTACTCTAGCACCTGATGATGGCTGGACTCCAGACCCACAGGCAAGTCGTCTTTCAGCCATGCCCGAGGTTGGGGAAAACCTCAGTCCTTTTTCTTTTGAGGGGACATACACCCCCTAACTATTTAATTAACCACTGTTTTATTTCATCGCAACACTGGCCACACATATTGTATGATTTGTATAGGATATGTTTGCCTAATTTATTAGGTTGCTTTCCATTTCTTAGTCTTTAAAACAAGTATTCTAATGACACCAGAAACCATGGTTACCATATCCCTCCGCTCCATAGCCCAGGAAAGGCGGAATGATGACGTTCCTCGTCTCTCCCACGCACATGCCCAGAAGACCCTCTTCCATCCCCTTGATCAGCCAGCCCTCCCCAACGTAAGTGTTGTAGGTCTGCTTCCTGTTATAGCTGCGTGGATCACACACGATCACAAATCAGTCAAACACACATGCACGTCAATGTACAAACAGGCAGACACAGACTGGTTTTTAAATATGAACGCAACATTAAAAAAATTATTTAAAAAACTAACTTTACAGTTTTGACAAGCTGACTGAATAGTTTTAGAGAGATCACAACAATGTACTGGTGACACCATATAGCTGCTAACTTTCACACAGTGTATCCCTGAACTTCCTTCCTTTTGCTATGAGCTGCAGAACAAAAGAAAGGGTGCTTTCCCCCTCCCTGTCTCCCAGACTATGTGGGGCTCACCTGGAGTCAAAGGGTGTCCCGTCCAGCAGGGTGCCGTTGTAATGATAGCGGAGAAAGTCAGAGCTCTGCACAGTACGCTTGCAGTCCTTCGGTTTGTGGAGTGTGCGGGTCTGGACCTTGTCCCCTTTGTTCCAGATGTCCAGCATGACCACATCAAACACCAAGGTGGTGTCTGGGGGGACAACATCACCTGAGAGGGGAAGTCTGTGCCGTGAGCATTGTATTACACTGTGTTCACACTGTCTAATGTGGACAGGAAGGCTGTTTGGAGATTCATCGTTCTTTGTTTTATTTTCTTATTTCAGGAATCATCTTTCTGCTGAGGTGAGTGTTTATATTCTTCAAGGTGTCAATTAATTTTGGAGTTCACTTACAGAGGTGGAGATCTTTACCCCAAAACCATACATGGCACAATGATTGGCGCAAAAATGGGCATTATCAGAATATATGAACTCTGTATGTGATTCCATACGTGCATCCATGGACCTGCAGATGCATTTTCTATACATTACCCAACAAACCTTTGCAGGATTTTGCAATGTGCCGTCGCTCTTTGATGGTGGTTGAGGTGAGTTTCCCCCTTCACTTCACTTTATAACGCTTTGAGATCATGAGATGAAAAGCGCTGTATAAATGCAATCCATTATTATTAGAAGTAATAATAATGATTATTATTATTATTAAAACAATTATTTTCAGTTGAAGTGTAAACATATGGGGGGAAGCTGGTACCTGCTCCTTGGCTGCCGTAGGCCAGGTGTGGAGGCACAGTGATCTTCCGGCGCTCGTTAACGCACATGGCCTGGATCCCGCGGTCCACACCCGTTATAAGCCGGCCGTGTCCCACCTGTCCACTGAAGGGCGCTCCGCGATCATGGCTGGGACATGGCATCAGAGGGTACATACAAAGAGAAAGAAAGAAAAGGGGAGGAGACATTTCAAATGTAATACAACTGTAAAGGGCTCCCTGGTTGCACTAGAAAAGTCTGAACGTGCCCTTAAAAAACATTAGTGGATCATTTTCAATTAAATAGATCACTGTTAATAAACACTTTAGGTGTAAATAACCTAAAGGAAGTCGAGGCTGCAAAAGCTACGAGTGTTTGCAAAGCTTCAAAAGTAAAAAATAAACACAGAACATGGCGACTCGTCGGCAGATTTAAATATGGGAGTAATTAAAACAAGTTTCCAATGATTCGGCTTATAAACATATCCAACTATATGCGATGCTACCCTGCAACTGTGTGACCATGTCGCTATAGGCCTCTCGTGTGTTTCATTCTAACATTAGTCGAAGTAGCCTATGTGCTAATTTGGTATAGCCTACCTACTGCGCTTCAATTCAATTGAAATTTTTCGACTCCAATATAGCATATGAATTGCCTAATACACATGTATTGACGCTTTTTCTGACTTAATCCAAACTTCCCTTTAACAATTGTATAATTTTCGTGGCAACATGCAAACTAAAGTATCTCACTATAACAAAATAGTATTGCTTGCTGTAACTAGTAGCCTACACTACATGCACGATGCTGCTATCTGGAGACGTGACACGTCTACTACATTTCCATTCTCTGCCACATTGACAAAACCGTTAATCTTGTTTCGAAAAAATCTACCAAGCTATCAATTTTGTTGTTCTGATTTCAATGCAAATTACTGTAGATATTGTCCTCCTTTCAGTCTTATCGCAGTATTTAAAAGGTTTGTCATTTGCACGAAATTGGGGGTTGCACGAAGCCCCGTACATTTATCAGCATGACTACTATTGTTCCTTAGAATGATGTAGGAATCGGAGATAACGTCTCAAAAAAATGCCTTACCTCGAGTCGAACTTCTTTCCATCCGTAAAAGTGCCATTGTAGTGATAACGGACATAATCTCCAGGTTCTACTTTTCTGGGACAAATGCTGGGGACCGAATATTTATCCAATATAACGTCTTCCAGTGGGCCGGTATTACTCTCTACATATATCAGAGTCATACACAGAAAACTCAAAACAAATCTCGCCTCCATCTTAAAAAATCTTCTACGGCAAAAGTTGGGAGTACTGTATTTCCTGTCACTATCTAATTTATCGAGTTCTGCGACTGAAACCTAATATATATTTGTTCCACCCCTTTTCTTGCTTCCACTCACTACCGAAGTACAAGATAAGTGATGTGTCCCACATACGTTTCAAAGAAGGGGGGTTCTCTCCCCGAAAAATTCTGTAAACGTGTAAAGGTGGCCTTCGCCTACGTTAAATTTGCATCCTACGTCTTTTGGGCGGCCCTTAAACCTCTCCCCTTGGAAAAAACCATTTACAACTACAAATAAAAATGTCTTGAAACGTGCATCACAGAAGAGCTATTTTATGGTTTTCCTTTTACATCGGCGCATTCGTCAAAGTTTATTTGCTAAACGCAGATCTGCATTTCACAAAAAGGCCCCGGAATCCATCACACCGCGTTCATTCAGGACTGGGTCCTAAACATCGCCGGTATTCCTGTACTTGCCAAATGAGGAGCTACATGTAGGCCTATGTCCTGCCTCGAACTGTGCTCTCAATAATATATATATATATATATATATATATATATATATATATATATATATTCATTCATTCAATAGATTAATTCACTCCAAAGATATGCATTCACACATTTTCAGGAAGGAAATGAATAATATACATTTATTAGGCTTACCTTGTTGTAAGCAGGATTTTTTCCTCTCTTTCGTGAATATTAATGAGTGTCCCAATGGATTTGTAATTTAATCCTCAGGTATTTGAAACATCAAGTTTTCAAGTCTCATCCCTAGCATAGCTACTGCTAAAACATCTAAATCCCCCATTATGTGCACAAATTGTGAGTTTTGGGCCAAACTGGCAACACTGGACATATGCAACACAACAGTACTGTCAAATTGACAACCACATACTGTACCAGTTTATTGTTCATTCAAAATATGTAGGCCTATTCCAACCATGCACTACACCACCTGATGTGAATAATTAGTTTACCTCCTTGGTCCAGGAGGTGAGCGAAAAAGTGGTGTAGTAGGCTTCGTGATTTGAGCAAATACTTGCAGACACTGCGGCACTAGAGGCCTGGAACTGAATAGCACTGATGTATGGTATCTGAGTAAAACAAATATTTGTCAGCGTAGACAGAGGTAGGCTACCAACAACCTGGATGCATTTTTCTCAAACCTGTGGTAATAACGGAGAGTGTGTGTTGCAAACATTGAGCCATGAAGATGTTTTTATTAATTACTTGGGCAGATGAACGATTTGCATAGCTAATATTGTTACACAATATCCATGTTATAGGCTATAGCTGGACATATTAATGACGCTATTCCGGATAAATAAGTTACGCTACTCGGGGTTACCATCGCAATACACTACCGAACAGTACAATTACGACGGCTGACATTTGTAGCAGCCAGTATCCAGGGAATTTACTTATGTATTTATATTTTACCGATATATTATTGCAGGTAGGTTGCGTGTGGGGAACATTGAGGAATGAAGCTAGTTTTATTCATTATTTTAGCTAGCTGGCAAAATAATAAAACGGCTGGTGGGTGTGGCAAACCTTGGAAATCTGAAACCAAAATTAATGCAGCTAATCGTTCAAAACTCGTGAAGGAAAAGTTCCTACCCCCTCCTTCGCAGCCTGTGCCAGCAAACGTGCAGACGGACATGCTCATCCTTTGCGAGCGACTGGAACGCGAGAGGGCAGGAATACCAGGATACTTGACATGGCCTCTTACGTCCTAAGAATAAAAAGAGCTCTGCTCCCGTCGTGTTTGTGCCTGGCTCTTTTAGCTACAGGTGTAAACGGGCAATACGAGATGTACAGTGTTAAGAGTTTTCCGAAAAATGAGCTCATGGCGCTGGAATACGCATACGGACATGCCTTGGACCAGTACGCCGCTGAGAACTGGAGGGATAGCGTCAAATACTTAGAGCTCAGTTTGCGTCTGCATAGGCTCCTTAAAGACAGCGAGGCTTTTTGTAGCCAGAACTGTAGTCATGTTGGTCGCGACTCACAAGACCACATCTCACTCAATAATGATCTCCGGGTCTTAAGGCACTCTTTACTGCGAGCGTCTTGTCTCAGAAAGTGCAAAGCGAACTTCCCCGTGTTCAAGTTGTCCTACCCCAGGAGGGAGGTTCTGGATGCCTTCGAGAAGAGAGTCCCTTACCGGTACATGCACTTCGCGTATAACCAGGTACTGTAAACCTAACTTCCAAGTCACTTCTGGATTTTGTCTTTGGGCGTGTTTTGTTGCTGTAAATCTGACCAGAACACTGACGACAGCAGTCACTCAAGTTAATACAATAGCTAGTGATTTAGATAACATAAAACCAACATAGCCTCCTCATACTTAATGAAAGTAGCAGCTGGGCTCTGGTATTTTCATTAAAAGCGTTTTTGGAGCCTCTTATTGTTAACATTAACGTTTTCAGAGCTCTGCAATTAGAATTTAAAGTCGGAAAATAGCACTGTTGTGTTTTATTGGCGCAGTAGGTTTTCAAACATGGAGTTACACATTTATTACAACCATTTATGTTCTGCATATTTATGTTCTACATATTTCGCATTGATCAATGATCCCTCATACAAGTACATTCGAATAGCTAATGATTTTTAATTAAAATTAATTCTAAACATTATTTAATTATATATTAAACGGTCATTTTGAACCCTGTAATGCTTACATTCTGACTCACTGTTTATTCGGCTTTGACGAAGTAGTTACTATGTTGATGTAATTAATTATGGACATAGAATGCTTTGCTGTTTCTGTGTTCCGACAATAAAGTATAAATAAAGCTCGAAATAATTATTTCCATGACTTGTTGTGAATTCTCCGCAGGGGGCAGTATACTATCCTAATTTCCAAGTGTCGCTTTTCCGTGTCGCTCTGGAGGAAGGAGGATTGTGCTTATATAGTGAAATTCAGACCAGAGAGCCAGTTTATTGTTGCCTAAATGAGACTGTTTTGGCAAACGTGTTTCGAGTACTGTACTGAATTACAGAAATGAATATCAATAATGCGAATGCTGAGATTTTGCGCCATGTAGCCTACAGTCATATTGGGACAGAGACTCCCTCCCAAAAAACAGTGGAGAAAAAGTGTTAAGATGGGGAACATTAAAATAATTGTATTAAAATGGATAAATAAATAAACAATGATATGGTAACACATTGGACACATCGCATTCGATAAAACAGCACCTCCAAAATGAATAAAACCCTGAGCATGCTGACACACTTATCCCATTAAACCTATTCCATTATAGTTTGTCACTGTTCTTCAGCGTGAAACTTTTGCTGGATATTACTTTTTAGCCAGTCACTTCAGCCCAAATCCGCACACAATGACTCCCTCCCCGACCTGAATGCAGGCAGACTCTACACTACCCTACCACTGTTCTGTGAAACTAAGCTTAATTCATAGGTGTAGTATTTTTCCATTTGAAGATCAAAGGAATGTATGGACGTGGCTGGCTGCGGTGTACACGTGTGCACATGCTTGTTACACTATAGAACTTGTATACACTATTTGTCACAATCCTCTCCTTTTCTCTATGACTCTTTTGTAACAGGCTTGTCTGTGTATTTGTTTTGGGAAGAAATGTTTGGTGAATTTGTGAGTCAATCATTAATTGTTATACTTCATGTTAGGGTTCATGTTAGGATACTGACCCCAACTGTAAGGAAGCTCCCTTGCCTCCAGGTCAGATGTCAGATGGAAAAAAACAGCATTGTCATTAAAAGTGCAGTGAGTGTGTGCCTATGCCCCCACACTGTGGAGACCAAAGCACATTCCCCTGGAGCGGGGTGTGAAAGGAACAGATGGCCTCATGTCAAGCAGGACCATATATGCTGTGACCTTATAAACAATTTGGGTGGAATGGGAATGGAAAATTACAATAAGCAAGAAACCCAGTGTTTGTCCTAATTCATTTTTTGTCTGATATTTTACTTGCGTGTTTCTTTTTACCTGGTGGCATGCCCAAGCTCTGAGTTTTATTGTTGTTATATATGGAAAAATCATAGGGGTAAATAACTATAAGGACATGTTACTATTACAGCAATTTGTTTAATTAAAACAATATTTTAACATGAGGTGACAGTTATTCATATCAACAGTATCACACGATATTATGTAAAAACCAGTAAAACAACAATGAATATTTTTTAATTATGAACTTAATGTGTCATTTGCAGCCACATTTCAAATATAGTTATTGGAGGTTCTGCCCATATTATTACTGCACTCAACCACAGTAATAAGTAAAAGTAAAGTAAATGTACTTTGTTAGTGTCCACCACTGCCCATATGTAATGTTAAAGAGGTACGACCTGGAGTGTTGTACAGATCAAGTTGCAGTAATAAGCAGCATACTTGTGATCTTGAGCAGTAAGGCCTGTGTGCGTGTGGTGCTTATGTCAGCTGAACAACCTGGAGAAGGCGGTGTCAGCAGCCCACACCTTCCTCCAGAGGAACCCTGATGACCCCCTCGTGACCAAGAGCATGGACCACTACGGGACCCTGTTTGACCTGGACGAGTACCTCATCGATCACGAGGAGCAACCCTATCAGGTGAGCGGGGAGGAGGGGTCCTGAACCTCAGCCCACATCGAGAGACTCCAGAGGGCAGGTCCTAAACGTCACTGTCCTCTCAATAAGTCAAGTCTTGTACTGTGTGTTTAAGTGAGAGGATGAGGAAGTTTTCTAAGCAACTCCTTCCAATACATTTTAAATATTTTGCAACAGTGTAAGTCTTTTTTGTAATGTAACTTTAACTTTATGTAACAATTTATTGCAAAAAAGTATCATTTTTACTTGTTGTAGCTTCCATTTTTTCTTCCATGTAGCTTAAAATGATATATTTTACACAGAATTACAGGATTGGTGAAAAGGTTCCAGAAAAAAAAAACTGAGTTTGGTACTATCGTACAATGAAATGTATGCTAAATGTCAGTAATAAACGACCCTCTGAACCATTGTGCACTGTTTCTGTGCTACTATTCTGACGACTTCCCCCTATGTTGCAGGAAGTGTTCTTGAAAGCAGTGAAACTTTTCAACTCAGGTGACTTTAGCAGCAGCATCAGGGACATGGAACAGGCAGCCAGCGAATATTTCAAGGTGTATGACCTATGTCTGGCTGGCTGTGAAGGGGCCCAGGACATCACTGACTTCAAAGACTTCTTCCCATCCCTGGCAGGTCAGCGCTGTCCCCTCATGCCCTCCACCTCCACCGCCACTGTCCACAACATTCAATCCAGCAGTCGGGACTTAAGTCCTAAATGGGATGGTTTCACCAATTATATGAAGATATAAATTGCTCCATTGGAATTTAAAATGCATTCAACTCAACATGGCTATTGTGTTTGCGTGTTGCGTGCTATAAATAGGCGGTGATGGAACTTGCATACAGCTGGAGCAACTGAGCCATGGGTGCCACACACAGACTCTGGCCTTCTCCCCATCTTTATTACAGCTTCTGTCCACAGCCCCTCATTATCAGGGTGACCCCCTGGACTGGGGGTCAGGGGGTCAGCTATCTATAATCTGCATACTCATTCACTGTCCTAATAGTGTCAACAGCGGCAGGGTTTTTGAACAGGTCTGCAGTCGATTTTAGGCTTTTGAAACCGCAGCCGTAAGTTTGGTTGCTTATAGGAAGGACATTTTTCATGCAGCAGCTATACATTTGTAATGTCAGCCTGTGTGTCACTACTTGCTTATGGTGTTCCTGCTGTCCCTCTCTGTTCCTCCCAGACCTCTACATGGATGCACTCAAGTGTAAGGTGAAGTGTGAAGAAAGCCTGACGCCCAACGTGGGGGGGTACTTTGTGGAGAAGTTTGTGCCCACCATGTATCACTACCTGCAGTTTTCCTACTATAAGTGTAAGCGATAAGAGAGTGTCCTTGGAGACTGCACTAGCACTGTATATAACGTGTGATTAAAACCAGAATTGTTTCAATCTCTTAAGTTATAGTTCTTTTTACTTTTTTGTGAGTATTTTGGCTCCTGCTTGCTGTTTCCAGAGTTTGTCTGTCTTTCTGCTTTTCAGTATAATATTTCAATATTTCTCATAATTTATTTGTTTTTCTTGGGTACTGTTCCTCATTTGCAAAAATGTCTTCTGTTTTACAATGCGCCAATCAAATGTTAACAGTCTTAAAAAAATGTAAAACATTGTTTTAACTGTGTAGAATTTGACAGAAACGGGTTGTAACACAATGAATCAAGGTTTATGAGGCTTGAGGTTTACGATGTTAAACAATTTGTTTAGTTTTTTCTCCTTCCAGGTGCTTTGAATTTGTGAGCTATGTGTTTTCAGAGTTCGTCTGTAAACGGTCTTCACTTTGGAATAAGAAACCAAATCTTCTGCATTCTCTCCCTGCAGTGAACGACGCACGAAACGCAGCGCCCTGTGCTGCCAGCTATGTGCTCTTTGATCCTGGGGATCAGATCATGCAGCAGAACATGGCGTACTACCGCTTCTATCGTGACCAGTGGGGCCTGGAGGAGAGCCACTTCAACCCCCGACTGGTAAGCTCCTACGTCCCGTGTAACAGTTTGCTTTCTCCACCCTGACCGATTCCTCCTTGTATACATATGCAAAGTACTCTATGTTTTAAAGGGGCAGTTCCACAGCACCAGGGGATCACACTTGATTATGGTGCCTTTAATAGAGACTGGCAATGATTTAGTGCAGGTTTGATGAGGTGGGAGTGGTTTGGCAGGGGAAGGCTGCTGATCTCAGCACTCTGGACTTCCTGTTTAAGGAACTGCCCCCCTTTCCACCCCTCACCCAGACAGTAATGGGTTTCCCATGCTGGGCTAGATGGGGACAATTCATGCATTATGATGGCTTTCCTCCAGCCACTGTGCAGCACTGCAAGGCTCAGAGTGATCCTGGAATGCAGGTGCAGAGCTGTAAATAAGTCAGGAGTTTGGCATCAAAACTAGTCGCAGTTGTAATTAAAATGATTGGAGTTGCTGTTCTTGAACTTGCCTTATTTCACTTCCAGCTTTATTTCCACACGAGTGCTTTGCTGGTTAAACCCCCCAAACTTCACTATGGCTTGAAAATACATTATGAGGAATCCACCATCTTAAGGAGTACAGTAGCATAAAAAGTCCACTACTCATTTTTATATTGTTCAGTTGCAGTACAGTGATTAACTAAAACTGATTAGCATAAGAAAGAACCAAAGTACAGTTTTTTGTACAGTTTTCCAGTTTTATCCCATTTTTGAATGCCCAATCGTACTATTAAGCCATGGTTGCTGCAACTGCTGCTGTGAATTCGGAAGAGTTTAGACAAGCACGAGCTCTCCACCAAAACACGTCATGTCAGCCAACGCTTCTTTACAGACCGCCACATGGCGTTGTTGATACTTTTGGGTTTATGTCCATCTATGTCCCTGTGAGCCATGAGCATCCAAATGGCAAATATAATGGAGGTCAATTGTCAAGAAATCCACAAAGACAAACTACACATCAAAATCACCCAGACTAACCTTTGTCTTTTCTGGCGACGCATTGACATTATGATAATTATAAGATTCAATAAGATGAATATTGACTTGGTATGTCTTTATTTTGTATGCAATGCTTAATTTGTGATTAATGCACTGGTGTATCAGGTGTATTTTATTTGTACAGGAAGCACTGAGGCATTATAACCAAACTACCGTGCAGAAACAAATGTTGGAGTTTGCAGAGACTTACCTCCATGCTGATGATGAGGTAAGAGAATGAGTCTGAAAAATGAACGCAATTTACTCACACGCACAGTCACACACATGCACAAAAGGTTGCTCATGAAAGCGAAAGAGTTATGCTGAGTTTGGAACTTTTAGCCCAGAGAATTTGACACTCTTACCTACACAAGTCAAGCAGCACACAGATAGGGAGATGGCTGTGACTATCTACAGTGAGTAGTTGGTTGGAAAGACAACAGACACACATATCATTCCCAAACTAACACCTCATGCATCTTTTTCAACATAGAGGATAGTGGGCGTGGAGCCTGTTTTCTCAGCTTAATGTGGAATCTAGTATGTCCCTGTCAGTCACTGAGGCTGTGCTGTATGTGTGTTTTACCTTTCTCCCTGCTTGCTGAAGGTGAGAATACAAACACAGAAAGAGTAGGGCATCAGGACAAGTGATTACTGTGTTTGGATTGTGGGATTGTGTTTGATTAGAGGTTCAGTGTTTATTTGCAAGGAAACCTAGTAAAACACATAGTAAAACACTGTAAGAATGGTACCATTTACAGCTGTTTACTAATGTATCTGCTCAATGTGTTGCTGTTATTAGTGATCACTAGGTTTTAAGATTCCAGGCTGCTGGAAACCCCATGGTCCTGATCCTGTGTGTGTGTGCGTGTATTCCTTGTAGGATGTGGTGAGTCCAGAGGAGGAGGCCACTGTACAAGCAGATTCTCCTGATAGTGAGTTTGAGGGTGTCGGAGACTATGAGGAGTCCTTCTATGCCAATTGGTGGCAGGAGCCCAAAACCAAAGGGGACACCGGTGAACCCGATAGTTGAAAAATCTGTCACACACGATGAAGCTCAAGTTGTTCAGCCCACACAGAGGCTTTCCCACAGGATGGGATTTTAAATTTAGCACAATGCTGCCCGGTTTAGCACTGCCAATATTCCACCCCAGTTGATGAAAATATGACTATATTATTGACAATCGGAGAAACACATGTAACTATGAGTTACTGAACAGCACTACTCTGAGGTACAGTGCATTCAGGCTTTGAAGTTTGGAGTTTCAAACTCCAGTATTGTGTAAAGATCATAAAGTAATGTTTTTTATATGGAAAGGTGTATTTAAATTGTTATTGTCATTAGTGTGATAAATGTGCATTGGCCCGAAAGAGGGCATTGATCCACCATGTCTGTAAATAGCATTAAGTTGTTCCCACTTGAGGAACAGTACTCCTTATGTCTGTGATGCACTGTGATATGCTTATACTGTATGTAAATGGAAGTGAAATAAAAATAAATAAAAAAGTGTTGTGTTACTGTGGGCATTTTCCTTTCCTTTCTTTAGTGCTCCTCGGCGAGCTTGTGCTGGCTCTCCCTCCCGCCTCGCCCTGGGGTGGATAGCCAAACGCTGCTCCCGACCAGGGCTGGTCTGGCAAAGTGGGGATTCGAACTGCGACCATGATAGGCAGCTCACTATAGAGTTCAGTATAAAGGTAGAAGTTGTAGCAGCCAACTTCATGTGCGAGATGCGTGCGTTAATGTCCGCGGCTACCTAGAAAGCTAATAGTGTTCTGTTTATTATTGTGGTGCCTCTCCCTATTGCCCACCGAGTGTCATAATAAACGCCTTCCCGGCCAGTTTAACGTGACCTTTCTTGTCCGCCTGTATTTCTCTGACCCTGTTGGCGACCAGCTGGCTAGCAATCTACCTCACCGGGTGCATTGTCACAAAATTTTATTTTTATTGTACCATCATCTTTCATTACAAAGTACAAGTCATGGGAAAAAAACAAAACAGGAAACTATCAAAAGTCAGAAACTACTGAAGCCTTTATAAATCCAATGTGCAGAAGCCTAAGAGAAATCCCACTCGTGTTGTACTGTTTAGTGAATTTAGAGAATGCAGACTCTGTAAAGCCTGCCGTGAAAGACCACCACGATGAAGTCAACTCTGGAGTAATCGATCTTTTGAGCAAGGTTGACATTTATGTTTACGTGTGCATGTAGTGTTTAGTTTTGGTTTTTCTATGAGTTTTCTCATTTTTTATTAATTATACTTTGGATGTTTAGTATCTCTTAAATTTCAACAATGTACTATTTTATGGTATTAGCTGTGCACACTTGAGAACAGGTGCTTTTCAGATAAACAGCACTTTTTGTTCTTTGAATAATTTGACTTCAATTAAAGTCATTAAACACACACACACACACACATATATATATATATATATACTGTACATATATAGTATGGCTTGTATTCGGCTTATAACAGCGAATCACTCTAAACCAAGTGGATAGTGATCAGCATAGTCTTTGGGTGTTAGCACAGTGATCATTTTCCCTGAAAATGTTTTGGACTTTACATTAAATACTATATAAGATGCAGTATTAATAGTTAGGGATCATCTGAAAAGGTAAGCATTTCAATACCTTTTAAAACCACATGATGTAGAGCACTTAAACTGTGCTGTGGTCCTTGGACAACAGGGATTCAGGCTCACTGCTTGGAATTTCAATGTAATACAGGAATGATTTTGGACAAATATTTACATTATTTTATAACTATTTTAATAACATAGTAACTGTGTGACCTACATGCTCCATACCGACTGTGGGATAATGGTTAGCCTGTGGGCAAAATAGCACACCCTTTCAATTTCCAGAAAAGAGCTTTACATTTTTTAAGACTTTACTGAACTCTATAAATTTGGGTTTTTGTTGAATCCACGATACCAGCCATACATTATTGAAGATTTTATATCTATAGATATAAATAGAGAATTAGAAAAATTAGGTGAATCAGTAAATTGACACACATCATAATTTAGAACAGTTAAACTTAAGTGTTCTCAGTGGACTTCTCACTAAAATCATAATTACTGTACCAACACATTTTGTACATAAATGTTATCAGGTATAGCAGAATCCTCAACCATAAGGCCTGTATGTACATCTAATACTACATCAACAATCCGATACTGGCACTACCAAAACAATAACAACTCCTACTACTACTACTATTATTATTACGTTACTTCCACCAGGACAGCAACTAAAACATAATACCACTATTACAAAACAACAACTACTACTACTACTGACACTGCTATTGCCTCTACTAGGCTACAACTAAGATTATAACTATAGCTACTACTATGTTATTAGAACTTCTAAAACTACTACTACTATTCCTAAAGCTTGTAACGACTAGTTCAGCTAACAGGCATTTCCCCCAAACGCCAATTAGAAGCAGTGAAAGACACGCCAGGAATTCACAAAGCCAATTAAGGAATTCACAGAAACAATCAGGATCATTGCGGAGAGCTGCGAATGATTAACGGGAGGATATTTAACCAGCTGGCATTCGCTGTTTTGGTGCTTGGACATTATCTAGCTTAGCTTTATAGTACCTACTACCCCATGGGATGTCGCGGCTTTCTAACACAGTGTTCGTTGGCATTCAAACTTCAACCACAGCGAACCATTCCACTCCAGGTCACTATCATGGAGAATCACACTGAGCGGATGGAGCTCCTCATCACACACTCTCCTCAGCTACCCCTCGTGCTTGGCTACCCTTGGCTAAGCAGGCACAACCCCCACATCGATTGGAACGCTGAGAAAATACTGGGCTGGGGTTTGACCTGTCAAAGCACCTGCCTGCTGCCTCATCCTTCCTCACGTCGGGAACCGGAGGTCCAGGAATAGGTCCGAGTGCTGCCGGCGTACAGGGATCTCCTGGGAGTGTTCAGAAAGAAACACGCATCCACTCTGCCATCTCACCGCCCATACGACTGTGCCATTGATTTGCTGCCCGGAACCAGTCCTCCTCAGGGCAAGATCTTCTCATTGTCCAGAACCGAGACGACAGTGATGAGTGCGTACATCCAGGAGGCGCTCGCCGCCGGGCACATCCGTACTTCGACCTCGCCGGCGGGAGCAGGGTTTTTCTTCGTGGGAAAAAAAGATGGAGGTCTGCGGCCTTGTATCGATTACCGTGGACTCAACATCATTACCGTGAAAAACAGGTACCCATTGCCTCTCATGTCCACGGCATTCAAGATGCTCCAGGGTGCCACCATCTTCTCGAAACTGGATCTCAGGTGCGCATACAACCTTGTGCACATTAAGGAGGGGGACGAGTGGAAGACGGCTTTCAACACACCCACCGGGCACTACAAATACCTCGTTATGCCTTTCGGGCTTTCCAACAGCCCGTCAGTATTCCAGGCACTTATCAACGACGTGTTGAGAGAGGCGCTCAACCGCTTCATGTTTGTTTGCCTGGACGACATTCTAATCTTCTCCAGGAACGTCCAGGAACACGAACAACGTGCGACATGTCGTCCAGCTGCTCCTACGGAACCAACTCTACGTAAAGCTGGAGAAGAGCGAGTTTCATGCTTCAACCATCACTTTCCTGGGATTCATCTTACACGCAGGCAGCATCCAGATGGATCCGGTCAAGATGCAAGCTGTTCACAACTGGCCACGCCCTGTCTCGGTCAAACAGGTTCAAAGATTCCTGGGCTTTACCAACTGTTACAGACGTTTTATCCGGGACTTCGAGACGGTGGCGGTTCCACTCACCAATCTGACCCGGGGAAGGACCAAAGAATTCATCTGGACGCCCGAAGCCGAACACGCCTTCCTGCTCCACAAACAGCGCTTCACCTCAGCACCCATCCTGACGATTCCGGACCCATCTCTGCCCTTCGTGGTCGAGGTTGACGCATCCAATACTGGCACTGGTGCCGTCCTCTCCCAACGGCTGAAATCTGACAAGCTTCCTGTCACACCACTTGACCTCCACCGAGAGCAACTATGACGTTCGGGACCGCGAACTGTTAGCTGTGAAAAGAGCTCTGGAGGAATGGCGGCATTGGCTGGAGGGCGCGGTCCACCCATTCACCGTTTGGACCGACCACAATAATTTGGAATACATACAACAGGCCAAGCGGTTGAATCCTCGTCAAGCAAGGTGGGCTTTATTCTTCAACCATTTCCAATTTACCCTCTCCTATCGCCCAGGGTAAAAAAACCAGAAACCCAACGCTCTTTACCGGATGTTCGAAGCTCCAGACACCATTGCCCCAGTGGAGACCATCCTCCCACCAAGCAGCATCATCGCCCCCATCCAGTGGGGCATTGAAACCGTGGTCCGTCGAGCCTTACAAGCAGAATCAGGTCCTGGCGACAACCCACCTAACCGCTTATTTGTTCCCTCAGCAGTACGGAGTCAAGTTCTGCAGTGAGGTCATGCCTCCCGTCTGACCGGACATCCAGGGGTGTCGCGCACCCTGGAGTTTCTCTGTCGGCGGTTCTGGTGGCCCAAGATGGAGGAGGAGGTCAGGTCATTTGTCCTGGCTTGCGCCATGTGCACTCAGCACAAAACCCCCCGGACACGCCCCCAAGGGTTACTCCATCTGTTGTCCATTCCCCGCTGCCCATGGTCCCACATTTCCATGGACTTTGTCACAGGGTTACCTGCCTCGCACGGCCACACCGTGATCTTCGTGGTCGTGGACTGATTCTCCAAGGCCTGCCGGTTCATTCCCCTGCCTAAACTGCCCTTGGCCCAGGAGACTGCGGGACTGGTGGCGGAACTGGTTTTTCTGATTTTCGGTCTTCCCACCGACATCGTGTCTGACCGGGGCCCACAGCCCGGTTCTGGAAGGCGTTCTGCACACTCCTTGGGGCTACGGCCAGCCTCTCATTGGGATACCACCCCCAGTCCAATGGGAAGACTGAGCGGATGAACCAGGATATGGAGACCACCCTGCGGTGCCTCTCGGCATCCAACCCCACGTCCTGGAGCCACAATCTGCCTTGGGCCAAATACACCCTTCACTGCTCCGCCACCAGGATGTCGCCATTCGAGGTCCAGTTCGGCTACCAGCCGCCTCTTTTCCCTGACCAGGAGAGGGAGACCGGGTACCTTCGGCACAGCTACACATGCGACGATGCAGACAGGCCTGGAGGAGACCCAGACTGGTCATCGAGCGCACCACCCAACAGCATCGCACTCAGGCTGATCGTCTTCGTCATCCGGCCCCCACCTTTCGACCAGGCCAGAGGGTCTAGCTATCCTCCCGGGACCTGCCTCTCAAGGTGGAGAACCGCAAGCTGGCTCCACATTTCGTGGGGCCCTTCAAAGTGGTCCGCCGGGTGAATCCAGTGGCTTATCGCCTCCTGTTGCCTCCGGAGATGCGCCGTGTACACCCGACGTTTCACGTTTCCGGTCTTCGGCCCCTGCTCATCCGGGCGCAAACACCGCCGACGAGACCTCCCCCGGCTCCCCGTATCTTTGACGGTCACCCGGCATACACCGTTCGGCGCCTCCTCCAATCCCACTGAGTGCAGTCAGGGGTCGAGTACCTGGTGGACTGGGAGGGATACGGTCCGGCGGATCAGTCCTGGATTCCGGTAAAGCTAATTCTGGATCCGGCCCTCATCCGGGAGTTCAAGGCTCGGCAGGCGGATCTCCCTGGACCGTCGGGAGTTGGTTCTAGGGGGTTCTGTAACGACTCAGTCAGCTAACAGGCATTTCCCCAAAACGCCAATTAGAAGAAGTGAAAGACACACCAGGAATTCACAAAGCCAATTAAGGAATTCACAGAAACAATCAGGATTGTTGCGGACAGCTGCGAATGATTAACGGGAGGATATTTAACCAGCTGGCATTCTCTGTTTTGGTGCTTGGACATTATCTAGCTTAGCTTTGCAGTACCTACTGTGATGAATGTTTCTTGCCTCTCAAGAAATTGTTTGTTCGTGTGCTTGTTGTTTTTTAGATTCCCAGTGTTTAGTTTATTCCGTGTTTTTTGGAATACGTTTAGGATTTTCCATTTTACTTATTTTGTTTGTTCCTTATCGCTGGTTATTTTGGTTTGTTTTGTTTATGTCTTTCCGTGTCTTTGCGGACACGGATTTTGCTTTTGTTTCCTGCAGACGTTTAAAGATAATAAATATCTTAAACGCATTTCCGCATTCTGGGTCTCTCTCTCACCTGCATCTGGTTCCACACCTACAACACATCGTGACAGAATGTCCAAGCCACCATCAGAACCAGCAGGAACCGAGCAGACCCAGAATTTCCTTTGCATGACCGTCCAGAGCCAGGAAAACTCCATCAGACAGCAGGACCAAGCTATCGCTCTACTAACCGAGCAATTGAATTATTTCAGCCGTGTTGTTTTTTAGATTCCTAGTGTTTAAAGCTACCTGACAA
Organism: Aldrovandia affinis; assembly: GCA_029706075.1. NCBI lineage: Eukaryota > Metazoa > Chordata > Actinopteri > Notacanthiformes > Halosauridae > Aldrovandia > Aldrovandia affinis. The sequence goes on along the minus strand of JAINUG010000013.1, from coordinate 5,147,461 downwards.
TCAGTGTGAGAAGTTGCACAGTGTAAATTTATTCCTACGGTGCAGAAAAGTAAGTTGAAAAAGCAGTCCCCACCGTGGATAAATAAAGATATGCGACAGAGTTTGAGGGAGAATAAAAAACTGTTTAAGATATATAAAAACGACAGTACCGAGAGTAATAAGGCTGAATATTGTCGTGTGCATGCTAAGGTCAAAAAAGAACTAAGGGTAGCCAAAAGGATCAACGAAAGGCAAATTGCAGAAAATGCTATGCGTTTCTTTCAATACTGTAGTAGGAAAAGAAAAGTCAAAGAGGAGATTAAGGGAATTAAAAAAAAGACGGGACACTGCTCTGTAAAAATAAGGATATTGCAGATGCTCTAAATGGCTGTTTTGTAGAGAGTTTTACCAGAGAAGAGGCTGCTAATAGGCCGGAAGGCATATTCATTACTCAGAATGTCCTAGCGGATACAGAGATAGGGGATATGGAAGTATTGGATAAATTACATAAATTAAAGACTAATAAGGCAGCCGGCCCGGATGGCATATACCCCAGGGTACTAAAGGAGTTAAGCGAGATCATTTTGAAACCACTGGCAAGTATTTTTAGACTGTCTTTAAAGACTGGTGAATTACCAAATGACTGGAAACAGGGTATTGTGGTACCAATATATAAGAAAGGGGACCGTACTGATCCAGGAAACTATAGGCCTATTAGTTTAACTTGCATCATATGCAAAATATTAGAATCTATTATTAAAGATAAACTAGAAGTATTTCTTGAAAATTACAACATCCTAAGGGATAGCCAGCATGGTTTTTGCAAGGGTAGGGCATGTCTGACAAATCTGCTGACATTTTTTGAGGAAGCAACCAAGTGTCTGGATGAGAGAAAGGCATATGATATTATATACTTAGATTTCCAAAAAGCATTTGATAAGGTGCCACATGACAAACTCATTATCAAAATGAGAGCAGTAGGAATTACAGGTGGCATTTTAGAGTGGGTTCGGAACTGGTTACGGGATAGAACACAAAGGGTAGTAATAGGCAGGATCTTATCCGAGGAGGGTATAGTGGGAAGTGGAGTCCCGCAGGGATCGGTGCTGGGACCACTGCTCTTTATCATTTACATAAATGACATTGATATGCACATTGAAAGTACATTAGTTAAATTTGCAGATGATACAAAACTGGGAGGCTTAGCAAATAGTCAGGAATCTACTAAAGTAATCCAAGACGATCTGAATAGAATCCAGAAATGGGCAGAAACCTGGCAAATGAAATTCAATACAACTAAATGTAAAGTTCTACATGTGGGGAATAAAAACATAGGACAGGATTATTTTATGGGAGGTAGAAAACTAGAATGTGCACACGTAGAAAAATACCTAGGAGTACTAGTTGATCAAATCTTGTCAGGGTCTGGTCAATGTGCGGTAGCAGTTAAAAAAGCCAACAGGATGCTGGGATACATAGCCAAGAGTATTGAGTACAAATCGAAGGAGATCATATGCACCCTATACATATTGTGTGCAATTCTGGGGACCGCACTACAAAAAAGATATAGATGCGCTGGAAAAGGTCCAAAGACGGGCAACCAGACTGATTCCAGGCATAAAAGACAAGTGTTATGAGGAAAGGGTAGAGATGCTTGGACTGTTCAAGCTTAGTAAAAGGAGACTTAGGGGAGATTTGATAGAGGCTTTTAAATTTATTAAAGGAATTAACAAAGTGAAGTACAGGAAATTATTCAAGTTGAGTTCAGTTAGCAGAACGAGGGGGCATAAATGGAAACTGACAAAGGGTCAATTTCACACGGACACTAGGAAATATTTTTTCACACAGAGAGTGATCAATGCGTGGAATAGCTTGCCTGGACATGTAGTGGAGGCTGAGACACTAGGGGTATTCAAGGCCAGGCTCGATCCAGTGTTAGACACTCTAGCCTTTGGGTAAACTAAGCATTGTGAGCAGATTAGTGGTAGGAATGGACGAGCAGTGTTGGGCTGAATGGCCTGTTCTCGTCTTCCCCTTATGTTATGTTATGTTATGTTATTTTAGCCAACTTGCTGAATTCAGGTCGGTGCGAGGTCAGAGCAAGCTGCATGCACTGGTTGAGATGCTCATCCGTGAGTCTATTGCGATGTTGATTCTCGCACAGTCCCTCTTCTCCGAATTTAGCCTTCAGCACATCCAGCTGGAATGCCGCCTCGTCAATACCGGGCATCACGGCTTTCGCCTCGGCTGGACAGGACCCACAAACATCGACTGCAAATGGATTGTGCACAAATAAAATAACCTGTTTTGGAATCCTGAAGTCGTTGAATCGCTCTTTGAAGTTTTCAGCCAGGCTTTTCAAAAGTCACTTCATTCCAGCCATTGCTGCGCTGCTCACGGGGAAGTCGCGTGGTGATGGGAAGTGGAACTTCCTCCCCGTTACGTCAGGTAGAAAGAGGTCCAGGCTCACCCGAAACGCACTAACTTTCTCAAGGATCTCAGTCACACTTGACCCTCCCCCCTGTAGCTGCAGGTTGAGTGTGTTTAGGTGGCCCATGATGTCGCACAAAAAGGCAATTTGTGAAATGAAATCCGGCTTTTGCATGCATGCAAGTAGGTCTTTAGCTTTGTTTGATTTCTGGCTCTAGAGGAATTCACTCACCTCCTTTCGCAGTGCTAAGAAACGTTTGAGAACAGGTCCTCGGCTCAACCAGCGGACATCGTTATGTTGCAATAGGTCTGAGTATGCAGCTTCCTGCTCTTGAAGCAGTATTTTGAACAGTCGGTGCTGCAGATCTGACGTTGAGCGAATATGATTCACAATTTTTATGACAGTCTCCATTGCTTCTTTGAACTCCACTGACAATTTCGCACACAAAACTGACTGATGTATGATGCAATGCAACGTGTTCACCGCGGGATGCTCTGCAGATAAGTGAGATGCAAAGCCCCTTCCTTTCCTAACCATGGACGGGCAGCCATCGGTAACGAGAAGGTTGATCTTACCTAGATCGAAACCCTTCTCTTCAAAAAAAAACTTAACTGCAGCGAAAATCACTTAACCTGTAGTGCTGGTTGTCAGCGGTAAAAGGCATAACAACTCTTTAAAAACTTAACCATCGAAGTACCTCACAAACAGCGAGAGCTGTGCTTTATCTGTTGCATCGGTCAATTTGTCGGCAGCGAGTGACATGTACATTTGAGATAGGTAAGTAATGCTGAAAAACAGTACCTCTACCCTTCGACTTCCCGATGTGTCAGAGAGCAGTATTTGTTTCAAAAGGTTCATTATATCTTCTTTGTTTTTATCTCCCGCAAAAAGTTCATCCACCATTTCAAGAGTACATTCCTTCACAACTTCAGCATCCGTGAATGGCTTTCTCTTTTTGGCTAAAGCGAACATCACTCGTAGGGAAGCAGCAGTGGCCTTTTCCTGGGCTGTAGTAGCAGTTGTAAGAATAGTGCATCGTTAGAAGATTTAAGAGTTTCTATTTTACCACGTCTAGCTGTGTTACCAGGCGGGTAAGCAGCATTGAAGTTAGCAGCATGCTTGGTCTCAAAGTGGCGCCTCACGTTAGCAACCTTGCAGACTGAAACGGTTGTTTGACATATTAAATATAAAGGTCTAGGATTGGCGTGCGATGCTAAAATAAATACTAAATCATCCGTCCATTTGGGGTTGAACTGTTGGTTTTCACCGTCAATTTTCCGCCGTTTCTCTCCGCTCATTTTGGATCAGTAGCATTAGGCTAATAATTGATGCGACGAGATGAGATGATTGACAGACTTGAGAATGTCACAATAATTACACGCTGATCATTCCAATGGAAGATTGCCTTTTAAGAACTACTGAAGGAGAAATAATTTGGACTCATTTCATTCTGATAACAGAATAGAGAATAGAGAACATACATTTAAATGTATTGGATTATGGAATGCGTTCCAGGGGCCACGAGAAAGCTCCCCAGGGGCCAGATTTGGCCTGCGGGCCACCAGTTGAGTGTCCCTGTAATAAGGTGTTTTCATTAGGATGTGGTAGTGAATATACCTTGGAGTGCTACAATCAGCCAACAAGAAAGGTGTTTCCACATAATGTAGTCAGTAATACTTAATTCATTTGCACCGGAGAAGTGATGTACTAGTAGCATAAAAACATGTATTTTTTAGATGGCCTTTTTAAAGATGTTTATTATTTGATCTTGTTTTTTATTGCGTTTGTGTTGCTATTTTCTTTTTATACTTAATCTCATGTGTTTTTTTATAATCTATGACTGCCATTTTTCAATGTTTATGTTTTATATTATCCCTTTTATTATTTGAGGATTAATTAACTTTATATTATTTGTTTTTAATTAATCTCAAGCGCTTTGAGTATGAAATATGCTACATAAATAACGTTCATAATTATGATACTAGCTTCACTGTAATGAGGCAAAATAAACATGACATAAAACACATGAATAAACATAAAAATAAAGGAGTTGTCTGAGACTGCTAAGCATAATAATGGCAATACTGTATTTTAATTGTTAGCATTTTCAGACATCTCATGAGTTGGTGAATACCCAATAGTAAAATTTAGGCTTCGTTCCAGCATAAATGATTCAAGGTAACATTTAAAATATTTAAATGGTTTTTTTGGGCTCTGAAAAGAGCTTTTAATAAAATCTTACATGTTGATTAATTTGACTTCTTTGCATATTCTTCATATGACCTGCAAATAAAAAAGGACACAAATTTCACTTTCACTTAATTTCTCATTTGATTTTAATTTCTCTTTTGAAGTATCAATTCACAGAGTTGAAGTGTGTCTCAACTGACCTTTATTTAAAAAGATAGCTTTAAAAATATGAGGTTGGCTGCTTGGGAAAGACATCACCACGTATCGAATTTAATTACAATCCTCAGGTGAGAAAAGGTAATTGACCCCAACCATACATCAAAGCAACATTGCATTCATTACATTTAATACAAGGAAATAGACTTTGTTCAACAAATGCAGGACTTCTGCCAGCCTCTCACCCAAACAGTCAGCCGCAAACAAAAACCTCATGTTCAAAGCGCATCTTGTCATATATACATACATTGAACCACCTGGGTATAGGTAACCAGAAGGTTGAGAGCTATCAACAAATATACAATGTTAAGCTGTATGAGAGTTGAGTATGAGGGATATGGACAGATAGATATTTTAGATAGATAGATACAGATCTGATAGATTGAAAGATCATACTCAGCTCCATATGTGTAATATGTGTATACAGTATGTTTGTATATATTCCTATTGTACATTATACATCTTTTATAAGTGTATATATACAAAGTAGTTTGTGTATATATACAGTAATCACACGCAGGTCACTTGTTTATAAAAAAAAAAATAAAAAAAGGCCTGTTTTGTGCTCATTTTAAAGTGTTCAAAAGCAGAAATAAACAGTCAACAGAGAACCCATTTACATAACATCCCAGCTTTTGGCTCATAGCAATCTTGGTTTGAATTTAATCTGCAGAAACGTTCAATTCAATGCAGAGAGTGGTGTCTTGCCTGCCACTAAACTAGGGATCCACTGTGTATATGCAGGCCATACAATAATTCAGTCTTTGGGCAAATTATCTTCTAACCTGTGAAGAACTCTATTAAAGACCCTGTTGACATATATTTGAAGGCCCATATCACAAAAGCCCTCCTCATAAAAATGTTTCACCCCGTAGTTCTCAAATGTAAATACCTAAAAGATACAATTACACAATATCTGGCTGTTTATTATTGGGGCAAGGCTAAATGGATCTCCATTCAAACACAAGGGCATGTAGTGGCCTGAGAAAAAGGATGGCAGTGTAGGAACAATTTATGAAACATAATCTTCCCTGTACCAATAACCGAGTCAAGTTTACTTTCCCTGAAATCTCTGCTGCAATGGAACTTAACTAATAGGATGGGGTGCCATCATACCAACAGGTGTGAACTGGGTTTTCCATTTGTCCATAAATTATTTTCTGCCATTTTATTTTAAATTCATACTCTATGTTTAAAAATGTGTACAGGTTGAAAGAATCTGAAAACTGGAAAAAAAGACCGTTCCATTTCACATTTGCGTCTGAATTTTTTAAATGTTCACTGCCTGCAATGATAAACTCTTGAGAGTGTGATCAGGCCAAAGCAGGGAAGCAGAAGGCACACTGATAATGCAGACAGAAATCAGAGATCAGAACAGCGTCGAAGGGGCCAGCTATGCTGTGGCTGAAACATCAGACATGACCCTGACTCTGTGACCGATTAACATTAGCTCAGTCCAATTATACTCTGCCAGTAGCCATTTTGTAACAGTTAATATGTATCATATTTGATAAGCAATACTTTTTAAAATGTAGTCACTTAACCGGCATTGCTCTATTTTAAAAGGACTGCGTATCCAGTAAAAAAAAAGCAGTTCCAACCGTGAATATGTTTTGTATTTGTTATGCCGGGCCCAAGTCTGGCAGGCACGCAGGCATGAGGAAGAAGGCTTGTAATTCTGACATTAAGCACATCGTTAGCACAAGTCAGAAGGCCCTTAAGAACATTCATTGTGTGTTGAGAGAGAAAAAAGAATTCCACTTTTAATTGTAAAAGGTCTGAGCATGCTGTATAAAGTAGACCAGAAGACAACTGGGTGACTGGGTACTGAGAGAAATGCTGGGACCAAGGGCAAACACCATTTGGTACATATTACCTAATGTGGAATCTCGTTGTGAAACAGTTTCAAGAGTTCCACGAAGAGCAGATTGACTCTGACTAGAGCACACTGTCATGGACTTGTAGAAAACAGGTCAGAGCTTGTAACTGAGAGGTGCTTTGAGAGAGGCAGAACAAGACCTGGCTCCATACAGGTCCTGATCCTCGAGCACGTAAGCAATGAATACAATTTACAAAACAATATTTACAGAGGCTGTTAAGTCCCAGTTTGAAAAAGTCCCCAACTTCAATAGGGATTCAGTATGTTTTCAACAAACTGTACAACCGCGGCACAGTGGTGGGCAAACGGGGAAATTAGCGAGTGAACAACGATCCATGTGTCTTGCACATCTACTGGACACAAGTAAATGCTTAATAACAAGTTTAAATTATGACTCGATTCTACATCTGCTGGGCGGTGTTTCCCCAGCAGACAATTTCACCCTGCCCCTTTTATTTAAATTGAGTTGGATAGCTCACACTTGCCTTGTGGGCAAGGTAAAACCTGCAGTTTTACCCTAAGAAATAAGGTCTGTGAGCAAGGCACTCCCAGAATTCACCACTGTTAGCACACATATGTGAAATGTTCACCTTATATAGACACAGGACGTGGATATCCGCACATATCTAGAGCTGCCGACTCTCCAAAAGTGAAATTTGCCAGGTACGGCACACTCAACCGACAAACGTATAATCTGATACATTAAAATTAACTTCAAGTGAAACTTGTACACACTGTAATGTTATGCTTTGTAACTGTACTATTTCTGACATAATTAATTCTGTGCTTAAATTCTATGCAAATAGCTTGCCAGTGCAGTGAATAAATGAATACAGGCCATCGTCAAACATCACCAAAGTCTGGCAGAAGTTGTAAAAACTGCAGACGTCACTCTCGTGCTGGGGCACAGAGGCTCAAGGAAGCAAATATTCACCCACACACTTTTTTACAGCCCTGCCCACTCTTCAGTAGCAGTGATCTAAAAACACTTGGACTGCTTTTATATACAGTATACACAAACTTACATGTATGCATACTCCTACCATGTATGGATTATGCAATAAATAGTAATTTAATATAGTCATATGTGTAATTGTCTATCTATCTAGCTATCTATCTATGTGTGTATATATGTCAATGTATATACACACAGACACGCACGCACACGCACATTCATAAGTGCAAACACATGCTCACACATTTATGCATATGTCAGACTGTATTAAAAACTGCTATGATGCTGTAAATGACATGTTACAGGAGGATACTTTTAAAAAGCAGCATATGTCTACAATATGCATATAGAAATAATTTGTTACACTAATTGTGGAATGTTAATAGATAAGCCTAGGGTTAAAGTACACAGAAGAGGGTCTTATTTTCACCTGTCACTCACATGGCCACACTGAATTACCTCTGGAGCCACGCTGTCATAAAACCTGGAGAACTAAACCTATCAGAGCCCTCCCTTTAGGTTTCTTCTTCTTTGGAAACAAGGCCTACAGATAGAATGTCCTTCACAGGTTTGTTTTTAAACACCTTAGAGAACAGAGCGAACTGTGAAGGAATGTAGTGCTCACCGAAAGATGGGGACAATGATTGTCCATTGTAGCTCATTATAACATTTTTTTAAAATGTTTTACTTACCCCTATTTTCACAGATTGGAATGCCAGATTTGTGTGTGTTCATGCTCATCACTGCAAGCTGTCAATTCATGAGAGCGCAGACAGGTGAACATTCTCTCCAAAGCACGTGGTGTCAAACCACTGATACTTTTCACTGTGCAGTCCACCAGTCAAGCTCGCACAGACATTGAGTGGGAGGACACTTCATGTGTAGGTTGTGCAGGCAGACAGCGGGCGTTCCGCCGAATGAAATCCCTCCCTTCAACCGGGTTACGCCACATCTAATTATGCATTATGCTCCACCCTGCAGGACTGGCGGCCCTGGCATGGCCCATCTCCACACTAGAACAGTGTGTTAACTGGATGAGCTACACAGTATTTTTGCATTTATACATTTTTGATAGAGAAATCCCACAGCAGGGGCTACTCTGTTGATTTTAAGTGGAAGCCAATCTGTACTGAGAAAATGTTAGATGTAGCCTGTTCAAAAAAAGGAAGCATTTAAGGAGCAACGCAAGCCTGTTGTTATGCTTATGTTAAAATACAAAACTTTAAAGAAACTCATTCCCTCAGTTCAATGGACCTGAAATATTTTTTGTGAAGGACATTCTACCAGCAATAAGTGTTGAAAGGTGACAAACAGGCCATGTTCCTGTGACCAGCATCAGACAGTCACTTCAACTTTCCAGCATTCACACAAGCCCTCCAGGTTTACCAGAAATCATTTTCATTTCTTTTTAAAAGTGAATATCAACAGCAACACTATGAGTGCAAAAGATAAAACCTTATCCACAGCCTTTAGTGGCTCAGTGCATCAGTGAAGACGTGACAGGGATTAGATTGAAATAAGGCAAGAGCTTCTACAATGGTCACCTCTCCGCTGACAAAAACCATGATGACCCCTTTCAAAATTCTAATATATCTAAACTGGCAGCTTAATAATGTACCATTGAGTATGTAGATTAAGTAAATCAGTCAGGCAGTCAGTTTGTATCAGTATTCCAAGGGAACCAAAAATAGGATGAGACCTGTAAGTAGTTTGGTCGATACATTTTGGGAGATTGTTTATCTCTTGTGTCCGCTAAACATTCATCGGTGACCAAAAAACGGAAAAAGAAAAAACAGGAGAAAAAATAAAGCCTTGGGACATCGTAGTTCTAGGACCGAACCCTGTCTCCATTTGAAGGCCGCTTCAGGATTTTTAAAAAAGGTTTCGTCCTGGACATCAGAGCGGCAGCCACCACCTGTGAGGAACAACTGGCAGTTGTATCTGGCTGGAATGCATGTTAAGGAGCCTTACTGAAGCCCAGAGACACGGCTTGGAGGAAACGATAGACCGTAAGCGAGAGGAGAGGAAATTAAAGAATTGCGGGAGTCATAGTTCTGAAAGGAGTGGAAGACTTTTCTTCTTCTTCTACGTGAAAGGACACAGTGCAAGGAAGACAGAAGAGCAGACAGACATCTTATCCTCCACCAGATCTGGAAAGACAAGAGGGAGAAGAAGTGAAATGCAGAACCTGAGAAAGAACAACAACAACAACAAAAGAAATTCAGGGCAGATCAAGAGCAGAAAGCCAAGATTGGATTAGGCAGGAGGCAGGCTCAATATTGTATTTTGGGACTGTTGTTTAAGTAAAGTTACATAGTTTTATTGTACACATAAATGATCATACTTTACACTCTTTTGTGTGTAAAAAGCATCCCTTTGTGTGGAATAGTTGTACTTCTACATTTCATACATTGGTATTTCACCAAATTAAAATGAGCACAATGAAGTTACATATGTTTGACAAAAAAAGTATTCAGATCTATGGTAGCGGATACACATGCATGAACCTTTTAACATAAATTCCTTTTAATAGACAGAGAGACTGGCAAAAAGAGGTTTCATATGAATCTGACGTACATAGCATTATTAATTAGCTCATTTTACTTATTTTAATTATATTATCATATATTACAGAAACACTTATTATCAATGTAAGATTTCATGATTGATTTTGTTTTAATGTGCAAAACATACTTTGCAGTAAGACCACTTATATCATTATAAATAAGATTATTTTCCACCTTTACAAATGTAAAAGTTCAAACAAAACAAATGCAATAATAGATGCATATATTCCATAACTCTTCAGCAAATATTAATATATTCATATTAATGGTAAAATGTAATACATATCAGTAAACTTTCTTGCAAGACAATACAAAAGTTTTTCCCAAGATTTATTCTAGAATGTAGCAAATAAAGCTCCTACAAAGACGGCAAAGATATTTCAAACAATAAAATATTCTAAACTGTTTTCTCTCTGCTGACGAGGGAGGAGTGATCAATTCAAAATATTTATATTAGTTTAATTGAATTCATAATTATTGTAAATATATTACGAATGCATTTGGTATATTTTTGTGTACAGCAAATGGGTCAATTATGCATTTGCAATACCTGCATCTAAAGTATAGAACTGTATCCTAAGGCAGTGGTTTCCAACCCTCTCCCTGGGGACGCCCAGCCGGTCCATGTATTTGTTAAATTCAGTGCACCTGATTCAACTAGTCAATGCTCATTAACTAGTTAACTAGTTGAATCAGGCGCGCTGGTAGTGGAATTGAACAAACACATGGAGTGGCTGGGAGTTCCCGAAGAGAGGTTTGGGAACCACTGTCTTAAGTTTTAGAACACCATTAAGCCAAATCTAAGTAAACACTGCTCCCTGCCAGGGATAACATTATATCAAGTCCCAGTTAGGTTATTTTGGTGTATGTCATCCATACACCAAAATCCCAATGATTCTTTGTGCCAACTGTGAGACGTGGTGGTGAGACACAAGTCTGTTCTCCAAAGGTCTCTGTTGAAGCATAGTATAAACATGAGGTGAACGGTAATGACAATTATGAGTTCTTGTCAAGATAGAAGACGACCAGCTGTTTGCCAGCTGTTGCCAGGGAGATGAGAAGATTGAAGGTAGATGAAGTCTGCAGTGTTTTGTGGGTCAAGGAACAAAATGGATGTTGTTGCACACTGAGGATCAAGAAGTCATGAAATGCAAAGCAGGTTGCAAAAGGGTGAAAAGTGATCACTTGTATTGACATGGGACCATAATCATGAGAAGGACTTGTTGCATGGATGGGGGTGTGTGATGGGGGAACAGTGAGTAGGTAAGGGTGCAGGTGAGCATCACATCATTGCCTGCTGGGCAGGACCATACCTTCCTCTTCGGATGTTTCTTCATCCAAGGCGAAGCAGCAATGGGAGGGTGAAGAGAGATAGAGAGGAAACATGTTAACAACCACCACTTACATGGTTTTTATACATATATAAAAAAACAGACAATAATTGATTGCATAAGCATTCCCCCCCCTTAACTTAATACTTGGTAGAAGCACCTTTAGCTGCAGTTACAGCTGTGAGTCTATTTGGGTAAGTCTCTACCAGACTTTGCACATATGGACACAGCAACTTTCGCCTATTCTTCTTCACAAAATTGCTCGATTGGTGACAGCAATTTTCAAATCCCTCCACAGATTCTCAATAGGATGAGGTCTGGGCTTTGACTGGGCCACTCCAGGACATACTGTACATTATTTTTGTTTTTAAACCACTCCAATATGGCTTTTGCTGTATGCTTTAGGTCATTGTCCTGCTGGAATACAAATCTTCCCTCCAGTCATAGGCCTCCTGCAAACTTCAACAGGTTTTCCTCCAAGATTTGTCTATATCTTGCTCCATCCATCTTGCCCTCTATTTTGACATGTTTTCCAGACCCTGAAGCAGAGAAGCATCCCCATAGCATTAGGCTCCCGCTACTATGTTTCACAGTAGGGATAGTGTTCTTAGGATAATGCGCATTCTTAGGCTTGCGCCAAACAGAGTTCCTAATGTTGAGGCCAAAAAGTTCAAGCTTGGTCTCATCAGACCATAGAATCTTCCTCCACTTGGTTTCAGAATGTCCCACATCCCTTCTGGCAGACTATAGGTGAGACTTCATGTGTTTTCTTTTTTCCACCCACCCATAAAGCGCAGATTTGTGAAGCGCCCGGGCTATTGTTGTCCCATGGACAGTTTCTCCCATCTCTGCCATGAAAGGCTGTAACTCCGCCAGTTGCCATAGGCCTCTTGGTGGCCGCCCTAACAAGTGCCCTTTTCACACAAATACTCAGTTTTGGAGCATGGCCTGTTCTAGGCTAATTTACAATTGTACCATATTCTCTCCATTTTATTATGATGGATTTAACGGTGCTCCGTGGATATTCAAAGTCTTTGAAATCTTTGTATATACTTCCCCTGACTGGTGCTTTTGAAGAACCTTTTCTCTGATTTGCTTTGAATGTTCTTTGGTTTTCATGATGAAGCTCTTGTTTGGAAATGCACTAACCAACTGTGGGACCTCTCACAGACAGGTGTATTTAATCTGAAATCATTTGAAACACCTTCATTGTAAACAGGTGGACTCAAATCAAGTAATTATATGACCACTGAAGACATTTGATTGCACCAGAGTTTATTTAGGTGTGTCTTAGCAAAAGGGGTAAATATATACGCACATATGCAATCAAATATTGTCTGTGTTTTATTTGTAGTTAATTAATAAAAAGTTTATTTATTTATTTGACATTATAGACTATTTTGTGTTAATCAGTGGCAATAAATTCCAAATAAATCAATTTTGATTCCATGAAGTAAGAAAAATGCCAAAGGGGTGAATCCTTTTATACCCACTGTGTATGTGTGTGTGTATATATATATATATATATATACACACACATATACATATAAAATCAATATTTGAAAAAAGAAAAAGGAAAAAAAGAAAGAAGTGAAGAAGAAACTTAGATATAACCTGCTTCCCAAGACTACCTCAGCTAACACTGAAGACAATGTTCACAGGTTGAGAGGGTTGATGGATGGGAGGGGGGCTGGGAGGGAGAGTGGAAAAAGGTGATGGTCTTTCGAGGTAAATGTTATGTTTACAGTGTTTACAGCTACACTGTATATTTGATTCATAATTGCATTCTTTTCTGGCTGTACCACAATTTATGTTAATAAAGAATAAAAATGTCCTCCAAAGAGGGAGGGTGGAAAAATGTAATATGAATAAATCTAAAAAATATATCTCTGCATTTAATAAATTGCTTTGATAATGTAATGACTGAAAATCCAACCAGCCTTCCTCTGGGATGTCATTGAAGCAATGAAAATACACCCATTGAATAGACAGACAACAGAATTTCAGATATTACATAATTTCTTTGTTGTTATATTACATTATGGGTAAACTGACTTTGCATTGTGAATATGATGGTTACAGATGGTTTCTAGATTTTTTGTAAGGTGTTCTTGAGTGGCAAGGAAGGCACCTGATAAATAAAATGTATTATTATTATTATTACACTGTTCTTTGCCGGTAATAAGAGTATAAAATGATGGCTGTGCAGATCACGTGTGTAAATGAAAAAAGATTACCACTCAGTCCTTTGAAAATTGGGTCACACTCTGAATGAAAACAATTACAAACAGCATTTATATAGCATCTTTCATCCTTTTCAAGGATCTCAAAGTACAAAGAAAGAGAGGGAGTGAGCCAAATGAATCAACAACAGCCATTTTGTGTCAGAATTCTCACGATGCAGAGCTGGAGAGGGAGGAAGTTATTGAACCAATGATGTATAATTAAATGTATATGGAACATAATTAGATAGCCAGATTGGGAATTTAGCTGAATCAGGAAACCCCCTGCTTTCCATGACAATTAATGACCACAGTGAGTCAGAACCTCATTTTAACATCTCATCTGAAAAGGAGTGTTGCCTATAGCCCTCTGTCTACCATCACTGCCCTGGAGAATTGGCTTTTCTAAGTTCGACCCACTAACATCACTTCCAGCAGCAACATGGTTTTCCTAGGAGATGTTCAATCCAAGACCAATCCCAGCCCAACCGCACTTAACTTTATCGGTATCATTATCATCATTGTCATCATCATCCTCTCAACCCAGAGTGAGTGAAAACAGTCATTCTACAGGTGTGTTGAACAATAAACTGCTCTCTGAACATTAAATTACTGTTATCATCCTGTGATATCATACGTGTGAAGTCAGTTACGATCCAGGCAAGCTGTATACAACAGTCTTAAACACTCCTTCATATTAAGATGTCTAATGCATTATTAGTAATTTAAGTCACCATTTTCCCATGGTTATTTGTGCTTATGGGCAAACATGCCATTTTCTTATTCTGTTAAAAAATGCATGATCATTTATCTTAAATTTTATTCTGAAAAAATGTGTTTTAAATATCGAATCTCCCCATTCACCTTGGAAACTGGTGTCGGAATTTAGATTCGATATTCGAATATAATGTGACAGCCCTATTCAGGGCATCCATTTAAGGCCAGAATCATTCCCCATGCAGGCTAGTGTCATTCTTGTGAGGGTTCTGGGGTTGGTGCAGTTAAGATCAGGGTCTGGGCTCAGAGGAAGATGAACACTGCGGTGGCCTTTGGGGAGAGGGAGGAGCTTCAGTCCTCTCTGCTGCATCACATGCCCATGATCAGCATGAGCTATGAACAAAGCAATCCTTGTCTACTGTCTAACTTCTATCACCAACTGCTATGCTAGGCTAATAGCATTTCTCAATCGCACAAACAATACAGGAACTATACGATTCTTTTTACTGTTAGGAATTTTGGTGGTATCCGACACAAGTCCCTGATTTATTTTCCACCAATTTCGAGAATCAAGATGGGAGGACCCCCCCTCTACCGCTCTGCCTCTGGCTCTGTCCCCACACGCAGTTCATGCAGACATGCACCCCCCCAAAAAAATCAAAAAATAAATGACAGATAGAACATCCAAGGCATACATGCAAGCAAGTCGGGGCACTACAGAGGGGGAACTAAGGGGTCCCTGGCAGGCTGTCCCTGGGGGCTCAGTCTATATTCGGAGGGCCAAAGGGGAATTGAGGGGAAATGGTGAGAAATACTCCAGGCTCAGGGTCCCACCGTGACAGTAAATGCATGGATTGCAACAGTTAAAGTTAGAAACACTGTAGTGGGAGCAACAGGGGTATTGGTATTGTGGTGAGAATGGAACAAAGGTTTGACTGGACGACTGCAGATTGATTCACACATGCTTCTTCAATGCTAAACCTCTAGAATCTCTAGAGTCCCCAGAGATCTCAGGAATCGAAGAGACTCGCTGCCAAGAAGTTATTCATTCATCCCAAGATAAACTAAGCATTAAAAACAACCATCTGGACAAGCCGGCATTATTGAAATCGAGATATCTCCTGCTGGAAATATGGTCCGATTCTATTTTCACCACCAGGCACCAAATGGTAGCCATCAATGACAGATTGATATAAAGCAAGCTTGCTATCCACAGAGCTCAAATTTTTGAGAGCACAGTGAGACTAAATTAAACTACACTATGCCCCCTTCCAACCCCTGAGTTTCCCATGTTCAGCAGCGAGTGGCAATTGTGGGCTCTTGTTAGCCATTTACTGGGTATTAGGTAGAAGCAGACAGGTACACAGAGGCATGCCAGAGCTCTTACTTAAATCCCCATCCTGTTCCCCCTAGGATTATAGCTGCCAGGAGAATGGCACCTGCGATGGACCCTATTATGATATTGGTACCACTGGGACCTGCGTAAAGGAAGAGGAAGGGGGTAGGTGGAGGGGGGGAGGACGGAAATAACACCACAAGACACACATCAGAAAACAGCAGAAACACTGTACATCTCGAAAACACCAACTAGCTAGAAACAAAGAGAGATAAGAGGGGCAGGAGAGGGAGATTGGGTAAGGAGACAACAGTACAAGGAAGAAAGGAGTGTGTTTTCATTACTTCTGCCTGTCTCTCCCTCTCTCTCTCTTTCTTTCTGCTGGACACCCTCTTGCTTGTGGTGGGTTCAACCAAATTGCCAAAATGCCCTGTTTCATTGGCAGACTGCAAAAAAATAAGCAAGACATGGTTGAGGTAGGATCTTGGTTCCCTCTTCACATTAAAATAAAGATACAGAGAGACAGAATCTTACAATTAAGGGCTTAAATATACTTCACTTAATCACGCATACGCGTACAGAACGCCTGTGGCATTGTTCACATACTCCACTGCATACTTTTTGTCTGTCTGGATGTTTAAAAGCAATATCCACAGGGGGCAGCGGATAGTGTAGCGGTCTAACGCACCACACCGGTGTGGTGTGCGCTGCCTGTCAGGGACGCTGTTTGAAACCCGCGTCTCTACCAGACTGGCCCTGGTCGTCAGCCCCGATTGGGGGCAGCATTTGGCTGTCCGCCCCAGGGGGGAGGGGGAGGGAGGAGGGAGAGCCGGCTCGGGTCCGCCGTGAAGCACGGAAAAGGAGTCTCCAGAACGTGGGTGGGCAAATTCCGTTTCAGAGGAAAGCGGAGGTCGCTGCCCACGGAAAATTAGCTTGCCTCGTAGAGACGAGTGAAAGACCTGTGTGGGGAGGGTTAATCAAAATAAATAGAGGGTGTAATTGGCTACTAAATTGGGAGAAAAACGGGAAAAAATCTGAAACAAATTATCCTTTAAAAGCTATATCCACTAGGGGGCAGGTCCACTGGCCAGCTTATGTTGACAACTACTTCCGATTCTGTACAAGGCTGTTTTGATATATATCTTGAGAAGACGGCAGAAACAGCAGCAGCGGTGCCAACATGTACATAGGGATGTAACCATGTATTGTCTTTTTTAAAAGTATAATGTCAAATAAAATAAAATAAAATAAAATAAACAACGGAGATGGTATATTAGACCATTAAATGTATCCTGGCGTAAGGAGGGAGAGTATGTTTCTCTCATTCTACCGATTGACAATGAAAAGCATCATCATATTTCCGTATGTCCGCCAGGACATTTGATGACTTACTTCATTGGGTGTCCCCACTCATTACACATCAAAACACGCACAGTGAGCCAGTGGGTGAAGCAGAGCGGCTTGGCATCACCCCCTCTGCTTTCTTGCCTGCCCCCATGATTTATGTCAGTATTGCACCTCTCGTACGCGTAACACTCATTTCTTAAGGACACGCACAAAGTACACACCCAACAAACGCAGGATACGCGTGGCAGCCATCTTGCGTAATGTGTACGCGTATTTAAAGTGAAGTATATTTGCCTCTTCCAGCCTTAAGCTGGAAGAGGCAAACATGGTAGGCACATGGACCCCTGGGCCACCCTCACTGCGGACACAGGCACATCTGGCACACACACACACACACACACACACACACACACCCACACGGATGCACGCACGCACGCACGCACGCACGCACGTACACAAACTGATCCTCTGCAATGTGGACATGGTCAGTGACATTATACTGTCAGCAGCAGCAGAATCAAGGACATTCTCCTTTCATGCACAGCCCCACGTCAACTCTCTGTTGGTGGTTTGAATCGTTAGAACCACATCATACAGGTGGGGTCATGAGTTTTTCACAGCCCGTTTTTCTCAGCCTGCATTTTCATCTTCAACCTGTGTGGCGTCAGTCAAGACAACTTTGCGATCTAAAGTCTGATCTATTGTTGAGTTACTTTCCATTCCAGCCACTCAATTAGTGTAAAGAGGTTTGGAAGAGCCTGCATCACGTTGCTAATTGATAGCAATCACGGCTCCTCAGATTTTGAGGTGTGAATTGAATTTTTAATTTTGAGATGTGGTTCATCTACCCAGTGGTTCACTGAGAAGACGCTTCTCTGCTTCTGAATCACTGTGCATGCTACATATACTAGTATACTAGAATATCTAAATTATCTCAGCTTTGCCTCTGTGGTCATACATGTCTTTCAATATCATGAGAGTATGGTTAACAGTTAAATATCAGGTTTTGCTATAAATTTATTTCAAGACTCAAAAACAGTGTTCCTTTCTGATATGGTTTCTCAAGCTCAATGTAATTCCTAGACATCTGGAGGGTGTCCATTCTTAGGTTCACCTCGAGAAACAAGGCAGCAAAAAACTCATGACCCTACATAGGTACTGTATCTCAACTAGAACAGTGTTTATGAATGGGAGCCTACAACATCATCTAAATGAGGCAAACACAGTTACCTCTTGCTAATAGACACTGCCTCCTGAGATAACAATATAACCATAGAACAACAGAGATGATCTCACCACTTGAGTCATGAATTCTCACATGTATGACTGTGTGTGTGTATGTGTTTGTGTGTGTTTGAATGTGAGAGAGAGAGAGAGAGAGAGAGAGAGAGAGAGAGAGAGAGAGAGAGAGAGAGAGAGAGAGAGAGAGAGAGAGAGAGAGAGAGAGAGAGAGAGAGAAAGTATATGTGTCGAGTGTGTCCAGTACTAAAGTGCAGAAGAGTACGAACCCTTATTTACAGGGCCTTCTGGGGGTTTGGGGTCGGGAATGCGGTCCTTGATACTGCAGTCTTTCCCTGTGTATTCCCGGTCACAGATACACTTCACCTCATTACTGCATGTCTAACAGAGTCAGAGAGAGAGAGAGAGAAAGAGAGAGGCAGAGAGAAAGAAAGAGAGAGAGATAATGGAGGAGGCTTAATATAGCCCCTTTACAAATACATAGCATCATACTCTGAGCATTTATTTCAGATATAGGCCACACAAAATTAGCTTCGGGTATATACTGCTTCTGTGGCTGTCAATGTTCTCTGTGCTTGTCCCTTACAAATAAACAAATAAATAAATAAAATCTTCATCATGCATTCCTTCATAAAATGTTTGTATTGTCTTGAGCTTAACAATTACAACATTTGATAGCGGTCGCTCCAAATTAACAATGGTTTGTGTCTAGCTTTTGATAACACAACAACTTATCTGTTAACTATGAAACTGACTCAACAAATTAAACACAACAAAAGGACAGAAAATGACATGAGATAAGCTCTAAGTGAGGCCCTCACCCCATGGTAGGAGCAGGTGTGCATGGGGGGCGAGCCGGGGCAGGTGCTGAGGTTGAAGGTGGCCAGAGGGAGGCAGCGGTGGTCCAGGCACATCATGTTGGGCCCGCAGGGAGTGCCGTCCTCCACATAGCCCAGGTCCGAGCCATCCTCCAACAGGGCGTGGCCACCACTGGATGCCAACGGAGACATGGGTGGAAAGAGAGGTCACAGTGGGAATAGGGCATACAACAAACACAAACCAAAAGAATAAGGCCTTGAGTCTACAGAACAATATATTTATCACTTTACATCTGCAGGTTAAGACCATTAAGAGTGATGCTATTTCTTGGTTTCCCACACTTGACTTTTTGTCAGTCACTTTCTTCCGGTGTCAAAGCTCACGTCATGGCTTTCCTGCCACTCCCTCTTGCACTCACCCTCCCACTGTTGCAATGGCAGCTCAAATGGCAAAGCTCACCGACAGTCCAGGTACTTGTTCTGGTGGTAGATCGTAAGACTGGTCACCTCGCCCTGCAGATCCCCAAACTTTGGTTTTGCTGTCATGTTAGCACAAAGCAGGAATCCACACAAAACATCCCTGAATGGGGGAGAGGGGGGCAGAAAATGGAGAGAAACAACATGAGAGAGTTTATATTTTATCCCAGATGGGGCACTCTGGAAGACAGAGAGGTGACAGGAGGGGTCACTTACTGCTTGCTGCATTGTACCCAACTCTGCCCACTGGTGTCTCGCCCACAGTTGCCCTTCTCTGTACCCTCAGTGTTCAGCTTCTCGTAACAGAAACGGTCAGCTGAATCTGCAGAACAACAGACAGTCAGACACGTTACCATGTTTTGACAAGAGCCACACATCAGTTCCTCACCTAGCCACAGGGGGGCAGCAGGCCAGCAGTCCATGAATAACACCGAATCACTGCAAGGATGCAGTTTTGCATTCCTCATTAATCAGATATTTTGTTTACAGCACGTTCAGAATTTTCCCATTTACAGTGTATCAATGCTCTAGATGAATGCATGATTGAGATAAAACTATGGATGGCACATACTTTTCTACAACCAACCAACTACGCTTAAGTTGTGGGTTCAATCCCCACTGGGGCCACATATACTGAAAATGTATGCATTCACTACTGTAAGTCGCTTTGGATAAAAGCGTCTGCTAAATGGCATATAAAAAAAACTGAAGTCATAATCATTGGAGCGAGGGCCCAGAGAGAAAAACTATCTAAAAACCTAGAGTCACTGTTTGTGAACATCAAAACTGAAGTAAAGAACCTAGGTGTTACTCTAGATGCTAATTTGAGCTTTCAGCCTCATATTAAGAATGTGACCAAAGCTGCTTTTTATCATCTTAGAAACATTACCAAGGTACAGTCTTTTCTTACACAGGCAGATGCAGAAAGGCGGATGCATGCTTTTCTTATGAGCAGACTAGACTACTGTAATGCTCTCTCTGGTGGTCTTCCCAAAAAAAACATTGATCAGCTGCAACTTGTTCAGAATGCAGCAGCACAAGTTTGAACTAGAACCAAGAAAAGAGCACACATTACGTGAGTACTGAAGTCATTGCACTGGTTGCCTGTGAATTTTAGAATTGATTTTAAGATTATTTTACTTGTTTTTAAAGCACTTAATGGCTTAGCACCAGAATACATAACTTATCTTCACATAACATAACTTCTAGTAAGATATCCCCCAACACTCTCTCAGATCTGCAGATGCTGGTTTTCTTGTTGTTCCCAAAGTACATCATAAAACAAGTGGGGAGGCTTCCATTTGTTTTTATGGACCTAGATTGAGGAATTCCCTACCCAAGCAGATCAGAGAGGCTCCATCTATTAAACATTTCAAAAAGCAACTAAAAACACATTTTTATGTGTGCTTTTAATTGACTTTTGTTTTTTACTATTATTTGTTGTTATTAATATTATTATTATTATTATTATATATTCTTCTACCTACACCTCTGTTTTATAGGTTCCTGTTTTATTTGTTGGTTTATTGTTTTAGAATTCATATTGTTTTATTATCTTAAAACTGACCTTTTATCTTTTATCTGCTGTATTTGTTGCTTAATTATTTAGTAATTTCTTATTGTTTTATTATGTCAAAGTTACCTCTGTTATTGTGTTTTATCAGTTGTCTTTCTCTGTATGCACTTTGGGCTGCAAATTGTTGTATGAAAGGTGCTGTATAAATAAAGTTTATTATTATATTATTATTATCAACCAAAAGCCTCCTAAAAGCTGACAAGGGCCAACTAAAGGATGTGTCAGTCTTGGTACTTACTGTGGCCCCAGAGTCCCCTGCACTGTCCGTCTCGAGTTTTGCAGCGGCCTCCGTAACACCGGCCCTGGGAGAGACAGATTCAGAGGTTAAGCACAGACTGGGAAATAGTGTGTGGGAAAATATTATATACCGTCTCTCAAACACACACCCACACACAGCATGCACACGCACACGCACACGCACATGCACACACACACACACACACACACACATTAGCCTGACAGATGAACAGGCAACCCATAAGTAGACTGAGTTACCTGGTTGTTTTCACACATGTACCCATCCAGCTTGTGAACATTGTGAGGGCACTGCAATGGTGGCAGGAAAGCATTCAGTTACACACAGGAACCATTGAAACTGTACTTCTTATTTATTATATGCCGTACATATACAGTGGGAATAAAACGTGCCTTGACTTAATAATTAATATGTGGAAGCATCTTTAGCTGCAGTTACAGCTCTGAGTCTATTTGGGTAAGTCTCTACCAACTTTGTACATTTGAACACTGCAATTTTCACCCATTCTCCTTTGCAAAATTGCCCAAGCTCTATCAGGTTGGATGGGCACCATTGGTGAACAGCAATTTTCAAATCTTTCCACAGATTCTCAATGGGATTGAGGACTGGGCTTTGACTGGGCCACTCGAGGAGATAGATTTTAGATAGGCTTTTGCTGTATGCGTTGGATCATTGTCATGCAGGAACATAAATATATAAGTCCCAGGTCTCTTGCAGACTACAGCAGGTTTTCCTCCATGATTTGTCTACATCTTGCTCCATCCATCTTGCCCTCTATTTTGACATGTTTTCCAGTCCCTGAAGCAGAGAAGTATCCCCATAGCGTTAGGCATCCGCTACCATGTTTCACAGTAGGGATAGTGTTCTTAGGATGAGGCACATTGTTAAGCTTGTGCCAAAAATAGCGCCTAACATTGAGGTCAAAAAGATCAATCCTGGTCTCATCAGACCATAGAATCTTCCTCCACTTGGTTTCAGAGTCTCCCACATGCTTTCTGGCAAACTTGGTGAAATTTCATGTGAGTTTTCTCCAACAATGGTTTTCTTTTTGCCACCCTGCGTAAAGCACAGATTTGTGAAGTGACCGGGCTATTGTTTTCCCATGGACAGTTTCTCCCATCTCTGCCATGGAAGACTGTAACTCCATCAGAGTTGCCATAGGCCCCTTGGTGGCCTCCCTAACAAGTGCCCTTCTCACACGGATGCTGTTTTGGAGGACGGCCTGTTCTAGGCAAATTTACAGTTGTGTCATATTCTCTCCATTTCTTTATGATGAATTTAACGGTGCTCCGCTAATATTCAAACCTTTGAAACCTTTGTATATGTTTCTCCTGATTAGTGCTTTTGAAGAACCTTTTCTCAGATTTGCTTTGAATGTTATTTGGTCTGATGAAGCTCTTGTTTGAAAATGCACTAACCAACTGTGGGACCTCTCACAGACAGGTGTATTTGAAATCATTTGAAACATCTTAATTGTACACAAGTGGATTCCAATCAAATAATTATGTGATCTATAAAGAGTTTTTTTAGGTGTGTCTTAACAAAAGGGTTGAATACTTATGGAATCAATTAAAGCTTTTTCTGAATTACAGGCAGTCCCCGGGTTACGAACATCTGGCTTACGGACAACTCGAACTTACGAACGGACTGGCATAAAGCCTATTATGTTAAAATTGTTTAGTTAAATACAATGGTTCGTAATAACGAACGCAGGCACTACTTTGTGATTCTCATAAAAACATTGCGCGGTTTCAGCGGTTCGTCGGCTCAAGGAACAGAGATCACCGTCCGTTATTTTAAGTCAGATCACGGTCCCGTTTTTCTCTTTCTCTTACCCTTACAACGATGCCTCCAAAGCATAAATCCGATGCAAGTGCTGGTGATGCATCAAAGAAAAGGAAAACAATCACCGTGGAAAGTAAAGTTGAAATAATAAAGAGATCGGAGAGAGGTGAAATGCCATCAGCCATTGGGAAACATTAGTCTACAGCCGGAACGATCGGAACAATTTTAAAAGACAAAGGGAGAATAATGGAACATGTGAAAGGCCATGCCCCGATGAATGCCACGATTATTACCAAGCAACGCAGTGGTTTAATTATTGATATGGAAAGGCTATTGATAATTTGGATAGAAGACCAAAATCAGCGTAATATGCCTATTAGCCTTTCTTTAGTGCAAGAAAAGGCTCGAAGCCTTTCTTTAATGTTTTTTTTACAGTACAGTACTGTATGTACATAGTTACTTTTATTATTACTGTATTATTATTATTAATATTACAGTATTATTATAGTATTATTATGTACTGAATGTTATGTTTAAGATGTTTTATTGTATTTGGAAGTTTGGAAGTGTTTTATATGTACAGAAAGGTAAAATAAATACTATACTAAGACAGACAGTTGACTAAGTGATGATTAATAAGAACTGTATGTACCTGTTCAGACTTACATACAAATTCGACTTAAAGACAGACTTAAGAACGGATCTCGTTCGTAACCCAGGGACTGCCTGTATTTACCAATAAAGCATTTTTTTCATTTTAACATTATTATTTCGTATTTTGATTAAATCAGTAGCAAGAAATCCCAATTCAATCTATTTTTATTCCATGTTATAACAAAATAAAACGTGGAAAAAGTTCAAGGCGGTGAATAGTTTTTATACCCACTGTATAAATCCTTTCTACCAGATGAGGCTAAGACCATTATCTCCCATAATCCCCCTGGACAGTCTCATACCTGGCTGGAGTCTCCAGTGCACGTCTCTGGTATATCACAGTCATTCACAGCCTCCCGGCATACCACTCCTCTCAGCTCGTACTTAAGAGGCACAATGCACCAGGTCAGTACAATACACATTAAAACTGTCACGCAACACTTCTTACTCAGACTCTCTTCAAATAAACTGTAATAACACTCTCCAGTCCTTGATTTGACTAATTTATTTTTAACAATAAGTTCAGAAGCAGCTCAAAAGTTGTGGCAGTCTCACATATATATATATATATATATATAGCTTTCCACAACTTCCCAAATATATTTACAGCACAAACCCTTCTTTCACTCTTTTAAATCATTATGACAAGCTGCAGCATTGCACAGGATGCAACTAATTTGCTCATTAAACAGTGTTCTTCGCTGTCCGGCTTGTATGGAACGTACTGGAGCAGCATTTGAGTTTCACCAAAGATGCAGTGAGAAAGCAGAGCCCTCACCCTGCAGCCCCGACAGCAGAGTCCATTGCTGCACATGGCATCGTGGGTCAGAGTGCACTTCTTACAGCAGGCACCCCCACTACGGGAACACTCCTGCGGGAACACAAGCGCATGTCCCACATGTTGAGTGAATGCACCCGACTCCCAAAGAGGCATCTCTCTATCTTTTCTCCACAAAGTTCTTGAACACTGGAGCCTTTGGAAATCCTGTACACAAATCAGTTCTTTCCCCAAACAGTCATTTTGATCTGCATGTAATAAAAACGGAATGGTTCAAGTCCTGCGCTTATCATACTTCTGTCCTGAATGAGTTTTGTTGCTTGAGCAATTCTCTTAATGCTCCTACAGAAGGCAGTGTTGCACCACAGAAGATCACTCACCACCTGTGATCCACAGTCACATTCCTCGCCAGTCTCCACAAAACCGTTCCCACATTCAGGGGGATCCAAAAGCTGAGGCGGAGGAAGGCAGAGAGACAGGGTGGAGGCACAGGGAGGGAGAGATAAATTAAGTGAAGGAGAGGGAAAATAAGCATACATATTTCCAAAAAAACATTTTTAAAGATATGCCTTGGAGACAAGGTAGAACACAAATATAACCTGGGTCTTATAAAATATAATGCCACAAAAGCCTCTCTCATAATGCACCTCTGTTCAAGATTTTACCACAGTCCGCATTTTCTCTCGAAAACTCACTTTCACGTGCCCTGTGCACACCCCTTCCCGCACTGTTTACCTTGATGGGCTTGTTGAAGAGGCAGCTGCCACCCCCCTGCAGCAGGAAGCGGATATACTCGTCCACGCTGCAGCGAGAGAACTTCCGGGGCAGATAGAAACTGGCGGACACAAGGAGACGTTTGGGGATTTTAGACTGCAAGCTCTCTGTCAAAGCAGCTCCTCTGACCTTTTGAGATTGGAGCTTATGTGGGATTTGCCTCAAGCCAGTCTCCCATCATTGAATCATCTGATCAGAATACCAGTTCAGAAAGGCATTTAATACCAGTTCAGCTCAAAATATGTCAGTGTGATACAGGTAACTGCCAAAATTAAGGAAACACCAACATAAAGTGCCTTAATAGGGGGCCCCACTATTAAGGCAATTGGCTGTCCACCCCCAGGAGGAGGGGGGGAGGGAAGCCGACAAATGCGGCTATGTGTGTTGGGGTTACGGGCAACAGTTTGGTGAGTTCCGTCATTGAGGCGGCAGTTCGGCGTCTTTGTCACTGCCAGTCCAGGGTTGAGGTGGCAAGCTCACAGTACGACATAAAGGGGTAGCTGAATTAGAAGAGGGTGACCACAAAATTGGGAGAAAAATGAGAAAAAAAGATAAATAAATTCATTTAAAAGTGTCTTAATAGTGTGTTGGGCCACCATGATTCATAGATTATACAAGTGTCTGAAACTCTAATGGAGGGATGCACTATTCTTTCACAAGAAATGACATCATTTGGTGTTTTACTGATGGTGATGGAAAACACTGTCTCAGGTGCTGCACAGGATATAGGTGATCACTCAGAATGGCTTTGTATTTATTGGTGTTTACCTTAACCTCTACGGGGTTTAGTGGACCTAAACCTAGACCTAAACCTAGACCTAAACCATGCCAGCAAAATGCACCCCACATCATAACAGAGATGCCAGAACCCTTCACTATGGGAAACAAGCACTCTAGCCTGTAGGTTTCTTTTGGTGTGTGCCACACATGCACT
The DNA here is from genome assembly GCA_029706075.1 of Aldrovandia affinis. Lineage (NCBI taxonomy): Eukaryota > Metazoa > Chordata > Actinopteri > Notacanthiformes > Halosauridae > Aldrovandia > Aldrovandia affinis. Next base: position 5,121,000 of record JAINUG010000013.1, on the reverse strand, counting down.
CATCCACTTGTTGAGAACAGGGTCCATATGACTTTTTTCCCACTGCTCAGTTGACCATGCCAACATCACCTTACCGCCACTGTTACTTGTGAAACATCAGTTGAGCAGTCTTCGTCAGTGAAGCTCCTGCCACACGTTCCCAAACATTCACCCGTTTCAAAGTCTTATTCTAGCCATGGTAGCCAAATTAATGGGCAACTGGGCCTGCCCAGCATGTTTATACATAACCCAAAGCATGATGGGATGTTAGTTGCTCAATTAACTCAGGAACCACAGCTGCGTGGAAGCACCTGCTTTCAATATACTTTGAAACCTTCATTTACTCAAGTGTTTCCTTTATTTGAGCAGTTGCCTGTATATCAGGAGAGTGTTTTTAGTCATCTTGATGCATGATCGATAAAGGTCTCTGACAAAAAGTGTCTAAGTGAGTAAAGATTATTCCCCGCCAGTAGCACAGAGTGACTCATGCTCCATATATGGCCTTACCCTGTGTCCTCCATGATACAGCCCAGCCACGGGTCCGGACACTTACAGTCCCCTGCGGGACAAGGAGAGAGCAGGAGAGGTCACATGACAGTCAAGGTTCTTTTACAGTGCTTCTCAAATCAGCAGATTCTTGAAATAACCCAGGCACAATCTGTACTAAACAATTTCACCTAAATGTGTGCAATCCGAAAAGCAGAGTGCATCCTGATTGAGCAAGACAGTCTTTTTTTTATTTTTTTTAATACATTTATTTCTGATTTTTCCCCCGTTTTCTCCCAATTTAGTAGCCAATTATACCCTCTAGGCACAATCTGTTCCTGGACTAAACGGAGATCTTCCACGGACTCCAAACCTTCTCCTCGGCGGACTCGTGCAGGCGGACAGCCAAATGCCGCCTCCGATCGGGCTGAACCAGGGCAGAAACACGGGTTTCGATCATCCTGACTTGAGCCAAGCCCCAGCAAGACAGTCTTTAAGAAACATGATGCAGGGTGATCTTAAACCCTGGTTCCAAAATTGTGGGACTGAGCAGAATGTGAAGGTTGAGAGGGGTTGAGGCGACTCGCCTTTGAAATGCATTAAAAACTGTACATTAGATTGGGTACAGTAACTATTTGCTGTGCTGTATTTAATTGTGCTACAGATGTTTCTTTAATTAAAAAGAACATGCTGAAAAAAAACATTTCATACTAGTTCTCACTAGTGTGGTACAAAATATTAGCTCCTTAGATGGGCTGGAAAAGTATGGGAACTAATAATTGAGAACTAACTCCATTGAGTGAAATTTATGTCTCAGTTTGATCTCCGTGATGATCACACTGCTAGTCACTTCCGTGAGGTAACGTAGGCTACGATGGAATAAGAACTAGTTCCCCTTCTGCCTGTCCAGACCTGATCTGACCCCCTGCTCAATTGTACGTGCCGCTTTATTAATGCCCGTTTGTTTGCGCTCAGAGGGAGCGCCCATGCTGCGACTGTGACACCTGGCTGCCCTTCAATTATTGATGGCCACCGACACCTCGCTTTCTCCTCTCCCTCGCTGGAGTGGGCGCGATGGGTGAGCGCCGGGTAATTAAAACAGACAGGGTTTGTGTCGGTGTCTGAGGTTTTCCGCGGACTAGAGGACTGCGAGGATGGAGCAGCCGCTGCTGTGGCTGCATAGGAGGGACATGTCTGTAGACAGAGCTCTGCGTGCGAAGGGGGGTGAGCACAAAGTGGCACCTACATTCATGGTATAGGAATATACTTTATTAGCCATGAATGAAGCCATTTACACAAATGTAATTGGAATTTGTCTTTTCGCATATCTCTCCTAGATACACACACACACACAGACCACTATATGTATGTATTCCATCAAAGAGGTCCGACTGCAGGGTCAGCCATAGTTTAGGGGTTCAGTGTCTTGCTCAAGGGCACTTTGGCAGTGAAGTGAACTATATAAATTTCACTCACATCCTACCTTATGTTCGCTGGTTTCTTTAGATGCATCAGGATAAAAAAGCGTCTGCTAAATGACATATATTATCAGGTGCAAAAGCATCAAAAATTTGCATATTTAAAGCAGCTTGTATTGGTTTTTAACATGTAGTGGCTTGTAAACTGGAAATAGAAAAGGCTAAGGTCTTACCTGTAAACCAATCATTGCTCTGAACCGGTTTTCATTTATTTTACTTAATTAACAAGCATGGCAATTAATAATAATCCATGGCCGATGGCAATTAATGCCATTTCTCTTAATGGTCTCATGTGGTATCGGTATCATTATCCTTCTTCATGTGAGTTCAATTTACTGAAATTGATGTAATTATAACAAACAGATGCACTTTTAACTTATATTAGTAAATCACTTTGTGTTCAAAGCACAATAAAGGCTCGCAAACCAACAGGAAATCAATGCATTTTAAAGAGAATTTACATTTACGTTGACATTTCAAGCATATCCAGAGCGACTTGATGTGCATTAATACATGGTAAGAACAATCATATTTTGCGCAAGAGATCAGTGCAGTAATACAGTGATAGACATCGTTGTTAGCAGATGCATACCATACCTGTAACACTGGGAAAGAAAAGGTTAGTACATTTTGTTTTGAAGAGTAAACAAGTACACATGTACAAAAAGTATTGAACAAGTAGGCAGTGGTGATGAAAATGAGCTAGATGTACAGAATTCAGTGGTAGTGGAGTCTGAAAAGGTGGGTTTTGGTTTTGATTGCAAGTGATTTTGCGGTCCTGACCAAGATCAGCCGACCACCGAGGGGTCAGGACAGAGAGGAGGTGAGACCGTGAGGAGCAGCTGCCAGGCACCCGGAGGGATGGGACAGTCAGTTTGCCAGAGGAGGCGGAGCGGAGGGGTCTGGCTGGGGTGTAGGGTGTGAAGAGTGTCTGGAGGTAAGAGGGAGCAGTTCCTCTAGCCGCTTGATAAGCCAGCACGAGTGATTTGAATCTGATGCATGCTGCGATGGGGAGCCAGTGCAGAGAGGTGTGACATGGGCATTTACACTGCAGATTAACTAATCATTAACTCATCTTTATGCCTTAAACTTAACTTGGTTTCAGGCTCAGAGAAGGAAAAGCACATTTATATGTTCAAATAATCCTTGGATATGGACAAATGCTGCACAATTTAGAGATTAAAAATATGCAACCAAAAGATACAATTGAGAAAGAAAATGAATTGCTGTGGAATATTCATATAATTGTAAAAAGGATTTGAGCCAATTATACCATCTATTTCTTTTAATTTTACCCTCCCCAACGAGCTTGCCGCCCGCCTCCACGGGACAAGCTAATAGCTCAAAGCAATGATCTGCCTCTTCCGAGACTGGACTCGCCCAACTATGTTTACCAGGTCGCCTTACCGCTCCTCAGCGTGCTCCTGCCGGCTCTCCCTCTCCCCTTCCCCTGGGGCGGACAGCCAAATGCCGCCCCTGATTGGGGCTCCGGACCAATTGCCGGACTGGTGCAGCCGGGTTTCAAACCGCGGCTGCAGTGGGCAACTTGAATTCCGGGCGAATGCTTAGACCGTTACGCCGCCCGAGGCCCCTGCTGTGCCATATTACATTTTTGCATATATTGTCTTTTGTCCTTATTGTAGTATGAATGCAATAGTATCTACATATTTTTTGCAGATATAGTCATTAATCAAGGTATAATGAAAGAAAATACATTTTTATCTGTAACTTCCTGTTCAGCTTACTAAAACTACAACAATGCAAAAACCACAGAATACAGTCTGGAAAAATGAGGCAGTGGGAACATAATAAAATAATGGATTTATCTCCATCCTGTGTATAATTGAAGTAAATATTGATATTGTCATTGTGATGTATAGGGCTTAATGCATCCAGGATGACCTTGTGCACATGGCATGTATTGCAACAAACTAAATACGAATTCATAAAAAAGAACGCAAATGAAGCTATCCATTTCCTGTTCCCAATTCTTCATGGCTCCCTTTCTCAAATGCTTTTGGGAGAATCACGATGAATTGTCTTGTGATTATGGAATTCCTTGTTTTTCCATTTAATGGAGTGGTTTCAAGTATTTAGGCTTGCATGGCTAAAAGGGTTTAGTGGTGATCACTCATTACGTGGGTCACTATGACTGGTTTGATCAACAAAATACAAAATACTTTCCCCTTTCCCCTGCAATGCACTTCAAAGGTACGTGAAACATTTATGCAGCACCCATCAGCATGAAGAGGGTGACTGCTGTTAATGGACAAAGCAGCGACGGGCGTTCCTTTCCAGAGCAGTCGGCTCAGATGACTAATCATCTAATGGAGAACTCTAATTACAGCCACTTTGCATGGAAGAGCACCCATGTGAAGAACTCCCAACCCCCCTCTCCGTCAGGCTGCGCTGGAACTCAGGATCAGGAGGTGGAGGCTGGGGGAGGGGAGCAGGGTAGGGGGTTGAGGGTCATACCTGCTGCCATGTGCTCCTTGTTCCACATCATGCCGATGTTCTGACCCAGACTCTGGCACAGCGTGATGGCCATTGGACCCACATTCCCATGCTATAATACACACACACACACACACACACACACACACACACACACACACACACACACACACACACACAAGTGTCTTCGTGACAAAGGCCTCATGAAACACTGTATAAATGCCGTATATTATATTATTATATTAATTTGAAGGAGATCGATGGACAGTTTTGTGTGAGGTGTGTAGTGTGTGTGTCAGAATGGGTGGCTAACAGGATTGTGTCAACTCAGCAGGTCTATGGGTCAGTAGGGCCCGACAAAGAGGGCCGTGTCACAAATCTGTGAACACAAGCCCCAGCGATCAATGGGAGAAAAGTTTGTTGGCTGGGCCTTGACGTGAAGCGGAAGCTCCTCACCTCATTAACACCGCCTCCCCGGGTGAGAGAGCAGATGCCCCCAATGTAGGCTGTCCCACTGCGGCTGCTGTGGAAGGTGCGCCCCCTGGTGGAGAGCAGAGAAAGTCACAGCAACATCAGTGCAGAGTAACTGACAGTTTCTTCCACAGGGACTCGCACAAGTAGTCACTCACGCCCCAACGCTGTACTCTCTACGTCTTTCTCATCCTGCCAGTGTTCTCCCCCCCTTCCCACTCCCCAGGCACAGGAACACCTACGAGAAGAGGTGAGCTGCATCGCTGTGCTCCTTGATGTTTTCTTTCCTGTATTTCATGAAGTCGCGCAGGGTCAGCAGAGGGTCATCACCCACGGAGACCATATTCTGTGATGACCACGTTTCCATGGCAACCAGAACGATCCTGGTGTTCAGCTGTTCCTTGTAGATCTAGAATCAGCCACAATAAAAACAATGATGGAAATGTTGGCAAGACCAAAGACCTTTTTAAAACATTTTTTTTTTACTGTTGCTTACATGTGTACATCAACCACATCCATAATAAAAAAATCATACCACTTGTGCTCAAGGCCAGGACATTTCTCTCTGTTCAAATCAACCCTCTCCCTAGTTGGAACTTACACAATATCTGTTTCAATTTCACAAAGATGGATATCGAATTCTAATTCCAAACATATTCACACTCCACACATATACATTGTAGGTTTCAATACTATACTTGAATCAGGATTGACAACTAACTTCGACTTAAAATCAGGAACTGAAAAGATTAGATTTTCAGCTAAAAGCAGCAAGAAGGGTAAAGAAGAGTGTGTCCTCACCGCATCTGCCATGTTAACCACAGATTTGGCAAAGTTCCTGGTCTGGGAGGTCGACTTTCGCAGACGCAAATACTGCAGACATGCAGAAATATGGACAGAAATAATGAAGCATGCAGATTTACTGTAAAGAGACATACATTGATGAATAGTAAATACATACATAACAAATTAATGTCTTCTGTTCATTTATGTGGTGGTTGAGGTGAGGTTCCGCTCTTCACTGTAAAACACTTTCACGAGATGAAAGGCACTATATAAATGCAACCCGTTATCAATGATCTAATATCAGTAAATCAAAGGAACATGCTGAAGGTCTTGTGTTTTTTAATGAGAAAAATGTGGTAGATTCAATGTGGAACTGATGCATAATGGTTAAACTCCTAGGAAAGGTTTGTTCCAAATCAAAGGACACAACGACCATCTTTCATGAAGACAAACAACTTGTGTAGCTCTGCTAAGCAGACCTCAAGATGAAGGTCCATTGACTGGGGGCTATGCTATACCACTCAACTGTCAGAAATGGAAACAGCAGCAACTCACCAAATCATGGTCGTTGACCACCATCAGCTCAATATACTTTGTCTCGCTCTGGACCGTGGGCTGGGCCCGACGCACCTATAGGGAAGCAAGGGGGATGGTTGGGGGTGAGCAAATTTTGGTGTTTTTCCCTCGTGAGGGTACAAAATGTAACAAAATCTGTAAAACTGGAAAACAAAATGTCATCCAATATAATTCTAACATAATTCTTCACCTGCTCTCAGCACCACTACATTTCATGGACGTTTACAATGCACTGCTTATATTGAATTTGGCCTGTAAAACATTGGATCTCATTCATGAACAGTGAATAATAGTCGTATTATTTGTAATAATATTAACCTACTTTATAACACAACATAATTTTGTGCTCATTCTCTAAAGTCTGCATTCTTATGTTGTTGATAGTGTTATATATTTTGTCGTGTGTATTTTAAGGCTGAGACATTTATCAAAAAATCTATAGTTATGGATACCTTATTGTTTTCAATATTTGTGTGTCATAAATTATTTTCTAAATACAGTATATGCTCTGCTGCACGCATAACACTCTGAACAGTCCTTTTCGGCACAATTACAGGTAACCAGCTATTTCTTCTGAGACAAGCAAAAACTCTGACCTATAAACTAATGTAATGGTGTGAAGTGAATGCAGTTTAGCTTAAAAATTAGGTTAAACATTTTCTTGCCAGTTTTCTTTACGCTGTTCAATTAGTGTTCACTTTGGTCTTTGTGCAAAATGGGTAGCTAGCTACCCATATTAACAAGTACACATACAAGTTAGCTAACTGGCTCTTCTGTGTGTTAGTATCCAACATGAGTTTCAGAATTGTGATAAGAATTATACATATGGACAGACGAAAGAAGCAAATAGCTCTGCATTGTAACCACAACATTTATTCATACAATTTCAATTAGTGAATCCATTCGCTAGGCATTCATATCCATTTTTGTCAACGCTGCTATAACGTTACTTACACACTTTTCTAAAAGACAGTTAAACCCTCAGGAAGTAAGAACATAAGAATGTAAGAATACACAAGAAAGTCCATCTAGGCTTGCCATGTCCTAATCTATCCAGTACTGCATCAAGCCTGGACCTGGCAAGCTGTTCTAGGCATTGACAACTCTCTGTGTAAAAATACTTCCTAATATCTGTGCAGAATTTATCTCTAACGAATTTCCACCTGTGTCCTCTTGTTCTGCTAACCAAATTTATCTTAAAGATTCTTTGTTAGTTCACTTTGTTAATCCCTTTTAGGAATTTAAAAATGACAATCAAATCCCCCTAAGTCTCTGTTTGCTAAGCTTAAATAGATTGAGTGCCTTAAGTCTATCCTCATAACTTTGACCTTTTATACAAGGTACCAATTTAGTTGCCCTTCTTTTCACTTTTTCCAAGAGCTTTTATATCTTTGTTGTAGTGTGGTGCCCAGAACTACACACAGTACAGTGAGGTCTGACATAGGCATTATGTAACATTAATATAACCTCCTTTGATTTATAATGAATACTTTTTGCTATATATCCCAGCATCCTGTTGGCCTTTTTCACTGCTGTAGCACACTGCTTAGATGCAGATAGACTTTTTCAAATTGAACACTTACTAAATGTTCTCCTCCCATGAAAATACTCATCTTATATTTTTATTTCCTACATGCATATCTTTATGCAAGACTTTCAGATTTATAATGTAATTTCTCACACATACAAGTTTGATGCAATAAAATAAAAGAATATAGGTATTATCAATAATTTCCAGTGAATTTATGGCTTATCACCCCAGCCTTAATTCACAGTAAGCTCCCCACTTCTTTTAAGAAATTAGCCTGCAAAAATTTGGAATTTATTCAGCAATAAACAAATAATTAAGCTGCTGCCTTGACTTATGGTCAGCAGTTTGCCTACATTCAATTGCCTTGCATGCAATTTTAATAGCTTAATTTGTATTGAGACCAGTTAGTTTAAGAAAAATTTACTTAAAAAAACGTGTGACAATGATGTGCTTGGCATTGCTGGAAGATCTAGTAGGCCGCGATTTGAGAAGCAAGTGCATCTTTAGAGATCGGCAAGACATATTTGCAGAAAATGACGAATGGCTTATAATACGTTGTCGATTGCCAAGAGAAAGTATTCTTTCTTTTACCTTTTATGTTTGCTTTGACTTCGAGTCTTGGCTATGCGATTGTGAAACCAGAAGAGCCTTATATGGGTTTTATGGGCATGTATTATGCAAATGATAAGTTACATGCATACGCATGTCACATAAGAATGAAATTGAATGATGCGCACGTTTTATGAATCCAGCCAGACTTTTGCGTGAGAACATTTTCTACACACAAAATATGCAGGCTTATACCAACACATTAGTGAATGAGACCCATTGAGGAAAAACCATGCAATGTGTCGCACCTGTCTCTTTGAGCGTCGGAGCCCCTCTGTGAAATCGGGCTCCTCCTCCAACTCGAAGGAGACGTCACTGTCACCATTGGTGTTAGTGTTAGTGTTACTGTCGCTGCTGTTCTGCAGGCAGCCTGAGAGCACGGGGGGAGAAAAATCCATTCGCATCAGTTTCATCAATCAATACCAAGAGTGTATTTTTATACAACGATCTGTAGGGGAAATCGATAACCTTCAGACAGGGTGAGGACAAAGAGAGTGGAGGAGGAAAGAATAGACAGAGCAGAAAGAAAACTGTGTGCAAGAAGAGAACGACGGTGGGAAACGGGGGACAGGAGACGGAATAGACAGATGAGCCGGAGGAGGAGGAAAGGATGGGGAGAGCACGAGGCAGATAACAGGAGCTAAAAAGGACAGAAAACTGAGAGGAAAGGAGGCTATTTAAAAACAGGAGCCGGGAGAACAGAGGTGAACATGAGGGCGGAGGAGAGGAACTGAGAATAAATACAGAGAAAGGCGGAGAGGCCTGTAGATGAAAGGACTGGAGGAGAGAGTAATGGGGGGGGGATCAGAGGACAAGTTCACACCTGGACACACTGGCGTCAGCTCCAGTTTGGGCATCCTGCACACCACATGGGCGTTCTCTTCCTAAACAAGAGACGCACAATACAAAGCAACAACATCACTACACTATTGATGTCAAGTTGAAACTGAATTTGTCTTTGAAATTTAACTTTTCTATAACTTTTATAAAAACCTTTTTTTTACAATTTTGGCATGTAACTGTTCTGTTTTACTGTAACAATTAGCTTGATCATAAACATAACCATACTATCTTGTCTTATTTTGCGATCGTTTGCACTCTCGTGCTTCTTTTACTAAGCTCTTGTAAGTACATGCAATCTTACAGCCAATGATAACTGCAGAATGTTTTTGATCTGATCAGTTCTGATCAATTTAATCAGATAAATACAGGTAACTGCCAAAATAAAGGAAACACTTGAGTAAATGAAGGGTTCTGGTGGCTCTGTTATGGTGTGCGGTGCATTTTCCTGTCATGCTTTAGGTCCTCTCAACCCTTTAGATGGCAAGGTAAACACCAATATATACAAAGCCATTTTGAGTGATCACCTTCATACTATGGTGAAGCATCTCTGTCTTGATGGGAGTGTTCTGTTCCAGGATGACAATACCCCCATACACAGGGCACAAGTGGCCACTGAATGGCTTAATGAGCATGAAAATGATGCAAGCCATATTGCACGGCCATCTCAGTCACCAGGTCTCAACCTTATGGGAGATTCTGGAACATAAAAATATGGAATTTCTCACAGAAGAATGATGTTGCATCCCTCGAATAGAGTTCTAGACACTTGTAGAATCCATGCCAAGGCGCATTAAAGCTGTTTTGGTGGCTCATGGTGGCCCAACACCCTATTAAGATATTTTATGTTGGTCTTTCATTTATTTTGGCAGTTACCTGTACATCGAAACATTACAATACCAATTAAAGTATTAAACAGAATCAATCAGAAATCATATTCAAGAGTTAATGCAAAAACAAAGCATATATTTTCCTCGCTGGCAGAGGCAGTGGCAGTGAACTGAGAGACAACTTGAATGTAAGTTTAATACTTTATGAAAATGGCCCATCTGGGCCTATGGGGAAGGACTAGGGGGAGTGGTGAGGATCAGATGAGATGGAGAGAGGTTTCATCGATCCATCTCTCATGCCAGTGTAATGGAGCTCTGGTTATATTACCATGACTCTTAATGGAAAACTGTTCAGCCTTTTCCACCCCACCCTCTCAGCCACAACTGCCCTCTGATATAAAATGCATGACCGGGCACATAGAAATAGAATGATTACAATGGTCCAACCCATTTAAACCTACAATCAAATGCAGTTTCTCCACCCAAGTAAGCTGGTTAACAATATTTAAAAAAACTGTTTCCTTTCTTTGTTCGAACAAAGACTGACAACATTTGTACCAACAATATATTTATTTTACAAATTATTTATTCAAGGTAAACACCTAACAATATATTTGAAATCCATAAATATTCATTTAACAGCTCAATCAATTATTTTTAATCAATTAGGTCATTTTTAATATAAGCTATTAAACAGAGTGGGTCCCCCAGATCACAGTTAATGTACGCAAGAACTGGGCAGCCATATTTCATAGCATGTAGGCTAATCAGAATCTTTGCACAAATTCAAATAAATCTAGGCATTCTCTGTCTATGGTAGAGGACATACAGTGGAACACATCACGAGATACCAGAATTACTGCAATCCTTCCTGTCACCACTAAAACCTTGTGGTCACTGTTTAAAGACTTACAGGGATGGCTGGACTTATAAATATGCATGAGCCAGCAGGCTTGTAAAGTATTTTAGTTCTTAATGATTGGTTATCACAAACAATCCTGCTCATATTCATACTGATTACAATCATAAGCAAAAAAGTAAGTGTCCCGCTGCTGATTAATATTACATCGCCTACCTCCTTTAGGTCACGTACACTGTAATGATGCATATAGATGAGTAAGCATACAATGTAAAGCATATAGAGTTATATACAGACTGATACAGCATCTCTTGGTGGGTGATTCAGGATTCCGGGTAGAATTAGTGCCAGTGCTCTTGCAGTAAATCCCCTGACTGTGGTTCAATTTGGTTCTATTTGTAAAAGCCCAGTTTGAACAGTACTCTGTGGAAAGGTTCACTGCCCACTCACTCCACTCCCCGCCAAAACCATCGCATTAGACATCTCATCATCAGGATTCTGCTGGATTATATATCAACTTACTTTCCATACGGCAATAGGGAGATAGAGTGACATGCTGCAGTGCCAGAGAGAGAGAGTGACAGAAAGAGAGAGATAGAGACTTGCATACGTAGCTGGCTTGCTAGTTGAGCCATTTGCAATACTGGCAATAACCAGTCAGGGTTCAGAGCATTACAAAGGTTACCCCTGCCTCCTCTATTAGCTCAATATAGCAGCAGCATGTACCTGGACACTGTTATTTGTTTCAAGATACTGTAAATAAAAATAAATAAAAATAAATGTGTTAGTGTGTGTGTGTGCACATGAATGTGTACTTTATGCATGTGTGTGTGTGTGTGTGTATGCCCGCATGTATATAATATATGTGCGAGTGTGTGCATGTCTGTGTTTGTAGGCCTACATGTGCTCATGTACATGTGCGTATGTGAGCGTGCGCATGTCTGTGTGTGTACCTGTGTAAGTTTGTGTGTGTGTGCCAAAGGTGGCAAGCTGATGATTAATTCAACAGACCACTATTCTGTGCACGGGTCACTGTCCTGCTGGCCCGAGGACAGTGACACTCCCCCACTCCGGCACCCCTTTGTACCCAAACACACACCACCCGACCAACCACCAGGCCGCTATCAGCAGCACTGCCCCAACACAGTGTGGCAGTGCTGCTGCCCTGCAACTTTCACCAAGCCTGGTGTCCAATAACAGCTCATCTGCTCAGGTGGAGAGAGCTACAGTCGCTCTGTCCTCTGGATACAGAGTCATATAATAATACCTCCAGGCATCATTAGAATATGGGTATAATGTTACCCCCTCTTCCACCTGGTCACTACCACTGTGAAGTGCAGCTGTGTCATAATACCCCCATCCCCCCGTCACCCCCGTCCCCTATACAGGCGTACAGTAACAACACAAACACCCCCATGCCCCATTATTACACCACAACTCACCTGATCGCTCCCATCGAGAACTGGCTCAATCCCGTAGGAGAAGTTCCCATCGGAGAACATACCTCTGTAGGTGGAGAGGGAGAAACAGAGGAGAGGAGACATGGCGAGTCGTGGTCAGATCCGACAGAAGGGCTCAACGCTGCTCTGGTAACCACATGGCATTGTGATGTCGATCACAGCCTTCCAGGGCACTGCCCCAGTGGGCATGCAGAGTAAACAAGCGGAGGGCAGGGGATTCTCACCGTAGGCCATGGCAAGTGGAGAGGGCGACCCAGGAGCCTGGCAAACCCCGGACATTCCCATGATAATAGCAGTGCTCACCTCCCTGTGAACGCAAAGAGCAGGAGCCATGTCAATCCAACTTTCCCTAAGGATACAGTGCTGTACAGCGTAATCCTCTCCTGATAAAACATGTCCCACAGCCCCTCTGGGCACCATTCACACATATACACCAATACGTGCCTATACCCACATACACCCACCAATACCCATCTGAACCCAACACACCCACACACATACACATCCACCGATACACCCACCAATACCCACCTACACCTCCACATATACACCCACCAACACCCACCTACACCTCCACATATACACCCACCAACACCCATCTGAACCCAACACACCCACACTCCTACACCCAACACACCTACACCCAACACACCCACACACATACACATCCACCAATACACCCACCAATATCAACTTACACCGAGCAGCACCCACTCACACATTCATACTTACATCCACATCCACCACCATTCAACAGAAATCTATACATACACCCAAAACACCCAAACATCCACCTACACATACACCCATATACACACCCACACACAGATACACACAATAGACACGCATACAAAAGTACATTATAAAAACATGGGTCTACAAAACGCATCCCTGAACTGCGCAGACAGAATATAGTGCCTCTACTGAACACCAGGCTCAGTAACAATCCCTTTCATTAACAACAAAGCTACTTAAGTTCTGTCTTTTAGGGCCACAATCCAGCTAGCTTTCCTGCCCTTTATAAAGCACTAGCAAGCTGAGGACTGGGGAAGGAAGCCACATTGATTTTTCCAACACAATGATTAGTAATTGGCTGGAAGGAAAGCTTGCAGACAGGACCCAGGTTGACCTGCTCAGAACTAAAGTATTTACAAATCGCAATAAACCTCAACACAGCAACGCAATAAATGGACCTAGTTCATCATACCTTTGGTGTGTGAAGGACAACCTGAGCACTGAATCATGGTTCACCACAGTGCATGTGCATTTTGTGAGTCAAACGGCCTGAGTCAGGTATAAGTATCACACGGGCAGTAATGAATATACCCAAAAGAAGCAGGCATGCTACCCGAGCCTCCACACATGGAACAATCACACAAAAACCAATCCCAGGAACAGGAGACACACATGTCAGCTCACTTCTCTTGTCAGCCTAATGATGTCGGAGTGCTTCCGGTCTGTTCTGACTCCATCGGACTTGCATGGCAAATGGCACGCCAAATGTAACTCAAACCTGACAGTCTTTGTCATAAATGAGAAAGATAAGCTTGATAAACCTTACCAAAAAGATGATGGGCATGGTATGTTTGAAGTATTTTCTGTAAGAATACATTTTCTGCACAGTATCTCAATGTTTCTGAAAAGCAGTTAATAAAATATCTTCCATATGTTTTTTTTCATCCATGCGAGAAACCGATAATCAACTTTGAAATGCGCCCAATGCGTGCAGTCTCAACATAAACCTGTCTCTGGACTGAGGTGGCGTTCCCGATAGTTCTCCAATATAAATTGTGTTGCCGGCAACTGACAATCTGTGTATGTGAATGACCCTACTGTGCGTCGCATGCCAGAGCCAGCCCTTGGGCCATGTCTTTTTCTTTTTCAGGATGGAGTTGAGATGGAGCTGTTCAGTGAAATGAGTTTCAACAATAATATGAGCTTTTCAGGCTTCAGGAGGGGGCATTCATGTCCGCTCCATCCCTATCAAAAAAAGTTATAGTGGAACAGCAAGGAAGGATTCGATGACATATAGGCAAGGGTCCACCTGACCTTACTCTGCATAATTTTGGTGCATAAAATTACAAATAACTTTGACTAATATGTTTTATACTGCCCTAACAGCCCTATGCAGAAAAGATAGAATGCATATTCGATCCAGGAGACATTTGATCAAATGTATGCACATTGTAACACTGTTTCTTTCAATACCCTATTTTTCATTTTGATGACGCTAAAATGAAAAGGAATGTCTTGCATTCGTTTAGGAGGGTCAGGCATTTCTTTCTGCCAGATTTGTACGAGCGCCTTCAGGTTTCTGGGGCTGTTCCCTTGAGTATGAACCACAGATTCAGGACTTTATACAGTGCACCCTGATTGTAGGAATAGCATGAAACGAAAAGGAAAAATAAATTATTAGGTGGCATTGAGAGATTGTGCACTGTATGAATACTTCATGTTCTGACTGACCCAAAAAGCTCTACAAATGGAGTGCTTCATTATTACATTTTGAGTGTTTAAACAGCATTTGAATAGGAATGAATCAATCCTGCATTTCTTCCAACACTACATCCGGGTTATTCCTACACCTGATATGCTTACAGGAGGTTGCACAAATCATTACAAGGTGTGACTACATTTGATCATTAAATTTTTGTAAAACATGTAATTATTTAAAAACATGTGTTGTTAAAAACAAGAGTGGTATTATAAAAACATACATAATAATTTCATTTTTTCAAAACGAAAAATAAAAATACCGTTGTATTTCTTCTGCTAAATCATCAAAATCATATTTTTTTCTTACAATTTATCAAGGATATGAATACATTTGAAAGCCACCATATTTCAACCAAACACTGGGGGTTGTTTTTGCATGAGCTTACAGTAAATATGTCTTAATTTTTCATTTCTTGCCTTTATGTAGTGGAGCCACTTAGGCTACGCGCAGGCTTTTAAATGAGAAATGCAGAGCACTTATCTACGCTGAAATAAATAAATAAAGTCAGAGATTACAAGGGTAAGTGGAAGAAATCAGATTGCATCACACTGGGCCGTTAGCAGATGAGTATCGGGTGTCCTTTCTGCAACGTTCCTGCAACTGCTCTTTGCGTAATGTGCACTAGCACTCACACACACACACACACACACACACACACACACACACACACACACACACACACACACACACACACAAACACACAAACACAAACACACACACACACAAACACACACAAACAAACAAACACAAACGACATACAGTCTCATTCTCAGACAAGCAGAACAAAATGCAGTGCAGTCTCCTTCAGTCCACAAAGGCTTAGGTTGAGGGCACAGTACTACTGAAGGTGAAGTGACTGTGCAGTCTTATGCTGAGTAAGCGCTGCTGATTCGATCTGTCACCTTCGCAGTGCACCTGAGGCCCGTTGAGCCGGGGTGCATTACAGTCCCTGGAGATGAGGGGTCAGGATCAGATAAGCTGTTACACTAGTCAGCGCCGGCACAAAGATAAGACAACAGGAGTTCGGACCTCTTCGCTGTGGACAAAGCTCGAACTCCCTGTGTGTGGACATGTTTGAGGGAAAACAAGGGTGTGTCCGTGCTCTGTGCACCCATGTAATTAGTTGTGTGAATATGCGAGTGTGTCTCGGTACGTGTGTGCGGGCTCCCAGGAGACTATTACATAACGTCTTCGTTTCAAGCCAGTTCAGCTCTCCACACAGCAGCAAGGGCCCAGGGAGCATCTTCCAACACACAGAGTCTGCCAGGGACCATCTGCAAATACATCTACTCTCCTTTTAATGGAGGTGCTCGGATACTGCATTAAAGAACAACACCTAAGTTACAATGATATGCCAACATAGTTGTTTTTGGAAGAGCATATTATTCTCGCATACCATCCACTAGCTAGTAAAGGGCCTTTAACAAAGACTACATTAAATGTGATGTTGCATCTTAGCACATGGGAATTTCACACTGTATTCACTTTACACCTGTACACATGGACCTCTAGTGGAGAAGCTCTCAGGGTGAAAAGCAAGATATAATGCCAAACCATTTTCTGTTATCTACAGTGCCTGTAATCAGGACAGCAGTACCAAAACTACTCTATAGTTCTGCTCTCTCTCTCCCACTTCTCCCTCGTGTCCTGTGAGTGACCCACTTGTGTTCTCTGCTTAACACTGAAAACTACTGCTTGGGCTTGTTTGAATAAATAAAGCAGATGCCCTTGACTCAGAATAGGGGATGTCTCTGTATATGAGTCAGAGCTGGACTCACTGGAAACTGGTCTGTCCCAGAGTGAAAATGTGGATAGATCGGCCAGTAAACAATGCTGCGCACCATGCAGCTCAAACAGGACACCTTGGGATTGAGCCTGTGCTGCCGTGATCGCACCCTGCCACTCTCCTTCAACGGAGGAACAGCTATTCCTGTCCAAAGGAACAGGACACCCTCCCCATTCCCTCTCTACATCCATCTCTATCAGTCATCATCCCTCTGACCCTCTGACTCTCTCTCTCTCTCTCTCTCACACCCTCCCCATTTCCTCTCTGTATGCATCTCTCTCAGTCATCATCCCTCTTCCCCCCCCCGTCTCTCTCACACCCTCACCAATTCCTCTCTGTCTCAATCTCTCTCTCTGTGTTGTCAGCTCTCTCAGTCCTCACATTGGTCTGTCTGCCTCTCTCTCACTCCTTGTCACTATATTCCACACATATATTTCCCTGGCCTCCCATCTCCTGTGTACTCTCATTCCCCTTCCCACTGTGCAGCTTCATCGAGATGCTAACGGAACGGTGGGCCACGTATGTAGCAAAAGTGATTCATAGACAGAGACCAATAAAAGGAGACAAGAAAATATATGGCTGGGTCAATAAAATGTAATGAATCAAGACCGTACTGGGAAATGTTGGGTCGGGTGCGGTTTCTCCGAGCTGCAGGATCACCCCAAAGCTGCTGCAGCACAGAACTGTTGACGATTACTCCCTTTTAGCATTCCGCTCCTGCCTTTGATTATGCCACTTTATTCTTTTTTCCCCCTTGCTCTGTTTTTCCTTCCCTCTCCTCCACCGACGGCTGAGTGACAGGACTGCGCCAAAGTGGGCTGCGACTGCTGGTTGCCGGTTGCCACGGGAACTGCTGTCTGATTGGCTAGATGGGCGTGTGATAGTTGGAGAGTGTGGGCGGAGGGGGGAGGCAGTGTGCATTCGCAGTGTTGGACTGCTGCAGTCTCCTTGTACAGAACCCTGCAAAGGTGCCAAGGCAGAGATGCCACCCCTGCCGCCCGGAAGCACTATGACAGTCCTGGGATCCGCTGTCACTGTCCGCTCCCCCCCATCCCCCCCAGGAATTTAGCAGGCCCCACAGTCAACATGTCTGCCCACGTCTTTACCCACTGCTGTCCGAAAATCTAAGCCAGCCTTTCAGGGAGGGATAAGGGCTTGCTGCCAAAACTGATCTGGCCATTTGGTTCATCTGGAGAGTCAGCCAAGCAAAGCAAACTCTCTGCAGCCTCACAGCAGTTGCACAACGCCCTGGATCAACAGACCCACTTCAAAAGGGGAAACACACTGATCAACACAGGGCACACAGCTGAAATGTCCAACCTGTAGTGGCTCCAATGACAGAAGGGACTATAAGCAAAAACCACTGAACTGCAACCCTTGACCCCTCCATGTTCAACTTTCCATGACAAGACATAAATCTTCCTTTACTCCAGCATCTCTTAGTATCGGACAGTTGCTTTTTTGTTTTCCAATTCCAATTTACTAAATCTGACAGAAAACACACAAAAGAGTAAACAAATTATTCTAGTGTTATAAACATACTTGCAGCACAGGGTGCCTTTTTCAGAATCACAGTTTAATCACATTATCTGCCATGCATCTGTACAGCTGAGCTTCCATTGAATACACTGTGCTAAAGTACCTTGATCAAGGCTCATTTAACAGTACCTCTTGAGTGAGACAAAATGATCAATCCCCACCAATTACACTCCACCACCAGTACAATTGCCCTGCATACAAACCCACATCTACTGTACAAGCATGAGCGCTTAAACCAACAAAAGGTGCTTGGGCAGATCAGAAAGCGCTCCCATTCGCCTCTGCAAACAAAGACTGCATGATAGTTTGATGCTAGTTGTTAGATGCTAGATGTTAGCTGGCCCTTGTTAAAATTTTCACAAAGAACAGTTCAGGCAGTTGTTAGTTTTGAAAAGCAGGCCTACCACAGTCTGCGAGGGTTTCCCGTTCTCGTCAAATTGCCGCTCCACATAGTCCGAGGAAAGGAGGTTGCTGCAAAGAAAATAAAAAGACAACCTGAGATTTTGACATTGGACCATCCCAAGAGAACAGTCTCAGGTTAATGTACGCACGCTACCATTGTGTCATTTATTTATTTGTCACTTTGACCAAACTGTAATACCAGATGCAATATAACAGCGGCGTACATGTATATGAATGTAAACACACTGGCATATCCTGGCAATCTAGCCACTGTGCCTCATTGTGTCTCATTTCATGTGTCAACAGGATCAATTTGCAATAATGGCATATATCATTCACAGCCAAATCTATCATGCCTTATTTCATAATTATATTGTTCATCATGCCCTCTGAAAGGGAACTCTGCCGACCGAGCAACATTGTTTTATCGATGAACCGTTTAAGGAAAGCCCTATTTCACCTGACCCGTTTTGTTGTGTTTTTCCACAAATTGCTAATTTATCCCAAAATATTAACTTAAGTTTCACCAGTGCATTCACATGATCCTTTCATTTGGCATGGCATGGCACCCTCCATGTTCCACTGCATTTGGTGCAAAAGACCAGAAAGGACAGCAGAACAGACAACTCTGAGCCAGTGAGCCACCCAACATTCTGCCATGATCAACCGTTATCATTTAGCTAACATTAGCTAACAAGGTTTCTAAGCTAAAGGGGAAACGCTTTCTCACACAATTTATAACCTACCTCTCTACACATTGGAGGTTGAATATTTTGTGTTTGCCTAAGTGTTGTAACTTAGAATAAACCAGCTTTTAATTTTAATTGGATTGTGAGTTGTATATTTTGACATATGCAGGTTGATCCACCAAATTGCTCTGCCTAAAGAATTCAGCAATTTAATTGGTAATTGGCATCCTGTGTAATAATGATTAAATTAAAGCCAATAATATATATTTTACATGTAAGATAAGTGAGGGGTGGGGGGCAGTGGATAGCGTAGTGGTCTAATGCACCGTATTTTGACTGGTCCGATATGGTGTGCACTGCCTGTCGGTTCGAAACCTGCATCCCTGTCTACCAGACCGGCCCTGATCGTCAGTCCCGATTGGGGGCAGCATTTGGCTGTCTGGGGGGAGGGTGAGCCGATTCGAGTCCACTGTGAAGCACGTAAGGATTCTCCAGAACGTGGGTGGGCAAATTCCGTCTAGAAGGAAGCAGAGTTTGCTGCCCTCTGAGAATTAGCTTGCCTCGTAGAGATGAGCAGCGGACTTGTGTGGGGAGGGTAAATCGAAATAAATAGTGGGGAATTTAATTGGCTACTAAATTGGGAGAAAAATGGGAAAAATCTGAAACAAACAAAAAAAGATAAGTGAGGGGTTTGTGTGTGTGTGTGTGTGTGTGTGTGTGTGTGTGTGTGTGTGTGTGTGTGTGTGTGCGTGTGAGCACGTTTGTGCGCATGTCCGTGAGTGCACTTTGTATACATTATTGCAAATGCTGCCTTAATGACCATCTGCATACATAATTTTTTGAGTGATTCAGGATAACAGCATTGATCAGTGGGTGAGGTCAGCGTTGTAAAAGACTGCAGAATTGATGAGAGGCGGCGGCGTGGCTCAATGCCCGTGATGTACTGTACTCACTGGTTTAACTCCAAGTCCAGGACGAAGGAGCTATCAAAGGCCTTGATTAGGAAACTGCTCTGGGCCAAATGGACAGGCTGCGGAAAGATTATAGACAGTGAGTGAGAGGCCCATTCCCCAAGGAAGACACTGCAAATGGACATTTCCTAACCACCCCACACAAAACACAGCAGCCTATCACACAAGGCCTTGCTTGAACTAAAATCCCAATCACTGCAAAGTGTGGACACCCTCCTCTATTGATCTCCTTAATGGCTCAGTTTATGATTAACATTCGGGCACAGAACATTACAGAAGATTTCCTCACATGTGCCCTTAAGACACATTTGATGACAAGATATTTGTGACACAGCATGGGACTTAAATGGAGTCGGCTTAAATAAATGATCATTTAAGGCTCTATTGATTGGACTAGAATTAATACACAAGTCCACTTTGGTCCTGCAGGAGGGCACAATACGCCTGATAGAGATGGATGTTAAAAGGACCAAGGGTGGAGAAACAGCTGCCAACATCCGTCTATATCATAGGTGTAAAACTCTCTTCCTGTAGGACCACAGCATCTGCCAAAGATGTGAAGGGAGTGGAGCTGTAGGGTTGAGCGGGAACAGATTGGTTATACATGAAATACTGCATCTCTGAACAAAACCTCATTAATGAGGAACACAAAACACCATCAAGCATGGAATCGGAACCTTGAATGAGGTGGGTCAATAGCCTCCATTGGGAAATCATTCTATTGATATAACTCAATTTACATAAACCAGCGTGCTTTGTTTGCCTTTGTTACCAGAGGACAACCTGTGAATTTCATATAATACCTACCACTTCCTTATTTTCTTATAGATATTCTATGAAAAAACTGCAAAGACCATATACACAAACCTAACTAAAGCAAAAATTTAGTAAAGGTGACTTTTGTGTCAGTTACACAAACAATATCTCTTTATTTGAATGGCTCTTCAATGATTACAGGAGAATTTCCCAAACTCTGTCCTGGGGGCCTCCCTGTGTATGCTGGTTTTTGAGCTGCCTGAGTTCTTGTGACCCCTTCTCCTTAACCCATTAAGACCTGGAGTGACGTTTTTTTTGAGCTGCCTGAGTTCTTGGTGTCGGCTTTTTTTGGACCCCTCAGGTTTTAAGTTTAATGAATACATGGAAGTTTAATGAATACATGGACTGAAGTTCTTGGATGCAAGTTTAATGAATATATGCACTGAAGTTCTAGGGTTACTAAATACTAGCCTGTGGAATTGTCTACAGGCTGGCATTTAGTAAGCCTAACTCTAACCCTAACCAAGAGTTCATATTTTCGGTATTTAGAACCACAGTGTGATTTCATCTACCATTCAATTAATTAATCAATCAATCAAGCACATTCAACCTCTTCATAAAGGCCTTATTGCACAGACATCAGTTTTATTTTATCTGGTTTATTTGCAGGTCCTTAAATGAGCATGTGATCGTGATTCTTCTTAGCAGACATATCCATTTCTGACATAATGTGGCATTAGAGGTAAAACATAATTAGTGTGTCTAATTCAGATCAATGTTCAGCTTGCTACACTTGGGGAATTGCAACTGCGCTTGGAACGAAAGTCAGCATACACGCACAGGAAGGCCCCAGGACCCGCTCGGGAAGCCTTGGTACTTCTTCTAAGAAGTAGCTGGATTACTATAGGTATGGCTGTGTATTGTAATTATCCATAATAGTTTCAACTATGAATGTGTAGGAGAGTTCATTGTTTACATTACCTCATAAGAGATGTCAACATCACCCGTGGAGTGTGTCATAAGAGCTTAATTAGAGTCCATGTAAAAGGTCTGTTCAGTATGGGCATAAGTGCATCTTGCTGCAGGTCTAGGTAGTTAATTGGCTTGAGCCAGGGAGAGTGCCACATACATGTTACAAACAGATATGCCACATACATGTTACAAAAGCAAGAGCATCAGAATGGATGTGGGTGTGTGCATCAGAGTCCATTGATAGGCTGTCCAATACACAAAATTTGCCTTTGATCAGCCCGAATGAGGGAGGACCAAAATGTTGAAGTGTGACTCATTTTGAATTTGTGAGCCGTTCATTTCTAATTACTATGACACCAGAAAAAGAGGGTAATATGTGCCCTGTTCAATGGGTCATGAGCTGTGTAGTAATGTAGGTATTTGAATGAGATTTCACTGCTTGAAGAAGTTTGACTCTGTTTGGGTTTACAGTAGTTTTCCTCCCATTTCAAAGGTTGCACAGCAGTTGCGCAACAACCCCACTCAAAACAGGTTTCAAGAAAATAGCACATGGCAGCATACATCAGATCATGCAATGATCAAAAAATTGCTGATGCACATAAGTGGAAAGAGCGGTGTGATAAGTACAATTAAAATGATCAGTGGGCTAAGGTTGCCAGGTATGCCTTAGGGAAACTCAGGGCTCAAATCCCCAGTGAGCAAGGCTTATCTCCCAGATTACACTTCTAAATATCCCTATTACACAAACGGGTTCCAGGACTAGGCCTAGGGACACGTATACCTGACTGGACGCACAGCTTCCAATCAATATCTGGAGGCATGAAACTCGGGCCAAAGCAGGAGCTCAAGGCAGTCTGGGTTACAGGCGCACACGGTGAGGGCAGCCCAAGGTTGTGCAATTGTGGGGAGCTGATGAAAAAATGGCCACTGATTGACAAGCAGTATTTTATAGGGCTGGTAATGCGAGAGGTGAAGGTGTGAAATGTGATCGGGGACGTCAGGCGCAGCGGCAGGAAAGACTTGTGTGTCACACTGGGCCTGTGGGGGCCAGCCACTGGGTATCAAGTGGGCACCCAGGGACGGGCCATTAATCTACTATATTGAAATAAAGTGCGACAAAGCACCACAATGAGTCCTGGCTGTCAGGACAACAATAGGGCTGCGTGGGTTATCTCTAGGCCGGGCTGGCTCTGGCGCTCTGCTGACCAGGCAGACGCTGGCGCCGAAGCAGAGGCAATAACGCCTGCAAAAAGCCTGCCGTCTGAAAGGCACGCTCCCACAGCCTCCCGAAAGGCCAGGCCTGAAACGGCGTTACAGACAGGCCTCGAAGGGCAAAGTGGGGAAAGCTCCAGCCATGGATCCACCGCCAGCGCTTTGCGCATCTTTGCTGCACTTAAACCCTTAATTATTTAAATGACCTCCAGTAGCAGATACAACTAAGTAATTAAACCGTGAGAGTGCAAATGGGTCATGCAAAGGTCTCATCACTGCGTAATCGGTCTGACCAGAGACAAGTCCACTTTCCGAAAGAGAAACTGTATTCTGTTTTATTTGCGGGGGGGGGGGGTGTCCCCTGCTCTTCACAAGGGACCACAAGAGGAACCTCGTTGAAACGATGGCACTCATTCCCAGCAGGAATCATAGCCATTACAGCACTCTCTCCACACACCTGCTTTAATTATTGACAGGGAAAATTCTTTAACACAGCATTGAATAATGAAGGAGTCCTGCAGCAAAAATTGGATGTGGGTTGTTAATGTTTCATTTCATTTTGTGATGATGAGCTGAAGAGACACCCACTCCTTTGTTTCAGCTCTGCCGTCTTTACCCTTGTTTTGGGGCCTGCACCCACACACCCTTGTTATGCACGTGACCCACTTAACATCAATATTTTCTGCACTTAGCACAGTGTACCTGGTCAATCCTGCTAGGTTCCCAGGCCTGTGTGTAATACCAATGACAAACACCCACAGCATTCCACCAATGGCACCGCTCCACTGAGCACAACACCGGGCACACAGTGGGCATTCTACTCTACATTTCAGTGCACAACAGTAGACTACTACACCACACTAGAAGAGTTACAAGTTTACCCCACTGCTCAAGAGCTACAAGAGCGTTCTTCAGACTTTTTCAGGTCTAGCTTCAGACTAGCCTCCAGGTCATATGTTATAGGCTAGAGCCGCAGCAGCCCACTGGTTGTTGGAAGAGCTGACACCCCATTACTGCAACACGCAGAGGAGCATGTCATATCACATGCCCCCCGTTAGTCCTGAAGGTGGACTACCAGACGTGTCTGCAGGTAGCTCCCCCCAACTGAGCACTTTAACACTCATCTAATTACTGTACTGCCTCATTTAACCCACCCCAAACTCATCTCAGTTCCCAGAGTGTATTGGGGAATGAAAAGGGATGAATGACATTGTGGACAGTGACTCCCTCTCCCCCGTAGAGCTTCAGGGAGAGGGCAGCGTGTGGCAGTGGGCACAAAAAGAGGGAGGGCAGAAGAAAGGGGGACAGGTGCTGTGACTTCACAATGGCTGATGAGACAAGGGACACCCCTGTAGCACTGAGTGGGCCCCAAAGCAGGGAGGGCCACATAGATCTAGAGACTGCAGAAAGGTATCAGTCATGGAGAAAGCCAGCTATGCCCAAACTGTCTTGTGGACCACATCAAGGTTTCCAGCAACCAGCTTGCCCAGAGAGGTCTAATGTGGCAACCTTGCAACATTTTGATGCTTATTAAATCTTTTACTATATCAGGTTAAAACAATTATCTGCAAATGACTTGCATTTGTATTAATATTGGTTTCATTCATCAGTGGCAAGGCATATTTTCCCCACAAATAATAAAAACTCACTTGTGCGCCCTCGGTGTTGTTCTTCACCAGGGTGTCCAGATGGCCGTGTACAATCTCTCCCTCCGAGTCGACCTGCTGCAGCAGCCGTTTGGGCTTTGTGATTTCCTCCACAGCTCCGCTGCGCTCTCCTTGCTCCTCCGGCGCTGCCCATTTCCACACAACCGGATCCCGCATCGCGGAGCTGCTCCAGCCTGCAACGGCGGATGCACGGCATGGAAAACGGCGATTAATCAATCTGCTTTTGTTAGCGCGAAGGCTAATATGTCGCAGCTCTGACAGTACTGCGGCACACGCACATCGAAATCGACGTGCATTTTTGGCAACGATGTCGCTTTTTTTAATGTATGCTGTCTATCAAAGCGCGATTTACTGGATGCAAGCGCCAGAAATTCAGCTCGACCGACGCGTTGCGGGGAAAATTCTGTTGATGCAGCAGATCTACGCATCGGTTCTGCTGACGAAAGAGGGGCAACGCACGACCCGAATGGCTTGGCACGGAGGAAAAAACCTAAGTGAGTCACCGACAGATCACTATTGAAGTAGGACAAGTGATTATTGGTGCAAAACACAGAATTTGTCAGCGGAGGAGGGGAACTTGAAGATGAAAAGCAATGCGGTTTTATCCTCTCCCTCCCTCTCTCCCTTACCTGTCACGGCAAACCGTGCACTCACTGCAGCAAACACCAGGCATCGCAGCGCCAGCATGATGCTCACATAGTCCCCCGGATTTGCATGAAGTACGAGGAATAATGGTGCAAAATGAGGGGAAAAATACGGATGAACAGCAGATGACGATTAAAAATAGAGCAGCAATTACACCTTTAATCGTCCCCTCTCATTTCCCCAGTGCTCTTTTAGTCATGAAAAAATTGAAGTAAAATCTGAGGAGCATCATTGTGGTTCAGAAAACAGGAGAAAGCGTCAACAAAAAGAAAAATGGAAGCAAAAAAAAATAATTAAAAGGTGTGCAGAGGGGGAGATGGTATGTGCACAGACATGTTTCCAGCGAGGGTGTAGGGCAGTGCGTGTGTATGCGGTCCGTCTTCACTGTCTCTGCGGCGCTGGAAAGAGTGGATTTAAAATGAGCAGAAGAGCGTCGAATCCGCGTTGGCGAGAACACGTGGGACCGTGTGCGCCCTCCTCCTTTCTCTCCCTGTCACCCCTGCGTCCCCCTTTCCGAGAAAACACCTGCGGCAGGATCCTCTCAAAGGAATGCGCGCGGTGATGTGCACCTTCCTCCGTAGCGCTAGATCGTAAACTGGCATCCGTTGGTGGTAGTGAAAAAGCTCTTAAACGACAAGCCTCTTCGATAAACCAATCTCAGGGTCGTCGTGACAATGACTCAATGCGCAATTGATGAGTAGTCATTCAGGGGAAACCTCCCCTCGCACTGGCGTTTCCTTATTGAGTGTAGACATATACATGTCACACTGCTGTGGGAGATAAGTTGTTCGAGGTGCATCATTTACTTGCATAATTTATCACAGGCAACAAACCACATTATAATCGGAATGTATTTAGTGATATTCGCTTGTCTGTTCTTATACAATTGTAGTAATAGTAACATGTGGGAGAGGCAATCACATTGTTTAAAAAAACACACAGGTATATAGAGCCAAACAACTGGATAAATCTGCTCCATGTAGCTATTTTTTCAGACATTGTACAGAAATTGTGCTATAACGCAGAATATAGGCTACATATAGCATATGGAAAAGTCTAGTAATGTATCGGTTCTGTATTACACAGAAGAGTAGCATTAAATACACACGTTATGATAATTTACATTGAACTAAAAGACATGTAGGCTACCTCTACAAGACATTATACACGATTCCTCCCTGTCTTTGCCACTGTTTGTCTCTTTGTCTCTGTTGAGTTGATTTCTGGCAAAATGCGCTCTGACTCCCTCTTTCTCTAAAGAGTCCCTGTATTGTAAAGGTTAGATTTTGCTCATATTTTGAGTGTAAGATCAAACTGATGAACAACAAATAAAAATTGTCATAGCCCTTTTTGCTCATCTTTACAAAGGGTGCCAATAATTCCGCAGGGCACTGTATAATATGGACAAGCTTCCCTCCCCCCTCTGAGTGGACTCAGGCTGGCTTGGCAGAAAATGCCAAAAAGAAGAAAAGCCAAGAATATACAGCCTGGATGACCAGCTATGGTAATGCACCTTCAAGGGGAAATCAAAATCTACTGGCACATTTTTTTAACGTGTCACACAGAATATTAATTCTGAAATATTGCAACTTCATTTCCTGCAGAAAACAATCACTCGTATGTAGGCACCTCAGCAAGTGTTGTTTTAACGCGTGGACAGAATGAGCTCAGTTTCTCGGTTCTGCTTGTCTTGCAGGATGAAGGATTAAGGATGTGGTTGTGGCACCACGAGTGAATGTGTCGCTGCGTTTGGGTGCACCCGGTCTCGGCGCTTTCATGTTAAAAAGGAAGGGGCGGCGGATAGCGTAGCGGTCTAAAGTACCGTATTTTGGCAGGTCCGATACGGTGCACGGTGCCTCTCAAGGAAGCGGTTCAAAGCCGATCTCTACCAGACCATCCCTGGTCTTCAGTCCCGATCAGGGGCGGCCAGGGGGAAGGGCGAGGGTGAGCCGGCTCGAGTTCGCCGTGAAGCACATAAGGGTGTCTCTAGAACTTAGGTGTGCGAATTCCATCTCGAAGGAGGTGGAGTTCACTGCCCTTAGAGAATTAGCTTTCCTTATAGAGACGAGCGGTGGACTCGTGTGGGGAGGGCAAATCAAAATAAATAGAGGGTGTGGGGAGGGCAAATCAATAAATAGAGGGTGTAATTGGCTACTAAATTGGGAGAAATACCGGGAAAATTTTTAAACTATTTTTTAAATTTTTAAAGAAGAAAAAAAAGCTAAATATAAATGACCCCACGCTGAGGTTGAGGTTGAGGTTGAGTGCAGTGTCAAGACACAAAAACAAGGTCCACTGGAACTAAAGATACAAGTGAGCAGCCACTTCAGCAGGGGTGGATTTGGGCATTCGCCCACTAGACGCTGAAAGGGGCTTTCAGAATTTCCAGAATTTTGTCTGTTTACATAAAATAAACTATTATTAATGTCACAGTTTTTTGATTGTTTGAAACAAAATTAAAAAAATGAAATTTTGTCAACCTAAAACAATGTTGCTCTGCAATGACTAAATATGAAAAATGCCATTTCCTTTTGTCTGTTTACATAAAATAAACTATTATAGGAAGACAACCTGTTGCTCTGCAAGACCTCAATGAAGACCCAATAAATAATTAAATTTGTTATCATATTTATTTGATTATTTGAGTTGGAACTTGGCCTGCTATATCTTATTTGTTATTACTTTCCAACTAAGATGACCAAACTTCCAGAATACACTGGGCTTTTCAACTGAGAGAAAAGGACAAATGCAAAGATGACGATCCAAGATGTGTATGAGCATGTGGAAGCTGGGAACATGATAAAGGTAACATCAATCATCATCATGGTAAAATATGCAAATCTTTCAGGATGTTCATTAACCCATATCCGCCGAACTACGGGATATTCCGTAGACCGCGTAAACCCTTCATTCACTGATCTATGGGATATTCTGTAGACCGCAACATTTGCCGTCCTACGGAAAATCCTGTAGCAGGAATTCAATTAAATTGAAATGTGTGTTGAGGTGCAATGTCCAAATATTATATCATTATATAACAAACACATGGGAATTTATTGGTACATAACATAATTTACACACATATTTTGTATATAATAACACTCATTTGTGAAAACATTGAATTGATATGACATACCATACATCTCTACAAATGTAATTTTATTTTTCTAATTTTCATAATTTGTATATGTTTTTCAATTGCAACTTTTTTGGGATTGGGCATAACACAACATTTATACATCAAAATAAAGATAATTTCATGCTCTTTTCAATAATACTGTGTAAGGCGTCGGTCTCGGCAGCTAATCAGGGCGATTAGCGGCCACGCCTACTGGCAGGGCAGCCAGTGCACACACCAGTCTAAGGTTTGGCAATTACACCTGTGTGCATAAAACTGCTCTGCTCTCTTCAGTAGATGGAAGGAGAAGGTGTGAGAGAGAGAGAGAGAGAGAGAGAGAGAGAGAGAGAGAGAGAGAGAGAGAGAGAGAGAGAGAGAGAGAGAGAGAGAGAGAGAGAGAGAGAGAGAGAGAGAGAGAGAGAGAGAGAGAGAGAGAGAGAGAGAAAGAGAGAGAAAGAAAGAAAGAAAGAAAGAAAGAAAGAAAAAAGAAAGAAAGAAAGAAAGAAAGAAAGAAAGAAAAGCTGAATGTAAACGGAAACTGAAAAGTTTCCGGCTAGTTAAAATAGTTGTTTGTGTTTAGTAGTTTATTGTTTTGTGTCCAGAACCCGTGAGGGCGACGGATTAATTCGTTTATGCTATAGTTAAGCCTCCCGGTCTCATTCTCTCCCCATGTCTGGGATCAGAGAACTTCCCTGAAAAATAAAAACCTTGTCCGTGGACCAGAAAATTCCACTCCGTCTCTGACTGCTCTGTTCCCGTCCAGGGATTGTCACCTGGCGTGTGACAGATACATAACCTGCCTATTGTTTCTCTTTCCATTTCCAAGGGGGAAGTGTTAGACTGAAGTTGGCTGAACAGTGTGAATGGGTGGGTTATGTGGCTAGGCACACACCGTGTTTATACAGAATAATGCATTTGGTGGATATGGGTTAAACAAGGTTTAAAGAAATATCAGGACAAAGATGTGTATTAATCAAGGATACGCCTTCAGCATGCTCCTCACAACCCCTAGACAACGGAAAAATATTGTTCAGTGAACACAACAGGGCACCTTAAGCTGCTCTGTGGCACTCAAAGCTACGGGTACTTCATTCACAGTAGGGCATGCATGCATGTTCTCAGTTCTGCTCCTTGCGTGGGGAGGAACGTACCACTCCAGGACAAGGATGATCTCGGCGGCGGACTCGTAGACCTCGTGCAGTGACACGACGAAGGGGTTGGACTTCGGGATGGCGATCTCGCGGATGATGTCCATGCAGCAGCCCTCCCCCTTCCGCAGGAACTTGGCGGCGTGCTCCTCCCCGTTGTCTTTTCCATGCACTTTTTATGGGAGAAAATAAAAAAATAAAAAGAGTACAGAACCTCACAGCAGTATTGGACCTCAATGGTCCCTGGGGCCTCACAAAGCAGGATTAGTGGGTTAGCGAGCTAACTTTGGGTTTAAGCCTGGGTTTTTGGTCTCATGACTGTGGTTCACTTTTAACCGGGTTGCATCGCCATGGTAACTTATGCTGCGAACCTAACCTGCTCCAGAGTAGGTTAAGTTCTATATATAAGTTCTCCTGGTTTGGTGAGCGCTGGCGGAGACTGCGGGAAGAGGTGGAGCAGTGCAAATATGATGCCTTCATCTCATACAACTCTGCTGATGAGAAATGGGTGCTGGAGCAGCTTCTTCCAAATCTGGAGGGTAGATGGTCCTCGTTTCGGCTCTGCCTCCATCATCGTGACTTTGAACTGGGGCGGGACATAATTGACAACATTGTGGCAGCGGTGTACAGGAGCCGCAAGACAGTGTGCGTGGTGAGCCAGAACTACCTCCGCAGCAAATGGTGCTCCCTGGAGATCCAGCTGGCCAGCTACTGCCTCTTCCATGAGCTCTGGGATGTGCTGCTGCTGGTCTTCCTGGAACAAGATATTGCCAAGCTATTTGAATTCAGAAACAATGCAGATTTTTTCCCCCTTATGCCAAGGCAATTTTTGTGGTTCGTTTTATGAAATACTGTTGTGGTGTAGAGGTTACTGGTGTGTGGGTCATTTTTGCCCACTTCAGCCATCTTTCAGCATAGAGTGTGTTTGTTTCTCCTACTGTCCCGCAATGTCAAATGCCACACATCAGCAGAAAAAAACAAATGCTAGGATTCAATTGCATCCATTTTTTAAAATCATTGTTAAATTCATAATGATCCACTCACATTCTGTGCATATACACAGTGATTCGATTGGAAACAAATGGGACTCCCTCGCTGCTTATCAACATCCTTCAGCACCCGAGGATAAATTAAGAGTAGAGATTGTTAAGTCATATGCTGCTCTAGTGGATATGATCTTGCTACAAGCAAATGCTACTTCTGATGACTGAAGGATATTTCTGATGATTCTCATGCATTACACATTTTAAACTGCAACACCTCAAAAAAGCTTATCAAAAAAGGCACAGCTGAATGGCACGAAATCACTGAAAAAGGAAAAAGCTGTTTTTTTCTTCTCTTTGTTAGAAGAGCTCCACCTCCTTATAAACTCCAGACAGGAGCATGACCAGACGAGGTCGAGGACAGTGCAGTTGGGTACGGTCCAATCAGCGCCGGAGCAATCACACAGTGGGAGCATGGCCTCAAACAGCAATCAAGCACCTGTTGTCCAAGTCTCTGGGGTCAAACTTTGGCCAGCCGTAACAGAGCCGTTAGTTACGCCCCTTGAGGTCTTGTTTCCTCAATATCCTGTGTGAAGCAGAGACATAACCACAGATCAAAACAAGTTCTTCTTTTTTAGCAATAAGTGTTGTGACATTGAGTAAAACAAGCTGTATGCAACAAGAACTGCAAGAGCTTAACCGACAGAAGTGGTGGAGAATTGTGAATTTTCATGACGTAGTAACTGGGTGTTGTCTGTCAGAGAGGGAAAAGTATATATAAAAAGCTTTGTCAAGGAAGAGGTCGGAATTGCTCTGACCTCTCTATGAGAGTGTGTGAGACCCTTTTCCTGCCTGATCAGGTAATAAAATTACTTGGTGTTTAGCAATGAGTCTTTCTTCCTTTGTGTTTCATTGTGTAGCATGCGATTTCCACAACAAAGCATTTCATGTATTTATTTTATTATGTCACCTGATGCATTAGATCCTTTTTTCATTGTAAAGGGAATGAAACCTTTGTATCATTTATGATAAGTGTAACTGACAAAAATCTGTGTATTAAAAATTATTCAAGTGGCACTGTGACAATGCAATTGTTGATGTCTGCAGAACCATTTAGATGGTGAAGATAATGGAACAAGATTTAGCTTGTGTTAGGTATCAAATATTGCATGTCAGCTATATGCCAGACAACAAGGAGAAATTGATCCGGACTGTCCTTTATCATACAAAGTTATAGTACTCGGTCAGAACCCCCATTGTACAAACCCATTTTGCCTGCTTCAGCACAAGTGCTCAATCACAATTACAGGAAGTATTTTCTCCTTTCAGTCATTAGTCACGTTACCTAGTAGGGTTTTGGTGAGCATGCATCAATGTACAAATACGTATCATCCAGCTGACCCACAAAACCAGAATGGACTTACCCTCTTGCAATTAAGGTACGCAGCTTCTTACAGCAGTAATCTGCTTTGCAATATGTACCAAGCACAATATTTACAGGTGAACACACTGCTCCTCGCCTCTTCCATTATTAACATGGTACCGCTATTGTTAGTGATATCTATTGATGCCTTTCCTTCTGTGTTCGCTGCTGGGTTTTTTCATGTCAAAACTGAATGCTTTTTTGACCCTTCATGTCAAAACTGAATGCTTGGCAGTATGCCCAATTAACCTTTTTCACTGATATACGGTTACACTATATTTGACCTTGGGAAAAATCTGTCCCTATCGGCACTTATGGGACCGATACGCTCTGATAATTTATGCTTGTATAATTATTTGTTATATACTTGATTTTGGTATACTTGTCTGTTCATTCATTGTATGATTTTAATTCAAATTAAATTATGTTTATATATTTGACAGTTCATTTTGAAATGGATTTTGAATATGGATTTTTGAGAACGTTGTTAATGTTCATATTCAGCTATTGAAAATATAATACAATCTACATTTTTAAGAATACTTTGAGTTTCTTTAAAAAAAAAATATAATCAAAATTTTTAAGAATACCTTTAAAAAAAACCCATCAGACTATAGGATACTTCAGAATCGGTATCAGCAGCGGGCCGAAAAATGAAAAATAAAAAAAAAATAAAAAATAATAAAAACTTTTTTTTTTATCGTCCATTTGATTAGGATTTTTTGTCCATTTGTAGATGTCTTTTGCATCTTGATTACCCCAGCCATGGATCTTTACATTTTACATTTAGGTAGCTTATTTAACAGACGCTCTTATCCAGAGCGACTTACAAGTAAACGCATATAACAAGGCTAGAAAACAAGTGCTAGACCTAGAAAATCAATGAGGTCGCAGCCATATCTGAATAAATTGTAGAGGAAGTAGCAAAAACCCAGTTTTTTTAATATAATCCAGTGTGTCAGCTAGTGGATATACTGTACATGTATGAAACTACCCCAACCATACATCTACATGTATGGCCTCCCTATAGACCAGACCACAGGGCTCCACTTAATTATCATACAACTACACGCACATAAAGCAACGGAAAATGAATTGCACCAGTTGCTTGACTAATCCAAGTCAAAAAACTAACGGAAATGGTCTACTTTTCATTGGGGAATACAATACAACACAATAAAACAAAAAATACATTTTATATATATATATAGTGGTGCAAGGTAGGGTGTAGCTCATTTGAAAATGATGGTCAGCTTAAAAAACACATTCAAATGTTTATTTGTTAAAGTAACTAAAATAACATGATGCACAAAAATATGCTTCCGATGTCTTTAAAATGCCGATATTATTCAATATTCCAAAATCACCTGAAACCTTAAAAGAAGTCCAAAACAAAATTCTATGGAACAGGAGACACCCCTCCAGTGTAAAATAGCCTCTGAAACTGCTGGGCTCTTGAACATCCAGGTAGGCAGGATTGACAGCTCCAGTGATGAGACATGTCGGTGAAGGTCAGATAGAACAAGGTCGGTCCTGCAGACTGGGAAAGGGGCCAGCCACACAAGCAGCCAAATGGACTGAGTTCATATTGGCTGTTGCCGTTGCTCCCAATTACTTATTTTTTCCCCCAACCCTGGTCTTGGAGGGACACATGCCAGCAAGTTCTCCAGCTTTCAGCACACCACAAGTTGTCAAGTACTGGAAATACTATTTACTAAGTAATAAGATTAACGTGTTAGTATGAGGCGGCAAAGAGTCCAGGCAGAATGATAATCTCCAGACAGGAAAGTAATATCATAGCACATTTTTTCCCCCAGTTCTAGATCTAAGGTTACGAGATCAGTGTTATTTTGCACTCAAGACATCTCAGTTACATGACTGGTCAGTGAATCTGGTTTAATTGTGGAAATTTAATTGCCATCGAAGTGTCTAAAATGAAATGGTATCTTACAACAGTGTCATTTCTTCCCCAGTCACACATATTCCAATAAAAGAGGCCATTTTAAATTGAAAGAAAAATGGTAATCATGAAGTAAAAAGCAGGTGGTTAATAAGTCACCTGGAGCACACAACCTTACTGTCGTTGTAACTTGAACCACACCTCTGAAAGTGACGTGAAAGATAGCTTATGCATTTTTGACTTTCTGAAATATGAAACCAAAACGCTGCCTCTTGTATTATTCAGAAGGCATACGCTTCGCACACACATACTGTTTAGACCATCATTACGCAAGTGTATGAATACTTAAGCAGCACTTTGCACTAATGGACCAGTGTCCATGCTGATTGCTTCTTCCAGGTGAAAGGCAAAGCGAATGTGGGACACAAAACGTGAAGGAGAACGGAAATTGCAGGCAGCATCCTCTCTGGTGAATGACTAAAAGCACTAATAATCCATAATTACATTGGGTGATTGATCCAATAAGTAAACAAAAGTTCCAATGAAGCAGAGGCCAGTCGACAAATCAGCTCTGCAGGAACAGGATTGGTCATTTAAAGATTTAAAGCTTAGAATAGATTTAGCCACCCACCCCCTACCAAGGGGGGGAAAAAAAGTATATATATACATTTTTAACACTTCTCGGTTTAGTTTGAACCCCAATCAGTGCTGAACTCCAAGTCCCAGAATGCCACAGGCCTCAAGACAGGAGTCCAGAGTTCTGGAGTACAAAGCAGGGTCTGTGTCCTCACCACAAAGTGATGGAGGAGGCGTCGGGGGTTGCAGAACAGAACAGAGGCGTGACTCGTAGCTGGTGTCCTGCATGCCTGTGCAGGGCCTCTGCAGCAGCTCCAGATCCAGGAGACACTGCTCCCCTCTTGCGGGAGGGGGAACTGCAGGGACGAGGCGGGAGAGCAGCCCGCATTCCCAGTCTGACTCGGAGGAGGACGGGGAATAGGCAGCGGGGTCGGGGAGAAGGGCGGCCTCGATAAAAACTGAGGAGTGGGACCGAGAGAGGGTATTGTCCGAGTGCTGGCAGGGCTGGGGACAACAGGAATCACCTGTGGGGCATGGTAGGGTTGGGACAGGGATGAGGTCTACCTGAAAAAGCTGGGCAGGCAGGCAACCTGTTCTTGGGGGGTTAAAGACTTGAATAGGGAGAGAATCAATGCCAGGCAGTCCCCCTGGAAGTGGCTCTGTGCCCCCGTGCTCGTGCAAGACCAACGATGTTACACCAGAGATGTCACCGCAGCTAGTCAATGTGGAATGACTGTGAGCAAGGGGATGGAGGTGACAGGGAGGACTGCCCAATTGTGTTCTGGGGGCAATATGCCTATCAACCTCCAGCTCTGCTACCTGTCTCGGTTCAGCAGCTCTGGGGGCTTCAGCTGCAAGAGATGGTGGGACTGGAGCCGACGGAGGCTCCCGCCACGGAGGGCTGGGCGTGTGTCCCGGGGCTCTGCGATACTCTGAGATGGACGGACAGGCAAGGGCAGGGTCTGACATCGGCTGCCGGGTGGTCCTCTGCCTCTTACTGGTGTTCGGGCTGAGGCTGGACGCCCTGCTGCGCTTCCTGGGGTTCATGGCAAGCGACGGCCACAGGGCAAGGAGAGTTACAGGCCTCTCTCCGCCCTCCTCTGGCGGCTCGCGGCTCCGTGGAGAGCCGGGTACGGGCCAGCCGCCTTCAACTGGCAGCTTCGAACCAGTCCCGCTGTCACCCAGCTGGTGCGTGGAGCCCGTCTCTGGACGACTGTGCTGGTGGCCAGGAAGGAGAGAGCCGGGGGTGGAGGCCGCCAGGGGAACGGGGTCGGCCTCGGCCTGTTCCGCTGACACGGGGGGAGCTGTGGGGCCTGTGGGGTTTGAGCCAGCCCTGTCCTGCTCCCCGAGGGTGACCCGGGCCGGATGAGGGCTGAGCCAGGGTGGGCTGCCCTGGCTCAGCAGTGCCTGGATGGCCTTCTCCGTTTCACTGTGCACCTGGGTATCCAGCTCCAGAGAGGAGTCAAGGGGGAGAGCTGGCGATAAAGGGAGCCTGGCAGGACAACAAAAATCAGCAATTCCATGCAATACAATGAAATCACCTGTAAAGAATTATGAAATCGCATGTAAAACAATGAAATAAAAATGTAAAATCATCATACATAAAACCATGAAGCCTCGCAAACAGTCAATGAAGGAGCAGAATAATTGAGAACAACTATAGCTCCAGTAGATTAACTGGTGATGGAAGCATGAGTGATGATTCAAATGATAGAAAACACATGCCATGCACACATGCCCACTAACAAGTACCATTATTACTATTATAACAATTACAGTGCACCTTCTGTTGCTTTGCAAGTTGCCCTGGATAAGGGCATTTGCCAAACAATACTAGAATGGCATCACCAGACTGTCTGCTGATAAGAGAGGCAGAATGACAGAACCACGTTGGAGAGCAAGTTAACCTCATTGCTGCCGGGCCCTCGACTGGACTGTCAGCGAAACCTGGCTGCAACAGGGCCACCAGCTGGTCCACTACGCTGTAGTGAGAGGAGTTCTGCACAAACCCACGGTGCTGATCGGACTTGAGGTGCTGGAGGGCAGAGAGGAGCCAGTGTCAGCAGGGACGGACGCACACACACAACCCAAGATGTGCAGACATGACAAAATCTCTCCACCCAGCATCTTACAACATGCATGCACATACCCACAAGAAAAATGAAAACTCTCAGAGCATGACCCATACAGCCACCATGTGCATATGTGCATGCATGTGTACTTGGGCATTGTGGTTTGCCATGGCACCAGTGTGCAGGTAGCTCACCTCGTCTTGCTCCTTAAAGGCAAGCTGGCAGCACTCGCAGTAGCCCACGGTCTTCTTGCGGGCCCGGCGCGGTGAAGGGGTCAACAGGAGAGGTGTGGGAAGCTTCTCCTGGCTGCTGATTGAGTCCCGCCTCCCCTCCCTAGAACAGTGCACACAGAGGCACTGAGAAGAGAGGCACAACTGCCACTGGGAGGAAGGGAAAGGAGTCTCGGAGGAGAGATTGAAGAGAACTTGTAAATAGTACACTTTATCTCCATCTGTGCTATTTTACCTCCAAAACTGGCATGTGCAAATCTATGAGAAAACTATCACAAGACTGCAGCCCAGTATGTAATGAGCTCTCCCTTCACTGTGCATCACAGACATGAGCCAGGCTCTCCACCACAAGTTTCTTACTTACCTGGCTCTGCTGTGCCCCTGGTCTTTTTCCCGTTGTGGGGGTGGTGGGGCGGGTGGCTCAAAGGGACTGAACCTGCCCGTGTAGTCCAGCATGGGGAACTTCATGGACTGCAAATAGAGGGGCCTGCATTTCCTATTCACACAAAGCAACAAGAATATTCTTACAAACAAAACACTACACACAATACATGGACCGCTCTAATAGGTTGTTTACAGTCACGTGACTGTGCTGACACGCGTTCCCTCAGTTGGTGGTCAGTAAGTGAAATCATGGAAGGAGGCAATGAACAGTACTCCGTTTATGTAAACAGTTTAGAAGCCAATGTTCGAGAGAGATATACAGTTCTCACAGGAAATGAAAGATTTTCCCATTGTCGAGTCTGTGGATATGGCTAACTATTCGTTCTACAGACGTCATTTTTCTCAATCTACCACCAAATATCGAAAGACCATTTTGTCTTATTGTGTTTATGTGACATATTGATTAGTTATGGATGCAAACAAGAGGCAGCAGTTAAGACAGAGTATGAGAAACTGATAAGTATGGAGCATGAGGGCTTATCTTCTGTGGAGAGTAGTCTCTGGCTGAACCCAAACTGGCCATACACGGGAGCCTCGCCTGGTTTAGGTAGGTGGTACGTGTCAAAGTAACATCCACATGAATGCCAGGACCCAAGGTTTCCCAGCAGAACATTGCCCAGAGCAATTACCCATTGTAGGCGCTTTCAGTGGTGGACAGGGGTCAGCATGGGCACTCTGACCGGTCTGCGACTACGCAGCCCCATACGCAGCAAGCTGCGATGCACTGTGTGTTCTGACACCTTTCTATCATAGCCAGCATTAACTTTTTCAGCAATTTTGTGCTACAATAGCTCTTCTGTGGGATCGGGCCAGACGGGCTAGCCTTCGCTCCCCACGCGCATCAATGACCCTGTCGCCGGTTCACCAGTTGTCTTTCCTTGGACCACTTTTGGTAGGTACCACTGCATACACCCCACAAGACCTGCCGTTTTGGAGATGCTCTGACCCAGTCGTCTAGCCATCACAATTTGGCCCTTGTCAAAGTCGCTCAGATCCTTACGCTTGCCCATTTTTCCTGCTTCCAACACATAAACTTCAAGAACTGACTGTTCACTTGCTGCCTAATACACTGCCTGGCCAAAAAAAGTGACCACCTGGATTTAACTACGCAAATAGGTAAGAGCCTTCCATTGGATAATTACTGCAGTAATTAATATGTTTTAGCTGGCAACAAGTTATTTAACCCTAAATGATGCAGTGAGTAGCTTCTCATTTCTTAAACAACCATGTCGGAAGACATATCCTGTGGTCGTGGAAAATATGTTAATCTGTTTCAGAAATGTCAAATTATTGGCCTGCATCAAGCAAAGAAAACAACTAAGGAGATTGCTGAAACTACTAAAATTGGGTTAAGAACTGTCCAACGCATTATTAAAACCTGGAAGGATAGCGGTGAACCATCATCTTCGAGGAAGAAATGAGGGAAAAAATCTTGAATGATCTTGATCGGCGATCACTTGAACGTTTGGTGAAATCATATCGTAAAAAATCAATAGTAGAACTCACAGCTATGTTTAATAGTGAAAGTAAGAGCATTTCCACACGCACAATGCGAAGGGAACTCAAGGGATTGGGACTAAGCAGCTGTGTAGCCTTAAGAAAACCACTTGTCAGTGAGGCTAATCGGGAAAAAAAAGGCTTCAATTTGCTAGGGAGCATAAAGATTGGACTCTAGAGCAATGGAAGAAGGTCATGTGGTCTGATGAGTCCAGATTTACCATGCTCCAGAGTGATGGGCGCATCAGGATAAAAAGAGAGGTGGATGAAGTGATGCACCCATCATGCCTAGCGCCTACCGTACAAGCCTGTGGGGGCAGTGTTATAATCTGGGGTTGCTGCAGTTGGTCAGGTCTAGGTTCAGCAACGTTATGTGCCCAAAGAATGAGGTCAGCTGACTACCTGAATATACTGAATGACCAGGTTTTTCCATCAATGGATTTTTTTCTTCCCTGATGGCACGGGCATATTCCAAGATGACAATGCCACGATTCATCGGGCTGGAGAAGGCTTTGCGCAGCGGTCCGACTCTCCCATCATCAATACAAGATCTTGGTGAAAAATTTATGCAACTCTGGACGGAAATAAATGTTGTGACATTGCAGAAGCTTATCGAAATGATGCCACGGCGAATGCGTGCCGTAATCAAAGCTAAAGGCGGTCCAACAAAATATCAGTGTGTGACCTTTTTTTTTTGGGACGGACAGTGCATATCCCACCCCTTGACAGGTGCCATTGTAACGAGATGATCAAGGTTATTCACTTCACCTGTCAGTGGTTTTAATGTTATGGCTGATCGGTGTATATGTTCAGTTCATAAGTTCCCATTTATGTTCTAGCGATATAGAAAGCAATGCTAAGATATGAAATGTGAGTATCACAGGCTAATCATATGAAATGCCTAAGAAAAAAAACCTGAGCTGACTGAAAAGCAAATGAAACACAACATTTCTTACATAGAAAGAAAAATAACAAATCTATCAAAAGAGTATATGAAAATGCATTTAGCCATAGGGATCGCAAAAAGCTTTGCGAGATTAGTAAAATATCAACGTCTTTGAGCATATCAACAACTAGCTAACATAGCAACAACTAACAACACAACATAACATGTCAACTCATCACCGGCGTTTTGTACTGTTGTTCAGTTCCAGGGAAACAAGGCTACAACAAAAAACTGCTAACATAACAGAATAAAGGAAAGTTTAATACTTTCCAGAAGAAAGGCGCAGGTTTGCCAGCCATATTTCCCAGTGTTTAGTTTTTTTCCCCCCCCTTTATGAAGAATAACTTTTGGTACTCGGAGCGGTACCAAAAATAAAAAAAAATTAAAAAAGGAAGGTTTCTTTCTCGGTTAGATCAATTCGAACCATAAACAACGCAAGCAACACCATATGGAGTTCGCACTACTGCGGTGAAGAGACATGACGTCATCTGTAAACAACCTATTCATAGCAGCATGGCAATCAATTTAAAGCTGTAATTTCATTCATTTAATTGAATTGCACTTTATTAATCAATTTAATTTATTGTGATATTAATTCATACTAAAAACATTGCGAGTCGAGTGTTTCTGCACTTCCTGAATGTTGAAATTCATTCATATTTGCTGAGGTTTAGGGGCTACCTTTACTTTATGTCTGGTTGAACAGGAACTTACCTACGCGTCATTTTCTGTACTGCCGGTGAACTCCAATGTTGCACAAACAGTTGTTTCATGGCACGAGACTAGTGAGTGGTGAATTTTTCGCAATACAAAGTAACGATGCAAAATGGGGGGGCATGGTATTGTTGAGCCAGAGTCAGTTTCATGCATGTGCTGCAGCTGCCAGCCAGACACATTCTGAACAGTTGGCAACACTGAGCTAAGACATCGGCCAAAAACTGGGAAAGCATTTGAGTCTGACGTGGTTAGCTTAACTAACTAAATCCCATACTCATTTGCCAAATGTTTCGTAACATTATCCATCGGTTATCATTATCTAACTAAACATCTATCAAATCAGACCAAAACACATACAGTAGATGTTGAGATATACAGGAGTCCATTTCATGAAAAGTGGACCTGTTCCCTCAGCCCCCATTACTTTAAGTTGGGGGGAGCTGTTGAAAAGTGCTTCCCACAAGTTAATGCCTGGGGGTAGAGAACAAGGGTGACACATGTCCCCTGCATTCTCCCTGGCATCTTTGGATACATGGATGCCGGTTGCCCATGTCACATTACCAAATGGAGTCTCATCAGCTTCATTACTAGTGGGCTGAAACACTACCCTGCCCGTAGTGTGGGGTGGGGAGGAGGGCCTGCTCACCCCTGCTGTGGCAGACAGTGAGAGTTTAGAAGTGGGAACAACACCTGTCCGTGACCCGTGGCTCACTGGGGGACCGCTTGTTCGGAGGGGTGGGCTGTCACCCCACTGCCCCTCAACCGAGACCTTGCCCTGAGCCCAAACTGCTCGCGTTTCCTCACGCCCCTCCTGTGGCAGCTGGCAAGGGACGGAGATGAAACCAACCTCGCCGCCCGCCTCTCCACGGGACGCTTGAGTCTCATTACACCAGCTGGGAGGGATCCCTTTACACATGGGGGGGGTCAGGGGGAGTTGACAGATTTCTTGGCAGACG
Source organism: Aldrovandia affinis (assembly GCA_029706075.1). Lineage (NCBI taxonomy): Eukaryota > Metazoa > Chordata > Actinopteri > Notacanthiformes > Halosauridae > Aldrovandia > Aldrovandia affinis. The sequence goes on along the minus strand of JAINUG010000013.1, from coordinate 5,079,495 downwards.
AGTTGTAGGAAATGTGGGCCCTTTGGGGTCACAAGAGCATTGCGGTTGCCCATTGCACCTGGGTCAATTTCCCCGTTTAAACTCGAGAGGGTCATACATATTTTGTAGTGAGTTTGGGCTAATGACGACGTACATCACTGAAGACTGAAGGGACAGGAGGGCCACAGGAGGCGAGGTCCAAAGAGACAGAGAGAGAGACAAAGAGAGAGAGAGGAGAGAGAGAGACTTGCTCACCTGCTGGAGTCCTCAATCTTCAGGTAGGGCAACTTCAAGGCTCCTGCTGTTAACCAAGGAGGACAAAGCAAGAGTGGAAAAACAGCAGGAACAGCAAAACAACCTGCTAGGTGACTGCTCTCTGGGGGCTTTGCGCCGAGTGAGAGATGTGAATGAAGCCTCTATATTGCCTTGGCAAAAATGTATCCATTTATTCCCCTTTATGAATATGGACCAAACCTTCATCAATTGCATGAAGTATGAACATGACAAAAGACTTAGAGGTATGAGTGACTGACTCAGGGCTATTCAAACAAAGCCACATGAAAGATATGCTAATGAGTGTGTGAAATGCTGACCTTTGACAGCCCAGGGCGCTGGGCACTCCCCAGCCTTTCTCTGTGAAAGCAAGAAAGACAGTTAGTCGCCAGAATGTCTTTATTGGATCACTCCACCCCCCCCTTCTTCTTCAATTGTAGTTTGGCATTCCAAATTGAAAAGGCCTGTCCTATTGCTGTAATGTCCTCTGTCAATTTGGGAGAGAACTTAAGACAGGCAGCAAATACTAGTTGGGGGACAGACAAAGCCCACATTACCTCCACATTCTTGCGTTTGGCCTGGGCAGCCTCCACTGTCAATCTGTCAATGTACCACAGGAAATCTGCACTTTTTTGTTAAGGTGAACAGTTGAATACCAAGGCTAGGAATCATTTACCTGCCCCATCTTCTAATGGTTGTTTTCAACTTCAACTACTGCAGAACCACCTTAAATAGGTGTTGTACCTGTTAATTTACAAGAGACAATGTGGCTCACAATGTGCAGGTTTACTATGTGCGCTTGCTTCTAGTGATGTTTAAAGCACGGCTTAGGGGTGCAACTGCTGGACATTCCTGAAGCTTGAGAATACCTCCCCTTTCAGAGATTCAAAACCCTCCACAAAAGTGGCATAGACAGTGAATAAAGAGAAGTGAAGGAAGATTAGACTTCTCAAAACCAACAGTCCACATCTACTTGAAATAAACATCTATAAAAACCTAGCTTATCCCTTATCGACTGGAACAGTGACTGTGGCATGCTGCCCCCTACTGTCACTTCAGAATCACTGCATCATGAAGCAGACAAATTAAAAGGCACAACTGCTTTGTCACTGTAATTCACAAATGTTGAATATGTAGTCCAAATCAATGACACAGGACAGATTTGTTAAAACTAATTAATTATGCAATGTATGGTCTTGATTATTGTAAGATAAAGCACACCAAATCACTAAAAGACAGACTGGCTTGAAATTCTGCAGCTGTAATCAAAGAGAAGGGAGGGGAAGTTTCAGCCAGGAAAAGCAGACAAAAAGGCAGACCTAATCAAAAGAATATTTAATGTTAGCAATCACAGAAAACACTTTCTAAAGTGATATCACATTTGGTTAGCAATTGTAAATAATTGTTGTAACAAAAAATACAGTACTGTACTGAAAAACTGAAAAAAGGATACCGTCCACATGCACAATCTTCACACCCCATGAGCGAGCATTGGCCAGCACACTGCTCCCGCAATAGCGTTCCTGTACGACACACACACACACACACACACACACACACACACACACACACACACACACACACACACACAATCAGAAAACGACTTGGAAAATTATTTGCAGCATTGGTTATACAGTAGAGTTCAGCCTAAAGAGCAAATATTTGCTGACACCTGTTCCTTACTTTACTACTTACTTTAATTGTTTTCCATTGGCAATGTACAATACAAAGCATGTAAAATTATATTTTAGATTTTTTGTTTTACAGGTCATCTTATAATGATTAACACAGCTGGCCTCTGACAATTGTTGTTTTTATGATCACAAAGTTGTGCGTCTGTCTAAAAGACAATGTCCTCCTTAGAGAGTGGATGAGCGATTTGCTCCCCCTACTGGTGATGCAGCGTTGTGAATGCACAGCTCCTGCTTCCATCGCATTATTGTCAAGAAAAGTTAGGGCAGAGCATCCTACCTGCTACAATCTGGATGATCAACTGCAGTTCAACAGACACATGGCATCATAATTTAGGTAAATTGTTAATGGTATAATATACTGATGATGAGATATATATATATAGATATATAGTAAACATGTTACTGATTAGTTTATAATTCAAACTAGTAGCTATGCTTGCTGCTAATATTTTATCTAAACTAAGCAAGCATTTATGCACTGTTCAAAGACACTGTTCATTTGTGAACACTTGCCATTAATTGGATGTTACAACTTGCAAGTTCAAAAAATTAAAAATAATCGTTTTGATAGTTTAAAATGCCTATTTTCATTTGTATGGAACAGTAAGTGTCCTTTAATGATAAATTCCCATTCAATTCTCATAAATACCCATTCCCATAAATTCTCAGATTCCCATGGAAAGTTTCCTATTTTCAAAAGATTTTGCTACTCCAAATACATTCAAAAGAATTCTCTTCTGGAAAATTTAACTCACATTGTTGCGAATAGCTTTCTCCAGAAGGGCCTTCCCACGGCTACCGAACACCTACACAAACAAAGCAGAGGGTCTCTCTCACTCGTGTGTGTGCCTCCTAACAGCCAACGTGAATAAACACCATGTGCAAATCTCAAAATACTTTCTAGACATGCCCTCTGATAACAGAACATGATTTTCTGCTTGGTGTGCAGACTGTGCACTCTCTGTCTTTTAGAGATGGAAAACAGTCATATTATAAAATGGCATGGTGGTATATGAGTTCATATCAAATGCATAAGACTGGAGAGGTGCTTACTGCTGGTCTGGGAGTGGCTGTGCGCTGGCTGCAGCTGCTGGTCTGGGGGTGTCTTCGGTGGGCAGACACTGGGGAGCTGGAAGCCACATCCTTTGTCTCGGCTGACACTCTCTGAGCCTCCTCTGACTGACACTCATGCCATGCCTCCTGGCTGCCAGATATCACAAAGCTTACATCCTTATTCAGGAAACTTTCAACCTTCTGCAAAGGAAGCAACCATTGTAAGAGACAAAAAAATGCATTGTTCTTCCCCCAACTAAGATTACAATTTCAAGCTTGTGCACATCTCTGGAAATATCAATATTTATAAATAAATAAAAAAGAAAGGCCAAGATACTTTCTTGGTTTAGTTGTTAACAATATCTTAAATAACTTGTCTATGAGCTTGAAACTGTGTGCTTGTTGTTTTGTTGTGCATTTTTGGTTTATGTGTTACTATGCCAATATTGTTGCTGGTGTCGCAATGCTCTGGCCCAGCTACAATTGCCCCAGTGGGGCCAAGGTTCCAGACTGCGACCAATTTGGTGGCATATGTGACCAAAAATGTTTCTATAAAAGTCAATTTCTATGTGTGTGACTGAACATTTTTCCTAATAGTGACTGAAGTCAAAAAAGTTAATCTGGAGCCCTGCTATGTCACTGCTTGTCACAGTAAATCTATACAAATGTTTGAACACAATGGCACGGCAATTTAAAGGATGATTATTGAAATTGCAACCAAATAATGTGCTGGTGCCACCAACTGAAAACGTTGGTAGTGGAAAATAGTCTGGGGCCCTGAATTGGGGATAAATAAAGATGTATTGTATAGCATTGTATTGTATTGAGTGTGTGCCCACAGGCCAAACACACTTTTTAAAATCAAATGGTGCAGCAACCTGTGCAGAATAGGACCAATGCTGCACTCGCGGCTATACTGTGTCCCTCCACTCTACTCTATTCTATTCAGGCAACCTGTGCCCATCACCAAATATCGTACCCCTTCAAAGCGTGCAATGGCCTCCACCAGCAGAGCGGTACGGCGACTCTTCACACCGTCCAGATAAAAGGATTTTCCTTTAAGCTGCTGTGCCCCCAACAGGTCCTGCACCAATGACCGACGCTGCATCGTCCCCACCTATCAGACATATGGGATTCAGCTACCAAGACACAGAAAGCAGCCTGGCATTCATCAAGCAAGCAGCAGTAGTGGCATCAAGAGCAGTAGTGTCACAATCAAAGGACATGTGTGTAGGCTGGTTTTTGATCATTGCAGTTATCCTTAATCGGTCCAAATATATACAGTACTGTGCAAAACTTTTAGGCAGGTGTGAAAAAATGCTGTAAAGTAAGAATGCTTTCAAAAATAGAAGTGTTAATAGTTTATTTTTTTTATTAACAAAATGCAAAGTGAATGAACAGAAGATCAATCTAAATCAAATCAATATTTGGTGTGACCACCCTTTGTCTTCAAAACAGCATCAATTCTTCTAGGTACACTTGCACACAGTTTTTGAAGGAACTCGGCAGGCAGGTTGTTCCAAACATCTTGGAGAACTAACCACAGATCTTCTGTGGATGTAGGCTGCCTCAAATCCTTCTGTCTCTTCATGTAATCCCAGACAAACTCGATGATGTTGACATCAGGGCTCTGTGGGGGCCAAACCATCACTTCCAGGACTCCTTGTTCTTCTGTACGCTGAAGATGGTTCTTAATGACATTGGCTGTTTGTTTGGGGTCGTTGTCCTGCTGCAGAATAAATTTGGGGCCAATCAGACGCCTCCCTGATGGTATTGCATGATGGATAAGTATCTGCCTGTATTTCTCAGCATTGAGGACACCATTAATCCTGACCAAATCCCCAACTCCATTTGCAGAAATGTAGCCCCAAACTTGCAAGGAACCTCCACCACGCTTCACTGTTGCCTGCAGACACTCATTATTGTACTGCTCTCCAGCCCTTTGGCGAACAAACTGCCTTCTGCTACAGCCAAATATTTCACATTTTGACTCATCAGTCCAGAGCACCTGCTGCCATTTTTCTGCACCCCAGTTCCTATGTTTTCATGCATAGTTGAGTCGCTTAGCCTTGTTTCCACGTCGGAGGTATGGCTTTTTGGCTGCAATTCTTCCATGAAGACCACTTCTGGCCAGACTTCTCCAGACAGTAGATGGGTGTACCTGAGTTCCACTGGTTTCTGCCAGTTCTGAGCTGATGGCACTGCTGGACATCTTCCGATTTCGAAGGGAAGTAAGCATGATGTGTCTTTCATCTGCTGCATTAAGTTTCCTTGGCCGACCACTGTGTCTACGGTCCTCAATGTTGTCCGTTTCTTTGTGCTTCTTCAAAAGAGCTTGAACAGCACATCTTGAAACCCCAGTCTGCTTTGAAATCTTTGCCTGGGAGAGACCTTGCTGATGCAGTATAACTACCTTGTGTCTTGTTGCTGTGCTCAGTCTTGCCATGGTGTATGACCTGTGACATGAAACTGTCTTCCACAACCTCACCTTAGTAGCAGAGTTTGGCTGTTCCTCACCCAGTTTTAAACCTCCTACACAGCTGTTTCTGTTTCAGTTAATGACTGTGTTTCAACCTACATATGAAATTGATGATCATTAGCACCTGTTTGGTATAATTGGTTAATCATACACCTGACTATAATCCTACAAAATCCCTGACTTTGTGCAAATGTACCTAGAAGAATTGATGCTGGTTTGAACTGGTACATTTAAACTGGTGAAATTCCCCAGCTACAACCTCAGACCTTTCACATTATCAAGAAGAATAAAAAAGAAAACCCTAACACTTTCAACGACAGAGAAGATGAAAGCGTAGAAACCAGCATACGGTACACACCTGTCTTTGGGGAACACAATTTGACACTTCAAGTGCCACAAACGCTGTGAAAGCCAGAGTCGGACTTGGTAGTCTTGTCATTACGGACACACATTCACAATGACATTCATCGATTCGGCTACCAACACTATAACTTGTATAGCATAGCGTTACTGTGCAGAATTAGCTAACGTAACGTAAACAAAGCAATCAGTGGTTAGCTACAAACGAATGTTCATAAAGTCCGTTTTGTTCAATCCCAGCATGTAGCTAACGTTAGTAAATTGCTTGCATAATAAAACCAGTTAACATTAATCTAATTTAGCTAGCTAAAAAATACGATAGTTAGTATTGCTAGCTAAACTAACACTGCTTACAATGAACTAACGCGTTATAAAACAGCTACATCACTGTTACGTTGACGTATTTCAGATTACTAACATTGGCTCCAATATAACTAGATAGTTAGCAACACGTTTATTGTGGGGTTAAAAATGCTATATAATCAAGCGTTCTTTAATCAATCTTGTAACGTTAGGTAACTTAGCTGACGTCAGCAAACGCAGCTATGTCCATTAACTTTAACTGAGTGAACACCGTTTGGCAAGCCAGCTTGTTAGAAGTGTATGAACTAAAATTCACTTTATTCAACTCTCTCCAACGTTAGGCTATTTGTCGGAGTTCGACTAAACATTTGGGCTAACAAAGCTCATATTTATATTTACTATGTGTTTATATTTATACAACTTTACTACGAATAAAACACACATTAACAGTAAAATAAGAATATGGTCATTGTATTGCTTGATAACTAAAGACATTAGTTTGCTAGCTAGCTTAGGATAGTCAGCTCGATAACAAGTGATTTAAAAAGCAAGGAGTCTGTAGACCGTTAACTACCCAACATTAGGTTGCTATTAACCTCGACAATAGCTAGAGAACAAATAATCAATATATATTGCTAAATAAGAATTTTACCTGGCGTGGCGAATGCGAATCCTTAAGTGAATCGTCTCCAAAAATGTTGTCTGTATTTACTAACGTTATTTTGTTCTCTATCCAGTTTTGCTGCTGTTCTGATTTTTCCCCTCGATTTTAAATTTTGAAACTACCCTCCTGTGTACATCCGGGGCATTCTCCGTACTATGGCTCGCGAAGTAGGACAATTTACCTCATTTGAATTAAAACCTTAGGCTGAATTCAAAATCTCAATATACCATGGGGGTAATTAGTCAACCAAAGAAAACCGAATTAAATATACTACTGGATAATATAAAATACACTCAAAAGTTTCAGAACACCCCCATTTTCCAGTTTTTACTGAAATTTAAGCAGTTCAAGTCAAGTGAATAACCTGAAATGGTACAAAGGTAAGCGGTAAACTGCCAGAGGTTTAAAAAAAAAAAGTTTAGGTTACCAAAAACGGAAAAATAATGTAATTTTTTCCTACACCTTCAAAAGGCAATTGGAAACTGGAGGAAACTCTGACAGGAAGAGGTCTGGTAGTGTATATAGTTAGAAAATATAAGGGTCTGGCAAAATAAATGGCCACTAAGAAAAAAGAAAGAAAAACAAATATGACAATTTCTGCTCTTTTATGAGTCTGTCTTGTGTTTTGAACTTGCTTGTTTTTCTTAAATTGACAGGAAGTAAAAGAGAAAAAAAACACAATAAGGCACAATACCAAACACCCTCAAAAGTCAAGACATTGCAAAATAATTGGCATTAGCTAATTTGGCAAATTTGACTGAAACAGTCATTATTCGTTAGTCCTAATTATTCGGTACAGAATTGTGGGGGCGACTGGGGTAAGATTTATTTACTTTTTCATTATGTTGTTGAGTCAAATATTTTTTTCTTTGCAATATTGATGCCAATTGAAACCTTAAGGTGCTGTGCCTCTTTGGAAACCAACACCTTCTGTTTAGCCTAAATAGTTTCATGGATATGCTGTCTGAAAAAAGTTTATCTTTTGGCTCAACTTGAGCTCAATATGAACCAATGAGTGGGGTAAGTTGAGACAGTTTGAGACATTTTTTCTATCTGTTGAATTGGTGCAAATAAAAACAAATTAAGACATTTCATTTTTGTGACAATATACTGTCTCATTTATTTCACAGTTTAAGGCAACTAACCAAATCTTAACATCAATGATAAAACCTAGGCCTACACAAAAAGCAACTAAGCAGACATCTTAGTAACAAGTAGAACAATGAAATCTGAACTTGCTGAACTTGGTTTTCTTTTAAGCTCTCTTGTTTTACCAGCTACTGTAGCATCTATTCAACATCTCATTGCTTCAGGCTGTAGGATAAAACCAACTGTTTCTTTCTCCTCTTTATACCTCCAACAGTCAGGTAGTTTCTTTATCACATCCTGTTTTTGGAAAACTGCCTCATCCTTTTCATCAAAAATGAAAGTTGGCTGCTGGCTAGGTCCATGAGTTGTCCGATGTCTTCTTAGAAATTTTGCTTCAAGGTCATTTCCATCAATTTTCTGAAGCTGACTAATGTAATGGTAATTTCTTGTTTTCCTTGCAAATTTGACAATCACAAAATCACCAACATCCAAGGTGAGGTCCTCTTCATCACTGGTAAGTTAAATACTCTCATCTATGGTGTCATTGAATACAACACTCCCTTGACTTTAATTTGAGCTGCTTTTTTCTTGTACTCTTTTATTTGCTTTCACACAGATCTTCTTGCATGGTTTCGCTTTCTCTGTGCTCTTTCCAGTACCAATTTTTCTGGTGTGTCGGTTAAAATCCTTATCTTCACTCTCTTTCTTTTTTGTTTTGTGGTTCTCTCAGGTGCTTTTGGTAGTGGAAGGATCTGTTCAGGAGACATGTATCCACTGTAATGTGCAGGGGAGCATTCAGTAACACTCCCAGGTGGTGACTGAACCTCTGTGACTGGGGTTGGCAGTGTCAGTCATTCGGTTAATCTTAAACTGTTTTGCAACTGATCTTATTGATCTCCCTTGCCCTACTTCTTCAGTTGCTCTTTTCAGATCATCAAGGGTGTTTGATGCTCTCTCTGTTTTCCGTTTATCCGTGGCATCCTGAAATCTGCTCTGTAATAACAGGGGGAGGAGAACTTAACTTTAGAGTTGTGTGCCATTTAGGCAGATAATTTTGACAATAAATGCAAATACTGTATGTGTCATATGTACGAGACCTGGTGGCTCATCTTTTCCAACCCCCACCATTTTGAAAAACTGGCTTCACACAACAGCTAAGGCTAACTTCTATGCTTTTGTTCAGCTGTCACATCATAGCTTATAAGAGCACCAACTAAACTATAATGTATCCGAAAATGATCCTACTTCAGTTTTCTCAAAATAATCAGAACACTGGACTTCTTTGGAATTCACTTATAAAGGGTAAAATCACATTTGTTAACATAAATTACTTACCACATTCTCCATGTGCTCCCCTTTACCACAGATTGAATAAAATGGTTGCTTCTAACTGAAAATGCTGTCACCTGCTTTATTTTGTGTATGGTTGCTTAGAAACAAGGGGCTTCATCTTACCTTGTGGTACATATTACCCTGGTCTACCTACATTTTGTTATTTTTCAAAAAGCGCACAATGTAAATACAATTATTATTGCATAAAATATACAAAATGAAAAACTATATATAATATCTCAAAGTTACTTTATGGAATACCCTGTCCATGCTCTAAATTTGGAAACTGATTGTACTGACTGTAAATGAATTTAAAGGCTTTTTCTTCTGTGACCTAGACAGTTCTTGTTTACTCACTGTTTCAGTCATGAATGTTACTTAAGTATGTACTGTATGCTGTTAATGTTTTTAATTTATTGTATGTGGAAATCATTGTGTAATGGTTTTTTTTTTAAATCTCATGCTGCCTTCTTGGCCAGGACTGCTTTTAAAAATAGATTTCATGGGACTTTCCTGGATAAATAAAAATAAAACATGATGAAAACCCAATGTAACATGTTTTCCTTCCAGTAATTGTAGTGTCATTTGTCATGTGTCTGCCTCCAAGGACATGCTTTTAGTCGCAATGGATATCACCAGCTTTCCCACTAAGCACATCTCACTTGGAGGGCCTTGTATCAACATTTACTTACATTTACATTTTACATTTTAAGCATTTAGCAGACGCTCTTATCCAGAGCGACTTACAAAATGTGCATTAATACAAGGTAAGAACAATCATAGTTAGCGCACAGGATCAGTGCAGTAAAACAGCAATAGACATCACTGCAGGCGTCTGCGTATCGTACCTGTAACACTGGGAAAGAAAAGGTTAGTGGCCACTAATGCCACAGCACTCCCCGTGTTTAATCAAATTCACCAAAGTAGATAATTAATTGTATTGTACGAATACATTTTTTGTGACTTTGTCACGGCTGTTGTCACATATAATAGTACAAACGTAGCCCCTGACGGATTCTCCAACTGAAGTAAGTATGCAAGAAGAACTCCCGAACAGTAGGTGGCGGTCATAATAGATTTTTGTCATGAATATTTGCGAACCAAATCATAATAGCAGGAGAATATATTGGAAAGAGAGACATGATGGTAGATAAATCAAGGCTTGGGTTTATATTGGCTTCTCTGGGTCTTTTACTCATTGAAGAAGAAGAGGAATTTCAACAATGCCGGCGATCAAGAATTAGGAGAAAAAGGAGGAATGTTTGGAACCGTCAGCGGTTACTGCCGCGGCTGGCACCAGGAGCTTATTCAAACCTCCGCCGAGAACTAACGTTTGAATCTGAGGATTTAGCAGAATTCATAAACTTTTCCCGTCTTTACCCCGTGGAGTTCAGCCGACTGGCAGAGTTGGTCTCCCCATTTATTCAGAGGCAGAATACCAACTTCAAGGATTGTATTTCACCAGGAAAGCGTCTCGTGGTAACGCTGCGCTTTTTGGAAACAGGTGAGTACGACCAAACGGTTGCCAAATACATTTATATGCACGAATACAAATATAATCAATACGTATTCTATTAGCCAGCGGACTTTTCTATCCAACGTTGCTGAACTGATTGTTAAACATTCAATGAGTTCAAGACTTGTAACCATTATTAACAAAGCTACCATTTTTAGGGGAAAGTTTCAAGAGCCTGTCCTCACAGTTCCGCATCGCGCAGCCAACACTGTCACTAATCATCCCTGAAACCTGTCGAGTAATCTATGAAGTTTTAAAAGACAAATACCTAAAGGTAGGTGTTAATACTCCGACCTTAGCCTGCCGTTCAGGGCTTAAGCATTCAAACTACAGTCTATGTGCTCAGTGTATTAATGGATTGCCTGAAGATAAGTCACTTTACTCTATTTGTCAGTGCCCAACCTCAGTGGAGGAATGGCAGCAAGTGGCCCGTGGGTTCCTTGAAAAATGGCACTTTCCAAACTGCCTTGGTGCCTTAGATGGCAGACATATACCCATAAGCCCCCCATCAAGAAGTGGTCCCACGTCCTTCAAAAACAAGAGCATTTTCTCCATTGTATTCATGGCGCTGGCCGACAGTGGCTACAGGTTCCTGTGTGTGGACGTTGCCTGCAATGGAAGGACCTCCAAGGGTGGGGACTTCAGAGGGTGTTCCCTTCAGGAAGCACTAAAGAGAAGAATAGCAAACACCCCAGTGGCAGCACCTCTCCCAGAATGTGACCAGTTGGCACCCTACACCATTGTGGCAGACGAGGCCTTCCCGCTGACAGAGTATATGGTAAAGCCATATCCGAACCAGGGACTGACTGTGGAGCAGCAGATATTCAATTACAGACTGTCACGTGCGTGGGCAGCAGTGGAGAATGCCATTGGCATATTGGCAAACCGCTGGGGTGTGATTCTGACCACCGTCCACCTCCGGCCTGAGACAGTGGAGTTGATTGTCCTGTCTTGTTGTTCCCTGCACAACTTCCTCACACAGGAATGCAGGGAGAAGTATCTACAAGGCATAGGAGACCAGGAAGAGCCTAATCACACCATGGTACCAGGAGCTTGGAAACAAGACCCAACATTACCACAGGCTCCTTTACCTCACAACACAAGCCCCTCTGTCCAAGCCTTACAGCACAGAGACAGCCTATGCCAATACTTCAACTCTGGTGCTGGGGCAGTTGATTTTCAATGGGACAAAATAAAGGTATAGTTAAGAAACTATTCAGAACTTCATCAAAGCTTTTACAAAGGTTTCTAGGGACTTTAATAAAGATTGGTGTGCCCTGGTGTATTGAATAGGTGGGTCTGGGAGGTTTTTGTTCAGAGGTACAGAATCTTATGAATAACTGTTTAACATCTGCTAAATGCTTAAATGTAAACGTAAAACTTTACTTAAGTGTGGGGTTGTGACTGTGATTTTTTGTTATTATTGGTTTCAGTACTGTTGCAAAAAAGTAATGTTTCTAAAATATAACTGCTTTGTCATCCAAATGTGTGAAGTAGGCTAATATTCTTTGTTACCAATTTACCATAAACCTCTAATGGCACAATACATATTCATATGGAGGGGTTGTTATGGGACAAAATACAAGCTAATGTGCATTTATCTTTTTAATGTTTGCATGGTTTGCAAAAATTACATTCCCAAATGTGGCAAACAATGGAGTGTGCAAGAAGGTGCACATAAACATGTAGATATATTTGCTAAAATGTTAATTACAGAGCTGCGTGAGGCCTGTTTGGATTGTTAAACGGACATGAGATGTGTTTGTACAGCAAAGTGACGTGGGGTGAGTTAGCAGGGCTCGGAGGTGTAGGGTGTGGATGGAGGGTCTACCAGAAGACATGGGGTGGGTACTGTGCACGCTTCTGTGTGGACAGTACCTGAATTAAGGTCTGCTGGTCCGTGTTTTTGCAAAATATAATTATTTATAAAACATTTATGCTGCTATGAGCAGGTTTGGCAGTTTACAAAATTCATGTGAATGTTCCTAAAGGTGATTTACCATGGGAATTTTGAGGTAAATTATGGAATCTCTGGTAACTGGGAAGTTATAGTTTTAGTATTATTTGAGAAAATTGTAATAAAAAAAAAAATGTTTTCCACACTATTCCATAAAACATAATTGTTAAAAACAAGCTAATCAATCTGACCAAGCCAGTAATAACTGGCTGCGTGCAAGAAAGCAATAACTAGAAATTGGTATATGGTTGAACCTCCTTGAACTGAACAATGGCTAGACATTGTGAGAGGAATTTTTATGTTGGAAAAAATTACCTACCTGTTACGAGTGAAAGAATATGAATTTGAGAATAAATGGGAGAAATTGATGATGATTGATATCCAAGAAGACACAACTTTGTGTTTTGACTTTGTAGATGAATGTAACCTTGATAACATAGGCCCTTCTGTTATTACCTTCTTTTTTTTCTTGTTTTTGATGGCAATGTATTTTATTTTAAGTATCGATTTATTTTGTTGCACAGTGAGAAACCAATAAAAAAATTGTGTAAAAAAACAAGCTAACCAAACATGTTTTAAAGCAATTTTATTATTCACTATCACAACTGCCAGCAATATACCTCAAACGTTCACAACATTTCACAAAAAAAAGATCTGCTGAAAGGAACTAGCCACTGTCTCTAACACAAAAAGTTGCTAGAGACTTACTCAAATAGACTCACAGCAGTTAAAGGTGCTACTACCAAGTATTATGTATGTATTAAGTCAAGGGAGGTGAATACTTATGGAATCAATTATTGTCTGCTTTTTATTTGTAATAAAAAAACCCTTTAGATTTGTTATTATTATTTGACATTATAGAGTATTTTGTGTTGATCAGTGGCAAGAAATCCCAATGAAATCAAATTTGGTTCCATGGAGTAAGAAAATACAATGTGAAAAATGCCAAAGGGGATGAATACTGTTTATACTCACTGTATATTTAGCCTATGCATTATTTCCTCAGCAACATGCATGACACACTCATACCTGCTCATCTCCTCCTGTGAAAACCTGCTCATCTCCTCCTGTGAAAACAAAGCTTTAAGGTTATTTTCCAGACATCATGTGTACTGCAAAATAAAGACAATTCGAGAGACCAGACCTAATTTTATTTATTATTAAATAATTAACGTTTAAGGAACCTCCATCCGTGCCTTTATTCTTTGAATGTCTACTAACAGCACACTAAGTTATTCCATGCATTTTACCATTTGCCAACCTAGGCTAACTTTGCTATGAAGTTGTCTTTCTTCACATCATTCAGTTGGTGTGCTTTTGTAGATTACAATTTGCATTAACCAAAGCAGTCAATACTTTTAACAAGTCAATGGCCAAATAGTTACATAAATAACAAGGGTCTTTTAAAGTGATCTATTATACATCTACTGTGCCCCGTAGTTCTGCCATCTACTAATTGATCTATCCATATGTAATTTAATTACATTGACTGATCTCACAAATTATAGTTGCTTTAATATACAGTACTATTATTTCAAAGATATTGCAACTTGTGGTTTAGGTTAATGAGTGCTTTTACAATAGAGCTAGGTTAAACATGCTATTGGGGGAAGGAAGACCATTTCACAATAGTCACATCAAAAACATTTCCAGAGTAGCCTTTTTTCACTTGAGGAATATTGCCAAAATTAGGGGCTTCCTGTCATTAATAGATGCAGAAAAATTGGTACATGCCTTTGTTACATCTAGATTAGATTATTGCAATGCATTACTGTCTGGCTGTTCCAATACCTCACTCAGGAGCCTACAACTCGTACAGAATGCTGCTGCAAGGATCCTGACTAGAACAAAGAAGTATGAGCACATTAGTCCTGTGTTAGCGTCACTTCACTGGCTTCCTATAAACTAACGTGTAGACTATAAGGTACTCCTCTTAAGGTGTTGCATGGACTTGCACCCTCTTTATTTGACGGATCTACTTCATCCCTACAATCCCCCACGTTCGCTTCGTTCACAAGATGCAGGCAATTTGGTAGTCCCTACAATATAAAAAAATACAGCAGGTGGCAGAGCTTTCTCCTATAGAGCTCCTTTACTGTGGAACAGTCTACCCGTCTCTGTGAAGGAGTCAGACACTGTCTCAATTTTCAAGTCTAGGTTAAAAACACATCTCTTTAGTCTCTCTTATAGTCATTAGGTGCAGATGTGGAGGGGGCGTAGTAATAGAGCCTTCTGGTGCAATGAGCTATCCTTACTGTCACCAATCATAAGTGATGATCCGCCCCTATCAGGACTGCTGATGATGTGGTGGGATGGTCTCTGAGTGCCCTCATGGCTGCGTGCTCCCTGTGCCACTCACCTAATTAGTTATGCTGCCCTAGATTACTTCTGCTGGTGCAAAAGTGTTATCATTCTACTCTTTCCCCTGATCCGGTGTGATATTTATCATAGTCATTATTGCACCTTTCCTCTTTTCTCCCCGGCTTCATGGCACCTGCCCGGAGCTCACCTGCCCCAGAGTCAACCCCCCACCCCTGCCATGTGTTAGCCGGATGCCACTGGCCCGGACCCTAGCTGCTGCTTCCATCTCCCGCCCTGCCCTGGTATCTGGAGGGATGAGGTCCACCCCACCCCTACACTTAGAATGCCCTTCCAGTGGTCTGTTAAGCCTCATGAGCCTCAAGGACTATTTGTTTTGTTTTCCTCTGTATCCCACCATTTTCCAGGAGTTCATCTCGACCGCCTTTTAAGGGGTCAGGGAATAATTTCCCAGTCTCCCACATTGGCTCCAATGGTTTCCTGGTTTTTGGTTCCCTCTGGAAAATGCCAATTGTGAAGCGCTGTGTAACAACCTGTTTGTAAATGGCGCTATACAAAAAGAAAGATTGATTGATTGATTTAATTTGAAGACAGGCACAAGAAGAAGAAGACCTCTCGTTCAGCATTAAAGAAAAAAACATTCACATTTCCTAACTGGGAAAGATTTTTGCTAATAGCATGTTAGCATGTTGCAGTGTGGGTAAAAAATTGCAATGTTTGCCAAAAAGTATGGTGTGCTGGGACTACCCTGAACAGGGTAGAGATTTTCAGGGGGGTGTTCTGGGGATTGTATTAGTCATGGTCTAACACTCGAACAAACAACTTGGTGTCAGGTTCTATGAAAGGACACTAGGGCTGCATCACATAGTGTCTGGATGTTTGAAGGTTGTACAGATGGAGCAGAGCCTCAGGAGGAAGGTGTTGCCTTTGAAAAGCTGAGTTGCCACGTTGTTCTTTTGCCATGCAAGATGTACTTACTGCATGAACAGGTTCTACGAGGAAGGAGGTTATCAACTAGAGATATCAGGCAAGTCTTCTTTTGGTTGATAGCAATATACCCAAAGTAAAAGACCCATGTTGAGGTCTGAATAAGGAAGACACTGGCTTGATGAGGAATCAGAATATACATAGTAATTGGCATAACTGGTGAGGTAAGAGAAGACACAGGAAGGTTACTGATGAAAAACACCATCAGTAAGGGTCCCAAAAAATGTCTATGAAGTTTACGTATATTTCTGAAAGCATGAAGCATAATTAAACCACTCAAAAGATGGAAAAAAAGGCCCAAATCCATTCACCTTGTCTGCCTGTCTATGATGTTATTTCTGTCTCAGGCTGCAGGGATCCTATAATTAACACTGAAGGATTCATTGAATTAGTTTTTTTTCCATGGTTACATCTGGATGGTATTTATCTCACTGGCCCCAGGCAGCTACAGCACCCGTAATGAAGTGCCAGTCCTGGAAAGAGAAAGATTACACAAATGGCACACAGATTTTAACAGGTGTATGTCTGTATGTGTGTCCCAAGATCACTGGATTAAATGTTCCATCAAAGTGTACTGAGTGATACTAAGTGACAGACTGCTAAGCTTACCAGTATGAAAGAGGAGAAGAGGACCATGACAGTAAAGGGAGACTGGAGTGATACTCCTGGCAGGTTGAGTTTGCCCTTCTACTACATGCCTCATTAGGTACCCAGTGACCTGACAACTCCCTCAATGGAGCATCTAGTGTTGTCAGCCTAAAAATAACATGCACAGACATATTTTGCAAGCAGCCGTCAGTTGCTCTAATAACCCTGGGGACCTATGAGAAATGAAATAAATATAAAGATAGTTTTGAATGTAGTCCTGTCCCAGGAGTTCAGTCAATGATAAAAGTTTTTTGTTTTTCAAACAAACAAAAAAATCAGAGTAGTGCTTCTAATTTTAGTCGCTTGAAGAATCGTATTCATTCTGACTGTGATCCAATTGTAACCTCAGCAGCTCCATCTATGGTAGCGACCAGATGTTACCTCTGAGGCAGTCATGGTATGTAAAGCATCAGAATATTAAACATAAAATGCAGTGTAAATATTTTGATGTTGTGATAGTGCCTGTTCAGCCTTGCTCTTCAACCCTTAAACCAGGAACTGAACATTGACGGTAAGTATTCTTCCTCTGCAGTGAGGTAATATCTTGTTGTTAGTAGTAGTTCCATCATATATACAGTAATATCTTGTTTTGACCAAATTTATTTAATCAGTAGTAGTTCCATCATATATACAGTGACGTTTGAAAGTTTGTGAACCCCTTTTCAAATTATAACATACAGGTTATCTCCCTGGGGCAGAGGAATTAGCCTAGTCTTCAGCATTTGGCTGTACAAATAGGAGGAACGGCGGCCTGGACAACCTGGGTTCGCCATGATGATCTAATTCGTCTTATTGTTATTGCCATCGCCATAGGCCAGGCTTCAACAATAGGACTGCTGTCCACTGAAATCAATGCTTTAATATGAAAATACATGTCTGGTCATGCAGCGTCAACATGACTGAAGGGGAACAGCTATGAAAGGAAGAATAAATGCCTTTAACAGACCATTTGGAATTATTTAATAAGTATTCATGGACAAAATATAATTAACATCAGTCTGTGATTCAGATATTTTTTAGGCCAGCAGAGAAGGCCTTGCAGGCCCTGACGGCCCACCACTGGTATATTGTAATTGAAGTGTGTGTGTGCTCATGTGTGTTGGGGCGACGATGAGATTATAATAAATGGATAAATCCACACGTGGCTTCCACAACAACGATTTAGATTAAAATTACAATGATATCGCATATTATAATCTTAGAAATGCATCTGATTTTATTTATTTATTTTACTTTTCAGTTTCAGGGAATCTCGCGTCTGAGTGTCAATGCTTGCATTCGTTTTTAGAGCGTTAAAGAAAGCAGTACAATATAGTCACTGATTCGTAATTTGTACTGTGTCAGTGTACTGTGTTAGCCTACTGACTGCGAGAACAGTTCTTCAGTTCGTTCAGTCACATCTCGAACCGCATACCGTCATCTGGAAGGGGAGCATCTAGCCTCTATCTTTATTTATTTGAGCTGAAAGCCGCGGGAATCGGAGCAGAATAGTTGGAGCTGTGTGCAAAAGTGTGTTTTACCCACCTGAAAGTGTTTTTTTTTTTACCGTAAGTGTTTTTCGATTAGCTACTGTGTTTTCGGCGTATGCCAATGAATCCAAATGTATATCATTTTAATCACCATCCTATTGACTAGCAGTTAGCATACATTTGATTTGTCATGCCAGCTAGCAGGGATGGCTAGCCAGGCAAACGTGCAGCCTCTAGG
The DNA here is from genome assembly GCA_029706075.1 of Aldrovandia affinis. Taxonomy (NCBI): domain Eukaryota; kingdom Metazoa; phylum Chordata; class Actinopteri; order Notacanthiformes; family Halosauridae; genus Aldrovandia; species Aldrovandia affinis. Next base: position 5,061,135 of record JAINUG010000013.1, on the reverse strand, counting down.
GGCGGGCGATGCCACAAAATTTGGTTTTGATCTGATACCAAGTAATACCAGGGCCAGAATCACCGATACCGATACCGATACCGATCCTTTTTATTATTAAAAGCGTCTAATGTACTTTCATGTAGGGGAGAGCAATGATCGCTTGATCATGTGATGGTCTGTTTTATCTCGTTTTGCATGAGGAATCATTGTCATTTCCGCCATCCTTATATGGTCTTTTGTCGGTGAGTTTTCCTATCACTTTCAGCTGAGGGTTATCAGTGTTAATTCAGCCTTGTATTTAAGGTCTAGTTTTCCCTCATACAAACGCTTCTGTGTAAATCATTATTACGCTCTAGCCAGTACTACTAAGGTTTAGTTTTCCACTCTGTGGTCTCTCAGTTAAAGAGAGAGGGTACTTATTATTATCTCTACCTAAAGTTTTCCACTCTGTGGTCTCTCAGTTAAAGAGAGAGGGTACTTATTATTATCTCTACCTAAAGGTTTAGCGTTACCACCCTGTGGTTGCCTGTTAGGAGGAATTATCGTTTCCTAACTAAAGGTTTATGCTCGCCACTTCGGTGGTGTTTCCTTTCTCGAGATTCTTTCTTTGTTTATTGGTTCCCCTGTCTCTAAAATTATTTTAGTTTCTTACCTCTTCGGAAGAGTTATCTTTGTCTTTCCATTTTTCCCCTGCTCCCTAATCTGTTCGCAGACTTAGTGGCTGATCACTCGTGGTCAGCTTTTAGATATTAGTGAAATCTGCGTGTGGCTCTTCCACCCTCGATCCACACTACAGCAATGTGTCATGATTTATGGTGCATCATTATCTGCAGGTTTGTTAGGCTACTTCTCTTAGAATACATTTTCATTGCCACCAAATGATTTGCCAAACTTTTTTGTTTTAGGTTTTTTCAGGTTTGTTTATTGGGTTAAAATGAGCTAAAGTCTCTAAAATTATTTTAGCCTTTCTACCTCTTCATCCCAACCCAGGGATGAAGAGTTACTTTTTTTGTCTTTCCATTTTTCCCCTGCTCCCTAATCTGTTCGCAGACTTAGTGGCTGATCACCGTGGTGTCAGCTTTTAGATATTACATCTGCGTGTGGCTCTTTCCACCTCGATCCACACTACAGCAATGTGTCATGATTTATGAGGTGAATGCATCAGCCAAGGCTACTTCTGAATACATTTTCATTGCCACCAAATGATTTGCCAAACATTAAGCATTTTGTTTTAGGTTTTTTCAGGTTTGAGGTAGCATATATTCTTTAAATTAAATTAATTCCATTAAATTAATTAATTTAGATATGTTTCAATGTGCTGAATATATTATTTATTTAGCCTAGATGTTTGAATATAGTCTGCTACAGTAACAGCCAATGGCCAAATACAGTTTGAAAATGTAACATTAACCAATGCTGAAGATACAATTTGACCAAAATATAAATTTCACTATATACCTGGATATTCCTTGGCTCTCTGAAAAGACCTGTGAACTCAGTGAACTCTGTCTCTGTCTCGCGGGTCCGGCTGCTGGGGCATTTCCCTCCTCCTCCCTTCTTTTCTGTTGCAGCTCCAAGTTCTCTCGCTCGTGTTTTTTTTTAATGTGTTTAAACAAATTGGTCATGTTGCGACAGAAACGAACAGCCTTCCTACATACATCGCAGTTCGCCACGTTTTCTCAAATGATTCTCCTCTTTCGTTCAGCCATCAGTGCAACTAATTATGTGTCTTCTCTGGACTAAAGAGGAACAGTCTAGTGAGCGCTGCGTGCATGTTGTTTGATAGTGAGTGCACACAACAGCAGCAGAGAAGCAAAGAGTGCATGGACTAAGAGGTGTGTTCACGTGCCCAGAATATGATCTAACGTTACACTCTTGTCGGAAGATGACAACGTAACGTTGTTTGCAGAGACAGTTTCTCTACTCTTTGATGAAATAAAAATGGGTACAATGTAGAAGAGAGAGACTGATCCTTTTTTTTGTATCGATCCTATTGACGCTAGTATCGATACTTAAAAACAAGACTTGGTAGTATGATACTTTTGGTATCGATCCGCCCACCTCTGGCAACCTCCACTCAGCGGGGTTTGTTGTAACACATAGGCCTAATATAAAGCAGTACAAGTAGTAGTAGAAGTACTTTATTGATCTCATCATCAGGAAATGTAATAAATAATTATACACTAACTAGCCACACATAATAGAAAACACATAATACAATGACAAATATATAAAAAGACAGATAAAACACATATACAATGACATATACTGATAAGACGGAATTAAATATAAAGAGCAAAGCAGTGAACAATATGCTTTTGTCTTTTTCACAAGAAGATGAGAAATAGGAAAAGGACCAGAGACAGGGGAGTGACTAGGGAGGTCCTAGAGATGGCAGCAGCTGAAGTTGCCAAGCTTAAATCATTTAGGGGTGTTGCCAAGAGCTACAGCATCTGCCATGTTACACTCCACCGATATGTCAGGGAGAAAAGGAAGTTGGAGGCAGCAGGGATCAGAGAAACATTGTCCATCATTGTTGGCTACTCATGCCACAGATGTGTTTAATGCAGCACAGGAAGAAGAGTTTAGGCAGTATCAGTCCCAGAGAGGTAAGTTAAATTCATACAATCATCTAATAAGTTAAATTCAAAGAGTTGTGTTAAGTTACACTAATACAAATAACAAGTTCATGTTTAAAATGACCTAATAAAATACTAATTATAATTTCATTTTCAGGTCTGACAGCTTGCATTTGAGCTTGGGAAAAAGAATAAGCTGCACTACACAGAGTCCTGGAATCACCATGGAATGGCAAGAAAGGACAGGTTTCCTTCTTTCCTGAAAAGAAACCCCCAGCTCTCCATTAGAAAACCCCAAGCTACGATCTCTCCAGGGCAACCAACTTCAACCGCACCAATGTCAAAAGCTTCTTTGATAACCTGGCAAAGATCCTTGATCGTGAACACCGGGAAAATACATTTGGAATGTTGATGAAACGGATGTCACTACCGTCAGGCACCTGGGAAGATCCCTTCAACCTTTACAGGAGGTTTCAGCCATGTCGCTGTACGCCCTTTTCCCAAGGCTAAGAGGCAAGGAAGGTGAGCGCCAAGGGGAGAAAGAGGAAAGTCACTGCAATTCTGACTGACACCCGGTCAAGTGTGCCCCGGTGCAGGAAGCAGAGGAGAGGAAGAGGAAGAACTGTGAGCCAAAAGTGAGGTGCAAAATTGGGGAAAAAGGTAAACAAAAAAAGAACACTGAAACTAACCTTGCCCCAGGGGAGAGCTGTGTCTGTTTGGTGTGCGGTGAAGACTTTGCCTCATCTGTCCCAGAAGAGGTGTGGATGAAGTGCTCCTCTTGTGAGGGATGGGCACTGTCATGGCAAATGGTGTCTGCTTTGCCAGAATGTGTCCGGGGTGATGTAATCAGAATTTTGGACTGTAGTTGCTATGCCAACATGACGAGCTTGCATTCCTGAGTGAGAAAACCCAGAAGAATGTCTCCGGGTGACGTCATTTAGCTACGAATAAGCTGTACAGCTAAGTTAGCTGCCTTGCTACGAACAAAATATATGAATTATAATATATAATTATATTATAATTATATAGCCAGCTAGCTACGAACATAACAATATGCATTGTCTGTTCAGCTGTACAGTTAAGTTAGCTGGCTAGCTATGAATATAATGTTGTTCATGGAAGGTGGCTAGCTAGTTTTACAGCTGAATAACAATTGCTTGTTCAGTTGTAAAACTAGCTAGCTAGCCACCTTCTAGCTAGCCAGCTAGCTAGTTTTACAGCTGAGCAAGCAATTGGTATTCGTAGCTAGCCACCTTCTAGCTAGCCAGCTAGCTAGTTTTACAACTGAACAAGCAATTGTTATTCGTAGCTAGCCACCTTCCATACATTATATTCGTAGCTAGCCAGCTAACTTAACTGTACAGCTGAACAGACAATGCATATTGTTATGTTCGTAGCTAGCTGGCTATATAATTATAATATAATTATATATTATAATTCATATATTATGTTTATAGCAAGGCAGCTAACTTAGCTGTACAGCTTATTCGTAGCTAAATGACGTCACCCGGACACCCGGACACATTCTTCTGGGTTTTCTCACTCAGGAATGCGAGCTCATCATGTTGGCATAGCAACTACAGCCCAAAATTCCGATGACATCACCCCGGACACATTCTGGCAATGCGGACACCATTTGCCATGACAGCACCTCTGTACCTCTGCCCAAGGGCGTAGGTTTAATTTTGACATTGGTGGGGACACAAATGGGGGAGGTCCAGAGGAGGTCATACTGTCAAGTTGAGGCGTTTTGCATTTATGATAGACTTCTGACCACCATTCCATGGCATCTAGAGCCTTAATTTATAGATAGTAATGGTAGCCAACACACTCATTAACAGTGTTTGATTTTCTATGTCAATATGTTCCTGAGAAAACAATTACACAATTTAGATTATGCGAGCCGCAGCACCTCCTCCGCGACCTGTCGGCGGCATTCGACACCGTGGACCACCAGATCCTGCTCTCATCTCTCGTCGAGATGGGAATCTGGCACAGGTAGATATCAAGTTCCAGAAGAAACTTCCTAAAGTGGCATCAGTAGACCTGTATACTACTACAGTATCATTATATGTACAGCACTACAGTATCATTATACATGTACAATATATTGCTATCATACCTGTACTGCACTACAGTGTCATCAAACCTGTGCACTACACTATACCTGTACAGTTAACACTACATATTGTTATTGTTGCTTGAAAGTTTGTGAACCCCTTGTGCAAAATAGGGTATCTAGAATAAGAGTAGAGTAGTTTTTACCACAAAATCCTTATTTAATCAGAATCAGAGTCTTTTCTTAACTGAAATAATGGGTCTATATTTACTAATTTCATACATTTTTAATGAAAATTGTGCATATAGAGTAAAAATATGGAAAAAGAATTAGTGAAGGTGCAAAAATAAGTGAACCCCCTTAGTTAAATCAAGTAGGTAAGTAGGATCAGGTGCATAAATAATTGGGTACCAAGTTAACCAATAAAAGGTCAGATCTTTAGGAAATAGTTTGGGTGGTGCTCTCATAAATACAGGTAAGAGACCTGGTCATTTCGGTGTTACCCATACAGGTGAATGCAAAACACACCATGCCGAGATCTAATCGTAGAGGACCTCAGGAAGAGAGTAGTGAGTGTGCATCAGTCTGGGAAAGGTTATAAAATCATATAAAAAAGACTTGGGCTCCATCAGTCCACTGTGAGACAAATAATATACAAATGGAGAGCATTTAACACAACAGCGACTAGAAGTGGATGTCCTTCTAAAATATCACCAAGAGCCACAAGAAAAATAATAAATCTAGTAAAAAGCAACCCAAGAATAACATCCAGAGATCTACAAGCCTCCTTTGCTACATCTGATGTCATTGTGCATCCAGCAACGATAATAAGGACACTGAATAGAACACTGAATCTCTGGACGGATGAGTCCAAAATCTACCTTTTTGGTCACAATCAAAAATGCCATATTTGGCGAAAATCCAACACTGCCCACCACCAAAATAACCTTATCCCTACGGTCAAGCATGGTGGTGGGAGTGTCATGATCTGGGGCTTCTTTTCCTCCTCTGGACCTGGATGACTTGACACCATTAAGGGAACCATGAATTATGAGCAATATCAGAGAATTCTTGAACAGAACGTCAGGCCATCAGTCCGAGAGGTAAAACTTGGCCGAAAGTAGGTGTTCCAACAAGACAATGAAGCATTCAAGCAAATCTACCAAAGAATGGCTCAGGAGAAATACGTTTTGTGTTTTGGATTGGCTAAGTCAAAGCCCTTGATGCATGCTTTTGTCGCATCAAGGCTAGACTATTGTAATGCCTTATTATCCGGCTCCTCTAGTAGCTCTCTAAAGAGTCTTCAACTAGTACAGAATACAGCGGCACGTATTTTGACTAGATCCAAGAAGTATGAGCACATTACTCCAGTGTTAGCATCACTATATTGGCTTCCTATTAAATATCGGGCTGATTATAAAGTACTGTAGCTAACTTTTAAAGCAGTAAACGGACTTGCACCTTTATATCTGACCGAAATGATTGCCCCCCTATAAGCCGACACGACTGCTTCATTCACAAGAAGCCGGCCATCTATTACTCCCTAGAATTTTGAAAAGCACAGCTGGTGGTAGAGCCTTCTCTTTTAGAGCTCCTCTGTTGTGGAACGGTTTACCAAGGCATGTTAGGGATTCGGACAGTTTCAATTTTTAAGTGTAGATTAAAAACATATCTTTTCAGCCTAGCCTACTGCCAAACATAGTCTAGGTGGAGAGATGGAGAAGGCCGTGCCCTAGTGTCTTATGGAGTGAGAAACTTTCCATACTGTCACCTCCTCAATGTGTTACCACCACTGTTATGCTGGTTATCCTTGATCAGGTGTGGATGGTTTGGAACTCTCATTTCTGCGTGTTTTCTCTGTCCCTCTCCTAATAGGTACCTGCCCCCCCCGCTGACTACCTAACTCAGGAGGGGCAAAGTCTTTCAGCCCTGAGCCACCTTGGACTGACCATGGTCTTTTTTGGACATACCCTGTGCCGGCCAGAAGAGGATGGGCTCCCCCCCTTTTTAGTCTGGTTCCTCCCAAGGTTTCTCCCTACCAAGGAAGTTTTTCCTTGCCACTGTTACCTTTAGGCTTGCTTTTGGGGGGGTCTAGGCCTGGGTTCCCCCTCTGTTAAGCGTTTTGTGACAATTCTATTGTGAAAAGCGCTATACAAATACAATTGATTTGATTTGATTTGATTTGACCTAAATCCAATCGAGATACTGTGGTATGACCTGAAGTGGGCTGTTCATGCCAGACAGCATGAGTAAGATCATGTTTCACTTTTTTAAACATTTGTTTCAGATTTTTTTCCCTATTTCTCCCAATTTGGTAGCCAATTACACCCTCTATTTATTTCGATTTACCCTCCCCACACGAGCCTGCTGCTCGTCTCTACAAGGCAAGCTAATTCTCAGAGGGCAGCGAACTCCACTTCCTTTGAGAATTCGCCCACCCACGTTCTGGAGACACCCTTATGTGCTTCACAGTGGACCCGAGCCAGCTTACCCTCCCCCCTCCGCCTGGCGCGGACAGCCAAATGCCGCCCCCGATCGGGAGCCCCGATTGGGGCTGACGACCAGGGCCGGTCTGGTAGAAACGCGGGTTTCAAACCGCATCCCTGACAGGCAGCAAACACCGTATTGGATCAGCCAAAATATGGTGCGTTACACCGCTAGGCTATCCGCCGCCCACTTTTCACTTTTTAAAATTATAATTCTGCATATTTGACATACCGGAGAGAAAATCAGAAATCATTTCTGTATTTGAAATGGGAGTGATCAGAGATTCGGCATGTCAGGACTTCAGCATAGGAAAGGCTATAAGGTACAGACACAAAAAAAAATTGGCAGAGTAGATAAGGCTTTTCCTCCAGTGCCGGCGCTCCAGAGCAGTTAGGCCACTGTCCTGTAAACGTCACAGGACAGGACACACAATTCTGGAGCCCCCTCTGTATTTCAAACTGCTGTGCTTATTTTTAATCACAGTTCATTACTGAACTTTTCATGGATCTGACATACCGCCAGTCCCAACAGGGTCAGATATGTGGGATTGCACTGTACTGTATATGATTATACTATGGATCCATACTTGTATACATGGTAGGCTGTATATAGAGATGAATAAAAGGATATTGAACACTCTGGCCGGAAGTGCCACTGGGGAGTGGCAATTGGCTGTCCGCCCCAGGGGGGTAAAAGCCGAATGAGCTCACTGCATATATGAGTGGTCCTGTGTGTTATGGTGACAGGCTTCGGCTTAGCGGGTGCTGGCTTGGAGGAGGCGGTGCGGCACTCACTATCGGTCTTGGGACTACAGCAGCAAATTCTCATAGGAGGGAGGGGATAACTGACATGAAAAAGAGAGGGTATAATTAGATACTAGATTGGAAAAAATATCAATAAACAGCAAAAATATCCCATCCATCCATCCATTATCTAAGCCGCTTATTCCTAGTCAGGGTCGCGGGGGGGGGCTGGAGCCTATCCCAGCATGCGTTCCGGGCGAGAGGCAGGAATACACCCTGGACAGGTCGCCAATCCATCACAGGGCACACACACCATTCACTCACACACTCATACCTACGGGCAATTTAGACTCTCCAATTAGCCTAACGTGCATGTCTTTGGACTGTGGGAGGAAACCGGAGTACCCGGAGGAAACCCACGCGGACACGGGGAGAACATGCAAACTCCGCACAGAAAGGCCCCCGGCCTGGATTCGAACCCAAGACCTTCTTACTGTGAGGCGACAGTGAACATTTATATATTGAACAAATATATAAATTTTAAACTGTCTCCAGTGTAGAAAGTCTCCTGTTTAATCACATATCTTTAAAGCTGATAAAGGGATGGGAGAATTTATTTTCCTGTAAAATGTAAACCTAATTGGAGGACACGGCAGGATTCCACTTTGTTCTAATTGAAGTGTCACAAGACAGAAAACACAACAGAAAACAACACTTCATTCATATTTGAGTAATACATTTATTTATTTTTTCTTAGCAAAATAGCTCTGAACATGCATTGAGAATATTTTTTTAATACAAAATGGTTTCCCAAAATGGAAATATTTATACAGTGCTGGGATCTCCAGCTTGCAAATTTCAATTTTCAATTTACGACAGAAAGGCAAAGAAAAATCAACAAAACTTGACACAGGCAGGCTGGTTAGGATTTGGGGCCCAGTGTGACCTTGAACAGTGCTGTCAAATAACCCAATATTTTGTTGCTGCATATAAACAATGTTACGGTAAAAACATAAATAGACCTTGTGGGGCTGAATGTCCAGGTCATAGTGTAGATATCTTTGAGGGGAATCCTGTTCAGCCCATATGACTAGAAACAATGACTTTTGGGATTGAGTTCAGAAGCTGATATCTAGCAGAAACAGAATGTGACACAGGCTTGCATGTCCCCAGAGTCACAGTAAGGAGAGCCAATAACAGAAGTCATAACCACACAAAATTTTAAAATTTTAATCCTCTCATTAAAACTGAGGTTACACTGGAACATAACAGAATGCTCTCTTGAGCCTGAAGTGACCCCGAGATGGCTGTGTTCCCTCCACGCGCACACATATAGGCTCTACAACTGACCCCTGACGAACCTCAGCCAACAGCCACAGCAACCCTGCTACAAGTGAGGGGCACCTCACTACTCTCAACAGCAGGCTCCTTTAAGTACCACTGCTGGAGCTCAGAACCAGAAGTTCATCACTGGGCATGCTCTCTTCATACTCCCTCCCCAGCTGTGCCTTGAGCCACTGGCATGTTACCTGCATCTGTGCAGGGACCGCTGCAGCTGGAACATGTAAACTTCCTCCAGTGACTACTGTCCTCACTACAGACAACACAGTACTACAGGAGAGGACAGGCGCATCTCTCACAGACAACAGCTGCTAGCCTGTGCTACCTTGCTGCAGCAGTAAGTCAAGCCGAATTAAACCCGAAGCCAATTGTGTCCCACTGCAGCATACCTAATGACAGAGGCTAGGCATCAACCTGCGATGTCTCGGCTAAGCAGGACCTCTCTGCGCTGGTACTCTTCACTCACTGAGCCACTTGGGAGGCCACTGGGCTTTCATAATAGTCCTGTTTGTGGCGCAGATTGAAAAGTCAGTTTGCCCGATTATGAAAAATGTTGTTGGGGCCAGACGTTGAGGTGAATCACAGTGACACAGCTGTACACTCTAACATGCTCCTGCAGTCCAGGGCCTGAGTGTTTGGAGTGTCTGCTGACTACAACCAAATCCACACCATTCTGGAAAATGTATTTTTTACTGCAAATAACATGAACTGGGTGAACATATCTAAAGCAACAGAAATTGACAATTTAAAGTAAATAACATTTTAGAGAACAGCTTCATGAAAATTGGAAAGGGTTATGTTTTCATTCCCTTTCTTATTTGTTTGGCATTTAATAGAAAAAGCAAAAAAACTGTCAATTTGAAACAAGACACTGACCTTTTCTGAACCAATCAAAATACTGCTTAAATGTAATCTCACTCCAAAATATTCAAAGACCTACAACATAGAAAACAAAAGGACATTTCTACACACATTATGAAAATATAAAGGACTAGTCTGATATTTATTTTCTTATTACATGTTAGACTATAGACTAATAGTATGGCTGCAACATTCCTTACCCAACAAACAACTAGCCTAAACCATGCTGAATAACAGCATGTCCTCCTGGCATAGCGGTTATTATGCCTAACAGTGTCTGGTCTTTCTGTGGCAATGGCATTCTTGTAGATACCCTCATTTTAACACATTTTTACAACAATAATAAAACAGCACTCAAATGGTGCACACATAGCGCAAGTGTGTTTAGCATATGTCAAGGTACAGACTTTGGATATCACATGTAAAAGAATACCTGCAGTTTCTGTCAGAAACCAGGAATATGCAGAGGCCCTGAAAACTGGAAGACACAATTTACACAGGGAAGATAACTGCCATTGGGTATTAGCTGTTCGGTACTGCATCAGAGAGGGATCTGTATTCAGTTGTGGGGTAATGCTTGCTGACGTACTGTATCAAGTAGCTGAGATTCTGACATAGAATTATAAGCATGAGAATTATAGCAATAAAAAACAGCTGTGCCTCGTGTGATCTCTTGTTTGTTTTCAGACTTGTTTGTTGCTTATATCAGTGATTGGGTCTTGGACCGGATCAATCGGGTTCAATAGCTTGTTCAGAGGGTGCAGAAAGGACAGTGTCCCCTCAAGAGTGTCCAGTCACACAGCTATGGTGTGACCTGCATCCCGCATCCCTGATCCTGTCACAGAGGCCTCGGTCAGAGGTAAGTCCATAACATCGTCCAGCACTCATTTCAGAGTGGTAGAAATATTCATACGGTTTAGGAAAAGGAATCAATTTATTTCCTTTTGATTATTCACACTGGTATGCTATGTGTAGTCATATTTAATGCCTCAGCCGACATAAAACGTTCATACATTTAGTACCTGCATTTGCATCACTGGCCACCAGAGGTCCTCCAAAAGCCAGAGACAAACTGAGAATGGAGGGAAGAGAACAGGAAATCTGTGGCTTTCCTTGGCGGGGGGATGAGGGGAAACAGGGTTTAAATTAAAATTTAAATTTGTACAAGAAAGAGAGCCTGTACAGACACTTTCATAACAAATGAAGCATCCCTGAGGAAAACCTATCAGTCACTAAATCTTGTTTTATGTCTTTGGAAATGAATGAGATACTGTGTGTTCCAGAAGGGGAACATTTCCTATGAAAAGTCTGTCTGGGGCTTTTGGATGTCAGTCAGCAGGCTGTTCATGACACCACATCTACTGCAAAGTAGTCTCAGCATGTCATCTGACTAGGTTTGTGGCAAACCCCTGGTAAATACCTTACGTGATACAATTACGTTTTTTTGTAGTTTTTTTTGTCTCCAGAATTTCAGGAGGACTGGACAGGTGGTTATGATCTGAACAGGGCTTGGCACACATGAAATTGATCATGATACAGTGCCGTCCCATCAAACCCCAGATGATAAGGCTCCTGCTGATCACCTTGCTCACAGGAGCATCGGCCTGTTGTTGTGGTGGGTCGGTAAGCAGCTGGACACTTTGGAGGCATGCTGCTGCTACAGGCGAAGACTCAAAGGCTCACGGCCACCTCCAGCTAGTGGGATTTTTAAGGCACTTGCAGAAATACAGCATCAAAGTCTCCACTTCTTTTACAAAGCAACAGCATGGACAGCATCTAAAACATACAGGAACACTGCATATCCCAGCATGCAACAAGAGTTTTTTTCTTTTTCAGTCTCAAAAAAGCCCAGAAATTTGAGGCTGATATTTTTCTCAAAACAAAATGGACACCCCTTCCTGACATAAGACTGAGGTTGGGCATTTGTGTCAGTGTAGGTAACTGGCACATAACTGCTCTACGCACCTCAGTCTGAGACTGTCACAGCTCCACTGGCTTCCATGGATCTATGCATGTCTGAACTGTGTATTATTATAATACTTCTTTTTTTTTTTCATTTTTGTTTCAGATTTTTTCCGTTTTTCTCCCAATTTGGTAGCCAATTATACGCTCTATTTCTTTTTTCAATTTACCCTCCCCCACAAACTCACCACCCGCCTCCACGGGACAATCTAATACCTCGAGGCAATGTTCGTCTCTTCCGAGACGGAACTCGCCCAACCCTGTTTACGAGAAGCGGTAGGGGGACGTCGTGCCAGCTCTCCCTCCCCATTCCCCCTGGGGTGGACAGCCAAACACCGACCCTGATCAGGGCTCCCCACCAGGGCTGGTCTGGTAGTCGGGTTTCGAACCGTGACCGTGATAGGCAGCTCACACTCGTAAAGGACCAGCCAATACGGGTGTGTTAGATCGCTATGGTATCGGAGGCTCCCAACTGTGTATTATTTACGCCATATCTGCCACCTTGTGTCAAGAGTCTGTTCAATTGTGAATTAGAATTATGGATTTAAATTGTGGGTTTACTTTGTCACACTGTTCTGTGTGTGTTCTGTATGTGTGTTGGTGAACACTGTTATGCCTACCGTGAGTTGTACTGCATGTTGTCAACTACTCTCCATCAGTCATTATCTTTCATATTTTGGTCAAATGTGGTTAGAAACCTTTTCGAAACCCTAATGGAGGGCAGTGTGGCTCTACACAAGAAATTGACTCTTTCATTGCCTTTCTCAAAATATGCTATAAATCCTATATTCAAAATTGTGTTTTCTTTTTGTTAGCCATATTTCTCATTATTGACTCCAAGTAACAAGTTACGAGTTACCAAGAAATTTTAACAGAAATGACATTTGCGAAGGCTGCTTAAATTGCAATTCTGTAAACGTCTTAACTTACCTAGATGTACTCTTGTCAACAATGGATTCAAGTATGTGGAGTTGGTCTTTTCAGAAGTACCTTGAGACAGAGTAAACAATTATGAAATACGACGATGACGACCAGAGCAGAACTAATGACAGAGAGATGGACAGGATCTTATTGCCAGCCCTGGTTGCCAGTGAAGTTATGTGTGAGTAAGCCACAGGCAAAATGAGGCAAGAGGAGCTGTGGGCATTTAAGCCAGCATAAGGTATAAAGTATGAGGGCAGCGGACCCTGTGGGAGTGGGCAGCATTATCAGATCCACACAGAAGGCTTGCCCTCCACAGACTTGCTGCTGTTGCTGATGCTGTCTCCACTGCCCTTGTTGGCCCCGTGCTTGGAGCCGGACCGGTGCTTGCGGTCCTGCTGTGGCTTGCTGATGTTGCTGTGGTTGTTGTTGTTCTGGTGCTGGTGGCTGTAGGCCTGGATGGCGGCCTCCAGCCGGTCCTGGGCCTGCCGGATCTCCTTCTGCAGGCTCCCGCGCGCGTCCGCCAAGGGAAAGTTGTCCTCGTTGCTGCCGAACTGCTGCTGCTCCTCCTGGGCAATGTTGGCCCTGTTCTGCTTGCAGGCAATCTTGGCGTTGCTTAGGTCGGTGAACTGGATCTGGTCGGGCTTCACCACGATGTTGTAGCCCGGCGGAGCGGAGGGGGCATTCCAAGAGAAGGGGTAGCTGCCGTACCCTCCCACCTCCCCGGCTTCGCCCGCCGGCACCCCGGCCGCCCTGCCGCCAACCCCAGGCCCCAGCGGGCCCAGGTGGTACACGTCCTCGTCCGGCGGACAGCGGCGGGTGCGCAGGATATCGCAGATGGTGCCCACGCCCAGGTGCACCATCTCCCACACGTTGAGCGCCAGGCAGAGCACCGTCACGCCATACATGATGCGCAGGAAGATGGTCTTCTCGGTGGGCCGCGACACAAAGCAGTCCACGCTGTGCGGGCAGGGGTTGCCCGAGCACACGAAGACCGGCGGCACGGCGAAGCCGTACAGCGCGTACTGGCCCCCCAGGAAGGCCACCTCCAGCAGTGTGCGGGCCAGCAGCTGCAGCACGTAGATCCGCATCAGCCCGTCCTCCCTGATGCGCCGCCGCCCGTCGTGCCTCGCCTTGGCCTTGCCCTGGGGTGCCGCCTCACTGCGGCTCTCCATCTCGGGCATCTCGTAGATCATGGGGTCCTCCTCCTGGTCGTCCTCCGCCTCCTCGATCCCGCGGTGCTGCCGCCTGCCGCCGAAGAACATCTTGCGCGGCTTGCGGTGGGCCAGGCCGCCGGCGCCGCCCGACTTGCCCTCCTCCAGCCGGGCGATCTTGTGCACGGCGTAGCCCAGGTACATGAGCGAGGGCATGGCCACCAGGATGATCTGGAAGACCCAGAAGCGCACGTGCGAGAGCGGGGCGAAGGCGTCGTAGCAGACGTTCTCGCAGCCGGGCTGGCCCGTGTTGCACATAAACTTGCTCTGCTCGTCGTAGTAGATGGACTCGCCGCCCACGGCGGTCAGGACGATGCGGAAGACAATCAGCACTGTCAGCCACAGCTTCCCCACGAAGGTGGAGTGGTTGTGGATCTCCTCCAGCAGACGGGTGAGGAAGCTCCAGCTCATGGTGCCACTGGACAGCGGGGCAGAGAGGGTCCCTCACGGTGTCCCTCACGCGGCTGGACGGCGAGGCAGAGACAGTCCCTCACGCGGCCGCTCACACACTCTGTAAGCGGAGAGGAGGAAACAGTGAGTGAAATCCCTCTGGCAGTGTTACACCCTCTGAGAGAAACAATAGGATTGAGAAGGTAATAACAGAAGCCCCGATGGCATTCTTACTAGAGGGCTGCCTGACACTGGGTCCATGCAGAAAGTAATGTTATTATTATGTTTTATTAAAATAATAATAAACTACCCTTTAATCATATTTTTTCTCCCAATTTAGAATGTCCAATTGTATTTGCAGGCCTGCCTCAATGATTTTTTATGGTCAGAAAATAAGTCAGAAGTGATCCACTGTCTGGAACCCAATACCTGGAACCCAGGATGGGCCACCCAGCACCCCCTAAAGTAGGAATGTCAAAAATAATATTTAAGTCACAATACTTTACTGGTGAAATTAAAGCATTTTACTTGAATTCAACAAATTAAATTAAGTTTAGAAAGATTAGAAGATTAGAAAACTGTAGCATGGCAAATTAATCAATTTAAATGAAGCATCTCCAACAAATAGTTATTAAAAAGACTACACCTACACTGATTTTCGGCACTATAATTTTGCAGCAAAATTTGTTTTTCCAAGACAGAAATTCAGCCAAATTAGGGTTAGAGTTAAGCTTTTTCATTAACAAAAATTGCTCCCTAGATGGTTGCACTTCCTCCTTTCTCTAGAAACTAGACAAATGAAACAGATTTTGTCGCCGATAAAATACATTTCAGCAGCAGGTGAAACAAATGGAAGAAGAAACCAAGGAATGTCTTCTTTAGGAAAGTCATTTAAACAAATATGAATGATGACAAGTTCATTTGAGAGACGCACGTTTAAAACCTCTTATTATTAATACTAATTTATATAATCAAACGCTCATTCAAGGGTCGTTATTGTGAACATGTTTTTTTTAAATGAACAGTTTGATGTTGTGTGGGAGGTTATTTTTTTCATTGAAAATGTTTTTCTTACTGCGCATGCTAACGTGCTAACATGCTCGCTGTTTTCCACACCACTATAAAAAAAGAAATGAGTGATAAGAAAGAGAAAGTAAAAGTGACATCATTTCTGGGGGTCCAAGTCTGAACATTTTGTTGGGTGAAGACCAGAGAGTTACTGCTTTTACAGAGGCATGTGACGAAGCTGCCACATTCTACGGCTCTCTCCTTGTGTGTGTGCTGCAACAGCACGTCTGCAGATGTGTCTACCGTACCCCCGCCTGAACCACAAGCCAGGAAGGGGGCACTGCTCTGGAGAAAAACACATGCTTCCAATTAAGGGCTGCTGAATGCCAACGATACATTACGGCAAAGTGGAAAAAGCACAGACCACCCCTCCCTACAGGGTTATTCCAGTCAGCAATACATTATACACACACGCACGTACGCACACAGACGGCATGCAGACTTGAGCAAGGTGCGAGTTATTTACCTTCAACGTAAGCCGCTATATCAATGTTACAATGTGGACCTGCCTTTGTAGAATGGGCTGCCTGTACATTACACAGCAATACATGCAACAGTTACAGAATATCGCATGTAAAAGCAAATTAAAATCATCATTAGAAAGGTCACAGAAAGGTTCAGGGAAAAAATGGATGTTCAAAGAATGTACCAAATATGAATGTAATTCAAAATGCAAATATTTATCCTCAAGTGTGCTTTCTTTATAACGCTGAAGTAGAAACCCAAAGATTCATCGTTCGGCACCAAATCTAACCTTCTTATTCTCACATCTGTTTGTGCTGATTTTGAAATATTAACATTGTCTTCATGAAAACAAAACTCCAAAATTATGAAGCGTCAAGCTGCCAGAGACAATTTGGATTTTTATGGTCTGAAATATATAAAAGAAAAAAAAACATAACTCCTCGCTTTAGCAAACAACTAACCGCAGAATTCCATATTTTCCTATTTGATGTCTGCCAAAGTGTAATCTGGAACACATTTGGAGTATAAAAAAGACACACACACACACAACTGCACAAATACATGCCCTACACTCATAACAAATGGACAAAACAATGTAGCAAAAGAACAAAGGAATGAGGTTGTGTGACGGTGAGGCAGTATGCACTGTTGGGCCCGACAGCAATATCGGTATTAAGGCCTCAGTATAGTTCAAACAAAATCGTGTCAGTATACTCGCTGCGACTTCAGGTCTGTTCGTTTAATGACGCTCCACACCAGATGGGGGAGCTTGCTAGTCGCTAGACTACGGAACTGGAAATATAAATACCAATGAAGCAAACATCGGCAAGGGCCGAATGTGCAAAGCAGTCATGCTTGATGTACAAAATAACCCTATGTTTAAACCATCATACCTTATGATGGGATCCTGTAACAGACATAAGAGTGCTCCAGAAATTGCAAGATGTCATTTCTCATTGTATGTTGTATATAGCATCAAGTGACTGTGAATTTTATTTTTTTATGTAGTAGACCATGGGTTAGCCTGGCCTATATATTACATTTAGACAACTGTACATCAGCAACTGTCATTACTAAGCAGGGTTAATTTTCTTTTGATGATAACTTAGAATAAATGGTATCTGACTATCCATATTAATATACTGTAGCTAATTAGCTGCTGGTTAACTTGATTAGCAAGTAGCGTATGTCACACAATTGGTGGTGAACTGAGGCCAAATAGGTAATGTCAAATATCTGATGAGGATTTTGGCAGCAAGCTAATGTTAGCTAGCTACAAAAGTGGTGCATTTCCCCAAGAGCAAAATTGCCAACTGGATTCGCAGAAAAAAAATCGCTTGTCAACACGAAATATAGCTAGCTAGAGCTAACGACGTATGTAGAGGAACAGCTGGACGCGATGATAAAAAGATATAAACAGGAAACAAGCGGCATACGTAAAAAACTCAACCAATCACGTGACGTTGTTGACCAATTGCAAGCAACAGTGTATTGGGAGGCGGTTAACGAGGCTGTGCAAAAAGTTAGACAAGTTTGCCTAGCCAGCCTGCACACACTGCGGCAATCAAAGCCAAATGTGGTGCTTCGTTTGGGTCACAAACCCGCCATCTTGCCTGTGCAAACACGCTAAATTTGATTTAGTTTGAAGTATACTGAGGCCTTTAGCAGGCAGGCAACAATGAGTTTATTAGCGTTGCAAGCATTAAAAGCTCATTACACCTGAACTTTTCTGATTTTTACAATAAAGACAAGGCAGACAAGGCTTCTTCCATACAGTCAGATGAATAAAATCTAACTGGTCTGCTATGTAAGTTGGTTTTGATCAGATGTTCAAAACCAACCAACCAGATCTTCCCGTTCAAACCAGCCCCAAATTCTTTAAACTCCATCAGTGAGCAAGAACTGGGTTATTCCCAGCTTTGTTTATCGCTACCAAGCAATGAGCTGGAGGATAAATACACTGTATGTCACATAAACATTTATATGAAAACCTCACAACGATTATTAATGCACTAGACACAGTGCCTTACTATTCAGACCCTTCCACATTCTTAACATTTTGTTGCCTCAGAGTTTGAAATGGGAATGAATATTTCTGATCTACACAACCTTCTCCACACTGGCTTTGTAAGGGCACCCTTAGTCAGGTGTTGAACTTCAAGCAAAGATTCAACCATGGAGATCAAGGAGCTTCCAAAACAACTCAGGGATAAAGGTGCAGAGAGGCACAGATCAGGAGAGGGGTATAAAAATCATAGAATATAGCTTTTTGCACAGTCAACCCAAACATTAGGAAGTGGGTAGGTGTATAGTGTCACCTGAACACTGCTTAGACCAGGCTGTCCCTCAAAACTGAGCAACCGGGAAAGGACAAAACTGGTTAGGGAAACTACTGAAAGGCCGGACTGGCCTGTCAGAAGAAGGAAACCATTGCTTAAAAAAACCCATTAAAATTCCCATATGGAGTTTGCAAGAAAGAATTGAAATGAGGTTGTGCGGTCAGATGAGACAAAAATAGATGCAAAGCATTACTATATGTTGAAAACCCAACTCATTACAAGTTGGGTTTGCAAAGCATTACGTCTGTTGTAAACTCGGTGACTTTGGTAGAGTCACCGAGATGTTGTTGGTTCATGGAAATTCCCCCCCCCATTTCAGCCATTGAACTCTGTCGCTCCTTTAAAGTTGCCATTGGCCTCACAGCGGTTTCAGAGGTTGTAGAAAATGATTTGAGGTAAACTTATGTGTCGGCTATACTTGCCAACTCCCTGCAAGTCTCACAATACAGCGATTTTGCCTCATCAATAACGATACAGCCCAGCTTGATATGAATTTTCGTTCATGACTTGCCTCATGTTTCTTTTAGCCAGCTCCTGATTTTCGCTTGAGAGACGTTTTCTGGCTAGGTAACGCTAGATATGATACTCCAGGGGTGTCAAACTCATTCCATCAAGGGCCGAGTGTATGCAGGTTTTTGTTGTAACCAATGCACTACATCAGGTGATTTCAATTAGTCCCCCTCCTTGCTTGAAGACGTGAGCTAATTAGTGAAATCACCTGGTGTAGTACATTGGTTGCAAACAAACTATCTGCATACACTCTGCCCTCGATGGACTGAGCCTAACACCTCTGCTATACTCATGTAGGAAGATTGTGTCTATGGGTGCTGATCTGAAGTCTGAAGTCAGATGTTTTTTTAATATCTAATGGTTAGGCTTGAATTTGTGTAGAGATAGAGAATCCTGAATCAGAGCTTAGAGGCTTCTGTCTGGAGAGTCCTCAGCAATAAGCGCTGATGGATAGATCGGTAGATCATGTCAATCATTTAGTTGCAACAAGGATGTGTGTGAGGATGCGTACAGAGTTTGTGGATGTGGACACAAACAATTCACAAAACAGTGAATGCAGTTATGAGAATTTTGCTTGCCCGGGCAACCTGGAAGAACAATACACTTGCCCGAGTATATACACCGATCAGCCACAACATTAAAACCACCTGCTTAATATTGTGTAGGTCCCCCTCCTGCCACCAAAACAGCTCTGACCCGTCGAGGCAAGGACTCCACAAGACCTCTAAAGGTGTCCTGTGGTATCTGGCACCAAGACGTTAGCAGCAGATCCTTTAAGTCCTGTAAGTTGCGAGGTGATGCCTCCATGGATCGGACTTGTTGGTCCAGCACATCCCACAGATGCTGGATCGGATTGAGATCTGGGGAATTTGGAGGCCAAGTCAACACCTTGAACTCTTTGCCATGTTCCTCAAACCATTCCTGAACAATTTTTGCAGTGTGGCAGGGCGCATTATCCTGCTGAAAGAGGCCACTGCCATCAGGGAATACCGTTGCCATGAAGGGGTGTACTTGGTCTGCAACAATGTTTAGGTAGGTGGTACGTGTCAAAGTAACATCCACATGAATGCCAGGACCCAAGGTTTCCCAGCAGAACATTGCCCAGAGCATCACACTGCCTCCGCCAGCTTGCCTTCTTCCCATAGTGCATCCTGGTGCCATCTCTTCCCCAGGTAAACGACGCACACGCACCCGGCCATCCACATGATGTAAAGGAAAACGTGATTCATCAGACCAGCCCACCTTCTTACATTGCTCCATGGTCCAGTTCTGACACTCACGTGCCCATTGTAGGCGCTTTCGACGGTGGACAGGGGTCAGCATGGGCACTCTGACCAGTCTGCGGCTATGCAGCGCCATACGCAGCAAGCTGTGATACACTGTGTGTTCTGACACCTTTCTATCATAGCCAGCATTAACTTTTTCTGCAATTTGTGCTACAGTAGCTCTTCTGTGGGATCGGACCAGACGGGCTAGCCTTCGCTCCCCACGCGCATCAATGAGCCTTGGGCGCCCATGACCCTGTCACCGGTTCACCGGTTGTCCTTCCTTGGACCACTTTTGGTAGGTACTAACCACTGCACCCCACAAGTCCTGCCGTTTTGCAGATGCTCTGACCCAGTCGTCTAGCCATCACAATTTGGCCTTGCCCATTTTTCCTGTTTCCAACACATCAACTTCAAGAACTGACTGTTCACTTGCTGCCTAATATATATATATATACACACACACACACACACACGCAGAAAGTACCCTCCAAAATGAACCACACCCTTGATAAGTATTAGCAAAGGAGGCTATATAAAGTAAACAATACAGGTAATTAACTATATTGTATCCTCAAAAAGATGTGGAAATTATATTGTTTTACACTAATACAATTGCATATTGTATTAGTATAAAATAATTAAAAGTATCTAATTTTCAAATTTCGCCCCCAAACAATAAAGATCAGATTGTTCAGAGTAAATTGTATAGATCAGAAATATTAATTCCTATTTTAATGTGTCATGATTTTAAGCTCTGAGATAACAAAATGTGGAAAAAAACCAGTAAGGACCTGAATACTTAAAAGGTGTATTTAAAAAAAAGGTGTATTTAGTCTACCGAAAAGGTGAGTGGTTTTCTACAGTAGATTTAAAAATGTATCACAGCAAATTAGGATACTAACTGAGCGAGCAAGTCAAAGGCTTTAAAATAACAACAACAAAAACACTGCCCATGACTTCTTAGGGAAACGGCAGTCACCTCGTTCACCGCTGAACTGCAGAATGGTGCACGGATACCTTTACCCCTGCACCTCTCGTCCGCGTACCCCGCCTATCCCCCACTTCACTCACTGACAGGGCAGCGACGGTGGATCTGGAGCACGGCCCCACGCTTCGGTCTCCAGCTCCAGGCTTGCACAGCCAGACGGCCCTTGTGGAGTTTTACTGCAGCCTTCAATCAGCAGCCATTTCATCCAAGTAATGACTTCAATGAGGTCATTAAAACCTGATCTGGACTGCGTGGATGAAATATCGAACCCCTGCTGGTCATCAGGAGTGGATTGCTTCTCCTGCGGACTCAAGCACATCAGCCTCCGCCTCCTGGTCTGAAGCTGGCGAAGCGGACCAGGTGTTTGAGCCCCTGCGCTGCGTTCAATAAAACACGCTGCGTATTGATCGCTCGGCCCATATAAGGCCACGGCTGGCCCTAGGCGAGAGCGCATCCGGAATGCGGTCCGTCTGTGCCGCTGTGTGCTGGAGAGGGCTGAGTGTGAGAGACCCCACCGTAGTGCCGACACATCTGTGAGTTCACCAAGTACACACTCCGGCAGACACGCCGTGTGAGCGCATACAAGCGCGCAGAGGATGACAAGTGATACAATTCACTAAAATTATAGAACGACAGAAAACAAAACACTGAAAATTATTGGAATCTTTCTCTTTACTCCCCCAACCCCCCCATTGCTCTTACTGAAAAGACAATACAGGAGCAGTGGGAATGAAGCTGCAATCCTCAGAGGACAGTAAATACCACTAAACAGATTCCTTGGAAATGTGGGCCTCTCCCATACTGTCTCTCTTCCCCCTTGGTTCAAAAATAGCAACGACTAAAATGGCAGTACTGCTTGGGAGGCTTGCCTCCAAAAACAACTGTGGCTTGATACCAAGACCATTGGCTCCATGAACTTTATTAACATGTGTCTTTAGTTTAACTGTCATTAATCCAGATCTGAGCAAGAACCAATAATGGTCATAAATTGACAGGGACCCTGAAAGCAGGCAGTGGGACTGCGGTCTTGGATGGGACCGTGTCAGAGAAAAGGGTACAGGTGCACAAACACCGCACTTTGTGTCACTCGGGTGTGTTTGCTGGGATGGATATTTATGACATGGAGCACGCTGCTCTCTATACACCAATGTACCCGCGTGAATCGCGCCCCTTCCCTCCATGCGAGAGAGAAAAGGCTGCTGGGCGCGATCGCTGAGTGTCATGGATCATCTTGGCGGACCGTCCTCAGTCGCTCCGGAACAGGGAAGACTGGTTTCCACCTTGAGACTGCACTCGTAAAGACACCCTCCCGAGCAATCAGAAACGGGCGCTCATGGAGTCCTGTCCTGTCAAAATCACCCAGGCAAACCCTTGCCATTCCCCCCCCCAGATAGTTATCTTACAAATACAATTCAGTATCACGTGTTTAATGGGATAGACAGCACAGGATTGAGGTAAATTGACTATTTCAATGACCAATGTCTGAAACTATTTAAGCCTGTAGCCATGAAGCCATGAAGTTAACCTATTTCCAAGATACAGGTGAATTTTTGTGAAATACACTATTCTCACAAGACAGACACAGATTCACAGCTCTGAAAATACAGCAAAATCATTTTTTCATGTTTCCAAGAAGTAGAAGTATTGATGTTTCTTAAGAACGCAAGAATATATAATGACGAGAACAGGCCGTTCAGCCCATAGAGGCTCGTCATGTCCTAATCTAAAGTGTATCTAGTACTGCATCTTGCCTAGACTTAAATAGCCCAAGTGTTACTGCCTCTACTACCCAACCTGGCAAGCTGTTCCAGGATTTGACAACTCTCTGTGTAAAAGAAATGCCCTAATATCCGTGCCTTTAACTAATTTCCACCTGTGGCCTCTTGTTCTGCTGACCTCACTTATCTTTAAAAATCTTTGGTAGTTCACTTTGTTAATCCTTTATAGGAATTTAAAAACCTCAATCAAATACCCCCTAAGTCTCCATTTGCTAAGCTTAAATAGATTGAGTGCCTTAAGTCTATCCTCATAACTTTTACCTTTCATACCAGGTACCAATTTAGTTGCCCTTCTCTGAACTTTTTCAAGAGCTTCTATATATTTCTTGTAGTGTGGTGCCCAGAACTGCACAGTACTCTAAGTGAGGTCTGACAAAGGCATTATATAACATTAATATAACCTCTCTTGATTTATACTCAATACTTTTTGCAATGTATCCCAGCATTCTGTTGGCCTTTTTCACTGCTGTAGCACACTGCTTTGATGCAGATAGACTTTGATCAACTACAATTCCTAAGTCTTTTTCTAATTGAACACCTGCAAATTTTTCTCCTCCCATAAAATACTCCTGTCTTATGTTTTTATTTCCCATATTCATAACTTTATATTTAGCAATATTGAATGTCATCTGCCACGTTTCTGCCCATTCTTGGATTTTGTTTAAATCATCTTGGATAACTTTAGTTGATTCCAAACTGTTTGCCAAACCCCCAAGTGTAGATCATTAGTATCTCTCTCACACAAACACACATACAGACACACAGACAAACACACACAAAGAATACCAAGGGGTAACTTAAAATGTCAGGACATTGCAAGGAGAGACAGAGAGACAGAGACAGAGACAGAGACAGAGACAGAGACAGAGACAGAGACAGAGACAGAGACAGAGACAGAGAGATTACATTTACATGACAATTATTTGGGTTTGAATAAAACTGTGTTACTGGACACTATACACAACTGCCTGAACTATTAACCTCCAGGACAGCATAACACCATGATACCTCTCTCTCTTCCTAGCTAGCCTCTCTTCCCTTGAAACAGGATCAGCCCTTTAACGGGTGCATCTCTCTTTATTATAAAGAGGCATCTGTAAAATAATGGAAAATGTACAAAAATATGTAAAGTGGATAAAAATAGAATTGAATCTTTTAATGTTTTGTGCATTACATATGAATATTGTATTAAATCATTAATGAACTATTAATACATTTTATTAATTGTATTAATGAATTAAAAACACAAAATCATTGATTCAGCCATTCAGTAACATACATGACATCTTGGTGAAACAACTAAACTTTGTGTTTCTGAATGACGTGACCATGTTGCCGAATCACAAATTTCTTACATAATAATTTCGAACAGGTGATTGCCTGGCTAACTATACAAAGCACTAACTTTTACCATAACTTTTAAACAAAAGTTATAAATTATAAATTAAGTTTATAATCACTTTTTGAGCGTTGTCCTGAACGACAGGCAAATCTTCGCCGTTTGTACCTGAGAGCAATAAGGGGAAATTATCAAAAAAATTGGAGTGAATTACTCACCTGGCCTCCACTTGTAGTGACCTTCAGGGGTCCTCTTTGTGATGTAACCAGTTCTCACCTGATGATCATCATGTGATATGACTGAAAATGGCCTGGGTATGTCATGTTGCTGAATGACATTAGATGAAATCAGAATTTGTGGACAAAAGTTCCTTTTATTTTTTGATATCTTAGAAAAAAAATATCTTGACCATTGTTATATGATATGATGTAAGGAACATTTACTAAATTATGCCAGGAGTGTTTATTTATTTTTTTATTTATTTTTCATAATATTTGTTCTACAGTTTGATTTTTAGTGTGGACAGTGTTGCCGAATGACATTTTGGCACATCAACACAATAAAATTGTTTAAAAACGTAATTGTTTAACATAAGCATTTACTTTGTTCTATAAAACAAACATGATTCTATAAATTTGTGTAAAATTTGTACACATTCATTATAATTTCAATTAATTTATTACTTGTAGACACACAAATTCCCACAGCACCTCACTGACCCATATCATTTCTTGTCTTGGTTTTGTAGTTTTTTGTAGTACTTCTATGTCCCTTATCTCAAAGTCCTCCAAAACATTCTGTGCATTGTCTATGCATTAAGGCATATTTATCACCTCTTCTCTAGTAAAGCTCTCAACAAAGTAACTGTTTAGTGTGTTAGCAATATCCTTATTATTATAAATCAAAGTTCCTTCCCTATTCTTAATGCACTTAACCTCATCATTAGCTTTCCTTAAACTCTCAAATATAAAGTGCTTCAAGTGCGATCCCCTGGCTATTAACCTGCGAAACAATACATGCTGTCTTTTTTCTATTTATAATAGCAGATGGGCCTACATGGTATGGGTGAAAGGTTCTGGTGGCTCTGTTATGGTGTGTGCATTTTCCTGGCATGGTTTAGGTCCACTCAATCCCTTAGAGGGCAAGGTAAAGGCCAATAAATACAAAGCCATTCTGAGTGATCACCTTCATCCTATGGTGAAGGATTTCTATCCTGATGGGAGTGGTCTCTTCCAGGATGACAATGCCCCCATCCACAGGGCATGAGTGGTCACTGAATGGTTTGATGAGCACGAAAACAATGTAAACCATTGACCATGGTCGTCTCAGTCACCAGATCTCAACCCAATTGTACACTTATGGGAGATTCTGGAGTGGCGCCTGATTCAGCCACTATCAACAAAACGATATAATTTATCATGGAAGAATGGCATTTCTCCAATATAGTTCCAGACACTTGTAGAATCTACACCAAGGCACACTGAAGCTGTTCTGGCATTCATGGTGGCCCAACACCCTATTAAGGCACCTTATGTCACTGTTTCCTTTATTTTGGCAGTTGCCTGTATATGCTCTTTCTTAAAAACAACAATAGAGAAATAAACATCTTTACCCAGAAAGGTTTTCTATTCCTGCTGGAGGGCTAAAGCTCAGCAAACATTACAGATTAATCACTAACTCAGTCACTGTGGAAATAAGACAGAACTCACGCTGATTCAGGGAGAACAGACAGAGCCACTTAATCCTCTAGGCCTAAGACTGGGAATGTCTGAAATAAACTCACATCTGCACACACGGCCCGTCAAACAGCCAGGCACCCCACACATGGTACCCCCCACAGCCAGGTCCCCCACACACGGCCCCTCACACAGCCAGGTCCCCACACACGGCCCCTCACACAGCCAGGTACCCCACACACGGCCCCTCACACAGCCAGGTACCCCACACACGGCCCCTCACACAGCCAGGTACCCCACACATGGCCCCTCACAGCCAGGTACCCCACACACGGCCCCTCACACAGCCAGGTACCCCACACACGGCCCCTCACACAGCCAGGTCCCCCACACACGGCCCCTCACACAGCCAGGTACCCCACACATGGCCCCTCACACAGCCAGGTCCCCCACACACGGCCCCTCACACAGCCAGGCCCCCCACACATGGCCCCTCACACAGCCAGGTCCCCCACACATAGGGGTGAGGGTGGGTGTCTTAAGACCAAGAGCCATGAGTGTGAATCTAACTGAATTGAACATGGGATTTATATAGCACTTTTCAAGGAACCCAAAGCACTTCACAATGATAGGGGCAACTCACCTCAACCACCACCATCATGTGCAGCACCCACCTGGGTGAACACGACGGCAGCCATAGGGCACCAGCACAAGCTCACTACACCTCAGATACAGAGTGGAGAGGCGAAGAGGGAGGGAATGAATTAATTCCATGTATGTATATATATGTATATTGTCTTGGTTGGGAATTTGGCCAGGACACCAGGTTAACACCCTACTTCGAAAAAGGCCATGGGATCTTTTATGACCACAGAGAGTGAGGACCTTGGTTTTTACCGTCAAATCCGAACGACAGACATGTAGTCCCATAGGATCAAACCCACAACCCTTGGCATGCTCTACCAACCGAGCTCCGGGACTACAGTTGTGTGTGTAAGTGTGTGATGCTGAAGAAACCCTACGGCTGTGTGGCGCCCGCGCGTCCGATTAAACCACGAGAGCGGAAAGCAGGTGTCTTCTGGGTAAGGCCTCACGTGCACTCTGATACAGCGCTCAGGGGGAGAGGCTGACAGGCTGAAGGATGTCTCGATCCTGCAGTCTGAACATGCCTCAGAGTGAAATAAATACTCCACAACATCATAAACCCCGCAAGAAAAAAGGCCTGGCATGAGTATTGCGTGTCACAGTGACCGTAAGTGTGTGCGTGGCCAAGTCCAAAGGAAAGGGCTCTCGGTTGGCTGATTATAAACATCCATTTCTCACAGGGATACTTCATAGAGGACCTTGGGCCAGCTTCTTATCTCTTTCTTATGTCCTTGACACAGTCGCGCGGTGAAAGTGCAGTATAGTGATCATGGAACCGGGCTTACAGCTCCAAGCCTGCGCGCTCGAGCTCCAGGTGGAGTGTTGCCGTCACACCCTTGAACAAGTTCAACGTGAGCTACGCGAGTCGCCCGGGCATCTGCTGAGCGAAGAAACAATAATGTGTCCGCGCTGTTCACCACCCACTGGAAGCGCAGTAAACTGCCTGCACCTGGAAATGATTGGCTTTAGTGGAAACAAGCCACAGTAAAATATCTTCTACGAGCAGCTCTGATTAAACACCAGGGGAGTGTAAACATCCAACACATTTCTGCATGTGAGGAACACTCTGAAAGGGTTTTGTGCTGTGCTGACACGGTGAGACCGGGCTGTTTCACAGGCCAGTGCGTGTAAATGTGAACAGCTGCGTGTGTCTGTGTTTGTGTGTGTGCACGTGCGAGGCGGGTCCTGTGTCACTCCTGGCCGCTGGTCTATAGTAGCCTCTGCCTGCACTTTCAGTCACAGGGAGAAGCAGGACAGGCCACCCAGCACCTTTCTGGGAGTGCTGCTCTCCCCCCGCCCCGGCACTGTCCCCAAAGCAGTGTCACCGTCTCAGACATCAGACCCGCTCACGCCAGCCCTGATTTATGTGCACTTCAACATGGCAATGCGGTTTTTGTCATGGTTACACACACTCCAGCAGTGGGCATTGTTTACTGTAACTTTATGGAGCGATGAGCCAAGAAACAAAATGGGAATGTATAATAACTGCTATTTCTCAAGTCGTATTCATGTCACATTTCGGCATTTAGTAGAGCAACTTACTCAGCTTACAAGCCATGTATACAGCTGGATATTTACTCACGCAATTAAAATGAAGTACCTTGCTCAAGCGTGCAATGACAGTGGCCCACCTGGGAATCAAACTTGAGTTACAAGCCAAATTCCCTAATCATTACACTAATGTTACATTGAACATTAAACATCTGATTTCCTCATACAAGCAGATTTAAACACAATTAGAATCAATCTGTTTTTGTTGAACTGCTCTCTCATATTAGTTGCCTTTGATGTTATTGTCCCGACATAACTAGAACTTGAGTATGGCTAGCTAACTAGTTAGCAGAGATAGTCAAATGCAAAACAACTGTCATAAGTGGATCCCAAATGATGTAGGGGTATTGTATTTTTGTAGCCCTACAGTTTCTATGTTTTAAATAGCATGCGTTCTACCTGCCCCTGAATATCGCCAGCAAAGCCGGCGATTTTCGGCGATATTCTTAATTCTTAATTAGTTGGACTTAATTAGAGGACCACAATGGAAATAAGATGGCTTTTTGGCAACTTTTTTGTGTTATCCTCTATAATTTGCAGTGTGCATTAATGTGATGTCATGTATCAAGGGTATGTGTGTTCGCATTGTGTATATCTATTTATTTTTAAACGGTCAAATAAAACAAAGTAACTAACTAACTAGCTATGACTCGGAGGGCCCCCGCCAGCTAGTACTAAGGAGCACAACTACAACAACAACAACAAACAAAGACCCCAGAGCCAACACAGCAAGCAGCATCGAACACTGGTGGTCTAAAACTCGAGCAGCAGTGTTTTAAAACATAAGGAAAGCTCCACTGTGAGGAAAAACAGCTGCCCTCCTCGCTCATCCCATTTCCTCCAGCTGCCCCTGCCCTGGCGTCAGAGGCAGGCTCTTTACATGACTGCCCTCACCGACCCCACCTGGGCCTTGTGCGTCCCGGAGCGGGCGACCCCCTGCTGTGGGGGGAGGAATGTCACATCTGCACACGTCGCTGAGTCACCCCCGCTCCCGTGGGCTGGGAGTCGGTGGTCTGGCGGCACAATGCCACGGGAGCTTGAGGAGGTTGAGAAAGGCTGGGCAGCGTGCGGCTCTGACTCACAGCAGCTCGAGGACAAGGAAGGAGGCAGCAGGATGTGTGGGGGAGAAAACCCAAGAGTCTGAAAGAAAGACAGAATATGGAAAAGGGAAGAAAATGGAGGAGAAAAATAGAAAGAGAAAGGAGGGAGCAAGAGGACCGAGAGAGGAGAACCGAGGGCGATGTCCTCGACCTCTCTGCCACAACTCGGGATGTACAGTGGCTCCCTGTCACGCGCTACATAAATCCACACGCCTCACTGTGCACAGACTCCATGTGTGTGTGTGTGTGTGTGTGTGTATTTCCCTCACACCCGTCGGGCTGCCAGTGTCCAGCAGGCGGCCCCTCAACCCCGCGCCTGCCGTGTGTCTGTCTGTACTCGTCCGTGCGACACGTCGACCTGACTAACCCGTGATGGCAGGCCGTGATGTGAGTGATAGTGAAGGCCCTGCAGTGCCACAGCGCTGCAGCCATGCCGTACAGATGTAACGCTCTCCCTGGTTGTCTGCTGCCAGGCGCACGGCGGAGTTGCGTTTCTCCTCCATCACTCAAATGTCGATGCATGCCCTGGGTGAGTGTTCCGTATTCACCGCTGGCACCTCAATGTGCACCACATACATCATTTTTCCAATTCTCATAAAAAACATGCTGTTTGGGTTAACATCTTAAATAAATGTAATCCAATAATTGATCTTAAATATGCAAATAGAGACCCACGTATGCACACACATGCACACAACTTTTTGTAATGAAAGGAATTTAGATTTAATCTCAAAACAAATGAATTTGCTCTGGTCAAATCAAAATTCTTACAATTGTTAGGTTAGCAGTTCAGTCTGTTCAAAGCACTGGAGGTCCCAAATGAAAAACATTCGAGACACACTTACAGAATACACAGACACGTGAACTTGAGACACACCGACACAAACACAAAAGTACACGCACAAAAGCAGGGCACTTGTTTCAGGACATTAATGCCCTTGCCCTGGGCACACGTAGGGGCTCAGTCCAGGAGAATTCAGCTGTTCCCACACCAACCCCTTCCTTTCTAACACAAAACTGGCTACCAGGACTAACCACAGCGATCCCCAAGCAGTGAACGTGCGCGAGAATATGTGCATGAGGGAACAAGAGGGAGAAAAAACATGAGCATGTTATCATGGAAACTCCAGGCGGTACTACTATTACAATAATCTATTACTCCAACAAATGTGATGTGGGGCCTTCCGGGTCTCGTTCGCCTTACCGAGCGAGGGGCAGAGACACTCTTGTTCCGGCGGGGCAGTCTGTCAGGGCCTGGCGCAAAGATGGTGGAGTTTTGAGCGCAGAGGCAACGGCCTGTGCCGGCTAAACCGATGCGAGTGGCGGGGGTCGTTCCTCAGGAAGCGCTGGGGCGCTGCAGGCCCCCCGGAGCCCCGCACCGTACCCCCACAGTGCCGCGCTCACAGTGGTGAGGGATCACTCGAGCGTTGCAGGAAATCTCAACACGCACAAACAAAGCGCTGCCCGGCATCCACTGCCGAGGGCTTCGGAGGGAAGCTAATGTGAAACACACTCGCAGACCCAAGACAAAGCAAAAAGGAGGGGGGGAGAAAACAAGGCTGAAAGACTCCAGCAGTAATGTTTTCCAGTCCCCGGTGCTGTTTCCAGGCCCGGTGGGGTGAGCCGACCAGGCCGCTTAGAGCCCCTCCGCCACGCGGTCTCCTTTGCACTGCTGGGCTGAGAGAGAAGGGCCACACGCCTTCGTCACACCCGCGACAGCGAAGAGCAGGGTCTGTTCCAAAAGCCCTCATGTTTTTCTTTCCCCTCTCTTGCGTTCCTCGTTACTTCCTACATCGATCACACGTACGAGTGCTTGGGGCCATGGGAATGCCAAACAAACGCTGAGAAAAAGTCCAGTCGAGAGCCGCTGGTACGAGATGCCACGCTGTATTTGTCATACCGAAAAGAACAACAATTAATTATCTGCGCTCTCTTCATGGGGCTGACTTCATGTGCTCGGGCCTTTCTGCTGCGAATCCTATGTAAACACGCACGCGTACAGTACACACAGAGCACGAGTAACGATAAGGAAAGAATGCGTAGCAATAACTGCAATGGCAGCGGTGTTCTGAGAGGAGCCTACTCCATCAGTACGAAGGGTCTTGTAGAACCCACTTGAAAGCCACCGCAATAAGCAGTCATACATCTTCTAGAAACCTCCGCGCCACACCGACCCATAAAGCAATGAAATGTCAATGAAGTCAAGGGCTATCATCGCTTCGGGAGGGAGGACTGCCGGGTTGAATGTTTAGGTTTCCTGTTTCTGAAAAAACCAAGAACACAGTGAGAGGCCAGAAAGGGGGTCCTGTACTGGCTCCTCGCCCCGCCCCCAGTTAGGAGGGGTTCAGTGGAGTCAGGGCGCGGGTGAATGGAGACTGGGGGCTGGATCTGGGGGCAGTGCGGGGAGGGGGCCCATTTCTCAATGGGAAATTCCTGTCCTTTTTAAACTCGGAAACTGTCCGACCGCTTCCACGCGTAGGACGCACAAACGGTCCAGAGCATAGTCACACTCATCAGGGAGGAAACCGCTCCACAAGACATTAACACACTGAACAGCAGGACGCAGGCAGTGGAGTTATCGGTCTGTGGGCCGGATTTATATTCTTTTCTCCATAGGGAGAGGAGAGGGAGCGAGACAGAGAGAGCACGCATGATAGAAATAAATGAAATAATCTTTGCCCGTCGTCCCCCTCACGGGTTCCGGCTAAAAACAATAAATCAAAATAACAAACTAAATAATAAGTACCTCAAACACTATAACAAACAACACGCTACATACAGACAATTGACTTTTCAGTTTCACTTTTCACATGTGGCCTCAGGGTGGGCGTGGCCGTTAATTACCCCAATTTCCCCCTGTCGCCTTCCACACACACATACACAGATAAACATGTACACAGACACACAAAGCCATACACAGACAAGTCCTATAAGATGGAGGTAATACTCACAGTATTTATCATTCAAAAGCCTGTCATCTCCTCATCTTCCCAAACTCAAGCATTTTCCCTTAATGTGTGTGCTTTAAATCCTGTGTACCTCGTGTGTGCTCAACATAAAATGACATCAGCATTGTCAACAACCGCCAGTCATCTACACCATGCAGCAGTCCGGACTGCGATTCACGACATCTCCTCTTCGACAAAGACAATGCTCCCCCCTCACCCCTCATTTGCCCAAAACTGGGTCAGGGACAGGGGTAAAAGTGAGGGGAGGGAGGGCATTATGTGAACCGAAGAGGGTAGACAGAAGCTAGGGGATTTGGGGGTGGGGTGGGGTACTGTAGCCATAGGCACTGAAGGAGAGCGATACGTTCGATTGGGCTGTGAAGCTGCATGGCCCCATGGGGGGGGAGGTGCAGGTTTTACAGTAGAGCGATGGGGGAGGGTGTGCTTTCACATTGGCCTTTATGTGTTAATGCAAGGCACCAAAACATAGAGGACAGTGTCTGGTATTAGATCATTCTTTTGTATTATATTAAGAAAGGGGATCAGGTTTTTTTTGCCATCCTTTTGTTGGAATGTGGCATATTCAATCCATCACCAGAACTTATAATGTCCTCTAAGGACCTTGGCGACAACTCCCTCAAATTCACAGCAGATTTCACACTTCATCCAAAAAAAATTGTTCATTATCAGAATATGATCATCTTGCTCCAATTGCTAGGAGCAGCAGCCTATTGCATTTTCATCCACCTTGAAATACTGATAATAATTAAAGCCATAATTACAATGACATGTAATATGTGCCTACATACAGCAGTCAATCTTGACGTTATAAAGAGGATTAGAAGAATATCCCCATCCAAATAAAAAAGAAAACAAAAAAAACCAGAAAACCACCAAAAGACCCAAAACCGCCATCATCGCTGAAAGCAAACCAAGGCAACAAAGTGGACAAAATTAGCGTTCTTCCAACTCAACGATCACTGTATTACCACTATGCTTTAAACTGGATTCATTTAGCAGCCATTACACCCTTTCAGAATATACATCTGTAACTCGTGAGTGGGGGAGCAGGGTGAAGTGGGGTGAAGAGCAGCTTGGGGAGGTGAGACCGCTAACCACTGTGGGTGTCCACCTGTGGGACCAGAGAAGGATATCTAATTAACGGCCTGTGACTGAGGCCAAGCTGGACTGACGCTTCCACGGTATTACACACCCCCTCCCCCCACCTGTAATATCGGGTCACTATTAAAGGTATAACTGCCTACAATTTAAAGTGCCCATCAATCTCAGGGGAACGCAGCGCTAAGGCTGAGCGACGGGGCCCAGTAAATAGTCGATAAGTCATTGGCACACAGCCATGCCTGATGAGGCTCGAATCGGGAAGTACTGTATGTGAGTGTGTCTCTGTGAGTGTACTGTATGCGCGCGCGCATGTGTGTGAGTCAGTCAGTGCGTACTGCTTATGTGTTTGTGTGTTTTGTAGATACAGTAAACTCCCAAATTATTCAAAAAGCTGTATAAAATAAACAATACAGGTATATTGTATGCACAACAAAAAAATATATTCTTTAACACTAATACAATTGCTCATATAAAAATATTTATCTGAAAAAGATACGTGTCACAATTATTCACACCCTTAATAATATTTTTTTAAATAAAACAACAAACCCAACAAAAATAAATCTGCATTAACATGTCCTCTTCCATAGTATTTCATGAGATTGGTGAACACATTTTTGCTCATTTTTATCAAGGGTGTGAATCATTTTGGCTGTGTGTGTACCGCATTTGTGTATGTGTGTGCATGTGTGTCCGCATATTAGTGTGTACTGCATATTTGTATGTCTGTATTATATATGTGTGTGTGTGTGTGTGTGTGTGTGTGTAAAATGCAGAGGCCTGCTTGGATGTCAGAGTGTCTGTTGAGAAGAGGGGGACCGTGTGACAAAGAAGGGAAACTGGGGACTATAGGACCATCAGTCATCGGAAAGGCTTCCAGGGCCATGGACAGACAGTCCCTTCTTTGCTGTAATGTCCCTGTTTCATGTAACGTTCTGCCTGGTCACACAGGCAACATCCCGCAGGCTAATGACCTGGGCTACAGAGAGCTGGGTAGAAACTAATCTTGTTTTCCTGTTTCCGCTAACACGATGTACTCCCTAAAGGCTACACGCCACTTCAAGGCAAACTTAAATTGCATTTAACCCAATTTGGCTATGAATACAACATATTCCTGTTTCTTACGTGTTTATTTTCACTCAGTGAGGTGCTGTGCATAGTTTCAAACAATTTAGCCTGTGTCCATGCAACAGCTTCATACTTCGATGCACCTCGGCTAAATTCAGAGTGAACGGAATGTTTTTGAGCTTTCACTCGTCTCATTACGCCTCCCAAAAACTCATCATCTTCCGGCTCCCAAAAACTCTGACATCATCTGGCGCCTTTGCACAATCATGGGTGTGTATGATAGCCTTGACTGGGTGCTGTGGGACCCCCTGGGATCCTCGCACGATATCTGGGGAGCAGGGGCCTCAGCCACGCCCCACATCAACACCCAAGAAAATCACAACATATCGCTTCAGTGCACCCACCCCCAACACTGTCATTACCATTATTACCGTCATTAGCGATGGAGCAGGAGCAGTACTAATGTCACTGTGTCAAAGCCTCTGGAGCTCACGGAAGGCTTTAACACATTAAATATGCATGACTTTCTCGCCTCAAAACATGTCTATTCATTTAAAATGTATGCCATTTTGAACATAACGCCATTTCATCTTTTTTTTTTTGACAATTTGCGCAAACCCACTGGAAGCAGAATTTTCACTGGGAAAATTTGAGAAATGTATCTATGGAAACAGCCCTGGCAGGAGGGACAGTTCTGCTTTCTAAGCAAATACACCACACTTCATTAGAAGGAGAAATGCTGCATTATTTTCCTCGTATCAGTACGGCATAGCAGTTATGTTCCTCTCTGGTGAGATGTTGTTGAGAGGGTTGATTTACAACAACACGCTGAAAACAAACTGAACACAAGACCGTTGAACAGATGGACGTCTGCATTCCAAAAAATTATGTTAAATCTAAAACGTAAAAATGAGCACTGAGGAGTCTGCAAAATTTATGAATGAATTCATGCATGAAGAAACTCTTTTGCGTGCGTGAGGCTGATAAAAGGCTCCCCTCCCCAACATCTCTTCCACGTCCGTCAGCCCCACAGAGACAAGCGATCCTGGCTCGGGACCAAACGGCTGTGTGCGAAAGGGGCCAGAGAAAGGACAGTGGGAGTGAATGAATGAGAGCCACAGTGGCTGTGATGAAGGCCTGCATGGGCCGGCGTTGGGTCAGCCGGAGGGCCAACAATGCCTCGCACCAAATTCACATCCTACAACAGGACGGCCATTGAGGGAGGAAGATGGAGAGCCCACCCCACCCCCACCCTCCATCTCTCTCATCTACACTGAAACCCCATCCCCCCCCACGCCACCGTCAACCGTGACCCCTGAGGAAGACAGCCTCTCCCTCCCCTTCCCAAACTGCCTGTCTGTGGCCGCACTCATTAGGCACATCGAGACGAGCGTACAAACAGAGCGCAGAGGCAGTGCGTTGCAGTCTGCTGTGCCTAGGGAGATTGGCCACTAATTTACTGCGCAGCACACAGTGAAAATGAGAAACGGGAACATTCAAGGATTTTAGGATATTGATATCGATAGCAAAACATTGACTTTGAAGCACGGACAAATTCTATTTGTCGAGTGCTTGGATGCACGGAACGTAGGGCTGGCCCGAGCTATTTGAATATTCAGATGTTCATTTGTTATCCTGACATCCAAATACCAAATCAACATTCAGATGGTTAGTTTTTTCCCCCCCACAACAACTTGTTGCAAAATTGATTAATTAAGGCCAACGACAATCATTTTTTGTCAGCACCTAATTATTTTCTGCAGATAGACCTATTCTTAATTAATCTGTGGAACTACAAATAGCCAGTTAGGACTAAATGCGCACCGCTTTAGTTTCTCACCATTATCGCTTAAAAAAGATGCACAAACACTCAATGTTGCACATGGCACCAGAGGGCAAATATGCTGAAGGCGCAGAAATCTGCTGTCTGGGAACATTTTTGAAATATATGCTGATAGCCAGAAAAAGGCCACATATACCAACAGAAATTGGCATACCATGGGGACATGCCCTGTTGATCACGCATCTGAAACATGTAAGTATAGATCTATAAATTCATCATTGATAGCATTAAGCCTATAGCCAGCCTAGCCTAGACTATCATCACACACACACACGCCATTACATCTGGAGGCTGCACACTCAGAAACAACAGCCACAGCACAGTAGTGAGGATACAGGCCGCTGAATACCTCATACACAGCTTCAAGTCCCACCAAGTGATTCACTGATAACTGCCCTGGCCCTAGCTCTCAAGCTATCAACATTGGGTCTCATCAACCACCTGAAGCAACACGCTCCACCGTTTGAAATCTGGGAATAGGTGCGGCCATTACTGCGGTACAAGGTGCAATAGAGTGTTTAGTGGTGGATGTTTCTCTGGTTGCAAGAGAAGCATGTAGCCTTCGAATCGCTCAGCCCTGCATCTCACTCTGTGCCCAGATGTCTGGCACAGCCCAGCAGCCTCCAGCTTCACACAGGGCCAGTAAAATAAGCTATTTGTGGCTGGGTCTTGAAAGGAAACAACCAGCTTGCATGCATCTCTTAAACACAAGGCGCATGCTGTGAGGGGAGGCCGGTGACGGCGTGAGGCTTTTGCCTTTTCTCTCTCGTTCCAGCTTCGACGAGGCCTGTGCACAAGTCTTTCAGGCCTGTGAGCTGACCCGACCACGTCCTTCTGCCTGCCTCTCGCCCCACATCATCTCCGTGCGCTTCTTCATGGGCCAGTGTGGCAAATGTGTTTGTGATTTAGTGCTCTGTTCGTCTTATTTCTGTCAGTAATGCTCAAGAGCAATTCCAAAACGCACACTTTAAAGGACAAAGTGGGAATAAGCACGCCTCTGATGGGCTGCCCGAGTGAGTGAGTTACAGTGAGTGAGAGAGTGAGTGAGTGAATGAGAGTGAGTGAGTTAGAGAGTGAGTGAGTTAGAGTGAAAGAGTAAGTGAGAGAGTGCTTGAGTTAGAGTGAGTTAGAATGAGAGAGTGAGTGAGAGAGAGAACTGTTCCTGAACCAGTCCACACAATGAGGACTGGCTATGACTGCTGCCATTAATGGGCAGTGGTTCGCAGTGCAAGGCTATTACAGTGAAGTCACACCTGTGCAACCAATTACAATGAAAACCTACATGGGCACATAGGTCCATTACTACAGACCCGTATGTTCTAAGGCCGTCGCTGATGTGGTCTAACCATCAGACTGAGCACAATGTTGATAAAAGCTGGCCGTGGTGAAAAATCCAAGAGGTAGATATGTGGTTATTGTGCTGGACTGTATACGAGGTGAGGGGGATCATCAATCCTACACACATCTACTTATGTGGCATGTCTGAGGCTACTTCAGAAATTACATGTATACATCTGCTCCCACTGCACAGTTTTCCCCAGACCGTCTGTTCAGCCTTACTGTTTGACATTCTTAACTTTCGTCAGACAAAAATCTTTGTACTTCCTGAAGGAGGTCACACTTGTCACAACAGCGACAAGCACAATTTATGCTCTTTTTCCCCCTGCTGTCTTTAGCCATAATGGGGTCACTTAATAACGGTTTATCTTGTTTACTGAGATGTAGGTATCTTGACATGAAGCTGTACAGACATGAGGACCGGTGCAATAAACCTAGCGGGCCCTTTGATGTACTGCCATTCGCTTGCGTCTGTGCTTCGATAGTACTGGACCTGCAAGGTCGTAATGTTCAAAATGAAATAGTTGCTCTACCTTGCAGCAGCACGAAGAGAAAGGTAGAATGGAGATAAATCCACGAACAGGTTTTTTCTTGGGCTCCTTTCTATGCCAGGCTTTCGGATTGAAATAGCATGGCTTGAGCCCCGGTAATTTACACACGCTGCTCTCGAATCCATTAGATTTACTGTTTGTGGTGAATACTATTTGTTCTTCTTGGAAGAAATATGGCACATTAATCAATACTGAACACGTCTGGACTGCTTAGCATGCCTGCTGTTGAGGAATTGTTGACAAGATACGACTGTCTCGTTTAATTTGGAGATACTGTGGAGAGCGGTCAATGCTAATGTCTAAGGGGCTTCACAAGTCTGTAGTGAGGGGAAAATCTAAGTAGCATTCTTGTCAGTGGGTAATGGCAGCGGATCAGAAATGGACTTTTCTCCTTAAATTAGGAAAGTTAAAAAATAACAAAGACTTATGGTGATTTTAAATACTTTTATACCTCTTTAAAAAAAATACTTTATTTATATACTCTTATACCTGAGCTAACTAATGCTGTATCCCAAAAGTCAATGTCTTATTGAGATTTTTAAAAATACTAGGCTGCTACTTCAACATTTCTATTAATATTACTACTTTAATAAGTACTTTCATGAAAATGAAAACATGGTGCTTGAGAAGCACTTCTTGCTGCCGCTGCAACACTATGCACTCTTATTGTTTTTCCAATAAGTGTAAACACCTGTGGGTGGTCTCACACCCGGAACAGTGCTAAAATCCTGCTACAAAACAGACGGTTTTGGCTGGCTCCACAGCTCTGATCTGCGCCATTCCCCCCATGCCCTTGTACACCCCTGTTAGAGGGGTGCACTCTTGTACACCTGACTTCTCGCAAGCATATTGAGCAGGCTTAGTCCAACCAAACAAGTATCCATCCAATTGGAAATGAAAGTTAGAGCAAAGAATTGAAACCGTTCCACTAAGGTGCTGCACTCCTGTCCCACACACACTCCAGTGGACAGGCACAGTGATTAGACACCTGGGCTCTCTGTATTGCACGGCGGCCGTGGGACAGACGGCAGGCCAAAGGCTTTAGGGATGGAGGCTACATGGCACCCTGGCCTCTCACTGTTTTTGGGCTTGTTTTGGCCAAATTGGTGTGCCCCGTCCAGAAACAAATATTTGCACAAGAATGTTCTCTCCAAATAAACCCAGAGCACCCTTAGGAATCCGAGCAGAGGAAGAAAGGAAAATAATTTGGGAAACTCTGCCCGCGGGGTCCAGCTCTCAAAGGGTGGGGTGCAGAAACGTGTCTTGCGCTGGCCATTATTGATCTGTTTATAAACTGGGCCAGCAGAGCCCGGGCCTCGCGGCTGCCAGCTGGGCCGCTGTACACAGAACAAGAGCAGGATTGATGGGCTGGCGCCCAGCTGCTGGGCTGTGGGGTGTGGGAGGGGGATGAAGGGCCTGCCCGCCTGCCTGGCCCCAGTGATGAGGGGCTGCACCTCGGGGGTTGGGGGGGGTACTGGGATCCCTTCAGTCCTGTCTTTATCCGTTTCTCCCTCTTAACACACACACGCACGCAAGTGCACACACAGAATTGCAAACCATCATTATCATCGTTATTCAGTCTAGATCAGTCCGTAGGCAAAAATAACAAGAAGCACAACATTGCAATCATCTGGCATCCACAGGGTATTATGGGGCACCTATGGTCTCCCACATGACGCAGGGCGCCTTTAAATGGGAGGGTGTGTGCTGGAGTGCGGCTTTTTCCCCGCTCCTATTTTTCTACACAGGGAAACCAAAGTGAATTCTACATCAAACCCAAATTAGCTGACATATTGTTTTCAAAGGAACAGGTCATCAAAACACATACTTGATCTGGAGTTAAACTCATTTTCAGAGAGAAGTTAGCGCCGGACTGGGGCCAGTAGTTTCTAACAGACATTATTGCTGCTACGGGGTGTTAATTGTTTACCGTATAAATGTTTAAGCGATAAGAATTTAGTAACTGTTTAAGAGTTTTCCCTAAACTGTTAAACATTAATTTGCTATTCATTTTTTACATTTTTTTAAACAAACACAATCTTGAATATACAGTAGCCTCTGGATCACGTTGATCAGTTATTTCCACTGCATCGCTATTAAGTTGGAGTATGGAGTTTATTTTCATTGGGATAAGGGGTAAAAACCCCTTCTTATAATTAATGTACCCTGTTTCTATTGGTTTCTATTTGAACTTTTGACTGCATACTGCATTGAAATATAGCGCTACATTGTTTGCATTTGCATTTGAAATAAATCTGCTTCTGAAATTGTATAATGTGATGTGGTTGTGTGCAGGAAAAATGCAATTCGTTGTACAGGAACACGCTGCATGCCCTGTGTAGTGCGTTACAGCACAAGAGAGCTCTACGGCTGCATTCACAACTCAAAACTCAAATTTGGATATCCTTTCATTCCTTTAATATTCTTAAGATGGCTCTCTCACAGCCTACCATCTCCAAAATATGGAAAGGTGGAACTTATTTATAAGTGGTTTATAAGGAATAAATCAGCAGGGGGTGAGTTAGTGATGAGTGTCATGACACAAAAAATAGGTGGAGCCACCATACTCTACCAGTAACTCACTGATTTGAACCAATAAGTGTTTGCTCTTATTGTAAAGAGCAAAACCTTTTGATTGGTTCAAACAAAAGAGTGATTGACAGCTAATTGTAGCTCCACTCATTTTTGGCGCCAAGACAGCTCATTCGCCCATCACTAGGGTGAGCATGAATGTTCTGACTCACATCTTTTATCACTATTTTATTTATTGGTGACTTTTTTTCTCCTAACCAGCCTTAGTAACCATAACTGTATTTTAACTAATCTTGTCTAATCTTAGTCAAGACTAATCTCTTGACTAATCTATAATTAGGACATTAGTATTTTAAGTATTTATAATCTCCTGAATTAGCTCAAAGAAACAGCATTCTCTGAGCCCAAGGGTATTAGCTAATGGTCATTGTTGTGCACAACAACACAAAAAATAAATTTCATATGGAATTTTACTTTCTTAAATGTTTAAACTGCTAAAAACCATTTGTCCATTTGTCCAAAACCAATGTCATTTTTGTGCATTTTAACATCCCAAATTGCTACCACACTGAGATCATAGCATCAGGCCTTGTGTTTAAAGGACTCTAACTATGTATAAATGCACCTTTGGTTTGAGAGCAGCTTCATCAACATCATGCACTATTTTGAGAACGGCTTCAGTTTGAAGTGGGCTAGCAGTCTGAAAGCTTGCATGTTTGTGGCACGCCACACCGTTTATGTAACGAATGATAGGCTTTTTAATCTGACATGTCATTGTGTGGAAATGACACAACATGGTGACACACTGGACAGACTTCTACTCGCAAAAGTAACCGAATGTTAAACAATGAAATGAGAGGAGAGAAGAGGAGAGGAAGTGAATACAGATGGGGGGATGGAGAAAATGAGTAATGGCTGAGACTGAGCCCCCCCGCCCCCTGCCGCCGCCGGGACCAAACCAGCCAGCCGACGAGCAGAGAGGAACCACGCAGGAACGCGGAGAAGTCAGAGAGAGCGCTAGAGGAATTACCTGTCGGCTTCCCGTCTTTTCCCACTCTGTCAATCCAGGCAGTCACTTAGGTGAGGATGTGAACGTCTCTGCGGTCCTGAAAATGCAACATGGCAGCATTAAGTCCCAGAATGGAAGTGAGCACAAGAGTGATAAATGGAGAAGATTCTGATCCCACTGAACTGGAGCAGGTGTGGAGCTATGAAATAAATACTCTAGTGTTATCTGAACCGTTACCTCAGTGTTAGACATAAAATGTTCCCATAAGCATTTCTGTAATCGTGTTTTTTTATATAAGCTTCATGGCTCCACTGCCGATCTAAAAAAACCTAAACAACAAGCAAGTTCTAACTAAACAAAGCTAAACTAAATGTTCCTCTTACTCCAGCCTTGATGAGGCCTGTGCACAAGACCAGTCTCTCTCTCTCTCTCTGTCTCTCTCCCTCCCTCCCTCTCTCTCCCTCTCTCTCTCTCTCTCTCTCAGTCTCTCATAAATCCACAAGTCCTTCCACTCTTCCTCTTGCCACCATCTCCCAGTCCTTCCGGCATCAGGGTCGCAGTCAAGTTGTAAGCACATTGAGATGGTCCATAAACAGACACGCATCAGGGTAAATTAAATCACAGTGACAGCACTGTCCCTTGCTGAGTGGGAATGATTCACGCCAGAGAAATACCCCAACTGCTCTTTTACTCACAAAATACCGAGCAGGAGAAAGCAGGGGAGAAAGGGAAGAAGTGACTATATGGAGGGATGGAGAAAATAACTCATGCCTGGGACGTGTCTTTTGAGTGGGGGAGCGCTCCCCCCTAGTCCAGTCTGGTCAGTGGTCTCCAGCCCCTTGTGGCCCAACCAGCACAACAGCCAGTTGGAGAAAACTAACCACAATCAGAGGATGGATAATGTCACTTAGAAGAGCAAGATCCGACGCAACCCTTTCCATCACGTGCTAACCAGATAACCAGCAACCTGCCTCACCATCCATCCATTCAGACCAGGGCATGGGCCTCATGGTTCAAAGGTGGACCTTGACACACAGAGGGAGAATGCCCAGTTGAAGGACTCGACTGTGTCACAGACAGCGAACTTAAGCAATCCGTGAGCACGTGATGACCAATCCCACTTCAGTAGGTCTAGCATGCATTACATTACACACACTACATACTGTGAACAGCAAGGAATTCAGATAGGACAGAGCGAGCCTTTCACTGCCAAAAGTTCAAATATCTCCTCCCATAATCGTCTATTAATCTATTCTTCACTGTGAATTAACAGATTTATTGACTACGCAAGCACAGCGCTTTGTTGTTTGAGAGCTCTGTTGTACACGCACAAATATGTCAAGTGAATTGAGCGCTCGGCAATTTAGCTTGTCAGACAGACCACAATCGTGCTCAGTGGTCCGCAGCAATTCTTGTTGACAAAAGTGTCCACTGTACATCAGCAGAGGACCTGTCTCTATGACTATGAGTCAAACTGGGAGCGATTGTCTATTCCATTCAGTCTCCCG
This sequence comes from Aldrovandia affinis, assembly GCA_029706075.1. Classification (NCBI taxonomy): domain Eukaryota; kingdom Metazoa; phylum Chordata; class Actinopteri; order Notacanthiformes; family Halosauridae; genus Aldrovandia; species Aldrovandia affinis. The sequence continues at coordinate 5,017,950 of JAINUG010000013.1, read as the reverse complement.
TGTCATCATAAATGGCTGGGCGTTCAACAGCACAAATGACGAGGAGAAACAGAAAGTCTTAACACATAACTAATGTGACTGAAAAGAAAGTTTGATGTGACGTTCTAATGTGACTGAAAAGTCTAAAGTTTGATGTTAAATGAAAATAACTCTGTCTTGTTCAGTCTAAGACGACTTCGTCTTCCACAACGACTCTCAAAGCACAAGAGTCTACCTATTTAAGTTTTTTCTGTCAGAGAGATCAATGTGCTTAAATGAAAATAACTCTGTCTTGTTCAGTCTAAGACACATTTGGACACATTTGACTGTGTTCTGGCCCATCTTTATATCAAACACTGTTGATTTTCCAACATTCTTTAGCAATAGTATGAACGCATTTATTATCAAATGGAAAATCTGATTTGTTTCACCTTTTTGCACCAGTGATAATAAAGGGTACTTCTGGGTTCATACCGTGTTCGGTTGGCCAGTCAGTCCATAACTCTGAGGTTCATAACTCTGAGGTTCTTATCTCTAAAGTTCTACTGTATAGTCAACAAAACAACATTTAAAGATCCAACACTGTTCCTAAGAACAGCAATATGGCTTTATCACAGGGGTTAAAATTTGCTTTTACAAAGAGTTTAACGTGTCTTTAATTAGTCTGTGGTCAAGATGTCATTCCACGTTCAACAGCCCCCTGGTTATACTGTTATAACTTAGGACTTTTGTGTGGATAATGTGTACCTACTTAATGGTAACACTGTACAGTAAAAGGCTGCAGCTGACTGTAACTACGCAATTTATGTCATACAAAATTGGTTAACACCTACACAGTGATTTGGCTCACACTTTTAGTCAATTAAAATATCATTTTGCATCTAAATACTTGATAGAGGCCAGGCTAATCACATAATATACTGGCAGCATGTTTACATTTTACAATATTATCATCTTAACACTTCAACCCACCATACTCTTGGCGGGCAGAAGCCAATTTTTCTGCAGCTGGTCTCACAGTCATTCAGCTAATGAAATCACTGAGGCTCAAGTCTACAATGTCTCAGCTACAGGGCCCAACCTGCACTCACGGCGAGTGACTTTACCAACGAAACCGCTTTGCCTTTGCCTTTACTCATTCCAATCCTTTTTAAAGCAATGCAATACTTTGGCCAATCACCATTCATCTTTAAGTCTGAATAACCCATGTCCACTTGGTTTCATCTCTGTTTATGTGGTTTTGCATAAACAGCTTTACAGGTGTAAGGGGAGGCCAAATCTTCTCAAATTGATAGTTGTGGTTGAGGACATTGTTTTTAAGATTTTGATTTATAAACCATAATTCAATCTTTCCCATTACTAGTAGCTATTAACCACTGGCTACTTACCAATTAGGCATTGTGTAATCATTATTACGGTTTTTGTTAACTTAGGGACATAGTTGCTTAGTTTTACACATGTCTACTTGTTTATGTATTGTATTAGGCTTAGACATTATTTTCTGCATTGATTGCTTTATTGCTACCTTTGAATTGTGGCTACAGATTTACCTACAGGGTCCTAGTTTAACTATGTGGTTGCTCCTAGCACCCAGGAACTGTACTTCCCACTAGGGTGGCTTTCAGCTAAACTGTTCTTGACTACGGTTAACACTTTGTTGTACGTTGCTCTGGATAAGAGCGTCTGCCAAATGCCTGTAATGTAATGTAATGTAATGTAATGTAATGAACATGAAGCATTTATTTATTTAAATCATTTATTTATCACTTTAAATAAATGGAGTGGCGCTGTCTTCTTTTGGAGTGCCATTGTTTTAAATGATCACATAAATTGGCCTTGTTTCTTGAACTGAATAATTTATTTTTTTGTCACATTTTGTGAAAAAGTGACAGCTTTGTTGGCTCCAAAATGAGTGGAGCTACAATGAGCTGTCAATCATTTAATTGTTTCTACCAAATAAAACCTTTTTCCCCTCCACACCCAAAATACAATGATTGGTTCAATTCAGTGAGTGACTGAGAATGTGGCTCCACCCATTTTTTTGGTTTTCTCCTATCACGAGTGGACGGCCTTTTTAATTGTTTAAATGGTTAAAACGTGTAGTAACTTCAGCGCATTTTAACATCCCTAATACAGGCCAATGACATTTGTTTTAAAACATCTATGCTTTTTATTAGAAAATGATAACACAACTGGTTAGAACTTGACTGTTTCTTTAAAAACTCAAATGAATGTCTTGAGTTTGACACCAGCTCCACCCCCCTCGCGTGGCCTCCCCTCTCGACCCCGCACAGCAACGCACTGCTGGAACACATCAGCATCACTCTCTTCATCTCCTGTCTCCATCTTTGCATCCAAAGAGCCGCCATGCAAACAGGACTGGTGAAAAAAGGGAATTCTAGGATAATGTGCAGGCAAGTAGTTCCAGAGTGGGGGGAAGGGGGGGACTGCAGGAGTCACAGTCTTCCTGGAGGCCAAGATGTCTGCACATTGATTAGTTTCTCTCGGCAGGAGTCACACGCTCAGTAATGATCCCCGCCAGCACACAGACACAAACGAGGATCTTCCCAGTAGTGGCGGTCAAAGCACCAATCAAATAGCCATGAACTTCACATAGCCATGAACTTCTGCCAGCACATGTGCGCATACAGACACACATATACAGTAACAAAATGATTCACACCCTTGGCCTTGATAAAGATGAGCAAAGAAGGCTGCATAAAACACAGGTAATGAGCGATATTGTATGCTCAAAAAATGGGGAAATGATATTGTCTTATACTAACACAATTGCACAGAGAATATATATAATTTAACCAGTAGTATTTTTTTCCCCCGAAAAAGATGTATAAAATAGCTAATTGCCTGCATTGTTTATTTTATACAGCTTTCTTTGCTCATCTTTATCAAGGGTGTGAATCATTTGCAGGGTGCTGTACCTCACACTAGCTGTGGGTGACGCCATCTCAGACCATACAGCTGGTGCATGAGCACCACCTCAGCAATGATACTGGCTGAACTGATATGGCAAGTCATGGGTCACGGAATCACTGGCCATAGACTAAAAACCACCTCTTCAGACTCCACTACCACTGACTGTATAAAGTAATTAACTGCCATCACCGTTTACATGCTTAAAAATGTAAAAATATATTTTTAAAACCCACAAACTTTTCTTTCCCTGTGTTATAGGTATGATGTGCAGCTGCCAACAATGATGTCTATTCCAGTGTTACTACACTCATCTGTTGCACTAACCATGATTAATCTTACCATGTATAAATGCACTTTTTGTAAGTCGTTCTGGATAAAAGCATCTGTTAAATGCCTAAAATATAAAATGTAAATGGGCCAATTGCTCATGGTATGACTATATTATTATTATTATAATTTGTATTTATTTATTTTTTAATTTATGTCAAAGTAGCTATTCTTACCTGGCCCTTCTTAGCCAGGTCATGAGAGTCTACATTGCCACTGCCAACAGTAGCTACAGCGCATTCAGACAAATCACACAGCGCTTTGCATATAGACCGCAAGCTAGGCAAAGTGACTTTTCAATATTCAATATCTGACAACGTTAGTGCAATTCTGTTAGTCATTTTCAATCTTAAGGTTTTTTTCTCCTCAATTTGGAATCCAATTATACCCTCTATTTATTTAGATTAACCCTCCCCCACGAACTCTCCGCCCGTCTCTACGGGGCAAGCTACTCTCCGAGGCCGGCGATGATCCCCCTCCTTCGAGATGGAACTCACCGACACCCTTTCTGGAGACACCCTTACGTGCTTCACAGTGAGTTCATGCCGGGTGTGGGAACCAGCAAGTGGGGCAAAAGTGGGTGTTATGGGAGCAGTGGGAGAGAATGGATGGGATAAGGAATGGTCGAGACCGGTCGAGACTGAACAAGGTTTGGGTTTGCTAGGGAATATCCAGAACAAGAAAGCTGGGTGTGTCATATGCGGGGGTGGGGGCATTAATCCAGAGTTGAGTAAACCAAGACCACAATGGTGTACAAGTAGGACATTCTGAGCAATTTGATTGTCTTAGGAATTAGGCAAACTTTGCACTTTCCTATAGCTTGTTAACCTTGAGTGTTAGATTAAATAAAGCACATCCTGCCACAGCACAGGCGTGGATGGTGGATGGGGCTGGGGTCTACAATCGCTGAGGAAAGTGACTCTGTAATGACAGCTGGCCCTTTTCTTGTATTGTTGTTAGCCCTTTTGTATTTTTGATGTGATCCATGCCATCCTATGGGCTACTATCGGTTGAAAAAACCTACTAAACAACTGATCATAAAAGACTAACATACAAAACGCTTCATTCCCATCCCAGCTGGACCTCTGGTGGGGACACTCAGTTTTGTAACTGGGCACTTCAAGCATTTTTCCCATTATTTCCATCATACTGGAAATACCCAAAGAGTCATCTCAGTTTAAGTGATGAGAAATGGCTTAATCCTTCCTCCATTTGCTGTTCCTCCCCCTTTGTATTACTCACCAGGGACTACAGACTGCACACTGGAATATAAAAACACATCTCCCATTAAGAACCATGAGGAGGTGAGTCTGTGCTGCTCTCACGGAGGAGATGATAATGGACAATGTTTATTCAGCAGTGCAGGGTCTCTCCAAACAGACTGGGGGAGGTCAGGACTGCCATGACTACGACCAGTCACTGCGTCTTTGAGGCTACATTGTTGGAGTCTGACATACAGTCATTTATCAGAAGCTAACCCGGGAACAGTGTCACTAAAGCCTGACAGATTCCCATCCGGGAATAGCTGCAAATAAAATGCATCAATGGAGTGATGCATCAAACAGAAAAACAATACTCTTGGACAAAATATAGGCTACTGGTAACTGACAAAATACAACGTATAGTCTATTAAAAGCAGGTGCTTCCACATAGGTGTGGTTCCTGAGTTAATTAAACAATTAACATCCCATCATGCTTAGCGTCATGTATAAAATGTTGTACAGGCTCAGTTGCCCATTATTTTGGCTACCATGGCTAGAAGAAGAGATCTCAGTGACTTTGAAAGAGGGGTAATTGTTGGGGCACATATGGCAGGAGCTTCAGTGACGAAGACTGCTCAACTTGCTGATGTTTCACGAGGAATAGTGGCTAAGGTGATGTTGGCATGGAAGTCTGAGGGACAGATATCATCAACTGTGGTCAAAAGTGCATACTCCTCGACCGTGATGCATTCTGGTGGCTTCTGGTGGCTCTGTTATGGTGCGGAGTGCATTTTCCTGGCATAGTTTAAGTCAACTCAACCCCTTAGAGGGCAAGGTAAACACCAATAAATACAAAGCCATGCTGAGTGATCACTTTTATATGCTGAAGCATTTCTATCCCATTGGGATGTGGTCTCTTCCAGGATAACAATGCCCCCATTCACAGGGCACGAGTGGTCACTGAATGGTTTTATTAGCATGAAAACAACATAAACCATATGCCATGGCCGTCTCAGCCCCCAAATCTCAACCCAATTTAACAATTATGGAACATTCTGAAGTGGCGCCTGAGACAGCGTTTTCAACTAGCATCAACAAAACATCAAACAATATAATTTCTCATAGAAGAATTGTGTTGCATCCATCCAATATACACCAATCAGCCACAACATTAAAACCACCTGCCTAATATTGTGTAGGTCCCCCTTGTGCCACCAAAACAGCTTTGACCCGTTGAGGCATGGACTCCACAAGACCTCTGAAGGTGTCCTGTGGTATCTGGCACTGCCTCCGCCGGCTTGCCTTCTTCCCATAGTGCATCCTGGTGCCATATCTTCCCCAGGTAAACGAAGCACACGCACCCGGCCATCCACATGATGTAAAAGAAAACATTATTCATCAGACCAGCCCACCTTCTTCCATTGCTCCATGGTCCAGTTCTGACGCTCACATGCCCATTGTAGGCGCTTTCGGCGGTGGACAGGGGTCAGCATGGGCACTCTGACCGGTCTGCGGCTACGCAGCCCCATACGCAGCAAGCTGCGATGCACTGTGTGTTCTGACACCTTTCTATCATAGCCAACTTTTTCAGCAATTTGTAAGGAGATGATCAATGTTATTCACTTCACCTGTCAGTGGTTTTAAAGTTGTGGCTGGTCGGTGTAGTTCCAGACACTTGTAGAATCTATGCCAAGGCACAGTGAAGCTGTTCTGGTGGCTTCTGGTGCCCCAATACCGTATTAAGACACTTCATGTTGGTCCTTTATTTTGCCAGTTACTTGTAGGCCTAAGCATTCATTTTCTTCTATTTTCTCTTTCCGCTTTCCCCCCCATTTTTCTCCCAATTTGGTAGCCAATTATACCCTCTTTTTCATGTCAATTATCCCCTCCCTTGTATCGAGAGCTCGCGGCCATAGTCCTGAAACCGGCAGTGACCTACATATCCTCATTTGTTTAAGCTCATTTGTTAAAATTGGGCCTTACTACACTGAGAACTCAACAAAAGTACTCAATCGCCTGCTCCTACAGTTGCAATAGAAACAGAAAATGAAGCTTCTGCATTTCGCAGGACTGAACCTGTACTTTACAGCCAGGTGTGGATCAAGCATCTGGCAAAGTAACTGAATGACAGTCGTGTTGTTGCCCTGGCCAGCTCCTTAACAATCTGCCTGCCCCTCTGTCACAGGGGACAGCTGAAAGGATGTGTGTTCCACTACGAGTCTGTGCTTTTGTGTGACAGAATGTGTGTGTGTGTGTATACAGTACGTTTGAGAGATTGAGATACAGAAACAGACAGACATAGAGACAGAGAGATACAGAGAGACATACAGAGAGAGAGAGAGAGATACAGACAGACATACAGAGAGAGAGAAATACAGACAGAGAGAGAGAGAGAGATGTGTGTCGGTGTGTGTGTATCTGAGCCCTGTCCTCCACAGTGACATTCCCACTGGGAAAGTGTTGCATCCTTTGTTCTGGTCCTCCACTCTTTTCCTTTCATTAAATCCATGCACACGTGTATATGATCATAGTTCAAGCCTCATGTAAATATGCTGTCATTCTGGTATTGTGTGACGCATCATGGGGGCCAGCCTCTCATGCCCATTACAAGAATGTCAACAAGAAAGAGCTGACGCCATCACAACCATGCACATTTCAGAAGGTGTGATATACGTGAGAGCAAATGGTTTCAGGGAAAGGCCACTTTGTGTCACAAGTCAGAAAAACAACCCACACATATTTTCCCCCAATTATAGACATGTAAAATGAAATGCTATGAAATATACAAATGAGCTGTTATTATACTTCTGAGCTTAAATTCAGCCAATTTTATTTTTTGAAACACAACTTTGTTGAAACCCATGCATGCCACATTCTTCAGATTTAGGGTATAAATCAGCTGTCTTGGGACACAAAACAAGCAAATATAACACAAAACACAAACACACCATCAATGGTATATGGTATAAACACCCTAAAGGGCTGAAGATGCACATGCACACACTTGCTCACTCTGAAACACATTCACATAGGCAAATCCTGCAGTGCTTGCATGGCCTAAATTCTTTCCTCTCCTTTGTCTCCTAGACCTGAGCTCACCCCCCACAGCGGACAACTCCCAAAAGCTGCCTAACCCTCCTCCCCCTTACCCCGCTTCAGCACCAAGGGGTCCGACACAGAGGAAGCCAAACTAATACAATCTGATCCCGAACTGTGCAAACACAGCCCAATCCATAACAAACCCATTCCACTCTATTCTACAGCGCACGTCTGAGCAGAGCTCAGTTTGTTTTGAGGCTCGGTATGCCTCTGCTCCAACACCACCCATTGGGAAACTCTGACCCCAGGCACCCCCAACCTTAAAATTCCATTTGAAAATCTGACTGTAGTTGTCATTGATTTTTAAAACATGCGATACAGTAGCCCTGTCTTTTGTTTAGATAACCCTGCTCATAATAATGATATTGCTCACTCTGGAATCCCAGCACTCTCATTACTCTCGTTATGAATTCAGCGCTGAACCTACCTCCACATCAAAAACAGAATCACTCTGCTTCCCAACCTGGTCCGTTCCACAGTAGAGGCGAGGTGGAAGGAGCACCTGAAGTCTTGTGCTTCTCACTTCTGTCATCTTGAAATAAAATGCAGCACCAGCAGAGAGCTCCACCAGTGGAACTCCCCCATTCCATGAAAACACCCCAGACACAAAGACCCCTGCAAGCCTGTCTGGAATCTCTCTACATCTCCACTCCAATGCATGCATTATAATGCAGTGGAAAGCATAAATGACATTACACATGCTTGTAGAATTCATTGCGTTATAATTTTGTGTTTTTACGCCCTTACAATTGGTATGAAAACACGCTACCCAGAGTAAGCACATTTTACATGTCATAATACAAAATCATAATAATTCTGTCACTATTATTCCATTTTAAGATTTGATATAGGCCTACCGACAATATCAAAAGCTCAGATGACAGTAAAGCTAAATAAAATTGTGACGTGTATGGTTAATGGTACATTTTAAATAGGCCAGATGCTTATAAACCTATGTAAAACTGACCCAAGTTATATGATTCAGTATAAGGGCACAATGTGCGCAATCATTCATGAAGAGCTTTTGAATAACGGAGGGAGCCAACACCAGGCGCACGGAGAGCCAGAGTTTGCTGCCACACAGAATCTGCTCCTCATCTCTCTCTCTCCTTTGCCGTGCAGTCGGGCTTCCCGCAAATTCCCCGGGGACCAAGCGACTGCAGCACGGTGACATGGGGGACAGTGATGAACTGCCTTTGAGACGCACTCTTGAAATGATAACATGAGCCCGAAGGCTGCATAATGAAAAACACTCACGTGAAAATGTAAAAAATGTGACACTGGAAAAAAATGAAGAAAGAAGCAGGGTACACACAATCCACTCTTGGAGGTTTTCTACAGGAAAGGAGCGAGAGGCTTTTCGGGTTTTTGTGACGTGGTTTAACCAATTTACGTTGTTTCAGTCCACATGGATATTAACTGATGGAAGTATAAATATGTATGCCAGACTAGACAATGAAAATGAAGGAACGCCTATTTCCTCCATGAACAAGAATAGCCCAGAAACTAACAAAAGCTCCAAACTGTTTTTTTCCGGAAAAAATGCACTCAGTACCGCAAAAATGCGAAATACATCCGATGACTTTCAGCGAGGTTTGCCAAATTGCCAATGAACCGAATAATCAACACAAATGCACACAACTAAGATTATAAGAATTATGACTTTATAAAATATTTCCCATTGTTATATTATGCAAGGTAATGTGCTTGCGCTGAAAGCTTAAATTGCGTTCTCTAACATGGGGAAAGAGTACAAGTAAAAGTAATAATACAAATAACACATGTTAAAAAATTACCACATGAACAAAACATACAATGATTTACGATTAAAAACGGAAAACAATAGAAATGGTCTGAATTCAATAATCCCCGCTCCCCACAACCTCCAATAGAGCACCATACTAACATAAAATACTAGCTGTTACGACCCCTGCAAAATACATAATATTGCCAAATTTTGCGATAGTATCTTCAGAGAGGAGTTCGTTATGTCAAAGGCATGTCTTAAGATCAACCAGTTCGCGTTAAACATCAAGCACAGAATTACATGATTACCCCCATCCCTGTCTGACCGGAGCTTGTGTGTGATTCAGCAAAAAAAAAACCCAACAAAAAACAATCAAACAAAAGGGGATATCCAATTAAGACCTTTAATCAACCAGCTCTGATTAATCTCTTAAACTGTCTTTCTACCATCTCAAAACATCCGTGGAAATTAGCCTAGATGCTGTGACAGTGGCGTAGTCATTTGTGTCACTCAGAAACTATTATTACAGTTACTGTACACGTTAGCTTTAAAACAATCCACAGACACTATTAAGGCGCCAAAACAGCGTACATACATTTTGTCAAACTAGCAACTGTTTTTTTCCCTATCAGAGTCCTGGCCATATCTACTTACCTACATATTTTAAAGGATGCAATGGTAATAGTGCTACGGGGAATAAGTGTCATGGGGAACTGTCATAACCAGAAATACACACTGATTTATAATCACAAAATATCGACTGCATTTGAAAGAAAAGCACAAGAATGCGGTAATTTAACGTCCATTTTCAATTGAGCTTCGTCCAGCGAGAAGCTACCTGGTGTGCTAAAACCATTCCCCCAAGTTCATTAGCTGGATAGACTTAGCAAATACATAACATAGCTAGCTACGCATAAATGAAAACGAATCTGTTGAATAGCTATCATAAGTTTGTACAGTTTTAATGATACGTGTGGCTTTTTTTGTTTAAATAGTTTGTGCACTCCATTGGTAAGATTAGCCGCTGTAGTTAGCTCCCCAGAGCACGGTACGTGGTTTCTTACCGCTCCTCGGTCTGTGGAGTTGCTAGGGTTTCCACTCAGTCTTATTTCCCCACGGAAGTCCAAGTTTATCCTCTCAATAAGGCTCGACTGAATACACAAATGTTGTCGTTGTATTCAATTATAAACTCGCCATTTCATAATATATAAGATCCCAAACATATCATCTTGTTAAAAAACAGCGTGTCTTGTCTAGCTAGTTCACCAAGTTCTGAGAACAGATAATAACGCCAGCTCGCTAGCTACTGGATATCCTTCGCACAGCAACTGTAGGTTGATAGTTAGGCTAGTTAGATGACGGTTAGCGCTCCATTGATCGTAAAAAAATTTAATCATGTTGTTATCTATCTTGTTAGGTTGTTAAAATATTCCCGCTTTTGATAACAAACAGGCTCATCAGTTCCATACTCCGAATACTTTTCCTCTGCCGCCCGTCTCCCAAAACTCTCCATCCTCAAAAACAGAGCTTAACATTACGTATAGTTATTCCATCCGTGGCTAGCTATCCACTTATGTTCGACAAGAATACCTTAAATACAACTGAGAATTTCTAAAAGTGAACGACCTTTCGCTAAACGCATAGTAATTCGCTTTCTACAATTGTCTTCAAAGGACAAACGTGTAACGTTCACTCCCGACATTGACACCCACTCGCTGTCTGACGCTAACGGAGAAAATCTCAGTTTGGTTGACCAGTGAAAGCGAGAGGGTGACCATGCGCGCAGATCACCGACTGTGCGCTCCGTACTGTCAAATCTTGCAATTATTTTTGTTTGTCACATCATTTTATAAGAATGCACCACCAATCACCAGCTATTTCACTAATTGAATTGCCGAAATAACTGTAAAATAGCTTTTTTTCCCGTAAATTTGTCAGGTATAGGCCTACTTTGTGTTCTTGTCAGACATAGTTCTTAATTCAATAATTGTATTTATATTAATATGAAATACAACGAATAAATAAAATATTGTAGGGACCCAGCGGGTCGCTCATTGAAATGTGTGCGCGGGGCATTATGGGGGAATGTATTTGTATGTTTGTTCGCCCCTTGTGTTAATGACGTTATTGTGTTGTTAAGTGTGTTACATGTGTTATTGTTATAGTCTTTGTCTGTTAGCTGGCTGGTCGTGGTGCGCTGAATGTCGAGGCCACCGCTGTCCAATACTGTTTAATGTGGTTCGATGTAATTCAGGGCAAAAGTGTTCGCGTTATCTTGACTGGGTTTACTTCCTGGTTGTTGTGCTGACTAGTGAAGAAGTTTAATGGTCTGTTTAGTGTCGTGTCTTTTTAGTGTCATGTCTGTACCAGCAAAAGTTCACCAGATATTATCCGGAGTTGTGCAGCGTATGGAACACGGATAATTATTGCCAGATATTATTTATTGCCTTTATGGAATAAATTTTAGCTATTTATGTAGCTATTTATGTAGCCATTTTTGCAATGCAGCAGGACTCTGTATTTGTTGATACATCACCTCGCGCACGCTCACTACAGTGGTGTCAGAAGCGGGGATGTATCAGGACGAAGCAAGAGCCATCAGTGACGTGATCTTCCGGATGCAGCGTCAACTCGAGGGAGGAATGGATCAGGCCGAGCACCCCTGCCTGGAAGAGTCCGTTCGCCACATCGGGCGGATAGACGCACCGATACATGCCAGGCGAAGGAAGGAGGGCCAGAGACCGGAGAGTTGTTCACGCGCCCGGTCAGGGCTAGCGCTAACCGCCCACGCCGCTCCACGTCGGAGCCCAAGGGCGAAGAAAGAGGGCCGGAGACTGGAGAGTTGTTCACGCACCCGGACGGGGCTAGTGCTAACCGCCCACGCCGCTCCACGTCGGAGCCCAGGGGCGTTCCCACCAACCCCACTGCCTCCCGACACCTTGACAAGCTGCCCAAATATGACGGAACAGCGGCGCTGACATTGTACCTCGCCCAGGTACAGCTCGCAGCGGAGTACAACGCTGACTTCAGCCCTGGACCGACGTTTCGGTCGACGGGTCTTCGAAAGTCACAGCCGAGAACAGCTAGCCCAACACTCTCGTCAAGGACAAGAAATGGTAAGCACCTTTGTTGCCGACATTCGTTATCACGCCCGGCTGGGCTACCCCACGTTTCCCGCTGCTGTCTCGGAAGAGCTAGCGCTACACGCGTTTCTGAGTACCCTAGCTCCAGAGGAGCTGTGCCGACACGTCCGCCTCGCCGCTTCAGGTTCGCTAGCCGAAGCTATTTTAATAGCTGAGCGAGCGGAGGCGGTTCTAACACCCCTCTCCTCGCGTCAAGCGCCTGCTCGCCGCCCGCGGGTCAGGATGGCCACCGGTGAAGACGGCGACACGGAAGGAGAAGCAGCACCAATACGCCAGGTCCACCCTGCCCCCCGACGCCAGTCTCCGCCATCCCGGAGGCGTCGACCCTGGGTCACTGACCGGTGCTACCGCTGTAACGAACCAGGGCATTGCACGGGACTGCCCGGCGCTGGCACCTAGGCCTCGCAGAGGGAAACGCAAGCAGAGTGGCCCAGTGAGGGAAGCGCTGCTCCGATCCCCAGTCCATCTCCAAGGTCACTGTTCATTGGCTGGCCCAGTCAGCTGCATCCGAGGCCTCTACGCAGCGTGCCTGCTCGATGGTCAGCCTTGACTCGCACTAGTAGACACGGGGTCTACCATCTCTCTGGTCTGACCGGGGATCCTGCCTGGCACCGCTGGTGCACTGTCCACAGCATGGACCCCCACCGACGAGCAGATGCAGACCGTCACAGGGGAGCGAGCCAGCATGCGGGGGAAAAAGAAGGCACACGTCTTTTGGAGTATAGTGTTGTATGGTGTAGATGACAAATAAGCTAGATGGACAGAGTTCAGTGGTAGTGGAGTCTGAAGAGGTGGGTTTAGAGTTTCTTGCGGAAGATTACAAGTGATTCCGCGGTCCTGACCGATTGCGGAAGGTCGTTCCACCAGCGAGGGATCAGGACAGAGAAGAGGCGAGACCGCGAGGAGCGGCTGCCAGGCGCCCGGAGGGATGGGGCAGTCAGTTTGCCAGAGGAGGCGGAGCGGAGGGGTCTGGGCGGGGTGTAGGGAGTGATGAGTGACTGGAGGTGGGAGAAGTACCTCTAGCCACTTGAAAAGCAAGCACCAGTGACTTGAATCTGATGCGTGCTGTGATGGGGAGCCAGTGCAGAGAGGAGAGTAGAGGGGTGACAGCTGGTTGAACACCAGGTGAGCGGCAGCGTTCTGGACTAGTTGCAGTAGGAATTGCAGTAGTCCAGACACATGAGATCACCAGGGTCTGGACCAGGAGTTGAGTGGCCTCTTGTGATCGAGTGATCCGAGTGATCGCTGCAATATGGCTCGAGAAGCACAGCTGGTTGTCCAGGGTCACTCCCAAGACTCCTGGCAGACTGGTACGGGCCTTGCACTGCCCTCGCCACCACCTGTCTCGTCTGCCCCGCCAACCACTGAAACGGCTCGGGCTGTCCATGACCTGTGGCAATGCAGCAGCAACGGCTTGGACCCCTTGCAGCAGCACAGCTGCAACAGCTGATCCGGGAGCATGCCGACAGCTTTGCCACCAGGGATGAGGATTGCACATGGAAGGGGCTGGTCCAACACATCATAGACACTGGCTCTGCCCCGCCCATTCGTCTGCGCCCCTATCGGCTCACCCTCGCTAAGCGCCAGGCCGCTGAGGAGTAGATCTGGAACATGGCGGCTGCTGGGGTCATTGAGCCATTTGGCAGCCCGTGGGCGGCCCCACTGTCCTTGTGAAAAAGTATGATGAAGCTGGTGCTTCTGCATTGACTACTGACGCCTGAGTGCGGTAACAAAGAAGGACTCCTACCTGCTGCCGCGCATTGACGACGCGTTGGACCACATCAGCGGTTCCAGTTGGTTGAGCTCGCTCGACCAGCGGAGCGGCTACTGGCAAGTAGAGCTGGCTCCGGAAGCCCGGCCCAAAACTGCCTTCACCATCTGGGCCTACTACCGCAGGTACGTCCTGTCCACTTCACCGCTTAACCGACCGCGGCCAGCTGTACGTCTGGTACGACCCCTGCTCCCAGGCTTTTAATGTTCTTCAAACCGCCCTCATCACGGCTCCTGTGCTGGTGTACCCTGACGTGAACCGGCCGTTCATCCTCGATACAGATGCCAGCAATGTGGGCATCGGTGCAGTCCTGTCCCAGCAAAGTGACAGTGGAGAGCAGGTTATTGCGTACTACAGCTGTGCTCGGAACAAAGCAGAGTGGAACTATTGCGTCACATGCCGGGAGCTCCTTGCCATAGTCACGGCTCTGCGGCACTTCCGGGCCTACCTGCACGACGTCCGGTTCCTTGTCCGGACCGACCACGCCTCTCTCTGCTGAATTAAAAAAACCCTGAGGGCCAGGTTGCCCGTTGGCTGGAGACGTTGCAAGAGTACAACTTTGAGCTGCGGCACCGCCTGGGGCGACAGCACGGCAACGCGGATGCCCTCTCACGGCGGCCATGCGCAGTGGCAGGTTGCGAGCACTGCCCCCGGCAGGAGGTACGGGCCCAGTTGGCCCCGACGGTGGCCACCCTGCGAGCAGTCGATGGGGAGGCCGGTTGGCTCCCCCTCTCCCCTCTCCCCTTGAGCCTCTGTCTGACACCGAGAGCAAAGTGGTGACTGTGCAGTTTTATAACGAAGCTGTACAGGACCACGATGTTGCAACGTGGTTAGGCAGGTATGGCTCCGTCAAGTCCGAGGCAAGGAGAGTCCTCGATGAGGATGGGGTGTGGACTGGGGCCAGAAAGTGGCTGGTCCAACTACAGCCAGACCCAATGTCAGTTGGAGGGGTGAGACACATAATTTACGCACCATTACGCTGGGGAACAACCGGGGCGCAGTTTTTTATTACGGCATGCCCAAACTGTGCAGGCGATGTGGTGAGTTAGGCCACTTGGCTGCAGCCTGCACAGTGGTTAAGTGCAAGAGTTGTGGAGGAGAGCATGAGACCAGGGCATGCCGGGACCCTAGACCCTGTAACTTGTGTGGGGTAAGGGGGCACCTCTTTCGAGACTGCCCACTCTCATATGCCAACAGAGCTAGGGGAATTGCACCACAGTCTCATCCCCAACCCCGCCCCCACCCTCCACCAAATACGAGCACGACAACCCAGCCTGACCCATCTCAGTTTCCCTCACTACCTACCCAAACTACAGCACAACCAGACATGCCAGTCTCCCAGACACCCCCCACTACAGTCGAGGAGGAGGCGGACTCGGAAACCCTCAACACGGTGGATGAGCCCGCCCTCTCCTCAGACACCACAGATTCAGACCCCCCCTCCGACTGGTCCAAAGTAAAAGGGAGAAAGCGGAAAAGCAAACAAAAACACAAATTAATAAACCAGAAATGCCTACTCCCATCGCACCTAGCAATAGCCCTCAACCTCTCCCTCCATCTAAACCCATCCAGACAGTCTCAGACCCCCCAAACAATCACAACAATCAATAAGCCCAAAATAACTCCCTGCTCCAAAAAAACCACAATCCCCAACAAAAGCCCCCCAACAGATTCTTACAGTGAAACACCCAATCTCAACCTACCCCAGTGGATACTGGCCACTTCTGGTCCTCGGACACCCCCCAGACAGAGAACCAAAAGATCCCATCCAAGGGCCCTCTGCCTCTGGACAAAAGGGGGCCCCAGGCCCTGGCTCTCCTTGCTAGGCGGTGCTAGGGGAGAACAGGTGAGCAGACCTACCCAGGGGGCGGAGAGGCGCCCATCAAAACCAGATACGGTCATTGACCGTTTAAACCAAATTTGCAAAGACATTCGCCAAAACCAATAAAACTGGTTCATTTCCACCCCTGCAATACATTTTTCACCTGTATTTTTTTTCTTTTCCATGTCAATCACAATCACATCAATCAATACTCAAAGTATAAAAGATCCAATCAAACGGCATGCAGTTTTCTCCATCCTGCAACAGCTGCCCTCAGACGTCATCCTCCTACAGGAGTGTGGGATTCCCTTCCGCTCCATGGATGACAGTCTGAGGGAGGGATGGAGAAGGGGAGACTCTCTCTGGTCTGGCTCTAACATATCTCGAGCTGACGGGGTCGCCACGTTGATCAACAACCCCTATGTCAGAATAACATCATCTGACATAGTAGAGAGTGGGCGAATCTTCGTCACCGACCTCGACGTTGAGGGTTCCCCACTCTGGGTGATCAACGTGTATGGCCCTAATAGCAAGGCCGAGAGAGCCTCCCTATTTACAAAAATCAGATCCTTAATCACCCCCGTACGCCGGTGGTCGTGGGGGGAGATTTCAACTGTGCCCTTAGGGATGAAGACCGCAGCAGACCAAGGAGGGATCAATCCAAGTCCATCATAGAAGATTTTTCCCCCTCAATACACATGGGTGAGTTCCTCTGGCGCTTCCTTCTCCAGAATAGACATGTTTTTGCTCTCTCCAGGCCTGAGAGTGCGCTCCTACACCATCGGAGCAGTGCACTTCTCGGACCACCACAGGGTGACCGTGTCCATGGACTGGGAGAAGACCATCACGGTGGGTAGGGGTCCATGGAGGATGAATACCAGCCATCTCCAGGACTCCAAAGTGCGCCTCTCCTTCTCGAGACGATACCTGGAGTGGGTCACACTAAAACCCCCTTTTGACTCCCCGATAGAGTGGTGGGAGATGGTGAAGGATCGGGTGCGGGGCTACTTCCGGGCAGTCGGACGGAGGAAGGCAAAGGCTTATAACCACCATAACGCTGAGCCTCCTCCAGGTCCGAGTCCTGGAGGTTAGTACGGAAGTGGCCCAGACTAAACAGCATCTCTCCGCCCTCTGTCAGGAAGAGCGGAGGAAATACATCTTCCGCTCCAAACTCCAGGGTCTCAAGGAGGACGAGAGATGCACTCGCCACTTCTTCCGCAAGGCACGGTCAAGGAAAACCGACATTCTCTCCCTGTATAACAACGCAGGGGTGGTGGTGTCTGAAGAGGCAGAGGTCCGGGAGGTGGCCAGGGAGTTCTACCTGGGTCTGTATTCCAATAGGCCCACGGACAGGGCTCTCATGGACACCTTCCTGGATGGCCTGGACAGACGCCTGGAGGGACAGAGCATGGAGGGGGAGGTGAGCGCCGAGGAACTCACCCGGGCCGTGCGCTCCCTTAACTTACATAAAGCTCCTGGTCCTGACGGAATCCCAGCTGAGTTTTATCAGGCCTTCTGGGATCTCCTGAAGGACGACGTGGCGGATATTTTCAGAGCGGCTTTCAGGGAGCGGCGGCTGGGTGACTCACTGCTACAGAGTTCAGTGGCCCTTGTCCCAAAGAAGGGGGACCTGAAGGACCTCCGGAACTGGCGGCTGATCAACCTCCTCTCAGTGGATTATAAGATCATGGCCAAATCACTGATGAGGAGGTTCCAAGACCTGCTACCAGCGGTGATCGGCCGCAATCAAACATGCAGTGTTCCTGGGAGGTCCATAAATGACAATCTGCTCCTCGTGAGAGATATCATTATCCACTCCGGGGAGCGCAGGTCCCCTTTAGGCCTTCTCAGTCTAGATCAAGAGAAGGCCTTTGACAGGATTAGCCATGTGTGCCTAGAGTGGGTTTAACTTTCCAAATCCCCTCCGGCGCTGGACCAGGATGTGTTTGGGTGACATCTCGGGCAGAGTGGTTGTCAACAAGCACCTCTCTGCCCCATTTGACATCAGGTCCGGCGTCAGGCAGGGTCCCTAGCGCCCCTCCTGTACGTCATCTACCTTGAGCCGTTTCTGCAGGCCATCCGGCGAAACAAAAACGTCAGGGGATACCTATTGCCGGGTGGCAGTGGGGAGCTGCTCGGGGTGATGGCGTACATGGACGACAAACTTGTTGCTAGAATGGCCTTTCGCTTTGTCTGGGGGAGCAAAATGGAGAGGCTGGGGAGGACAACCCTGATGAAAGAGGAGGAGAAAGGGGACAGGGGGGTCCCAGATATGACATCAGTGATATTGGCACAGGGTCTGGCCGCACTGGTCCAGAACACCCTGTGGGGGAGTCGGCCTCTGGTAAATTTGCTAAATACTATGCCACTCCCTTCCTCAGATCTATGGGGCTGTGTGGGCTGGACCACAATGTGCCATACAGCTGGGACCCCCCATATG
This sequence comes from Aldrovandia affinis, assembly GCA_029706075.1. Lineage (NCBI taxonomy): Eukaryota > Metazoa > Chordata > Actinopteri > Notacanthiformes > Halosauridae > Aldrovandia > Aldrovandia affinis. The sequence goes on along the minus strand of JAINUG010000013.1, from coordinate 4,999,486 downwards.
TATACAGGGCCCTGAGGGATTTTGCCTTTAGGACGGGTGTTAGGTCCACGAATTCAGAAGACCTTCAAAGTGAATAGAGAACACTTCCACCAAATGAGAAAACAGAACATTCAACCGATTTTCAACTGAGTTTATTCAACCAAATGCATTCGGGGTTCACTGCCTCCCTGCCAGGCAATGAACAAATCATTTCCGGGGAGAACACTTCTTATACACATTAGTTACCCTTAGACAGATGCTTTAGCCTCGCCCACACACCAGTCACAAGACAGCCATTTTCCCATCTCTGGGAGAACCTCGTATCTTTTGGCAAGGCACACTGCTCTGACCTTGACTGTCGGTCAGCTACCCATGCAAAACAGTTCCGCAAAACGGTACAAGTATGTGAAGTTATTCAGAAACAATTTTTAAACACAGAATTTCTCTATCAATCCCTCCTTTTTATGATTTTATCCCATATAGTCATAAAATACTTTCACATTTTGAACAGCGCGTAGCAAGTTTATTTCAATGCAGAAGCTTAAACATCTTTAAACAAGTTTTGCAAGGCCATGTGTAGCAAGGTCTCAAGGAACACTGCGACTAGAATGATAATACTGAAACAGGGTATGGACCAGATAACCGAAGATACCAGATTCGCCCAAAGAGAGAGATGGTCAACCACAAGAATGAACTCACACACAGACGTCAGCTATAGTTTAAAAGGTAAGAGAATGGTTTTTTTATTCTTTTTGTATTATTTCTCTCTAACCGGTGCATAAAACAATAACAGACATATAATACAATGACAAACTATACTAACAATACTGTTTTTTCTTTCCACAGGACAATTCAAGACCTCTCTTCAATCACAGATAAGTATGACTCTCCTATCTATTTACCCCTATAACGTAGGTTATTACTTTTAGAATTTGTAGATAGGCAGGGATATACTTATCATTCCAATAGGAATCTTGTTTTAAAACAAAATCTCTTATACTGAAACCAGAACTCTTATTTTGAAAGAAATTTGATCGTAAACCCATTCAGCAGTATTACTCAATTCTGGATGTAAAAATAAAATATCGATTCGAATATGAAAATAAAATATTGATTCACATATGATTATCAAACACAACTGTCATGTCATCACAAACACATCAGTACTTTATCATTCAAAATAAATTAACCTGCACACTCCCTATGAGTGGCGAATTACATTACTCAGTTCTTGAATATTGCAAAATGAATCCTCATCCAATTCGCTCAGTTCCATCCGTGGTAATTGAATTACTTTCCGTTGGTTCCGCTGGTGGGTAGGGATGGGAAAATAAAACTATCCTACCAATTTTGTAGAACGCACAGTTCAACTTTTCTCTCTCGCTCTCTCTCATATCAAAAGGTGGTCGACTTGGGTGGCTCGCCAGTCCACACTCCGCCACAGCGTCTTCAGTGAAGGCGCGCAGGATTCAGACGATGTCCAGGATCCGGTGAACTCAACAGACTTTAAAATGGACTCCAACCGGAACAAAAAACCCGACCAAGGGAAATTTTCGAATGTACAGCAATTGGAAACCTGGAAGGATGATTCGGTCTCGGAGAACTTGCCGTCTTTTTCCAAGGCAAACGGAGGAACGTTGCCACTACTTTGCTAGCTCTCTTATCTAAAATTCTCAGTTCTGTCAGGACTGGTACCAGAAAACCAGGCGCGGACCCAGAAATGCAAAAACTTATTTTATTTTGTAAACAGGCAAAGGTCAGGCAGGAGTAATCAGGGCAATGCAGGGATCCAAAGAATGGTCGGGGACAGGCAGAGTTCGTTCCGGGCTTCAGGGGCATCAGGGGCAGGCAAGGCGTAGTCAGTGGGCAGGCGAAGGTCGAAAACGAGAAAGCAGTCCAGGGAACACAGGGAGGAGCGGGAACGAGACTGGGATAAAGACGAACACTGGAGCACAAGCACGAACACAAACACGATGAAACAAAACGCGGGGAAACAGATAACGCTGGAGAGTAGTGTAAGCATACGCAAAACACAAGACAATCTGGCAACGAACATGGGAAAACACACAGCTTAAATACATTTAGACATAACGAGAAACAATCAGGAATAACCATGAATGCAGCTGACTGCAATCAGACACATAAGGAATTAAGTGAAAACGATAATACAATAACGAGGATCAGGAAATACAATAACGACAATCAGGAAATGAACATGGGAAACGAACAGCTAACTACATCAGACATAACGAGAAACAATCAGGAATTAACAGGAATGCAGCTAACTGCAATCAGACACATGAGGAACAGGTGAAAACGATAATACAATGACAAGACTGGGAACAGGTAAGTGAAAGTGAAAACACGGACCAGACAACCAGGAAAACATGGAATAAATGAAAACACCTAATTACGGGGAACACAAACACGAGACGTGACAAGTTCGATTTCTGTAGCCGTTACTACTTGTTTCTCTCGGATAATACTATAAAAATCCTCGCTAGATAACTATTACTGAAAGCTAATTCGATATCTTGCTGTTTGTCTTCAGAGCAAACTCACGTCTGTAGCCTAGTCGACTTGAACATGGCTTCTCACAGAATGAACATGTCTGGACATGTCGTCTCTCTCATTTACCTCCAAAAACGAACTAAGGGCGGGTCCTACTTTCTAATTGGCGTACTCTCAACAAGATTACTTTTCTTATTGGCTTATCACTGTCAGATAAAATACGCAGAATGAACATGTCTGGACATGTCTTCTCGCAGAATGACCTTTCCAGGTTTCTTACATGAAACACCATTTTGAGTTATACATGTCACAGTTCAGTATGTATGTAGTACTTATTCATTTCTTTTAAGGGTCATTCTATTTATCATTTTATAACACTAAGTGCATTATTACTAGGCTCTATTTGTCTGGGTTACACATGGCAGTATCGTCATAGTCTGGAGGATCAATTATCTCTTCATTCCCAGAGTCAGATTGTCCTTCTTCAGAATCTAGGTTGTCATACTCATCAGTTTCCCTCTCCTCCAGGGCCAAAGCCTGATACGCTGGGGTACTTTGCATCATTTGGGTGATCATCATCAGTCATCAGGTATTTTTGTTGGGCCAGGGCTAATTTCTTAAGACCTTCCATAGCTTGATCCATGGTTTTACCATCCGCATCGTTATCAGGTATGTAGGTACAACACGCAGTTCCAATTATGTGGCATACTCCTCCCTTGGAGGCAGTCATGAGGTCCAGGACCATACGATTTTGAATTGTCATTAATCTAAGTGCAGTTAACTCGTTTTTTTTTCTATATTTTTTTTCTCTCGGTTGCATTCAGTGTGAAATTGATCAATGCACTCAGGCGGTAGTTTATTGTCTCTACCCTTAACATTAATTTTCCCACCCCCATTTGGGGAAAAATACTAAGAACCGCTTTGTTCCCTGTACTCCAAAGTTTGTGATCTTCTGGAACATTACTTCCCCATATTGCATCATGCTTATCCTCTAAGGATCTTTTTGCACGACCCTGTGTTTCAGCGCTTATTACCCATGCATGGTCATTTAGCATCACATATGCACAAGTTCCATGCCACTTCTTAGGCAGAGCTATGTACACATTGTGTTCGAAAAGCCAGTATCACCCATCCACTGCCCTAGTGCTGTTTTCTGTAGGTGCTAACGTGGAACACCTTGTCTCCTTTAAGGGCGTTCCGGTGATTCTATTCTTACAGTAGGAGTACACTGTCCCATCGCATTGGGATGTCTCCCCCACCGGGACTGTTCCCTTCCCTCGTACACATTTTATAAAGGTCTTATGCGGGGTATATGGTACTACCATAATGGGCGTAATCAAATGTTGTCGTGAGGTTTGTAATAAACCTTGTCAATCAGTGCAATTTATTCCCATCAGTATATTCGTAGCAGTTCGCTTTGGTTGTGATTTTGTGGGTTGGGTCAAAGTATTTAAGTGTTCCTGTATGAGTTGAGAGCCCTATGGCACATGTTACAGTCCAGGACACATTTATTCCAATTCCCGGGGGTTGGTCCACAGTCACCCTTGGTGCTACGGATGATGCCGGTAGATGTGTGCATACGTAACAGTTGGTCTTGTTTACGCTCTGCTGTGCTTTTACAAATCTCTTCCCTCTTATACCGTGATTATCATCAATATGGTCAAAGACCCCACTGCCCGCTACTGGAGGTTCGCCATAGCTGTGTCTAAATCCCAGTAAGAGGGTTGTTTGCTTCACTGGTTTTGAGACAGGTGTGTTCTATATTTCACACCTCCCTTTGTAGCCGGACTTCTCCCTTCTGAGCACAACTCTTTTAGGTACCTACTCACCCTTTGTTACCTTTTTACAGTGGGACAGATGCACCCAGGTGGATCGCTCGGCAATCTTTACTGCTGTTGGAGTTGTTAGTAGCACCTGATACGGCCCTTTCCACTTTGGTTGATGCCACGCCTTGTGCCTTGGATCTTTAATCAGTCCCCGACCTGCAGCTTTTCTTCTGGTATTCCAGCTGTAAGAGTTTACACATTTCTTGTTTATTAGATAACATTTTCTTCATATACTCTGCCAATGTGGGATTATCCTCTGATATTCTATCTCCAAATTGCGGTTGGTGATAGGCTTTTCCCATCTAGGTATTATTTCTCTACAAATTATTTTTGCCACAGTTTGTGCATCAATTTTTGAGGTAGGGTATGCTTCTACCCAACCTGAGAATGGGTCAATCATTACTAAGCAGCTCTTTTTCCCCTCACTTGGTGTGCGGTGGATGAAATCCATCATCCAAGATTCAAATAGTCAAAACATGTTAAACACCTTTTACAACAAAAAAAAAGAGTAGTTTGTAAATCCAAACGTTGTATAACGTTTGTTTATCATATCTACCCTCCCTCCTCTTGAGACATGGCATATGCCATGACTCAACTCTGCAGCTATGGTAAACAAAGATCTCGGTAATACAGGTTTCTTTTCTGGGCCCACCCACAGGCCAGTTTCATTCTCAGTACATTTTTGGTTGCCCCACATCCTTTTATCTGGTACCCCCGCTTCATGTTGCATGTCTCTCAAGAGAGTGTCTGCAGCTGCTTCTTTTGCAGCAGAGTTTGCGAATGCATTCCCCAGGGACACCTCATCTGTTCCTTTCGTATGTGCTGCACATTTACATCTAGTCAGTGTTTTGGGTTTCTGTACTGTTGCAATCAGTTCCAGTATCACTGGTGCATGCGTTATTGGTTTACCTGTTGAAGTCATTCTTTTTTCAGGATCCATCCACATAGAATGTTACTTCTGCGTCATGAATGGGTGTGTCCATTAACCCGGGGCGTGCTGCCACAGACCTAGATGTTTCAGCTACACAATCGTGAGGATCTCCATCCTCAGCAGTTGTCAGCAAGGTAGCCGGATTAAGTGTGGTGCATCTTACAATTGTTAGATTAGGAGCTGTTAGTAGAGTCGCCATACAGCTCAGCTGTCTTGCTGGTGACAAGAATGTATGTTTTGTTTGCAGTAGTAATACAGAAACTACATGTGGTACCATCAGTGTCAATGGTTGGTATAACACTATGGTTTGTGAGGCTTTTACTGCTAATGCTGCTGCTTCTACAGCTTGTAGACAGCATGGCAGTCCTCGTGCTACAGGATCCAGTTCTGTGGAGTAATAAGCAATTGGTCTTTGCTTACCTCCAAACCTGTTTTACCTGTTCAAAGGCTTCGTTGACTTCAGGAGTCCATTTGATTGGATCTCGAGCCTCCATTGGTTAGCTGTAAATACAATCTAACAGTGGCTGCGTCAATTGTGCATAATTACATATCCAGGTTCGGCAGAAATTTATCATTCCTACGAAAAACATGTTTTTGTTTTGTTTTGTTTTTTGTTTGTTTTTGTTTTAGGCTTTGGGGCCTGCAGTATCGCTGTTTTCTATCCTGTAACAAGTCTCTGCCTTGAGCTGAGATAGCGTGTCCCAGATATTTTACTTCTGGTAGACACCACTGCAGTCCCCCCTTGCTTATCTTGTGGCCTTGTGAGGCCAGAAAAGCCAAACATGCCTTTGAGTCTATTTCGCAGCGCTCCCGAGAAGGAGAGCAATTCAATATGTCGTCTACATACAGGATGAGTTTTTTTAATTTTTTTATCACAGATACTGCCAAATGCCTAAAATGTAAAATGTACACAGTACAGTGCAGATCAGATGGATCATTCATTTTCAGATTCTTCGCTGTCTACAATGAATGCGTCGTTTTTTTACTTGTCTTTTCTTTTTTTATTTTGAGCCCAGAGTGTTTGCAGAACATCATACAATACCTAATTATTTATCTGATGTAAACTAGGATGGTCATCAGAAAGAGCTAGCAGCGTGCTGTACGGTTCAAATTTGCAGTTGTGTATGCACACAGCGTTGTAGGCACAAAAGCAAAGAATGGTATTTTTACAACCTTGGATTTCTGTCTGCACTCACAGACATCTTCCCATTCACATTCGGTCATTTTCGATAATGAAATATGCGGCTGCCTGATTTGTTCAAATAATCATTTCTGCTCTTCACTCAAGTTTACTAGAATTCCAGTCAATTTCGGTCAACTATATATGGTGCCTAAACATCTCGTTTCGTTTATTTGCGGCATGTTCCAGAAACACTCATATTCTAAATGTCTTGGTCAGAGGTAAGAAGAGAGCAGTGCTATAAGAGTTCACTGGGGCTGTCTGCTCGGACGGAATAAATTCACACAGTTGTGCATGACTGGCAGTATATCAATTCCCATGTGTAATACCAATCTATCAATTGTATAGGATTCCCAAAACTATTTCCAATAGTACCTATACAAGTGACGTGACTGACAACCCATTTTCGTCACATTCAATAGTAATTTTTTGTTTCATTTTAATTGGTCTTCCCTAGCCGTTCGCTCGAAGTGAATAGCATGTTCTATTATCACTTGCAATCGGCACGTTGCCCACGTAACATTGTTAAGTCTATTAGAATCTATTATTAAAGATAAACTAGAAGTATTTCTAGAAAATTACAACATCTAAGGGATAGCCAGCATGGTTTTTGCAAGGGTAGGTCATGTCAGACAAATCTGCTGACATTTTTTTGAGGAAGCAACCAAGTGTCTGGATGAGAGAAAGGCGTATGATATTATATACTTAGATTTCAAAAAGCATTTGATAAGGTGCCACATGACAAACTCATTATCAAAATGAGAGCAATAGGAATTACAGGTGGCATTTTAGAGTGGGTTGAACTGGTTACTGGATAGAACACAAAGGGTAGTAATAGGCGGGATCTTATCCGAGGAGGGTATAGTGGGAAGTGGAGTTCCGCAGGGATCGGTGCTGGGACCACTGCTCTTTATCATCTACATAAATGACATTGATATGGACATTGAAAGTACATTAGTTAAATTTGCAGATGATACAAAACTGGGAGGCTTAGCAAATAGTCAGGAATCTACTAAAGTAATCCAAGACGATCTGAATAGAATCCAGAAATGGGCAGAAACCTGGCAAATGAAATTTAATATAACTAAATGTAAAGTTCTACATGTGGGGAATAAAAACATAGGACAGGATTATTTTATGGGAGGTACAAAACTAGAATGTGCACACGTAGAAAAAGACCTAGGAGTCCTAGTTGATCAAAGCTTGTCAGGGACTGGTCAATGTGCGGTAGCAGTTAAAAAAGCCAACAGGATGCTGGGATACATAGCCAAGAGTATAGAGTACAAATCGAAGGAGATCATACGCACCCTATACAATGCCCTTGTTAGGCCACACTTGGAATATTGTGTGCAGTTCTGGGGACCGCATTACAAAAAAGATATAGATGCGCTGGAAAAGGTCCAAAGACGGGCAACCAGACTGATTCCAGGCATAAAAGACAAGTGTTATAAGGAAAGGCTAGAGATGCTTGGACTGTTCAAGCTTAGTAAAAGGAGACTTAGGGGAGATTTTATTGAGGCTTTTAAATTTATTAAAGGAATTAACAAAGTGAATTTTAGGAAATTATTCAAGTTGAGTTCGGTTAGCAGAACGAGGGGCATAAATGGAAACTGACAAAGGGTAAATTTCACACGGACACTAGGAAATATTTTTCACACAGAGAGTGATCAATGCGTGGAATAGCTTGCCTGGACATGTAGTAGAGGCTGAGACACTAGGGGTATTCAAGGCTAGGCTCGATCCAGTGTTAGACACTCTAGCCTTTGGATAAACTAAGCATGTGAGCAGATTAGTGGTAGGAACGGACGAGCAGTGTTGGGCTGAATGGCCTGTTCTCGTCTCCCCCTTATGTTATGTTATGTTATGTTAATGCAGGAGTGAGGCTGTTCAGGAACGCATTTTTCAGCTGTTGTTCATAAACCCCATCATTATTATTTGCAGGTGGTTCAAGACCACTGTTAGCATTAAACACTTTTTTAAGACGGGTTAGGTACGCCATTATCATTTCGTTTTTATTTTGCACACAGTCCAAAATTTTTACGTACACTTTTTATTCACTCATACTCAGGCGCAATTGCATTCATGTCACATTCATTTTTATTCACTCATACTATGAATAAACACTCCGCTACTTTTAGTTTCTTTTGTAAATTCTCCCCAGGTAAATCCCAGAGGCAATTGTTCACAAACACTTATAATAATAAATTATTTGTCAAACCTCCTCCCCTAAGAAGTTCCACGTGTAACCCTTACACTTTAGGCTTCTCACCTAATACCTCTTAGAAAACAGTTCCTCACGTGTGCCGTTTTCGGCGCGTTAGGCTCCAACCTAACAAATTGGAGACACCTCAGGGACTTGAACCCCATCCCGGAGACCGGGAGTGCCACCACCTAATTAGGCATACACCGCCGCAGGGACTTGAACCCCGTCCCGGAGACCGGGAGTGCCACCACCCAATTAGGCATACACCGGCGCCACTAAAAAGTTCCACGCTCACTATTTCCCCCTTCACGGTTTTAGGAGAACAGTTCCACCAACAAGGCTCGTGTACTGCTTACCTTCCTTTCCAAACTGTTTTTTTACTTTTTTATTTTTTATTATTTTTTTCAATTTTTTTTTATTCATTAGGCTTGCCACATTGCTGGACCTTCAACTTCAACTTCCCAAACTTTTCTTTCCACATGCTCAACCAAATCTCCTGCCCCCGTAAACCTCAATTCCATTTCCCTTAAATCCTGAGGCAGGTAAACTTAACCATCACTTTCTTTCTTACAACAACAACAACAACAACCACCTTTGCTCTTACCACTTTCCATGGTCACACCTATGTTCTGTCACTCACTTTTATGGCAAGGCTCTAGGTTCAATATCACACTTTTATCTTAAATAGAATTCGGAAAAATCCCATCACTCACCGCGCTTCCAGAGGAACATTGCTCTGTCTGGCCTCGCTAATTATCCAAGGATCCTGCTCGATCCGGACCGAGGACTTTCTCAAAAACTTGTCTCAGACAAGCCCCGTGCACGGTTCAGACGTCACGCCCTTTCTCTGCGCCAGTGCGGTGAGATATTGGGATCCCGGAACGAGCCCCCAATTTGTTAGGTTCACGAATTCAGAAGACCTTCAAAGTGAATAGAGAACACTTGCACCAAATGAGAAAACAGAACATTCAACCAATTTTCAACAGAGTTTATTCAACCAAATGCATTCGGGGTTCACTGCCTCCCTGCCAGGCAATGAACAAATCATTTCCGGGGAGAACACTTCTTATACACATTAGTTACCCTTAGACAGATGCTTTAGCCTTGCCCACACACCAGTCACAAGACAGCCATTTTCCCATCTCTGGGAGAACCTCGTATCTTTTGGCAAGGCACACTGCTCTGACCTTGACTGTCGGTCAGCTACCCATGCAAAACAGTTCCGCAAAACGGTACAAGTATGTGAAGTTATTCAGAAACAATTTTTAAACACAGAATTTCTCTATCACGGGATTGGTCGGGGCTGGGTTGCCCTCATGGACATACAAAAATATCTTGTCCTTTTTGAGATCGGGACAGACCATGACGCCCCCGTGAGGGATGTAGGACCCCAGAGCTGCAGCGTCAGTGGAGGATCATTAACACTGTTAAGCAGGTCCTGTGGGAGGCAAGGAACATCAGGGTCTTCCAATAACAAACAGTGGACCTGTTCACTCTCTGGAGGAGGCTTCCAAACCTCCTCCAGGATGGCGTTTTGGTGGACTTTTGAAGGATGAGAGAGGGGCAAGGAGGAAATGGGGGGCGAGCCACTGGAAATAACTCATTATATAGCTCACCCCCCAGAGGAGGTGCGCTCTGGGCACTCAACACCCAAGCACAAACCTTTGTTTTTTGTTTTTTGTTTCTTGTTCTGTTTTGATTTAAGATTATATGTACTTCCAGTCCTGTCTGTTGTATAGTCTAGTCTGTTAAGTTGTTTCCCTGTCTTTGAAACTGCACTATCCTATTGTTAGCAAATATTGTTTTCGTTTTTTCCCCCCCTCTAGTTGGTATGCTAACTTTGAAATGAAATTATTTTAAATATTGTAAGAATTTTTAAAAAAAACAATAAAAGGACATTCCTGGTTGTTGTGCTGACTAGTGAAGAAGTTGGTCTGGTGTGTCCTTTTTAGGACGCGTCTGTACCAGCAAAGGTTCGCCAGATATTATCTGGAGTTGTGTGGTGTATGGAACACGGATAATTATCACCAGATATTATCCGTAGTTGTGCGGTGTATGGAACACGGATATTTATCGCCTTTTAATAAATTGGCTATTCGTAGCCATTTTTGCAACACAGCAGGGGCCTCATTTATAAAAAAGTTGCGTAGAAACCATCCTACATTTGATCTATGATCATTTCTGAAATGTGCGTAAGTGTGATTCAGAGAAACTGAACGTACGCACAAAAAACGTGCGTACGCCACTCCCCCAGATGTGAAATCTATAAATCACGAATTATCTTGAAATTGTGCGTAGCTGAATGGTTTTAGATCTCCGCCTTGTAAACGCCCCCTAATTAATATCATTAGCATATAAAGGAGCTCGAATCAAAACAGAAATCCTCTACTTGATAATGGCGAGCTGGAAGAAAAATAATTTTAGTGAGGCCGAAATCGAGGTCCTGTTGGCGGAGGTGCAGATGCGTGCAGGGACGATGTTTGGGAGCCTTTCCAGTAGCTTTACCAGTAAAACCAAGTACGTGGCCTGGCAGTCTGTAGCCCAGGCTGTGAACGAGGTGGGGGGGCAGCAAAGGTCCCTGAAGGACGTAAAGAAAAAGTGGTCTGATTTAAAACTGAGGTCAAAATCTCTAATAACTCGTACCCTTCTTATTGCGCGGTTGGCGATATCTTCGAGAAGCGACAATGCTGCCATTCTTCCTCTTGCAAACCATTGCATTATTGGACATTTTATAGCCTATAGATTGACCGAAATGTTTTACACGCGTGGAACCATAATATGTATTAGGCTAAATACATTTCAAGGATGTGTCAATTATGCTAATAGGGGTAGTTTTGGAAAACCAATGTGTGTTTTTGTTTTGTTTTCCACAAGTAGCCTAGCTTATGTTGTTTTAATTTATTAATAACTTTATTGTGCAGACCATTACGTATAGCCTAAGCAATGTGTTCAATCTGGTAATACTACTACTACTACTACTACTAATAATAATAATAATAATAATAATAATGAGGAAACAATTAGGCAGCAGACGATATGTTGGCGCTCTTAGAATTCCAAATACATTTTACATTACATTTACATTTTAAGCATTTAGCAGACGCTCTTATCCAGAGCGACTTACAATATGTACATTAATACATGGTAGGAACAATCATATTTCGCGCAAGAGATCAGTGCAGTAATACAGCAATAGACATAACTGCAGGCAGCTGCGTACCATACCTGTAACACTGGAAAGGAAAAGGTTAGTGGGGTTTTTTTAATGGAGTAAGCAGGGGTATATAGTGTTGAGCAAGTACGCAGTGGTGATGACAATTAGCTAGATGTACAGAATTCAGTGGTAGTGGAGTCTGAAAAGGTGGGTTTTGAGTCTCTTGCGGAAGATGGCCAGTGATTCCGCGGTCCTGACCGATGGCGGAAGGTAGTTCCACCAGCGAGGGGTCAGGACAGAGAAGAGACGAGACCGCGAATACCTGCAGTACTCCAACATTGCCACAAGGAAACGTGCGTACGCCAAATTGAAACCTGACGTGGAGCTGAGTACTTTTCCACGTCAAAGACCGTTTTTATAAATCTGAACTTTGGCGTGGATTTGAGCGTACGCACGTTCTAAGATCAAATCTGTGCGTATGTACGTTTTATAAATGAGGCCCCAGGACTCTGTGTATTTCTTGATACATCACCGCACGCTCGCTGCAATATATTTACAATCCATTTACTGTGTGGGACGTTTATATAAAGTTTGATTTAAAACATTTCTGACGATGCACCATTGCACCAGCATAGGTACATTTCTACATACACAAAACTGTCTTCATAATGATGAGCAAAATGGAACAGTTAAAAACGAATTTAAAACTTGGACAACTTGATGCCTCCCGCGTGGCCCAGTGGTTACAACGTCCAACGCTGGCCATGGAGACCGAGGTTCAGTTCCCCGTCTCGCCAGAGTCGGCTCTGGCCGGGAGCGCCACCGGGGGCGGCGACTGGCTGTCCGCCCCAGGGAGGGGGGAGGGAAGCCGACATGAGATTCGCTGCGCATAAGAGTGGCCCTGCAGTATACCGGGTTACGGTTGATACTTGGGCGAGTGCCGTCTCGGAAGAGGCGTCCGGTCGGGTGTCGCTACCGGTTGCAGGACTATGGCAGCGAACTCACATTACTAGGGGGATTGACTTAAATAGCGGGTCTAATTGGCTACCAAATTGTGAGAAAATGGGATAAAAATCTGAAACAAAAATTATTACAAATAAAAACTTGGACAATTTGTATCTTCAATTGACAGCCCAAACCCTGAAACTGTACGATGTCAATCTGAAGCTGGGGAACTAGTAGTAGTATTAAGGATAGGGAGATACAGACTGCCCAGATGGAAGATACCAGTATTATAATAACAGTGAGGATATAATTAATAAAGATCTTTTAGAGCATAATGTGAATAGAGGTGGTTCGGCACAGCTATGTGTGGAGGGGAAGGATAGTATAAGTTCCTGTGTTTGAATGCTAGAAGCATAAAAAATATTTTTTTGGAACTGGAGGCTGTCATGTTTAATGGGATTACAGAAGCATGGCTTGGTGCAGCGGATTGGGATGAATATAATGTGGAGGGGCACAAATTGTTTAGGAAGGATATAACTAATAAAGGAGGAAGGGGAGTGGCCCTTTATGTGAAAGACAATCTTAATGTACAGGAAATTCCAGGAATTAACTCATTGTTCCTTGTGAGGACATCTGGATTAGACTACTGGGAGATCATGAGAAGGGCCTTAATATAGGACTATGCTATAGACCGCCAGTTTCTGACAACAACATAAATAATATGCTCTATGGTAACATAAAACAAACCTGTGCTGAAGAAGAGACGTTAATAATGGGTGACTTAAATTACCCCTCTATTAATTGGGAAGTAGTGTGAGGTCAGGGTAAATGTGAAGAGGAGTTTTTAGATGTGATCAATGACTGCTTTTTGGTACAGTCTGTTACTCTGCCTACGAGAGGGAAATCAATACTGGATCTGGTTTTATGTAATAATCCTGACAGAATTTGCAGCACAGAAGTAGTTGAACCACTAGGGACAAGTGATCACAGTGCAGTTACTTTTGACATTTTCTGGCAAGTTAAGACGGCCTCCTCTAACTAAATCAAATGAGAGAGAATTTAAGTAATACAGATTGGGTAAAACTTCTAGATTGCAGAACTGTGAATGAAAAATTGACTACATTTAAAAGGGTTATCGTAGATGTAAAGTGTCTTCACAGTGGATGACTAAATCTTTATGGGAGATTTTGAGGCAAAATAAGTGACTTTACAGAGTATATAAATAGGACACCTCGGAGGAAAACAAGGTCAATTATTGTAATATGCGGGCTAAGGCTAAAAAGGAAATAAGCAGCTAAATTAAAAACATTGAAAGATGCAAAAGGTAATCCTAAGCAGTTTTTTCAATATTGTAGTAGAAAAAAGAAAGCTAATGATGAGGTTAAGTGCATTAAGAATAAGGAAGGAACTTTGGTTTATAATAATAAGGATATTGCTAACACACTAAACAGTTGCTTTGTTGAGAGTTTTACAAGAGAAGAGGTTATAAATATGCCTAAATGTATAGCCAATGTACAGAATGTTTTGGAAGACTTTGAAATAAGGGACGTAGAAGTACTATAAAAACTTAAGACAAATAAGGCAGCAGGCCCTGATGGCATATATCCCAGAGTACTCAAAGAAGTTGGGGAAATGATATATAAACCATTGACAGATATTTGTATGCAATCCATAAACACTGGAGAAATACCAGATGACTGGAAGCAGGGTAGTATAATTTCAATATATAAGAAGGGGGGCCATACCCACCCAGGGAACTACAGGCCTGTCAGTTTAACCTGCATCTCATGTAAAATACTGGAATGTATTATTAGGGACAAGTTGGAATCATTCTTGAATAATAATAGTATTTTAAGGGAGAGCCAATGTGGTTTTCTCAAGGGGAGGTCATGCCTATCAAACTTCTTAGATTTATTTGAAGAGGCTACAAAGTGTTTTGACCTGAACCAGGCTTATGATATTATATATTTGAACTTTCAAAAAGCATTTGACAAGGTATCACATGAGAGGCTCATTATTAAAATGAACTCAGTTGGAATTATAGGAGTTGTTTCAAAGTGGGTTCATAATTGGCTGCAAGGGCGAATACAAAGAGTAACAGTAGGTGGGGTCGTATCTAACCTAGGTGCTGTGGACAGTGGACTCCCACAGGCTATCGGTGCTGGGACCTCTGCTCTTCCTTATTTACATAAATGATCTTGTTATGAGTGTTAGCAGCAAAATAGTTAAATTTGCAGATGATACTAAACTTGGGGGTTTAGCAAACAGTTTGGAATCGATGAAGGTAATCCAAGATGATTTATACAAAATTCCCAAAATGGGCAGAAACATGGCAGATGACATTCAATATTGCTAAATGTAAAGACAGGAGTATTTTATGGGAGGAGAAAAATGAGTAGGTGTTCAATTTGACTTAGGAATTGTAGTTGATCAAAGTCTATCTGCATCGAAGCAGTGTGCTGCAGCAGTGAAAAAGGCCAACAGGATGCTGGGATACCTAGCAAAAAGTATTAAGTGTAAATCAAAGGAGGTTATATTAATGTTATATAATGCTTTAATCAGACCTCACAGAGTACTGTGTGCAGTTATGGGCACCACACTACAAGAAATATATAGAAGCTCTTGAAAAAGTTCAAAGAAGGGCAACTAAATTGGTACCTGGTATAAAAGGTAAAAGTTACGAGGATAGACTTAAGGCACTCAATCTATTTAAGCTTAGAAAATTGAGATTTAGAGGGGATTTGATTGAGATTTTTTAATTCCTAAAAGGGATCAACAAAGTGAACAACCACAGGGTTTTTAAGATAGTGAGGTCAGCAGAACAAGAGGGTACAGGTGGGAAATTCTGCATGGATATTAGGATGTTTTTACACAGAGAGTTGTCATTTGCCTGGAACAGCTTGCCAAGTCAGGTAGTAGAGGCAGGGCCCGGACGATCAAAAGTTAGATAGAGGTGTGGTGTGGCAATCTGCTGAGATGACTCTGTGATTCTAGCCCATTTGAAGTGGTTGCAGGGATGGAGGGAGGGAAGGCTACAAGAGTCCAGCTGAAAAAGTTGTCAATCTGTGCCCACCAGAGGGCTGATGTGCCAAGTGCTTCATTGGTCATACTCTCAAATGACCAGAACAGAATCAAAGTTGAAAACAGGACGTGAAAGCAACAGGAGTCAGATGGTCTGTGTGCACACTCCCTTGAAGGCAGTAAATTTGAGTCTCATCCATTTCCCCTGGATGTCCTCCATCCCAATTGAATGGAAATTTTAAAAAAAGCTCCAGGAAATTCTATTCTGGCACATTCTTTACTGAAGGGCATATGTTTTTAAGTTCCTCGTTCCTCTTTATTCATCTCTAGAGAATTCGCTCATTCTGTGATTCTCTGCAAAGACAATAATATTTGTTTTTGTTTGTCTTTTTCCACGTAATGTGCACAGGTCAGGTTTGTGCAATGGGCTCTTTCACAATAGAGGTTGTTTTAGAATGTCCAACTTCCCACCCCAAGTATATGGGCACGAAGCACTGGATTGTTCCTGGCTGGTTAGCCCCAAACAAGATAGAGATGTCTTGTGAGGCAGTGATTCACTGTTTCTGCCCATCAGGACCCCAGGGTGGCCGAGTCATGGCATCTCGGGTCCCGACCTTGCCAGACCTCAGCACATTACCAATGAAGACTGCAGATAGTGGAGGTAGGGTGGGGGAAAGGGCTCAGTCTCATCTAAGAATGTTTGAGAATGAGTTTGACATCTGGCTTTCCGCTCACAAATGGGCATTATGTTACCCTTACATTACCATCATTGGGTTATTTGTATATTTTTGTTGTTTAATCCTAGCCCTTTGATTAACTTTAATTCTAAAATGTATTTAACCTATTGTAATAAGTATATATGTACAGTATATATAGCTGTATCAGTATCTATGGTTATTCCATAATTCCTCAGTGTGATGGAAGCTATGCTAGCTAAAATAAGTGAGAATCTGTCATATCTGATTGACTGAAGGATTAGAGAATAAGTGAAAACAGTGGAAAGAAGTGGAAAATGGCCTATGAAATTGCTAAGGGAGGACAGGGTGGGAAATGTGTATGGAAGAGAGAGGAATTTTGAATAGGGCTGTTCAGAATGGTCTCTTCCCTGGTACCCAGAGCCAGACTCTTGCAATGCCTGTTATTGTGTATAAATAGTCCAAGACCACACATTGCAGGGATACCTCCAGGGCTCCGATCTGTTCTTGCTTGTGCCATCAGTCCAGTCGCCACGGGCCACACATAGACTCTATACCCACAGCATTGTGCAGAACCACAGAGGGACACCATCACAACTACATTCCCACAGGGAGACCCCCTCATTACCCATCATTTTTCCTGCCACTCTCACACCGTATGAAATACCTCCAGTGTTTAATTTGTGCCAGAACAAGTCAGAGATCTGCTCCAGCACCTCCGCCATTTAAAAAAATATATTATTTGTTTCAGAGTTTTTCCCGTTTTTCTCCCAATTTGGTAGCCAATTACACCCTCTATTTATTTTGATTTACCCTCCCAACACAAGTCCGCCACTTGTCTCTACGAGGCAAGCTAATTCTTCAAGTGCAGCGAACTCCACTTCCTTCAAGACGGAATTCGCCCACCCACGCTTTGGAGACTCCCTTACGTGCTTCACAGTAGACCCGAGCTGGCTCAGCCTCCCCGAACCGCTCCCTGACGGGCGCTTTCTCAATCATTTAGTATGTTATTTGTGGCAGTGGTTTGAAGATGGGTGCTACATTGATGGTTGAGCGTTATGTGTATGACATCACTCTCAAGCCAACCTCTTTATCTCCTCTTGGGTTATTCCAATGCCAGTCAATGTAGGGTTAGGCATGTACATAGCCAAATGCAAGCCATATCTCTCTTACAACTCCTGCCCTTCCTAAAGGAAATATCCACCCAAAAACATTACATTTTTTGTTTTACTGTCTGCAGATGACAGTACAAACACCTAGAGCTCGATACATGCAATACGCTGCTTGACAAGAGTGCGCTTGTAAGATTTAGACAATTTACAATTTACAATCTTGTTATTTAGCAGATTATTTTATTGAAAGCAACTTACAAGAGTGCATTAACATGGCTAGAGATAATCACTAGTGCTATCAAAAGGGTAGTTCTATCATTGCATATGTCTGAATTTATTTGAATGAATCAAAGGCATATTTGGTATAGATTATTTACACAATTAAAATAAGTAACAAAATACATAGTGTCATTACATTTTCCTTTAACCCAGTAGCTAATGAACAAGAGTGGAGCTCCTTCACCATTTGTCCTCAACCTAGAGACCACCTGAAGTAAGCAGGGGAGAAAAAGAGCATGCACACCTCAAGGGCGAGACATTGATCAACTCCAGAGTGATTTAAGCAACAATAATGAATCATCCTTGCCTTTATTTGAACAGACATCAGAGAGACCACATAAAACACTGTCATTGGCTGAGGAAGAACATAGGACTCCCCCCACACATTCCCCCAATGCCCAGAAGGACACAGTTGTGATGTGGTGGCTGTGCCACCTCCCACCCCACCATACCGCCCACAGGTTGGTGTCTGTGCAGGGGAAAAGTCACACTATTGGAGAGGTTTTTATCAATGTGGCAGAGGTACAGACTTGACATTTGCTTAAAATGTCAGTTTTGGTAACCAGACAGGAACCTGCTCCTATCAGCATCTCTTTTGGTTGAGGTTCAGGGTCATGTGTGGTGAAAACAATTAAACGCAGTGAGGCAGGGTAGGAGAGTGAGATGAGGTGTTACTTGGACTGACACACCCTGGCCTTCGCAGTTTTCTGGGCCCGCTGGTCAAATTAATTTGTTCCTTACCGAATTAAGAATCTGCCAGGCACCCTAGATCTGGGCTTCAGACCATTGCTGATAAATTTTTTGCACTCCCTCTGCAAAATCTTGTCAATGTTTTTCCGATGACTTATGTTTCTGCTTCCTCAAATCTTCAGTGCTTCCACCCAGGGCTTTTATTCAGTCTTCGGTGCTTTGACACAAACACTCTGTCACACACGAGTCCTCTCACAGTTTCTTTGTATCCTCCTGGCTATCTGATACACTCTTCTCACCTGTGCCTTTTTCCTGTCAAAGCATCGACTTGCCACAAATTCACATAGACAGAATCTTCAGATAGTTTTTTAAATACCTCAAACGGGACTGAATGTGGACTTTTTTGAGTAGTGGCTTCCTTGCCACCCTACCATACAAACCAGAATTGTGGAGAACTTTCTGCCTTCTTGACACTTTAGATATTTCAGGCCTTTGAAATCTTTCTATACCCATTTCCTGATATACGCCTTTCCACAAACTTTATCCCTGAATTCTTTTGAAAGTTCCTTATTGCTCATGGTGGATTCTTTATATATACTGATCTCTATATATATACTGTATATATATCACACAGTAGTTGAACACAGTAGAAAAAGAGCAATGAAAAGTCCAGTGGGTCAATGTCTCTAATTTCCTTCAAATGGACACAGCCAGCTTAAACTGCTTTGCAATTTAGATTAAGTGTCCGCTGTGCAACGAGCCATGCCTGCCCAGAGTCAAGCAACTGCAGACTAACTGTCCAAGATACAGGCGCAGTAAAACACACAGCTCTAATCTTAGGAAAGTGCACAGGTATGCGGTGAGGAGAGAGTCTGGAGCACAGCAGTAAAAGAGCTGTGCGTGTAGTGATGGTGTCAGAGCACAGCAGCGTGAGAGGCAGGGACAATGGCACTGTCAGTGGCTGGGACACAATGGTGTGACTGTGCTGGTATTAGAGCCGAACAGCAAACTGATGAAAAACAGGGCCGTGGAAAACAGGATGTACGTACTAGGGAACGGGGGGAGCGGTATGAGAGAAGGGGTATAATAAGCAGGAGAGGGGTAAGCGGTGTGACAGACTGGAGCAGTGCAGTGGTATCAGTGGTGGGACTGCAGTGAAAACATGGGCGCAGCAGTGTGAAATATTATGGGGTGCAAACAATGTTAGACATGGTGGAGCAGACCGGTATGGCAGACAGGAGCTCAGCTGGATGTCTTCTCACCATTAAGTCTAGGGGTTAGGGGAGGAGTGGCAGCAGTGCTGTGGGTCAAATCACAATGCACTGGTCGAGACAGTCACATGGGCACAGCCTGAAATGAGTAGAGAAACAAATGCTAAGCCACAGCCACCCAACTGAGATGCACATTTGTGATATTGCCAGATACGCTCAGAGCGTCTCCACACCAGCAGGGCCAAAGGCAGCAGCTGGGCCTGGGCTCACAGGCCACAGGGCCACAGCAAAGGAGATAGAACGGAACGCCTGCCCGCCCCCTCCCCAGCACCGCAGCTGAGTGGGTTCCCTTCAAGGAGGACTCAAAATTAGCACTGCTGCAATTCTGGCAAATTTGAATCCAATTCCTAAAACAATTATCCCCCCCACCCTTGGCCGACATCAATATACGGCACAAGGCGCAGGAGGAATTGAACGCAGGAGGCAAGTGCTTAAACCCTAATCAGGCTGATAGCGTCTTGGCAGGGCCGTGGGAGCTCTAACTCAAAGTGACCTCTTAAAAGCCCCAAGTCCAGCCTTTACTGAGTTATCTCCCAGCCCGGGGGAAGTAATTGAATGGAGGAAAATCAATGGGCTATCTGTGGTCCAATCAGCAGATGACATTGGACAGTAAAGTGCTTTAACAAGTGTGTTCTTGATGGGGGGCAGATTAGAGAAATGCACGCTGCTGCTTGAATATTACACTGGAGATAAGGAGAAATATATTCCTGTCCAAGTTTGGGAGCAGCAGGGACGATTTGTCATCATGTTTGAGGCGCTTGATGGTAATGACATTTCTCTCTTATTCACTTACCATACCTGCTTATGTCAGATGTGTTTCAATATAGCAGGGTACGTTTTCATTTTGCCTATTTAATGGTAACAGGCTGTCTCACTTTTTCAATTCCAATTTCATTTTAAGTCTACAACAAAAAGAAAATCAATTGCCATTCCCCTTCAACATACTTTTTAATCAGCAGGTCGACAACCAGGTCTGTCACAGACACCTCTGTAAACCAATATAGGGCGTGAAATGGTGCATATGAGGATATGAGTGAATGTGTTTTTATGTGAAAGTGTGTACGTGCAACTCCAAGAAGCTTCACGCAAGTATGCATATATTTTTTGTTTTGTTTTGTTTAATTTTTTTTCCATGTTTTTCTCCCAATTTAGTAGCCAATTCAACCCTATATTTATTTCGATTTGCCCTCCCCTTATGAGCCCGCTGCCCATCCTCCAGGTCAAGCTAATATCCCGAATATCCCGAATATCCCGAATATCCTCCGAGATGGAACTTGCCCACCTGCTCTTTAGGAATGCCCTACTGTCAGTTGGGTTTTCGAACCGCGACTACAGTAGGCAGCTTGCACTCCCGACAGAGTGCGTTAGACTGCTACACTACCCAGGGCCGCTCACGCAAGTATTTTGTTGTAAGTTGGAATGTGGTGGAATGCAATAATGAAGGAGAGAGCATGAAAGCTGTGAGACTAATTTTTTTCTGCTTTAACTTAAGACCTTATCAAACAGGTATCATGAGTGGATGAGGGTTCATAATCAAGCACAAAGCTAAACCGAGGCACAGTAGGCTCTTCACAATAATAGCAAGAGGTTTTATTCCGAGCCTGGTGAGAATTATTCACACACAGACTCTCTCTCACAGACGCAAACGTGCACACACATGTATACAAATACACACACACACATACATGCAGACACAGACACACACACACACACAAACACACACACATACACACAGACACACACACATATACATATACACACTGTGGCAAACCGGGGTGCGTGAAGGTATCGTTGCAATAATATAGGTACCGGAAACAGTTTAAGAAGAAAAAAAGTATCAATTTATTCAATTATAAGGGGAGGGGGAATGGGAGTAAGGCAACTGAAAGTCTTCCTTGGTCGAGGGTATCCGGTTTGTCCGATCTGGTTGTTCTGCTCTCACTGCTCGACTTGAACACAGCTATGCAGACAGATAACTAATTGACGAGTTGGTCAGAGTTTAGTCTTCTTTATTAAGACTGTTTTCCTTCACTCATCAACAGAGTAAAACTGCAATAAAATAACAGAATACAATATTCAGTCACTTGACTATGTTACAACTAAATATCATACTTCCATGACAATTAGTAAAGTAAATAATAACAATATATGCACACAAAATGTGTATAACAAAATCAATTGCTGCTCCCAGCAATATCAAGCTAAAGAATCAGTGCTATGTATAAACCCTAACACTAATATGAAACATTGGATAATGAAATACAACTCTCCAATTTCTGGCAAAACGAACAGAGCAGCCAAGACCGACACCATGGGAGAAACCGTCTTTCAACGCACAAGTGCAGACGAAAAACCTGCCTACTCAATAGAAGATCGAGCCTTCCTACAAATAATGGATAAGGAAGTCTACCAGGACGACACAAACAGCTGGGTGGCCCCTCTGCCCTTCCGCTCCCCGAGACCACGTCTCCCGAACAACAAACAACAAGCCACCCAACGCCTTGCATCAGTCCATCGCACACTCAACAAGCACAAGACAGCACTTCGTGGAGTTCATGCAAAACATATTTGACAACGGACACGCTGAACTCGCACCCCCACTCAAGGAACAAGAGGAATGTTGGTATCTTCCGTTCTTTGGTGTCTATCATTCCCACAAACCAGACCAAATAAGGGTGGTCTTTGACTCCTCCGCACAGCACCATGGAGTGTCCCTCAACGACGTCCTTCTTACAGGCCCCAATCTCAACAACAGCCTCCTGGGCGTGCTCGTGCGGTTCCGCAATGAACGCGTGGCTGTCACTGCTGACGTGAAGCAGATGTTCCATTGTTTCGGCCGTATGCGTGAAGATCACAGAAACTTCTTGCGCTTCCTCTGGCACCGGAACAACAACCTGGAGGAGCCCATCGTGGAGTACCGCATGACCGTCCACGTGTTTGGGAACAGCCCATCGCCCGCCGTGGCAACTTACGGGCTCAGGAAGGCGTCCCAAGATCAAGGGGACGGCGACCACACAACAAGGCAACTGGTGAGACGTCATTTCTACGTCGACGACGGTCTTGTCTCGTTTCCATCCGACGGTGAGGCTGTGGCTGCGGTCAAGAGGGCACAAGAAACACTGGCAACTTCCAATCTAAAGTTGCACAAGATCGCGTCAAATAGCATCAACACAATGGAGGCGTTTCCCAAGGAGGATCTAGCAAAGGGCCTGAAGGACCTTGACCTCGGAACAGACTTCCCCCCGATGCAACGAAGTCTGGGAATAAGTTGGGACATCGCCACCGACGAGTTCACCTTTCAAGTATCAGCCACCGAGAAGCCTTACACTCGCAGAGGCGTACTATCAACCATAAACAGTCTTTACGACCCTCTGGGTTTCGCAGCTCCAGTTAGTCTTCAAGGCAGAGCCCTACTGAGAGAGCTCACCACAGAAGTTTGCGAGTGGGATGATCCCCTCCCAGAAAAGAAGCTCAAAGAATGGTGTGAGTGGAAGGACTCCCTCAAACACCTGGAACAGGTCCGGGTCAAACGGATGTACACTTCCATCTCCGTCAGCAACGCAACAACCAGAGAACTTTGTATCTTCAGCGACGCCTCTACACAAGCGATCGGAGCCGTAGCCTACATCAAACTCACAGATGCAGAAGACAAGAGTGAACTTGGATTCGTGTTCGGCAAAGCCAAGCTGGCACCGCAGCCAGAGGTGACAATCCCCAGGCTCGAGCTCTGCGCAG
The DNA here is from genome assembly GCA_029706075.1 of Aldrovandia affinis. NCBI lineage: Eukaryota > Metazoa > Chordata > Actinopteri > Notacanthiformes > Halosauridae > Aldrovandia > Aldrovandia affinis. Next base: position 4,975,954 of record JAINUG010000013.1, on the reverse strand, counting down.
CCGTTCTCGCTGTGGAAATCGCAGACATGCTCACAGAGGAGATGGCTGTCCTATTCCACGCCATGCGGTTCTTCACTGACAGTAGAGTCATCCTCGGTTACATACAGAACTAATCCAGAAGGTTCTATGTCTACGTAAGTAACCGTGTGCAGAGGATCAGAAAGTCTTCCCTGCCAGGACAATGGAACTACGTTCCCACAGACAAAAACCCAGCTGACCTAGCCTCAAGGTCGATCCCTGCAATCTCCTTAAAGTCCAGCGTTTGGCTCAAGGGGCCAGACTTCCTGTTGAAACCAGCTAAAACCGAAGCTGATAAGGACACATCCTTTGATCTTCTCGACCCCGAATCTGACCCTGAAATCCGCCCTTTGCTGACATCTTGCGCCACTCAGGTTGCGGAGTCTCCCCTGGATCCAAGACGCTTCGAGTCATTCTCATCCTGGAGATCACTTCTTAGAGCCGTGGCAAGGCTCATCCACATCGCCAGCTCCTTCAAGAGAGGAAACGACAAGAGTGACTGTCAAGCTCTCAGCCCAGAAAACCTTGACAAGGCCAAGACTGTCGTCATCCGCAGTCTTCAACGCAAGGCCTTCCCCGAAGTCTTTGCATGCATCCAGGCAGGGAAAGAGATCCCCAAACAGAGCCAACTCAGGAAACTGTCTCCATACATCGACAAAGCAGGTTGCCTTAGAGTCAGTGGTCGTCTGTCACAAGCCGACCTTGAAAGCGACGAAAGGAACCCACTCATCATCTCCCGCCAGCACCACGTGACGACCCTGCTAATACGACACTACCACCAGAAGGTCCAGCATCAGGGGTGCCACTTCACTGAGGGTGCGGTGAGGTCAGCTGGCCTATGGGTCATCGGCGGTAAGCGCTGCATCAGTTCCATCATTCACTGCTGTGTGACCTGCCGCAAGCTCCGATGGAGAACAGAAACACAGAAAATGGCCGACCTACCAACAGACCGTCTAAGCACCAACCCACCATTCTCCTACGTCGGAGTCGATGTGTTCGGGCCCTGGGCCATTAGTTCTCATCGAACTCGGGGTGGCTGTGCCAACAGTAAACACTGGGCAGTCATCTTCAGCTGTATGGGAACGAGGGCCATACACATCGAGGTGTTGGAAACAATGGAGTCTTCGAGTTTCATCAATGCTCTGCGGCGCTTCCTGTCCATCCGTGGCCCCGTAAAACAACTGAGGTCTGACTGCGGGACGAACTTCATGGGCGCCTGCAAGGAGCTTAGTATCGACTCAAGACACTGCAACAACAAAGCAATACAGGAGTTCTTAACGGACAACGCATGCACCTGGGTATTCAACCCACCCCATGCCTCTCACATGGGGGGAAGCTGGGAACGCATGATCAGCGTGACAAGACGGATACTCGACTCGATGCTCATGGGTGTTACACCACGGCAGCTGACCCATGAAGTGCTAACCACCTTCTTAGCGGAGGTAACAGCCATCGTCAACTCACGACCTCTCATCCCAGTATCCACCGACCCAAGCTTCCCTCTCATCCTGACACCAGCCACCCTCCTAACCCAGAAGGTTGGAGCCCCTTCTGCGCCTCCTGGCAACTTCGATGAAACTGACATATATAAACGCCAGTGGAGGCAAGTTCAGCACCTCTCCAATGTGTTCTGGCATCGCTGGAAGAATCAGTACCTCTCTACACTACAAGTGCGCAGGAAGTGGCACTCAGAAAGACCCAATCTCAAGCAAGGGGACCTCGTACTCTTGAAGGACAGTCAGGTCCGGCGGAACCACTGGCCTATGGGCGTGGTGGTCAAAACCTTCCCCGGTCATGATGGCAAAGTGAGGAAAGTAGAGGTAAAAGTTGCCTCTGGAGGAACCTGTAAGACTTTCTTGAGACCCATCACAGAGACTGTACTCCTTCTTCCAAGCGCTGACGACAAGGACTCTGAAAAAGACTTGAGTGTGACATCATAAAGATGCCAGACGGGGAGTGTGCTGGCAGCAACGTTCTGCCAGTCTATTGTGTTATTTTAGTTCGTCCACTAGGGGGCGCTATTCTTTCTTGATTTTTCTTACTAAGTTGTGTTAGCCAATTAGATCGTTTCAGTTCCACTAGAAACAGGAAGTGAACCTCTCATGTGTAGTTGATGGTTATCAGAGAGAGAAATCTGATGCAAACATAATCTTCATCCATCCAACCTTGTTGTTTTATAGAAAGTACTGCTTGTAAGTATTTACACAATCTAACATGTTGCAGAACATATATTGAAGGTGATTTTGTGTTTTGGACATTTTAGGAGGTTTTGATTATCATCCATTCTTATGTTGATGTTCATGGAGATTGTATGTAGGCTAGCTAGCTTTGTATACATGCCATCTTTATACTTAATCTTGTATTTTGACATTGCATTGTGTAATTTGGTAGTTTATTACATAGAGGTTGTGTTAAATGTACAGTTATATTTCATTATCCAATGTTTCATATTAGTGTTAGGGTTTATACATAGCACTGATTCTTTAGCTTGATATTGCTGGGAGCAGCAATTTATTTTGTTATACACATTTTGTGTGCATATATTGTTATTATTTACTTTACTAATTGTCATGGAAGTATGATATTTAGTTGTAACATAGTCAAGTGACTGAATATTGTATTCTCTTATTTTATTGCAGTTTTACTCTGTTGATGAGTGAAGGAAAACAGTCTTAATAAAGAAGACTAAACTCTGACCAACTCGTCAATTAGTTATCTGCCTGCATAGCTGTGTTCAAGTTGAGCAGTGAGAGCAGAACAGTAAAAAAGCAACTTCGTCTACGGTAGGCATGGGACGGTTACCGTAATAATGGTATACCGCGGTATAACAGGCCACAGTATAACTAACTACAAACATTTAGTTTCCACGGTATATGCTCTACGGTATTTTTTATTAAAAGAAGCAAAAAATAATAATAATGCTATACCGAAAATCTATGCACCCCCCCGAAAACGAACCTAAGGTAATTGAGATTCGAATTTCACTTGGTGCAGAATTCTACTTATGGCGGCATTGCGCGCGGAGTCAGTTGTGGAGTCAGTGAGATTTGTCGTCTGCTCCACGTTGATTCAGTCATGGCAGCCAGGTTCGAAATAGGAGGTGAACCACCCGAACTGTATCCCCGTCCAAAAGACTAAATCAGCAGTATGGGAATATTTTGGATACAAGAAAAACACAGAAGGCAACTTGGAGGAGGAAGGTGCCCCAACATGTAAAACATGCCTGAGAAGCGTGGCAGCAAGAGGAGGCAATACCAGCACTCCTAGCCAAGTTCAAGGTAACGTAGTCTTTAGCAATACTTAGGTGCCTTGCTAGCTAACATTAGTGAAATAAATACTATAGGATAGTTAGCAAGGCAGATAACACAGCAAGACGTTCGCTCAGTGAAGTAACGTTAGGGGGGGAAAGCTAGCTGATTACTAGCTAGCTAACGTTAGCTAACTCCCATCATCAGCTAGCTTTTCCCCCCTAACGTCATTGAGCAAACGTTCTGTATGTGCGTGGAGAGTAGCCCCAGAGAGTTCGAAATAGGAGGTGAAGGTGAACATGCTCACGTTTCTCCATAAAAACCTGGACTGAGAGAGTGAGCAGCAAATGTGTGGATTAGAAAGTGAAACCTAGCTATGCCTATGGTTGTAGAGCTGCAGATTTAGGCTCATTGTATTTATTTTGAATTTTATTTTGAAGTGTTTTATTTTTCAGAAAATAATAGTTTTACAGTATAAAGTTTACAAAAATATTGAACAAATATTCTGTTAAAATAAAAGAAATCGTAAAAAAATCTGTTAGTTTTTACCCAGATTTTAGAGGTGCGCCGCCGCGCTAATACCGTGGTAATGGTATACCGCGGTATTTTTTCCCAAGGTTATCATTAAGTCAAAATCTCATACCGTCCCATGCCTAGTCTACGGCAACAAGATCTACGGTGGATACACAGATCAGCCTTTCCCCACAAGGTGAACATGTCTGAGGTAGGAGATGAAAATGATGATCGCCAGTCGGTCAATAGCCACAAATCCAAATCATCAAAAAGCGCAAAAGGCTCATCAGCCAGCATGGCTGCAATAAATGCAAGGGCCAAAGCAGAGGCGGCACAAGCGAGAGCCGCGTTCGCTCAAAAAGAAATTGAAATGAAGGTTAGGCAAGCTGAACTCAAAGTAGAAGAAACACGTCTAGCAGCCACATTGAACGCGCTTCACCAACAGTGTGATGCAGAGGCGGCCCTAGCTGAAGTGTATATGAGGCCGCAGCAAACGAAGTTGAAGTAGAAGTTGAGGGTACAAGTCAACCCATTTCTCAGACATTTCGCTCTACAGAGCGCACCAAAGTATATGTTAAAGATCAATGGCTCCGGAAGGACAATTTAACTAGAACTGATCACACTCAGACACCTAAGGCGCCAGCGCATTCTACATTCACTTCAATAAAGCAGGAAGACAATATGATTAACACTAGTGCTGCTGGCCCTCTCAACTCAGTGCCTCACAACAATAAAGACAATGTTGTCTCTCAACCATCTCCGTACGTCCCAATCCATGCATCCAGAGCTCAAATTCCCTCACAAGAGCACACAGACGTATCTGACATCACCAGATTTCTAGCCAGATGTGAGTTGCTCACTGGAGGACTCACACGGTTCAGTGACAAACCAAGCGAATACTGGGCATGGACAGCTTCGTTTGAAAATGCAATTCAAGGTCTAAACCTAACAGCAAGCGAAGAGCTAGATTTGTTAGCCAGGTGGTTAGGTGACGAATCATCTAAACATGCAAAACGCATCCGCGCAGTACACATCAACAACCCCTCTGTTGGACTGACTAAAGTGTGGGAGAGGCTCCAAGAGTGTTATGGCTCTCCCGAAGCCTTGGAAAAGGCTCTGTTCGACAGGCTAGAGGGTTTCCCCAAAATCACAAACAAGGATCCTCACCTACTACGTGACTTTGGTGACCTTCTTATGGAAGTAGAGTCCGCTAAGAGCGAAGGCTACATCCCAGGTCTACTGTACCTTGACACCGCACACGGAGTCCATCCCTTAGTAGACAAACTACCATATGGCCTGCAGGAAAAATGGATGACGCTTGGAACAAAGTACAAGCAGGAACACTCAATGGCATTTCCTCCATTTTACATCTTTGCTGCCTTCATCAAGGATCAAGCCAAAATGAGAAACGACCCAAGCTTTCTGTCTTCAGCTTCGTGCCCCGTCTCAGGCTCCAAAGCAGGCAAATATCAGGGAAAGCACAATAAAGGTAGAACAACTATCTCAGTTAATAAAACAGAAGTGGGTCACGCTCAACAAAAAACAAATGAGGATCCTAACAAGGAATGTCCCATCCACAAAAAACCCCATGCACTCAGAAAATGCAGAGCATTCCGAGAGAAAACTCTGGAAGAGCGCAAGACTTATCTGAAGGAGAATAGGATATGCTTCCGATGCTGTGCTTCTTCCACCCACATAGCAAAGAACTGTAAACTAGAAGCCCACTGCGCTGAATGTGGCAGCAGCTCGCACATCGCTGCTCTCCACGCAGGACCTCCTCCCAAGGTAACACAAGCCGACTCAAAGCCCGCATCCGATCATGACGAGGAGCCTGCCGACGATCACGGCGGGGAGCGAGCGTCATCTCCACCCGTCACAGAAGCCAAGTGCACGCAGGTGTGCGCAAACGAGATAGGAGGACATTCATGTGCTAAGATCTGCCTCATCTACGTCTACCCCAAAGGACACTACGATAAGAGACTTATGCTATTATGGATGATCAAAGCAATAAATCTTTGGCCCGATCATCCTTCTTTGACACCTTCGGCATCGACAAGAACTCAACCCCTTACACCCTCAAAACATGTGCAGGGGTGTCACAGGTGACTGGGAGAAGAGCAAGCGATTTCATCGTTGAGTCAGCTGAACACAAATCCAGACTACCCTTGCCCACACTTATCGAATGTGACATGCTCCCTGACAATTGAAACAAAATCCCGACTCCTGAAGCCGCCTACTTCCATCATCATCTCCAAGACATCGCTGCAGAGATCCCAGCTCTCGACCCCCACGCTGATATCTTGCTGCTACTCGGGAGAGATGTCATTCAGGCCCACAAGGCGCTCGACCAACGGAACGGTCCTGTAAATGCTCCGTTTGCACAGAAGCTGGCTTGGGATGGGTCATCGTTGGGGAAACATGTCTCGGCGGGGCCCACAAACCCGACCACGTAAAGACCTTCAAGGCAAACATCTTGGATAATGGACGTCCAAGCAACTTCTCTCCATGTCAAAACAGCATCCAGGTAAAGGAAAGCTTCTCTCGCCAAGGTCATCACAACTCGTCAATTAGTTATCTGTCTGCGTAGCTGTGTTCAAGTCGAGCAGTGAGAGCAGAACACTGGTGCTCTTTCACCGCACCTGGGCAACAAAGGGAAAACAAGCACAAACACGTGGGGAATGGTCCCTTTGGCTATCCCATTCCCTAGGTTGGGGTGAGAGAGGGTGAGAGAGTAAGAGTGATTCCTAGAGTAATTCCTCTTCGGTCAATCGACCACTTCACTCCTCTTCAGTCACACAAACAATTCCACTCCTCTTCAGTCACACAAACAATTAACCTTCAAGTTGTAACTCAGAGGTTTCAGGTTCAATTCCCAGGTGGGACACTGCTGTTGTACCCTTGAGTAAGGTACTTAACCTGAATTGCTTCAGTAAAAAATATCCAGCTGTATAGAAAGAAATGTAAAACTGTGTAAGTTGCTCTGGATAAGAGTGTCTGCTAAATGCCTAAAATGTCAAATGTAAAAAATGTAAGTTAATCTTGCTCAATGACAAACTCTTGGCTTCTGGTCCAGTGGACTGCTTACCCCATATGGAGCTGCACTCAGGGAAACCTCAGAGGACCGCGCACAGTCCTGATTCAGACACGTCAGTCTGAACAACAAAGTGTTCCTGGAAATTAGGGGTCACCAGAATGGGCTCGGCGCAGAGGGCTTGTCGCAGGCTTTAGAATCTGGTCCTCCCATTTCACGTGGTGTGGTAGGTGATCCCTGGTTAGGTCTTGTAGGGGCGCTGCAACTGAAGCAAAGTGAGGGAGAAAGCGGTGGTAATAGCCTATGAGGTCCTCACCTGCTTCTTCGTTGTAGGTCTGGACCAGTTGGCTATGGCTTCCACTTTGCGGGACTGGGGCTTGATGCTTCCACGACCCACCGTGAACCCCAGTTACTCTGTTTCCTCCAATCCCAGTCGGCACTTTCTAGGATTGGCGGTCAGACCGGCTTCACGGAGGGCACCCAGGACAGCATCCAGTCGCTGAAGATGGGTGGACCAGTCGGGGCTATGTATCACTATGTCATCCAGGTAGGCTGCAGCATATTCACGGTGGGGCCGCAGGACCTTATCCATCATCCTCTGGAAGGTGGGGGGGGGCTCCATAGACCCCAAACGGTAAGACTCGGTAATAATAAAGGCCATCAGGCCATTGCGTGCGACCAGGTAACTCTGAAAAGACATCTCGGTTCTTGTTCACCAACTCCCAGAGGTCTTGGTTCTGGCTTGGGGAAAGTTGTGGCCCCATGCTAACTTCAGAGTCAGCCCGCGGAGACATTCTAGTGATCAAGACATGCCCTGGGGGCAGGTTAGGTTCATGTCATTCCTTTAATAAATTAATGTGGTAAATTTGTTGGGTCTTGCGCCTGCCAGGTTGACGCACTTTATAGTTGACGGTGCTCCCGTACGATGGGCCAGACTTGGGCCATTCGATGGTGCATTTTCTCCACATGCTCGATGACAGAATTGTAGGGGGAGGGTTGCTCCTCCCAGGCCTCCTTGGCGATATCCAGCATCCCCCGGGGCCTTCTTCCACACAACAGCTCAAAAGGGGAGAAGCCAGTCGAGCTCTGCGGAACCTCACGCACAGAGAAAGGGACATATGGAAGCAACTGATCCATTTTTCCCATCAACATCAATCATCTTCCTGAGCATCTGTTTCAATGTTTTATTGAATTGTTCTACCAGACCATCAGTCTGGGGGTGGTAAATGGAGGTGCGGAACCAATGGCCGTGGCTGGACTTTGGGAGGGGTCCAAGGATGTTCATGGCGATCCTACTAAATGGGGTTTCAATTATAGGTAGAGGGATCAATGGGTTACGATAAGTTACCTTTGGACTGGTTTGTTGACACTCCTGGCAGTGGCGGCAGTACTCCTGAACGGCTCTCTTCACCCCTGGTCAGTAGAAGTGGCAGAGGACCCATTCATAGGTCATCTCCACACCCAGGTGAGTTCCTAGCAGGTGTGCATGGGCTAGATACAGGACCTTGGATACATACAGCTTGGGAACCAGCAACTGTTCGATAATTTCCTCAATCATTTTTACCACCCAATATTGCAATCCATTCTTAATGGCAAAATGAGGATACTGTAATTCATTCACCCCTTCTTGGCGTTCACTGTCAATAATGACTGTGTCCAGACGGGCTTGTTCTAGGTTAGGGTTGGGCTGTACCAAAGTGGCCTGGGCGATCAGACAGGACCTCCTCAGATTGGGGGAACTCAGAGAAAACCTCTCCCATGGACGGTTCACTGGGGACTTCTGGCAGGCCCCCTGGGGCCTCGGTCGCTGTCCGGAGACTTCTGCACAGGCTTGGGCATAGGTAGGTGGACCTTTTTCCTACGGCCATTTGGGTCTCTCCTGGGCAACAATGTGTGCTCCTGCCAATACTGGACAGTCTCGTTCAATCAGGACAGGCACAGGTAGGTTTGCCATCACCCCAGCCATGATTTTTAATTGACCTTGGGGCGTGTGCATGTTAACTTCAGCTGTGGGATAACTCTTTGTGTCCCCATGAATGCAGGCCACGGCGATGGAGGGGGCATTTATGACCTCCACCAAGCCTGGTCTGATTAAGGTTACCATGCTGCCAGAGTCCAGCAGAGCTTCTGCGTCCTGTTGTCCCACCCTCACCCGGGAACTTTGGAGCGGCAGTGGCCTGGTGGGCCCAGCAGGTGGTGAGATAGCGGCACGGCTTTCCTTCTGGAGCTTCCATGGGCATCGATTCCTCCCCTCCTGTACAGCTCCAGGACAAATGGACAGCTCCAGGACAAATGGCCCACCTGTCCACAAGAGAAACACCTCCAGGTCGTCGTCGGGGTGGGGAGGGGGTTCGGCTTTGGATCTAGGCGCTGTCTCACTCTTGAGATGCCGTTCCTTCTCTGGTCGATTATCCGGGCGGCCGGTCTGGGGGGGTCTGTCCGGGTGGACCTCATGAGCCCCATGGTCACCTGATGATTCTCCAGGAGCGCGATTAAGCCATCCAGATTTGTAGAGCTGGTTTGGGCAGCATATCTCTGGGTATCATTGGGCAGGGCGTGGACGCATTTGTCCATGACCACTCTCTCTACTACATTGGGGCCTTCGCCATCGGTCAGCCATTTCCGGGCCAAGGAGGCTAGCTGGGGACGGACTGGTTGGCTTGACTCATAGTTCCAAGCATGGAACCGTTGGGCTCGAGCTGGTAAGCTGCAGCCGTAGTAGGCCAAAATGCTTGACTTGAGGGTTCCAAAGTTTGCTGCGTCAGTGGCGGAGAGGTCTCGACAGGCTCTCTGTACGTTGCCTGCCAAAAAGGGTGCTAGAATTCCGGCCCACTCCTCTCTCTGCAATTTCTCCCTGGCAGCAGCCCTTTCAAAAAGCTCCAGATAGGCCTCAACATCAGCGTCAGGTCCGAGTTTGGTTAAAAACATTTTGGCTAAAAATCGGATTTCTGGCAGCTGCGTTTGTGGCCAGGTAGAGAACAACTTTGCAGAAATGTAGACGCCCTCCATTACCACACCCAGCCTTGGTTTGCCACAACACACACACATACATGCAGACACAGACACACATATACACACACACACACACCTGACAGATGTGGCCGACAGAGAGGGGACAGGCCTAGCTTCGGCTGTGTCTGCACAGGTCTGTTTACATAAACCTAAATTAGTCCAAGGCTGGGATGAAGGTGTGTAGAGCACTGTTATGTGACCTCTTCACCTTGCTAGATAGTAACCCTATTTTCAAAGTTTAAAAGATGAGCTGGTAACCTTAACTATAACTCTAACTCAAACATTGCGAGAGTTGGACAAAATAGAGAAAAATAGGTTTACTATGTAGCCATGACCTACCTTAACCAGCATGGTTACTAACAATCATAACAATCAAGAGTGTGATAACCCAGTGCATAAAGCAGACTCCACAAGTCATGCAAAGGATATGTGGAACTGGAGAAGCTGAGAAGTATCATGCTCAACTGATCACTCTGCCAGTTCTCTACAAACTAGTAGCAATTATCCCAACTCGTTCTCCCTCCATTGGCAATCCAAACACGGATAAACACCAACATTTATAAAACAACTTTAATACAACCCTCAGTAACGTGTAAAATTAGCACGAAGTAACAGAACCACATTTAACACCATTGAACCCCTGTGAATATTGCAGCTCCACCTCTGGTACACAGACAGTCAATAGTGGACCTTGTCCTTTCACCCATATGTGTCCTCACAAGTTCTTGCCCACAAGCCTCATGTCCCCCCCCTCTCTGACTACTGTCCCTGTCCTTCCCTGAGCTGGCTCACTCTCCTTGGCAGATGGGGCAAACCCCATCGTTGAGTTGCTTTGTTGTGGTGCCCTTGTGTGTTTTGTATTGGCATCCTCCCAGGCTAGAGGTCTGTCAGTTTATCAATACCTTTTTGCACCTCTCCAGCACAGTGAGCCGATCCGGGTTCATCTCCCATGTGCAAAAAGGAGTCCATTGTTGCTTGCCAACAACTCCAACTCCATTTTTTCAGCACCGGCAGTATAGGCTTTTGACAATACTATGACCATAGGTTCGACACGCCCACCAAACTGGAACAAACATTTCTGTGCGGTCTTTGCGAAAGTGCGCAACGTTGAGAGCAAACAAGGGTCATTCTATAGCAACCATAGCCAAACGTTTTGCTTGTTGAACTCACCCCTAGTGTTGGAGCCAGGAGCCTAAATGTATCAGGCTGTCCACTGTTAGCGTCGTGTATCAAAGGAGGTGTTGGTGAGGAGGCAAAATACTAAGACCAAATTATTCTTAACTCAGAATTTATTAAAGAGACAAGTAAAAGGTAACATGAATCAAAAGACAACTACACAAATCTCTCAATTCATTTGTCCAGCCATCTCTCGGGAAGCGCTTCTTCTTGGCTGTCTTCAAACTTCCTTCTTAATCCCCTCGAGTCCGTTGCTGATTCGCTGGACGCTCTCCCAGGTCCTCCAATCGGCAAGCCACTTACGTCAGCGTGACTTCCTATCGGTTCAGACTGTCCAATCAGCAACAACCTACATCATCTGTCTATGAAGACAATGGGCCCTGTCTACGTTCTTATCTTAACCTTGCTGAGCACAGGTGCAAGAACTCAGAATAACAAGAACAGGGGCCCCCCGGGCTAGTTTGCCACTTTCTTTGAATACAATGGGTCATAGAAAAGGAACATGAACTCAGAATTTAATTCACAGTCAGGTTAGAATAAAAACATACTAATAAATTCCCACACCACTTATCCCAGCCATACTTCATATATACTTTCACACAGAGAAAGAGAAAGCAAGAGACAGAGACAGAAAGGTTGGAGAAGGGGATCATTTGTTAAATGGTGTGCACTATGTGTTACTGTTTTGGCAACACTGCAAACACAGGTCACACCAATTAAAATCCGATTTTGGGCAGAGAGGGAGAAACAGACCAGAGGGTCACACATGAGCCACACAGATGCAGTCTCAAATCTCACATCTTTCAGTGCATAACATTACACTTCTGTCTATGCAAAAGCATTGCATTCTGGGTTAAGAAGAGAGCAGGTCCTGCAACTGAGGGAGTTAAACTTCTTTATTTTGTCTAGGCACCACTACACCTTTTTGCTAGAATGTACACTACCGGGACAAAAGTTTTAGAACACCCCCATTTTCCCGTTTTTACTGAAATTTAAGCAGTTCATGTCCAGTGAATAACCTGAAATGGTACAAAGGTAACTGGTAAACTGCCAGAGGTTTAAAAAAAAAAAGGTTATCAGAAACTGAAAAGCAATGTACATTTTTTGGCAGGAAGTAGTTTCCTACACCATCAAAAGGCACTTGGAAACTGGAGGAAACTCTGACAGGAAGAGGTCTGGCAGACCCAAAGCCACAACTAAATCAGAAGACAAGTTTCTGAGACTCAACAGCTTGCGTGATAGGCGGCTCACAGGATAACAGCTTCGAGCACAGCTTACCACTGGTCGAAGTAAGGAAGTCTCCGTTTCAACTGTGAAGAGAAGACTTTGAGCTGCAGGTTTGACAGGTCGAGTGGCAGTAAGAAAGCCATTGCTAAGATGGCAAAATAAGAAAAAGAGGCTTGCCTGGGCCATGAAGCACCGCCAGTGGACTACTGAAGACTGGAAGAAGGTATTTGAAAGATTTGAAATCCTGAAATTTTGAAAGGTTTTTGTAGGCCGTCGAGGAGGCGAAAGGATGGTTCCTCAGTGTCTGACACCAACTGTCAAACATGGAGGAGGAAGCGTGATGGTCTTGGGCTCTTCTGCTGGATCCAGAGTCGGTGACTTGCAGAGAGTGACTGTTAACCCATGTTAACCCATTACTTTTTTTATAACTCTGAAATTGAATTATTTTTCCATTTTTGGTCGTTACCTTATTGGCACCTTATTGGCAGTTTACCGCTTACCTTTGTACCATTCCAGGTTATTCACTGGACTTGAACTGCTTAAATTTCAGTAAAAACTGGAAAATGGCAGTGTTCTAAAACTTTTGAATGGTAGTGTATGTTTACAGTAGGCTATTATACAAGTTCTTATATGTACATTGCTTCAAAGGAATTTTGCTGTATGACAAGCATTTCCTTGTCCAACACTATTAACTAGTGACCTCTAACAATAGTGTGTATTTTTGAATGCTCAGCGGGGGAGGCATTGTGAGGTCAGTATATTACAGTGTTTTTGGTGTGGGCGAGTCAGAACTAAATTCATACTTGTATTCATTCATTTCCCTTAGTAAAAAGTTACACTGTTGAATACAAAAGAATGGGAAACTGAAGGCTATATGAAACCTATATTAAATTAGTGTACATTTCCTCTTAGTCTCAAGTTACCCTGCTGTGGAGACTCAGTGGCAACCTAGGGCACACACCTGTAGTTCAGCTGGATCTGCCCAAAGCAGTGGGACTGTACCATGTCCTCCATGCTACAAATCTACAGGGAGTATTACATTAGCATATAAAATCCTTACCCCACATCTGGTCAGGCCTACATTGCAGACCTCAGTTATGTTCAGTTATGTTTCTGCTGCCACCTTGTGGGGTGTGGAGATGTACCGCAGACACACAAACACCAAGCCAGCTCTGGAGCGACTTTGATCTACAATGCTATTCACTGGCAAAGTAATCTCCATTCATGTAAATGTCCTGCTTTATTGACGACATATGAACAACGACAGTGATGTCATATTGGCAAGCTATCTAAAGAAGTGACTGCAGATCAGTGGTGGACGAAGTACTTTTACTTTTACTTATTTATTTACTTACTTATTACTGTACTTAAGTAAATTTTTCAAGTATCTGTATTTCCATTTTTACTTTTACTTTCAACAACAAATATTCCCACCCAACATGGGAAGCAATGTATGACTTTTTACTTTTACTTGAGTCATATTTTATCTGTACTTTTACTCAAGTAAAGGGTTTGTGTACTTCTGTACACTGCTGCAGACCAAGGGCCTCATTTATAAAAAGTTGCGTAGAAACCATCCTACATTTGATCTAAGATCATTTCTGAAATGTGCGTAAGTGTGATTGAGAGAAACTGAACGTACGCACAAAAAAACGTGCGTACGCCAGTCCCCCAGATGTGAAATCTATAAATCGCAAATGCAAATGAAATTGTGCGCAGGTGAATGGTTTTAGATCTCCGCCTTGTAAACGCCCCCTAATTAATATCATCAGCATATAAAGGACGGGAGGAACGAGTTGAAGGTAACGAGTTATACAGACTGCCAGGCCACGTACTTGGTTTTACTGGGAAAGGCTCCCAAACAGCGTCCCTGCACGCATATGCACCTCCGCAAACCGGACCTCGGCCTCCCTAAAATTATTTTTCTTGCAGCTCGCCATTATCAAGTAGAGGATTTGTGTTTTGATACGAGCTCCTTTATATGCTAATGATGTTAATTAGGGGGCGTTTACAAGGCGGAGATCTAAAACCATTTAGCTACGCACAATTTCAAGATCATTTCTGATTTAGAGATTTCACATCTGGGGGAGTGCCGTACGCACGTTTTTTGTGCGTACGTTTATTTTCTCTGAATCACACGTACGCACATTTCAGAAATTATCTTAGATCAAATGTAGGATGGTTTCTACGCAACCTTTTTATAAATGAGGCCCCAGGTGTAGCGGGGAATGGGTGTTGAGTATCAGTTCCTCCTTGCTCAGGTGGATCCCCAGCATCTCTAGCAAACAGCAAGAGAACATCCACGTCTGCAACTAAAAGTGAACTAAAACAAAAAGTGAGTCAAATCAAAGCAAAGTAAAATAAATGGTTTATGTTATATCTTCCCTGGTCAGATAGCTATTGGTAACAACAACAAACATATTGTTATAAATATCATTACGTTTAACTATTTGGTACCCGTTTAGTAAAAACTGTCAAATGTTATATATATATATACATGTATATGTATATGTATATGTATGTATATGTATATATATATGTAGTACATGTAAATAAGAGATTTGTGGGCGAAGGCACGTGTGGCCAGTGTGGACTAGGTGTGTGGACTTGGCTGGTCGAGATGGTCTGCTCATTGCAATACAGTGGCTGAAATATTAGCAGGAAACTACTGACTAGCGAATAAAACATGTATACGATTACGTAGTGTGGGAGCTAAACGCGAATCATTTTATCGCTATTAAAGCTACCTGTTTGGCTTGCGACATATGGCCAATTAACAATGCAACTGTATCTGCGGTGATTGTTCATTTGAACCAATTGTCTGGTCTGGCACATGTTGCCTTACCTTAATAGGCTATCTTAACCAACATGTTCATGAACTGCCCCTAATTAACTGGCATTAATACATTCCGGTGAAATTGAATTTAGGTAGGACTAATTGCATGAGTGTTTGAATGAGTGTTTACTCAAAAAGTATCTACTATTGAACAACAACATCTCAGGGATATATGTGCACATTTTCAAGCAAATTGGACAACGTATTTTATAAATTGTAGGTTAGAAATGAGTTGGGCAGAGCTGAATGTACTTATCATTTGAATTTAAAATGTAAAATCATTTGAATTTTAAATTTTAAAATCATTTGAATTTAAAATTTAAAATCATTTGAATTTAAAATTTAAAATCATTTGAATTTAAAATTTAAAATCATTTGAATTTAAAATTTAAAATCATTTGAATTTAAAATTTAAAATCATTTGAATTTACGCGATTTTATTAATAATAACCGAATTACAGGACAATCATTTTGCTGATGTCACATGTGGCATTGTAGGGTTCATAGAGAATTTATCCAGCTATAAATGGTAAAAGACTAACTCTCCTGCACAGTAGATGGCAGTACCGTACCATTTTTACGTGCTGTACAGAACTACAAAGGGTATACTCCATACCAGAAATATGTGAGGTGTTCCTTAGAGGCATTTTTAAATATTCTAGACACACGGTGCTTCTGCTTCATCAAGATATTAAGCAAGTAGCAAAAGTTACTAATGTAAAATACATGAAGAACCAGACACACAAGATCGTACTCTCCCATGCCTGCTGTCCTCAGAACCGTAGCTACGGTTCAAGGCACTGGCATGGATGTCACCCTCTTGTGTTTCAATTAAATCACACACATTCCTAGCCTGAAGCAATGACAGATAAAGAGCATGGCTCAGTTTACACCATGTCATGCAACTGCTGCTGTCCTCAAAAGAAAAGGAAGCCCTCAACAAATCAGAGCTTGGGGGCTCTAGGATGGTGTAGCAGCACGTATCAAATTTAAATCACTGATGCTGGCATATCTGGCCGCTAGGGGAACCACTCCCTGTTACCTCCAGAAACTCATCACACCCTACATATATAAATATATAGTAATAATAATAACTTTTCTTTCCCTGTTACAGGTAGCCTACAATATGCAGTTGCCAACAATGACGTCTATTGCAGTGTTACTACACTGATATCTTGCACTAACCATGACTAATCTTACCATGTATAAATGCACCTTTTGTAAGTCACTCTGGATAAGAGTGTCTGCTAAATGCCTAAAATGTAAAAATGTGTATACAACAGATCTTAATGCAGTGTTTCACCCCATGGTCCAACATGGCAGGATCTAATTTTCACCATGTCAGCTGTGTTCAGGAGTCCTGCAGGTCTATGTATGGCAGCCATAGTGTAGCCCAGGGTGGGAGGCTTTCAGACGACAAGGGTCCATGCCTCATCACTCAATTGCAATGGGAGGAACGGTTCACAAATCAATAGATCACAAGTCCATAACAGGGTCATGGCATCCAAAGCCAAACAAATGAACAACAAGCAGACGGCTGAAGTGCAGTGTCTGTGCAAAACCTAATGTAACGGTTAAATATGTGCGATTATGTCCAGCAAGTTGTAAAAGAGGCGATTTAACTAAACCTGAGGGATGAGATGGTCAGAGGTCAAGCATTCACCCAAAAATAGTTTCAACATGAATAAACATTCCATTGACTAGTTATTCTGGTCACCACATTCAGGGTATGCAGATCTCAGAATCTCAAAATAGACAGAATTACTGAAACAAAACCAAGTGCAAACAAAATGATAAGATATAAACTTCTAAAAAATACAATATCAGAAGATATTTTAGAAAGATAGGATTTCCCAGCAGCAGCTATCTAACCTGCAACAAAGTGCTTTAACAGACAGATTACTGTTAGTGACAGCATAATCAATTAAATTGCTCACAACACAATTTAGACAGGATGTATAATGTTCTCAGATAATTTCAGTTAATTTCAGAAGTTCATGCATGTACATATAAACAGCAGATATCAGAATTTTTGCATAACTGTAAAAGGTTTACAACACCAGATTCATCACAGAAATGCATATTGGGGGGTAACTCATTACAATATAACGGAGAGCAACAAGTCTGTGTACTGTGAAAATCAAAATAGCATTTCTAGTTACCAGAGTACCATGTTGATTTCCTTAGCTTCTTAGAGGAAAACAGTTTTTTTCATTCCATTGGCAAAATTATAGATGATTACACTCAGGTACATTACTGTTTATTAGTGGGACACCCAGGGATAAGAGATCTTCAGAGAGGTTTCAACATAGGATTATTATAATATTTGTATATACTTATTCAAATTGTTATGATTAAATCTGCATTGCATACAACTCTGAAATAGAATCTAAGGCAAAAACCACCAGGGCAGACTTCCCATATGGGGAACTGCTGCACTTACTACACCTGAGTAAGGTGCCTAATCTGAACTGCTTCAGTAAGCAAATACATTAAGTAAAGTATTTTTTAAATTATCTAAAATAACTGATTTGTTTACACAATGATACAAACAAATAGGAATCACTTCTTCCCATTTTGTTCATGGCTTTATATTCCTGATAGTAGTGAGGAGGTAATAGCTACATTTCTCATTCACAAACAAGCAAACGATACACAGGTGGAGGAGTCAGCATTGACATGGAGTGGAATCTCATTGCTGCAGAGGGTGGATCAGTTCATGCATGTGTAACATTCCTGTCAATCGAGCACCCTGTTGCTCTAACACTCAACAAACAACTGTGCACAGCTCTGAGACAAGGGCTTAAACACTATATGCCAGAAGAGAGCACCTCTTGCAATCTGAATGACACTAGTTTTGAGCTGTTCCAGTGGACACATGGGAGTGAATATATTTTCAGACCCCTTTGAGTCTGGATGTCCTTTTAGCTAGTAGATGGCATCTTTGTAACATGCATGCTCAAGAGCCCTTGGCAATAGGATGGAATAGTGACGTGGGCACAAACAAGAGATAGGATTCATCCTGATGAACCATCAAAGAAAATCCTGCGTTGCATTTAACACCACCAACAAAACCAATGGCAATTCGAATTAATGTACAATTCAGCCAATGGAATTAATTTGAGCAATTTGTTATTTGTTGTGATTATGCACACAGTCGACCCCTCCATCAACAACTGATAATAACTTCCTGTTCCATTAAGGGAATGGTCTCCCCACACTTCCCTGCAGTGGGTGGCCAAAGCGCAGGGTTAGAGCTAATAAGGAATATGGTGACAGATCTATTGCCCTTGGTCTAAGAAAAGAAAAGGCTAACAATGAGTGATGGAGAACGTCTGAATCCAGAGCATTTGAACTGGCTTCACTTCAGTCTAGAGAGTATGCTAGTTTATCAAATTCCATGCTTTTATTCCTCCACGTTGATCACGGTTACCTCAGCCCAAATCAATGTATTTTAAATGTTCTGGAGCAGGGTACTGTATCACTTGTACAAAAGTGTTTTAACTCAAGGAGTGGCATGAGGTTCAATTCACGGTTGTGACTAAAACCTTAGTAAAACGGAACCAGATCTTAAAGCCATTGGTATAAACATTTATGGTGTTTATTTTATTCAGATGCTTCTCTGTTGCTGGCAGTGATGTTGCCCTCCTATCATCTCCTAGCAGGAGATTACAGAAGGATGACATTACTGTAGGAGACCATCTTCACTGTGTGCACACGTGAGTTTGTGTCTGTGTTTTGTGTTTTTGGGCCACCATGATGTGCAGTAATGCATGCAAATGTCTACTGCATCTTCCTTTCCCTGTGTGTGTAAACTCTTCTCTATCAAGAGTCTCTGTATCCCTGCATCCACAGTCCACAACTGCATGTTGCTAGCCTCTTTAAGCGTTTAAACATTTATTGACGAGAACAGGCCATTCAGCCCAACAAAAATAAAAATAAACATCAAACAGGAGAGGACAACAAAAAACAGCTCCCTTTTTACTCTCCTTTAGCCTTGAATGTGTATTGGTTGCTTGTGAATTCCCCTGTGCATTGGGTAAGGTTAGCATGCTATCGAGCCAGCCTCGGTCTCCACGTCACCTCTCCTCTGCCAGCCTTTTCAGCTGGTCCACTACATCCTCCCCACTGGCCCAGGGCACCACGGTGGGTTTGAATACCGTGGGCCGGGCCTCTTGCGCCTCCGCTATCAGCTTGTGAATGGGATAGTTGCGTCGAGGGAAGACGGTGTCCATGGGACCTAAAATCAGCAGGGGGCAGAAGTCGTTGGCACCGTCGCCCACGTAGAAGACACGCTGGAAGGGCCGCCCGCGCTCCTTTTCCCGCTGCGCCATGTAGTCCCGCACGATAACCTGCTTGCACATGTTTTCTGGGCAGCGGCCACAGTCGTGGGAGTGATGGGGAAGGAGGACTAGCCGACCGCTGCCGTTGAAGGCGGCCGGGTTGGTGAAGAGCTTCTGGAAAAGCTGGCGGGCCCCCACCCTGCGCAGCCAGGCCTCGATGAAGTACGTGTTGGCGTCGGACACCAGAACAGCCTCAAAGTCCTTAGGGCGGCGCGCAGATACTGGAAGAGGGCAAGGATGCCGGGTGAGGCGGGGATCTTCTCAATGGCGGAGCGGATGGCGTCCTCCGTCACCCCCTGCTCGGCCATGTAGGTCAGCACGCGCTGCATGTGCTCGTTGTAGTGCCCTGGCTGGTAGGAGTCCTTCAGCCAGCCGGGCAGCTGCCGACCGGGAGCTGCCTGAACCACCGCGTCGTCGCTGTTCTCATCCACGATGGTCTCATCGAAGTCGAAGAATATGAGGAAGCGCTTGTCACAATGGGGTGCAGCAGGGGTGGCCATGCTGCCTGAGCACCAGGAGGGTGGCAGGCCTGGAGGGAAGGGGGGCACAAAAAAGTCAAACACAGAATCCTGCATGATTGTGGAGCTCCCCTCTTACTCTCTACACTCTTCTCTGCTCTCTCTTTGTGTACGGAGTAGAAGGGGGGTGGGGGGGGGGGTGGGAAAGAGTAACAAACAAAAGAAGGAGGAAGTCGAGCAGATGGAAAATGAAGGGAGGAGGAATTAAATAAGAAAATAAATGATACAAGAGAAAATGAAGGCAAACTTTTTAGGCAAACTTAATTTTCTGAGTTCTTGTTTTAAATCACAGTTAAAGCAACGCGAATGATGATAATGAAAGACAGTGACACAACATGACATGGGGAGAGATCCTAAAAAAGCAGTTAGAAGACCAAAATCCAAACTCAACAGGCACTCTTTAGATGAAGAATCACACTAATGGCAGCAGAGAAAAGTTGATGGACGGTCACATACAAAAATGGCCACACTGCATTATGCAAATGTGTTTTTCTGACAACTTTCAATGAAATATTGGGGTGTCAGCTGATTACTACGTAGGCTACTACTGAACCTATATTTAACAACTTTTGACATTTAATTTGTGGTCGTTTGTGAAACACATATAGCCTATTGCTGGGGTTACATTTGTCATTATAAACATATAGCAAAAAAGGTATTTATGAATGTCTCTCCAATAAACGTATCTGGCATAGCCATCTCCATATAGTATCATCTGTTGATCAATTAATTATTCTTGGCACAAAAACAGTAAACATAACAACTAATACTCATCTGGGCGGTGGTAAATGCTGTAGCCTAATATTATATAATCACCTTTAGCTGGTTACTTACAAATGGGACGCAAGTTGTTGCGCTGTGGGACTCCCGGTAACAGTCAACACTTGGACGGTCAGGATGCGATGCGGTCCGTGGGGTGCATCACTGTACGGAGAGCAAGCAGGCTACATCAGTTGGATATGAAACACCCCATTTCTTTCACAACGGACTTAGAACAGGAACAAGTGAACCCATGTAAAACATTGATCAATATTCAATTAAATTTATCAATCAATAAAAACTTATTAAGAGATCAAAACAAGTGCAGAAAGCCTTAATGGATGTACACAACTTATATGTTCTTTTTTTTTATTTTTATTTTTTATTTTTTTAAATGTCTGTTTTTTGTGTAGGGTCATACCTGGAGTTGTGGGGTTCCTCGACAATCATGACACATTACAATCACTGTCAAGATGGTGGCTACAATAAAAAAACAAAACGCTCTGTAAATTCCTGAAAAGTAATGCATGTGCATCACAAAATGAAGCAGGCGCCATTCCAAAACGTCACACTGGTGATGCAGGGTTTCCCTGTGCTGTAATAAACGAAGTAACTACGCCGATATGTCGATATTGTATAACCGATGGTACAGTCAGGGACGTGCACTAAGCTACTAATGCAAATAACCTCCAAAATGTACGTATGTAGGCTACAGTACATTCATAAATGAAAACTGTCAACAAAAAGGAGCCGCTACCAATGATAGATGCGTCGCTGAACGTCAGCTATTGCCAATGACCGTGAGTAGAATAGGATTTAAAAAGCTTCTCTTTTCCACTGCGATTTAACACAACGTAATGTATAGATTTGATATGACTCTGCTGTGGGAGTTGCCCAACAGTGCTTATGCTCGCTCAGGCAGGCAGGCTGAACTGCACCGTGTAGTAACGGGACAACTCGGGATTCGGGTTGAGAGAGCTGCATTTAACGATATCATCGTTACATCATCTTTGCTGTTCACAAGCGAGGCCATTCGCGCATGAAAAACTAGATTGTGTATTCACGGGAACGAATTATGTTTAAAAAATGCAACCGAAGAATATTTTAGCAGCGCGATTCAACAGCTAATAGCTGCGCTGCCAATGGTCTTTTAGTGCGTTAGAAGTGACAGATGCTGGTATTATCGTCAGACGTTATCGATAAGTGAAATAGGCTACATTAATAAATATAATGAGGAATAGCCTGGCCAATTAAGATACAGCTACAACAACGTAATTTATTCGCCCCTAACTGGAGAATGTATGCGTGGGGGTCGGAGAGGGTCCAATATCTCTCACAGTGCAGTAACCTTTACAGCAATGTCAACAATGTGCTCTTGGATCGGTGTCCATCCGTTTGGATTACCTGTAACGTGAGAAAGGCAGTTCGACGCTTAGCCTAGAACCCGAACGAGAACAGTAAAAACAAGTTCATCCTAAAATGTGAACAATTCCAAGTCGGCTTTTCGTGATCGCAAGCCATTTATGGATGCAAAAAAATATTCTGTCCGATGTAACTAATTCCTCTCTGTAAGGTGCAATACGCGATATAAAGGCACGCCAAAGGGACATTCTAATGCCGCACACTCCCAAGGACAACTCGAGCCGCAGTCCTGTCGCGATCACGCTACTGCAGGGTACTTCGCAGTTATCCGCATAGAGATCGCTGTAACAGTACACTCCTCGATTTAAGCGCATATTCTCAGTGTTTAAGGTGCTCAAAATTATAAACTTAACTTTGCACTGAGCCGACTATCCATACCATAAATTATATATAGCCCAAACAAAAAAGGCCGGTTGAGACTGTGTTTTCGAGTAACCAGCGGACCGAGCTTTTTGAACTGAGCAAGGGAAAACAACAAAAAAAATGAATCACTAAAAATAATCTGACATAAACTGCATTAGCCTACGGCACTGTACCGGTGACACAAGCGTCCAGAGCAAAGTGCATTCCGACTTATCTCCCATTCCTCCGGGTTCCCTTTTCGGAGAGTCCTCTATTTAAAATCAATTTGTTTGGTATCCAGCGAACACATCCGCGACCCGGGCAGGGAGATTCTTCTCCAATGGAAACAATTTCGGCCTTATTTTATGGGCTACCAAAAGCACAGAGCGGCTGTCCCGATGACGTCTGGGACCGCGGGCCAATGACGCTGCGCCCCTGTCCGTGCTCTTTAGCTTAAAGGGGACCGCTGTTGACCCTGGCGATATTTATATATTGCTCATTCTACAGAAATTGTTAAAATTGTGTCTCCACTTGCTTAGTATCTACATTCAGATTTCGCTACGGTTTACAAGTCAAGCCGCACAGGAGATCCGCGACAAGTTCACACATCGGCGGGTGGTCCCCGACGAAATTGTAAAGACAAATCTCTTGACATCTGACATCTAGTCACGGGATAAGTAATTACGTCAGTAACTTGGGTGTTTTGGACAATTGTCAGGCCGATATTCCGCAACAAGACCATCGGCGGGTGGTCTCCAACGAAATTGTAAAGAGATAATACCTCTTGAAATCCGACTTCCAATCACGGATAAGTAATTACGTCAGTAACTTGGGAGTTTCGGGACAACTGTCATGTCGATATTTATATCTGGAATAGTAATTGAATGGTGATTCTGTAAAAAAAAGTATTTTCCTTTACATAACAGAACTGCAGCTTTTCGTTGATCCACAGATGTATTTCAACTTGTGGACAAATGGGGCGCAGGAATGTAGGCTATACCATTCGCCGACGCAGATAAAAAAACACATTTAAACTATGTATAGACGGCCACTGGGTTTAAAGTTACAAGCCAAAGAATGGAGACCTTCCTTATTAGATGTAGATTTACATGAATTCCTGTAGGGACAACATGTCTCCGGAATTGATCCTCAATCGACTCCCACAGGTAGTGGAACATGCTGATAGGAATCAACAAACTATTATTTAAATTGCCCCAAGAAGACATTGAAGAAGTAGGGCTACTCATGAAGTGCTTTCCATATTTAGTAAATGGGTAATAATATATAATTTAGTTATCTGAAATGATATAGATTGTCTAGAACATTCAGGCGTTTTGAATGAATAAGAAGCTTTTTATGTTTGTTTGTTTTTTGGCAATTTCCGGATTATGCTTAATTAGTAAACAGCTGTGCAGTAAACAATTTTTATTATAATTTTTATTTTTTATTTTAAAGAACTAATTTCATCCAGTGGCAGTATGCTTAAGGCCATTGTTAGGTTGCATTGAAACATTGTCCAATTATTCTGGAATGTGGACAGAAAAAATCATTCGAACTCCTAATTAATTCATTATTTATTATGTCACCAGTAAACCTAGGGAGTAAGATCTAGAAGCTGCCTATGTTTACTGGTGACATAATAAATAATGAATTAATTAGGAAAGTTAAGTAAGATCTAGAAGCTGCCTAAAACCCTTTTCTATCATCTTGCTTCTCACCAGCACCAAAAACAGGGAAGCCATATTAGGTTCATTTATAGCCACCCTCGGAAGCCATATTGTCCACAAACGTATGATAAAGAGCTCTGAGAGTTTGGGAATTTAATTGTCTAAAGAGATGAAGATTACAGCCTGACAAGTCCAAACCCAGGTACTTCTAATTTAGCTTCCCTGTCCTTGGTACTGGATAAGATAATATCAAATATGATGGTGGACAAAACATTTCAAGGCAGCCTTCACAACAGACACCCTGTGATTATTGATGACAAAACTTAAGGTTACAGTATTTTGCTCATCCACAAAAAAATTCCCCTGGAGTCATTGGGCAGTGTTTCGCAGTTTAACTTGATTGTGACCCTAAAGCATGCTGCCACTAGATCCAATGAGTTCTTGAGAATTAAAAAGGACTGCAGTGTCTGCAGGTCCAATCTGCTCCAACCACAAACTACACCACCTGATTTCACTCATTTGTTTACCTCCGTGGTCCAGGAGGTGTGCTAATTAGTCAAATCAGGTGGTGTGAATGTGCGGTTGGCGCAAACACCTGCAGACACTGCGGCCCTCGAGACCTGGGAGGAAAATATCTCCTAAGCTTCAAGTGGATCATTTTTATTCCATCATTATTTTAAATCTAGGTTGCATAGCCTGCTTGGAGAATATCTGTTTTTAGGTAGCCTATAAACAATTGCATTGTGTATTATTACTTTTCACATAATTAGGCTATGTGAGATGCCACATTCAGTGTCCTGTTCCTGTTTTGACACTATGCCCCATGCTGGCTTGTATTAAGGGTAGTTACGTTAAGTTTTGTTGGTTTATTTTTTGTTGGCTATTGATTTTTAAGTTTCATGCCACAGAGTAATAACGTTGGCTAATTAAGAACATTACGACATTGTACCAGCATGGGAGTACCATACATGACAGTTGTAGTTTTTTAAATTAATTTATTCCGATTTTTTCCCCTCATTTGGTGGCCAATTGTACCCTCTATTGATTCAATTGCCCTCTCCATGAGCCTGCTGCCTGCAACTACGGGACCAGCCGCCAGCTTGGGACTGGCAGTGATGAGGGCGAGCAAACCGCCTCCTTCGAGATGGACCCCACCGAGCTGTTGACCGTGAATCCAATACACGCATGGAAGCTTTCTGTAGCTGCGGCTTCCCTCCCTCCTCCCCTTGGGGCGGACAGCCAATTGCTGCCCTCGAGCAGGACTCCCGATCAGAGCCAGGCTGGCACAGCCAGGGAATTGAACCCCGTCAGCAGTGGGAAACCTGCACTCCAGGCAAGTGCTTTTACCTGTTAAAATTCCAACGGCGTGCCAGTGAGGGGGAATGATGAATATATGATCATTGGGAAAAAGTAACATTCACAACAGTGTAACAATGTTGGCAGCAGATGGTGACCATCACCAAACTTAACGAGCATTAGCCAACAATAGCCCTACCAATGTATTTACCAGTAGTCTCTTACCTCTGACGTCTACAGGTAGACGTTTCTACAGAGACTCTCAAAATAAAAGAAAGACCAATATGAAATGTCTTAATAGGGCGCTGGGCCACTACGAGCCGCTAGAACAGCTTCAGTGCACCTTAGTATATATTCAAGTGTCAAACTCTACTGGAGGGAATTCCATAATTTGGTGTTTTGTTGATGGTGATGGAAAACACTGTCTCAGGCACTGCTCCATAATCTCCCATGAGTGTTCAATTTGGTTGAGATCTGGTGACTGAGACTGCCATGGCATATGGTTTTGTATTTATTGGCATTTACCTTGCCCTCTAAAGGGTTGGGTGGACCTAAATCATGCCAGGAAAATGCACCCATGCCATAACAGAGCTGCCAGAACCCTTCACCGTGGGAAACAAGCACTCTGGCCTGTAGGTTTCTTTTGGTGTGCACCACACATGCACTCGTCCGCTTGTTGAGAACAGGGTGAAGGATGACTCATCTGACCATATTACTTTTTACACTGCTCAGTAGACTACTGTCTGTGTTCTTTACACCATCTTACTTGCAAACATGCATTTTTAGGTGTAATAAGGGGTTTATACACTGAAACCCAACCATATAGTATTCCTCTCTGTGAAGTTCTTGACGGACTGTTCTTGAGGAAACTGTCTGCTCACGCCTTAGATTGACATTTGCAGTCAACTAATTCAGAGTTTGTCATCTGTTTACCTTGCATCTCAAACCAATGCACAGACATCACATTTGAGGAGTATGCACTTTAGACCATATTTGCTCCTAGTTGATGATGGCTTTCCCTCAAATTCCATGCCAACATCATCTTAGCCAATGTTCATTGTGAAGCATCAGTTGAACAGTCTTCATCACTGAAGCTCCTACCAAACCCCCCCCAACAGTCACTACTCTTTAAAAGTCACTGAGTCCTATTCTTGTAGCCAAAATAATGGATGACTGGGCCTGCCCAGCATTTTTATACATGACCCTAAGCATGATGAGATGTTAATTCAATTGCAGGTATGCGAGTGTGAAATGGCTCAGGAAGGGGGTTGAAACTAACCACGCAAGGTTCAGTAAGCTAGCGAGGGAATGACTCATTCACGGAAATGAAAGTGGTACACGTGCAGAAAATGTGTTACCAGAATTTTTTAGTGTATTGTCTGATCTTGACTAAACTTCATATGAACATGGTTCAATAGATTAATTATACAGGACATTAATTAGTGTGTCTCTCTCTAGCCCCACATAGTGTTAACAGGAAGTGACCCATTCTCTGTCAGAAATGATAGAAATGTTTTTCTTAAAACAAATTGCTGCTACACATCTATAATGAAACCTTTTCTGATTTCTAGGACCTACAAGACCAAGACATTGGTTATGGTTCATTATGGCACTCTCGCTTTCAATTAGGCACAAATCCATTTTCATCATAGTGTAACGCCAAAACGTTGTATTCTTGTGTTGCCCAATGCTATGATAATCTTTGTGTACCTGATGACTGATTGAAAGTGATTTGAATTTAATTAGCTATTTAGATTTTTAATTTAAATGAAATAAAATAATGAAAAAAACATCATGCATTCTTATACTTACCAGAGATTATTGGGTTCCCTCACATTGTAGTCTCTCTTGCTAATTGCATGCCATCTCTGGATCATTGTAACAACATATTTTATGTCCTATCCCCGCATGTCCCCTAATTCTGAGCCATGGTGAATGCATGAATAATATTTGGTCAAAAACAGACAATAAACTCTTAAGTTATGGCCCACTTCCTGTTAACACTATGTGGCGCTAGACACACCAGTTCACGTCCTGTATAATTACCCTACTGAGCCAAGGTCATAGAACACCTGTATACAGTTTAGTCAAAATCAGACAATACACTAAAATGAACCAGATGAATTTCATTCATGTCGCATGTTCCATTTTCATTCGCGCCATGCTAGATTACTGAGCCCTGCGACCAGTTCCACCGTCTCTCCTGAAGCCCATTTCAGACTGACCGCGCATACGCCACATTATAACTATCAGTCTTGCTCTGGGCAGCCATTCACCCTGAAACAACATAGGGCCATGTACCAGGCCTATGCGTACAGTACTTCAAACCTTGCTGGACTAATCATATGCTCAGTCATTAAAATACATCTATACGATTTCAACCAGTCTCTCTGCCCTCCTTTATGAGAAAAGTGCCTTGATTACTCATGGGTATGTATGGCAATGATTAGAACATGCTGAGCAATAAACAAAAGAGCAATATGAGTAATATTCAATGATATCCAAAGAATAATCTTATACACAAATTAATTTGGGTAAAGGACTACTGCATTTCCATGAATACCTTGAAAACTCGATGAGGCTGTAAGTCATAAGGGAGTGGCGTAGAAGGTGCCTTGTGGATTCAAGAAATAGCACCCCTTCTCTCCTCCAACTCCCCCCTTTCCACTGTATTTCTCTTTCAGACTATGAACAACTCCACATTAGGTGTAAAGTCAAACTACAAGGGTAGCTATTTTGGGAGCTGTAGAGAAAGGGCAGACACGGAGGCAAAATTGCTCAGGAGGCAGAGTTGATTGCCTATGTCTCTCAGTCTCTCTCTTGCTCTCACCCTACTAAGGAGTGGGAGCACTTTTTTTAAATATCTTTAATCAAACACTTTCCTCCTTCCTTCCACCTTGGGACTTCTGCTACTGTATGAGAGTTCCTCTAATCCTAGCAGAGGACGGCCTCAGCTCTGAAAATAGACAGGACGATATACCCGCCCCTGTACAAGTTGGTAAGGTGCTAAATGCTTGATTGGCCAGGACAGCTGGAAGGGCTGTTGAAACAATTCTGATGAGTCTCAGACATTGAGGGCCAGATTTACGAAGATAGTACCAGAGCAAAGAGGGACGTTATTTCGTTTCGTATATTTTGGGGGCGCAAATAACGACACATTAACGACCAATTTACAAACCAAAAGAGAAGACAAAAATGGAGTGAGATCACTAAAGAAATGAATTCACTAGGCATAACAAAACGAACAGTACATGATGTAAATAAAACAAACAACCGATGATGTAAATAAAATATGACATGACGTTAGGCGGCGTCCAACAACATAATGTGGGAAAAACACACTGGCAGCGGTGCAACCGAGGAAAGAATAAGAATAAATAGAAACAGCTAAACTTTTGATGGGAAAAGGCCACAAAGCGTCTGAGAGTAAAACTGTATTCACGATTCATTCTATACCCTCCTGTCAGCTACGCAGTATAAGATAATTGTTTCATTTCATATGATTTTGATTTCAAGTTCTAGTAAATAATATGTAGGCCATATAGAATACATATTTAAAATTCTGACTTCGCTGTTTGTAGATACAGGTATTCCTGAAAATAAAGCTGTCGTAACACGAACCGGGGTACTTTTGTAACATTTGTGATTAATTGTTTTGCATTGCTGCGACAGCGACTAGCACCTCGGAAAGCGCAATACAAAATGGGAATTGTGAAATATAGGCAATATCAGCACCAATAAAATTGGTATATAAATTATTATTATATTATATTATTAACTTAAGGCATTTAGTAAATCAGACGGAATATAATCGACCTAATTTACAAAATCTCCACCCTGTTTTACCGCATTCACTCCGGGTATACGTATACATGAACAGATGTAACTATTCATTTAAAGGATTAAAGAGTTAAGCCGAAAAGTAACTTAACCCCCGCACATGATATCCTAATAGCGATTTGACGACCTAGTAACGACTTTTGCGTGGGAAAAGCAGTCGCAATCCTTTAGTAAATCTGGCCCTGATCATTTCCTCTCATCGGGACTAAAATAAAACAGACAGGCCTGCTGTCAACACGCACCACAAACCACAGACAAAGCTGGACAGGCGTCATTGACACTCCTCTATGTAATGCAGCATACTGTAACTGGCCATCAGACGATCAACTTCTGGACCCAGAGAAGGTGGCTCTAAAGGTCAATGCTAATGCTGCAGGAACAAAGAACCATTATATAAATCCAGTCTTAAGACCCAGCGAGCAGGGAGGCAGCCGATTATACAGCATGCTTAAAGTTAATCATTGTTTTTGGTACTTGGGGTGTGGAAGTGCAGAGTGGGTTATTTCAGAATGAGAGCAAACCAGCTGTTTGAGAAACATACACAGGTGCTGAAAAGGCAAACTCAAAATCATTGAAGTTGAGGTAAAAACACCCAGTTCACCAAACAACATGACATGCCCTCCAGAGCCAGGAATTCACAGCAGATCAAATTTCAAGTCTCAATTTGCTCTGACTTGGCTGCTCTGTAGTACTGTGCCTTGTCAGGGAAATTAGAATTTAGTGAAAATATCTGTCCGAATCCAGTAGTCTTAATGCACTTTCTTCAGTTTCATCTCTTTTGTGATTGTTACATGTCATTTTTATGTCTCAGATGTTGTTTATTCTGTGTCTGTAGATTTGACATTGAACATGTTGTCTTTGTCTTTGTGTTGTAACTTAATAAACAAGCTCTTAATTTTAACTGAATTTTGAGTTGTACATTTTAGACAAAGGTTGATCTGGCTCTGGCTCACCAGATTGCTCTGCATATTAAAGAATTTGGCAATTTAATTGATAATTAGCATCAGGTGAAATAATTAAAATAAATCGAATAAATATATTTTACATGTAGGATAAGTGAGGGGTTATAATACAACTTAATAATACATGTAATACAAACTGTGTTCAGTATTCAGAGTGCTGAACCTTAAACAAGAGCATTTGACTGTTAAGCCTACTGGATTCACATTTTATATTAAATTCTCACTTGCCTGACAATAACTGACAAGTCCAAAGAATTTCAAGCTACTCTGCTTTTGGCATTATAATAGTATAAAATATTACCATTATATCGATATGAGATGTACCATAATAACCACTTTTAATAATTAATTTTATGCAGAACCTGAAACCCCTCTCACTTCCCTTACTTATTTTCCATTTCAAGATTCACACTTCTCTCAAGTTTTTTTCCCTGCAAAACCCTTAATCCCAGACTCCGTTCCATGACTCATATTTAGAATTTTCATCTTAACCCTTTTGTACTTTAACTAAAAAAACTGCTGTAAATGGTCAAGTCAAATGATTTTCCAACATAAGTAATGGGACATCACAGAAAATGTCATAGTTATGGCTGCATCATTTACTTATATAATATTATAAAAGGCCCAGCATTTAGTTAAATTCTGAAAACACTAATGACCTGCTCAATGTTCAAATTCATGAGAAAAATACACAATGCCACATTAAGTTGTACTGTAAAAGTAGATCTGATCTAGATTATCTTATTTCACCAAGTGCATTCTATATGTAGAAATATGATACAGGAGGTTTAACCCTTTATTGTTGTACTGCCACTTAAAGATATTTCTTACAATATTTATGAACAACATATTCAGCCACGGAAGACACTCTGCAGTGTCTTTGCACTGGATTTTTTTTCCAGTGAAGAACTAATACAAGTATTTTCCAGTTCTTGCACAAATTTTAAAAAAATGCTGATCGTCACCAACACATCGTAGTTTTAGTTGTTTCAGCTTCAAAATAACATTTTAATTGATTTCATTTTTGTATATTACTGCCCATGCCCAGGATCAGTTTCTTACATATACCCCTATATAGCCATTAGGGGATTTAAAAAAATAAAACCTAAATGTGACATTTACTAAAAGACACTGAATGAAGAGGGGCTGAGAGAAACAGGGAGGCCAGGGGCGGGCACCACCGAAGGCTCCTCACCCCCATTGGTAGGATGTGTCCCACTGGCATAATGAAAATCCAATGTGCTCCAGAGCTCCTCACTGTCCATCTCCAATTGAACTGACACGCCGTTTTCCCCGCTCCACACCCGATGCTCCTGCATCCCCTCCCAAACTTCAAAACCTACCCACAATGCTTTGCAACTACATCCCATCACACACAGCAGTAAAGTGCAGAAGATTTTAAGTACTTTTTATTCTCTTTTTATTGAAAGCATTTTATCTTTTTCCTTTACCTGCTGGTTCATATCCCTCACCCAAAAGGATCAAAATTAGCTGTTGAGCATTGTCAACATCAGTTCCAAAATCATTGGCATCCCCTAGAGAAACCTCAGTGAGTTCCACTCCCAACAGACACTCAGAAAAGCCACTGCAATTCTGGAAGAATCTGGTACCAGAGGTTTTCTGGTACCTCACTGCAGGACAAACAGGAGGAAAAAAACATTTGTTCC
This sequence comes from Aldrovandia affinis, assembly GCA_029706075.1. Lineage (NCBI taxonomy): Eukaryota > Metazoa > Chordata > Actinopteri > Notacanthiformes > Halosauridae > Aldrovandia > Aldrovandia affinis. The sequence goes on along the minus strand of JAINUG010000013.1, from coordinate 4,944,077 downwards.
AGAAGCAATCAGACTTTTAAATGAACACTCCCCTTTTAGCATCATTATGGACTAAAAGCAGTTGGACTTTTTCCACATTAAAATCTGTCATTTTAATCACTATATTACAGTAACCAGCGCATGAAACCAGGCTTCACCCATCCATACCCCATGCAGCCCAGCCAAGCACTCTGTGTCAGACAAAGGAACCCACACACACACATTCTCACAAAGGCAAATCGCAGAACAGGCCGGCACCCAAGAAGCCAAGCTCAGCATGAAAGAATGTAACATACTGTTCTAAACAATATACCCATGAATATTATTTATTTGCTTGAGTGAATGCCCTTATGTGTGACTTGCAAATCATGCATTTAACATATTACCCATTCATACAGCTGGATATTTACTGAGGCAGTTTGGCTTAAATACGTTGTTTAAGGGTAACACTGTTGCCCAATTCAGAAACACCCCAAATAACTCTGTGAAGACCTGCTTTATACTATGGAGACCAGGGGCCATATGTACAAAGATTCTAAGAGTAGGAGTGCTGATCTAGGATCAGTTTAGCTGATAATGGATATGGTTAGGATATGGACAGAGGGAACCTGATCCTAGATCAGAACTCCTACTCGTAGAATCTTTGTACATACGGCCCCGGGTCTTCCCCAAGGCAGTGAATGTGTTCTTGTTGAGCTCAGCTGGTGATTAAATCAGGTGATTAAATCAGGTGATTCACAGATATGTGCTGCAATTCCTTAAAATGAACTTGAAAGTCATGCCAGTCTGCTCCAGTCATCACAGGATCTCTATAGCTCCAACAGACACAGGGGAAAGCTTATGAAGCTCACTCACCAAGAGACATGGGTCTTCAGGAAGGAAAATCATTTGAATACAAGTCCAGAAAAAGCAATAAACACCCACACAGCAGTGGCCACCACTTTCACAAGAGCATCCAAGATAAGAATCGGAGACACAGATGGACGCACACAGTGTAGTCATTCTCACAATTGAGAATGGACACAGCTGCGCAGCACAGATAGAAAGGCAAAGCTCCAAAACATTTCAGTGTGTGCATTCTATACCCACAGAGTGTATGGTGCACATTATAAACCCATAGTGCATGGTGTACATTCTACACCGAGTGTATGGTGCACATTCTACACCCAGAGTGTATGGTGCACATTCTACACCCACAGTGTATGATGTACATTCTACACCCACAGAGTGCATGGTGTACATTCTACACCCACAGAGCGTATGGTGTACATTCTACACCCACAGAGTGTATGGTGCACATTCTACACCCACAGTGTGTGATGTACATTCTACACCCAGAGTGTATGGTGTACATTCTATAACCACAGAGTGTATGGTGCACATTCTATAACCAGAGTATATGGTGCACATTCTACACCCACAGAGTGCGTGGAGTACATTCTACTCCCAGGGAGTTAATGGTGTACATTCTACACCCAGAGTGTATGATGTACATTCTACACCCAGAGTGTACGGTGTGTACTTACCAGTTTATCAGCCTCACTCTATGCTCCCCCCTGACATCTGTCAAAATAACTTTTTTGCTTATTCATAGACACTGTAATGAGAATGGAATACCTGTGTTAAGAGAAGGACTGTAGGTTCACTGGGTTAAAAAAATCCCAGGATTTCATTATTCAAATATATCAATCCTAGCAGTTCAGATTTTTGTGAAAGCTAAGCTAACCTAAGTGCAAAATGCTCAAGTGCTTAGTGCTGGAATGGTAAGCATTTGGGAAGGGCTACAAAGGCTGAGTTCAGGCTTCAGGCAACAGAATTTAGCCACATAGGATCTTGAAATTGAAGTTAGTTTGGAATGGTGCATTAGTGTTTTGAACTTGCTCAGACTTTTTATACTGGGGTGAAAATTAAATATTAGCCTTAAATGAAATGCTAGATTACAGAAAGAGTGAATCACCAATGTAAAGTGCATGCTTTGTTGTGTTTGCTTAGTGCACAAAATGGATCAAACATTACCAGTATCCATACGCTCTCTCAATGATACAAGCACACGCAGAAATGTTCACAGATGTGACTCAGTTGTATGTTTGTAAAAACAAATGAGCATAAGATGGGAAAGGGGGAACGTACAGTCTTGGACGGTGGACAGGAAGTTTGACACTATTGTGAAGTAGAGGTGAGTGAGACCCTGATTGGAAACAGATCACCCCCACCCACCAACCCTCCCCTCTCAATACAGCTGTTTCACCCACCCTTGCATTACACATCTGGACCTCAGGACTAGGTCAGGCAATTCATAACACAATGGATACAAGGCTCACTGTCCCTGGTTTGAGAGGTGCTGCTTGCTTCCTCCAGTGAGGCTCAAACATGCCCACGTTGACTCCAAAGGTGAGGGTAGAGAACCGAGAATAAAACAATGCACATAATCAAATAACAGATCTATCATATATGTCTGTGTGTATGCATATCCGTCTGTCTGTCTTTATGCATCCCAGCAGTTTTTGTTCAGTGGTGCTGGGTTGCACCTGTGCTCTTTTCGGGCAGGGCCACGTGCCGCAGGTAGCTGTCCTCGGGCCTGTGGTGGGTGGGCAGTTCGCTCTTGAAGAGGGCGGGCGGCGGTGGAAGATGTGAGACAGGGGGCAGAGGCAGGTGGTGGTGGTGGCCAGGGTGGAGGGCACGATGGTGGTCGGGCACGTGCGAGTGCAGGTGTGGGTGAGAGAAGGGGTGAATGGCTGACGGGGGTGGCAGGGTCCCGCTGATGGGGCTCAGGCCCAGGGGTGTGGGAGCGCTGGCAGCCGAGGGGGAGGGGACGGACGGGACAGCGGTTGGGGCGGAGCAGGAGAGGCGCGGGGCGGACGGAAGAGGGAGGGGCAGCGAGTGGATTGTTTGGGCTGTGGTGACGGGACCGGTGACCAGGAAACACTTCTCCCTGTGGGCCTTGAGCATGTTGGAGAAGCGGAAGCGCTGGCCGCAGACGTCGCACGGGTAGGGCTTCTCGCCCGTGTGGGTGCGGCGGTGCCTCTTCATGTTGGGACGGCTGGTGAAGCTCTTTCCACAGATCTCACAGATGAATGGCTTCTCTCCTGCAGGGGAGAGACAGACAAGAGAGAGAGTCACTGACAGAGCTTCGGCTTCATCCACAGGAATCCCATTCGCACCCTCAGTGATTAGATGGTCCGCAAATGTACCAGGGGTGTTAATGACATTGTGTGTAAATTTAATAGAATACACTCTTATACTAATCCATAGCTCTGCTCTGAATGGTCCTGTATTTCATCCATTCAGCATAACTCTTGCCCACACAATCACATGACCAATTAGATTTAATCTGTGATAAGAAAATTAAATCTCCAAAGTGACATCTGGTGTTCCTAATGCCCTATCGAGCTGCTTATAATTCATGCCATCTGCTTCCCTTACGACTGAATGACTGTGGAAAAATAACATGGAATTCTTTGAACAATTTAGAATTGAGTCAGAAAACAGCCAGAGTGTGTTGGACTGAATGGACAAGACGTTTTTAATATGTGCTTGTTAGGGGGTGCAATTTATAGTCTGAGGAGATATTTGAAGATTCCAACACAGCATTCACATGACGTCCCAGAATCTGAGTTTGACATCCTTGACCTGAACCATTCATCAACGACGGCAATAGAACACAGAACAGCAGAAATGGAGTGAGATCTCTGGATTGCGGCAACACTGCATCTGTGCCCTTTGAACACGATAAATAACTATTAAATGTGGTATTAAAACCATCATATAGAGGCAGTGACCAAGAAGGTGGAGAAACACATATGATTCGAGCATGGTATCCTGTTCTTGATGGACCGTTCATGACGAAACTGCCTGCTCACACCCTAGATTGAAATTTGCAGTCACTTTATTTAGAGTTGCCTTCCTGTATAGCCGTGCAACTTGAACTGATGCATGAACAAACATCAATAACCCAGGAGTATGCACATCCAACCACAGCTGCCTGAAGTTGAGGATGTCTTTCCATCCATGTTATGCATGAGTTCCATACCGACGTCACCTTAGCCACTGTTCCTCATGAAACATCAGCAAGTTGAGCCACCTTCATCTCCGAAACTCCTGCCAAGTGTGCCCCAACAATCACTCCTCTTTTGAAGTCACTGAGGTCATATCTTCTAGCCATGCTAGCCATAATTATTCGCAATTGTATACATATACTTCTGAAATATAATCCTATGTGGGAAATGTGTGAAAACATGTCGGGAGTGTCACCCAGGACAAGACTACAGCTTTGGTGAATACATTGCCTGGACAAACTAACAGCTCTTCCTAGTTCACAGGGCGGTAGTGGGCTTATCTGCTGATCCCAGGCCTAGATGAGAAACTGCTGACTTCACAAGCGCCTCCTCCTAGTCTACAACACCCAGGTTTGTGCTCCGTCAGAATACATACAGGGCCACTCAGTAACAACGCTAACTCCCGCTTCAAATAGACGCACGCACAACAAACACACACGGAGGCGCAGGCGCGCGTGTTTCAAAGGCATTCCAAAGTTACCCCTCAAGCCCTCTGGGAGGACTCATTTTAATCATGTGCCATGATGTCACCAAGCAATCATTCCAGGGCCTGAGGGATTAAGGGGTGGCAAAAACCTTGGGTGATGCTACTCTCACCTTTACTAAAGAATGGCACAACTACAGTACCTGTGTCTCACAATACATCTGGGCATTGCAGTTTTTGACATGGTAATCTAGGCACATATTATACCATAAATGCAGATTATTGTAATGATCTGGTAGTCCAATAAAGAACCAATGCATGCACGGTGGGCATTAAAATCAGGTGCTGTCGTATTTCATTATCCTCAATGCCTCCGATCCTCAATATGACAGAACAGCAATGAATTAAAACCAGTTAAGTGAAAGTTAAACATTAATTCACACAGCTGACATTCTTTTTATTTGTAATTATATATATATATATATATATATATATATATATTAGGGGTGTAACGGTACACAAAAATCACGGTCTGGTATGTACCTCTGCTTTGAAGTCACGATTCTTTTTCGGTACAGCAGGGGGAAAAAATAAACGCAAAACATAAAATTGTTTTTAATTTATTATAAACTTTGTAAACAGTGGATAATTGGCCATAATTCGCTGAACAAAGTAAGGCACATACCTTTCTTTCTTGAATAAAAAAAATTAATGTCTGTCAATACTGCTGCAACCGCACACACAAAAAATTCTACATGTGTGTTAGTGGTTAAAGCAAGATTGCATTTGTTCGGTTCACAGCACGTACTGAACCAAAAAATCCTGTACCGAACGGTTCGGTACGAATACGTGTACCGTTACACCCATAAGATATATATATAAATATATATATATATACACACAATGCCTTTAAAGTGTACACCCAGTTTTAAAAATGTCACCTTTTGTTGCCTTACAGCCTGAAATTAAAGCATATTAAATCAGACTTTTTCCACCTTTATTTCAAATTCTGAACATTAATTAAGAATAAAGAAAACTAGACCAACTTGGATTGATAAGTCTACACTCCGCTGAGTTAGTACTTGGTAGAAGCACCCTTTGGTTGAATTAGGCCATAGGTCTGTTTGGATATGTCTCTACCAGCTTTGCACACCTAGATTGGGCAACGTTTGCCCATTCTTCCTTACAGAACTGTTCATGCTGTCATTTTCCATGGGGACTGTCGATGGACTGCACTCCAAGTCATTCCACAGGTTTTCAATAGGATTTAGGTCAGCGCTCTGACTAGGCCACTCAAGGACATTCACCTTTTTGCTTTTAGTCACTCCACTGTTGCTTTAGGTCATTGTCATGCTGAAAGTTGAACCTCCTTCCTAATTTCAACTTTCTTCAACTACAGAGGGCAGCAGGTTTTCCTCAATAATTTTCCTGTATTTTGCTCCATCCATTTTCCCTTCTATCCTGACAAGTGCCCCAGTCCCTGCTGATGAGAGACACCCCCATAACAGAATGCTGTCACCACCACACTTTACAGTAGGGATGGTGTCCTTCTTGCCACCCTACCATACAGACAAGAATTGAGGAGAGCTTTCTGTATTGTTGACACATGCACTTTGCCCATTCTTTGCCATAAAGTCCTGTAGCTCCTTCATAGTTGCCATTGGCCTCTTGGTGGCCTATCTGATCAGTCTTCTTCTTGCTGGGTCATCCAGCTTGGACGGACGGCCTGATTTAGGTAAGGTCCTGGTACCATGCATCTTCCTCTTCTTAATTATGGTCTTGACCATGCTCCAAGGGATATTTAAGGCCTTTAATCTTTCTATACCCATTCTCTGATATGTGCCTTTCAACAACATTATCCCAGAGTTATTTTGAAAGCTCCTTGTTGCTCATGGTGGATTCCTTACTCTGAAATGCACTAGCCAGCAGTGTAATCATCTAGGAACAGCTGATTTTATTCTGAAGTAATCAAAATCACTACAATTGAACACAGGTGGAGGCCAATTAGCCTGGTGTGTGATCTGGAAAGTGATTGCTTACCCCTGAAGTAGTTTACAATTGGTATGATAAGCAGGGTGTACACTTATCAGTCATTCCAGTTTTTTATTTTTAATTAATGCTCAGAATTCTTTTTAATTTGGACGTTGTAGGGTAAAATGTGTAAATAAAGGTGGTAAAGGTCTGATAATGTCATTTTATGCTGTATGGCAACAAAAGGTGACATTTTTGAGACAGGGTATAGACTTTAAAGGGGCACTGTGTGTGTGTGTACTGCGTCACTAAGCCTCATGAAAGGGGTTTCTATGGTAGGAGATTATCCCAGAAAGACCCCACTGCTGAAAGAGAGACACAAGAAAGTCCAGCTGTAGTTTGCCAAAACACCCCCGAACAAGCCAAAATCCTTTTGGGAGAATGTCCTTTGAACAGATGAGCTTTTTGGTAAATCACATCAACTCTTATGTTTACCGAAAACAAAATGAAGCCTTCAAAGAAAAGAACACTGTCCCAACAGTCAAACATGGAGGATGTTCACTGATGTTTTGGGGTTGCTTTGCTGCCTCTGTCCAAAGCGAATCTGTGCATGGCATCATGGAATCAGGACTTTACCATGCCATTTTGGAGCGCAATGTTCAACCCAGTGTTAGAAAGCTATGTCTCCATCCAAAAATCATTATTAATTCTACACAAGGGGACGCAATGTAATTATTGAGCAGAATGTTTGCATTACACAGAAGAAGACGCAGTCAAGTCAACACGAAGCATGCCAAACGTAGCCCCGTGTGGGAACAAGAGAAAATAAGAAAATGTGAATTGCCAACATTGTGATGTCGTTTTGAAATAGAAACCACAACGAGTCCGTTAATGTACCACCTGAAAAGACAGCATCCAACCATCTTGGCAGGGGCGGGTGGATCCCAAGTTCAACCAACCATCACCTCGGCATTAGCTAGGAGAATGTGTGATGAACAACAGGCAGATGCCATTACTCAGAGGCTGTGTAAAATGGTTGAAAAAGACATGATCCCAATCAGTTGTTGACGGTGAGGGTTTTCGGGAGCTCATCAACTTTGCCGAGCCAGGGTATCACATCCCATCTAGAGGCACCATTACCAGCCGTATAGGCTGGCCAAGTTAGCACGCCGGCACATCTGTCCCATCGGAGCAGGTGTTTTCCGCAGCTGGTCTTACTGCAAGCAGGCTGCGCACAAAACTCACCTGTGACCACATAGACATGCTTATATTCTTAAATAAAAATCAGTGAATGTATGGATTTGCTGATTATAAGGAAGGGGCCGTTTCATTTCAAGACTGAATATATTGCTATAATTTGCTATACCTCTGCTATATGGCTTCTTCATTTAGTTAACGTTGTTCAAATGCAAGATGGTGAGTGCAAAACTTATATTATTTCATTCTCCAATGTTATTTTCCTAATTAAGGGTCATCTTTTTAATCTGTTGTCTTGTAGCAGGTTAATTTTAGTTAATTGAATCGCGCAGGAAGAGACAGAGCGCAATTGCCTGAACCATATTATCCTACCAAAACGACCTTCATAATTTTTATGTCATAAGCTATATTTAGTTCAAGACTAATCGATTATTATTCATTAAGGGCTAGCGGGAATCAATCAAGGGAATTCCTTAAAATTTGCATCCATAATTTACCAGCTAAATAATATAGTAGCATGTCCTCCTTACATTAATTGTTGGAAGAATAGTTCAACATTTCTCCATTCAGTTCTTCTCACATTCTCATCCTCAGCGAGGAGGGGGATTGGGGGGAGGAATTCGCTTTATTACCCTGCAAAACCAGGATGGTGCCTCTCCAGGGGGATAGGCTTCATGTTCCCAGTGTGCCAATAATCACTGATAGATCAGACTGATATACGGTCCCGGCACGCACAACAGTGTGCAGTTGTTGACAGAGTTGCTGTTGGGGTTGGTTGTGTAACAGCTCTGAGCTCTAAAACTCATCTTCTGTTCCTGATGAGCACAGAGTCATAGGCCCTGGACAAAGCTGTCATCATAAGAGACTTTGTCTGGAAGGCTGGGACTTGCCTTTGCAACAGGGCGAAACTCTCCTCACTGCTTGCAATGAAAGATTCAGAGTAGACCAAACCACCAGGATTTATCGAAAAAGTCACCCCAGCAGCAGACCAGCTGGACCTTCAGCAATCAACCAGACAGATTCAGCATAACAACATCAAACTGTAAAATACACTGTATATTATAATTATTGTGTTTGAGCAAAATACACACATCTTTTCTAATAATTGTAATGCCTTTTGTAATGTATCAGTAAAAAAAGGTTTTGTGTCACAAATTGCATTGTCTTTTTATTCTAATAAGTGGGCTCTACAAACTGAAATTTAAAGGTACTGGTAGTTTCCTCCTAAATGATAATAAATTGTTAAATCTTATTTCATTATTTATTATTTCATGATTTGAGCGACCTCGCTCTGACAACTTGAGTGCTTAAGGGGCACCTTTGGAACGCAGCCGAAGAGGAACGTGACACACCGAGTACGGGGATAAAAGCAGAGACGACATAATGAAATGATCCCGTGAGGAATTCCTCCCACCCTGGGCAGGGCGAATTGACGTGGCGCTTGTGCGAGTGTTGTGTGTGTGAGCGTGCTTGTGTGTGTGAGTGTGCTGCGTGTGTGAGCGTGCTGTGTGTGTGAGTGTGCTGTGAGTGTGCTGCGTGTGTGAGTGTGCTGCGTGTGTGAGTGTGCTGCGTGTGTGAGTGTGCTGAGTGTGCTGCGTGTGTGAGTGTGCTGCGTGTGTGAGTGTGCTGCGTGTGTGAGTGAGCGTGTTGTGTGTGTGGAGTGTGCTGCGTGTGCTGCGTGTGTGTGAGTGTGTTGTGTGTGTGAGTGTGCTGCGTGTGTGAGTGAGCGTGCTTGTGTGTGTGTGTGCTGCGTGTGCTGCGTGTGTGAGTGTGTTGTGTGTGTGAGTGTGCTGCGTGTGCTGCGTGTGTGTGTGTGTGTTGTGTGTGTGAGTGTGCTGCGTGTGTGTGTGTGTGTGCTGTGTGTGAGTGTGTTGTGTGTGTGAGTGTGTGCGTGCTGCGTGTGAGCGTGCTGCGTGTGTGAGTGTGTTGTGTGTGTGAGAGTGTGAGCGTGCTGCGTGTGTGAGTTGTGTATGCTGCATGTTCACTGCGTCCTGCGTATGTCAGTGTGTGTGGGTGTGTGTGTGAGTGCTGCGTGTGTGAGAGTGTGAGCGTGCTGCGTATGTGAGTTGTGTATGCTGCATGTTCACTGCGTCCTGCGTATGTCAGTGTGTGTGGGTGTGTGTGTGAGTGCTGCGTGTGTGTGTGTGTGAGAGTGTGTGCTGCGTGTGTGAGTGTGCTGCGTGTGTGCTGCGTGTGAGTGTGTGTGTGTGTGTGTGTGTGTGTGAGCGTGCTTGTGTGTGTGAGTGTGCTGCGTGTGTGAGTGTGCTGCGTGTGTGAGTGTGCGTGTGTGAGTGTGTTGTGTGTGTGTGCTGCGTGTGTTGTGTGTGTGTGCTGCGTGTGTGTGAGTGTGTGTGTGTGTGAGTGTGCTGCGTGTGTGTGAGTGTGCTGCGTGTGTGAGTGTGCTGCGTATGTGAGTTGTGTATGCTGCATGTTCACTGCGTCCTGCGTATGTCAGTGTGTGTGGGTGTGTGTGTGTGCTGTGTGCGTGTTGCGTGTGTTTTGTGTGTGAGCGTACTGTGTGTGTGTGTGTGAGCTTGCTGTGTGTGTGTGTGTACTGCGTGTGTGAGTGTGTTTTGTGTGTGTGTAAGCGTGCTGTGTGTGTGTGACTGCTGTGTGTATGCTGCATGTGTGAGCGTGTTTTGTGTGTGAGTGTGCATGTGTGTGTGAGTGTGTGTGTGTGTGTGCGTGTGTGTGTGAGTGTGCTGCGTGTGTGAGTGTGAGTGCTGTGTGTGAGTGTGTTGTGTGTGTGTGTGTGAGTGCTGCGTGTGTGAGTGAGCGTGCTTGTGTGTGTGAGTGTGCTGCGTGTGTGAGCGTGTGTGTGTGTGTGTGTGTGTGTGTGTGTGTGTGTGTGTGTGTGCTGCGTGTGAGCATGTTGTGTGTGCAGCTGCAGGAATGGTCTCTCGTCACTAAGCCTCAGCGGTCTGAAGGTCAGGAGAAGGCGAGGCAGAAATAACAAGCACTCAAACAAAGATTTAAATGCAGACAATGCAGCCACACTTAAAAAGCCAAATACCAAGGACACACCCACATCAAAAAAAGTACTGCTTCTATTGGCTATGGGGTTAGGGGCAAGCAGAGCTGTGTAGAACAAGTGCATAGTCTTCAGTCACTTCTTGCAAAGCAGAGGATGCAGTGGTAGATTTTAGATATTGCTGCACCCTCTCACCATAATACGGACCAATGCAAGACTAGTTAGTATAACTTTTAGAACATATTTTCATACACAGATACATGTTGTGTGTCTCAAGCACACTATGTTACTTGATAGATTTATTTTCTTTGTGAACAATTTATTTATTTATTTGCAATTTCTTATTTCTTAAAGATGGAAATAAAGAGTTAATACATACAATTACATAAGTATGAAGAGGTAGGGGAGATTCCATTCATGTTCAGAAATAGAGAAGACAGAAGTGGTACGTAGGCGCTCTAAGGTTTTAGTCCACTTCCTACGTATAACATTGCCTAATATCCATCTTCCTATATCTCATATTAAAGTAGCATTGTTTAAAGGTTCAAATATTTAAAGTAGCATAGTTTAAAGGTTTAAATTTAAAATGGTGTAGCGTGTGGGGAGTGAAAAAAAGTTAAATGACACAGCGCACTGACACAAGTCCCTCTGTGGGCGTGAGTGCGCCTCACCTGTGTGGGTCTTCATGTGCTCGTCGAAGTACTGCTTCATGTTGAAGTCCTTGCCGCACCACTGGCACATGAACTGCTTGTGTCCGATGTGGACGCTCATGTGGGAGCGCAGCTGGTACTTGTACTGGAACCGCTCGTCACAGTTCTGCGCGCACAGGACGAGGGGAAAGATCTCATTAATGTACGTTGCTGACAAAGCAGCTTGTGCCTCTGTTTCACATTACCATTAAGCAAAGTATGCAATCAGGGCTTTATTGCGGAGTTCAGAGTATTGTTTGTTTTTACGAAATCCATGTTTCAAAACCTTGTTGTTTGTTATGAAAGCCAGCGGTTATCAGGGACAGGGGTCATGACCCCACAAACGGTCTGTCAGACTGCAGTTGACATGTTTATTTAGCTTCCCCCCCCCCCCCCCCGCCTTATTTCTACATCATTGTTTTTAAAAGTCTAACTTCTATGTTTGCAAACATGCATTTATGGAGCTGCAACTACAGAAAAACGGTCAGTCATTGTGAAACATGAAAGTATGGTGATTTTTAATTTAAACTTTCACATTTAAAATCTGATTTATCAACATTTTTCTCTCAATTAGATGAACAATTGCGCTCTATTGATTCAACTCCCCCCCACCCATGAGCCCGCCGCCTACTACGGAACCAGAACTACCTTGGGACCAGCAGTGACGATGACGACATACACTTAAAATACCATACAGAGCCATACAGTTCACTTCTTCAATACAGGGAGGGATGCAGGCAAGCAGCCTTTTTAGCCCACTAAAGATCAGCTATTCCAGAGCAAGGAAAGAGGCTCTGCTTCCTCAATCAGATGACTGATAGGGTCAGAGAGGAAATTAAGAGCTGAGGTGGACTTAAAAACCCAAACCCTCTGGCTGCGCAGAACCTGAACTGAGGAATATTGAGATGTGCTCTAACACAAGCCACTACATTAGCAAAACTGACGTGCATTCTTATGTGCTGTTATTATCAATTATTACTATTATTATACAGCCAACCGCAGTTAAGTCATCTGGAACATTCAATTTACGCCACTGCACATTAGTTGACCCTCTGTGGTAGTTGTCATTGAGAGAGTAATGTAGCCAGTGGGCATGTGTGTTTTGTTTTGTGCTGTGTGTGTGTGTGTGTGTGTATTTGCATGTGTGTATGTGCGTGTGTGTGAGCGTGCATGCATGTGTGCCTAAATGTGTGTGCGTGCGTGCGTGGATGCGTGTGTGCATGTCTAAATGTGTGTGTGTGTGCGTGCGTATGCATGCGTGTCTAAATGTGTGAGCGGGCGTGTGTGTCTAAATGTGCGTGTGTGCGGGTGGGGCCTCACCTCGCAGCGGAAGGGCTTCTCTCCCGAGTGCTGAAGGGAGTGCACCTTCAGAGACATGCTGCGCTTGAAGGACTTCCCGCACGTTTCGCAGGTGAACGGCATGTCCTTGGTGTGAGCTGCAGGGGCACAGATGTGACAGTGAGTCCAGGACAGAAACAGGGAAGGTCAAAGGGCCTGATAACAGCGCAATACCAGGATCATCGGTGAGCAAATCCAGGAGAGGGAGAATGGGACCGATGCGGGAGACCAGACCGAGACCGCTCAACATTCACGCTTCACAACTCCTCTTATATAGACGCACTTTATTGGTTTCTATTTACAATTTTTGTAATTACAAGTGCTCATTTGTGAAGCAAATGTGAAAACCATTGTATGAAAAGTGATATGTACATAAATAAAGAAATAATTAAAATAAAGTCATTATCTGAGTGAGACAAAACACAGGCATATGAAAGGCTAAGGCTTTCCTGCGACTTGGCAGGTGAGACAGAGGAGAGAGCAGAGAGCAGGCGGAGGACGCAAGATGCTCACGTACCGACCATGTGTTTGCGGACGTGCGCCATGGTGTAGAACTTCTTCTCGCAGGTCTCGCAGGCGAACCTCTTCTCTGCATAGCCGTGGACGATCTTGATATGCTCATGCAGAGACCATAGCTTCTTGAAGGACTTGCTACAAGGCAAACACTGTGCCACACACACACACAAACATAAGCATATCTACGAACATTCTCCACCTAGGTACAAGCTTTGGTTCTTTCTATACCTATTTTCATAAGTCACAACAGTTGGAGGGCGATGCTGCCCAGAATTAGTCTTTTTGAGTCTGTCTGCTCCCTTTGTAGTGACAAGATCCATTGCATCAGTGATGTACATTCCCTATTCCATTTGATAACATTTTATGAAATAAATAATGTAAAACAATTCAAGTAAAGTGAACTAATGCATTAAGTTACAGTAGTATATTTGATCCATTCATTAAAAGGATTGACTGAACATTTAAAACTAGAATACAACATCTGACAGTGTCCTGTCCACATTGTACCCATTTGACCTTTTGCAAAAGACTTGAGCATACAAGTGAAATCAGCAGTGGAATTGACACCAACAACAAAAAAAGGTTTATGGTGGGCAGGAAATAAACAGTCCAAGCTACTATTTTCTGAGATAAAATGCCAGTAACTAAGGGGCTAGACCAGGGGTAACCTGTAACACTCAAAGAGCCATTTGCTGACAGAAAGAAAACTGCCGCCCCATTTTCATCTAAATAATTCTTGATTTTGTTCTTATTATTTATTTTCCCAAGATGCTCTGAGCACCCATGCTACTGTCCAAAGTGAGCTGACAGATAGAACTGCTCATCTAGATTGTTCTGTGATGCTCTGGCACCCTCTACTGTCCAAAGGAAGATTCTACATGCTCCATAATTGCCACCTCCCCTCTCACACAACTCTGGAAGGTCACTACATTAAAGTCAATGCGTAGCACCAATGGTGGGCCCTGAACAATGTGTGCTACTACACTAGAGGGACATGGTGAAGGAGCTGACTGCAAACGCTCCAAGCAGACAGAGCTGTAGGCCACCTAAGAGGTGCAGCAGCCCTAAAGTAGCTGGGATCACCAATGTTTCAGATAACTATTTGGACTGTGCTTAACACACACACACAGACACACATTTGATCACCATCGATCAAATTGCTCATCCAGGCACGTGTAGACAGGCCTGATGATGAAATGCAATAAGCAGTTAAAATCCAAAGCAATTCTATAAACAAAGGGATCCAAGGATTGGCTGTTTGCTCATTGCATTGTGAAAGTTAATTCATGGTGCAGGGCAGTGTTTGGACAGTAGAGGGAGAGTGAGAAGCAGGGTGCAGATCCTGCACTACACGGAGAGGCACTAACGGGGCAGGCCAGAGCGTACCTGAATGTTCTGCTCGCAGTCCGTCTGCTGGTGCAGCGCCAGCTCGCTCTCCAGCACAAATTTCTTGCCGCACTTGTCGCAGATCTGCATGCGGCGGTGCGTGACATTCATGTGCTTCTCCAGATACCAGCGGGTGTTGAAGACGCGAGGGCACTTGTCACATGCCAGCGACTCCCGCTCCTCTCCGCCGCCGTTGCCCTTGCCAGTCGTTGCCGACGCGGCGGGGATAGACCCGGACACCGCCACCTTAGGCTGTCGGGACGGCCGGTGCTTCCTTTTAGGCGGTACGGCACATCTCCTGCGCCCCCTGGTGGTTATGCACGAGGCCACTGCGCTGGCAGCTGCCACTGCAGCCCTGCGGGTCTTCCGGGTGGACTGGCTGGAGGGTGTTGCTCTGGCTCCACCCCGCCGGGACCGCTTGGCTGGCTGCCTCCAGCCCTTGCTCACCTCTCTTTTGAATCCCTCCTCCTGTTCTTCCTTAGCGGTTTCCTGCTCCTCTTCCTGGCAGCCAGACTTCACCCTGGTAGAGAGGTCGTTGGCAACGGGTGGATTGTCCCCCTTGGACACGTTAAGTGTTCGGTTGTTCAAATTCACCTCTACAATTATTTGCTCCTGCTTAAAAGTCTGTTCCCCTTCTCCATCATTGCTCTGCCCCTTCTCCTCACCGTCAGCTGGCTTGGCAGCCACGAGGGGTCCTTGTGTGCCCTCCTGCCCAGTGCTCCCTCCCTGCTGCTGGGAGCTCATCTGGTGTGGCTGCCCAGGGACCTGCTCCCCTAGGAGGTCCTGAGCACCCAACTTATTGTCCACCGACACAGAGTATGGCTTTCTCCCACCATTCCGACTGTACATGGTGCTGGAGAAGTCCAGATCCTGGACTAAAGGGTGGTAGTAGGGCTGGGACTCCTGTGTCCTGTGACCATCGTCCTGGGCCATCCCAGTAGTACCTGGGTGCTGAAACCTTCGCTTTAAGGTTCTAGCAAGATTTAAAGAGGGGGAAGGGATCCAAGGCTGTAGTGAAGTGGGAGCAGAGAATGGGTGAAGGTACTGATTTCTGGCTCTTTACTCCTCCTGCCTTGTAATGTAAAGGAGGGGCGGGGGTCACACCCAATTCCCCCACCCCTCCACCCCCCACCAACAAGAAAGGAGCAGAGAACCACAGCAACAACAATAAAAAACACCTCTCAAAACAAAAAGGAGTAAAAATTGATTCCAAAGACAGAAGGAATATGGAGATTAAAAAAATGACTTATTTCCAAAAGTAAATGTATAAAGCACAGAGGAGGCTGCTCTAAATGGCCATCACATGATCCAATCAGCAGCGTCGGTGGAGATGCAGTCCTGCAGTGGGCAGCAGTCAGCAGCAAGAGCTGCACACAGAAAGCATTCAGGAACATACAACCCTGCTTTCATAAGGTGGACAAATCCGTGTTATTTGCTGCCAGGGATGTGAGAAACCAACGTGTCTTGTTTTATCATCGTTGATTGCCATCGTTGACCTGTGACCTGTAGGAGAGATTGAGAATGTAAGTTATCACAAGGAGAGCCTCACCAGGTGGCCACCACACCCTTCTCTGTGACCACATCTCATCTTCACTTCTCATCTAACCACAGTTGAACTGATATGGGGTGATCTGTGACAGGAAGCTCTAAGATTTCTGAGAGGATTCGGCACAATGAACAATTGCATAAGAATCTATCGGACTAGGATGTTTGGAAGAGGTTTATTAAACATACACAACAGCATAAGTATGCAAGTAAGACAATTTATACTATTTACTTTCCTCTGTATACATCCGCCCCTGTGTCTGTACTTGAACAGCCAGAAAGAAGCCCCTTCCATTGTTCCCATTCCACTCCATCCACTCCAATAACGTGTTCACACTAGGGCTGCAAAGGGGTGGAACATTTCCAGTAAATTTCCATGGGAACTTCGGCTTGGGAATTTTACCCATTTACATTTTTTTACAGGTTTTTAAAAATGTTACAAAGGTTTTTTACACATCATCTGTAAATTGCTAACAGGAGTGAGCCTTACTAAATTAAACTATTTTGTATTTGCTAGATCTTTATTTCTTCTGGCTTTGTTTGTTTTTACAATCACAAAGTTCTGTGTGACAAAGACAATGTCTTCCTGACAAGGTGGATGAGCGGATAAGTGATTTGCTCCCCCGACTGGTGATGCAGCATCGCGCATGCACATCTCATGCTTCCATCACATGATCGTCAAGAAAACATTTAGTCAGAGCATCCTACCTGCTACAATCGTCAGTTCAACAGACACTGCATCATAATTTAGGTAAATTGTTAATGCTATAATTGAGTGATCATGATATAGTCAAAATTATAATGAATAGGTAGCTGATAATTCAATTTAGTAGCGATACTTGCTGCTAATATGGCAGCTAAATTTTGCAAGCATTGCACTGTTCAGAGACTAGCTTGCCATTAATGGGATGTTACAACTTGCAAGTTCAAAATAATCATTTTGATAGTTTGAAAAACACTGTTTTCATTTATATATAACAGTTAGTTATATATAGAAGTGTCCTGTGATTATAAATTCCCATTCAATTCCCATATTCCCAATAACCCTAGCCTACACTGCTCTATGGTGAAACCTCTGATGAATCTCTTGGTGGTCTATGACAACATGCACAAGAGGCAGTGGGGTCAGTCTTTACTCATTAAAAAGCGATGTGATTAAGGTATGACTGTCCAATTAGAGTCGTTGTGCCCTGTGTGAGTTTGCTGCCAGCTGTGGAAGAATTTCTTCAAATTGAATGCTTTGAAACATTAAATATTTGAGTTGCTGTTGTGTTTGATGACACTCACATTTTAAGCATTTAAACTAAACATTAACATTAAATTCACAGTCTCAAATGCAGTCTCTCGCTCCAAGCCTTTATTTCAGAACCTCTACTATACCATCTTTGTAATTCAGCACCAACACTCTTGTCTGCCACCACTAGTCAGTACAAAGTTCTAACAATTCAAAAACAAAGACCACCAGTCATGTACAGGTTGGTTTTTCTACGGTCTATATCGTGGTGTTAGTCTACATACTGTCAAAGCTCTCTGTTATTTTCCTTGAGCACAAAAACGTAATTAAATCAAATTTTAAAAAAAATGTCTTATATGGTGTGTTATTTGTCCTTTGATCACCTTTTCCTGAAGTGCAGATAAGAAAATATAATTAGCCATTTCTGAGCAAGACCTTGAAACAGACAACCTGATACTTGTGTGGCAAGTTTGAATAGTTTAAAATAAAAATATTTCATGAAAAATAAATCATGAAATATCCCCAGTCTCTACAAATTTGGAATTAATTTTACAATAAAAATCGAACGAGGTATAACTAATATAAATTGGCAGCAGTATTAATGTTTAGTACGTTCATCCCTCCAAACTGCATTTTCAGAGGGAAAGCATTTCACAAAGAACTGTAATTGGGAAAACAATTATTTCCATTGTTCTGGTGTACAACCGTAGGAAGCAGCAAAAAAACCAATGGCTTGAGGCTTATATCAGCTCTTATAAGAACATAAGAATATAGAATGACAAGAACTGGTCGCTCAGCTCATCTAGGCTCGTCATGTCCTAATCTAAAGAGTATCTATGAGCATTACATTGCATTATGAGCACACATTTTGGATGAAGGGGTGGTGGTCAAATTGGTGGGCCAGGACTGTTTTTTCCAGAGAAGGACTGGAAGTAAAACATCAGAATTTCAAGTTTCCACTTGAGCATTTGTACAACCAACTACAAGCTTCGAATGTCAAACTGTTGGCCAATAGGTTGAAATGATGGACCCATTATTGTCATTAAGCTATTTGACATGCTATTTTAGGTAGCTAGAACATCTGCTGTAATCAACCCAGAACTCTTGCTTTCCCAAGCATTGAGCTGAACTTACACCAACAGCATTTTTTCTTTTCCATTTGACACAAATGTGTATGATACGAAATCAAAGGCTTCAAATCACATTTGCAATAGAATTAACTTGCCAACATAGGGTCAGGTAGAATAACTGCTGTATAAGAATAAAGTTTGAATACATTTATTTACAAGATTATGATAACATTTTCCAATATTTATCTAGTGTCAAGCCACTACATGTACAATTCAAGAACTCTTCAAAATGCTTTCAAGGTCCCATCCTCTCAAATTCAAGGACCCATAAAAACTGAACAGTGGGCTATATCACAACTGTTTTACTTGATTAGATGTATTATTGCCTATAAAGGAAATTCTTGTGCGTCAGATGTACAGACATACAGCATTCAGACAAACAGCACTGACACTACAGACACTCCTTAACTACTGACAACACACGATGGATAAGTGTGAACGATCAGTTTTTCATGGGCTTTTCATTGTGCTCACTCCATATGTGCCTGCTGCAGAAATTTGAGGTAACCAAAGCAAAATGAAAGCATAGTTGCTTTAGTTATTTTACAAAAAATACAGAGGTTCTACCAGTGTCTATTCCTCTTATACATATATAGCACATTTAAGGAAGGGTACTAAGCCTGTACATTTTTTTAAAAAAAGGCATTTTTTACTTGGATATTGAGATGGTGTGCTGAAATGAGGTCAGCTGATACAGAAGTAGAAATGTAAGGACTGAGTCCTTGGCCACTGTGGTTATTTCTGTAGGAAACCCTGGAAAGGCCCCAACTCTGTGCTGTATAGGTATGATGAAGGCCTTGCCAACTCATAACTTGGTAAATGGTACCCCTGGCATCCCAATATTTCATTTGAGGCAGGACTTTGTTTAAACTCTTCTGTAAACAGCTCACCATTTCTTTCTAACTAGCAGTCATATGTAATTTATTTGGATGTTTACAAGTGTGAAGGCAATGAGGTCATTGGGACAACCTGTGTATAATTGCTACTAGTTTTAAATGCATATATATTAGTAAGGATGCAACCCTGAGTCTGGTCTCTGTAAGTTGTGAACACTTGTTTCTTGAGTTTTTACAGCATACCAAATTGAAATGGCGGTGCATTGTTATTATTCGCATTTCAAATTAAGTTAATTTCATGCTCATCGAACCAATGTAAACCATACCTGAGACTGTTTTCCACCACCATCAACAAAACACCAAATAATGGAATTTCTTGTGCAAGAATGGTGTTGCACCCCTCCAATAGAGATCCAGACATGTGTAGAATCTATGCCAAGGCACATTGAAGCAGTGTTGACGGCTCATGGTTGAGGACAGCACCACCTAAGTACCTGTATTTCATATGGATTTTTACATTTAAATATTGTCATTATTTTTCAAATTGATCATTTCAAACATCATTGCATAATCTATCCGAAGGAAGTTAATAGAGCTCTATAAACCTCCTTGGCTAGCCAAACTTTAAAATGTTGACTGCAAGGATGCAATTTATAGATCTGCTTGATATTATAGCTCTCTAGCAAACTATGTGATATACCACTAAAACAATTGGATTTCTTTCTATAATATTCTGCCCATATTTAAGTGGTAATAAATTAACTTTTTATACCAAAATAAAAGTAGCTTGCAATTATTACACTATGCTTTGTTTTTGAGTTAATATTTATGTTAGGAAAATATAGGTGAAATATCTACTTTCCTTCAATTCTTGGAATGCTACTAAATAATTATTGAATTACACTGGGATCTAAAGAGTTAACTAATATTGAGGTTCATGACTAAATTTGCTAAATGCCAGGAATTTTCAAATCAGGACATTTTTTAAACTCGACTCGAAAGGGAATTTATAATCATAGGACGTGTATTTCCATACAAATGAAAAAAAGCTTTTCACACTATATCAAAATCCTTATTTTGAACTTTACTGAACTTGCAAGCTGTAACAACCAATTATTTTAACAAAATCAAAATCACCTGAATCACCACTCCAAAAGAATCCCAATAGCTCCTTCACCTTGGAAATCCCCATAAAAAGACTATAAAGACCATACATAACGTATGCTTCCATGTTTAAACAGAGCTGTAATGCAGGTCTGAGATCCTTATAAATCTCATCCCCCCCTGGAGTGGGCGAAGGAGCGAGCCGTCATCTCGGTTGTGCAGAAAAGGGACATCTTTTACATGTGGGGGTGGGGGGGACCAGATAAAAATAGAGCTGAGAGGGAGAAATATCACACTAAATACCTTTAGCTGTGTGAGGTGATACTCTTGAATGGAGAACATGAAACAGTGGTTACAATGGCTGCACTGAGGGGAACACAGCCCTCGGTCACACTATGTGCTATTCAGAATGTGCCCTATTCACAATATGTGCTATTCAGAATGTGTGCTACTCACACTGTGCTATACAATATTCATTTGTGAGCGTGAAAACTAGCATGTGCATCCTCAGAAACCCTTGCAGCCAGCCACTGGTTCATTCCACAAACTGATCTCACCACAGGTGCCCGATCAACCAGAGGAGTTACTATTGTGTAGTTTGACAAGGAATATCCTGCTGACCACAGGTGGAAGTGGCAGAGTCAGGAATCAATTCTGGACTATGCGAGAGCCAGGCCATTTACCTGACACACATACCATAGCTCTGATGAATGTCTAGTGACTGACAGCTCAGCTTAATAACTGAGATACTATAACTTGCAAATACTAGATTCAATACCAGATCATAGAATGCATTCACACACTGGAACAGTGTCTTAACAGGATGAGCAAGCAAACAGCCCCAAAGGAGAGGCCTTTTAATGTAATTTTAAACTACCAAGTTTTAGTTTTTCTAAATTTTTCATATCCTACACATATCACTTTTTTTGTCATAAATTAACCACACATTTGGTTTGGACAGATCGACAGACTAAACAGAATTCCATTATAAACATAGGTCAAGTAACAACAAAGAAATTCACTTTTCTTTGTTACAAGACCATAAGAAAAACCCTCCCATGCTGGGTCCTGGGTGTTAAAAAAAAAAAAGTCCTATAGGCTTGAAATATTTTGCTCACAGAATTTTCTGACTTGAATATTTTTTGTTGACTTTAATCAATGTATAACTTGTACACAAATAAATGTAATGACTATGTTCCTACTGTCAGACATTTCAATGAAGAACAGGTCAGTTTTTAAAAAAAAACAAGAGGCATAAACCATCACCAACTGTTCACCAAATAGAACCATGAAGCAAAGCTTGAACAAAGTGGTGAAGGACAGGGATGACAGACAGGCATACAGTTCAAAACCATTATGCTCTTTTTAAGGCTCCGATTTGCATCAGTGCAAACTCGATGGACTGCCAATTCTTCCAAGACAAATTAGAACTTAAATATCATTCAGGAAGGACATTTTAGATCTACCCACATAGCCATGATGGTCCTCCTACAGAGTCTTCTCAAAAATAACAAAATGACCACCGTGGGACAGTTATAAATCTTGATTTTGAAAACTTGTTAGTGATAAAAAATCTAAATAAAAAGTATTTATAAAGATTTATACAAATTAATATCGGTTGCTACTCTATCTTTAAGGGTGCACAAATACATAAGTGTACATAGGTATAAGTGCAGATGGGCCAGGGCAGTTCTTTTTTATATTCTACATTGCATGCACAGCAGTTAACGGGATCACCAGTGATCAGGTCTAACTTGCCAGCCAGAATAACTCCTGGAAAGGTTTGCCTGGCCCTTGTTCACGAGCACAAGCTGACCCAAATCAAAACCTGCCGAGGGTCACACTCGAAGAAAAAAACTACTTTCAGCTTATGTGGACAAAGTAGGAGGTTATTTAGTGCAGAGCAGGCATCTCAAACTCCAGTCCTGAAGGGTTGTAGTGCCTGCAGGTTTTTGTGGTTTCCTTTCAATCAGCAGCCAGTTTAGGTCTTGGAAAGAAGGTGTGTGGACCGCTTAACCAATCAATTACTTAAATGAAGCCCTTAAGGTCTAAAATGCACCAAAAACCAGCAGACACTGGACTGGAACTTGAGATTCCTGGTTTAAAGCTTGTGGTAGAGCAGTGGTTCGCAAGCCTGGTCCCGGAGGGCCACAGGGTGTGTCGGTTTTTGTTGTTACTAAATACTTACTTGGTCAATTAAACTGGTTGATTACATAATTAACTCACCTCTAAATTGGTGTCTGAATTGGTTGCTGACTTTAAGGTGAAAACAAAAACCAGCAGACCCTGCAGCCCTCCAGGACCAGGGTTGAGAACCACTGTGCTAGAGGCAGCTAGCCAACATGCTGACATTTCAGATTCTGCATCACTGAATTGAATCTATCCTGAAGTGCAATCTCAATCATTCCCTTGACTGTGCACTGTCACCAAATGTCTTCAGTAACTCTCTTTTGATGAATCCTACAAAATTTGTTGTGGACACAAATTAAATAGCAAATGCACAAGTAGGCCTACCTTTCAATCGAATCTCATGCACACAATTTGATACTCAAATCAAGCTTAACATTCCAATATACATTATACAGTGGGAAGGCCACCAGCTTGTCAAATACTATGCCACTGTGATAGCACCTGTCATATAATTTACAAACATAAATTACCTGAGACAGACAAAGAATTTATATATTTAAACAAATGGGGGGACAAATAACATCCAAATCCTAATATCCTAATCATTAGTGCATTACAGTTTCAGCCTACATCGGAAATGTTAATTCAGCTACAAATATAAACCTGCATAAATGCACTTGCAAACTCCATAAATGTAAGTTGAAACTGTTCAACTGGTTCTGTGTGGCTCAGTTGGTAGAGCATGGCGTTGGCAACGCTTAGGTTGTGCGTTCAATTCCCACTGGGACCATATACTGAAAAATGTATGCATTCACTACTGTAAGTCGCATCGGATAAAAGAGTCTGCTAAATGGAATATATTACTATAATATTATGAAACAGGGGCCGATTTAAACGCAACTACTCTAAAATACTGTACATATTCTAGGTCGCGCGCAAACTATAAACGTACTTACCACAAAAGTGGTCAAATAATTATCCCCATTCAAAGAGCAGGCAAAAAAGGTGACCTAAAGTTAACAGTCTTGGTTGCGTGTTCACAGCATAAACAGTCAGGAGTCTCCCCTTCGAGCACATAAAGCTGACTTTTGGAAACTCCACAACTTGACAGAAGGAATGACTACCAGACGACCATTGAATCTCTCAAGTTCATCAAGCCTGTGTTTGAAGAGACTGTCCGGGCCTGTAACTGCAGTGTGCAGCAACTAGCTAACTTATTTCTACCAGACACTGACATAACCTTTTTCACGTGTGCACACCCGCACCCCCAAACCAGCTTTCACATAACTTGGCTAGCTACATTCAGGACAGATAATGAGGCCTAGCTAGATCAACGAAGTGCACGCCTGTACACTAGCTACAATTTTAAATGCGAGAAAAGCATACCTTCTGGCTTGTAGCTATCTAGCTACAACGAATTATCGGAAACATGATGTGAAAAGAAAGGGTTAAAAGCCAACACCGGCATTGGAAAATGTCCTGACTAATATACCAGTAGCTAGCTAGCTCGGTTGCTTAAGTTTGATATTTAGTGGTTATAGATGCGGTTAGATATATAAAGATAGCTTCTTTTAGTTTGCAAAAACATATCTTGCTAGCTTGATAATTGTCCAAGCCGAGCACAATGTAAACACCAAATGTCCTGTAACGTAGCCAGCAAGCAAATCATTTGTATTCTACTGCTAGCTGCGATGACAAAAAGTCTAGCTAGCTACGCAGCTTCCCTCTTCGATGAGGACTTTTTATTTTTTTATTAGCCGAAACAATGCAGGCAATGATACTCACTGACAGCACTGGAGCTGGTAGATAGGCAAATAGCTAGCTATTTAGCTAACCAGCTAAAGCTATAATGTAGACTGTATTAGAGCTAACAAACAAGGCAGCACGAGACATTTATATTCTAAATGAAATTAACAATATTTATATGGGGGTGGGGGGGGATTTTTTTTTTTTAAACCATCTTTAACTATCTATTTAGCTAGCTAACTACTGATACATAATTGGCTAGATATCGCTGGCATTTCCCTCTTTCCCCAAACAAAACCTGTTTCCCCCGCGTTCCGTTGTCGGCGCCATGCACTCGTCCAGACCTTCATTAAATGCATTTCCAGTTAATCCTGGCAGTTTTCCTTTGTTTATTGGCCGTTTTTACATCGTCATCTGAGAATAAATTACATTCGTTAGATGGCTAGCTAGATACCGACTGTAACTTGTAGCTAGCTTGCTCTGGACTAGCTACTCACCCCTGCCGCGAGCGCCCTCTCCCACATTCTTTCCTGCAGAACTTGTGTTTCACAGGATCTCAGAATTCACAGCGCATTTCGCACTGTACGTCTTCTCATCGTGCAATGGTGTTGTTATATGTATCTAACAATGTCGCTTTGTTTATGCACTTTCGTTTAATACATTTGTTTTTAGTGCACTTCATGGTAAACTCACTCCCTCTGGTCGCACCGCTACGTGGCTGGCCTGGCTTTCGCGCACCATCTCAAGCTCGTCCCCGTGTTCAGTTGCGAAGAACCCACTGATAAGATCAGCGCCCACGCCGCTGACTTAGTCTCGTGAATACGCCGCGCGGTTGTCGACAATTTCCACGGTTCGGTTCTCCCAGACAGAGCACGGCGCACGCGCACGCACACGCGTGCAACGTCTTTCGGGAAACCGAACTTCGCGTGAAAGGCTAGGGGGAAGGTACAGTTGGCTGGCTATACGATGTTGCTAGCTAGGTTAAAGTCGAATACATTGCACGAATACGAATATTATTTCACCACAGGCTGCGCACACGGCTCACACGCGGGTATGCTTATACTCTTAAATAAAAACCAGTAAGTGGATGAGTTAGGAGGTAGGCTCTTTTTTTCAAGTTGCCAAGCCTCCGCTGTCGGACAGCCCTTTTAATTTCAAAATGAATATTGTTTCATTTCATTCACTATTCTTATTGTTTTATGCTGTTAAAATATGCCCGTGTCTCAAAAGTTTGAGTAAAGCTGTGATTGAGGGGGGGGAAATGTATTCTCTGTCATACACTAAATGTTGTTGTTTTATTTATTTTTTATTAAAGATTAATCGATTCATTGTTTATTAACGTGGGCGACGATCGATCAAGGAAATTTCTTAAAATTAGCATTCCTACTTATTATACCAATATCTTTTTTACATTAGTTTGTGCAAAGATTATATTTTACGCATACCTATATTAGTAATCTTTAACACTTGATTTGAGATGCAATATTTGTAAACGAAAAAGATGTAGGAATACAGTCTACTTAAAAACTACCTCAAAAATTATACAGATCCCTTTATTTAATTACCTGAATACAGAGTCGTGGGACAATTACAACCGATTTAGCTGGAGCCTAAACCTCAGGTTTAAAACACTACACCACAGAACTGAGTGAGAATCTGTGACATAGGAGAAGATGTTCCAGTTGTGATGCAGTTTTTGATCTAGTGGTTTAAACCTGAGGCCATGGCATATGGTTTACATTGTTTTCATGCTCATTAAACAATTCAGTGACCACTTGTGCTCTGTGGATGGGGCATTGTCATCCTGGAAGAGACCACTCCCATTGGGATATAAATACTTCACCATTGGATGAAGGTGATCACTCAGAACAGCTTTGTATTTATTGGTATTTACCTTTCCCTCTAAGGGCTTGAGTGGACCTAAACCGTGCCAGGAAAATGTGCTCCACACTACAACAGAGCCGCCAGTATCCCTTTTACTCAAGTGTTTCCTTTGGGTTGGCAGTTATCTGTAGCTCTCAGATTCACTCAACTGAAAACATTTATGAAAAAATTATTCAGTGTGGAACGATGGGCACTTTTTCACATTTTTTATTTGATTACTAGCCTTCAACTTCAAAACATATTAATGAAAAATGATTTAGCACTTTATTTGGGAATGTGTTTTTGAAGAAGTCTGCCTAAGTACAACCACAACAATCTCCATGTGTGCCAAGTCATCATAAAGAAACACTACCTTAATGTTAACGCTTCGCATTTTTAAAATGAATAGAATGTACTATGTCATTTGTACTTGCAGTGAAGATATTGCTTTCTGGAAATGAGCACAGATTATATCATGCAGAAAAGGGGCCAGCAAATATT
The DNA here is from genome assembly GCA_029706075.1 of Aldrovandia affinis. NCBI lineage: Eukaryota > Metazoa > Chordata > Actinopteri > Notacanthiformes > Halosauridae > Aldrovandia > Aldrovandia affinis. The sequence goes on along the minus strand of JAINUG010000013.1, from coordinate 4,917,462 downwards.
TTTGATGTTGTGTGCCATTGCCCACCGCCGTATCTGTAGTGGAAACAAACACAAAACAGGCATGCCTCCTTTGTCTTGTGAAGCTGTGGCAGATGTGTTCAGCCAGTCAATCAAAAATTGTATTTCATACGAGGAGGCAACTCAATGTGCTTTACACACAAAAGATGTAAGATGCTAAAGATTTAAGGTGTGCAAACATATATATGTACATAGACATAAATATACATAATAAAATAAATAAAACCTAATAAAATATAGGCCTACAAATAGATAAGCAAACATATGAAGTGCATAACAGTAATTGTAGATATTAGGGAAAAACACTTCATATTCAGCACTGAAAAGGTATGTTTTTAGTTTTTCTTAAAATCTTTCAATGTTTCTGTATTTCTCAGATCCAAAGGCAGGTTATTAGTGGCAAGGAGCATAAAAACAAACCGCCGTTGCCCCTACCTTTGATCTTACTCTAGGAACAGCCAAGAGGCCAGTCCTGAGGGACCCTGTGGGTTCATAATTTACAAGCATGTCTGATATGTATTTTGGTGCTAGGCCATTTAGACTTTTAAAAACCAGTAAGAGAATTTTCAAATCAATTATTGTGCTAACTGGGAGCCAGTGCAGGGACCTTAAAACGGGTAATGTGTTCAACCTTTCTTGTCCTCGTTAGAACTCCTGCTGCTGCATCCTGTGAGCTGCAGATAATATACGGATGACCGATGTTGACCAGTTTTTCTGTCAGGTTAGGTCATGCAACTTGCTTCTTTGTGAGACTTGAGAAAGTGTAGTTTTGATCCATAAGCTTTTATAATTTCCACCTGCTTAAAGGGTGCCATCTGCCATTGAACTACAAACACAGGGAAAGAGGCTAGATCACAAACACTACATGTAGGGTATGACTGCTGTTAGCTCCAAGTTGTCTTGGCAGAAGCAAACTGCATTGTCCATTCCACACTGGTGGATTGCATAATGAAACCATATCCCATTATCGCAACTTACCAAGTAATAAGTATACGATACCAAGTCATAATTAGGCAAATAATCTGATTGATTTGTCACCAACCTTCCAGATTATGAGATCGTAACTCATAATTATGATTAAAGTATCTCAATCACTTATGCATTAGAAAAATATGTAATTAGCAATATTCTAGTCCTTGTGGTTACAAGGTATAAATGAAGAATGTAGCAGACCTATGTACACACAAAAACAGGAACTGAACACCACAACAGAAAGATTACGTTTTATTGTTCAGCAGTCAGTTGGGTGGAATAAGAGCTTACATACTTTTTTTTTTTTTTCTCTGAAAAATAAAACATTGTTCCGTCTCTGCTCAGCCAAGTGAATTCCATACCATACCCCCAGCCTAAAATCTACATCGGCCAATAGAGGAAGCGTGGGAGGGATTAAGGCAGACGAGACTGGTCAAGAAATCAAGCATTTACTAATTGCTTTTCAAGCCAGACAGACCTTCTGAGCCCATGTCTCTTGCAGGTGTTCCACCATACCCTCTTGCCCGGTCTCACTGGAGGATTCATACCCAGTATGACAGCCATCGATTACCCTCATCACCAGGGAGGAACGGCTGTACTGGATGCAGGTTATGAACAGTGGAAAGGTTGAGGGGATACTAGGGATGTTAGCCTTACTTCTAAGTGGTCAGATTATTTTATACCAGGACAAAGTAATTTCAGAGTCAGTTGGTACGCCCCGATACTTAACAGGCTGAACACAACAAATGAAAACCATGATGAGCAAGACAAGGAAATGGACCGGACTTACTGCATCAGTCTTGATGCATTTATTGAGGTCTTGTTTGGCAGATTTAAAATTCAGAAATTGCACGTGACGAAATGCTGGTGAAACCTTCAAGGGACTTGTTCTATGTGTGGGTGCCCAGTCTTGAAACTCTCTGAACTCCTACCACCTGATGCCCAACCTTAAACATTATAAACCTGATCCAACAGAGGTGGTTGATTCCTACCCACCCCCCAGCATTCCAATTCCCACAGATTTAAGGAGATCCCATGCTATGCTGCCCCTCCCAGTTTTTACATACATCACGGAATAGACAAGGACATTTACTGCACTAGCACATGGAATAAATTATGTAAGTCTGATAAAGAAAATGTACTTTGCTATATTACATCCCCACAAACACTCTTCCCAACACACTTTCATGCTTTTCTCCCATTGGGACATTCATGTGGTGAAGAGTCTGCAGTATGGGAAGGGAGAACATGTATTTGGAGGGTGTGTGTGCGTGTGTGTGTGTGTGTTAGGAGCGAGACACCCCCCCATCCCCCCCCCCGGGCTGGCGATCTGGGCTGGGCAGCTAGCACAGGCAGCAGGAGGCTCACTGGGGCAACTGCAGCAGTGTGCCCTGGCCAGAGGGCAGGTAGGTGACATTGCGGGACCGGGAGAGTTGGAAGGCAATGTCTTCAGCTGCCTCCAGCTTGCGCAGCTCCACCAGCCCATCGCCTGCGGTAGCCAGGGAATTAGCGATGAGCAGGGCAGCCTGGGAATCGCCCTCTGCTGAGATGATCGCCGCTTGCTTCTGCTGTTCTGCCTGGGAGATGGAGTGGAGACCGACCAGGGTTAGAAGGTTGCTTTGGGAGTGCATTCAGGCACAGATTCCAGTGTGAATACCTTGGTTTCATTCAATAGGCAAACCACTTTGTGTCTGGCTCCAGAAGTCCCAAGTCCCTGACCTAACTAAGGAGGTTGCTACATTACATGTGCACTTACATTAAGTAGGCTAGTAAGATTAAGTAAATATTTGCCTGCATCCTTAAGATGTTTTTGAAGCAGTATTAAATATTGCAACTAGTGTGTCGAACTTCCATTAGAGCAAGGTGTGGAGTGAATAATGTCAAACGTTGATTTGATTACCAAAAACTGAAAGGTTTTGTCTTATTCTCATTAGTCTGTATATTTTCTAAAATTAGTAAGTAGGGTAATGAGGACAATTTAGAGAGTTAACATTAGCCCCAAGACCACACAGAAGAAAGTAAATGTTAGACTTCCTTACCAAGCTACCTAGCTTTCAATCCAAGAGACGCATGTGCTGTTTACTCCAATGTATTCAATTTATAATTCATCCAGGAATATGGTAACAGGAGAATCTTTCCACATTTCAAAGTCAAAGTGCAACAAAGCCACTGCAATCTTCATAAACATACTTTACATTTTGGATCAAAAACCTACTCAATACCACCATTGCAAGATGCTAATGAAATGTAACTTAATGAGTTTGAATAACCAATTTATTTTTTTGTAATTTGTAATTTGTCCTCAAAAGTCAAAACATTGCTTAAGAAAAATCAGATGTGTCATGAAATCGGAAAATATATTCTCACTGATATTATCAGTAATGCTAAAGGCCCAAATTGCTTTTTAATCTTTATTTTAACACAGCAAGAGTTTTTGTTTTTACAACTTCTATACTTATGCGTTTGTGGAAGCATTTTTATTTTTTATACACAATTTTATTTTTCAGTAATTTATTGGGGACAGGTGTTGGAAATTAGCCTTTGGTTATAAACACTTAAAGAAATGCACCGGATGCTTGTTTTTAACATTGTAACAATGCTTTTGCCATATCCCTGACAAATAAACAAATGATAAAAAAACAGTAGATAGGATAATCAAACCATTATATACACCAGCCAAGGAAGTTTCTGCTTTTGAGCTTTTGACTGTCATGGCCTAACCCAGCACCCTTACCCTCATACCATGAAGTGCAGAAAATGTTTTGGCAAGACAAAATTGCATTCCGCGTACAACTGTACGTTCTGTGCACGAAACTTATATTTCATGCACAAAATTACATTTTGTCATGCAAAACAGCATCTTGTGCACAAAGTATAGCATGTTACAAACATGTTACCTCACCGTCTCCCTCTCCGATACATGCAATTTCTATCTCAAGCACGCAAACAAAACTGTGGAGCACTTACCTTCTCCACAACGAATCGTGCCCGCTCTGCCTCCTGCTGTGCCACCTGCTTCATCTCCACAGCCTCTGTGAACTCTTTTCCAAACGTCAGGTGAGTCTGTTTGGGGACAATCATCACTAAGCCGGGCTGCATTGACAGCACAGCAAAAAAACAGTCCCGCCATTTCTAAAACACCATTTAACCTGCATTGCTTTTATGATTTCTTTACTTTGACAGAAATAGGTATAGGTTAAACAGGCTTGCTATGCGAACTGGCACAAATGTAACCACATATGGGGTACCAGCGAGACGTCGTCCAGGATAAGGCCGAAGGTGGAGGCTCTCTCCGTGAGATCCTCGCTGACCTGCTGGGACACCAGCTCCCTCTGTGTGATCAGCTCCCCGGCATCAAACCGCGCCTGCAGGGGACATAAAACATTTGACTTTGCCACCATTTCTGACCTCCCTGCAATGTTTCTGTTGTTGAGTTTTTTGTTCTTCACTCCAGCACATGGCTAAATCTCCCCACACTCACCACCACAGACTTGAGGACCTCTGTAGTGATGGAGGGCAGAACCCTCTCGTCGTAGTCCTCCCCAATGCTGGTGAAAATACGGGGTAGCTGGCTCGCCACTGGCCGGAAGAGGATACGCAGTGTGATGTTCACATTCTGCAGATCTGTAAGGAGAACAAGGAAAGATTGCCTTTAGGACAGACAGCAGGAAAAGTAGTTAGGAGGGAGGAGTGGAAAGAAAGGGAAAGAGAATTATAACTACAAAATGAGAACATTTGAAAAAGTTCCATATACATTGGATTTAATTGGGCATTGGGAAAAGACAGAACAGTGAAAGACAGTGGTTGACGACAGGAAAAGGAAGGGAACCTTTGCTTCCAGTGATGACGGGAACGTTGCGGGGGCGTGAACGGCAGTCAAAAATAATGGGCTTCTGTACCCAGGGGATGACGAAGTGGGTGCCCTCACCCACCACTGCATCCTGCACCCCACGGAATCTGTCAAAGATTACCGCTCGGTGCCCAGCGTCCACTACAAAACAATTGAGAAAAGCGTCAAACACTGCACACTCCTTCATGGGATTAAATTCATGAGTCTTCTATCATTTAGTCATTTGTACGAAAGCATGCAATATATTTTTTTAAATCTCACTTAAAACCTTAAAATCCATCAAAGATCGAATCTAATTCTTAAAGGTAATTCTGCTTCCATATTGATGATAGGTAATTTCAAATGCATTAATTTATGTATTAAGAATATGTATTGCACTATCCCTCTATTGCACTAGTACACAGTCTATGTCTTCACTGTGTGACTAACTGTACTGCAGCAACACCAAGAAACATTTTTACACACTTAAGAGTGAATGGCAATTTAAAAAAAAATCTGATTCTGAAATAGATTCTCAATCCACTCGATTCGGCACTCACCGTTATAGAGCGCAGAGTTCACCACCCCTCCACCCACAGCCAGCGCCAGACCCAACTTTCCAATGGATTCAAACAGCTTAGCCATGCTGTACACCAGCAGCCCTCCTACGAAAGAGCAACACCACACTGGCTTCAGCTGCTCTGTTCTGAACACAATGTTCAAGGTCTCAAACAGAAATGTATCGTTCGCGCAAATTATCACCGAAGTATACATTCACTGCAAACAAAACAGAAAAGCACTAAGTAGCGGTTCGCAAGGATTAGTTGTTTGGCAACAGTTAAATATATTAGTCACACCTTCCTCAGCAATGATTTCATCGTCAAACAGGCACATGAGACTAACATGAGTGCAGCTTCTTCTATCCTCTGGAATGCCCTCCCTGTCTCAAGTCGCGCTGCCGTGGATGTAGGCTTCCGATTAGTTTAGTTTAGCTTAGTTTGTTTCGTTTAGCTCTGGTTGTTTAGTTTAGCTCTGTTTTAGTTTCGCTCTGTTTAGTTTAGTTTAGTTTAGCAACCAACGTTGCTGCAAGCCAGAGAGGGTAATTCGACTGTGTCCTGTTACATATTATGCCTCCTAAGAAGACCCCTCCTCAGCAGGAGGAAAACGATATGGAGCAGATCAAGGCTTCACTGGCAAACATTCAGCAGGAGATCGCCAAAATGGCCACACAACAACATCAGATACTAACGCTGATCGGCCAGGTGGAAGGTCTCCAGCAGGAGATCAACTTACTCAAGGGAGAGCTTAACTTGAAAGAAAAACGGATTGCCACCCTGGAAAATAGTATGGCTGACTCGGAGCAATACTCACGGATTGACGATGTAATCATCACAGGACTGAAGACCAAGCACCGAGCCTACTCCAGAGCTGCTGCTAAAAACTTCGATCGTCCTCGTACCAACTGAGCAGGAGATCGAAACGCTGGAAAGCCAGGTTCTCCAGTTCTTGAGAGCAGAAACATCCTCGTTCAGAGCCATAACATCTCGGCTTGCCACCCGCTTCCTCGGAAAAAAACCGACACCAACGTGCAGCAACCACCGGCCATCATAATTCGTTTGTCAACAGAAAGCACAAAATCGAATTAATGAGACAAGGCATCAAGCTGCAGAAGACGGGTGTGTATCTGAACGAGCACCTCACGAAAAAGAAACGCCGACATCGCAAAAGCAGCACGCAGCCTCAGGAAAGACGACAAGATCAAAGCAACTTGGACCAGGAATTGTAAAATCTTCATTCGTCTGAATGGAGCGACGCCGGAGGATGAGAAAGTGCTCGTGGTCAGAGATAGGAGAACTGGAGCAGTACAAGCGATGCCCAGTATGAAGAATCTTTACGGACTCTCAATCAGGTATTGCTTCAGTCCTGTCATTGTGCGTTTTATGTGGCTCATGTTTGCAACGTTACATCCACTGGACTGCATGATCGCCAAGGCCTGGTCAAACCTGTCAAACTTTCTCATCTCCATGGCAACGTGTCAACTAGAGATGCACCGATTGCGATTTTCTTGGCCGATTCCGATTTCCAATTTTTGATTAGTCTGACTTGCCGATACCGATTTTGGCCGATTCGATTTTTTTTCCTAAAAACAATAATTGACAACTTACACAAACATTTTTGTAACTTTGCTTTAATAGAAAATTAAGATTGACAATTCTGAGGTAGGTCAGAAGCATGAGGTAGGTCTCACTAAAACACATTTCAAAATAAAAAAGTGTTCCAGGTTACTGGACAGAGCTTTTCTTTTTTGTGCAAATTAAATTCAATGATGAATAAAAGAGAATCCAACAACAGTGGCATGTAGCCTTTAAGTAATAAATAAAAAGAAACAAGAGTAGTTTAAATGTACTGACATGGTGACAGACCATTAGTCCGGAAATATTTATTTAAAACACTAACGTTATATTCTGATGACAGATGACACAAGCCCTTTTTCCATTAAATAATTATATGGCTTCAACTTGATGTGCATCAGAAAGTTATTGCGACAATGCTAATGGAAAACAGGTTAGTTCGAACCTATGATGCGCTAGACTAATTTGTTTGCTAGAGGTGGATTAGAGTAGATCCCAATTCTATATAGTGCAATGGAAAACACTTGTAGCGATATAAGGGCGGATGTTTCAGTTGCGGAGCTTGTCAAAGGCATTGAAACAAGCCGCTCTTCAGCAGAATTTCGTTATTTGCGTGAGTCAGGTAGCCTAACGACTACGACTTTAACTAGCTTCAAAGCCTAGATAAAAATGTTTCAAACTAGGAGTAATTGGAAAAGGCGATGCTTGCTGTTTCTGAGTTTGTTTGATAGTGGAAACGCACAGCTGTGGTTTAGCTAGAAATCGTTAGATGAATTTATCATTAGGTCTAATAAGTTAGATTTGTATGAGTGAATAGCACTGTTTCATAACGTCACTCATTAGCGAACATAATGATTTCAGTGCAATTCAGTGCTTCAGCAGGGCATTATTACGTCAAGTGTATGCACTACCACCATGTTCTATTAATGGAAAATGGTTCAGAGGAACCGAACTAGCGCAACGAAGTTCATTATTAATTAACCCCGGTACCTACGGTACTGTAGAAAAACGAGTTGGTCAACCTAAATGATTAGGTTGGTCGTTCGAACGTTTTGAGGTTGTTCCTCCGCGGCTTATTTTCGATTGACATGTATGACAAACTGAAAGCTTTAAGTGTTCAGCGCTGCGCTCATCTGATCTGTCTGCATTGGCTCACGAGTACGCGCACGTCACGTGAAAAAGAGGGGGGCGAGGAGCCAACCGGCGCACAGAATCGGCTATGTGGAGTGATCGGGATCAAGTCACCGATTGAGGCCGATCAGCTGAAAATCGGCCATTTCCGGTCAGAGGCCGATCGATCGGTGCATCTCTAGTGTCAACACGATCCCGGAGTGGGCGTCGCCCTCCACTGCTGCAACCAGCTGAATGGCAGACTGCCTCCACTGGGAAAATGTGGCCGCACACCGAACGATCTTCGAAGGAGCTTCTATGGTCTGTACGTGAGCCTGATCTGGTTGATGACCCACTTCCCAGGTACAGAACTATCCACTATTCTATGGCATCGATTGACTCACAACCGATAAACACGGGGGTCCCTACCCCAGCAGAGATTGACACGATAGATTGGAGCCCTTTCGAGCTGAACACGGACAATGACGGTATCTATGAGACTTTCTTTAATCCTGATATGAACCACATCAATTCAAATACTGTAAAATTGTCATGTAAATATTTCGATGAAGATCAGTTTAATAGAATGTCCCAGACCATTATTGAACACAGCCCAGATCAAAATGCTTTTTCTACTTTCCACTTAAACATCCGAAGTCTGCCTAAAAACTATGATGATTTGAAAACCTTTCTATCCACTTTGTCACATTCCTTCTCAGCCATGGCATTTTCTGAAACTAGATTAAATGATGATATTCTCAGCCTCTACCCCCTGTCTCACTACAATGCCATTCACTCGTGCAGAAAAGACAGATTAGGAGGGGGAGTCTCGATATATGTGTCAAACGCCTTCAATTTCATCCCCAGAAGGGAACTAAGTGCAGACCTGGACAGTACACTAGTGGAATCTATATTTATTGAAATCCCGTCATGTCTACCTCTCAGTAGGAAAAGCATTTTGATTGGCTGTATTTATAGACCACCTGATTCTGACATACATACCTTCATTGATGCACTGGACTCTACCCTAGAAACTATAAACAAGGAAGGTAAATTATGTATTCTTCTTGGTGATTTCAATATAAATCTACTCAAAGGTGAACTCACATCAACAACTGACTTCCTAAATGCACTTTATTCTGTTAATTTCTATCCATTAATCACAAAGCCGTCTCGAATTACTAGGACATCAGCTACACTCATTGATAACATTCTGTTTAATTCTCTGGATTATGAAGTCACTTCAGGTCTCCTGATGTGTGATGTCTCAGATCATCTCCCGGTATTCCAAATTATCCATCCAAATGGACCCTTAAAGGCACTAAGTAGTTCCGTTACTGGTCAGATGAAACATCGTAAGTTCACCAGAAATGGAATGGAATCCTTCAAAACAGCCATCAGTACTGTTTCATGGGATGAGGTTCTCATGTTGCAAGAGGTAAACAAAGCTTACTCCGCTTTCTATGTACTCTTTAATTCTGCCTTAGAATCATCATTTCCTCTGATATCCACTAAATCTAAAAATAATTCCTCCAAGGGTAAACCTTGGATTACAGAAGAATTAAAGAAACACTCCAGAAAAAAGAATAAGCTCTACAGGAAATCTATCTCTAACCCTACTCCTACAAATATTGAAACCTATAAGAAATCAAAAATCAATTTACTGCACTATTAAGAAAAACAAAGAAAAAATTATATGCTGATACATTTTCCCAAGCTTCAAATGACATCAAATCAACATGGAACCTCATCAACCATTTACTAAATCGTAGGAAATCTCCATCAGCTGCACCTGTGGAGATGAAAGGGAAGGAGGGCCTCTCTCCAATCCTAATGTAATAGTAGACGGCTTCAATGATTTTTTTGTCAACATCGGTTCTGATCTGGCATCCGTATCAGGGACTCTGATGTGAATCCATGCAGTGCAATCAAGGGGCAGTATCTTCCACTTCAACATCTTGCAGGAGGTCCGCAGTATCACTATGGCCCTAAAGAACTCAGCCCAAGGACACGATGGCATCAAGAGCATTCTCTTAAAAGAGACCATTGACTACATTATCCAACCCCTTACTCACATTCTCTCCTTATCACTACAATCTGGAATAGTTCCCATGATCTCAAAATTGCTAAAGTCATTCCTATATTCAAAACTGGTGACACTAAGGAATTTGGAAACTACAGACCAATATCCATTCTGCCCTGTATTTCAAAAATCCTGGAAAAATTGGTCTACTCTAGAATCTCTAAGCACCTAGCTGAAAATAGTATACTATATAAACACCAATATGGTTTCCGTAAAAAATACTCCACCGAGCATGCATTAATACAGCTTGTCAATCATATCTCAACTGCTCTTGATGAGAGAAAATTTGCCCTTGGGGTCTTTATAGACCTGAGTAAAGCTTTTGATACTGTAAACCATGACATCCTTATCTCAAAACTAAACAGATATGGAGTGGAAGATACTGCCTTGAAATGGTTCACTAACTACCTCCACAATAGACAACAATATGTATCTCTAGATGGTTTTTCTTCCAAGAAATCGGAAATCTTATTTGGAGTTCCCCAGGGCTCAATTTTAGGCCGTTTATTATTTTTAATTTACATCAATGATCTGGCCATGTACTGCAACTACTTTTTCTGTGTTTTTTGCAGATGATACAAATCTCATAGCAACCCATGTTGATTTCTTCACCTTGATTGAAAGAGTCAATGCTGAACTATCTACTGTAGCTAAGTGGTTCCAACTTAACAAGCTAACCCTCAATGTAAAAAAATGCAACTTCATGATCTTTTGCAATACAAATAAGTATTATCCTAAAGAATATGCTAAAATACAAATCAACGGGTCTGAACTCATGCAAGTAAACTGTACAAAATTCCTAGGAGTTGTCATAGATGAAGGCCTAACCTGGTATAACCATATTGATCTTGTTTGCAAAAGATCTATGAAGATGATAGGCATACTGAGAAAGGTTTGTCCCTTAATTCACTCCTCAGCCCATTTAACTCTATACTACAGCTTTGTGTATCCCTTTATGATCTACTGCAATATAGTCTACTCTGGGCAGCTACATACCCTACTTATCTAAAGAAACCACTTTTAATTCAAAAGAGGTTTTTAAGAATGATCTCCCACTCAAATAGATACGCACCCTCTGCACCTCTATTTAAAAAATACTCTCTCCTACCCATTGACAAAGTTAATGTCTATCAAACACACTTATTCATACACAAGTTCATCAATAAGAAGGAAGATCTCCCAGACACCTTCCAGAACTTCTTTATTTTTACTACTGACGTACATTCATACCAAACAAGAAACAGTTATAATAGTCTCTTCCTACCATCCGCCCGAACTAAAAGTCATCAATTCAACCTCAGATTTAGAGGTCCCATGCTTTGGAGTGATTTAAGTTTGCCATTAAGGTCTATACCCTCCCAATCCGTTTTCAAAATGACCTTGAAAAAACATCTAGTCCACACTTGACCCTTCTAGTTATCAACTAGAATGCTAAAGCTGCCTGATTATCTGCCTGTTGCATTGCTTTCTTCTGTTCTCTTTGCCCTTTTTCTCCCTATGTGTTTTTTTTCTTCTCCTCTCTTACATCTTTATTAGATAACATAGCTTATCTTATAGTTTATTTGTTGGCCTACAAGTCAAAGTAACTATGATTATTGATTGGGGGAGGAACTCTGTACAAGCCCGCCAGGGCTTCGTTCCCTCCCTGCACTATAATTGTAAAATTATGTGCTAAAAAAATAAATAAAACAAAACATTAGTTGAATTAGAAAACTCGATCACAACGTAGCAGCATGCTAGTCTAAGATGGCAAACGAATATTCACAGAACAGTGAACACAATCGGTGAAATTCAGCGAAGATCTTGTCCTTGACAACGCATATAAACAAGCAATCACACAACTAGCCAGCAAAATAGAATCACCTTAAAGAATAGAAGCTCACTTATTCCTGGCTAGCGCTAACGTTAGTTTAGTGGTGTTTAAATCATTTTATGAAACTGGGAGCTGTAACGATCGCCATCTAACCGTTTAGACACGCTGTGTCTTTCCTATGTAGCCGAGACATTAGCAAAATGTCTAGAGAAAGATTGTGTGGTTAGCCGTATACCTGTGTTTCCTTTTAGCTTGCCAACTTACTCGCGGTCAGTCAGACAGAACGGATACGGCCTAACTAAACTAGCAAGTTAATCAGAAATGACCTGACAATTTGCTTGTAGATTAAAACTTCAGCGATGTAAAGTTAACGTTGACCTGGACGAACTTGCGGTCGCTCGACATTACACTGACATAGGCCAGACAGAATGGAAAACATCCGTAGTGCCAGGTAAAATAACTAACATTAGCAATCCACATAACACACCACCTAGCCAATATTACCCATTTGTGCAGCTAACGTTACACAATTTTCATTTCCCCCTCAGCGGATAGGTTTAGCCAGCCAACTAAAATATTTTTAGCGAATTCAATTTTATTACTCGAGCAAGCGTACAGGAGACAGTAGTCAGCAGTTAGTTAGCCAGCAACCTCTCAACGACTCTCATTCCCAGCATGTTAAGGTAACGCTCGTTAGGTCGTTCGCTAGCTATATCGGTTAGTGCTAGCAGTGTAATCAGTGTAGCAATAGTGACTAGCTACGTAGTTAATTACTTGCTCACCGTATCCTCAAACTTGATCAATATGACCTCCACCACCCTGGACCCAAACTGTCGGCCGGCAGGCAGGCAAGCACATGAACTGAATAGACTAACCACGCATGCGTAACAGTTCCAATATCCGCTGCTCTGATTGGCGTTTTATTTAAGAAAAGGATGCAGGGACTTGCAGTTTATACCCACCAACCCATAATATGCCAATCTATCGACATTGATTTTAAATAATAGTATTTATAATAATGGTAATGTGTTGGTGTGGGTTGGCTGGTTATAAACAACAAGTCCCTGTACCATATCGCTAATAAAACGCCAATCTTTTTTCTCGTAAAAACCATATCCTAGTATTTATTCAAAGTGTTTTTCTAGGATTTCAATGTATCAACCATGTCAGATCAAAATACGCCACCCTGTGTTGAAGGGGTGGAAATTCTACTGCGAGTAGAATGTTTCACTTTCTTTTCTTTGAAAATGTCGGTTGCGGTGTAATTGCGCTGGTCACCTACGAACAAGGAAATACAAGGTAAAATCAAACTATGTAAAGTGATGTAGACTACTATGCATTAATTGAAATTGTGGTAATTTGTCGCGGATACATTATTTGCTTAACCTACCGACGGAGACATAACAAAACAAATTAAATTGTTTCTCCTGCAGATGTTTACACTTCCTCAAACGTATTTACAGTTTTCTTCTCCTTTTTCTCTTGCCGATAATGAATGATAATCGTTGAACTTAGATACATCGCATCATAACAGATGCAACTATTTTGACAAGCATAGGCGTCAATGCAACAACAACATACAGGTTAGGGGTAAGTTGTGACGTGACTTGATTGCCGTTTTCGGTTGTGCTTTAGCTAAGTAAATAAAACGTTTGGTTACGGTTAGATACAGTTAGAACTACAGATAGCTAGTTAACGTCATGATAGACTCGAATTTACAATGTTTTTTTCATGGCGCCTTACCCATAGAGATCTTAGCAACATACAGTTGCGTTGCATTCAAGTTAATAACAAGGCTAACGTATACACTTTGAAATCGCGCTTGTTGAATAACTGCGACCTGACAGTATAAGACCACCGCATGTAGTGTGAAGATCACGCCATTCATAATAATAATAATAATAGCAGCTGTAGGCCTAAGCAGCGATAACAGGAGACAAGCACAATCCTCCAGTACGCAGAAATGTCAGCCAAAACACTGCCGACATATTTCTGTATATCACGTGAAAAGTGAAATAGTTTATGCCTTTTGTAAAAAAGTTTTAAAAAAATCTAAATGTTACCCTGGATTCTAACCAGTGACCCGTGATGCTAAATCGGCTAAAGGACTTACCCTACTACCAAAGTCTTGCATCCAGAGCTCAAATGTTGAGTACATTTGCTGTCAATGTAGTGTAAATAAATTCGAAGTGACAACCACATAGACCAATTACAGATCATGTAAGTATAGATCCATTACTGCTTAGCTAGACATGGCCTAGATCCAATTTAGTTAAGAACAGTTAAATATTAAAGCCTATATAAATGTATTTATTTATTATAATGATATACAACTAATTGCAACTAATGTTCTCCCCCAGAACTGAACCAGCATCTTCCAGGTTATATGTAGCTCCTTAACCCCCCACTCCAGTCATCTTCATGCCTTAGTTATATTTACCACAAAGAGACATGGCCTATGCTGGTTCTTCCCAAACCTTCTGGCCCACTTAGTGAGAAAATACATTTTCTGGGACCAACCCTTTATTAAAATATATACAATGGGGGAAATAAGTATTGAACACATCAACATTTTTCCCAGTAAATTTATTTCCAATGAGGTCATTCAAGTGAAATTTGCACCAGACTTTGGTATTAACTCAAGAAATCCAGACAAAAAATCTAAACATTGAAGTCCATATGTAAATAAAGTTATGTGTAATAAAGTGGAATGACAGGAAAAAAGTATTGAACACACTAACTGAAATTAATTCAATACTTAGTGGAGAAGCCTGTTTGTAATGACAGCTTCAAGGCGCTTTCTGTATGAAGTAACTAATCGCCCGCAGTATTCAGGTGTGATTTTGGCCCATTCCTCTACACAGATTGTCTTTCAATCTTGAAGATTGCGGGGGGCCCTCTTGTGAATCTGGATCTTCAGATGCTTCCACAAATGTTCAATTGGGTTTAAGTCAGGTGATTGACTGGGCCATTCCAACAAGTTGATTTTCTTTCTCTGAAACCAATTGCGAGTTTCCTTTGCTGTATGCTTTGGATCGTTGTCCTGCTGGAAGGTCCACCCACGTCTCATCCTCAGCATCCTAGTGGATGGCAGCAGGTTCATCTCAAGAATCTCTCTGTACATGGCTCCATTCATTGTTCCTTCAATGATATGAAGTCTGCCAGTACCACGAGAGGAGAAACAGCCCCACATCATGATACTTCCACCTCCAAACTTCACTGTTGGTATAGTGTTATTCGGGTGATGTGCAGTGCCATTTCTCCTCCAAACATGGTGTGTTGTGTGACAGCCAAAAAGTTCGATTTTGGTCTCATCTGACCAGAGTATATGCTCCCAGTAGTTCACTGGCTTGTCCAAATGTTGTTTGGCAAACTTTAAATGAGCTTCAACATGTCTTTTTTTCAGTAGTGGAGTCTTACGGGCTGAGTGTGCACAGAGGCCATGGCGGTGGAGTGCATTGCCTACTGTCCTTTCTGTCACAGTCGTACCTGCTGCCTCCAAGTCTTTCTGGAGCTCTTTCCTAGTGGTCCTCGGCTCTTTGGCGACTCTTCTAAGTATCCTTCTGACTCCCTGATCAGAAATCTTGCGAGGAGCTCCTGTGCGTGACCGGTTGATGGTGGAGTGATGTTGCTTCCACTTACGGATAATGCCCCCAATGGTGCTTACTGGAAGATTCAGAAGTTGTGAAATACGTCTGTAGCCAATTCCATTTTCATGTTTTGCAACAATATGGTTGTGAAGGTCTTGAGAGAGCTCTTTGCTTTTACCCATTATTAGATGTTTCTTGTGTGGCACCTTGGTAACAAAAAAAAACCTTTTATAGCCCATCAATTTATTCTAACCCATAGAATAGGCCATAGGCCTCGCAATATATTCTCCTAATTAGTTATGGTTTTCAGCTGGTTCCTTGCCTTTCCTTGCTGTGGTGTACTGCTTTTTCTTAGTGTGTTCAATACTTTTTTCCTGTTTCATTCCACTTTATTACACATAACTTTATTTACATATGGACTTTAATGTTTAGATTTTTTGTCTGGATCTTTTGAGTTAATACCAAAGTCTGGTGCAAATTTCACTTGAATAGGCTCATTGGAAATACATTTACTGGACAAAATGTTGATGTGTTCAATACTTATTTCCCCCATTGTATATACATTTTCTATTAACTATTTGTTTATTTCTCTGGGACAACACTTGTCTCCAATAAACTACAGACAAAAAGTATGTATAAAAACACAACAACAAAACAATATACTACATGCACAAACACATTAGAAAAAGTACATCCACTCAATACAGCAAAATAGTAAATAATGACAGAAAACTTAACACAAACAACTGTAAATACATAAAGAGAGCAACCATAGATACTTATAAAAGTATAAAAAGTTTATAAAAAGTACAAAAGTTTTTAATCATTCCAAAAACATTTTGTCTGAAAGCTCTGTTAAATCTATTAATAAATCCCATCCTTCTATCATTCTTCAAACCTGAGAATAATTGCATGTTTATGTTTAACCATTACAGTTATGCCACTGTTGTTATTATCAGCATAATAATAATTAATATTGACACCATTAATAATATAATATAAGATAAAATGGCAGTGTCATAAATTACTCTAGATGTCATTATAGCATTATTAAGCTGCTACTGATGTGATTAGTATTTGCTTTAATATTTATTTATTTTCATTTTATATATTTGTATACCCATGATCTTATGTATCTGTCTACTTAATACACTTCTGTCAGTTTTCCCCCTGTATGATATTTTTATTTTACCATGCTGTTAGTGTCTATGCTCTCTAGCCTAACCCCCTTTTTTTAAATGTTTAACCCCCCGCTTATTTACAAAATTGAAAACCATAAGTTGAACATCAAGTAGGAAGGTTGATTAAAAAAACTATTTTTGTAATCAAATACAGTTAAAAAGCAATTGGGGTCTTTAGTATTACTGATAGTTTACTAATGGATTACTGATAGTATTTGCTTGTTTTTTATTCAGGAAAGTGTGCTTCTTTTCCATCCATAGTGTGAAATGTTGCTGAAATTATTCTGGATATTCTTCACCAATTTTCAGTGCTTCATGTTTCTGTCAGGCTTAGGACATGATTGGAGCCTTTAATTAGTGTTGTTTAATGACCTTATTTGAATCCATCCAACATGCAGAAGAAAGCTGAGGACATATTCACAGGATGGAAGGAGAAGGCCGAACTATAATTGTGTGTGGTGTGCCGTTGGGGATTGAGGAGAAACGGCTGACGGACAAACTCTGCATCCACTTCCTGCGGAAAAGGCACGGAGGAGGGGAGATCTCCTCCATTGCTCTCCCCAAGTCTACGCCAGGCTGCGCTCTCATCACTTTTGAGGACAGTGAAGGTCAGTTGGGTTCATAGGCTGGAGAATTTTATTAGGGACTGGGGAGCGGGGCACTGGACGAGCAATAGGATGAGAGAATGTGTTACCTGAGGAGTAGTCGGGGAAGTTAGAAGTTTTGGGGCCCTATTTTGATGATGCAAAAATCCTGGTACTATCGCAAATGCACCTGCCTCAATTGTGCGCTGACAATACAAGAGTACTTGATAAGGGGTGATTATGAGAAGAATAAAGATTGATTACATTTGTTGTGGAGGCATTCACACACTGATACTACTACAATAACAATATAACATTAAAATCTGCCAATGCAAAATACATAATCACGATATATTTGATTTATAACTATTGTTATACTATGTTCACAAAGAAATGTATATTGGTGAAAAGTACATAGGTAAACATATGATTAAAAAAAGAGCACACAAACAACATGGAATGATTATTGATATTATTATGCAATCAGCTAAGTAATACCCATCCCTCACAGATCAATAATTCACTGGTGTCAATGTAGTCCTGTATGTCACAATGTGTAGGCATAGACAGAGGTATATACATAGAGCAATAGGCAAACAGCAGTTTCATGTCCTTACAGAGAGGTGCACCCTGTTCAAGTGAAATGTTCTCTATATACAGTGAAATGAGAGAAAACTTATATAATATTTCCAAACCCATCACAACTTTAACAGTTCTATGCAACATGTGCTGTAAATTAACCAGAATGTGAAGATGTCACAGACAACACCTGAGTGCCAGGTATAAATATAGTATCATCAAAGTATGGTCACATGCCAGCATAACAGAGACCATAAGCTCAACCTCCCTTAACCCTCCCTCCTTTTCTGTAATTAGTTATTCTTTTACAGAAACGCTTGAAAGATCATTTCTTACTAAGTTTATGGACAATCGAACATAAAAATAGCTGGTGAAAGCAGGAGTAGATAGCAAGGCGCCACATAAACAAAGAATGGAAAAGGATACCTGATGCAACCACGTATTTAAAGGGCATGTGGAAAAGTTTCCTGATATGCCAGTGTAAGGTCACCTTCACCACACAATCAACTCATTATACACTGAAATTCGACATAATTTAGCTGTAAGTCATGTACACTGCATGCACTATCATTATTAAAATAAGAAAACTGATTTGAACGTACCTTTTTTGACCTGTCTTAGTGGCTAGCATTTTGTGTTCATAACAATGTGTTCATAACATGGCAATGACACTGTCACAATAGGATGGATTGGAGGGAAAAGAGCCTTGTGTGACAATACTCCATTATCATTATGTTTTAAAACATGTTGAAGTCTAGTGCTGCTACGTACAGTGCAGAAAACATACCACCTGCCTGTGCAAAGCAGACTATCACTAAAAGGATATGTTAGCATGCCACTTTCACCACTTCCAAAACTGAAACCATGTTTATATGCTTTTGCAAAGTAAGATGGATTGGTCTTTTTCTTTATTGCCTGCCATCATTTCTGTAATTTCAAGGTGGCTGGAGAGAAGCTGTGCATTGCAATTTAAATATCAAAACTGCCTACCTTTGTATTTTTACATAGTTTGATTAGTTATATTTCTTGTGCAGTGGCTCAGAGAGTTGTCGAATGTGGGAAGCACATTTTGTCGGTCGATGACAAGACGTTTGAACTTACTGTGAGTTTGTTCTGCAAAGAAGTGGACCCAGATGAGGTAAGAACAAACAGAGACAAACATTTTTTAGCCCTGCCTTACATCTTTCAGTAACATCTCTCAGTTCTTACACATGTTTTTTTATTCTTTCTCCCACTCTCTCTCTGCCTCTATGTCACCCTCTCATTCAGGTCTTCCTGCGCATTGCAGTGACAGTAGACTATAGCCGACTGCCCCTGGGAAAGCTGGCTGTGTCCAGTTTGCGGCAGAATTTCCCCGATGTGCATTTCAGCTTTGTCGCACAGAAAGAACACTGCAACATGAAGGGCCGCTTCTCTGAAGTCCAAGCCCTGATCACCCAACTTCTGAGCCTGATTGACCCAAAGGCCTCTGTAGCCACCTGTTCTCCAGGGACAGAAGGTAGTGTGGATACCGCCTCACCAAAGGGGAAGAGTAGTTCTGCTGATGAGCCAGTCTACCATCTCACAGGCAAGGAGAGACAGATGGAGACTGGGTATGCAGGACAGTCTTCCAGTCAGGATCTGAAGAGTTTGGTCAACTCTGAGAGGAGTCACTATGCCGACCAGGCACTGGAGAGTTACAGAGAAGGGGATGAAGTCACAGGCTCCCAGTCGCAGGAGGCTCTGCTAGAGGAATATTTTCTGGTCATGGACTCGGACATTTTCCGGTACCTGCGCCAGCACTGTGGAGAGCAGTACCAGCACATTTTGAGCCAGCATGGGGTGGAGGCAGTTGAAGTCTGTACCCAGGATATCACCACTGTGTACCTGCAGGTGGGAGCAGAGGCTGCTGGACAGGAGGTGAAACATTTGAAGCAGGTGCAGGGGAAGCTGGGAAGGCTCTACCAGGAGAAGGAGGCCCAACTGCGGAAGGAGCTGCTACCCAAGGAGGTCATCGCCACAGAGAGTCTGCAGCAGAGTATTAAGGCTCTGGAGCAGCGACTGCCAAAGCTACTGCTGAGCCAAGACAAGACGCACATCTATATTGTGGGAAGTGGCAGTGACGTTTCAGAGGCTAAGCAGTTCCTCTTGGACATGCGGGGGACAGAAGATGGATCCAGGCTGGGAAAAGCTGGCTATACCAAGCCTTTAGTGAGAGACGATAGCGACTCCCTGTTTCTGCCCTCTACTTCTACCAAGCCTTTAGTGGGACACAACAGGGACTCCCTGTTTTTGCCCTCTACCTCCACCTCCACCTCAGCCTCTGTCTGTGCAGGCTCTATTTTTGATGAAAGAGAAATAGATATGGTGCATAAGTCCTATAGAAAAGACAAAATAGAAGCAGGCAAGGAGTACAAGCTGAATGCTAGGTTTATGGAAGAAGGGAGCAAGACTCCAAGGGATGATAAGCTGGGGTCTGACCTGGGTGGCACAACAGCACTAAGGGATGCACAGAAGGACTTCTTATTCACTGCATCAAAGACATTGGACAATAGGCACAGGCTGGCCACTGGGCCAGTGTTGGGGTCAGGGGGTCTTGGAGTTGCGGAATACAGCCTGAGGGACCAACAGGAATTAAACCAGACTGGGAATGACCTGTTCCTCAGGAGGCCTGGCCCCCTTTACTCCACCTCCGTGGAGAGCAAGTACCTGTCAGTGCCCACAAGCACTGTGCTGCCAAGTAAACCCATGCAGTTTGCCTACACAAAGAGCACAGTGTACCACATGGACCTGGAAACAAAGAAGGCTGAGATCCCTCCACCTGGGCTTGGAGGCCAATCCCAGCTGAGACGGGTAAACAGCTTCTCTGGGCGCGTCAGGCCCACACAGGATCCAAAGGAGAGCACCATTCCTGGAGGCAGTCAAGGAAAGACTAACAGAGCTAGAACCAGCAGCCTCAGTGACAGCATAGCTGACACAAAAGAAGTCTACAGTGTAGCGGTGCTGGTTCCTGTATCTGTTTGGCTCTACATGAAGGACTGCTACATCAGGCAGATAGAGAACATAACCACTGACTTGCATGTGAAGGAATCCATGTCAGGAAGTTCTGTCACTCTGCACCTGAGGGGGGCAGACTCAGCAAGAGTAGGTCTCTGCCAGAAGGAGCTACGGAATCTGGTTGCCATAGTCACCACAGACTTTTGCACAAAGGAGTTGTCGCTGGCGAAGCTGGGAGTGACTAACCCCAAGGATGAATCCCTGGAGGTGAGCTGCATGGAGTTGCAGAGCACATTTGACAAGGTGAAGATCCTGCCAATGACAAAAAGTATCTTCATCATGGGGCCCAACCAGCTTTGTGGGCAGGTAGTTTCAAAACTGATGGAGGTCTTCCACAGTGGCATGGAGGGAAAGGAGGAGATGGAGGAGAATGTAGATCGCACCGCTTCCACCTCTCTCCCATGTGAAAATCAGACTGCCACACCCAAAACAGTGACAGATTACACGAAGGACCTGGGGACTGCCTCAGGAAACCAAAACCTATTAAAAGAGAACATAGTCCAAACCACCAGCCTCGTATCAGTAGATGTTCCACAGTATAGCACAGACAAACACATGGGAGGAGAGCTGGGGGCCAACAGCAGAAGGAAAGACAACCTCCAGGAGAAAGACTCTAGACAGAGGGAAAATAAACATGACTCCAGAGCTAGGAGGGAAGGAGGGAGCCAATCAGAAGAAGAGAAAGATCCTATGCTTAAACTGGGGATGGGCTGGACCATGAGCAGGGTGAGCCTTGGAACTGAAACATCCCTGACCCAACCTACAGAGGCAGCCCCCAAAGTCATTGTTCCAAAAGACAGTGGATCAATTTCACTGCCAAATCTAGCCTATCCCACTGAAAAGGCAATGGTGCCTAAAATAGAGAGCAACCCAAAACCTTACATGATCACATACCTCCCCCCAAGCTCAGAGGGGCGAGAGAGCTCAGAGGGAAAGGGTCCCAGACACCAGGGTGCTAGTGTGTCAGAGCAGACCCAGGGCAAGAACCAGACCCAAGAGGACAAAGGCCAGTCTTGTCTGTGTGGGGCCAGCAGGAGCTCCATATTAAGAATGGCATGTGGTATTGCTTGCTGCCCAGAGTGCCTGTATGTCCATGCCTGCTGTAAGGTCTGTCCCGAAGCTGAGGAGCTCAGGGGCATTAAGGGTACCATGAGCTTCACTGAGATGTGCATAAGCCTGTCCGGGCATATTAAGGATACAACTGTCAAGATTGCCTACGTCATTCCTGATGGCATTCAGGGGGTAAGACCTTTCTTATTTCCTAGTCTTAAAAACCACAGTAGCAGGAGTTTCCATAGCTGGAACTGCCTTGGTGTCCGACTTGTTGTTAATTTGTATTAAATAGTCAAACTAATTTAGACTGAACAGAATAGATATAAACATTAATCATTTTTGGTTGAGGGGGGTGGTGGAATTTGGATTATTTCCAGTTTCACTGTTTGATGGCTGCTTTGTGGCTGGAAGAAATTCAAAAATAAATGAACAAAGCTTTGTCTTTGAAGTATAATCCTTTCTTACTTTAGAAAGACCACCCAAACCCCGGAGCTCCATTCCACGGGGATGTGTTCCATGCTTACCTGCCACTCAACAGGCAGACGAGGAAACTGCTGCCACAGCTAAAGAGGGCGTTTGACGAGGGCCTGACATTTACAGTCACAGAAGGTCACGCAGGGGGAAGGGTGACCTGGGGCAGCATCCCACACAAAACCAAGATGAACGAAGGGAAGTCTAAGTGAGTCCCCAGACATAGATTGCTTTATTTATCAACATTTCCTCTTGCGCTTAAGTTCAGAGGACGAATGGAAACCTGCTTTCGTCTCCTCTCTAAGGATTGGAGGACACCGAGGATGAATTATCAATCTAGAAAGACTTATAAATGCTGATAGATAAATATATTCAGCCAGCTTTGGGTGTTGTCATACATCGATAATGTTTCCCACCCTAACTCTGCTATTTTCCATCCAAGGAACGGTTACCCAGACTCCAGCTTTCTCAGCCGCTTGACTGAAGCATTAAAGTCCCTGGGAATTGAAGAAGAGGATCCTGCAAAAGCTCAAGTCAAGATAAAAAACTGAAGTCAGTTGCAGTCACATTGACATTGGCACACAATGTGCTGTACAGTTTTATAAAATATGTAATTTATTTTATTAAAAAAATATAAAAGAAAAGGGATGTTTTGTGCAACAGTGACAGGCAGCAGTCAGTACTACATACATTTACAAATGATACAGGCATTGGTTTGCTTCAGAATAATTTCTTTTTATTGTTATATTTGCTACAGATATTACTGAGGCAGGTGCATCACTAGATCTTAAGGAAGAAAGCAGTGCACAAGAATAGGTTTTCATTGTGGGTTGCCTTTTTGTAATATTACGTGTCTGCAAGCTGTAGTCAAGATGTTATTTTCCAGCCACATTTACCACATTTGGTAAATTACACACAGTTTTTTGTGTAAAAAATAAGCTTTTATACTTAACACACAATGGTGGTTGCTCTCATCATCCACTTTGGATCCACCATCAACTTGGATGTCAGTTCATACAAATCACTGACATTTCAAAATGATAAATGATGAAGATAACGGCCAGGAAACTCATACATTTTATGCTTTTTTTCCAGCGTTTCATATGCTGCATCCACACTCTTTGTAACGATGAGAAATCAACAACTATGGTTTTCAATTTTGTGTAATAATCTTATAATCAAATGATCTGAAGTATATATCCAGTTTTCGTGGGCCTGTGCAGTGGATTCTGTTGTAATAGCCATTAACGGATTATGTCAATGAAGGCAGCCTTATAACTCCACTTATTTCATGCATTCTCCCATAGCATTCTCCCTTGATATTGTAGGTGGTGTACATGTTGGAGTGCCTTTAGAGACGGAGTGCAGTGGATTCCTGTTAAATCAGTGGAAGCAAGGATTTGTTGTTGTTTAATTATTGCAGAATGGGTAATAATCAGGTAGCTGTGTCAGATTGTTTTCAGAACTTTAAATAGTTGAATAAGATGAAGTGGTGTTAACACTTAAAATTTGTGATTTGTGGCTGTTTTGTGTCATCATGTCTTACAAAAGTGGGAAATATATTAGAACTTTATTGCTGTCAAAAATAGCAACACGTTATCTCAAACATCTCAATTTCTTTGGGGAAAAAAGTCATTTATCTAAATAGCAATCATTTAAGATAAATGCTTGTAGTGATTTTCTCATGTTTATTTTCACATGTAACAATAAAAAAAATATACATCATGCCACTATTTTTTTCAAGCGTTGTATAATAATTCAAATGTTATGGAAAGAAGTCATGCATTCTCACTGATGTGTAGGTAATATTTATTTGAGTAGGCTGTAGGATGGACTCTTGGAAGTATGTTCACACATAACAATCATGTATTTCTCTCCTAATGATCCGTCATATACCCAACATTTTCAACTCTTATTCCCTTTTTAGGAGGACAACATGTCCTGAGAAGGTAGTGTTTAAATTTTATATTTGAACTTTGAGCTTTGCGAAGCATTAACTCTGGTGCATGTCCAGTTATACTCTGCTCAGTAATTTATGTTGTAAAATATGAGTTTGCGGGTGGTAGCAGGATATTAGTATTTAAATGAACCCTGGCTCATTCTTTTTCACTTTTGGTTGACCTTCGTCAGGTCACATGTCAAATGGAAAGTATAAATGGGACTTGTTTCCAAACTCAGCAGGCCTAAAAATCTGAGATGGATAGTTAGAAGAATGGTACGGAATAACGATGGAATATCCTGATATGCAGATTGGCTAACTCAATTTCATACCTCTTATATACAGATGAATGCCAAAAAATGGGAAACAGCAACATAAAGTGTCTTAATAGGGCGTTGCGGCACCATGAGGTGCCAGAACAGCTTCATTAAGCCCTGGCATAGATTCTACAAGTGCCTGGAACTCTAGTGGAGGGATGCAACAGCACAAAAAATTCCATCATTTGGTGTTTTTTTGATGGTGGAAAACACTGTCTCAAGCGCTGCTCCAGAATCCAGTGTTAAACTGGGTTGAGATCTGGCCATGGCATATGGTTTACATAGTTTTCATGCTCATTAAACCATTCAGTGACCACTCGTGCCCCATGGATGGGGGCATTGTCATCCTGGAAGAAACCACTCCCATCAGAATAGAATTGCTTCATTATAGGATGAAGGTGAGCACTCAGAATGGCTTTGTATTTATTGCCGTTTAGACTTGTCCTAGCAAAATTCCTAGCAAAATGTCTTTAAGGATGAATAGAATATATACCATGGAAATATATGGGGTTTTTTAACTGCGAAAAGGTCATTTAGTGGCACCTGGCACAAGTGGCTTGGACAAATGGTGCAAATTACTTGGACTGGAACATTTACAAGTTTTAAAATGGATAATGGTCTAAAAAATGGTTCATACTTAACTCTTCTCAATTTAATATGCTGAGACCATATAAAAAGATAAATTATTTGAAATTGTATTCTTATTGAAATGCAGTGATATGCAGTCAGGTTTACAGATTTTGCTGAAAGTTACACTTTGTACTACACTTCTGAATTCATCCTTTAGGCGATAATTTTTTTAGGGATTACGTGCATTATGTAAACTGTCATGATTAATTAATATGGCCGCTGGCCAACAATACTTTCCATAAAAAGTTTGAAAACGGGGGCCTCAGTCTAAGCGTAACGGTCTAAGCATTCGTCCGGAATGCAAGTTGCCCACTGCAGCTGCGGTTCGAAACCCAACTGCGCCAGTCCGGCTGGGAGCCCCGATCGGGGGTGGCGATTGGCTGTCCGCCCCAGGGGGAGGAGGGAGGGAGAGCTGGCACGAGCCCACCGAAGAACGGAAGGGCGTCCCTAGAAAGAAGGTGGGCGAGTTCCGTCTCGGAGGAGGTGGATCATTGCCGACCTCAGGGTATTAGCTTGTCCCGTAGTGACGGGCGTGGGCTTATGGGGGAGGGTGAATCAAAATAAATAGAGGGTATAATTGGCCACAACAGAGAAAAACACAGAAAAAAATCTGAAACAATTTTTTTATTTTTTTTTTTAAACAACTTTGCTTTTGTCCAACAGATGTCAGAATAGAGCCACAAAGTCTGGATATGCAGTGTGCCAATGGGCGTCAGCAGGGAAATGGACAAACAAGCTCTGCGGCAATGTGATGGAGGAGGGGATGATGTCACCTCTTATCACTGTCCCCAAGGTGACACTTAACCTGGCCCCCAGTAGCACAGAGGACAGTAAAACAGGGTCTGGGAACTGGGAAGGGTGTGACTAATGTGTAGTTGGCAGGCAAAGATGGGCAGGATGTGGGTAGGGCAGGAGCAGAGAGATGTGGAAGCATGGCATTGTTGAATGAGACGCAGACCCAGGTACAGCTGTGTATGAGGAGTGACAGACCCAGGTTCAGCTGTGTATGAGGAGTGACAGACCCAGGTTCAGCTGTGTATGAGGAGTGACAGACCCAGGTACAGCTGTGTATGAGGAGTGACAGACCCAGGCACAGCTGTGTATGAGGAGTGACAGACCCAGGCACAGCTGTGTATGAGGTGTGACAGACCCAGGTACAGCTGTGTATGAGGAGTGACAGACCCAGGTACAGCTGTGTATGAGGAGTGACAGACCCAGGCACAGCTGTGTATGAGGAGTGACAGACCCAGGTACAGATGTGTATGAGGAGTGACAGACCCAGGTACAGCTGTGTATGAGGAGTGACAGACCCAGGTACAGCTGTGTATGAGGAGTGACAGACCCAGGTTCAGCTGTGTATGAGGAGTGACAGGCCCAGGCACAGCTGTGTATGAGGAGTGACAGACCCAGGTACAGATGTGTATGAGGTGTGACAGACCCAGGTTCAGCTGTGTATGAGGAGTGACAGACCCAGGCACAGCTGTGTATGAGGAGTGACAGACCCAGGTACAGCTGTGTATGAGGAGTGACAGATCCAGGCACAGCTGTGTATGAGGAGTGACAGATCCAGGCACAGCTGTGTATGAGGAGTGACAGAACCAGGTACAGCTGTGTATGAGGTGTGACAGACCCAGGTACAGCTGTGTATGAGGTGTGGCAGACCCAGGTACAGCTGTGTATGAGGAGTGACAGACCCAGGTACAGCTGTGTATGAGGAGTGACAGACCCAGGTACAGCTGTGTATGAGGAGTGACAGATCCAGGCACAGCTGTGTATGAGGAGTGACAGACCCAGGCACAGCTGTGTATGAGGTGTGACTGACCCAGGTACAGCTGTGTATGAGGTGTGGCAGACCCAGGTACAGCTGTGTATGAGGGACTTGGAAAGGAGATGTGGAGTTTGTGGAGTGGGATGGAATGCTTAGTGGACATGGAGGAGCAATGTGTGGAAAAGTGGAGAGACAGACACAACGAGTCAGGAGTGAAGGAGAGAGGAGATGGGGAAGCAAGGGAGTTGATACCTATGGGGGAGTGGAAATGAGGACTGGGGAAAAAATGGATAAAGGTCATGGGATAATTTGCTACAGTAAATAGCACCTCAATTACAAAAACAAAATGTAGCAATGTAAAGCTCTGCAACTTCACAAAAATGCTTGACTCTTGATGCTGGCTTTTATATAATGTGCATAGGAATTGTCCTCCCCTTACGGTCAAGCAGATGCTAGGCAGTGGGGCAATGTTGGAACCAAGGATTGTTGGTGGTGGAATTGGCATGTAGAATTGAAAGAATCTCAAGGAGCAAGACTAGGAGCACAAGACACTCCTGATTTGGGGAGGACAGAGGAAACACAAGCCAGTTCTGGTCTGGGTGAGCTGTGACCCAATTGATATTATAACTTCCTTTAAATAAAATAATTATTAAGATATTACTAACATCCAGAACTGTAGTCAACCATTGCAATGGGAATGGAAAGAGAAAGTGTGTTAATGAAGTAAAACGTGTGACCCTAAAAGGGGGAATCCTAAAATGAAGTGCTGTCAATACTGTGATTGACCATAGGGGGTGCTGTCTGTCTGTATTTATAGAAAAAGGCTTTGCATTTAGCAGACGCTCTTATCCAGAGCGACTTACACAGTTTACATTTCTTTACATACAATCCATTTATACAGCTAGATATTTTACTGAAGCAATTCAGGTTAAGTACCTTCAAGATTCAAGATTCAAGATGAACTTTATTGTCCCACAAAGTGGAAAATTTGGCTTGGGCTTTCACCCATGCTGCAGCCATAAAAAGACAGACACTCCACATACAAAAAACATACAAAAATGACCTGCTGGTCATTCCACATACAAAAAACATCTGCACAAAGATCTGCACAAATCCCTTTAATAAAACAACACAAAAATCCTCCAGTGTCCATCCTGGCCTCTGTTTAAAAGTTTTAAAAGCTATTTAAAAGTTTTATTGACACAGGGATAAATGAATTTTTAAATCTATTTAATCTGCAACGAGGGACTCTGAACCTCCTCCCAGAGGGCAGTAGCTGATACTCAGCATGCAGAACATGGGATGGGTCAGTAACTATCCTATTGGCTTGCCTTAGGGTAGCCTGTTCATAAGTAGACTGCAAGGATGGGTGCTGTCTTACCCCTATAATCTTCCATGCAGTCTGCATCAATCGGACTAGTTTTGACTTTAGTTGCACGGAGAGATTACCAAACCAAGCTGTGATGCCGTATCTAATAAGGCTCTATAAAACTGCCTGATAAAAGACTAACATACATTTTTGATCAACACCATGAACTCTAAGTCGACGCAGGAAGTGCAGTCGTTGTTGTAATCTGCTACAGAGACTGTCGACATGGGTGTTCCAGGTTAATGAGTTGTCAATAAAAACACTAAGGTACAAGGGTCAAGGGTACAACAGCAGTGCCCACCTGGGAATTGAACCAGCAACCTCTCAGTCACAAGCTCAGCTCCCTAACCATTACACTACACTCCCAGCCCAGGTCTACAAGTCTCCGGCTTGGAGACATCACCATCATCACAGAGGACTCAGAACACAGAGTTATACCACTTTGGGGTTTGAGAAGCCACGTTGGACCAGTCTAGAAAGGTTACCTGGGGTCACCTGTTTAGAAATGTAGATAGACTAGACTGCCATCAAATACAAAGCTTATTTGTCAGCACAATGATCCATATCAATGACTGAAGCTCTGATGTCCTTATGGAGTTGCTCCTGAAGCCCAAGATGAGACCAGGAACAAATGTTGTATGCCTGTTTTTTTATTTTTTTGGTGGCCAATTGTACCCTATTCTAGTTCAACTCACCTCCCCTCGTACTGTGAGTTTGCCGTCACAACTCTGGGACCGGCAGTTACATAGGTAAGTCGTTAACCATAACTCTGACACACACAGAGCTGCACGCCGGCTTCTCTCCCCCTGGGTGCCCCCGAATTCACTTCCCCCGAATGGGACTCCCCACCAGAACCGGAACTGGTTCCTGGCGCAACCTGGACTCGAACCCAGGCTGTTAACCCAGTTAGAACAAGTGCCTTTGCTGGTTGTGCCACTCTGCTGCTTGCTTGTTTTTATTTAAAAAATATGAACACTTATTATTGTGTACATTTGACAGTATGATATACAGTATGTTTTTCTCTATGTCCCTGTAGCAATTAAAAATACTCACCAAAGGTAAATATATTTTTATGGTGTGAGGTTTGGGAGCCCTTGATGACCACTGAGGACATTAGCTGTCTTTTTCTTATTGTGTTGCTGATTTTAATTTGTGGCCCTCAACAGTTTCTTAAAAAAGCTTTTAATTTGTAAATGCAATGTGAATGCTCAGTGGTGACCAAAACCTTGCAGATGTAGCAAGTAAGTTCTGAAAGTGCAAATCAAAACAAAACTGCTTACTCTGGAACACTGCAGTCTAGTTATTCTCCAGATAGATAAAATGGATGTCTAAGAGAAAGAGATGCCATTTTGTGGACAATGTGTAATGGTTGCTGTGCTATACAGCATTAGTAATGATATCGGAGTAGTGCGTAGGGGCTTTTGTCACATTCTTTGGCTTCTGATGATTTTGTATCGCAAGCCTGGTTCCAGCATAACGAACTACCAAATTAAATCTATGTCCAGGCTTAAAAAATCATGTACACAAAAAAGAAAAAAATAACACACAAGCTCAATCTTGCCTTTGTGTTATGCTTTTTATTAATTTCAGAAAACATGTAAGGCATATGGTAACATTATGCAGAGAAGCAATACGAGTCCTAGTCCCATGTGAACAACATCGCACGACGTGGTCGAGCCGGATTCAAGCACAGAAGCAGCATTTACTCAAAGGGTTTAAATACAAAGTGGGGAGAGGCGATTTGTGGAGACACTGACCTCAAATGAAACATTCTGAGATAAAGGCAATGCACCGCATGAGGGTAGTAAGTTACTGTGCATACGCAGTTGGATGTGATCAAGAGGGCTAATGCGTCAGTGCTACAGTAGCAGGGGAGTGTATTAACTGAGTGTCAATCATGCTTCAGCGATGCAAACAGTGCTGTAGGCAAGGACTCCACGACGATGTCACTCAGCTGTGATGGCACCTTGATTGAAAAGAAAAGGGAGGAACATCTGTTCCTCAGGTACCTTCAAAAATGCTAATAATGAGGGCACAATACAACTACACTACAGTAGTGAGAAAGCCACTTTTTTTTTTCCTTCCGCCAAATGCGACCTCTGTGTGCTTATACCTCCTGTGGCCCGTGTTCTTAGAGAGAAGCTGACGACTTCACCGTTGACACATAGATTGTACTGCAAAGGCATCTCGCTCTTTCTGCTCTCACTCTACACTCTGCACACACCTTAAAAAAAGATGACCAGTCTGGCAGGGGAAACCGTGGAGATGGAGAACCGGACTGTGAACTAAAAAGGTGAACGCTACACGATACACAACCACTCACACGTGAGCACAAAGTGATTGAGTTTGTCAGTCAAAGTATGTTAATGGGCGGCACTGAATGTCGGATGCAGTTTGGAATAACCTGTCACATGCTAAAAACAAAGGAGAGTGAAACACCATCGGAGTATCCAACTTGCCCTGAACGTTGATGTCTGAACCAATTAAATATAAGTGTATATCTGGGCGCATAAAAAAGCACTTCAAAAAACTACTTCATGGACACAGTGTAGATATGGTACCTCTGTTACTGGAACTTGATTGCATAATCATTTGAGGAACTGTAGCTATGGTTATGGTGATAAGGACTGAGTACAGTTGCCAATAATGATCAGAACATTGCAATTCTGATGCAGTTCAGAAACTCTTTAGTGGGTTTAATTCTAAACAATTAACTTTTCAGGTCGAGAGGGGAGTCGGCCTCACAAATCTGGGAAATCCATCAGGATACTGTGAGCCTGAGGGAAAATGGTATCACAAAGAAGCTTCTAGCACCAAGTCACAGCCCACCCTCTCGCGAAACACTCCCTGGGGGGCGGTCTCAGTTGCTTTCGCAGCCAAAACTGTCAACAAATGAAGCGAATGATACTGATACAACATTGAAATGGTAGACCTCTTCTATTGCGAATGGAAATGTTTTGTTTTTTTACATTTTATTTCACTTGGTCACAAAAAAAATTTCACAGCAACACAAACAATGAGACGACGCAGAAGAAGTGGAATGTGGTCACATCTGGATATCAAGGTTAGTTTCCTTGCAGCTGCGCAACTGTTGGTGGATTGCCACCACAGCTGGAGAAAACATTTTCGGCCTCCGCGCTCGCGTCCCTAACTATGGAGTCATCCTTAAAGCTACAGGGAATGCATCCAGCAACTGGGCCAGAGAAAAATACAGAGGAAGTACGGAAATACAGAGGAAGACGCCTTGAACAGACTGGGCCCCTGTCTGTTTTCTCATAATATAATGTAAAAGCACGGGCTTGTGTGTTGCTACGTGTCCACTTGCAAGCACTAGAACCACACCTCATCACAACACTGGCAAGTAGTTTTGTTATTGTAAATACGGCCGTCTGATGAAACGGATTCAATTCCCTGTACCCTGCTACGAAGTCAACACGCCCTTGATGTGAGCTGGTCCAGAGACAGTGCAAGGCGATTCATGAGGATAAGCAGTTGGAGGAGGTAACCTGGTGTTTTGTATTTTTTGGGGTGGTGGGGGGTGAGGCACAGTGAGTACTTGATAGCATGAATTCCACTGTGGAGATGTAAGACAAATGGCACAGATTTCAATTCCCGCAAAATACACAGCAATCCCAGGCTCCAAGGCCAGAAGCTGTAACTTTATAACTATATTGTAGCAAAATGGTTTTGGACAAGGTCAGAGGAAAAAATAGCTTCAAACTGCTTAATTATCAGCAATTCACAACTTTTTGGGCAAGAAAGAAAAATCTTTCGGCTAGTTTTTGTCTTTTTTTTTTTTTATATACTTTTTTGCAATAAATGCACAGTTGTCTTCAAGGCATACAGAGAAGTTTACACATAATTTGGCACGCTTGGTTGGAAATGAAGCATACAAAAAAAACAATTGAATCACATTAAAGGAATGTAGCAGGTCCCTGTTAAGTGTGACTTTGAACTTTAAACCCTTTAAACTTTAAAACGGAAAATATAGAAGGTACAACATTCTCCACTTTAACGTTTGTTACTTGCACGATACTCTACTGACAACCAAACCACCATTCACAGGAATACAAATAGCCCAGCGTAACAGAACAGACCCAAAGAGAACACAGACCCTCCCAATAAGCAGGGGTGGAAAAAAAAGACCCATAATGCAGAATGGACTGGAAGCCGTACCAGGTTTTACCAGCTGCAGACTAAAGCGTGCTATCGCAGGGCACTGAGGCTGACTGCTTGTGCCCTTGTTTCATTAGGTGAATTCACATACTTGGATTTATGCTGAATTGGTTGGCAGCAGAATTGGCAGGAAGGCCTGCATCTGCAAAAACCTGGAATGGATCTGCTGTGCATCGGGTGTGTGATTTCCATCCCTCCAAGTGCAATAAAATCAGCGAGCAGCGTGCAAAATACCAAAAACAACTGTCCTGACACATACTCCAGGGCACAGGTCAGAGAGAGGAAGTTTGGGGAAGATGGAGAAGCCCAGTGTGGGAAATGAGGAGTGGTGGGATCGAGGGCATGGAGGGGGGAAGCAGAGGGAGTGGAATCGGTAGATAAGGGATGGGGAAAATGTGGGATTAGCCCATATCGAATGCAGAAGAGCTCACACATAAACCAAGCACATACACACACACAGACATATTCATGCACTCTCAAACACACACACACACACACACACACACACACACACACAGATACACAGACACTTATGTACACCAAAAAAATAGCACACACAGACATGAAAAGAGCCACTCATGCTAACACAATTTGCAACTTTTTAAAATGTCATTACAAAGTCACTAGTCAGAGCTGAGCCACCACAGACCTGGTCTGGACCCATAGACAGGCAGAACGTAAGGGAACACAGGTGAAAGCGTGCACAGGGGGTATTGCACCCTCAGTGATGTGAGTATTGCCAATCAGTTGCTATTCTTTAGGAGACCACAAGGGGCAAGAGTGTTACCATTAGGGCAGCATTGCCCAAGCCTATTCCTACTGCAAGTTTCCTCTCCGCACCAAACCTTCAGTGATCGCTTTAGTCTTTTTAATCCGTTACTACCAGAATTTAACCAATGTGGCCACTCTTCCCAGTTCTGACAGTGTCTGTCATTTAGCAATTTGGAAAACTGGCTGGACAGTCACTCTCCAGGACTAGGAAAGGGAACTTCAGCATTGCAGCTGGGGCCGCCCCGGGACCACACAGAGGCGTGGAGCCAGAAGAGGAGCGGAATGGTCCCCTGAGCTCCACATCGTCTCTGATCAGTAGAATGTGTTTCTGAACGTGTGAACCACAAATGGCTGAACAGAGAGGACGTCTGTCAGATCGAGGAGAAGTGTGCACAAATGTGTAATGGCTACAATCAATTGGTTTGGGTTGGAAAAATAACGGGGGGTGGGGGCTGCAATATCGATGCTGAAATTCACGAGTGACTCGCCCCCTTCCCGTGCTGTAGTGCACCGCAGAGACGACGGCTCTCCTACGCAGGACACTGTTGGATCTGAGAGAATCAGCTCCAAGCAGTCCCTCACATTCTCAGCAGGTGGAGAGTCAGCTGTGCAATCCTGCGCTTCTGCCTGGAGAGAGAGACAGAGGGATGGAGAGAGGGAGGCAGACCCAAACCTTGTCACCATCTCTGACAAGCTGGATGCTTGTTACCATGCCGACCAGCTTGAAGAAAGAAAGAAAGAGAGAGAGAGAGAGATAGAGAGTGGAGAAGATGAAGCTAGACAGCAATAAAGTGAAGGGAAAAGGTTGCATGAGAGCAATGCTCTCCCCGCTCTCATGGGTCACAGTGAAAAGAGTAGAATTCAACAGAAGGTGAAGCGAGGGAGGGGAATGCTGGGAGAGGATTCTATTAAACTGCCAGACACCAACCAACCCTGTGAAATGCAACAACATCCCTGCTATTGTAATTATATATTTTTTTGTTTCTCCACATACCTAGCAGTACCTCTTGTGAGTTTGTTTTATGTATATATTTGTCTTTAAAATAACCAATCATCTCTGCGGGCTATGACATAAACATAACAAGCCCAATCCAATTTGGAAATGTACACATTTCACAGTAAAATGTATTAATGTCTTTGATCTGAGACAACAGAGTATGTGCAGTGCTAGCAGGTGAAAATTGTGATCATGGTTCATATGTTTCTACGATACTAATAAAATAAAGAATAGCAGGAGACAATAAATAGCAAATTGTGATGGACCTTTACCAGTTAATCGGCTGTGCGCTCACTACATGCAGCGGATAGCGTGCTGACTCTCCTTACTGGAGGCCAATAGGTTCACATGCAGTCACATCATGCCAGGCAGCAAACAGCCAATCACCTGCAACACTGACTCATCTCCTGCTACTACTGAACAACATTGCAACCACAGGGTGTGAAGCACGAGAGCGTGGATGGGGAAGTGGGCAATGTTTTGGTGCCGGAAATCTTTCTGTGTGTCTGCGAGTCTGGGTTAGTGTAGGGTGGAGGTGAGTTGAGGCTGCACGGTTAGTGGTAGGAGGAGGGAGGGGAGTGGGAGTGACGCAAGCTGCTCCTCTGGGGCCTCCGTTCAAAATGAGCATGCAATTAAACACACTGACTGATGGGGTCCATGGGGATTTTTTAAATCATTGCAGAAAAGTGCATTTGAAACTTGCGACCTGTGTTTGAAGAGCAAGCTCACTTGTGGCCGAATCGAGCCCTGCGCACAAATGGAGGGGACAGGAGTGGGAGGTGCCAGACCAGGCCTGGGTGACAACAGCTATAGTGGACAGGGAGGGCAGAGCATTGGTCTGGGTGACTCAGACTGCTGTAAAATCCCCTCCCCCCCCGGACACACACACACACACACCCACACTCACCAACACACACACACACAAAATAGTAAAATAAAACCCTGCCCCCGGAGATGGGCTTTCAATGGCCTTCTTGACTCTATGTGCTCCTCCTTTTCAATTTTCCTCTTTCTTGCCCTCCTCACTTTTGGCCTCCTCTTTCTTCTCCTCTTTCTTGCCCTCCTCACTTTTGGCCTCCTCTTTCTTCTCCTCTTCTTTCTTGGGCTCTGGGAGCAGGATTACTTTGCCGATGTTGTTCCGTTCCTGCATCCGCCGCATTGCATCTCCCACCTATAAGGGGGGAAGAGATACAGAGAGAGAGAGAGAGAGAGAGAGAGAGAGAGAGAGAGGGAAAGGGAGAGAGAGAGAGAGAGAGGGATGGAGAGGGAGAGAGAGAGAGCAATCACAAGCTTATATTTATTTCTCAACTTACTTGCATGCAAAGTATTGTCATGCCAATAAAGCACACCTGAATCTGAGAGAGAAAGAGAGAGAGAGCAGGAGGAGGACAGGGAGGGACACTGACAGACAAAAATATTTTGTTTGAAGAAAAGACAGGGAGCGTAACAAGATGTGGAGGGTGGGAGGAAATTAAAGGGGGTGGAGAAGGAGAGAGATTTACGAGAAGGTCTCCAACTGTCATGGCAATATCACAGTTATCCATCTGTCTCTACAGTAATTGATTTGTCTGTGATGCGTTTCCCACTGCTCCTCACACTGCTGATCGGGTGCTCAGCGTGACAGGTAAAAGCCCATAGGTCTCACCTTGAGGGCAATGAAACAGTTTCACACAAGTAGTGCGGCGTGGACACATACAAACGCTTTAAGGACCCCATGCGGATTAAGGAGTGAGACAGCAAATTGTTCCTTTTTTTTGGTTGTTGTTCTTATTTTTGTCATTGCATTTTTATTCCATTTCATTCCTGGCAACAAAGCATTTCAATTTGGAAGACAGACAGAGAGAGAAGGACAAAGAGAGACAAGGGAGAGGAAGCATGTCCTATCGTCAGATTTTGAAGACCAAATACCCTAATGTAATGTTTTGTTGGCGTACAATAAGGCCCCCGATCCCTCCTTCAAATCTGGCAGCCAGATGAGTGTCTGATATAGCCTAAGGACAGTGTGCATATTCCTGCCAAACACCACCAATATTTCTTCCCATGTAGAGAAGTGTTTCTGTTAATCATTTTACTCTTGTTTTTATTTACTTGCTACTATTTTATTCATTTCTCTACTATGTAGTGTATGTCAATTATTGCCACCTTTATTGTTGTGATCATTGTACAACATATATCCATAGCTCTGCCAATGAAGCAACATTGTGAGTTTGGACCATGGCTAGGGTCAATTGCATTTCAATTCGTTCAATTCAGGAAATCAATTGGAAATTGCCCGTAGTGTTCTATGGGGATTTTCAATGAAAAATCTCCATGCTCATTTTCTGAATTGAATGAAGTTAATAGACAAAGGAGTGGCCACAAACCTGAAGCCCTTCCTTGAGCCCCTCCCTGGTCTACAGACAGCTCGCGGGTCACACGGCCCCTCCCTCAACCCTGCATCATCGTGAACAGACCACCTAAAGGCCGATACCACGGCAACAATGGACCGTATCCTAGCAACTGCCAGTGTGCCGTCCCTTTGAAGCGGGTGACTGACGATTGCACACACGCACATAGGGAGAGGGGGAGTGTGGGAGTCGCGGGAGGAGAGAGCAACTGGTGCTCGAAAGAGTTGTTTGCTTAATATTAAGACTGACTATGGCAGGACGTTGGTCACTGGTGCTGTAGCTATGTAAGTAAACTGTACAATTAAACAGTACAATAAGTACTAATTCAATCATTAGAATGAATATATAAAGAGCGCTCGTTCCCAACTGATTTTAGATTTACAATATCGCTTGTTGTTACCAGTAAGATTCCAAGAACCTGGCCATCAACAGGATAACCTTTAGTGCCTCTATAATGCGTACTCAGATGTCGCAGCAACGCAAGATAAATAAATAAATAAGTATGAAGATCCAGATCTCGCAGAGACGAATCCTGCAAATAGAATCCAAAGTATGCAATCAAGTTCTTCTATCACTGATATCATCAATGTTGCAATTATCATTGTCCCTGTGGCTGGACATGTATCTATAATATAATAATTATAATATAATCTATAATTATGTAATATAATTATTATATTATTATTATCTGCAGAGTCAGTCTGCCATTAGTGCAACAATGAGACATGACTTTTGATGTGTGTGATGGGGTGTGGTCTCGGGTCTCGTGTCAAACGGCTCTGGGTTCACAAAAAACTGAGTTTTATGAAGCTTTGTGAAGACCTCATTAAGAAACTATCCATATACCACAGAGCTAAAGAAAAGCAATAAATCTGAGACTTATTGCACTGTTGTACTTGAGGGGAAATGTGAGATGTGGTTTTTTGGATCTAATTGGATTAGGAATGTAAGATCTCATGCTGGTATAAAAATGTAATGAAAGAGCAACATCGTATACTGAAGGACTATCTATCTGCTCCTATTTTTACCGTTATATACCGTATTTCTTTCTTCCCTATCTTCCTCTCTTCTCTCACATTCTCCTTCTCTTTTCCACCATTCGTCCCTTTCTCTTTCCATTTTTACATTTTTACATTTTACATTTTAAATGTAACTGTTAACATCTCTTACCCCCCCCGATTTATATCCCCAGTAAGACTCTGTCTCCCGTCTTCTCTGTTTCATTCCTCCACACGGTGGGACCACTCCCCAGACAGACACAGGCATGCCTGTGGAGGTCACCATGGCAACGTGTGCAAAGATGGAGGAGGGGGAGAGAGAGAGAGAGAGAGAGAGAGAAAGAGAGAGGGAGAGAGAGAAAGAGAAATAGCCCAGTGTCGTTTCAATGGCATTCCTGTGTAATTTATTTGTGTTTACTCTTAAAATAATGACACCACATGAAAGGGAATGAAGTCTGTATACGAGACCAAACCAGAGGTTTAAAGCCCCAGGTACAAGGAGCATACTGTGCATGCACCGGCCACTCCTGCCAAATGAAAGAGCACATCTCCGCCAAAAGAGTCAAGGGGAACATTTGCATCTCCAGCTCAGCACTTTCAGCCTTTCACTCCTTCGGCTGTCCTCCCCCTCTCCAACCTCTGACCCCTCGTGCTCGGAAAGCAACTTAGAGAACACTGGCCTATTTTTTTACCTACTGCCATAGAAACCACTGGGCACACCTGTGCAACAAGAGAGCTTTTTGAATACCCCTCCCCCCTCCCAAGCAACGCCCACGCCTCAACCTCCAGTCTACTTAGCCGAGTGCCAACAAATAAAAGCTACTACAAGCAGGAGGAGTAAACATGGCCTTTTTGGGTAAAGCTGCATTTTGGCGGAGAGCGGGAGGATTTTCTCCTAAGGAGCCTTTATCTGGGACACTCTTTCATCGTTCTCAGGCAGCAGGAATGCAGCGAAATCTTGAGACTTTCCCCCATATTGTGCACTTTCGTTTCTGAGCCAAAAATGACCAGAGGGGAATGCAAGTGGTAATCCGATTCACCCTGTCATAGTGCCTCCTCTGTGCATCCGGTCTGGATCGGTACCACTGTAATAGGCATCAGCTGTAATCCTGTTTCCATTTCACCTCCTGATTGATTAATTCAGGACCTCACTGGAGGGAACTGCCAAGCTTCATCAGAGCTACGCATCACGGCAACCGAACTACGCCTTCGAGGCTTGAGGGAGCCGACCAGCCCAGGCGTTTAATAATGCTCCTGACGTTCTCAACAGAATCTCCCCTCCCCCACCCCCAGAAGCAATATCTACAAGGTGGATGTACCGAAACCTAATGAGCCGATGGACACACAAACTCACGCCCACTCCCAGCCTTGGCCCTCACCTGCTCAAAGTGATAGGTGGAGTCCAACCGGGGCTTGATCTTGCCCTGGTTGTAGAGCTCCAGCAGCTTGGCCACCACCTGTGAGATGAGCTCGTTCTCCCCGTCCAGGTAGCCCAGGTGGAAGCCGCACACCGACTTGTTGGAGTGAATGAGGCTGCCCGCGTTGGTGGAGAACTGGTTGTACCAGGTCTTGGCCACGGCCAGCAGGTTCTTCTTCTGGCCCGTCAGCATGTTAGCGGTGCCTGGCAAGGAGAGGAGTGGAAAGGGTTAAAGCAACATAGCCCTTCGCTCTCCATGAAATACCCCATATAATATCATTAGTGTAGAATGAATACAGACATTAAAATTGGGCAATTCCACCCACTAAAAGGTCTGAATGCAGTAACGCGCCATACCGTGTCATACATACTTTATCTGATTTCAAACGCATAATTCACACTACAAGAAATGTGCAGCATACCTCTTTTCACACATGACTACAGGGCTTAGTAGATTTGATTTAATGTCACTGTTTTGCCATATTGACATTTCTAAATATTGTCTTGTGTAATGGCTGTGTTGGCCAGGTCCCCCTTGAAAAAGAGAGTCAATCTCAATGGGGGTTCATACTGGATAAATAAAGGATGTGTAAAAACTTTAAATAAATACAAACATTAACTAAGAATGTTACCACCACCATACACCACAGACACCAAACTGAAGCTATACAAGGGTTTTTTGATTTGTACATTACTATAAAACCATATCATGTAACAATATTAATATGGATTTATCTTTTATTTATTCACAAAAATATTTGCCATATATATGTCCACCACAGAATAAGTATGCTGGGCTGAAATAATTTTTTTGACACATTTTAGAGAATATACGATAGATTTTAAAACAGCAGTCAGAAAAGCAAAATGGAATGTAGAAAATGTATATTTCATATTTTTATTATGCCTATAGTTTCCTTCACATGCTTTGTGTTGAAATGAGCCTGCAACGTTTAACTTCTGCTGCAAGTGTTGAGTCGCTGGTTTCCACGGGAACAGATCAACGGCCACTTCCTGGCATGAGGTGGCAGCTCTCGATGTCGAAAATGTGCAGTAATTGCTGTGCATGCCACAAAAACAAAGAGCAACGGGAGCCCACGGAGCGTGCTTTCTGAAGAACTACGTGCATGATTCATATTCTCAAGTCTCGACTGAATTTACATATAAATGGTGCATTAATAAATTGCCGTTGTACTCATATTGATTCAGTCACACATTTCTGTGTCCCCTTCTCCACTCTCTCACCCTTCCTGTTTTCTACTTCCCCTCTCTCTATATTTTCTTTCTCTGTCTTTCTCCAGACACAGACAAAGGCAGCTCACAGAATGAAGAAGTGCCAGTCTGCAACAGTCAGATACATTCCAGGTCAGGGGGATAGAGCCGCCATTGTTTTAGCATGCCTACTTCTGATAAACTGCAGAAGGAAGAAGGAGAGGCAGTGGGACTGGAGGGGAAAAAGAGAGTCCATCCATATTTTCAGCATGCTGGGGGAAAGGCTCCGATCATCATGCATACTTCCTCTGCCCACCAGCACGCGAGCTCTGGCCTCGACTCGGCTCTGACCCACCGGATGCCGGCAGTGAGGAAGTACTGATCCCCTGGGTTCACACAAGTTCACCCGGGACACCAAATCTTGCATAGATCGCCTATCGGGTCTGACAGGCAGATGACTCAACGGTTGAATGTCTGCCCTAATTGCTCTCAGGCGGATGGTAAATATTCCCGAACGCTAAAGAGGTTAAGTGCTGAATGAGGCCGCTGTTCATGCGGGCCTGGTGTCCGGCCGCAGGCCTCTGGTTCACACAAGGACAACCCCTCCCCCACCTCACCGTAAGTGATGAGCTTGCCCATTGGCTTCAGCAGGTTGAAGGCCTTGTGGGTGTCGGAGCCTCCCAGGGGATCTAGGATGACATCTAGGCCTGAGGAACAGAAACAGAGCAAGAGAGAGAGAGAGAGGAAAGGGGGAGAGAAAGAGAACAGGAGGAAGTGAAATCATGAATGAGCAACCTTATCTTGAATTTTGAACCAAGTCACGTGTGGGTATCAGTTCTCTTCTATATCAAATCATGTTTTCTATGCATCACCTGTGAAGATCAATGGATATTAAGTATGCTCTGAATGTGTCTGAATCCGTTTGTGTGACCAGCACATTTTGCCAGGGCTGCTTGGACTTGTTGCATCTCCTGTCCCATTTTGGCAACGAAATGTGCAGGACTAGCTTGATCCCGAGCTTTGCGTAACATGTGTTGGCGTGTGTGAAAAGGAGATGGTCAAGACATGTTTCTGTTTGGTTCATACGTAAGGAGGACAAGGAGGGTTAGAATTATCTCCTGATAGGGAATAAAGGCTGTTAAATGTGAAACGCATCAGAAATCATACACACTGTCAGATTTACACACTGCATCGTACAGAGGTCACACCTCTCACATCACCAGCCAAGTCCTTGGAGTTATTTATCCAAGAATTAAAATTAGGCAGCCTCTGCTTTGAGTGGCTTATTATCGCTTTATTTCACTTTTCTCCCAGTCTGGAATTGTATTTGTAGGCCCATCCCTTCGCCAGCCCATCCCCCCCCGGTCAGCCGCCGCTCCTCTTCGCCCCGTTGTTTCCCGGCTGGGCTGTGCGGATGCCGCATCGGATGACCGCTCTTTTTACGAAGCTGGTGCAGGGCGACAGAGTCTTTAATGTGCCATGACCCCTCCTCCTGGGTTACGGTCAATTATGCTCACCCTGCAGGGCGACAGAGTCTTTCAATGTGCCATTTAGTGATTTAGTGCCACCAGAGGCAGAATTGGGATATTTCTATCTGTCTAGGGCAGGGGTGGCCAACCAGTCAGAGACTAAGAGCCAAATTTTGTACTGTGTTACATCACATCCTGCCTGTTCATTTATTTTATTTCGCGGACCGGGAGGGGTGCTAGGCACCTGTTCATTTATTTCGCACGGTCCAGATTCAATTTTAAACCCAGACCGTTGTGCAGGTTGGGGACCGCTGCCCTAACTGAGGACATTTTGCAGTGATTTAGTGCCACCAGAGGCAGAAAAAAACAAAAACACAAACTTCGATGGGATATTTCTATCTGGTCTAGGGTGTCAGAAATGGAATTTCATTAAAAGGAATGTGGTGGGGGGTGTCCTAGTGTTTCTTTGCTTAAAAGAACCACATCCAACTGTGGGATAGCAGGGCATTTAAGTGAGCATGCAGGTATCCTTTCTCTGATTGTAAACATGTGCTTGAAAAAAATCCTGGAGACACCTGAAAATAACAGACATGCCATTCTGAGACTAAACAAGAAGAAGCACAGAGCTGAATCATCTCACACAATCACACTCCGAGCCCACAGCAGTTTGGGTCCGGACCAGCTTTCCTATTTGCCATTACAGATAGCAAGTAACCCCCCTCTGTCCGGAGGTCCACACCACCTTCACATTGGGCTGCCGTTCTTAAGACCTGGAATGAGGCAAGCTGCAGTTATGTGAGTCATCCTTCCTGTGTTGAGGCATCTGCATCCACACCCTCACCTTTGGGGCTGATCTTGCGGATCTCGCTCACATAGTCCTGCGTGCGGTAGTCGATGGTGTGCGTGACCCCGCCCTGGCTAATGGCCTCGTGCTTGCTAGCCGACGCCGTACCAAACACTGTCACGTCCTTGACCGTCTTGCACAGCTGCGTGGCTGCGATGCCAACACCACCTGAGCAGTGAGACACAAGGAAATGGAACATTAAGACTGTACACAGCTGGCCCCTGAAAAATAATTCATTCATCCAATCCATATTTAATACTATTATATCAAGTTGATATTGTAGAGGGTATCGACTTTAATCAACCCATTCTCCCAAATGGGCCCAACAGATGAAAAGAAAACTCATTATGTATTTGTGTAGCGTGTGAAAGGTCAGAGTACTGTGTTCTGTCATAGGCAACAAAAATAATAGCACTGTTATATAGTGCACTGGGTAGAAAAGTCATTAAGTGCAATTACATTCTTTGGTTACCCTGGTGAGGAGATTCAGAGGTCCATAAAACAGAATACTAGAATGTGACTCTGGCACACATGTACACACCCGAACCGCTGGAGAAATTGACCGTATGTTATTTTGAAATCATTCTCATTCTCATTCTTTTTAAAGATGCCTTTATTCAGGGGGGACTGAGGTAGCGTTGCTTTCTCTGGAGGTCATCTCCACAGAGAGGTTTCATTTTTCACTGGAGCCGTTCCAGTACAATTCTCAAGAGCAACTGTCCCACACCGGATTGAAACCCACGGAGTGCATTGGGCTAACCACATGTGAGTGCTGTGCTATTAGCTGGCTTACAGCTCTGCAAGCATTTAGTGACAATTTTGATTTTGCTTAACTATGCAGAAAACATTCAGAGTGCCTAGTCATTCTGTCTTGAAGAGAACTGAATGCCAAGCCTATTCATCTATTCTCCAAGAGTTATGAATCAAATCAGCAGTGCTGATTTGGCAAGGTGGGATAAAGTCAGACTGCATAGATGCTGTTTGCAGAGATGCTCAGTGTAA
Source organism: Aldrovandia affinis (assembly GCA_029706075.1). Lineage (NCBI taxonomy): Eukaryota > Metazoa > Chordata > Actinopteri > Notacanthiformes > Halosauridae > Aldrovandia > Aldrovandia affinis. The sequence goes on along the minus strand of JAINUG010000013.1, from coordinate 4,873,715 downwards.
AGCAAAGGGGCTGGTAGCAGAGGTCCAGAAAGGGAGGCTCCACAGGTGCCGGCGAGCAACGAATCCCTTGAACAAGGCACCGCTGAGTTTTGTCTGCTTGGTCAGCTCACACCATGGTATCTAAAGCTCATGTTTGATTAAGGTGTCACTGCAGGGCTTAATAAGTGACTTATGATGGGTGCTGGTAAAACTGAGGAGACACAGTAGCCCTGGGGCCATATGTACAAGGATTCTTAGAGTAGGAGTGCCTGATCATAGATCCCAGATCCTAGATCCTGGGCCAGACCAGCCATGATGCGTACCTTGGGGAGATGACATCATGACAAAACATCCATGTGCACATGAACATATCTGCCCACGCTAATACACACGTGCACGGGTACGGTGGCTCACACACTCGTACTTTATCATACATATGCGCGTACACACACACACACTCCGAGGCTATGCTTTCACGCCCGCATTAAGAGGACCTAATCAGAAAACAGTGTTCAGCCTTGTCACTTCCATTCCAAAAGACCTTGAACCTAAAGAAACTCAGATTTCTGTCCCTGAAACCAAACCGAACAAAAGAACCTTACAAAGCAATGACAGCAGTACTTGATAAGCCCTGTGATCTGAGGAGAGTGCACTGAACACGTCCTCCAAAGTAAGCAGGAGTTGCCAAGGAGACCAGCACCAAATTGGATGAGGGCGAGGGAGCAGAGAAGTCATTTTTGTTTCATTGGATATAATTCCATCAAGTTCAGAATGCATTAGGTGTTGATCGTAAGCCAAGAACTTACAAGGCCGCACTTACAAGTGACTAATTTGTTCAGAAGCTTTCAAATCTGCACAATTGAAGAAACTGAAACCCCTTTCAGTTGGATTTTTGATCAAGCTGTATGTGCATGTTTTAATCATTCAGGGGACCTGGTCGTATTCCTCACCATATTTTCCCTGCAGTTACAGGCTACTGGGCTCAATATATTTTGCTATGAGAATTCTTTCTGCCACTACTTTTGTTGAGCCAAATGTTCCATCACCAGAACTCTTTAACCCCGGAACTCTAATTCCTCAACTATTTAAATAGTGATGGAAACCCCTTGCACCAGGAAAGGCCACAGAATGCACTGTTCCCTAGTAATTCTCTAGTCTCTGCCCACAAACTGCTTCTGAATGGCTGCAAAACGGAAAAGAGCACAAACACATCAAACTTCAGCATGATTATTTTCTCTGTCCGACTCTTTTAACAAGACGTATGCACACAGGCATAGCGATACGCATAGACAGTTTGTTGTGAAACCCTAGCATCCTGTCCTAGGGGTTTCACAACATAGCTCTTTACATCTCTACGAGGGCGCAGTATCACAGTTTCGCACAGTATTTTTCGTGTAGGGCCGGCCGCCACGGGGGTTCACACAGTGTGGGCAGCTGACATAGTGATGACATAGTGCTCCACAGAGTGGCAGCGAGCCTGGCAGGTAGCATGCGGGAGGGGCCCCCTACACACACACAAACATATACACACACATGGACACACATGGACACACACTCACACTCACACTCACACACACACACACACACACACACACACACACACACACACACACACACACACACACACAGACTGGAGGGGAGCACACAGAAAACAGTCCATCAAGTCTACCTGCTAACTGCTAATCTTTCCAAATATGTTTTCAAATTCAATTAGCCAATCGCTCCATGTTATCCCATCTCTCTCTCTCTCTTGTAGCACAATGAAGACACTCTCTTAATCTAACTTAGTGACTTATGAAAATTACACCTCCCCCCTGTCCCACCCTGAGGCGATGTGGCAGCTAATGTAATTCATTCCAGTTTGGTTTAATCAAATTGTTTACCCATGAAATTTAACAGATGTCAAATATGGTTTCTCAATGAGGACAAGTGAAGGGACCAAACACACAGTGACGACTATATAACTCTCTCTCCCTCTCCCTCCTCTCTGACATAAGCTGGCCCTAAATCTCCCTATGGCCTAAATGAAACCCTTTAACCCTGAAGAAACCCTTTAACCCTGAATAATTCCCCTCCATCCTTTCAAGCCAACACTTCCACACCCAGTAACATCAGTGTTATATGGAACTAGAGATATACGGAGTTAAAACGTCATGCTTTGGCCGCAGGTGTCTTTTCTCATGATCTGTGCAGAGGTCTGTTTCTCAGTGCAGATGGAGGACGTAGTGGAAAGCAATTTTGACTCAATGGTCAGGGACTCTGGGAGTCAGCAGACTGAGAGAGGGAGACAAGGGCGTTCCCCTGGCTGGGATAGGGGGAAGTGGCGGTGGTGGGGGGGTTGACGGAATTGGTCTGATGTCACATACTCTGCGCCAGCAACTAGGATATTGGACCTTGCATTGGAGCAGAGGACTGGAACACAAGTTACAGACTTGTGTTGAGATGCAGAGCTGTCAGCCTCCTGCCAAAGCAGTTTCCACTGTTCTGCTCAGAGGAGGAGTCCAAACAGTCTTAACTCATTTTGATTGGGCTGTTTCTGTGGGGCCGTTAGGCAGACTCCCAAATGCAGTCAAGCTAATGACTTATCATTAAAACCAATCATTAATGCTTAACAGCATCTTGAAGTGAGCATCTTGAAGTGTGGTTACAGTATCATAACCTGTTAGAATGTAAACTAATATAGGTGTGGGCTTTAGAGTGGTGGAGCTGTACATTTATTGCAAAAATAGTTCAGTGATGCAATCTTATGTCACACTGCAAAAATAGCTGATAAACAGGTGAAACTCTTAAATTTGATTGAAGACCATTTAAGGCATTCTTGATATTCTTGATAATCTGAATTACTTACAATAAATAAAAAGTATACAAAAGTGAGCCCAATGACCACAGCTGTGTTGCTTGAGATTTGATTGGATGGATGGTCTTTTTTGTCTCTCTCTCTGGACTGGATCTGCTGTTTTTGGGCCCTAACAGTTTGAGCACAATAAGAGACTGGCTTAATCCATGAAACCTTCAGTGCCACACTCCTTCTTAAGGGTCATTATTGTATAAATAACAATATTATTTATTATGACAATATTAAAGTCAAATAAAGTAACTAGGAAAATAATAACAGCTAACTTAAAATAGATTAAAAGTTTAAATGCAAAAATGTCAACATTTGCAGCACATTTTTGTCAAAGGGGGTTTTAGATCATTATACGTTTCATTATATGTTTGCTTTCTTCATTTGCTTTCATGACAATCAGGTTTATGGTCCACTTTGTTCTTCTCTGAGTTCTTCTTCTTCCATCAGGTATTCAGCCATTCCCAGAAAAGCCTTCAACATCATCACTGTGCGGGACACGGAGAGGGCATGGTGGACCACAACTGGAAGATTTACAGGTGCGCTTGGACAAAAATAGGAAGAAGACACTTCCTTAAACGTCCTCCATAGATCTAGGATTCAGCATTTTTGTGGTAGAAATTGCATCATGTCTGCAATCATTTCTACCACATAATTTAATTGTAAACAAAACGGGCAGACAATGTCTCCCAGCTATTCAGCTTTTTTGTGGGTTTTAATGGGATGAAAGCTCTTAGACTTTTTTGAAAACTTGATATTCATATTAGAGTATAATCTGATGCATGTCAAGACTAGGGAAATTGGACATAGCTTTAATTGACAGCTCTGACTGTGGAAAGATATGCCAGGTACGTCATACAGTATGTTAAAAAGTAAAACACCGTATAGTTTCAAGTTTGGCATTTGAAGGAAATGGATGGTCACATGACTGGGCTGCGGTCCTGCTGGGAGCGTTCATGTTTCTGCCCACTACACAGACATTGCAATAAGTTCTCAGAGATGTCCAGGTTTCATCCCTATTCTCAATAACTTATCTAATGTGTAAAAATCCACAGCAAAATAGATGCCCATCTGGGGAAAAGCCTTTAATCAAAGAGGCACAGAATAAGCTGTAACAGAGCAGTGCAGGTGCCATCCTTATACAGAATGTAATATGTGGAAGATCTTAGTGTGCATAATAATATTAATATTTATATTATTTTTTAATATATATATTTTTTCATTTGTATTAGTTTTTTTTAGATAATTCATATTACACTTACACGCCTAATAAATATATGTTCATTACACTGGATCCTTATTATTATTAGTAGTAGTAGTCATAAAAAATAAATAATGCAAAAATCATCATATCTCCAATCTAATGTTAAATCTAAGAACTCCATCTCCCAGAATGCCAGGCTGGAGGGGGGTCCAAAATGTAGGTGGGGCTTAGGGCCCATGAAAATCTAGATCCGGTCCTGGCAGCACAGTTTGTAATTGTGCAGTGGATAATCATCGCCTTGACTTGAGTTGAATATTTTTTGCTGAACATTTTTCTCTCCAGTTTTGGAGTGCCTGATCATAATTGCATATATTAATATATAAAAGTTCAGGCCCGTCTAGGGAGATCCTCTATCAGTTTGGAAGGAGGTGCACTGGTAAACATTATCTGAAACACATAAAGTCAGGCACTGCAACCGCTGTGCCAGAGGACTGCACACCTGACGCAGCTGCTGCAGGGAGGCACCTGATTGGCCAGAGGAGCCATTGCTGAACAGAATGTCAACTGAAACCCTCCATCTCTATGCTATAGTTCATGACTCCCTCACACTGCACTTCTTAACAGAATGCACTACTCAGTGAGCTAATCGTGTCCCTTGTTGGGCTCTCGTTGGGTATGAAAGGAACTCAAGGTCCCTTTCATACCAGCCATAGTGGTGATAATACCAGTATTTAACATGACACAATGGTATGACTTCTAATGCTCAAATCAGGGACTCATTATATACGACACATCAACCAGGCAATGACTAGAATCAGCTAGATATGGTATCAATATATTGTGCTCACCATACAAATCTTATTCATGGCTAGGTCCTGGAGAAAATCTTATGTACGTGACCATCTAGGATGTCAAGCTGAATTTTCGCAGTTATCATCCAGATGTCTCTGTAGGCACCTCAAGTTCAGCCACAATTTGGCAATCAGCACAGCACATACAATTAGGGACAGAAAAACAATACAATTATGCTGTTAAGGGTTGAGTGTGGAGGAGGTGAAGGATGGATGCAGTAAAAACGTTGAGATCAATTTCCATCGATGACAACAGTAAAACAATATCCTACTGCAGCTAGAGCAGCTAGAGCAGAGTGCAGAATGTTAAAGAGAAAGAAGCCACAGATGCCGACTGTATCGGCGTTTGCAGGTTGCAACAGTAGTATCTGTAGAGGTGCAGGCTGTGGCTGAAGGAGATCATTTCCAGGCATGTTCCATTCACACCAACCGATGATACTGACAGTGGTTATCGCTATCTCAATTGGTCGTAAAAGAAATTGTCTAATTCATCATGGTGATACCACTTTTCATACCGAATTTAAACATGGTGATAATATTACTATGGGGCGCCGTGTGAAAAGGGCTTTGTTGGGAGTTGCACCCTGTGATTGTGAGTTGGGTCCCTTCTCGTACTACACCGATTGAATTTGGTTCTGTGCCTTGGATACAGAAGCCCAGTGGTGAAAGAGTGTTGCAGAGCCCTGTGTGCAGGTTAGTCTGCTAGATATGATGACGTCACCCTGCAGAGTTCACACAAGAGCTCCATTAGTTCCCAGTTTAAACTAAGGGAAGTGCTGGGCATTGTGCCACATGGTTGTGAAGTTTGTAGATTTGATCCTTGCTCACACCGCACTGGCTAAATATTTGGATGGAAAACACAGATCTGTACATTTTACTTTGCCCAGATAATAAATCTGCGGCTGGTGGGCATACGTTGCAGTGTCCGGCCCGGAGCCCGTCACTTCCCACAGCTAGCAGGGTGACACTTCCGCCAACACTTTAACACTCTATTTTTTCACTATTCAGCTTATTTGGTTTTCAAATCTCACACTCAGTTTTTTTTTCTCTCTCTGTCATTCCTGTTTATCTCTCTCTGATTTCCCCTTTCTGCTTTTCTAATTTGTCCTATCTGCTATTCACTTGCTTTCTGTTTCACACTCTCAAAGCCTTCTCATATTCAAAATTGGCTCGATTGTCATACATTTTCTGTTTAATGCTCTGCTTCACAGTTTACCTCCACATCTGTCCTGCACACTCTCTCTCTCTCTCTCTCCCCTCTCTCTGTCTTACCTATACTCCTTGTCTCTGGACAGATCTCAAAGCTTGGCAGGCTGTATAAAGAGGGATGGGCCTTGACTGCAAGGCCGGGCATAAACAGGGCTTTCAGCACCGGCCCGGGTTCAGGGAAAGGTTGGAGGAGGATTTTACAGCCGAGAGTTTAAAAAAAACCCCTCTAAACAAAACAGGGATCCAACTGTCAGTTCGTTTTCTGCCCCTCTTTACAAAACAAAGGAAGCAAAAGCGCAGCTCTCTCTCCTTGATGAAAAGGTGTTGACCGGGGCTGGGAGAGTGGCTCGGAGAGTGAGGCGCGCAGCGGAGGATGCAGATGTGCGTGCCTGAAGAGCGTGGGCGGGACGAAAGGGGAACAATGTGCCATTGTTAAGGAGAGGGGGCAGGAGCCCTGGGCCCAGAAGCGTGGGAGGGGAGGTTCCTGAGGCCGAGGCAGCTGTGGGGTTCGGACAGACACAAATTTGCACTCTCTCTTTTCTCCACTCCACACTTGGACACTTCTTACTTCCGAGGCCGAACCCTTCGGGGGACGCCGTTTGTTGGAGGGGCCCCGGGGAGCTCCTCTGCCTGGCTGTGAGGCAGACACTACGCTCCCGGAGGGGGGGCGGCTCCCCACGGCGACCGGGTGCAGTGACAGAACATGACGTTTGCCCTTTTCCCTCGAGCACAAACACATTCATCCAACGTCTCCCATAAATAGGCGTGTGTTGGTACCACACTGCTGCCAATCAAAAGGTCTGGGAGACGTGTCTTGCTCTGGGTGAACCAACTGCATTCAGTGTGCCACAGCCCACTGTCTTAATGATGAATTGATGAATTACAAGAGAAAGAAAAAATATTGTGGACACAGTTGTTTTATTTTCAGTCACCTGATTTGCTATGGTGTTAGTGTTTTTTTAAATTTTATTTTATTAAATTTAATTTTTAATTTATTTATTTTCCCGTTTTTCTCCCAATTTACTGGCCAATTATACCCTCTACTTTTATTTTGATTTGTCCTCCCCACATGAATTCGCCGCTCGTCTCTACAAGGCAAGCTAATTCTCAGAGTGGAGGGCACTCTGCTCCATTTGAGACGGAATTCGCCCACCTACGTTCTGGAGTCACCCTTACATGCTTCTCAGCAAACTCGTGCCGGCTCTCCCTCCCCCTCCCCCTGAGGCAGACAGCAAAATGCCACCCCCGATCAAGGCTCCCCACCAGGGCCGGTCTGGTACAGTCGAGTTTCGAACCATGACCGTGATAGACAGCTCACACTAATAAAGGACAGGTGCGTGGTGTCAGTAGTTTTGACAGGAACAACGGCAATTCATCAAATTCATGTGGAGCCAGGAGCCAGGAGGGTGATACCCATGATATTCTCATGTAGTTCTAGGATTACCACCACACTATACATGGATATATAGAAGCCAATCACATCTGAGTTCTGAAAATGCATATAAAAAAGGTATCCTCGTAAATCTACAGGAGGACAAATCAGGATTTGTCATTCAAAAGCAGGTAGGTTAAACTTTTCATCAAATCAACCTTCCGCTTCAGGTGATAGGGTTTGAGTTTTGAATCCAAAACAAGCAAGTCAGTAAACCGGCAGTCATTCCATTCCACTTGCCACTAACATTTTCGCTGATGCAGTCCAAGTTCAAGAGTATGTGTCTCAGCCTGTGGAGCGTTACTCAAACAACAGGTTACATTTCATTAGAGGGGAAACAAGCTCGACTGACACAGACATTTGCATAACATCTTATTCATTCTTGCAACATTCCCTTAGTGTTATTGCAAGGTTAACAAGGCAGGATTTGTGCCACTTAAGTGTTGTTACACAACAATGTGTGCAGATTTGTGGACAAAATGAGCTTGAATACAGTACAAACAAAGTTAAGGAAAACGATTTGTCACCCACCGTTGAGACACGTGCACACACACAAATACACAAGCACACAAACATGTGCACAAACGCACACATTATTATTATTACTTATTACTTACTTATTATTATTCTTATTTAATGTCATGTAACTGCATTCGGTGGAGCTTGCACATAAAGAATTTCACGCACTCTTTTATACCTGGTGTAAATTTGTGACGTTGACAATAAATCTGAATCTGAATCTGAATCTGAATCTGACACACACAGACACTTTCACACTGTCTGAGAACCCTAGCAACAGCAGATGGTAAACTCTGACAATGACACACATCAACTTAAAAAACCTGCAAGCAAGTTCTGAAAGCACCCCGGTGTCTCAATACTCAGAGACAGCTAAAAAAAGCTACAGCATGTGATCAGAAAATCATATGATTTATTGCATAATGCCCTAGATATGGGTGACTGTTGAGCGCAAAGGTTATATCAACACTGCTAATGAGGAAGAAAGAGGATCCTGGAGTGTGAATTGAAAATGGCCCACTGGGAACTGGGAACAGGAGCTGGGCAATGGGGATGCCCTAAAACTGTCCGCACTTGTGAGAAGGTTGTCCTGGTCTCCTGAGAGGAACCCAGGGGTGCTGAGGACCAGCCCTGATACTGCACCCCAGGAAAAATGCATGTGACTGAATGAGAGCCCTCAAGTGCAGCCAATGATACGTGTGGCCCAGTTGAGTGGCCCTATTTGGCCCCACTTGTGGCCCTATTTTTGCCCACAGAGAAAACAGACCTGGAGAGATGCATACAGGCCATACCAGCCATATGCGATGGCCCAAAGCCCTATTAAGTGATTTAACATGGGTGTTTCCATTTTGTTTTCACTACCTAAATGTGTGTGTATATATTTATATTATATGTATTACATTATTTTATAATATTGTATTATAGTACTGTAAACACACTTAAAATATAAAATTGTACATCAACAATGAAATAAAGCACCTTGGAGACCACAGACCTGGAGAGAGAGGTGTGGTCAAGAACTCAAGTACAGAAGTGAGACTGATACCATTGTCCGATACTGTAAATTCTGTCCAATTTATTTTTCTCCTGCAGATGTGAGTTCTATCCTCTGGGTTTCAGCAGTTCCAGGCAAAATGTTTAGCGGGGAGAAGTGAATTTGAGGCTCGTTAAAAACATCAATAACAAAAAGAAAAGCCTTTAAAAAAAAAAGTGTATTCAACCTTTTCTTTCCCAATGTTACAGGTATGATACGCAGACGCCTGCAATGATGTCTTTTGCCGTTTTACTGCACTGATCTTGTACGCTAACTTTGACTGTTCTCACCTTGTATTAATGCACATCTTGTAAGTCGCTCTGGATAAGAGCGTCTGCTAAATGCTTAAAATGTAAATGTATGGTTGTTCTCGGGCCAGTCGAAAGCACGTTTGGCCCATGGGCTGCTAATTGAATAGCCCTGCCGTAGATACTCCCCAGTGATTGGTGATGTATTTACTGCAATCAAAACAGAAGAGCACTCCTGTCGAATAAACGAACCTTGCAGCAGACCTTTTAAACTTGAATTAGGCCCAAAGCCCCAGTCCTCATTTCAGCGATATGAATGGAAATGTTTTTCCCTGCTTAAGAATTCCAGGCTTACTTTAGATTATTGTTATCGCATAGCGATTGTTAATTATTAATCCTCATGCTTTTAATCTCCTGATATTAAGACAATTTGAAGGCCACAAACACATTGCTTTATATGCACAAACACACACATACACGCACACACACATACACCAAAGCTGTCTCTCTAGCAGGACTGGGTCTACACTCACAGTGGGAACATTCTCCATCTTTCACTTCCACACTTCCTGCAACCCCTCCCCATGGATCTCAGATTAACTATTTCTAGAAACTGGGCAGACAATGCCTTGCAATCATTCTGCTCACAGTATCAAATAAAAGTCATTGCAAACATAGGGGGGAAGGGAACTCAAGATGAGTGTGTGTGTGTGTGTGAGTGAGAGTGTGTGGGTGAGTGAGTGAGAGTGTGTGGGGGTGGGTGTGTGGGTGTGTGTGTGAGTGAGTGAGAGTATGTGTGTGTGTGTGTATGGGTGTGGGGGAGTTGTGTACTACTTGTGCAGACAGCTCCTTACCTGCCGCCATGTGGACCAGCACGCTCTGGTTGGGTCGCAGATTGCCGAAATCAAACAGCATCATGTAGGCGGTGATGTAGTTGACAGGGATGGCGGCTGCCTCCTCAAAGCTCATTCCCTCGGGCATGCTGAAGGTGTGGCTGGCCGGCACCGCCACCACCTCCTGCCACATCCCGCAGCGGTTCAGCACCAGCACTTTGTCCCCCACCTAAAAGAGACGAGAGAAGGCAGGGCTGAGGGTTGAGTGGACCTAAACCATGCCAGGAAAATGCACCCCACACCATAACAGAGCCACCAGAACCTTTCATTTACTCACGTGTTTCCTTTATTTTGGCATTAACCTGCAGGTTGAGTGCTGTTATGGTTTACGGGTGATGTGTACAGTATGGGTTAAGTGTTGCTAGCGGTTATGCGGTGAGGGTATATTGTCAAGGGTGCAGCTGCAGCTCCCAGTCCAAGATTTGATTTGTTGAATTGAATTTGTTTTGCTAAAGACATAAGGGCTTTGAATACTTAACAATCCTGCCTGACCACAATGCAATGCTGCTGACCTGACCACTGACTATATGACTCTGCTCTGTTTACACTCTAAAATACCACACAGTGTTGCCCTGATCATTTTAGGCATTTAGGCATTTAGCAAACGCTCTTACCCAGAGCGACTTACAAAAACTGCATTTATACATGCTAAGTTTAAACATGGTTAGTGCAAGAGATCAGTGTAGCAACTCTGTAATAAACATCATTGTTGGTAGTTGCACACCGTATCTGTAACAGGGAAAGAAAAGTTCGGTTATTTTTTCAATTAAAACATGTAGACAGTGGTGATGGCAGATAATTAATGTATAGAGTCAGTGGTAGTGGAGTCTAAAGAGGTGGGTTTTGAGTCTCTTGCCACATTGAATTGAGTGATTCCACAGTCCTGACCGGGTGCAGAAGGGGTCAGGACAGAGAAGAGGCGAGACCACGAGGAACGGCTGCCGGGCACCCAAAGGGAAGGGACAGTCAGTTTGCCAGAGGAGGCAGAGCGGAGCTCTGCTGTGTCCTGGTACAGTCCAAAAATGCTCCAACACAGCTCCAAAGTCATGTGGCAGTAACCTTAACTACTTGACATTACTGTACGATCACTCCAAATGGCTGCCCTAAATACACAAATAGGCTGCCTTTTAAACACATGCAGCTTCATTGCTGCTCTAAACTATTGCCAAGGTACTCCACCATTATCCTGAGGGGCTGGGGTCTTCATCTTCAGGATTAACAGCTGCCAGTGGGTGACACAGAATGGCCCTTGATCCCAGTCCAGCCCAACTACATCCCAGAGTTCACTTCAGGCTCATCTGAGCTGATGGCCTCTCAGAGGAAAATGAACTCCATCGTCACGCTCGGGGAGAGGCACAGCGGCACGGCACACAGGAAGGAGCGGCAGCCTCCACATTCTCAACCTCTTCCTGTTTTTATTTTTTCTCCACCACCAAGTAGTGAGACCACTAGCTACTCTTCTTCCTCCTCAATGAGACAAGACAATGAGCAATCTTCTCCGCTTGGCACGACGCCGCCAGGCAGGCTATGCCAAATTCCTCCCCACCACGAAAGACAAAACACGCTTTCTCCTCCCTGGGAAAAACAACCGCAATGTTGATCCTTTTAATGGAGGCGAGAGAGAGAGAGAGAGAGAGAGAGAGAGAGAGAGAGAGAGAGAGAGAGAGAGAGAGAGAGAGAGAGAGAGAGAGAGAGAGAGAGAGAGAGAGAGAGAGAGAGAGAGAGAGAGAGAGAGAGAGAGAGAGAGAGAGAGAGAGAGAGAGAGAGAGAGAGAGAGAGAGAGAGAGAGAGAGAGAGAGAGAGAGAGAGATGGCAATGCGCTTTAGTGTCTACACTCTTCAGACAGAGAGAGAGCCCTCTCTCTCTTTTTCTCTCTCACTTGTTTCCACAATCAATGCTCCCAAAGTTTAATTGCCAACGTGCAATCAATAGACGGGAGGATTGCAGTGTTAGATGAGAAAATGGACTGACTCATGGATTACATTTGTCTGCATTGGCAAGTATGTGAAATAATGCAGAGCTTTCCACATGCTCCATCTTGCTGTGGGGAAATTCCTCTCTTACAGAGGCATTGCAACGTTCTTACAGACGTACCACCTCAGATCACTGCCTTATTTGAAGAGTTTTGTTGCATGTAACCACACAGTTTTCTGATCAGTTGTGCTGTGGAGATCTAGTAGATGTTCTGAAGAGAGCTTCATTGCTCAAGGTGGAAAGGAGAGCTTGCATAAAGTGGGACCCTACAGGAAGGAACCCTGCATTGAACGGAAATGATCTGCTCTCCGCCTCAGCAAACCCCCTCATATTGTTAATTCATGCGGTAACCCAGGCATGTGTTACACTGCACACACACACACACACACACACACACACACACACACACACACACACACACACACACACACACACGCACACATGCAAGATCCTCCTTTATTGAAATCTGCTCATGTTGGGATGGTCCCTGCTGGTGGCACTGGCCCTCCCAGACACCATCCCGGGACCACAGAGGCTCCGATGAAGGCCTGGGTTACCGCAGACCCCGCCCCGCCTTTCAACCACAGGCAGATTGCTACACAGATCTCTCCAAAAACAAATGTCAATGCAGCAAACACAGGGAGTTCCAGGCCCAACTTCCTACAATACCCATGAAGCAGTCAGATGTCTTCGTATTGTGTTGGCCTTGCTCTTTGTTTTTAGCCCATTCAGCTTTTTCACAGCCGTCGTCAATTCACAGAGCTCAGAATTATCATAAGGAATGTGTTCCTCCTACGTACTGAAAAAAATTCTGTGCTCAATTTTTTTTACATTTTCTTTTGGAAGGGTCGGGTGTGCTGGGGAGGCTGGAGGAAATACCAGACTGACAAAGTGGGACAGAGGAAGATAATTGAGAACATATGGATTGGAACTTAACTGAACTCACAAATACGGAAAATGGGAGAGGGAGAGGGAGAGGGAGAAAAAAACAGGGGGAAAGTCAGAATCATGACACAGGCCTGAGTAGATTTTCAGAAATTCCTGTTCTGGTTTTGCACCATGATCATCACCCCCACCTACCTCCGACCCCTGGTTTGAGTTAATTTGAGGGTAATGTCACTGCAGTGTCAACCTACATGCAGTAGCAATGGTATAGCCTGGTGGAATGTGCGTGCCAAGAGCCAGGCTGTCACTCTCAGCCTCCCTTCTCACTCACACCAACTCCCTGCACCACAGCCGGACTCCATGCACTGCGCATTCCTAGTTAATTTATGAGCCAAGTGGGAGGCAGGGGGTGGGGGGTGGTGCTAGAGCTTGCCCTCATTTGACTCCTCCAGCCAATTAGAATGACTACAGCTGTACGTTGAACAGACCAGATGATTTCAATGCTAAAGCCAAGATGTCTTCCACAGAGATAATCAGGGCAAAACTTAGTTTATAATTTTCCTTCTTCAATAGAAATGATAATAAATCCAATCACTATAACTTATTATGCACCCTCTTTCTCTCTCTATCTTACTCATTCTCTCTTTTACTCTCTCTCTCTCTCTCTCACACACACACACACACATGCACACACACATTTTGTCACCTAAAGTGTTAGTCTGGAGTTATCATTTATGTAAATAAATGTACAAAGAGTCCCCAAGAGATACCCACAATCCCTTGAGCTACGGAACCCTACCAATCCTCCTTGATCTCTGCTCTGCAGCAGATTTGAATGTAATCCTTTTTCATCAGTCAAGTCAAGACCGAGAGGAGGAATGTTATTTTCTCCAAATGTTATGATTGATATCTCCGGTGTAATAGGAGCCTGTGTGAACTTGCTCTTCCTCCTTTTTTTTGGAACGGTCATATCTGCTACGCTCTCGTGCCACCACTATTCCTCCCACACCTGCACAAGGAGCACAGCACAGGGCAAGATTGGCCAGTACGCTTGCTCCCAAGGCAGATATTTTATACAGCCGCTAGGGGGCGCTTGTACAGCAGTAACCGAAGGAACCCGCCCTACGAAGGCCAGTCGTGTCTCATCACTCTGGACCCCCAGTCACAGTCAGGAAATGACACAGCCCAGGCTTGGAGTAGTGATGCCTCGGCTATAAGGCATCAGGGGCAAGCAAATTGCAGTAGAAGAGTGCCTTAAAAAGGTGTTGTCACAGCACCAGGAATATCAGTTATCCTCATCCTTTATTTGCTCAGCAAATACTCTTATTCAGCATGACACTACTTTTATACATACAACCAAGGCCGTAACCATGGAGTCAACATTGGGGGGGACCAAATCAATTTATTTATATTTTTATATCAGCTAGGCTATATATTGGGGGGACATTTTGAGCATATCTGAATATTGGGGGGGATGTGTCCCCCCCAATATATATGGTAATTTCGGCCTTGCATACAACAGATGGGGTTTGTGCTATAACAGAAATAAGTCAAACACACGAGGTAGCCTTAGAATTGTGTTTGAATACAGAAGAATTCAAACGTTATTGTATTTTGCATTCGATTTTTTCATAGATGTCGAACAACTAACATGCGTAGCCTCCATCTTAAATCACAAACGCCGTTAAATCCATGGGGCGCAAACAAACTAAACCGATGAAGAAATAGAACGTTTTTTGGAAAGAAAGGGTTTCACAGAATACTCTAATGAAATAAGTGAGAAGGTGTGGCTGCCAGATTGCGCTGTCAATAGGATCGGTCTTCAGTGATGGTTGCTGTTGCTAAGCGCCGTCTGAATTATCGACGCAGTTAACAGTCATACGTGAGTCATCGTCTTATTCAAATAGATGGATCATCCCACAAATCGCCACGGCTTTACTGCAAAAGTAATTATGTTAATACTATGCGCTTTGTTCGCTGAATAACTAAATTATGTTTTTTTGTAAACGCGTAGCCTACTCGATTACACACGATTTATTATTCGGCTATATATCCAGTAATAGTTATTTCGAGTAAATACAAATAATTTGACACGTCGTTTATTGTGAGAGAAAATATCAGAATAAATCAATACTAAATTAGACGTTTTGCTGACAGAATGTAACGCTGCTGACAAAGAGCGCGTGTTTGATTTACATTTTGTCTCGCGGACGCGGGCCTCGCCCATCCCGTCGCATCTATGCACGAGGGGCGCTATTCAACAAAGGAAAGAACGCCGTTCCAGTCACACGCGCCAGCATCACAATAGCCAGACACACATTACTGGTAGCAGTATACCCGATAGGCATCCTTTAAAAACAGTTTTTATAAATACCCTGGTGATTATATTTTGGTCTCACTGTGTTCATAAGAATCAGTATTCTTTCACGACGAGGACGCAGAAATAAAGGGAGAGTGGGGGAGAAGCCACACGACAGCTTAGCTGCCAAGTACAACTCCAACTTGGAACTGTCAATCACACATGCGCACAGCGGAGCGTATTGTTTATGTTCAACTGAGACGATGGGCGCTGGCTGTTTATTGAACTCATTGTTATCGGCAATTAGACAATTAACTTAGTAGCGGCTATTAACTCTGTATTGGGAAACATTAAACAATTAAACGCGGACTAAAACGAGTGCATTGTACATTTGGACCAATGACAAATTATTTAAGTACCTTTCCAGTTAGGCTTTTACGCTGAAATGTTCAGTCATAAATACTGACGGAAAACAGGACAATAAAGTTTGGATTGTGGGCTATCCAAAACATAGAAACAACCAAAAAACAAACAACTCATCATAAAAATAAAAAAGGAAAAGAAAGAAACCTAAGTGGCACACATTGCAACGCGTACGGTATCCTGGCTAAATCTTACGGTAGTGTAATATAAATGCCCAAATGGCCACCCTCAGATCCATAAAATACCCATTAAACTAGCTATTCAAAACAGAAACACCATATTTTCTAGGATATATTGTATTCCTCGAGGCAACGCATTATAACATTACAAGTAAAGAAAGGGTACATCTAAAATATATATGAATATAAATCTATGTAATTGTAGAAAATTAAACAGGAGGAGAGACAAACTTACTTGTCTGCCCGTTACTTCCTCTCCCAAAGCCTCAATCACTCCAGAGCACTCCATCCCGGGCGTAACCGGCGGGGACGGCAGCCGGTCGTACAGACCCTGTCTTGCCAACAGATCTGCGAAGTTCAGACCGCACGCCTTAACCCGCACCAGCACTTCTCCATTCTTCAGGGTCGGCATCCCCTTCTTCAGCTGCAGTTTCACTTTATCGTATCCTCCATAGCCGGAGAGAACCAGAGAACGGTAGGTAAAGATCTCTTCCTCTGGGGCTTTCTCTGTAGCCGCGGGCGCTGCTGCTGCATCAGCCGCTGGCGGGGATTCCTGCTTGGTCTCGGGTTTAGACTCCTCGTTGGCTTTGGTCTCTTGCTTTTGTTCCTCGGATTTCTGCTGTTGAGCAGGTGCTTCCTCGCCAGACATGGTAAGAATTTAACCTTTTTTTTTTTAGCTAACTTTAAATAAAAATTGAAGTTGATTTTTCTTATTACGTTTTTTGCTTAAGAATTTATTTGGAAAAAAGTCGTTGTAGCTCTGTGATTAGGCTGAATCTGAAGCTGTAAGTGTGTATAATGCCAGAAGATTGCAGGAGCTCAAGACTACAGGTTATCCGGAGTGGAGGGGAAGCTTCGTTGTCAAGGCTGGCTGGCCAGAGGTTGACAGCTCTGTTCGCCGACAGAAAGTGCGAGTGCGACTAAAGCGGGCGACGTACAAATCCCGGAGATCGGATTTTTTTGAGGAGGAGGAACGGGGGCGTATGAGTCACAGTCAGACAGGCAGGTTATGTTTCAAACTTATTAAATTGATTTGGAATATAAAAGTAAAGTATGACAAAATGCTTTAAAGCCACCTACCGTAGCTTTGATCAAATCGATTGTTTGCACTGCAGATAACACTGGGGAAATACATATTTATATGAAATACAATTCCATTTCATTACACATTAAAGGTAGCCAACACCCCCCAAATTTGAGTAGGCAGCCTAAAATCGAATTGGTTAAAATAATCCTATGTGCTATTCCACTACAGTTATTCATTTAATTTACAGTATACATTTAGGGATAAGTTTGGAAATATTCCACATATTATTTTACCGCTGAAAAGTGGAGGCAAAAATCGAGTTGACATTTTTTCCGAAAGGGATAGGAAATGGGAAACAAACACAGGAAATTGGATGTTATTTTCCTGTGATGTGGTCACTGGCCATGGAACAGCAATTTAGGACTCCCTGTCCCTACATGGCTTTTAAAGAGGATGGAGATAGACACTGCATACCCTCAAAGATGTGCAATGCTAATTATATAAAGAGCTAATTGTAGTTGATAAATATATTTAGATACTAACTTGTAGACCAGTTTATTAAATAACAGTTATCCACATGGTTGCTGGTCTTGCCAAACCTTTTGTTATAATATTTATTATAATTATGATGAATCCTGGCGCTCAGTGATGATCAGTGCAGAGACAAGCCGTCTGGAGGGGGTTATGATCATTCAGAAATTTACATAAGTATAATCAAAAAGTTAGTGCCACTCTCTGCTGGCATCCAATTTTTATCCCCTTTTCTTTTTCTCACAATAAGGAATGCCCAATTGTGTATTTGTAGGCCTGTCCCAATTGTAGCAATGTCCTCCATTAATTCAGGAGAGCTCAGTCTAGCAGGCATATCCTCTGAAATGCCTGGAGCTGCTTCTAGTTTTCACTCTGCAGTCTACCAGCTGCACAGTGCAGTCACTGCGCTGGAGGACTACACTTAATGTGCAGCTGGTGCAGGTAGACTACATGCGTCCGATTGGCCAGAGGACACACTCTTCTGTGAAGAATCTGAGAAAGCTCTGTTGACTAACACCGGAAACTCCTTCTTCCCTGAGCGATGCTAAGGCCCACAGCCCTGCAGGACTCAAAGCCACAGTGGGCACTGACATGGTCGGATTCTATTCCAGCTGTGAGTATGTTATCGACCAGCACCTTCCTTGAACCTTCCAAGCAACCCCCTGCCCAGGGGTTGCCTGCATCATGCTGGTCATTCAATCTGAGGATAACAAATTCTTACCCACTTACATGGTATTGTTAATCAATCCTGTTTGGACCAATTATGTTGACATTTCAGTTTAAAGTACACACACACACACACACACACACACACATAAATACAGACACATACACAGATTGTATCTCTCTCTCTCACACATACAAACTGTTGGAAGCCAACTGTAGGAAGTCATGTTGGCAAATAAACAGTGGTACTCCTCCAAAACACCTTCCCGCCCATCCTCTCCTCTTGTGTTCCTTGTCAAGGCCTGGTCCCTCGGCGAGAGAATAGTAGCCAGGAGAAGCCCAGCGGAAGAGACTGTTTACACCACCCATTCAGCTGTGCTGGATTGGACATTTTAAAGTGGACAGGGTCCATTGTTGTGATTTCCCAGGGCAGGCTGCCTGAAAAATTGAACTGTGGGTAGACTTCCTGCCACTGCACAAGGTACAACTCCCTTAGCTCAAGGGCCGGATAATGCCACAGACAACCTCAAATTGTTTTCTACTGTTTTTCACCATTGCTCAGCTCGAGTGCTTACACATGCTGTATCTAGCCTGCATGGTTACTGATTACTATGTGCCTTGTGCAATATATCTGGAAATAACAAGAATTTCTGCATAAACAAAGAAGCGGATTTATATGCTGCAAGCCCTGGCTTTGCAGGCAGGCGCCTGGGCTGGTGCTCAGATTTTTAAAAAAAACATGCCCAAATATTTTTATTCTCCATTTATGTTCACAACACATCAATCAGTCTCCACTGCCTGTTCGAGTCTCTCATCTCCAGCTTGAGGATTGGAAAGGTTTATTATTATTATTATTATCTCCCAAAATCAGCTGAAGGAAATACAGCTGTATGGAATGTCTAAACACATTTCACTCCAGAAACAAATGCTCTCCAAAGCGCCATTGAAACTGTCTGGAAAACCAGAAGGGCTTACCAGCACCTCCTCACAGCAGTCAAAGTTGTCAATCAGGTAAATTACTTCCCCTTGGGGTTCTGTTGGTTTTCTGACAGTGTCAGATTGAACTGGCTTTAAATTATAACAGGAGGGCGGGCTGTGAATTACAAGTGAAGTGTGACAGAACAAATTCATTTCAGTTATATTCGGTCTAACCAGCTGATCCTGAGCACAAAACCCAGTTTCCATCGCTTGTTTTAGATGCACTTACCTGTATGTTTATGTTATGTTTAATCAATCCGCATGAAAGTGAGAAACCCCTTTTGTATTGACCTGCAAAGCAGATGGCAGGAGTGCAGTCACATGGCCCTTAGAGCAGGCCGGAAGTAGAGACACCGAGCGATAGAAAAGTCACTAGAGGGTGGGGCAGGAAGGGCTTCAACTGGCTAAAACTATGCTATCCACTCGGCAGCCTGCTGACTTCCTTCCTGTAAATCGGTCAGGCAATTGGAGTCATGACATGATCACTGGCACCACCGTTGCCATTCAAGAAGTAGTAACTGACAATCACTACTTTTAGTGGAAGATGTAACTGACATTTTGTTTTTATTAGCAAAGCACATTCCTGGAAGTTGGTGGACTTATCTCACATCAGAATGTCAACCGCGAGGGACACCATTCCCAGATGGGGGCCATCCCTGGACAGAGACGCATTCTCTTTTCCACCTGCTGAGGAAGACATTTTACATTACATTTTACATTTTAAGCATTTAGCAGATGCTCTTATCCAGAGTGACTTACAAGATGTGCATAAATACATGGTAGGAACAATCATAGTTTGCACAAGAGATCAGTGCAGTAATACAGCGATAGATATGATTGAAGGCAGCTGCGTACCATACCTGTAACACTGGGAAGGAAAAGGTTAGTAATTAAAAAAAAAAAATTAATTTAAAAATGAGTAAGTGGGGATACATAGTGTTGAGCAAGTAGGCAGTGGTGATGACATTTATCTAGATTTATAGAATTCAGTGGTAAGCCAAAGTCAACGGTTGCTGAAACATGCAGGGGAACACGGTGACTAAGAGGTCACAGGGCTTTCTCATTTGTAAGGATGGTTACAACATTAGTATTGGAGGAAGCAAGTGCCCCAACCACAAGCAACCATATGTGTTGATGAGTGTAAGCAATAGCCAATTGACTATGGCAGACCTCACCTACTCCAAAAGCATCAGCCTGAGATATCTTAAGATCACTCTTAAGATATGGTAGGACAGACGTTTTTGTCCTATCACATCTGAATGCAGGAGCTGATAGGCCCTTCGCCAGTCTGTGCCTCGTATAGGCGGCATATGGGATCCCACAGCCGATAGGCAGTGAAGTTTGCTGTTGGGGCGGGGTGACTGTTGTTGTTGCAGTTGTCTAGCTACTCACGCCCCACTTATTCCAGCCTTGTCAATTGTCTGAGTGGGTGAGCTCATCCAAGAAGCCATTCCTAAAGCATCTCTAAGATAATTTCTCCTCTGTGTCAGCCTTTTCTGTATCTCTCCTTCTCCCCCTCTCCTGGTTTCCCCCTGGTATCAGCAGATGAGGCAATAACCTTGTGTAATGGGTAGGCGCACGTCCAGTCACTCAGCAGTTATTAAAACATGTGACAAAAAACAAAACTAAGGTGTTTGTCTGAGCAAGTCCCGTTCCAGTAAAAATGTGTCGCAATCAGCCACAAGGCTTTACTCATGCTAGATATTCCTGTTTCTTTCCTCTTTTATATATGAATATTTGTTCCTGAGTGCAACCAGTCAGATGTGGCATCTACATGATATAAAGTAATACCGCTGCACTACAAATTAAGAATACCATTTAAGTGATTAAAGATTTTTGTACAGCACTGTCCAAAGAGCTGACTCATGTTAATGATGGCTATAGCTTGTATTGTAGCACATCAGTCTGTCACATGCTGCCACCTGCTGTTGACTTGGAGAAATTGCCCATAATTTACAAAAAATACTTAATAAACAAAACATTCCACCCTGTGATGGGGATATTTATTTTTAGGATATCTTGTCATGTATTTTGAGTGGTGCAATGAATGGGATGATGTAATGTTTGGCATTAGCTATAAGCATTTTAAGGATAAGCAGGAAGTGATGTGAAAAACGTCTGAAGTAAATGCCTTGTTGAGCAGAAGTTACAGTGGGGAAAATAAGTATTTCACCCCCTGCTGATTTTGTGAGTTTGCCCCCTTACAAAGAAAGGAACGGTCTATAATTTTCATGGTAGGTTCATCTTAACAGTGAGAGACAGAATATTTAAAAAAAATCCCAGAAAATCACATTATATGAATTTTAAACATTTATTTGTGTTTTATTGAGGAAAATAAGTATTTCACCCCTAGCAAAACAGCAAGAATTCTGGCTCCCACAGACCGGTTATGTGACCAGGAGGCACACAGATTAGTCCTCTTACTTAATTAGTATTCCTAATTAAGTACTGGTTACCTGTATAAAA
Organism: Aldrovandia affinis; assembly: GCA_029706075.1. Classification (NCBI taxonomy): domain Eukaryota; kingdom Metazoa; phylum Chordata; class Actinopteri; order Notacanthiformes; family Halosauridae; genus Aldrovandia; species Aldrovandia affinis. The sequence goes on along the minus strand of JAINUG010000013.1, from coordinate 4,852,074 downwards.
GACACCTGTCCACAGAATCAATCAATGAATCAGATTCCAACCTCTCCACAATGGGCAAGACCAAAGAATTGTCTAAGGACATCAGGGACAAAATTGTAGACCTGCACAAGACTGGAATGGGCTACAAGACCATTGGCAAGCAGCTTGGTGAGAAGGAGTCAACTGTTGGTGCGATAATTAGAAAATGGAAGAAACACCAATTGACCATCAATCTCCCTCGGTCTGGGGCTCCACGCAAGATCTCACCTCGTGGAGTGAACCTGATCATGAGAAAGGTGAGGGAACAACCCAGAACTACACGGTTGGAGCTTGTTGATGATCTCAAGGCAGCTGGGACCACAGTCACCAAGATGACCATTGGTAACACACTACGCCGTAATGGATTGAAATCCTGTAGTGCCCGCAAGGTCCCCCTGCTCAAGAAGGCACATGTACAGGCCCGTCTGAAGTTTGCCAATGAGCACCTGGATGATTCAGAGGAGGCTTGGGAGAAAGTGCTGTGGTCAGATGAGACTAAAATCGAGCTCTTTGGCATCAACTCGACTCGCCGTGTTTGGAGGAAGAAAAAGCTGCCTTGGACCCCAAGAACACCATCCCCACCGTCAAGCATGGCGGTGGAAACATTATGCTTTGGGGCTGTTTCTCTGCTAAGGGGACAGGACGACTTCACCGGATCGAGGGGAGGATGAATGGGGCCATGTACCGGGAAATCTTGGGTGAGAACCTCCTTCCCTCAGCCAGGACACTGAAAATGGGTCGTGGATGGGTGTTCCAGCATGACAATGACCCAAAGTATACGGCTAAGGCAACAAAGGAGTGGCTCAAGAAGAAGCACATTAAGGTCATGGAGTGGCCTAGTCAGTCTCCGGACCTTAATCCTATAGAGAATCTGTGGAGGGAGCTGAAGCTTCGAGTTGCCAAGCGACAACCTACAAACCCTAAGGATTTGGAGAGGATCTGCAAAGAGGAGGGGCCAAAATCCCTCCTGGGATCTGCGCAAACTTGGTGACCAACTACAAGAAATGTCTGACCGCTGTGCTTGCCAACAAGGGTTTCTCCACCAAGTACTGAGTCATGTTTTGCTAGGGGTGAAATACTTATTTTCCTCAATAAAACACAAATAAATGTTTAAAATTCATATAATGTGATTTTCTGGGATTTTTTAAAATATTCTGTCTCTCACTGTTAAGATGAACCTACCATGAAAATTATAGACCGTTCCTTTCTTTGTAAGGGGGCAAACTCACAAAATCAGCAGGGGGTGAAATACTTATTTTCCCCACTGTAGATGCAGGAGGTTTGTGTACCCTTAGAGTGCATATACAAACAGTAATGGATTAGATCATGAGATAATGAGCTGGTTTGAAATGTCATGTCCTTCTTAAATTCTAATACATTCCATTCTCCTCATTCAGACTTTCAAAGGTAGCATGAAATATATGTACCTTGTTGTTATATGACACACTACACATTTGCTAAACTCACACATGTTGAATTTTTTGCATTACAGCATACCATATGAGTGCAGTCTGTCAGCCTCAAGCCCACATACCTTTAAACATGTAATTGTGGAAATGTAAAGTATTCAGCCTTTAATGAAACTAACCGTTTACACAACGGTTTCATAGGCGACAGTGTGGTATAATGGTTAGGGAACTGGGCTTGTAACGTTAAGGTTGTAGGTTCAAGCCCCAGGTGGAGCACTGCCGTTGTACCCTTGAGCAAGGTATTTAACCTGAATTGCTTCAGTTAATATCCAGCTGTATAAATGGATTGTAAATAAAAATGTAAAACTGTAAGTCGCTCTGGATAAGAGCGTCTGCTAAATGCCTGTAATGTAATGTAATGTAATGTAATGTAATGTTATTATGGGCGCAGTGCTTTAAATGTTAGACACTGTGTCCCAAGCAGTCAGCTTCACATAAAAGCCAGCATATGAATTATTTCACAAATGAAGTAAACATTAGGCCTTGTTCTGTAATGTTGAATTGGAGTGACGCAGTAATGGAGTGGAGCTGAAAGCCTGGTTTCAAAAGCTGGTTGACAAAGCCTGGATCCCTCCTGGTTATAAATGTAGCAAGTTAGCAGCCAGAAATTCCTCATCTTCCGCTTCTGTCCAGAGTATATTTTTGGCTTGGCATTCACATAGTTTTCTATTGTATCCTTCTTTCATGGCTCTCCTTGCTTCACTGGGATTCTACAGGGTTCAACTCACAGGAAGCATCGGTTTCTGGTTGGCAAATTATGTTATTTCGATATTATTTTTGATTGGTTGTTGAGAGTTCCTCAAACACAAACTAGTAGCTTGTACAGTGCCCTCCAGAATTACTGGCACCCTTGGTAAAGATGAGCAAAAAAGGCTATGAATTTTTTTGTTTGTTGTTGCTCAACAGCTTGATCTTATGCTCTAACCTTTAATTGAAATAAAATTATACCAAGAAAGAAAATCCTTATCCAAAAATAAAAACACGTGTCACAATTATTGGCACCCATAGACATTCTTATGAACAAAATGTAATATACTGTATATATAAATAAATGGGAATATACTCAATTTACATTTTGTTCATAAGAATTCATAAATATATATAAATTATATATATACAGTGGGGAAAATAAGTATTTCACCCCTGCTGATTTTGTGAGTTTGCCCCCTTACAAAGAAAGGAACGGTCTATAATTTTCATGGTAGGTTCATCTTAATAGTGAGAGACAGAATATTTAAAAAAATCCCAGAAAATCACATTATATGAATTTTAAACATTTATTTGTGTTTTATTGAGGAAAATAAGTATTTCACCCCCTAGCAAAACATGATTCAGTACTTGGTGGAGAAACCCTTGTTGGCAAGCACAGCGGTCAGACGTTTCTTGTAGTTGGTCACCAAGTTTGCGCAGATCCCAGGAGGGATTTTGGCCCACTCCTCTTTGCAGATCCTCTCCAAATCCTTAGAAATCCATTTCAGTGTCCTGGCTGAGGGAAGGAGGTTCTCACCCAAGATTTCCCGGTACATGGCCCCATTCATCCTCCCCTCGATCCAGTGAAGTCGTCCTGTGCCCTTAGCAGAGAAACAGCCCCAAAGCATAATGTTTCCACCGCCATGCTTGACGGTGGGGATGGTGTTCTTGGGGTCCAAGGCAGCTTTTTCTTCCTCCAAACACGGCGAGTCGAGTTGATGCCAAAGAGCTTGATTTTAGTCTCATCTGACCACAGCACTTTCTCCCAAGCCTCCTCTGAATCATCCAGGTGCTCATTGGCAAACTTCAGACGGGCCTGTACATGTGCCTTCTTGAGCAGGGGGACCTTGCGGGCACTACAGGATTTCAATCCATTACGGCGTAGTGTGTTACCAATGGTCATCTTGGTGACTGTGGTCCCAGCTGCCTTGAGATCATCAACAAGCTCCAACCGTGTAGTTCTGGGTTGTTCCCTCACCTTTCTCATGATCAGGTTCACTCCACGAGGTGAGATCTTGCGTGGAGCCCCAGACCGAGGAGATTGATGGTCAATTGGTGTTTCTTCCATTTTCTAATTATCGCACCAACAGTTGACTCCTTCTCACCAAGCTGCTTGCCAATGATCTTGTAGCCCATTCCAGTCTTGTGCAGGTCTACAATTTTGTCCCTGATGTCCTTAGACAATTCTTTGGTCTTGCCCATTGTGGAGAGGTTGGAATCTGATTCATTGATTGATTCTGTGGACAGTTGTCTTTTATACAGGTAACGAGTACTTAATTAGGAGTACTAATTAAGTAAGAGGACTAATCTGTGTGCCTCCTGGTCACATAACCGGTCTGTGGGACCCAGAATTCTTGCTGTTTTGCTAGGGGGTGAAATACTTATTTTCCTCAATAAAACACAAATAAATGTTTAAAATTCATATAATGTGATTTTCTGGGATTTTAAAAAAATATTCTGTCTCTCACTGTTAAGATGAACCTACCATGAAATTTATAGACCGACCGTTCCGTTCCTTTCTTTGTAAGGGGGCAAACTCACAAAATCAGCAGGGGGTGAAATACTTATTTTCCCCACTGTATATATATATATATATATATATATATATATATATATATATATATATATATATATATATACAGTATTTTAAGTTCACCTGAGTTTTTAGAAACTCTTGAGTGGTCATCCATGACTTCCTGTTCCACTAGGGTATAAATATGAAGTGACACACAGGCCAAACTCCCTTAGTTATCCATCAACAACATGAGGAAGATCAGAGAATACACAAATGAAATGAAATAAAAGGTTGTTGACCTTCATAAATCAGGCAATGGTTATAAAAAAATAGTTGCATGCCTGAAAATACCCATCTCCACTATTAGGGCAATAGTTAAGAAGTTTCAAACCACTGGAGCTGTTGATGAACCTGCCTGGAAGAGGACGCAAGTGTATTTTCCCCAACGCCCAGTGAGTAGATGGTTCTAGAGGCAAACATTTCTCCAAGGATCACAATTGGAGAATAGTAGAAGATGGTTGCATCTTGGGGTCACCAAGTCTCCAAAACTACAATTAGACGCCAATTCCATGCCAACAAGCTATTTGGAAGGCTTACCAGAAGAAAGCCTCTGCTATCATCAAACCACGAATGTAAGTGCCTGGAGTTTGCTAAACGACACTGGAACTTTGAGTGGAACCGGGTTCTATGGTCAGATGAGACAAAAATAGAGCTTTTTGGCAACAAACACCAGAGGTGGGTTTGGAATAAGAACAGGGATGATCATGCAGAAACGAACCTAACCCCGACTGTGAAGTATGGTAGTGGATCTGTGATGTTGTGGTGCTGTTTTACTTCCAAAGGCCCTGGGAGCCTTGTTAGGATACATGGCATCAAGTACCGGGAGATTTTAAATCAAAATCTGGATGCCTCTGTCAGGAGGCTAAAACTAGATCATGGTTGGATCTTCCAGCAGGACAATGATCAAAAGCATACCTCTAAATCCACATAAAAATGGTTCACTGACCACAGAATCAAGATCTGACCTAAACCCCATTGAAAACCTGTGAGTTGAGCTGAAGGAGAGTTCAGAGGAATGGTCTCAGATCCCTTGTTATGTGTTCTCCCACCTCATCAAGTATTATAGGAGAAGACTCAGTGCTGTTATCTTGGCAAGGGGAGGATGTAGTACTAAATGCAACGGTGCCAATAATTGTGACACACAATTGTGACACATGTACAAATGTATATTTTTTGATAAAGTTTTTTTTCTTTTAAAAATTTGACTGCAATTAAAGGTTATATTTCTCTCTTATTTTGTGTGTAAGATCAAGCTGATGAACAAAAAATAAAAATTTCATAGCCTTTTTTGCTCATCTTCACCAAGGGTGCCAATAATTCTGGAGGGCACTGTAGGTAGGACAGGAACTGGGAGTCCCGGGATGCGATGCAGAATTGGTCATTTCGTCACTGCGAATGTGGCCTATTATAGGAAAAATCACAAAGATTATTATTTTCTAATCAAGATAATGTATTTAAACACTTATTTTGAATGACTTATCTGTCATTGGAACTTTTTCAAAATGAAAGTGGGTTATTTATTTTTATTTTTTCAGCATAAATGCCTTATTTGCAGGGCTCATGCCATGATGTTCTGAAACAAAATAGCAAATACTGAGACTGAAGAAATTTGGGAAATAGTCATGTAGTCATGAATAGTTCCATAGAGGTGCAGTGACATGGAAGTGTGAGCGTGTAAGGTCAGTTCAGTTATCTTGTTCTCTGAGCAGATCTGTGCTCAAAATTGTTGTATTTGATATTTTATTTGAGAATATCAACTCCAAATAATTGAAGCATTCAAATAAGTGTGATCAACTAAAGCCAACATTTGTTTTAACATTCCAATGTTGATCACACAAAAAGCAATTATTATTTGAGAGTGCCTAAAGCAAATCTCACAAAACAAATATTATTTGGAAGTATTCAAATATGAATATGTTGAAATACAAAATAAAAAAAGTAAATATATTCAATGCTTCCCAAACATTAAATAAGTCCTGCAATTACCACATAATAGTTGAAGAAGAGTATAAACTGTTTCACCCTAAAGTTAGGGCACAATATGAATATGAGAATAAATAATAACTTTAATATGAAAATGTGAAGTGCGGCTTCGTATACTGTGCACAGGGGTAGACAAAATAATGGAAACACCAAACAATAATGAACTGGGCTGCCCTTTGTCTTCAGGGCAGCTTCAATCCTTCCTGCAATACTATTATATGTGTGTGTGTGTGTGTGTGTGTGTGTGTTTTCTGGTGAGATATTGGATCATTATTCAGGAAGTAAAGCCTCCAGTTCTTTGAGAGTGGAAATCTACTCTACACTACATTCTGGAACTTCCCATAAAGGTTTAATAATGTTTAGATCTGGTGATTGGGGAGGCCATGGAAGGTGTTTGACTTCATCCTGGTGTTCATGAAACCACTCTTGAATCCATTTAGCAGTGTGTATGGGGGCATTATTGTCTTGGAATATGGGAACATCTTGAGAAAACAATGTTTTCACCATAGGGTGCACCTAGTCTGCTAAAATGACTTTGTATTCCTTGACCATAATTCTACCATGCAGAGTAATAATCTGACTCACGTGTCTTTGATTTTGCTATCGATGATTGCTCTCATTGCGTTTACAGATTTCTTTCTTGTACTTTTTTCTGGTCATTCGGCTTTTGGCACTGTTTTTACTCGAAGGCGGGAGAGAGGCTATGATGTCACTGACTCGCGTTCAGCGCTACCATAGAATATCAGGTCTTTGGCGTCACTTCTTGATGCCTCATCAGTGAAACCCACATAAAGTTTTCATACATTAGGTCAAGTGATATGTACATGACTGAAATATTATTTTCATAATAGGTAACCACTTAATCAATGCATTATTTGCTATTAAGTGACAGTGCAGTCTGTGCCTGGCAGCCCCATAGGATGGCACATGTTTGGGAGGCCTCAGGCCAAGCAGGTGCTTGCAGTCTACTTGCGCCAGCTGCTCATAAATTGTGGTTCTGTGTGGCTCACTAGGTAGAGCATGGCGTTGACAACGCTTAAGTTGTGGTTCCGATTCCCATTGGGACCACATGTCCTGAAAAATGTATGCATTCACTACTGTAAGTTGCTTTGGATAAAAGTGTCTGCTAAATGGCATATATTATTGCACCTGTGACACAACGACTGCACAGCCCAACTGGTAGACCATGAAGTGAAAAGAAGCAGCAGCTGGCAGCCCGCTCTTAAAAGGATACATGTGGTTGTCAGCTCTCTGTAATTGACAGAGGACATTGCAATGATGTAGACGCTGTGCAACACATTGACAGGGAGGTGTCTGTAGATGCTAGTCTACAAAGACCTTCGTGAACTACCGTGCAGTTTCTCCCTTGAGAGGTGGAGACCAAATAAGAAGAGTCGCCTCTATACTACACTCCTTCAGGTCCTCAGTGTTAGGCCAAGCTGATCCACATGTGCATTCACAATACACAATTCTTTCTGGCAGCAAATAGGCCACTCATAAACCCACGGAGATCCCAAGATGGCGTCCATGTACCTTGTAAAGTACAAGGGGCAAGGGAGATGTCCTGTAACTTTTCTTGCAGTGCTGGGATGTAAGAGTAGGCGTCTCTGAAGTCTAATCTTGTGAACCAGCTGAACTGGCTTGGAAGGGTCCAGAAAGGGCTCTTATGCCTCTCCTTAGGCACAAGGAATACCTGGAACAGAACCCGGTTTAATATTCTTTATTTCATATGATTTATTTCCATGTTCACAAGTTTTTACACAAGGGCAATTGGAATTTGTCTTTCTGCGTATCTCTCCTAAGAGAGGTCCAAGCGCAGGGTCAGCCATAGAGAAATGGTACAAATATTTTTCAGGCAAGTAAAATCACATTAACGTTATTATTATAAATGATCATTCACCTGTATGGCCTACTCGAACCATAATAACATCTTCACTTCGACAGACCGAAACATAATTTTGTTGAGCCAATACAGCAGGCAATATTCATTCAATCTACCAATGGAGTCCTCATGACTCTAGATGGCAGCATTACGCAACTTTAAGTTTCATGCAGATTTGCGCACAGTATCCAGAATTATCGTGCGCTGCCTGCTTAAAGCAATTGGTATTTGATTTGCGTTCTATTTCACCTCCCCCCAACCCCAGCCCCAACCCCCACACACCGATTCATCCGCGGCGGAAACACTCGCAGTCAGTAAATTGTATAATCAATCAATTTTATTATTATACCGCCTTTAAAGGGCACCAACGTTCATTCTCAAAAAAAAGGACAAAACAAAAATACATATTTATTTATCATGTTTATAGAATTGATGCATTAAGCAAATGTCAACCTTTACGTAAAATGACGGTTTCTTTCAAATAAGCCCCAGGGTAAGTGTGTTGATGCTGATTAGTTATTCATGCTAAACAGACCCTAAGATGTAGCGCGGACCAAGAAAGCCCAAATGAAAAGCCACGTAGGTGTCGAGACAAGTTTCTGTGTGAACCGCGATAACTGTAAAATGTGCCATATATCATTACAAGAAATAAGATGTTACAAATACAATACATGTAACACATAACAAAAAAAGATACACTGAAAGAACAATGGTAACAAATAATGATTATATTTGACAAAAATAAAATATATATATATACATTGTGCTGATATGTTTTAGTTTATGACGTTTTATGTCATATTCAGATCTAGTAATCTGTATGTATAATAAATTATAAAAAACAGACTATGGTTACCAGAGGTCTGCATGTTTTGGAAACCATGCAAGAACATAGTTAATAACTCAGTTTTAAGCAACAGACTTCAAATAACGACCAACACCAGAATTTAAAGGAAATATTCTTTCCATTTCGATAAAAGTAGCCTATTAATTTACAAATGTAATTAGCGCAATGTTCCCAAAGACCCATACATGTGCTCATTAATTCTCACAATCTCAAAAACTTTAACATTAGGGTGTCGTGTATAAACATGCCTAAGTACATACATAAATAGATACATAAAACAGAAGCACCGAAAAGCTTTTTCATTGGGTGCTGATGGCTGCTGGGCGGTGCCAAAATAAGAAAAAAATAGAGTTTGCAGAAAATCAAGCGGTACGCACAGGAGGCAAGGATGCAGCCGCGTAGTACATAGTGTCACCGTGGGAACCGGAGACAACGGTGGACAGCGGGGGAGAGAAAGCGAGGGCTAGAAAGACACAAGGAGGAAAAGAAAGTGGCGCAGAGCAGGAGAGCGCGCGCTGTAGACGGTGCATACTTTTTGTGATTCTACATTCGCTTAGTGCCTCATCCCTGTCGGACTGTAAATGAAGACACCGTGCCGCGTTGAGACGAGCCACTGACGGAGCACTATGGAGAGTAAAGGCAGCCGCTGCAAGATCGTGGTGGTCGGAGACACGCAGTGTGGTAAAACAGCATTGTTACATGTATTTGCTAAGGATTCGTACCCAGAGGTGAGTTGCTGTATTCTGCGTGATATATGCGTCAGTGAATAATAGTAATGATAATAATAACAATGATAATAAACAATAGAATGAGTGTTATTACTCATATTCATATTACACTCGTAATAATAATAGTAAGTGCCGACACATTGAAACTGTAAAGTTGAGATTGATCCACTTTGAGCAAACATCGACGTAAATACCTTAAGTTTTGGAAGCCGAGTACTCATCGAAGCAGATGCTTCGCTCAAACAGAGGTGTAAACCCGAATGACCATAAATAACAACCCTGCAATTAGTCATTTGTTCGACTGTCTTCAGTCTCCATGACAAGTGTGAATCCGAGCCAGACTTTGTGGCTTGTTCGAAGTTTCCAGGGTGACATACAGTAGTATTCGCTGGATATCATTTTGTATTAGTTGAGTGAGTACAGGTGTACGTGTTTTAAGGCTAGGTGAGCTATTCTGCGCAGTAGCCCACCACGCCGCAGCCACGCGTAAAGTGAAGTAGAAGGGTGTAGGTGTATCATGTGTATATGATTTATAACTCACCATTTTCATTAAACCATCTGAAATGGCTTGAAGTCATTAATGACTTCTTAGCGCTATATAACATATTGATCCAACGTGTAGCCTAACTATCCAATAGTAGGCCGCCTGTCTCCAATAATGATTTACCTTTCATACTTATTCGACAATAGCCCCCCTCCCCGATTGAGTTTTAAGTGAAAACAGTGGCAATTACTGATGCAGGTAAAGGTCAAGAAAATACCAGCGCAGAAAATCCGTCCGACGTTGCTCGTACCCCCGAATAACTTCAGGCACAATACAAAATCAACACTTTTACCCGACAAATAATTTTAAAATATAAATGTGTACGTACACATTTTTACTAATAGCACGGTGTATGCATGTTTATTGCAACGTTTTGTGATTTATTGATTGTGCCTAATGTAACGTGTTTTAAGAAACATTTGTGCATATGTTATTTGGAATAAACAGATTGCGCTTTCATGTCTCGTTTCAGAATTACGTTCCCACGGTCTTCGAGAACTACACGGCTAGTTTTGAAATCGATAAACAGCGCATTGAGCTGAATATGTGGGATACGTCAGGTAAGGAATAATTCATTTCTTAAGCTATGTCCCTCAATGATGTGAATGTGAAGACCGTACAATGGACACTGCTGCCACAACATGCGCAAACCTGGAAATAATTAAGTCGAACAGATGGTGACGTCCCAGCGTGTCTCTGTGCAGGAGGGTTGACGCTTTGCCCAAATCAAAAGCATGAAGGTGTTTTCAAGTGGATCGTTAGATGCAAGGTTGTAAGGGGAGCAATATTTATTATTCTTTTAAAAGTCTAGGTAGAGGAATACACCTGAATTTGTATTTGAAATGTCGTATTTTAAACCTGTATGTTGTGCATGGTGCCTGGGTGTTTCACAATTTATTTGTATCCTATATTAATATATATTTATATGCATATATTTCCTCTTTTGGCCACAGTGGCTTTGGCCTTGTTCACTTCTGAACAGACTTGTCTGTTAAGGCTGACATTTTGCTTTCGGCAGTTGCTATATGATTGTTATTTTTGCTGAAAACCTTGGTGCCGGTCATTCCTGATGACCGGCTTTGTTTGCATTCCTCATTGCGCAGTATGTGAATGTTCCCAGGCTCTGGAGGCCGGGCAACTGCAATGGGGCCTGGGCCAGAATGACTAAATCAGCCCAGGCTTATCCTGGTGCGGTGACCCCCGGTTTCCTTAATTTTATTCAGTGGCCTCAGCTTCCGCACGGAATAACATTTGCCTGCAATGCTGCTGCCCCTGTTTTTCCTCCTGTAAACTGGGTAGCTGAAACTGCGGTTGCATAACCAGAGACTAAACTTGTTCAGAAGGCGGGGAGTGATCAGTAAACCCCAACGATGCTTTGTCAGAGGACGGCATACCCGATTTTAGTAAGGATAGATCGGGGTTAAGAGGGAAAATGACAAAGGGCAGATCCACAATGCCCCCCAGATTGTATCTAAGAAGCTGAAGCACAGGCTGGATCTTCTTTGAGATTTAGGAGATAGCGCTGTCATCAACATTGATACTCTTTGTGGAGAGCAAGTATTAGAAGGTCAAATCTTGTCAATTTATAACCTGACAGTCGTATTTTTGGGTTACTCAAGTTCATCCACATATATGAAATAGACCTTGTTTAGATAAAATGTGTTTTCAAAATGAACTTCTTCTCTGTGTCCTGTCTTTTATGTTTCCGGGGGCTTTTAAATATGACCCTGTGTGACCCTGACAGAAAACCTCCCCCCTCCCATGCCATTAATGCCCTGGCTTCTGAAAGTGAACTCTGTAATATCCAGAGCCAGGCTTGCATACTTTGGAGGGCTGAAGGCTCTATAGTACTTCTCCTTTGCTCATTACCAACGAACCCTGTGATAACAAGCCAGTGATTAGCCATTGTTTAGAAACAATCTCTCTCCCCCTCACTTCAGCATGATGTCATTCCATCAGCCTTGGGGCTTATCACTGAGTGTGTGTTTGTCTCTGATTGTGTGTGTGTGTGTGTGTGTTTTTGTGCTAAATATTGTTTTTCTGCTAATCTACTGTAACCCTTTTTAAGGAGCCCACACACATGCACACACATCACACACAAAAGTACAGAAGTACGCAGACACACACACATACGCACAGTTGAACTCACACAAAAACCGCATGTGCATTTTCTTTTGGCTCTCCGCCTTCTCCCCTCTCCCTCCCCTCCCGGTCTCTTGTGAGTGCTGGCAGCAGTTTCGCCAGAGGCCATGTGATTTCCCCGCTCCAGCTGCCATAGCAGGATCTGTACCTGCGGCGCTAATTGCTTTGGAGGGGCATTTGCATCTGCAGTTTCCTCTACTGTGCAAACACACAGTACCAGGGCCTATGCATCCTCATATCGCCACATTCATACAATTGGCGAAACTGATATTGTGGTAGTTTGTCCTGAAAGTGGTTCTGCACAGTTCTACATCTCACAGTGCTGCTCTCAATCTTCCCTCCCTCCCTTCTCAAGGACAGACAATTCACTACGCTTATCACACTAACACATTGACACTGCCGAAGAGATCACCGTGAGCTGGAATTCACCACTAACGGATAATGAGCTAATTAACTAAGACCAACATGCAAAGCCAAATTGAGGGACATTGTTAGTAAACTTAATCATGTCTGCGTCATTGTCCTTCGAGGTTGATTTGATTTACAGACAATGGGAAGTAAAAGCCCAGGAGGGCCAGTTCACACCTGTGCTCTCCATTTGGTCCCCAGGACGGACATTAGCATTGAAAAGGTTACAGGGACCATTGTTTAGCACGGCGACAGGAGGTTCATTCCTTTTGCTTGATTGATTGAGGGTGTGAATGGCAGCCAGAAAATATCTGAGTAGTTATATGAAGAATGAACCACATTTGTGTGTGTGTGCGTGTGTGTTTGCTTGTCTGTGTGTGTATGTAGAGTGATAGTGGTGTGGACAAGAAAACGGTAAGGATGACAAGAAGAGAAAAACAGTATGTGGTTTTCCCCAACTGAGCTTGTCACAGTTTCTGTGCACTTGAGCAGGGATTGGACAGATTGACACTGACATGGACTTTCATTGCTTGTATTGGCCAATCAGAGAGTGCAGTTGGTGCTTTTGGGGGCACAGCTATAGATGGTCAGTCTGTGTATACGTCTTACAGAAACAGCGATGCAGGACTCCAAAGTAAATCAGCCCCTTCTGCTTTTCCCACGGGAGCTGTTTTGCCGTGGGAAAGAGGCTGCCTAAAGCATGGGACTTTCTCCCACTCGAGCGCTGGCTTTGAGAGATGTCCACTTCCAGAGTCCCAATATTGCGTTTTCTCACATCGTTTTCAGACATCTGTTTATGTTTCAGGATTTATTGCTGGCTGTAGAGTTATCTTTAATGCTCTCTCATGTGCCAGGGTGGTGGAGTAGTCTTATATATAAAGAAACTGTGTTTCAAGATACATTTTTACAGCCATAGCTTCTACTGGTTTTTGCTGTCCTGCTGTATTAAAACCAATGAGCAACTTGAAACTTCTGTTCTCAGACTACAGCCAGTTGGGCAACCTACACACATAACAATGCTGTATTGTTTTCCCTAATTTGTTGCAAGTGTTCCTCCAATATGCATATAACCTTTGCATTCTGAAAAGGTGTTACAGACACAAGGTTAAATCATCAGCGTGGTTGGCATGCCAGTTGAATGTTCTTAGTGCCTGTTGTATTTCAAGCACACTCTTATCCTGTCCAGACCATTGTAACCACCACAGACCTGTGAGGTATACATTAAACACAGTAGAAATATGAACGTGTATAATACCTGTGTTTAAAGGCTTCTGTCACCTCAGCTGTTTCACTTTTGAAACAATTATAGTATAATGTAACTGTTGGGGTAAACAGCTCAAAGATGAAATGCAAAGACAGAATATCCTAGCGTGTTTTTTTCAGGATGTCAGGTAGATGTGCCGGCATCTAAATTCCCAGTGCCAGTTTGGGAGAACGGGCTCTTAATAATAACTTACAAAACGCTGATTGCCTGTTTGTTCGTCCCAGCGTTCTCGTGTTTTGACATCACTCCTTTGTGAATAGCTACGCTGTGCATGGTAAATGCGGCTTCTCAGGAATAATTTGCACTCAGAAAGTTCACCATAGAGATATTCTGTTAAAGAAAATAGCGATGACCAATAATGATAACAGTGAGGTTACCACAGGCACCTGCAGCGTGTGTGTCTCGCTTGCGTCAGTGAATTTGGCATGGCGTTGCGAATCTGAAAAACATTTTGTGCTCTCACTGGCTCCTGTGGTGCATAACTCCCATTTATGGTTCACATTTTGTCTTCCGGTGTCCACTCAGGACTCACATGCTGTTTACAGTTGTCGCCGTGAAACCAGACACCTTCTGTGTCCATGTCAGCCAGTCGGTGAATCTGTTGACAGCCTTTCGGAAGCACACTGCCTCCACGTCTTCCAGATTGGCAGAACGCTGTGTGCATGGTCGGCCCGGCAGTTTTGGAGACAGGAGGCCTTTAAGCCTCATGTGTTCCTCAGCTGCTGGCCCTGCTGTTATTTTTTGGGGGTTAAAATGGGCAAATCCCCAAAACGGCTGCACCCACCTCATCCACAACATAGGCCTCTCTGCCTAACTTTGTTTGGAATAAGGGCGCCACAATTCGACCAAACTTCTCAGACAGGAACACCTGCAGGATTACAGCTCCCTGCACTCATTTGGGATTTACTCAAACATTATTGGAGGTTGAAGATCTTTGAGTGTTTCTGTGTATGTATGTGTGTGTGTGTGTTCGCCTGTATTTCCCTGAAATGATCAATCAGTCATTTTGTGCATGGCCCTTATCTTCAGCACGCCAGTAGCAGGATACGCTGCTGTAGCTGTGCAGTAGCACAAGTGTGTACTTCTGCTCTGTGACTCTCAGTGGGAGAGGAACCAATCACGAGTGGCCCTGCTGACTCCTGTCTCCCTTCATCGTGGACGAGGGATGACTCTGCTGGGAATTAGTGGGACTCCATGGGCCCGGGCCCAGTGTGACCTGCAGGGGCAGGAGTAGCTATGCTATTCTCTGGGAAGCTTCCTCAAGCATGGGCTTCTCTAATCCCATGCTAAACTGATTTCTCTGAAATCATATAGAGCTGTATGGACACGTTTTGTTAATAGAGGGATGCTCCACAACCTAGGGCTCCAGACTTGCTCCCAGAACACCCTTTCCCCTTTTTAACATTTTTTTATTTGTTTCAAATTTTCTCCCATTTGGTAGCCAATCGAACCCTATTTCTAATTCAACTATCCCTTCCGTTGTACTACGAGCTCGTCGCTGTATCCCTGGGACTGAACTCGCCGAGCTGTCGACTGTAACTCTGATACACACAGAGCCACTTTGCATGCGGTGAGCTCCTGCCAGCTTCCCTCCCTCCTCCCCCTGGGGCGGATAGCCAATCGCTGCCTGCGAACGGGGCTCCCGGCCAGAGCCGGGCTGGCACAGCCGGGGATCGGACCCCGGCCACAGTGGGCAACTTGCATTCTGGGCGAGTGCCTTTACCGTTACGCCACCAAGGGGCCTGAGCACCCTTTCGTAAAATTGTGCAATTGTTTGCCCGCTGAATTTGCCCTGGGTCTGTCCTCCCAGTAGAGCAAATCCCTAACAGCAGAAGGAACCGGTTCCTCTCTCTGATAACTCGTTAGTCATAATGACAGCTCATGGCTGGGTTAGGGCCCTCGTGTTGCAGGCAGTCAGGAGGACAGGGGTGTTGGCACCGTGCGAGAGAGAGCCAGTGCGCGCTGACAGGAACACACAGGCTGTGATTAACAGCACGGTCCCTCCTCCTCGATCAGTGACTGACGGGCCAAACACCACCCCCCCGCCAGGTCATGATTCGCACTCTTCTCCTCTGACTCCTCTAATGAGCGTGACACAAGATTACCAGAACGCCAGCGCCATCTTTTCCACTGTCCCCTTCCCTTACCAGCGCCTTTTATCCAGCCGTCATACGAATGTTTTTGGATATTTCCAGATTACTCGATTTCTCATGCTCTTGTCCCTGGGCCATACGTCCTTTGCCCTGATAGTCATGTGACACTCATAAAACATATCAGTTCAATGCATTGTGTTCTGTGCGTGCATTCGTTACACTTATGCAGATGACAGTGAGGATAAATGATCTACTCATCCATTCAGACTTCCAGACAGACTCACAATTTAGTTCAGGCCCTTGTGAAATAGTTGTACAGTACATTCCAAATGTGAAATCCAAAATATTTGAATCTTAATATTTCAGCTATTCTATGTCTAGTTGTATGTCTGTAATGTTAGCATGTTTTTAACATATGAATTGTAATATGTTGTCTGAATTTTTTTAATGCTAAATTAATTAATAATAACCGATATACTATGTCAAAATGTATGTAATGTATTGTGAATTCATATATTCCTTATGTATTTTTTATACACTTAATCTTCCAGTTACATTTGTTATATCAGACGATGCCCCTATAATTAGTTCCCTTTCTTAACTTAATTCAGAGGGAGTTGTTTATGGAAAATAATGCTGCTTGTATTTAATTTGTAGTTGCTGATGCTTAGTCACTGCAGTCTCTACAGTACAGTTAACCAACTGGACTGATCACAAGCCACAAGCCATATTATTCCTGATCTACTTCCATACATTATATGAGTTTATTTACATATGTTCCCAATATTGAAATAACTCCAAATCATTTCCTCAAGATGAGGGTTTAAATGTTTACAAATGGTGCATTTACAGGTATGAGAGTGTGTGCACTCTGCATCCACGTGAGTTCCATGAACGACAGTGACAGAGACCTGCACACCCACGGCTTTGCTCCACGTCTTGTCTTTATATAGAGGTTGTCTTCCCTCACAACCCACGCTCTGCCTCGCTAACTCTTTTTTATGTTTGAGATATAAAAGATGTGAATTTTGGATGGAGGGAGGATTTATTTCGGGTATAGCTCCACAGGGGTATTCAACAACAACATCCCGTTCAGAGCATTTTATTGGTAAAGTATTCTTTAATCTCAGCGCCAGTGGGTTGGTCCCAAGGTTGGCCATATAGAGCCTAAAAGCTTTGTTTAGCATAATACTAAAACAGGCCTATCGGGGAGTCGGGACAGGCCCAATGCAGTGCCATTGTTCTGTGAGTGACACGCTCACATGGTGTTGGGAAGACAGAGGCTTGTATTGAGCTGAGGGACAGTTCCCCCTTTGCCTTGTAAATACATCACCTTCCATGGGAATCCCAGCAGCCCCTGACCCACTATTACCGTCTCAGCTGACCAGAGAAGGGGGAAGGACGCGGGGGCATGGGGGAGGGGTTGTGAGGGGGAACACAATGGGCCTGGGTATCCTAGCAGCTGGGGTTGCTTTTTCAGCTGGTGGGGGGGTGCATGGGCAATGAATTGTGTGGATTGATCAGATGGTGGAGAAGGTTTCACAGGGGTAATGAGGCAAGCCGCCTCTGCCCCTTCCCCCTTCACCCCCCGATTCACTGCGATGGAAAGAGCACACTGTCTCGATGGACAGAACTGCACATGGGACTGGTATATGTGGAGTCACGACAGCCCTGGCACCACTCAGAAACCGTGCTTTATTTCCTGCCGTCAGCTCATTGGATAATTGATACTGAGCCTTGTGACCAAACTGCAGAGCAATATATTGAGTTAAACCTGCCTGTCCCTCAGAGTCAGCATTCATAGCATGCATATTTTCACAGGGGAGAACTTAATGGTTAAAACGCAGTCTTGACCTAGAATGCTGATTGAATACTGCCCTACATATGCTTGTGAAAGTTGAGACTTGTGGTTTGTTCATGATGTTTCATTGTGGATAAAGCTCACTTTCTGCTCTGATGGTGGTCATCTTATAACGTGTAAACCTGCCATAAGTTATTGAGCTGGGCATAAATAAATCTATACCGTTTCCAAAGGGCATATTGCTGTGACGGCTAATAAGATAAACTGCATTGATTACAGGAAGGTGTAGGATCTATATATAGACTTATCTTGCAGGTTTGAAACGATGTGGTCCTCATATTTTCATCAGTGCGTGCGTGTCAAGTCCAGTCCCCGCTGCTGTTCCCCCGACCACATACCTGCCAAACACGAGCAATACAAAATCAGACGGAAACAATAGGAGTCTAAGAGGTTAAGCTGGTCAGAGCCTGCCTAACCAACTCCTAGTCTCAGGAATGAAACCGCTGCTGATGGTCACTGCAAACCGGGGGCTCTGGGAGGTGCCTCTGTCCCCCAGGCCACTTCCTGCTCAAAACAACTTGGCGCTGGGTCTGATCTCAGGGCTCGGGCGCTCCTGTGAGTCGAGCCAGCGTTCGGCTAAATCACCTGCCGCGGTACCACAGGTGAAGCCTGGCGATGCCCAGCCCGGCAGCGCAGTGCAGCGCGGCCCCTCTTGGGGTCCGTTGGTTTTTATCCCGGAATCTTACTGTTCGCCATCACTTATTCATGAGACCGTCCATGAGCCGGATCGCATGTTCCTTCTGCTCTCTTTGAAAGTGTACGGTAAGTGGTGCCTGGATCCATTACTGGTTTCCCCTTTGAGGGCAACTGATGTGCAAAGGGGACTGGAAGGGTATGGCAGTGCAGTGTGTGTGGGGGGAGGCATTTTAAAGGGCAATGTCTGGATGATAAGTGGATGGGACGGGCATCTGCGTGGTCCTGGTCCCTTCAGACTGCGTCACCCTTGGACTTGAGAGCACCCGAAACATGGGAGACATTAAAAATCAATGCCCGGCTCACTATTACCCCTTAACTTCAGAGCAAAGTCTCGTCCCGAAACCCTACCCCTGACCCCCGCAGCTCGGAGAGCACCAGGGGACGGCCTGCATCCTGCTGCCCGAGCCCCCCTCCTGTCACAGCTGACTGGTCCAGATGCTTTCTCTCATTAATAATGCAGGTCCCGCCTGACAAATGGCGACCTCACTACCTCCCCCCCCCCACACACTACTGTTCCCTGTGGAAGGAGAATTGTGGTACCACAAACCCCTTTCACAAAGCCCTTACAAGAGCTCAAAGAATAGAGCACTGTTGGTAACACAAACCTCTAAAAGCACCAACGTACATATAGGGCATATTCAAATGCATAGATTTATATTATACAGCATAAATTACATTTTTATTTATGATATGGATGATGACAATGGCGCAGTCAGTTGACATAAGTATGCTAATATAATGAATATGAAGGTGTTATGAAATGCGTACAAGGGCTTTATGCCCTTAATGTGTGGGACCTTTCATAGAATTGTGGTGCATAAAGTGCAGGAAAATGTCAATATAAAAATAAGAGGGCTTGAAATACTTCTGTAAAGTTCAAAGCCTTTTTTTACCATTCGTTCTCATTTATCCCTAAGTGTCCTGATGCACTCTTTAGGTTGTCTGACAGGGATCTCCCCTCTATGCATGGCAGAGGTGTGATGGGTCTGATATTTCACACACAGGGGTAATAAATCTGCTTATGAATAGCTTACGCTCACCTCATGTGTCACTTACTGTTTCAGCAGCAAATAACTACTAGCTTGTAACCATGGAGACAGTAACAGCTCCGTGGGCTGATGTGGAGATCTTCACCCCTCAGTGATATTTAGGCAAAGGACAAAATCTCGAGAATTTGTGATGATGTGTCTGCAATGGACAGGCATATAACAAAAGGGTATGGCAGAGGGCAGAACAGGGTTTTCAAGAACTTTGGGGCAAGCATTTGCAAATGATGTAAGCTAAAAAAATATGATACAATGCATTCGATTATTATTTTATACAATGTATCTATTTCTGTCTATGTATGCATGTACGTAGTATATACAGTAGACTGAAAATTCCAAACCTACAATACTAATTGTTCAGAAAAACATTTTGTTTTATTAATATTTTTTTCCAGAAAACATCTGGATCACAATTATTCACACCTCTAACTATTCTTTTAAATGTAATTAGCTTTATTTTATTGGCACAAAATGCAGAAAATTATGTTCTTTAATAATAATGCATTTGCACGAATCACAATCGAACGGTTCACAAATTATAATTTTTTCCCAGAAAAATCAAGAATCACAAATATTCACTCCCCTGTTATCAGTACTTTGTGGTTCCTCCCTTGGCCATTATAACAGCTAGTAGTCACCTTACGTAGTGTTGTACGAGATTATGGAACTTCTTGGGGGGATCCTCAACCATTCCTCCATGCAGAATTGTTCTAGTTCCTCCAGATTCTTGGGTTGACATTTGTGGACTGCTTTTTTGACACCACAAATGTTCAATTGGATTCAGGTCTGGCGACTGAGATGGCCACATCAGGACATTGATCTTGTGCTCTGTCAACCATTTCTTAGTTGCTTTGGACATATGTTTGGGATTGTTGTCTTGTTGGAAGGTCTATCTGCAGCCAAGGTGTAGCTTCCTGGCAGAGGGAACAAGGTTTTTGGACAAAATGTCTTGGTACATGCTGGAGTTCATGGTTTCATCTATTTTAATAAGGGCCCCAACCTGTGGATGCAAAACAGCCCCAAAGCATTAAAGATCCACCACCATGTTTCACCGTAGGCATGAGGTGCTTTTCAATATTGCTTGCATTCTTTGGATGCCAAACATAATGCTGATGTGCATGTCCAAAAAGCTTGATTTTTGTTTCATCTGACCACAAGATAAGGTTCCAATTGTAGTTCAGGTGTAGTTTGATGAATTCAAGATGCCTTTTTCAGTGAATTGTCTTCAAAGAAGGCTTCCTTCTTGCAAATCTGCCATAAAGGCCATTGTCATGTAGGCGTCGTCGAATGGTAGCTTTAGACACCTTGTAACCCCAAGATGCCAGGTTGTTTTTGGGATCTTGAACTGTGCCCCTTGGACTTATTTTTGCCTCACGAACCATACGTCTCAGTACACGTGGGGGCAACATTTTTATGTTTACATTTTAAGCATTTAGCAGATGCTCTTATCCAGAGCGACTTACAAGATGTGCATAAATGCATGGTAGGAACAATCATAGTTTGCGCAAGAGATCAGTGCAGTAATACAGCGATAGACATAATGGGCAGCTACAAACCCTACCTGTAACACTGGGAAGGAAAAGGTTAGTAATTGTTTTATATATTTTTAATGTTTTTAAATGTGTTATTAAATGGCATAAGCAGGGGTATATAGTGTTAAGCAAGTAGGCAGTGGTGATGACAATTAGCTAGATGTACAGAATTCAGTGGTAGTGGAGTCTGAAAAGGTGGGTTTTGAGTCTCTTGCAGATAGACTTGCATCCTCTGCATGGCAGGTTAGCCACTGTTCCAGTGGCCTTAAACTTACTAATAATCGACACAACAAAACTTTAACTTTTTAGTGATTTTTTTTGTAGCCATCTTCTGATCTGTAGAGGTCAATAACCTTTTGTCTGATGCTTTCAGGGAGTTCTTCTTTCACCATGATGATGGCTGACCACAGAATTTCAAACATGTGTTCCCTCCTTTTTATACCCAAGGGAAACCACTGTAGGACACTGTATAGTCCAATGAACTTCAAATAAGTTTTATATTCATAAAGATTTGTTTTTGCTGGATTACATTTAAAAAAATTGTTAGAGGTGTGAATAATTGTGATCCGGGGCCGGTATTCACAAAGCATTTTAAGGGTAAAAGTTAGTCCTAACTCTGCAATTTAGGAGCAACTCCGAAAAATAATGGGCGTGTCACTCCTAAATTTAGGACTCCTAAATGTTTGGGATAAGAGTATTTCACAAAGGGTTTGAGAGCTAAAAACAGCTCCTAAGTCCAGGAGAAGTTTGAAGCAGTCAAGAGGACTTCTAAGTCCCTAAAGACCTACTCACAGCGATCCGAAAATCTGCTGCTGCCGGCAATCGTCGCAATCGCGTCAACACTTTGGAGATATTGAATGATACAGAGCTCATAAAAAGGTCGCAAGGGTATTATATATATAATATTATATATATTATATATAGATACCCGCTGATTGTTTACGAGATGCAGACATTTAAGCAATTGACTAGTCAGTATTCTTGGTTTCATGTTAAATCAGTGACACGTAGCCTACATTTGTATTTTGTACAATCTTTATTAGAATATAGCTAATAGGGGAGCATCGGATCATTTTTCGGATCAGCAAAAAAATAAATAACGGGGGCCAAAGGCGCGTTTCCACCAAAAATGAGCAGGAACTATTCTCAAGGAATTGAATGAATGATAATTTCAGTTTTTCAATTTCAATTATTTCATTAAATCTTTATTCAAACATTTCACAAAATACATTTTTAGATTCAGTACGCCTTAGGCGATTTAACTAGGGTGGTCGTATGCCTGAATTAATTTAATGAAAAATTAAAAGATCGCTAATGTTTACATTTTATTTAATTCGGTCGCGTTTCTAAAAACCTGCCTCCCAGAAAGGCATTTAGTATGAAAAACAAAGCAAACCAAAACATACATGTCTCTTCACTGTAACTCTGCATGGAGATTTAGGGAATTGTTACTTTAAAACGTAACAGCGGCAGAAAAACTGTATTTCTCTATGATGGTTCAATTTAGCTATTAATCCGCGGATCATATGCATGCCGAACCGTGGGGGTTGATCTGTACGGATCACGGATCAACTGCGAACCGTTACACCACTAGAATATAACAGGAACAGGCCTACATACCCCTTTACAGTAGCATATAATTTATTTTCTAGGTTAAAATCGCGGGCAGAGACCCATCCCCTATATCAGCCAATCGCTGTGGGCATTCATAGCAATGACGTAAACCCCGCCCTCACTCTTAGCTTGAAAATTCTAGGCCTTCCTTAGTATGAGTTTGTCTTTGCAGCTTTGTGAATAGGTTTTAAGGTGGGACTCCTAACTAAAAGGTTTTAGTGCGATTTAGGAGTACTCCTAGTGGTAAGATACAATTATTTGTGAATACCGGCCCAGATTTTTTCTGGAAAGAATATTATTACTAAAACAAAAAGTTTTTCTGAAAAATTTGTATTGTAGGTTTAGAATTTTCAGAATTTTGAAGCCATTAAATATACCTCATTACTTATATAGTTTATTTTATACAATCTCTTTTGTTCATCTTTATCAAGGGTGTGAATAAAAACAGAGTCTACTGTATATATATATATATATATGTCCCTGTTAAATTAAAGCTGAATAAATAAACCGCTAAATCAGCATGTACAGTCCCGAGAGCCAGCAAAAGCAAAAAATAAAGAAATAAGGACAGACCATTGCCTTTTTATTCCAGTTTGTAGCCCTGCACGTGCAAGAACCTCTGCATTATCTATGGCAGTCGACACCCTGGGGTGCCGGAGACGACCGAAACAGGTCTGAAAGCCCAGGATTTATAGTCCTAGACCTGCACTCTGGAGCAAATCATTCAGCGTAAATTCAGGTTCAACTGTAAAGGGGGGGTTATAAAGCCTTCGCAAATAAAAATTGTGCACGCTCGGCAGCCCGGGGCGCATTGACACAGCGGGAAAAGCACAGCTGCAGAAGGAGAGCACAGGTGCCAATCTGCCCGTGCTGCCATTAATCACAGGGGCTCCTGGAGTTCTGTGCGCACATCCCGGGACTGCACCTTGGCAGCGAGCTGCTCCAGTGCCCAGGCGTCGCAGGGAACTTTGTAGAAAGTTGAGTCTGAAGCGCAGTGCTGCAGAGTGGTGGAGAAGTGGCAATATAACGGCCGCCCTGCCCCTCTCGGAATGGTCTCCCGTACCCACCAGAGACATTCAGTGTCTTTAGTGCCCCCTGTGCTGTAACCAGCTCGCTGTGTGCCCTGAATATCAATCAAACGGTGGAGTGGACTGTCAACGTGCTTTATAAGATTATTACAATGCCCAAATAGAATTCCCTCATCGTTTTATTCCCAGCGTAAGAAATTGAAAAACATAAAAAAAGGAAAAGCAAAAAAAGATTTCATGCATGGCACTTTACATATAAAAAGGGAAAGAGGATTGAATGTGGTATTAGAAAGCTTTGCTTGTTAAAGAGGGGCCTCTTTAGAGCAGAATCCATTACAGTATGTTAATCACATCTCGTTGATCTGAGAATTAGACCACAGCCCCTGAAACCAGCCCCTTTGTCTCTTACATATAGCGTTCATATCTTATTCTGCATTTCTTCTAAACACCTGGAATGGGAGGGAGGAGGCTTACAACCTGGGTTTGGAAGACGATGTCTAATCCGATCAAACGTAATCGCATTCCAAGTGAAGGAGAAATCCTGGATTAATGGAATTGTTCCTTTCTGCTCAGAACCATAACAGAAACCGTATTACTAGGACTAAGCAGGGAGGGATGGGTTCACTGTAAGTATTAAGGTTTTTGCATATTTATTATTTATGGTATTCAGTGGTTGACATTTTGCCTATCTGTTTGAGAAAACAACTAGCTCAGTCTCTGACTGAGATCAGACCGACTGCTTCACACTGTTTCCATAATGAGTATCCTGAAATGCATGATTGATTTATTCACAGACGGGGTAGCTCAAAATGGTTGCAGACTCCCGATTAATGAATTCACCAATGTGTTAACGCTACAGATGTGCACCTGAATATTTGAGGCAGAGGACTGTGACCAGACATCCTGCCAGGATTGTATTGTAATCTTTATTAATTGCATCAGCATCAAAATTCTGAGTGCACAAGAGCTGTTGTTTCCTAAGACATTAGTTCATCTGGAATTTCAAGTGTGCCCTCCAACACAAAAATGAGCGTGGATTGAGAATCACTATGGCAGCGCTTTAATATCCATCTCCGGACGGGGACGGGGAGGGGGGGGGTGCAGACGAAGGTCATGATGCTGCCATTAGCCCCCGGAAACACAGGTGTTGAGTTATCTCTTGGCTCATGTCCCTTAGCTATAAGACTACAGGTCTGAGGAGCTGACATGCCACATGAATTGGCTTGCCCCAGGAAAACGGGAATATCCTGTTCTGCCACTTTTTGTTATTTTTGATGGGGCCTGTTTGCATGCGGGTTCTTTCAGTCGTTCCTTGGAAAATTGCATAGAACATGGTACCTTGTTTGGTAACATGGGTTGTTAACATATTTTCCCAGTCACTCTTGTACAAGTCATTTAGTATTAAATCTGTGTTTCAGAGGCAGTCTGAACCTTAATGAGATTTGACAGAAAATACTGCGTCATGCAGACGCACTGGCGGCAAAGTTGATCGGAATCTCAATTCACTCTTTCATAAGGGAGACGCAGAATACAAAACTAGCTTTTATATGTAACAGAGCCCATCAAACCATCAAAATGTGCGAACTAAATGAGACAGAGAGAGAGAGAGAGAGAGAGAGAGAGAGAGAGAGAGAGAGAGAGAGACAGACAGACAGACAGAGAGACACACATGTCAGAGGCTCTTATGGAATGACAGCCCAGTAGAGTTTAACACAGGCCTTATCTCCCCAGTGGAGTGGAGCCACACGTCACTGGCTGATACCCCAACTCTATGACCTTGTCATGCCAGTAAAGCTTCCATTGAACCTGAATGTGAAACAGAAGAGGTGTCAACCCCCCTCTAATGTACCTATGAACTGATTCACCAGGCCCTTGTGTTGAGTGGCCCCATTACTCAGGATTGTAAGAAAGTGCTGGGATCAATAACCGCCTTTCTGACGTGCCTAATGGGGGTTAATGGCCACTTCTCCAGCATCACCAATTGTCAGTCTGCTATTGATAACCAGACAGGAGTCAGAGGCATATGGATTAGCTTGTTATTGATAAAGTTGTTTGGGTCACGTGACCCAGGGCCTCCTGAGTGGAACCAAGTGTGTTGTCAAGCTGCCCATTTACCAAAAACTTGGCATGTTGTAATTCACGTTTCTGTGATGATGTATTACGTTTTTTGTGCGTGTTGAATTCCAGTGAAGTGTCTGATAGAATAGGCTATATAAAAAACCAAGCAAAGTTCTCAGCAATAAATAGAGAAAGGAGCTTAGAAAGCTAAGCCAGCGCTTTCAGTGTGCAGCCAGTATTTCTCTTTATAAACACAACAGAGTTCTTTCTTGTATAACAAAAAAGAGCCTCTTTTGTGTTTGCCCCACTGACAATTCCTCAAAGTAGGTGGGGTTAACAAAGTGGAGATCCAGGAAAATTATCCAATCAACAAACCGCAATGGCGACGCAAGAAAGAATGGTACAGTCTGCTGTCTCTTTGGAGCCTGGCTTCCAATGAATGTCTTGGACACTTGGAGAGAGAATCCCCCCCATCCATTCCCTCTCACCTCCTCTTTGTCACCTCATCCCTCATGCCCATTGTACTGTAAAGACTTTCCCCAATCCACGCTTCCTCACTCCCTCACTCCCATCACTTTACCTCTATTCAGGGCCACACAAAGAAACCCTTTGCACCTTCCAGGTTGCTACGATACAGCCACCACAACTTGAAATCTCTGTTCCTCTTTGGGGGGGTAGAGCAGTGCGTGAAATATAACAAGACCTGAAAAAAGAGAGAACCGATAAATATACATTTGACTGCAGACGAGGTGAGCGAGCCGCATGCTTGATTTAATTGGGCTGTGTGTTTATGCTGATTCTCTGCCATCTTCGCACATTAGACGGCTCCCATTCAGAGGCATCAGCCGAGACCATTTTATGTTCTTCTCTTTCACTAAAACAGTCTGACTAGGACATTTGAATGGCCTCTTTCTCCATTTCTGGATGGAAGCTCAAATGAAATAGAACCGCGGTGTATGATACATTCTGCATTGCTACTGTACCAACTGAAATAAATCAAGCTGTCATTATCACAGCAATGCAAATCTAACTTTTTGCTCTGCGGTCATTTATACTTTGCAACTATTTCTGATTGGATAAGCAGATCATTGCCTCCCTGGGGGTGTACAAAGGAAAATGGCCCACAACCACCTTCACAGCTTTTAAAACTTAAATATGCTGTAGGGACCTCTGTTTCCATCTGGTTTAAAGTTTGTCTTATAATATTGTTGCGTAGTGTAGTGTGTGTGCGTAGCTTTCTGCTGATCTAAAAGGTGTCACAGCTGTCTAGCACCCCATCCTCTCGCTGAAATGTGTACTCTATTCTCGCGCTACATGCTTGTATCCAGCCAGGGAAGCACATCTTGCCACGGCCTGGGTCTGTAAGTCGGCGGACAGGCTATAATCAGTCCAAGGGGGAGAGTGACTCCACTCTAACAAAGCGCATCTCACCATCACCATTGCATCCTAATGTTTGACTACAAACCATTACTTTACCACTCAAACATTCTGGCTACCCTATAATAACGTTCACTATTATGGGCCTGATTGCTTTTCCATTGCAGCCATTCCAGCGACCTTGAAGCACAGGAATCACTTCTGTGCCTTCAATTTAAATTCAGGACCTTGTGAAATATTGGCATTGGTATTGCTTTCTGAGTAGGTGGCGGGAAACATATTTTTGGGTTAAATGGAACTGCCACCTGCAGATCACAAACGCAGGTAGAAAGAAAAATATTCTTCTGAGGAAGGAATTATTTTAATCAACAATGACTTGCCTGTCAATCCAAATACCTCCTGTTAGAGGGAAGTTAGAAGGCAACTGAAATACTTTAGGGCAGAAGGGAGCTTTTGTTGGAAATATTTCACAGGTCCTGATTACATAATTGGTGTCAAATCACCTCAAGGTTTCCATCAGAATGCAACCGACAGATGTCTACAAAATTCTAAGGATTATGACAGCCCTTGGGAATTTGAGTTTCCTGGTCTGGGATCTATGAAGCCTAATACATTTGCAAAGCAGTACCATTACACCACAGCCTGCAGAAAACGTGCTGCCTTTCTTGTGCTCCGGAGGGCTAAGTATTGGCAGACTTTTGTCATTCACATAGTGCTGACTTTACGTTAATAGGTAAACTTTCTTATTTCTGCCCTTTGGATTCAGAGCTAGGTCTCTATTCAGGTGGGTTCCTGCCCTGGCTGGTCTGCAAGCATTGGGCGTCCAGTGGTAGTCCAATGTTTAAAATTGTAAAATGTAAAATGTCGTAGGACTAAGCACGTAGCACATTCTGTCTCGCCCGGTATCTGTCCAGAATTTGCCTGACCTTTTGTTCAACATTGCAGCCAATAATAACAGCTTGTAATACAAGCCTTTTCAGAAGAGGGAGACATTATTTATTTATTTTTCCATGTATTTTCAGAGTTCTCCTGTATTATCACAGAAACGGCCTTCATGTTTAAAAATCTGGGCTCTCTCTGTTGCATTGAAGGGAATTTCATGTACAAGTTTTGAAATCCTCAGGATTTACAGTGTTTTAAGATTATTTTGTGAGGCCTGCTCATATTTTCACAGAGGTGGTGTTGTTTCCTTTGCGCTTGACTTGTCACATATCTCTTTAACCTTCAGCCCATCTTGGGTGTAAGAGGTGTCACAATTGAACATGACTCCACATCCTGCCTCCTTTTAAACTTATTGTATGTCATTCAAGGTTGTCGCCCAAATTAGACATTTGAGTCTGTATTACTAAGCCTTGCTGTCTCATTCCATTTTTCCTCCTCCCTCCCCCCCATGCCTTTTAATAACTGTTTATATGTCTCCATTCCATCATGTACCTCTGATTGGTCCTCTCCTTCCCCCCTTTGTCTTTGTGTAAATGCTGCTCTCTCTTAGCTCTCTCGTTAGTCAGTGAATTTGCCTCTCCCCCTGTGTCTCTCTCCTCCCGCAGGCTGGTGCTGTGTGATACATATTAAAGAGCACCATTGGCAGCTGCTGCCATCATGTGTGACCAATTAGAAACATTCCTGTAAATCGGAGGGTATCCGAGCACCAGGGCGTCGCCTTTAATAGGGAGGCCGGTCGTGGGGAGGACTGCAGCGCCAGCAGTAGACTTGTGACTGAGCTAACGTGCCACACGAGGAGCTTGTTTCCTGACGGATGGTGATTTCTCTGTGGGTGGGGCAGGGGGGCATTGGGGGAGGGTTTCATACATTTGTAGAAGTGCTGTGTGATCGGTTTTCACTCCACACCACAATCTTTGGCGCCTAAGGATGGTCCTCTTTGAAAAGCTAGAGTGCCAATCCATCTCATTGTTTTAACCAATTGTTTCCCATTGGGACCACATACACTGAAAAATGTGTGCATTCACTATTGTAAGTCGCTTTGGATAAAAGCATCTGCTAAATGGCATATATTAACTGAGTTTGTGGAATCTCTCATTGATGCTCAGTGGCCATTTCATAGGCACAAGTACATATGTGCAAGAACGGCCACATAAACATGCACACACAGAAGTTCTGGTTTATAGTATGCAATACCTCTATACTACACAATACAATATAATTGTGTATACTATTGTATATTGTAAATACAATAGTATACACATGTCCTAAAGGAGTGTGATCATAAGTATAACTTTACACACAGACAACAAAGCATGCTATTGTGTCTTGCATGACCATCTTAAAGCACCAGTCCCGACTCCTGTCTGTAGCATTTTGAGCGGGTAGACTGTCCACAGAATTGTTCTCCTAAATGAAGGACTGTCCCGCCTCCATTTCAGTGCTCTCACAGAAATACATAAAAGGCAGATTCCTTATGGGGAGAAGGTCTGCAGGCCCCATCATGCTGTCTCATTCGGCCCTGAATCAGAACCACGACCAGGTCCACCTTAAACTGCTCGCTTCTAAACTGTGGCTCTAAATTGACTTTCCTGCTTGCGTTTTTCATTTAAGTTTTAATTGCTTGATTTCTGTGCTGGTTCAACAGTTCTAACTATGAAAGACTTCCGACAGTGGCTTTTCTGGAATGCTTGCTTTTCCCCCCCTCCTCAAACAAAGTCAAATGAAATGCGTTTGGCGTGTGCAAAGTGGGCCGCTTTCATGTCGGCTGAGAATTCAGGGCGCGCAGGATTGTCTCGTTGTCTTGTTGAAACAAACCTTGCGTGCGTTCTGTTTCGTTGCCTCTTTTATCTGGCAGACATTCCCTTTTCATGAACCAGAGGCAGGGAAGAGATGTCTTTTAAACATCAGATGCCACAGGGTGCGTGTCCTTTCCCAGAGCCATTGAGGCCGTGGTGGTTCCGCTGAACAGAGGGTGGTACTGCAAAGTGCTGCTGCAGCTGGTGAGAGTGGTACCCAGATGTGGACCGGCCCATTAAGGGTGCAGGTTATTTTACGAGCTGTTTAATGGAGGCAGTATGGGAACCCTCCAGAACAGACCTGCTGTACTCACACTGTCTCCAGTTGGCCTTTAAAAGCTGATTTGGGCTGAGAAATACACGCGAGGAGGAATGCTCCAACGCGCAGAGTCAGAGTTGTGGGTTGGCCGCCTCCGCCATGCGAATCGCGCTCGTTTGCTGCGGGGGGGAAATGGACCCAGGAGTGCGGCAGAGTCGGAGAAAGCGAAAGGCTACGGCCTTTAATCTGACCTTTATCCCAGCGCACACTGTTGTTTTCAAACCCGCGATGCTCGCGTCCCAGCACATCTGTTTGGCGCCTGGGTAGCTCGCGGGTCAGCAGGTGCCGCATGCACACTGACGGGCTCACGAGGGGTTGGGTGTGAAAGGCGCGCGCACGGGGCCGTCCGGCGAACACCTGCACTCTGGCCGCGCACCGCGCACTGCTCCGCCGCTGAGACCGGCTTCTCACCACATTCCCTCCGGGCCTCTGCTTTTGTTGTGTGCAAATCCCGGCCGCCTGCGACAAAGGGGCACAGGGGGGTCATGTGACCACGGTGGGCAATTTAGGGCATTATCAACATGCATTCATTCCCAGCCAGCGATGTGCTCCCGGTTTCCCCAAGGACCACAAGCCTCGTTTATAAGATAGCAGCAAGGACTGAGAGAGGCGTCAATCTGCAAAAGCAGGGTTGTTGCTTGCAGATCTACCAGAAGGATATCTCGAGTCGCAAAGGCTGTATGATAAAGAGCATATGAATAATATAAGCAATGAATGCAACACACAGGGGGCTGATTGGTGACGGTGTGTTTCTGTGTCTGTGTGCGTCCGCAGGTTCCTCGTACTATGACAACGTTCGTCCGCTGGCCTATCCCGATTCAGACGCGGTGCTCATCTGCTTCGACGTCAGCCGCCCCGAGACGCTGGACAGCGTGGTCAAGAAGGTGAGCGCACACAGCCCCACTCTGTTCTGCTCTCACTCACCCCTTAGTGCTGCTGTGTTCACGTACCGCAGCTGCTGACCACTAACCACCATCGCACAGAGTAGGTGTGAAATGTCACCCTCTTTTTAAAAAAAAACCATTTTTCACTTTTGTTCTCTTTCTTCATGGAATCAAAATGGATTTAATTGGGATTTCTTACCACTGATCAACACAAAATACTCTGTAATGTCAAATAAAAAACGAGTTTTTAAAAGATTTTTCTTAATTAATTACAAATGAAAAAGAAATAATTGTAAATACATAAGTATTTACCCCCTTGATTTAATACTTGGTAGAAGCACCTTTATGTGCAATTAGAGCTGTGAGTCTATTTGGGTAAGTCTACCAGCGTTGTACATCTGGACACTGCAATTTTTACCATTCTTCTTTACAAAATTTCTCGAGCTCCATCAGGTTGCATGGGAACCGTTGGTGAACAGAAATGTTAAAATCTTTCCACAGATTCTCAATGGGATTGAGGTCTGGGCTTTGACTGGGCCATTACAGGACATTGATTTTTTGTGGTTTTTAAACCACTCCAATGTGGCTTTTGTTGTATGCTTTGGGTCATGCTGGAATATAAATCTTCTCCCAAGTCCCAGGTCCCTTGCAGGCTGCAGCAGGTTTTCCTCCAAGATTTTTGTATATATACAAGTTTTCCCATTCCTGAAGCAGAGAAGCATCCCCATAGCATTAGGCTCCTGCCACCATGTTTCACAGTAGGGATAGTGTTCTTAGGATGATGCACAGTCTTAGGCTTGCACCAAACAAAGCATCTAATGGTGAGTCCAAAAAGTTAAACCTTGGTCTCATCAGACCACAGAATCTTCCTCTACTTGATTTGAGAGTATCCCATGTGCCTCCTGGCAAATTCTAGATGAGATTTCATGTTTTCTTCAATAATGGTGCAATGCCCCCATAAAGCGCAGATTTGTGAAGCGCCCGGGCTATTGTTGTCCCATGGACAGTTTCTCTCATCTCTGCCATGGAAGGCTGTAACTCCATCAGAGTTGCCATAGGCCCCTTGGTGGCCTCCCTAACAAGTGTCTTTGCACAAATGTATAGTTTAGTAGGATGGCCTGTTCCAGGCAAATTCACAGTTGTGCCATATTCTCTCCATTTATTTATGATGGACTTAACTGTTTTCTGGGGATATTCAAGTGTTTGAAATCTTCTTATATCCTGCCCCTGATTTGTGCTTTTGAAGAGCCTTTTCTCAGATTTGCTTTGAATGTTTGGTCTTCATG
The DNA here is from genome assembly GCA_029706075.1 of Aldrovandia affinis. Lineage (NCBI taxonomy): Eukaryota > Metazoa > Chordata > Actinopteri > Notacanthiformes > Halosauridae > Aldrovandia > Aldrovandia affinis. Next base: position 4,819,712 of record JAINUG010000013.1, on the reverse strand, counting down.
ATGAAGCTCTTGTTTGGAAATGCACTATCCAACTGTGGGACGTCTGGCAGACAGGTGTATTTAATTTGAAATCATTTGAAACACCTGAATTGTACACAGGTGGAATCAAATCCAATTGGGAGGTATTATGCATTTTGTAATGAATGTTATTGTATTTTGCCTATCCCCGATCATACCATAGAGTTCATTACACACTATAGTATACCATAGTGCACTCTCAAGGTAACGGGTAGCATTGCTACCATAGTAGAGCATCAAACACAGTGCACTCCAGTGTTATCTGCTGGGAATTGTTACCTAGTGTCATTTACATTATATTACATGAAATTATTTGGATATATTCCTAGCATTGGTTCCACTATGTTGGTCTCCATTTCATCTATGACAAGAAGATATATATTTTTATTTTAAGAAAGCGAGTTCAAATAATGATTTCAACAGCAAGATTTCAACAGGCATTTTAATGCATATACCCCAACGTGTTTTTGGCGTGTGATCTTATTCATACAAGAACAAGTGGAGGCATTTTGGCAGATTATCTTTGCTTATATATTAGCAGCTGAATTATGTAATTGAATCAATACCACGCAAGGTGTATGGGGCTCAGCTCCCTGCTGAGACTGAAGAACAGTAGCTAAAATGAATCAATACACATTCTAGTTCTTCAGTGCTGCATCTCTGCATAAAATGGTAATCTCAATATTATTCACTTTTATCAGGGACTTGTTAAGTGTGCAAGTGTGCCTTTAAAAATGATATAATCAAGCCGCAATGCTGAAGTAAACTTCACTACTGAGCTTAAATCGATTGGTTTTATTTAACCTTTCTGTTGTCCACCGCACTTAAGTATATGGTGCATCTGCAAGAAAGGGAACATGCCAGCCTTGACCTAAATACTCTGGAGTTTTCATGGATTTTGGCTGCTTTGACTCACCATGACATAGTATGTATATATAGTCATGTCTCTCTTTTAACAATGGCTTCTTGGACCCCGAGTTGCTGTGGGGATACTTGACCTTTGATCTCTTATGGAATGGGGCAGCACTGAGGAATGAGGGATTGTCAGAGGGGAGGCGCTGCATTAGTGATGGCAAATTAACCACACTAGCTTGGTTAGAGGAGAGTCGCTGATCCTGCTATGGAAAGTGAAGAGCGGAGGAGGGGGGAGGAGGAGGGAGGAGGGAGGTTTGGGGGAAAACAGGCCTGCGGCAGTGCTCCCTTCCCCCCCAGCCTGACATGCTGCTCCCTCATCGGGTTGCCTTCTCTCTCTCTCTTTTTTTCTTCTAAAAACTTCTCTTTACATTTTCGGGATAGAAAAGGTTTTTCTTATCGCTGTGTCACATCTAACCCTCCGCCTGTAGGACACGCATGCTCCTGACAACAAGGTCTTCGAGCGAGCTCGGCCTAATCGCTCACGCTAAGCTGCGGTGTGGCATTGAAACCAACCTTAAATCAAAAGGGCCCCTCGTCAGTATGACGGCTTCCGCTGTTTCCCCCGGGATGTTTTGGATTTAAAGGTTCCATTTGGGAAAAGCAAAACAAAGAATAGCTAGCAACCTATTTATGACCATGGTGCCTTCTATGCTGTACATACCTCCTTGCCGCCTGCTTTAGCATTGAGTGTTGCAGTACATGGCAGCAGTAGGCATTAAACAGTGGACGGTGAACGGTCATGGAAACGTCACGTTTGGACCTTTTTGAGTGCAAGATTTGTGTTCACAGGTGTTGTGGGTGCCAGTTCATTAAATATTTTTTTGTGAGTTTCTTCTCCCTGCCCGTGGACCAAACAGGCCCTCTGCGCCTCTCAGTCACACGGGCAACTCACATCTTGAAGCCATGTGCCTTGCTCCTTTGTGAAGCCCCACTTTGAAGTGTTAAAATAAATTCCGACCGATGTACCGGTGACGTGTCAAGCGGTCAGCGGGGCTGTCTTCATGCTCCCTGCACGCTCTGTGGATCTAACCCCAGTGGCTCCTTCTCCTGCCGGTCTTCTCTCAGTGCTCACTTCAACACGCCAGAGCTTTTTTGTTCCCAGGAATAGCTGCGTACTGCTTAGGCTCCTCAGTGGGGAGCGCTGCCCTCGTCATTGTGGCCAGGAGAGAGGGGCGCCGTGAACCCGTGACCCCTGGGCGATGCTCACTAATCTCCCATCAACAGCTCTGGGCATAGAAATCTATTTCACAATCGGCTCTCCAAATTAGGCTCTTGACACCTGCGACCCCTCCTGCCACATGGGTCATCAGCTGATTTGGAGGCGGGTCTTCCCACATACATAGACAGCTGGAGGGTGGAGTTTGAGTGGTTGGACACACAATGGAATGACCCACATCTAATATTCTCATTGAAGCTTTTGGTGGTCATTAATACTTTAGTATTACTAAGTAGTTAGTATTCATTTTAATGTTTTCTTTTTCAGAAAAGGTGGGGTGGGGTTTGTGTAGGTGTATTAGAAATACTAAATATCTTAAGTAACTTAGTTTTCAATTAGATTTTTGTGGCACCACAGGGCTCAATGGCTCTTCTGCCAAATGGTCCTTGATATAAATCTATAGACAAATTTATGACAAGACACCATTATTGGCCATTGCGTAAGCTACCTCTACTGTGTTGTTTTTTGCTGTACTCAATGCGATGCCCCTTCCGTGAATCTGCTTGTAGTGTTGGGTTACTGCAGGAGGAAATAGGCTAGTCAAACGAAGCAGAGACAGAACAGCGGAGACTCCCTGCCCTTGGGCCAAAGCGTAAAGCGCAATCACTTAAATGGAGGCTGTGTAAGGCTTCATGCTGTCTCTTTCTGTAATCTTTGTCATCCTTGCTAACGGGGGAAAGACTAACGCAAGTGTCAGTTTTCCTCCTCTTATATAATGAGAATCTGTAGCACGGGAGACAGTTGCCCACTAGGCGATGGGGGGTGGGGGGACTAGGAAGGTGGAGCGGTGGGGGGCGGGGGTTATTACATAACCAATGACTTAAGCAGAGGCAGTGGAGACAGCCCCACATCTGACTGTGGTGACTGATGGCTCATGTTGACTGAGCAAGATTTTCACATTGTCTCCTGAGGCTCATTTTTAGAATTTCCTGAGGAGTGAAGCACCTGCCATGCGAACCCAGAGGCATCGGCAGGTGATGCCTCCACTGTCACATACACGAGCGACACTCATCACCTGGTTCCTGTGAGGATAGCTTTCTGTGGCATGTTTACTTTGAAGTACAGTAGACGTGCATCATGGGACACGCTCTGTAAAGAAAACAAAGCAAGGTGTGATACCGTGTAGAGAAGTTGCACTTCCACCCCGACACCTACAGGCCCAGGAATAAAGGAGATCTTGAATGGAGCTGTGAGCTTCATTTAGGAAAAAATAAACCTTATCAAGTGATTATCCTAGATAACAGGGCCTTTATCCAAGGGAGAGTTACAACTCAAGCGACTTAATGTACAATGGTATTCAAGAATAAAAAATAAACATCACTATACAAAATACTAATCAGTCAAAGTGTTTAAAAAAAACTCACAACACTCCAGCACATTAAATGAACATACCGAGGAAAAGGCTTGATTTCATTATGAGTCTGGACAAAACCGGAAGGCAAAACCAGATTTTGTATGCCCTTCTCTTTGGCTATGAGCTAGATTTACACTCAACAGGACAAGATCGAAAGGTCACGGACAGGTTGTTCTAAATCGGAACATGTGTGGGACCTTATTTGAGTTCCATGGAATCATGAGTTTGTTGAGTTGCCCCTTGACCTGAAAGTCAAAGTGCAAATACTGCTGCCAATCAAATGAATCACACTATGCAATTCACATTCAGTATGCTTCAGTAATGAAGAACAATGCTAGAGTATTGTATTGCACGTTATCTGAATGACACATTATGTAAATATTTGCGACTTGGCCAGACTACATTGTGAACAAGTCAAGTACTTTGTGAGCAACCCAGCGGCAGAAGGTATTTTCTGAATACTCGTTCAATAATGACATCAGTTCTGATTTAGATATTTTGTGTATTTTCTCAGGAAACTCAAAAGCTACACAAATGATAGCTGTCCTGCACTTTCCTTTACTCCGGGCCTTTGTGACTGTGGTTTATGGGTATTCATTATTTCCATAATGATCATCATTATCCTGAACAACCCAGACCACACAATGATAACACAATGAAAGCAAGTGTTTCTTTTTGTAATAAAAAAAGAAAACCTCTTTGTGTGTATGCTAGAAAGACATGTACTGTAGAGTGACTGTCTCTAATGTAAAAACAATAAAGCAGCATTCTACAGACTGTGATTCTAGTGCGAAACTGCTCATGCCGCTGTTGACCATCTTTGTATTCTGGACAGTACCGTCTTATTCCTGTGTCCCTTTCACTGTGTTACTGAGAGGGCTTTTACGCCCATGTGGTCACTGCAGCTGTGCGCTCACCGCATTCTCCTCTTGTGTATCTATGTCTGTCTGTCCTCCTCTCCCTCTGTGCCCACAGTGGCAGGGCGAGACTCAGGAGTTCTGCCCCAACGCCAAGGTGGTCCTTGTGGGCTGCAAGTTGGACATGCGGACGGACCTGAACACGTTAAGAGAGCTCTCGAAGCAGAGGCTTATCCCCGTCACTCATGAGCAGGTGAGACCCCTCCACCTCAGGTACTCGGTTAAACCACTGGGTGGGATGGCCCAAAGTGTATCTCTTCACTGATAAAATGAATGTGTAAGGAACAAATGCATTTATTACACAAAAGTTGGTCACACAAATACAAAAATACTTGGTTATTTTGATCCTCAAATTCAGGCTCAAAGGTATTGTTATGATCAACATGAAAGTATTTGATTTATTCCTGCCTATTGCTTGTGCATTAGGCTTTACTGCCATTAATCCAAAGTGTTGAAGTCTTTGCTGAGACCCAAAGCAATGGTGTTCTACAGCTTGAGTCAGTGTAGGAAGTACAGACTGTGTTTGTAACCGATACTGTTGAGTTCACTTGGTGTTGGCTTTGTTCTTGACTTTGATTTTTCTGCCACTGGGTGAGTCCTGTAGGCGAGAGTGGAAGGGCAGGTATTGGGATGAGTGAAACCTCCACCCCCCTCGCCCCCCCTCTAGGTGTGTTTGCAGGTAACTCTCAGTGCCTCAGGATAAGACAGACAGGTTGGTTTACAGGTTCATGCAAAGGAAGGTGACAGAAGGCCTGGAAGCTTGTTTTCAGTGAATCATCTCCCAGACAAAACATTACAGCTCTGTGCACACGTTGCCCCAGTACACTGTGGATGTACCACATCAGACCAATATGCCAGCTAATATCTTCAGGTTTCATTACCACTGCACTGCAGTTAAACTGTAATTAAATTACACTACAGCTGTCCCACAGAGTCCCTTATGAAGGGACGGAGTACCTGTAAGTACATGAAGATGCAACAGACAAAATTGATCTTTCAGTAAGCCACCAGCTTTCATATAAAATCTTCTCAAAATGTTCATCATATTGCAGGAATACTACTACTCAATAGCACATCAACATTGTGAGAAGGGTGTGCATGTTTTGTCTGTTCACTGCATATTCAGCATGCTCGCCTACCTTAATTTGGCACATTGTCATTATTCCACTGACAGAACCCACACTAAATAGGATTTCTCAGGAAAATTTTAATTTGAATTTTGAATATCAAAGAATTTGGGTGGTTTTGAAAAGAGGAAAAAATAAGGACATGATGATGCACAGAGGGACATTTTAATTATTTATTCCGATGGCCTTCTCTACAGCAGGAGCTACCGTTTTCCAAATCAGAATTTTAATGGCAATTCTCTATCCTGATTTGACACTAATTTGAACACTAAGTCAAGCGTTTTTCCCCCCTTTAAAAGCCTGGAGAACAAAGGGACTTCTGCTTGTCAGTCAGCAAGCTGGGTTACATGCAGAGAAACATGAAGCAAAAAGATACTAGAGTAAGAGTTTAACCAAACTTAGCTGAAGTAAGTACCCGGAAGCGCTTTAATAAAAGCCTGGAAAAGTTTCGCAGCCAAATCCTAAAAAGCCCAATGCTTTTCGCTCAATGCTTGCTAAAGAACCCATGTTGCCTTCAATGAAGTCCTGCAAGTATCAGCAATCTTTTGTAAATCTAATCTAAGCAATTTATTACTTCCAACTGATGTCAAATTCAATTTCTGTGGAATTCAGAAGTCACAAGTATGAACCCATGGCGAACTCTAGATGATTTTTCTTTATCAGCTCAAAGTCTTCACGACATGACACTTGTTACTCTTTTCTCTTATCTGAAATATGCATACATCCTCACTACAGATCCCAACAGGGGTGTTTCTTATGGCACAATAAGATTTGCACCTTGATTTTTTCTTTCCTCTGTTTTGATTGGCCAGTTGTACCAGTAGGTCAGTCTAATTGCTGCATCCTTTGTTAATTTAAGAGATGGTGGACTAGCACGTGCTCTCCTCTGAAGCGTGGGCTGTCTGCTGCTGCTTATTTTCACTCGGCATTACACCAGCTGAGCTGTGCGTCATCACATTGGAGGAGTAAACTTCATGCACAGCTAGTACAGGCAGACTGTAAACATCTGATCGACCAGAGGAGGCACTGGTTCACAATCTTTTTTAAAGATGATGTTTCAAAATCCCTAAATTCAAATAATTTCAACAAGGGGAAAAAGCTAAGCATGCATGTACAACACAGCAATTTAATCTCTAAGTAAAAGTCCTTGTGGAGGACGTCGGTCTCGGCCACATGGGAGTGGCATGGTTGCCTGTCTTGTTTCATGTGGTAGAGGCCTTTGGAGCAGTGAGACTTTCCGGGGGCAGGTTTGGCACTCTCACAGGGTGTGAGAGTGAACTGTCGCCCGGAAGGGAGCTCCAAAGGCCATAATTAGTTTAATTATTATTTAATTATTTAATTGGTGTCAATCAGTCAATTGATAGGAAAGTCAATTGGCTGATTGGGTGTCTGGGTGAGAATGTGAGTTGAGTGATTGTGATTGGGTGATTGCATCATGAGTCCCACCTGAGCCAGGCAGAAACTAAGCCTATTTAAGAGCAGGTGGGGCGAGTGGGGAATCAGTCAGTCTTGTCTTGATGTGTGTGTGAATGCGCGTGCACATATGTTGTGGAATGTTTGAATGTTTGGTGTTTGGTGTTTGGTGTTTGGATGTTTGGATGTTGTGTTGGTGTTGGTAGATTTGGATGTTTGAGTGCGCTGCGTTTGTCGAAAGTGAGTAGGCGCCTTAAAAAGGGCACCTCTCGCCTCAGTTATTTGTGTGATTGAAAGGGAGTGCAGGAGGGTGCCCTTAAAAAGGGCACCTCTCGCCTCAGTTATTTGTGTGATTGAAAGGGAGTGCAGGAGGGTGCCCTTAAAAAGGGCACCTCTCGCCTCAGTTATTTGTGTGATTGAAAGGGAGTGCAGGAGGGTGCCCTTAAAAAGGGCACCTCTCGCCTCAGTTATTTGTGTGATTGAAAGGGAGTGCAGGAGGGTGCCCTTAAAAAGGGCACCTCTCGCCTCAGTTATTTGTGTGATTGAAAGGGAGTGCAGGAGGGTGCCCTTAAAAAGGGCACCTCTCGCCTCAGTTATTTGTGTGATTGAAAGGGAGTGCAGGAGGGTGCCCTTAAAAAGGGCACCTCTCGCCTCAGTTATTTGTGTGATTGAAAGGGAGTGCAGGAGGGTGCCCTTAAAAAGGGCACCTCTCGCCTCAGTTATTTGTGTGATTGAAAGGGAGTGCAGGAGGGCTTCTGTGTGAGTGGGGAAGAGGGAGAGGGGGTGCGCTAAGAGTGTCAGCCTCTCTCCCTCGGTGTGATCGAGAGAGTGCGAGAGGGCGCCCTTAAAGAGGGCACCTCTCGCCCTCAGTTATTTGTGTGATTTGAAAGGGAGTGCAGGAGGGTGCCCTTAAAAAGGGCACCTCTCGCCCTCAGTTTTATGTGTGATTGAAAGGTAACTCGCACTCGGCAGTGGAGAGTGTTTCTGAGCAACAGCCCAAGAACTCACTGGAAGAGTGGAGTGTCTTGGGACTGGTTGCCAGAACTCCCACTGTGGGGAGTGGCGAGTGTCTCGGGATGAATGGGTAAGAGAACTCGAACTGAAAAGTTTGAGTGTCTCAGTATGAATGGGTGGGAAGCACTTGAAAGGTCACTGGATATGTGTGTGCCTGAGGAGGTTCCAGGGGAACTCCGGAGGAAGAGGCGCGGTGTCCCGTAAGTTTGGTTATTTTAACTTGTTATTTTAGTTTGTTGTTTTTACCCGAAAGCTTTGCGGCGAGTAGGGTGAAGATTTTGTGTCTGTTTATGTTGGTCTTTGTTATATGTTAACCTGCTACTCCCACTGTCTCTGACAGAAAAATGAATAAATAAAATCCGGTCCAGAGACCGACAAACTCCACTCCGTGTCTCCTGGCTGTTCTGTTCCCGTTCAGGGTTTGTCACGTGGCGTGTGACAGTCCTTCTTTAAGGAAGGAATTGCAAGACATTTGTCTTGTGCAAGAAATATAATACCCCAGGTTATATTATAATCCAAATCAAATCATTCACATTACACAAGTATTTATGATATTAATATAGGACAGGGGCAGCATTCTGACAATGAATATTCTAAGAGTCAATATGACTAATGCATGCAGTCATTTTCTGAGAGAATTAGTTCTCCCAAATATGTAGCCACTTCGCACATTTATTTATTTCATGCAGCCAATTTAAGAAATCTTAGAGAGCCATACAATTTGTGTACCAGCCCTGCTACTGTCCTTCTCACCTTATTGTCTCTCAGCTTCCCTCTCCTGATTTATATCTATAAGAGGCAGCCACTTCCTGTTTATATTTATATGTATTCATGCATTATTCAGGTGCAGGTAATTGTCGCGGCCATCATGCTGATAAGAGACACAACACTTTACTAATAGATGTCTCTCCAGAGAGGCTGGCGTACACTGTCTGTCGTGAAGGCACGCATATTTCCTTTCCCTACTGTAGTAACACGTTAAAAAGTCAGTTCCTGGCAATGAGTGGCATGTCTTGAGTTCCTCTAAGAACCCAGCCGGATGGAAGGAGTGACCCAGAGTTGTTCTCTGCTCCAGTTTTACAGCAGAAGATCAGCTCTGAATATTTCATAGCAGTGTGTGTGATGTGCCTCCGTCAGCATAACAGACACAGGCTCTTTCTGCTTCATCTTCTGCTCAAGAACTGTTTTCTTTATTTTGCCATTTGCCATAATATGGATGTTGATAGTTTTATTACCGGTAATAACATAGTGATAACATATTGATGACAGTGTGTTTTTATTATGACTATTGGGGGTATTAATATGGCGGTACTGTAGTTCATGAGAAGAAGCTTCAGTTTTCATTCCTTGGCCTGACTTGCACTAGAGTGAATCCCATTTGACTGCATCAACTGCAGTCTTATTTAAGCCTGTATGTTAAAAACAGGTGGGTGGATCAAAATAATATCAGGAGCTACATTCGTAAAATGTCTGCATTTTGTATAAATGAGGATAAAAGATTAAAAGGATTCAGGAATTATGTCATGCTGCCTTTATCGGTGAAAGTTGCTATAATTTGGACAACCTTTATGTGGCATTACTAAATCCATTAAAAAATGTAATACATTTTTATTGGTGTACAATGATAATGATATTGGTATATTTGTGAAACCATTTGAGCAGTATTAATAAGACTAGTTAAAGGTGACTAGGATGTGGTTCTGTGTGGCTCAGTAGGTAGAGCATGGCACTGACAACGCTAAGGTTGTCGGTTTGATTCCCATTGGGGCCACATATACTGAAAAATGTATGCATTCACTACTGTAAGTCGCTTTGCATAAAAGCGTCTGCTAAATGGCATATGTTAAATGGCATATGTTGAGGAGGATTATGCTGCAGAAAAGCATAAACCCTGAATGAAATATCCACTCCCTCCCCCTCTGTCGCAGGGTACTGCTCTCGCTCGACAGATCGGCGCCGTGGCATACGCGGAGTGCACCTCCAAGATGTCGGAGAACAGCGTGCGGGACGTCTTCCACGTGACCACGCTGGCGTCGGTCACCTGTGTGCACAAGCCGCAGCTGAAGCGCAGCAACTCCCGGCGGGGACTGAAGCGGGTCTCCCAGCAGCCGGGCCGGACTGAGCTCCTGGACAATCCCCCTGCCATGAGGAAGGACCGCGCCAAAAGCTGCACGCTCATGTAGCGAGCGCCCCGCCAGACTGAACCAGAGAAATACACATACACACAAATACACACACACACGCACACACACACACACACACACACACACACACACACACACACACACACATATATATATATATATACACATATATATATACACATACACACACACACACACACACACACACACACACACACACACACACACACACATACGTATATATATATATATATATATATATATATATATATATATATATATATACGTATGTATGTATGTATATTACAGATAAACTCTATTTATTGTTTTAATCATTTTCTTTTTTGTTGCACTGTTGTGGAGAACCGGAAAAATATAAGGAATAAGAGGCTTTGGACATTTTTTGCAGCTTTTTCTGTTGTTGTTTTACTTTGTTTTGGGAGAGGGGCTCATGGGGTGTAACAGTGCAGTGAACCCGCAGGACTAAGAAGACAAGTGGACACGAGACGCATACTCTCTGGGGTAAATGTTATGTCGCTTTCTGCAGTGGTTCGACATCAGTGCTGGCCGTGGAAAGCTGGCTGACAGCGGGTTAAGACACCGAAGGTTAATGGAGGAATAAACAAGAAAAAGGGAGAGTGGTGGAGGCGGTTTTTGTGGTGGGACAGTTGCTCTGGTCACAAATGAAGCCTGACATGTCACTTCTTTTCCCAAGATGCCATCTTCCTAGCGTTCAAAGGAGAAAATAAATAATTAAAGGCACAAAGGTTAAGGATCCAGAGGACTGCTTGTCAAATGACAGGAGAGACAAAACTGTGAAAGTCTGAAATAGTCTTAGACATTGATAGCGACTTAAAAAAAAAAAAAAAAAAAAATGTTTTTGAGTTTTGGACCTTGGCGGATATGACTTTACTGGTCAAATTCTCACTAATTCTCTAAACCGCAAGTGCTTTCAAAATGAAGTCACTTTATATATATAAATATATATCTGTTTGTTTTTATTATTTATCACCTTTTTGTTTTGGATAATTTTTTCAAGTGGATGTTCACGTTAAACTTGATTAGCTAAAATTGATATCGTTGTTCTGATTCTGATGATGAGCGTTTTAAGGACGAGCGACAGGGCTGTTTTGCAGTATTTTCGCTGTATCTGTGTGAGGCTGAAATAAAACAACTTGTTCTGCAACAGGGAAAAGAAATTCATTTCAAGTTCATGCTTCGTTTGATGGGAAGTTACTGGTATTTAACATCCGACGCCATAGCGTCCGCAAAATTCCTGTCCACCGGCACTCTTAACAGTGTAATTGAGCCTAATTAACATCATTTAACGCGCAACTTCCGTGACGGAACCATTTCTCCAGTTCTGTCATGTTCAAAGACACATTTCAGAAAGCTAGACACCTGTTGGACCACAGCACCCTGGAGGGCAAAGTTCACTCACTTGATGTTTGTTGACAAAGTGAAAGCATAAATTGTCCCATATAAGAAGAACGCTCTCTAAGAGGAGACTCAGAGCACGGCCATGTTTACTATTGCTTTTTCTGACGTGCCGCTCATCGACCTGAAGCGTTTACTGCAGAGCAGGTCACTGACTGCGGTCTGATAATCTCCGCTCTGCAGAGAGCGACGGCACATCTAACCTGTGCCTTTTCTCCTTGGGGGGAAAAAACACACACGCTTCTAAGCCTGACCCATTTATCTCTGTACATCCTACTCTCTCGCGCGCAAACACACGCACGCACACGCACACACACACACACAAACTCATATATAAATTGTGTCTACAGTACCAGTCAAAAGTTTTAGTACACCTTCCATCTGGACTACGGCTAAGCGGGCACTCCTTCATTCTTGAGCAAGATAACGACCCGAAACACACCATGAAGTTGTGCAAGAACTATCTAGTGAAGGACAACTCAAACTAAGGACCTGGCCTGCCCAGTGTCCAGACTTCAATCCCATAGAACTTGTATGGGATGAACTGGACAGAACAGTCAAAGCAAAGCAACCCACAAGTGCCTCTGGGAATTGCTGCAGGAGAGCTGGGAAGACATATCGAGTGATTTCCTGCTGAAACTTATTAACCGAATGGCCCGTGTTTGTGAGGCTGTTATCACAGCAAAGGGTGGCTATTTTCAATTAAATTTGATTGAACATTGCTTTGATGTTCCTTTTGTTTATCGTTACATGTGTTTTTTGTAATTTTCAAGTATTTAAAGAAACTTATATGGTGTTAAACATTGTCAATTATGAGATAAACCTAGTTTCCAGCAGGTGTACTCAAACTTTTGACTGGTACTGTATATAAAGAACTTTTCATCAACTCAGCGGTGCTCTTGCAACCTCCAGCCAAGCCACTGTAGGTTCTTCCACGTGCCACATTACGGTGCATTGGAAGAGTGGCCAAGTGGCATTTCACAGCATTCACAGCATCACCACTGAGCACAATGCTCAAGGTTTGAAGCAAAACTTTAGCCCTGAGACACATGGTCTTACCCCTGCGCCTCTGTGCCAAGTCTGTTCATTTAAGCTGTTAAAATACGCACGCAACAGGCTGGCTAACACCACACACTAATGCAATATATCACACGCTGGCACCTGAGCAACGATGAGTTCTGGAGAATGACCGCACGAGACGCGGAGGGGAGCGGAACTCACGTCGGTGCCAGTGTGGGGAGCTTGCCTCTCGCGTGGCGGGACAGATGCCCCTTGCGGGTGTTCAAGCAGTAAGAGGATTAGGGATGGGGAGCCGGTGGGGACAGGGAAGCGTGTGTGCTGAAAGTGGCCCTGAGTCACTCTGAACTGCTAAGCTCCTTAAGCCAGCACCCGGTACACACACTGATCTTCAAACAACGTCTGAAGCCAGCTCCTGTCAGTTTGGCCACAGGTAGAGGGGCCCCGGCGGAGGCCGTCGGCAGCCCGTCCAATGGCTGCTCTCTCCACCCCGTACAGCCTCCAGCTCTGCAGGGGACTGTGTGTGGGCCAGCCACTGACAGAGAGACTGTTGAATTAGGATCCTGACTAACCGGCAGCACAGATGGGCTCATGGAAAAAAGAGACTGATGATTACTTTTATTTACATTTCTGTCAGTTGGATTAGTGTGCAGTCACCACCCACTCTAGCGCTGTGAAATACAGCTGTGCCGGTCTATGCTTGTATCTGCTGCATACCGATATTAGTAATGCAGGAAGTTAATAACATGCTAGGTAATTTAGCAACAATCATATTTATTACATTAAGGTTGTATAACACTGCACCTTCCCACTGCAGGTGAAGTGACTGAATTTAAAAAACCGTAGCATGCCTGCATACCCGTGTAAACGGCAATGACAGAATGCTGGTATGTTCTCTTCCTCTTCCTAGACGTGACAACCCTATTTAGACAAACGAGCACTGTGACAATCCCTGAGTAAGGAGGAGCCCCCTCCTCTCCTCAAACCCCCCATTAGAGTGACGGACTGTACCTCCACAGCTTAGAACGGCATGCCCGCAGACAGAGAACCGAGTCAGTGTGAATCAGCAGCTGGCTCTCTGCCCCCCACTCCTGCAGCAGCGACACACGTGCCCCCACAGCAGGGCCTCTCTTTCACGCCCCAGGCGCATACCCTGCTCCTCCCACCCTGCCCCCTCAGCCTCAGCCACTGTGCCAATCACAGCGCAGCGCTTGCCCAGTAGAATTAAAATGGAAGGGCACCGTCACCACCCAGGCCTTAACTTGTGCCACGATAGGGCCTGGTACGGCCTAGCATTGTGGAAAGACAACCGTTACACACGACTCATTCTGGCCATGGAAGCTTACCTGTTGCTGTCAAAAAGTTAATCCTACAAAATGTTGCCATGACCCCTGTACACTCGACAAGCAGTGCAGGGTTGGACGCATGATACAGACACCTGGCAGTTCCAATACTGGGCATGCATACCCTCGGACCCGCCCTCCATACAAAAGAATTATTTGTCAATCACAATATGCCCCAATTAAGTTTAATAACTGTGACTGATTTGTCTGATCCACTTGAGGCGAGATAATCCTTGAAAAACGAGCAGGACACGTCTAATACGCCATAATTATAATTCATGTTCTGGTGTCTGTGAACAAGCTGAGAAAGCACTATTTTTCTTACTCTGAGGGAGAAATGGACCATGGCAAGAATAAATTAAATCTCTTCACGAGTGGCTGTATAGCATTGTTCTTGCTGCTTGGTTTTTCTCACAGATAGGTAGTACAGTGTAGGTGTATGATGGGATAATTCCTCCTTCAAATAAGGTGGGACAAGTAGAAGACTCTCAGCCAAAGGGACAACTTGAATGAACAGAGGGGCCATTGGTACAGGTAACTACCAAAATAAAGGAAACACTTGAGTAAATAATGGTCAAGCTCTATAATTTGGTGTCAACTCTGTTATGGTGTGGGGTGTACTTTCCTGGTATGTTTTAGGTCCACTCAACCCCTTAGAGGGCAAGGTAAACAGCAATAAATACAAAGCCATTCTGAGTGATCACCCTCATTCTATGATTAAGCATTTCTATCCTCATTGGAGTGGTCTCTTGGATGACAATGCCCCCATCCACAGGGCACGAGTGGTCACTGAGTGGTTTGATGAGCATGAAAACTATATAAACCATATGCCATGGCCGTCTCAGTCACCAAATCTCAACCCAAATTGAACACTTATGGGAGATTATGGAGAGGTGCCTGAGACATTCCACCACCATCAACAAAACACCAAACAATGGAATTTCTCATCGAAGAATGGTGTTGTATCATGGTGGCCCAATGCCCTATCATGTTCTTTATTTCTTTATTTTGGCAGTTACTTGTAATATTGCGCTGGACTGCACAGTGAGGGAGTGGGGTGTGTGTGTGTGTGTGTGTGTTTGTTGTGGGAGGGGGGCTGATTGATAAGTCTTTGCAGCAGCACTCACCACTTTGATCCAAAGGAATGTGAGAGCCCAAAATGTGTGTCCATGTGTCGTTTTTCAGGATCACACAGACTCCGCCCTACCTTGATTGGACCACTTTCCATCTACCCACTGCTTCGCGCATCCCACGCGACGCATATGCTGTACACCCATTCATGTGACACTCCTGGGCACTGCAATTCCCAGAGACAGATGTTTGTGTTTAACATTTATACCAGATACTCTAGAGCTGACAAGAAAAGGAGCTAAATAAACAACTGAGCCATATGAAAGAATGGCATTTGGAAGATGACAAAATAAGGAAATTGCAGTAATGACAGAGGTGGTTATTTTTGCACTGGTCCAGGCTTTCGTCATGACTGCTGCGAGCTTACAACGCCAGAGAAGAGAAAGCCTTTCGTTGACTCACAGGCCCTGACAGTGGCTTGTTTTGGCCCTATTAAACCCACAGGACGCATTCGTCAGACTGCCAGGGACTAAGGACCATGGAGAATCCGACTGCTCAGGCAGTCTACGAGTCACGACTCACCCGGGCGCGAACGAAAAGCCATGCACTGAAAAAGAAGAAGATGGCATGACATTGTGTTGGGTTTGTTCACAGTCCTTGCAACTCCTTCTCTGGCATTGTTTTCCCCCAATATGTGCTGAAAGGGACCAAAACACACCGGTCTTGTGACTCTGCCCTCTGTATCATTGTTTACAAATGGGCAAATGAATGAATAAACGAGGATCGATCCTTCCCTCGCTTTGCTCTGACGCTTTCTGAAAGCGATAATGTCGCACTTCCGCGCAAGCGAGCTGAGAATGCGAGGTGCTAGCTAGGCCTTTGTTCTGAGGCCGAGACGCCCTGCAACAAACAGAAATGGGTGACTCACCGCTTTAACGCTCGTCAGCTCCCAACCCAGAGAAAACACAAAGAATTAACGCAACAAGATTCTACAGCCCTGCGTCTGGTTTTTTCTTCCTTTTTCGTCGAACGTCACCCATTCTCACCCGAGTTATCACGTGGAACACAAGGAGTGCGGCACATCTACCCCGTTTCCTCTAATCTCTTCTGTAATTAAGGGATCTGCATGAGAAGCCGAAGACACGTCGGTGTCCCAGCAGCTGCATGGGGGGCGAAGTTGTTCATCCACGCAGGTGTCCATGCTAGCGAACAGCATGACAGGATGAATGGAGGGGGACTGTTTTGAGTGATGTGCACACCCCCCCCAGCAGGATTAATGCAAAGAAAGGGCTCTGTGATTGAGAGGTGGAGGTGAGGTGGGACAGAGAGGTTGCGGAACACTCGTCTTTTACCCTGTCATACTGTCAACCGGGAGATCAGGGCCACACATTTGGGCACGTTCAAATTGAAAAGAATGTGTCAGGTCACACGTGCAAGTTTTTTTTCTGTGACTGAAACTTCTTGCTGCATAAGTCCTTTCAGATGTATTGGTGTGTGTGTGGGGGGGGGGGTGAAATCCTGAAAGACAGTAGCTGCAGAAACACAATGCAACAAAAATATGATTTTTGCCCATAGCTTTTCCTGATCTGATGGTAGTTTCACACTGACACTCACAGTTCCTCTGATGAGGAAGCAGGTTTTTTCTGCATGAAAGAACGCAGGGCGATGCCAAGAGATCCTGCTGTGAGTCCTGTAGGTCTAAAATTCAGAAGGTTTCTCGGTTCTCTTTTGAGCACGGACACTCTCTAAACTGGCAAGAGTGGCTAGATTAAAATGAAATACAAAACAAGATGCAGTAGTTCTGCAGCACCGGAACTGGGGAATCTAATCTTGGCTGAACAATCCCATCCAACTGAGAAAAGTCCTCCAAGATTAGTGCTTTACACCAGGGGTCCCCAATTACCGGGCCGCGGACCAGTACCGGTCCGTGGATCATTTGGTGCCGGGCCGCACAGAAATAATAAAAACGTTTTCATTTTATTTCCATTTTATTGACTATCGCAGTCTGCAGGGTGTTTTATTTAGAAAAATGACCACTTCCCTCTGTGCCTCTTTTCCGCACTTGTCTCAGTCGCAGTTTTTTTCCATGCACCAATACATTAAGCCCACAAGCTAACCCTAGCAAAAATGAGTAAAAAACAAACATTGCTGGAGAGCTTCTTTGAAAAGGGGGAAAGACCCAATGATGAGACAGCAGAAGACTCCAAGACTGCCCAAAAAAAGAAAGCATCATTTAAAAGAAGTTGAGTTGAGTTGAGTCACATTTACATTATAAATGTAATAATTAAATTAATAATTAAATTATATAATATGCACTTTATTGTGTTTTGTTATGGACGTGATTCTCCCCCCACTCCCGGTCCGTGGAAAAATTGTCTTGCATAAAACTGGTCCGTGGTGCAAAAAAGGTTGGGGACCGCTGCTTCACACGACAGAACACAGGGTGTAATCTGGGCTGGATGACCCCATACTTTAGAGCAAGGCCATCCAAGACCTGTGCCCTATACCCAGTGTTGGGGAGTAGTGGAACTACTAATTTAACTACATTTTCTAGTAACGTGTGGTAGTTTAATTACTTCCAAAACCTAGTAGTTAAGTAGTTAAATCATTTTTAGATTCTGTCCCTATGCAGTGAGGCCGGTGCTATTGTCTCTTGGTGGGGCGCACATACAAATAATATTTTCATATTATGTAACAGCTAGTTAGTTCGTTAGTTTAGTCTCCATTCCAAGCACAAGCAGGCGTTCATTGAAATGAATGGAGATCAAAGCATCTTTCCCTAGCCATGCTTCTCAGTGTGAACAGCTACACAGGGCGGCAGGTTGGCCTAGAGCAGTGTTTTCCAACCAGGGGTACGTGTACCCCAGGGGGTACATGGGCAGTCTCCAGGGGTACATGGGAAGATGTAAAAAATGTGTGAAGAAAATTGGGAAAATATTACAGAATAAAAACTACAGCTGTTGCCACACTGTGATTGTCAAAACCTATGAATGAGAGACAGGCTCAATTGTTTAATTGGAAGTGAAATTAACTGGTGAGTTGGACTCACTTTTTTTCATTCACATAAACAGTATAAACAATGATAATTATCATTATGATAAATTGAATGACATGAAACATCAAACATCAAAAATGAGAAGAGTGTTCATAAATTTTAACACTGGTGTGCCAGCCAGTGCAGCTTGTGAGCGTCTGTGTGGAAAAGGATATTTTCAGTGCAAAGGGCAACCACCTTGGACAAGAACTTTGAGAGACTCAAAAGTTCTGCTGTGAGTCCGATGACTTGAGTGCTGAGTTCTGTGTGTCAGTGAGCAGCAGAGGTCTGCAAGGTAGAGTAGCTCACACTCAGGATACCACTGACTACAGTATGAACCAGTCCTGTTCAACGCACACACACTAAAGATAAGATGACCTACAGTAGGTACAAAAGGAAAAAAAGGAACAAACAAGTGCTTTCGCTCCACTGTGCATATTGGTGTACATTGTAAACTCACTATTTACTCCATGTTCTGGGAATGTAGAACAGGCATTTCATCTCACCCTGGGTAGAAGCTGCTCATTTTACTTTATTTATTTATTCATTTTATTTTACAAGTTTTAATTGTGTACAATATTGTAAATACATACTTATCCTTAATTTCAGTGGCGGGCCGTGCATTTCACACCTAGGCCTTCAGTAGTGCTCCGTCTGAATCAATCCACCCCTCAATAACAATTTTATGGCTATAAAAGCCATCTTATTGTTATGTTTTGAGTGTCTGTTCGGTTTGTTTTTGCACTTTGTTTATTTATCTTTCTTCAGTCATGTTTCATTCTCGTTCTGTCATGCACTTCGGGAAATTCTATGTTTCGGTTTTTCCGTCTTCGTTTCTAATCTCGTTTTACTTCCTTCTTACTTTCTAATTACACTTTGTATATATTAGTTAGATGTATATAGTACTAACCAACTCATCTACTAACATTAGGGATTTAGATTAAGTTACTAACACTACTAATCACTAATTATCTCACGCTTCTAACTATCGCTGTCATTCTCTCTCGTCCTATCTCTGTACGCTTCTCACGTTCCGCTTTATTCGCACGCAGATTTCTTTATGCGTTCCTCCTCCTCCCTAAAAAAACGGAACATAGAATTTCCCGAAGTGCATGACAAGACAAGGAGAGGAACTCGAACAGGAACAATGACAGACGGGGAACAGAACGAGAATGAAACAGTGCAAAAACAAACCGAACAGACACCCGTTGCCGTTGCATCGCAGATAGATAACTCGTGTATCCAGAATAAATGCCTTTACTGAAGAAACAAACCCGGGGTGCTACAGCTGCGACACACATAAAAAAGCATCAATAATAACCTCATAAAATTGCAATATTATTTAGGAAAATAGCAACATTTTACTCACCAAAAATCCTTATTATTTGTACACAAAATCCATCCTCCTTTCTTTCCTCAAAAAGAGTTCAGTTACTCTGTCGTACAGATTATCCGTGTGTTTCAGTTCCATCAAGAAGTCCTTTTCTATCGCCATCGAAGCTAATGCTGAAAGTCGAGCCTGCCCTGTCGTATTTCTGGCATAAGTTTTAATTCGCTTTAGGGCTGAAAATGTCCGCTCAAATGTCTGAATCACAGACTGATGTTAATTATATTTTGTGCATGAATACTTATTAAATAATTCCAAATGGTCTGTCCGCTTCCTTTCATAGCTTTTCCCCTGGTTGCGCTGCTTCCAGACGTGTATTTTCATATTAAAGCATTTAACCAATCACATTACATCATAGTCAGACACTCTCTGACTATCCAATCAAAGGGTGTGAATACGCTGACGTTACCTAGGCCTTCTAGAAGGCCTTCGTGTCCCCAACTCAAAATCTGATTGGTTGAAGCAACAGTTTGATCAACACTTATTTTATGCTACAGGGCCTGCAGAACTGATTGTGAAGGCCTCCAGGCAGATTTCATTGGCCCTGGCAACAAATGATGGCTGAACTGTGATTGGTTAAATGCTTTAATATGAAAATACACGTCTGGAAGCAGCGCAACCAGGGGAAAAGCTATGAAAGGAAGCGGACAGACCATTTGGAATTATTTAATAAGTATTCATGGAAAAAATATAATTAACATCAGTCTGTGATTCAGATATTTTTTAGGCCAGCAGAGAAGGCCTTGCAGGCCCTGACGGCCCACCACTGCTTAATTTGCATTTCCAGATCAGAGTTCCCTGAAAAGATTTTGTCTTCATTGTCAGAGGGAGGTACATTTTCAGTATTGAAAATGAAGAAATTGAATTACACTTTATTTTACAGTGTGTTAATTACCAGGTATATACCCAGTGTTTTGTAATTACGTATGTGCACTTAAAGGTAATTAATTTAGAAGAGCTAAAGTAAAAGTAAGTAAAGCAATGGCCATTTATGTACACAGTTGTTGTTTATTCCATAAAGTAACTTCAGTGTAGTTAGCTACTTTTAAAAGTAGTTTTTGTGTAGCTAACTACTTTTCTCACCATGGTAGCTTTGCTGTATCTTAACTACTTCCAGTGTAGAGTAATTGGTAACTTAGTTAACTACATTTTCAGAGTAACTTCCCCAACACTGCTTATACCACCGGCCAGCCCTGTGTAGCCTTTTTTGATCCAGCAAAGCTTAAGTCACCTTTCCACCTTACATAATGTGGAGACAGGGGGAAGAAAGGGTTGCTTTGCTACTCTTGTTTATTCCAGTTGTTTTTACAGTTTTTTCCAGTGTAATTACAGTAATTAGGTCATCTGGCTTCTGTGTCTCTGACACATTGCCTTACCGCCACCACCATATGAGTGTTGAGAAATAACAGCATAAACAACACTTGACAAACACACCATCATGAATGTGTTCTCCCCCTTCTGCGTGGGGGAAATTGATCAAAGCCAAGCTGGGTCTTTGTAGATGGTTGGTTTGCTGGCACAAATGATCCAGCAGTGACACGAATTGGAATGAATTTTTTCAGCTTCCAAACTTTGACACAACAACTCGCCTCGGTGCAGTAAAATATTTGTGGCCTGGCTTTGAGAGACCAGAGTGGTTGTTTTGCAATCCGTTCGGTTCGCGCTGTGTGCCTACTCTCCCTTGACACCAAGCTGTGTCGCAGGGTATAATTAACTCTCACCTTTTCGACTGCAAGTGCCAAAACCCCTGGCCACCTGGGTGCGGAGCCGAACCTGTCACTCACATGAGAGGTGTGGCTATGAATAGGCAGGAGGGCCGGAATGCGCCTGGGTTGGTTTTTTGTTCAGCGTGCGGCCTCGCGAGCGCACAATGGCATCAACGGCTCCACAAAAATGCCCACAGAGGGGGCACCGGTTGTTTAGAGACATTCGCGGCAGCTGTTTACAAGAGCTCAAGAATTCAACACCTCACCCATCGAGGTATTAGCTTAACATATCCAAATAAAAGACAGCAAACAAAACATCAGCAACGATGGAAGCAATGATTACAAAACAAAATCAATGAGAAAAGGTGTTGCCATTGCAGGGCACATCGGAATGAACGGCTCGCCCTGTACGTTTTCTCCTCCGAGCCGCGGACATCATTGTGACTGGCTTAATGTAGAGACGGTATGCTAACAGGCAATGCACTCAAAGAAACAAACAGCCCCTTTCATTTATTCAAGTGGTATAAATCCAAATCCATATCCTCTATAGCAGAAGAGACTATTCACAAATAAAACTCACCCTCCTCTACAGCTTCAGAGGCTGACCCCTTGACCCCTGGAAACTTAGAAGCTCCGGGCCTTTTTTATTCACTACCAAAACTCGTGAAATTGACAATCAGAGAGAAGCCAAGAGGTCACACTGGCAGAAAAATGGCTCAGCAATCACATCGCTAAATGTGGAGGAATTTCCTCCATTCTTCATCTTTTATGGCTCTTTATTAATCCCCAGTTTTCAGGTAAAGGTTGCCTGCTTTGTGTGAGCTGTGCAGTGTTGTGTATATGAATGCTACCCCACCTGCCTCTCCTGGTGGTAGAGGAGAGAATCGGGCTGGCTCAGCCTCCTCCTGCCCTGGGCTCACCACTAGACAGGCAGGACAGGTTTGTGGCGCTCATTACTTTTTGGCAGCGGCTCCTTGTAAAGAACGATCAAAGGCAATATGGGCACCGTAAAAACTCTCCCTTCATAATTAAGAATTTATCTGCGGTGAACTCAGGAAGCGGTGGTGCCTGCAGTCATACGCCAGTACGCACTGTGCGTACCATGAACATTTTTTATCTGAAATTATTTTAGCGCATTTACCTTTTTATTAATAACGTGCGGTGAGATAATGTATGTATCACACTGAGCCACCGTGTCTGCTCCAGAACAGAAACATGCCCGTAGCAATACAATTCCCAAAACGAGTGAGGTGAGGCTACCCCTAGACGCTTATCTTCGGTTAGTTTTGTACACTTCCCACAAGATTCATGTTCACATTTGGGGAGGGATAACTGATCCTAGATCCGGCAGCATTCTAACTTTGAAAAATTAAATGATGGCTGGTGATTGGAGATCATTAATGGACTGTTTTGCATCCTGACACCTGGTTGGTTTCTATATCTATACCTTAACTATCTGATCTTTTTGGAACTGATGGACCAGTATCAACTTTCTCATCCACTATTGGTGCAGTATCAATTTTTATACAGTTTTTGGTGAACATTCACCCTGAGATGAGAGCAGACAGCGAGAGAGTGCTGCGCAAGTTCGACAGAACAGGGATATGAAGAGTAAACTTCAAATAGGCACACACAAATAGGAAACACAAGTTATTACATTTTATCAGTAAGCCTTGGCTGTAGTTGACATTTTTCTCTGTGTGCGTATGTGTGAGTGGTTTTGGGGGGGGGTACATGTTCAGTCAGTTTGTGCGTACCATAAGGTCAAACCCTGCAGACGCCCTTGTCCGGAAGAATATGGGCCTTATGTGCACCTCTGCTTCAGCTGCTGCCGGAGAGGCAGAGGAAGGCCCACACCAAGGTCCCAAACAGAATACAATTTACCCAATGGGCATTAGAGCAACGAGCCTTACAAACACAAAGACAAACCGAGCACCGTGCACTAAGGCATAAAGCTGTATGCAACATGCTCAGTGCAACAAGAGTTGCTTCTGCCTGCAGCAAGTTTCGAACCGAGGATCCCAACACCACAAGAGGCACGATTAGCTCACTGAGCTAAAGACCCAAGTCCCCAGACAAGGGATCTAATCGTACTCTTATCAACGCCACTTTCTACAGCGGACACTCACGTGCTTAACTCACGTCTTCTGAGCTCCGCTACATCAGCACAGTCTCAATCAAATTTAGTCTTGGACTAAATCACAGCTCTCACCGTTACAGTCAGACCCACAGCAGTCTGCTGCAAAGAATAAGCAGTGTGCGCCATCCACAAAACCGCTCTCCTGGTACCCAGCATGAATCATTCAATGTGCTCCGCGTATATCCATCCCCTCTAATCGATTACACAGCGTAGGGCGGATTGACACCTCTCCTAATTTTGGTGCCTTCGCTCTGTTTGGAAACACAGCATTAATGCCGTTAATTCACAGACCAGTTGGGGGGAAAAGATGACTGTGCTGGACATTCTGCGTAGTCGCTGCATTTTCTCAAGGCCATTAGTAACTGGCGGTCTTTGATGCTGAGAGGGAGCTGAAGGTGTGTGTATGTGCACATTTGTGCATCTGTACTCCCACTAGATGCCTGACGAATAAGTAAAAGAGAGAGGGAAAACGGAGATATAGCCACATGTAAATAGGAGAGAGAAAGAGAGTGCATTTTAGCAGTAAAAGGGCCATTCGCTTTGTTGCCTTGAGCTTATATTTAGAAAAGCACAGCAGAAGCTTGCCGGTAGGCAATAAAAACGTTCATCCAGTAGGGTTCCCATAAAGGACTTCAATAAGAGCGTTCACTAAAACACTTGGGCGAGATTCAAAACCACACAACTCGCAAAACAAGCAGAGTTCCTGTTGATGCTCTCTAATGAAGCATTTCTACGGCACAGAGGCAGAGAAGAAAGAAATGAGAAAGGGAGGTAGGAGAGGGGCAACGAAAGAGAGATTTTTTTTAATGACGGGGGGTGTGGGGTGGAGCTATGAGGAAAAGAAAGGTCATGGAGGTGAGAACAAAGGGGAGAGTGTGGTGAGTGTTGTGTGGCCTGGGGGCTCCGGGTGCCGGGGGATAAAAAGGGAGTGCTGCTCAGTTGAACAAACAGGCACCCCTGCACCCTGGCTCACTGGGCAGAGCTGTGCGCCTTGATACCGAACCACAGAATAAGGGCTGCGCTGGTTGGGCAAGCACACTCTGCCTCACACACACCCAATTTCCAGAATATCCTGCTGAGCGTGCTGGAATTCACCCCACCGGTGTACGGCATGCAGCGTTAATCCCTGAGTAATGGGGGAACCAAGTGTGCATCTGTTCTGAAAGACAACAAGCTTAGGTCAAGATGGAGAATCATTCGCATGAGTCATTCCGCATTCCACCCAGTTCCAAAAATCTTGAATTTCAAGCTGAGTGTTACTGATTCCACCCTGAGCGACATCAGCGACAGCTACACTAATTATTACACCTTACACTCAGTGGCCACATTTTCCTCAGAAACGACCCATCTTCTGTCACCGACGAGGGGGTTGGTCAATGTTTTGGTTTCAGTTCGCCCCTCGGGGGAGGTGTCAGGGAATGAGCAACTTTGTCTGGATGTCTGGAATATGATGAAATGTCTAGTCGCAACATTCCCCGAGGACCGGCTGGGCTCCAGCGCAGACAGACTTCCTCCTTTTTGATTGTCTCCCCATGGTTAATCACATTTCCGTGCAGAAACAGTCAGGTTGGATGATAATGTGGAAGGAGTCAGTGACTGATGGGAAGGCCCGGAGCGCAGTGCGTTTGGAGCCGTGCCTCCCTGCCCAGCATGCAGTGTGAGGGGGGTGTCTGAGAGCAATCTGCGTCCATACGGAGCAGCGAGGTGAGTCCTACAGCCCTCGCGGCGGTGGAGCCGGTTGTTAACTCGGCGTGGTCCCTTCGCTGGGTGCGTTTTTCATTTTAATCCTGCCGTAAAACTGCCCAAAATGTCCCGCCGCGAGAGTAGAGCCCCCGCTTCAGCCCGGGCATGCATTTTTAATTCCCTTCCCCTTCCGCATTTTGTCAACTGCGATAAAAATGTACGCGGCCGGGGTTCAGAAATTATACCGTCACCCCGTGTTTGCCGGAGAAAGTCAGGCATTAAAAATGCATGTTCCATTTATATGGCATGTAAAATTAAGCAGATTAAAAATATATATGCTGCTTGAGTCCGCGAGGAATTTGCGTACCCCTTTCTTGCTCAAACAATGAAACGACTACAGGATTGAAAAAAATGGGCACTTCTGAAAGAGAACGTTGACTGCGGCGTTGCCAAGGAAATTTATGTTGCAGTCTTCTATTCCTTACGGTGCATGAGTGACAGAGAAATATAGATAAAGAGACACAAGAGAAAAATAAAGAACAAGCAGACCTGAAACAGTGGGACGGAAAAACTGAGATGAGAGAGGGTAAGAGACGGAGAGGGGGGGGGTCAGAGCTCGCAGTGTGGGGACCCAAGCTGGGAAGATGGATCCGGCTGTGGGACGTGACAGCTACACTAATTATTTACAGAGGTGAGGCTGGAGTGTGATTCCGATTCGCAGGGCCTTACGCAGGGGGGCCCTGCTACCATCTGCTCCTGAGCCGCCGCGCCCTGCGACCGTCACTGTCGCTGTCACACACGCACCGGCACAGCTGACGGGCAGGGGGCTGGCGCTCCCAGTCACGCGCTAGTTCTCGTGCTCCACGCACACACTCCATATGCAGGTGTACAAACGGCCAACGCTAAGGAAATGCATGAATGAAATAAAACAGTCATTCAGGTGAAACAATGAATGAAAGAGCATTTGTCACCTTCCCGTCCACACCCAGTAACATCAGTCCATTACTCTCCCGGTTCTCCTCCACCTTGCACTCCGCCCGGGTGCCTCAACTGGATACGGCACTCGAGAGGCCTAGCATTTCCTTTTACCTAACTACCACTTTGGACTTTCCCTGGTTTCAAGTTTGGCAGGCAATACACTACAAAAAGCTCTTATATAAAGATGTTCTTGCGAGCAACCCAGGGCGCTTTACAAAGAGAAAATAAATAAAAAAACATTTTTTTAAATAATGAAATAAAATAAAAAATCTGAATCAGCTAATTCCAAGCTAGGAAGAATAGACACATGAAAGAGACAGAATCAAAAACAGAGTGACACTAGACATGTGACCACAAAACCTGAGGAAGAAACAGGGGTCCTAAAATTTGTGAAGGGGCGTTTCCAGAAATCACATGACATGCAATCAGCTGGAAAATTAACCTCTCTAATGCGGTGTGCTGTATTTAGTTTGTGGCGCTCATGCAGGGAAATATTATTCTCTTATCACTCTGCAGTACAGCTTGCAGGGAGAGCAAAAGAGTGGAACCTGAAAGCCGTAGCAGTAAACAGAGATATAATCAAAGTGGCACAGAAACACAGGCCAGAGGAGACTGAGATGCTCTCACTGATTGACTGAACTGAACAGGATCCAAAATGTGGAAATATTTAGTTGCGTGCAGTCCCTCAATCTTCATGAGAAACCAGAACCATGGGCCTGTTTTACCCGCTACACCTCAATGCACGTAATTGGGGGAAAGGCACTTCAAAGACGTGAATAGAAAGGCAGACACAGCTGCAACTGCAAAGCCTTTCACATGAGTTTCAAAGAACTTTGTCCTGTTAGAACTATTCAATATTTCAGCATTGTTCTTTTTGCTTTTCCTTATGTTGTAATACAAAAATAAGAGGCACCTTGACAGGTTTTCTGCCATCATAGTCCATGTAGACTGCTGTCACTCCGACAGGCAGACTGTTTCTCACAGGTGCCCCTCCTGTCCCCAGGAACAGGGGTCAGAGGTCGGCGGGAAGCTTTACTCTCAGTGCCACATGGGTCAATGGCTTTCCAATATGTACCCCCCTGCCCCCCACCAGGAGGTCATTCTGGGTCACCGATAATGACCAATGGAAGAGGTGCTGCCACTCTACTCTAAGGAGGGAAGGGAGGTCAAAGTTCACTGTGTCGTTCATTCATCTGATTCTCCTCTGAGGTGTAATGGGCTTTGGAGCTGACATACTGCCACTGTGATGAAGGATGCATAAAATTGTGCTTCTGTTCAAATCTTTACCTGAACACACCATACCTAGGTCAAGTATTTATATATCAGTATTTATATATTTGTATTTGAGCATGCATTTTTAATGTGTTTGAAGTATTTCAAAATACACTGGCCCAAACAAATCCTTTACTTGTTTTGGAAAACAAATTACTTGTATTTGAAGTATATTACTTCCTTAAAAAAGTATTATCAAAATATTGCTCAAATACTATTTCAAATACTTTGACCAAATACTATGCCCAAAAATGTAAGCCAGTGGGAACAATGTGACCTGTTTTCCTTTAATATATAATATATAAATTGGATATAAGATATAAATGGAATGTCTTCTTATTGAATACATGTTGTAATTGATTGGGATGGGTCTGGTAGTAGTTTTATTGTATCATATAAACACCCCATCTGGTACAGTGTATGTTTTAGTGTATGTACATAGGCATGAAAAACATTGCTTTTAAATGGTTCAATGCAACCAAAGTAATGAAAGAACAATGTATGTTATAAAATACATATCGATGTTTAACCTCCACACTGGTTGTCATTCTATATAAAGGCACTGAGTATATGAGAGTATTTCCAAATACATCCATGAAATCAAATACCTAGTAATTGTAAATATGAATACTTACTCAATAAACTACATCAAATACATTAATCAAATCATCAAATACTTTAAATACATATGACCGAGGTCTGGAATACACATACAGGGTTATGTGTTCTAAAATATACAGTATATGAGGGTAGATAATAGTATTTCAATACAGAAGTATCATATTTACTGAAACACAGGATGGACATTTTAGTACGGTCACACTGGAAGGCTTGAATTTATATGCCTGTATATGCCTGGTTATATTGTAGTTCAAGGCCGAAACGACCATATATATTGGGGGGGACACATCCCCCCCAATATTCAGATATGCTCAAAATGTCCCCCAATATGTAGCCTAGCTGAAAATGTCCCCCAATGTTGACTCCATGGTTACGGCCTTGTTGTAGTTGCACTGAATGATTACAATATAAGTATGAATATGAATATGAAATAGACCATTTTTCCATATACAATGTATTTACAGCCTTGAATATTTAGGCAACCAGAAACAAGGGTATATTTTATATGAAACAGGATTAGTTTTTAATGAATCCTTTTTTGCTTGCCCACTATTTTTAACGAAATCTCAATAATATGTAAAAATACTGTCAGTATATTACAGATTTTCAAATGCATGTTTGGTAACTACTGCGCATCAGGTGCCACAGTCTTATAATACAGCTAAGAATACAAATCAGTGTGTCAGTGCACAGTGTATTGGCCTGAAATACATAGTGGTCCTGTGGTCCACCTGTCAAGTCATAAAAAGGCAATGCATCCTGTTGTGACATGCTTTATGACCCAGAGACCATCTCCAAGACCACACAAAGAGCACATTTATTAGCATTAGAAATTAAAATTGGTCTCGGCAAAGACTCACTTGTAGAATGTGAGGCAAATTTAAACTTTGATGGAAACAATTCAATATCAGTATATCCATAAGTTATAGATATCCGTGATCATCTAAAATAAATCAAAATAGTTGCTAAAAAGCTGGGTGGCTAATAATCTATTGGAAGGTGTTCAGTGTGCTCTATTGACAAGTTGATTTTTAAATGCACTTTGGGTGGTGAAGCAAGAACACATTAGAAACTAAGGAAAGTCCAGAATGCACAGAAATGTTACATTCATTGTGAATCCTTTCACACTTTATTTTCTAGAAGCACCAGTCTCCCTGTTGCCACGGACACGTTCCGGTTAATGCCGTACGCAGTCCACGCATGAGTGCAGGTGTAACAGCTATTTTAAAATGTGAATTGGTGCCTCGTTATCAACATCGATGAGCATTTGTGTAAACAGCAGTTCATATGAGACACGCTTGCCTAATTTTATGATTTAAAAGTGGTTTTGATGATTCAAAAAGGAAAAAAAGAAGGAAAACCCTTTCACAAAAGAAAGCAACAAAGAATATGGCACCCATTTATATTCTAATAACCACTATACTGTATATGGTCTTGCTTACATGGAAACCTCAATAATACCATAAATGATAAAGTGGCCCATTCAGTCAAGGACAATACATATTTGACTGGTTAGGGAATTAAAGGCTGGGCACATCCAGAACAACGACCCAACAAGATAAAGCTCTACATCTTAACAGTAAATGGTGCCGATTCAACAGTGAATATAAGGCCCACTTTAATATTTTGATCAATCATGAGACATACAGTGGCTTTGGAAAGTATTCAGGCCCCTTCACTTTTTCCACACTTTGTTGTGCTATAGATTTAATAAAATGGATTGAATAGATTTTTTTGCCGTCAATCTACACACAATACCCCATAATGACAAAGCAAAAACATGTTTTTAGAAATTGTTGCAAATGTACAAAAAAATAAAAATGGAAATGTCATTTACATAAGTATTCAGGCCCTTTGCTATGACACTCCAAATTGAGCTCAGATGCATTCTGTTCCCCCTTGATCATCCTTGAGATGTCTCTACAACTTGATTGTAGTCAACCTGTGGCAAATTCAATTGAATGGTCATGATTTAGAAAGGCACACACCTGTCTATATAAGGTCCCAAAGTTCACAGTGCATGTCAGAGCAAAAACCAAGACATGAAGTCAATTTAATTTAAATTGAAAAACATTTTAATCCATTTCAAATTAAGTCTATAACACAATGAAGTGTGGAAAAAGTGAAGGGACCTGAATACTTTCCGAAGCCACTGTATGTACATTATTATAGTGAGAGAGAGTTGATATAGGATTAGACAATAAGCTTAAAGTATACTTGGTTCTTTTAAAACACTCATGGAAAACATCATGCATAAACAATGAGGCGGTACGTGCTTAGTAGGAAAAGAGTTATCTGGAGTTACCTGTTCCCTGCAATCTGATTGGTTCTACCCAGTTTTAGACAGCATTATGTCATAGGTAAATGGTTGAGTTGTCTTGAATCGCTGCCTCACCTGGAGCCCCGCCTACAGCAGGTCAAAATTTGTCAATAGAAGTAACTAACAATTAGTCTGTTAGCAAACCATATCCCCAGAATGAAGGCAGACTTATCTCATATCAGAGCGTCAAGGTGCTCAGGCTCATAATGCCATACATAGCACGTATACACGCAGGTTAATGATATTCATGTTTGAATTTGTGGTAATTGGGGGCAGTTATGTACACATAATATGCTTTACAATACCAACTTAAATAATAACATATGCAACCAATAAATACTGTAATCCATTAAAAATATTTTGTCATTATTAGTTGTTGTTTGTTGTTTGTTGTAATAATTTGAACACATATATTTTCAAAGGCAGGCCTGAGGTTGAATAAGTGAGAATTCCTGTTTGCCTAGGAATGGGGTTTGGAGAATGTGACTCCATTCTGTCCTATTACCGATGCTTCCATTATTCATCACTGCGGTTAAAATGTATTGTTGCTACCCTTATGCACACCCACAGAAAAAAACCCTGAATAATACATGCATAAACAAGGCCATAAACAAAGTAGACAGAATGCATCTACAGTGTGGTATGGCACCAGTGGGGTGCAATGGAAGTGCTGTGCTGTTTATGATGTGTGCCAAATCATTTTAACCGAGGGCGTCCATCAATTCACATATTGAATGTACACACAGTACAACAGGGGCCTCCTGGGTGGCCAACGACTGGACCAGTCCTTGATGTGATGCAGTGACGGACCCCATGGTCCAGAACTGAATCCTGACTATGCCAGTGCTGACCGTGGCTGGGAGTCCGATGTGACAATGCATTACTGATAACTGATCCAGGATGACAGTGCATAACACAGAGCTTCCCAAGGGCCCATTGTGCGAGAGCGAGTCTGGACAATCGGAAGCCCACAGTCTGCCTGTGCTAGCTGCACTGAAGCGCAGTCCTGTGGCACAATGGCGGTGCGGCAGAGCTGATGGATCACAGAGCGAAAATAAGTTGGCGGTTGGCTGCACACACTAGAGGACCCCCGCACGAGTCTGCACTCTTGTGAATTGATGGGACCACGTTGCGGCAATGGGACCGCCCTCCAAATATGATTGGGCATTCCAAAGTGCTTACCAAGACAGGTTCTATTCTCGTGGCTATTTAGCTAGCCAACAATGGATATCTACAGGATTCATTTTCTTACAGTGAGAAAAAAAACCTTTTTACTTGGCTCCTTGTTTTATCTTTTTTTTCATTTGTTAAGAAACAGGTACTTTACAATTTTGATTAAAAAATGAGAGATAACATATTTCAATAAGGATGTACAGTAGTGACAGATTTGCTAATCCATTGGTATGTTTTGATTTGATGCTTAAATGCAGCAATGCATTTGTGTGCTCATGCAGGTAAAGCCCAATCATTAATAGAACTAAAAATATAAATAAATCATGACAGCCAGCTTTTCCAGACTCATTTCCAGCACGATCGGGAAATCAGCATTTTCTTTGCGTGGCCCGAAGCTATCAGCTCCCTAACAAAACTCACATTTACACAATTAACCACCGTCGTCATCCCCTTTATCGTATCCAAGGCATATTTACACTTGGTCTTTGCGACTTGGTAGACCCCAGCTTCCGTGTCCTAAGAGGGAGAGTCGTCTACCGTTCAATCCTGCAGCTGCACCAACATGCCCTGCCGAGATCTAGCTCCGGTGAGACCTTCCAATAGCTCCAGATCTTCTTAAATATTAATCAGGAGCGAGCAAAGCCATTACCCTTCTTTTATGGGAGGTAATAAAACAATCCGCTCTGGATTAGCCCTTTATCGCCGCGAGAGTGCTGATGTATTCTTCTCGGCCACAGACTCAATTAAAACGGAGACAGAGCAGGCCGCATGGCGGTGGAGAGCCCAGCTTGTGCGTAGTGTTCTGACAGTGTTGCTCTAATGGTATAGCAAAATTATTACACTGGGTGAGGGAGTGCTGTGAATTGGCAGCAGAGAGGAAATTAAGACACTTTATAGCCATGAAGCTGTGTTATAAATTAAACAGATAGCTATGGCCTTCCCTCCATCCATAGCATAAGAGCCAGTTCCCCCCAAATTGGGAAAGTCTTCATGAAAAGCCTCCCTCCCTAAGTTTGGCTGTCTGTGACATGGTCTGTGCACCCACCCAGTCCCCTCAATGAAATTCTTCTGCCATCAAGACCCCACTGCCCCACTGCCCCACCCAGAGAAGATCCTCCCCAGAATCTGTACAACCTCCACTAAATAACATCAGTACATTGAGCAGGGAAGTGAAGGGACAGGAAAACTGAGAACCTGTGACATCTGGCCTGGAACATCTAAAACAGCACATGAACATTATATCTAATGCTCTTTTGTACATGCGGTCAAACTCAACCTACACCTTCTTAGACTGTAAGCATGTGCAGCAGGGTCCAACCATCGAATCGCTAGGAATTGGAACGTACGATTTCAGAGCGTGTTGCCCTCATTTTCCTGCCTGCCGGTTTGCTTGATTCTTCGCCCCGCATCATCTCTCTGCCAGTGATGTGTTCAAAATAGCCTCTCTCCTATATGGGAATACTCTTGCGCTTTCTCTCACTCTGTTCTGAGAGCTTTTCAAAGGTGCGATTCTGAGTCGAGTCAAGGCCCTGTGGGCCTGAAGGCAGCAGTAGGCAGTGGGAGTAAGTGAGAGATAATGTGCCCTTTTGATTCATGCTGTTTTAATTAAGATAAGATCGCTCTCTCAGGCGCCATTTGTTGAATGGTCAACAATAGGACATGGCCAGGTTTGGGAAATTAATGAATCTCCCTTTGGTTTACTTAAGAAGGCTATATTTTCAAAATATTGTTTAATTAACTAATTGTACATGAAAAACCAAGGTCCCTAGAAACCAAGCTCCACTTAAGATCAGAAGTCCACGAGTAGTCCATTTCAATATGTCCTCTCCATCAACACTGCAAGCATGAAAAAAAAATTGCATATCGGTTAGGTCTTGGCACCAGTCTGCTGGATTCAATATTTTCATGAAAACCTCAAAGATGTTTTATTAAAAGTATTGCAGTAATTGCTATTTTTGAGTCACAAATACACAAGGCATGTTGAACTAGGAACCAAAGGTCCACCATGGCATGGTCTGGGCACCACCATTGGCCCAGTAATGGGCTATGCCAGTGGCTATTGGCCCATTATATTTTACATTTCCAATATTATAGCCCAATACTGTGATGTACAGGTAACTGTCAAAATAAAATAAACACTTAAGTAAATGAAGGGTTCTGGCGGCTCTGTTATGCTGAGGGGTGCATTTTCTTGCCATGGTTTAGGTCCTCTCAACCCCTTAGAGGGCAACATAAACACAAATAAATACAAAGCCATTCTCAGTGATCACCTTCATCCTATGGTGAAGCATTTCTATCCTGATAGGAGTGGTCTCTTCCAGGATGACAATGGCCCATCCACAGGACACAAGTGGTCACTAAATGGTTTGATGAGCATGAAAACAATATAAATCCTATCCCATGACCAGTCACCAAATCTCAACCCATTCGCTCCTTATGGGAGCAGCGCCATCAACAAAACACCAAATGATGAAATTTATCTTGTAAGAATGGTGTAGCATCCTTCCAATAGAGTTCCAAACACTTGCAGAATCCGTGCCAAGGGACATTGAAGTTGTTGTGGCAGCTTGTGGTGGCCCAATGTCAAATTAAGACACTTTATGTTGGTTTTTCCTTTATTTTGGCAGTTACCTGTATGATTGACTCAAATCTTGAGGACTAATTACCATCCTTTGCAACAACAGTTGCACCAAGGAAGAAAGGGCTGACCAGTGTTTTCCTGGACTGAAGAAAATATTTTGGGGGAGAACAAACTATGAAAGGCAGTGATGCATATCATCACAGTCTGGGAAAAAAATAAGTTTAGTATCAACTCTGTCCTTATTTCACACTCTGCACACTACTAGTGGTGATAGCAGGGAATGCAAAGTGGAGAGAGGTGTTTTTCTATTTACCTCAGATAGAGTCTTGTTTAACCACATCATTTTGTATTTACAATTGAATATCTGTACATAAGCCTTACAAATTTAGTTTGCCCAGTTCCTTCAACTGAGTTTGACAATAGTTCACAGTTGCTTCCCTTTATTTAG
This sequence comes from Aldrovandia affinis, assembly GCA_029706075.1. NCBI lineage: Eukaryota > Metazoa > Chordata > Actinopteri > Notacanthiformes > Halosauridae > Aldrovandia > Aldrovandia affinis. The sequence continues at coordinate 4,785,383 of JAINUG010000013.1, read as the reverse complement.
AAACAGTGGATGCTGTACCTTGAAGTTTACTCCACACGGAAGCTCATATGGCCTTCAAGCTGCACCCTCCTGCTCTCTAATTGGTTCAGAGGCTGAAGGCTTTTGATGTCAGTTGACAACAATTCTTCATGCAGAATCAGCTCCAGACTACATCCTTTCAGGAATCAACTAAGGCAGATTGGGCAGAGTTTCTGGGCTGACTATCTGCTCTTATAATGCTACACAACTTGTACAACTTGATCTGGTCATTATGTCTGCATATCAGCAGCGTGAAGTTTATTTTCTTTTTTAAATGACAGACAGAAACAGCCAAAGCACAGGTCAATTTGTAATCACTGCAGTGCAAAATTCTTGCATGGAGAAAAACACTCAAGGAAGTATAAAAAGGTCAAAGTTAAACATTTGGATTGATCATACAGAAGAGGAGTTGGCCCTGATTGAGGTACACAACTTTCACTCAACATAATCCAAAGTAATCATAGCAATCACAGAAGTGTTCTTTTGTAATTATTTTGTAATTACATTGCAAACAAAATGACACTTAAACACAGGGATTTATTGCACTGGACGATGAGCAATTTTACATTGAGGATGATTTAGATTTCCATGCAGACTAAACTGACATAAATGCTGTAGACTGTAGCTAGTCTAGATAAATGATTAAAGCAAATGTAATGTAAGCAAATGTAAGCAATGTAAACTTGTTTTCTGATAAATGTATTAAAATACAAATTCAATAGACTGACACAAAATGTATGAATGGGACCCTATGATATGAAAATGTTTAAGTGAATTTTGTTAATTTAACCAAGTAAATTATTTATTTTATATTTGGTTAGTGTAATTTTGCTTATGTTGGGTATCCGCTTTTTTATTTTTCCGATTTTACCCCGTTTTTCTCCCAATTTGGTAGCCAATTACTCCCGCTGTGCTTAGTTCAATCCCCTCCCTCATAGTTCGCTGCCGTACTAGTCCTTTGACCGGCAGTGACAAAGGCAAAGTGCTGCCTCCTCCAAGACAGCACTCCACCGAGCTGTCAACTGTAATTCCAGTACCCCAGAACCACTCCTGTGCGCAGCGAATCGTGTCGGCTTCCCTCCCCCTCCCTGGGGCGGAATTAGCACTCCCGGCCAGAGCTGACTCTGGGGTTCACCGCGCACACCACTGACCATGCAGGCCGGGTATCCGCTTTCTAACACTGTGTCAGAGGACCCAATTTAATGAGCTGGGTATAAATGAACAAACTGGAAGTACAAACGATACACATTTTTTCATTCGATGAGGTAACGTACGTACCTCACTTTTTCACCACACTTCTATCAGAAACAGCCTTTCTGAAGGATGGGTACTGGCATTGGAATTAGCAGACGTGGTTCAGCGAACACCTGAAATCTGCTCAATGATAGGAACCATATTTTCAATTCAGCTACTCAATGACATAAGTACATATGGCAGCACGCCATTGTCAAGGTTTCCTTGAAGTATTACTTCTCAGCGGGGAGGCGAAATGGCAGAGAACATCGACAGCCCCTCGGATGTGAAAATGGAAATCAACATCACCCAAAAAACCAAGAGCTCTCCAAAAAAGCCATTTGCACGCACTGCCAGCCAAGCCTGTCTAAAGCCTCCCGTGGCAAGTAGCAGTTTGCAGTTCAGCCTCCCTGCAGTTATATCGAAACAAACCAGAACCCACAAATCAGATGAGAGCGAACCCCCCTAGAATCACACACTGCGCTAGCCTACCACATGGACAGTGCCGGCCCGATCTCCGGTCACGTGACACGGCGGCAGGTGCACAGTGGCCGTGCTGCTGGCAGGATGCCCTTGGCTATGGCCCCTCTCCATTGCATGGCCCAGCCAATCAGAGGCCCATTCTCTGTGTCCAACACACTGGTAGAGCAGCAACAGCTCAGATTCACAGAGCGCCTGTCATTCTGCAACATGCCATCTGATCGTAGGTCCACAACGGCGTTCACATTCACCGTCTCTGCACAAACTCCAGGTGGTTCCACAAACACACGCTCACTGTGTCATAAGCACTCGATAGAGTCTCTGAGAAAATCTCCTCAAGAGCGGAAAAAGGTCCATCCTTGTCGGGTGAAGTTGATGGCCATTTTTGGAATCCAAAAACAGCTAATTCAGTAACCGCAGTATAATTGAATCGAAGATGATGAAACAACAGGCCACAAAAGACAGTTCAGAAAGTGGTGCAAGCCCAAGAACAATCGGCAGTTTGTCAAGACACCAATAATGGCCGCCTTTCAAAAACTCAACAATGAGAAACTTAGAACGCTTTAAAAATCATTACTAGGGTGACTGTTAAACAGCCAAACTTTACTTTTAGAGCCATAAAAGCAGAGGGTTTTTGATTCGTTTACAGCTGTTCTTTAAAGCTGTGCAGCTAATTAAAATGGATTACGGTCAATTATATTTGATTCATGGTGCCAACTTCAATTCTATTGATTTTCCTAAGGTCTTGTGGTTTTTCTTATATTAGAACTTCCAGTTTCACATTTTTAACAATATTGGAATGTCCACTAAGTGCCAGTTCTCATCCAGAATAGTTACCACCTGTCAAACCAAATGCAATGGGATTGAAGGCTTTATTTGACTGCTGTTATTTGTCTTTCTGCCTTGATTTTGTTTTAAACAATTTATTCAGTGTGATGATGTTCTGCTGAATGACGAGGCAAAATTGGGTCACCAAATATTTACTTGTTTGCACTATCATTGACAGGGTGAATATAAAATACGGGCTTATTCTGACACCTGTGCCACTGAGGAATTGCAATGAGAGACGGGGGAGGAGATCAAAACAGTTCAGCGTCTTCTCTGGCCATGTCTGAGTCTCAACAATATCAACAAAAACCAATCCGCCAACTCACACGCTAAGCGAATGTTAAACATCTTGATTTCACTACGAGTCTCAGTCCACTCCAAAGCACATAGCGTATGCCTATTCAAAGCAGCATTTTGTTTTAAAACGCATGTCGCATTTTGGGCACAGGTTATGACAATCATAACATTTCGATATTTACTCCACGCTGCTGCCCGAGCTCGCTGTACCTCTGGCCCTGGCCCTCTCCATCATTAATCAATGCCCAGCACAAGCTTTTCCTCTTGTTTCACTTCAGAAACCTAAATACGAATGCGCCAAGGCATAGATCTTAAAACTGAAGAAAAACCTCTACAATGTGATGGATGGAGCAATCCATCAGAGTAATTATTGTGATTAACGCAGTAACGCTTACGGATTGACTTTTAATACAAGTAGTTCTGAGGGGAAAGGAATTAGGGGAAACATTTCCAAACACGTATCAGTTTCATAATCAATTCATGTGCGAGTCATAGCAATGAATGTGTTTATTACCCCTTATTTAAAATGATCAAGTGCCGCAGGGTTATATTCAGAACATTGAATTAAATATAGAATTACCCTACCTCTTTTACAGTTACTCTAAAATAGAATGTTGAAAACCCAAATTACAAATTACATTTTTTGAAAATGATGTCAATGATGTCAATCCTTGTACTATGAGTTCGCTGCCGTTCGCTACCCCACAGCCACTTCTGTAGCCTACGTAGCGAACATCCTGTCCGAATGGAATTAGCCAGAGCGACTGGCGCGATGGGGAATCGAACCCCAGTCTTGAAACCAAATTATTTAATTTGATTGTAGGCCAAAAATGTGACAAAATTATGAAACCAGGGTAAATGTAGTCTATGGTTTAAAAAATGTTGTTTTGATATCCAAAGTTACAATCAGGGGATATGATAAGAAAATTAACACAATTTAAATTTGATCCAAATTAGTTGCAGAAAAATTTGGGATCATTTGCCAGCTAATACATCAGTTCCCATTCTAAAATTTGCAAAAAAATATCCACCCTAATCTGTTGCCTTTTTTTCTATTTGCAGGTGTTGCCTTTTTTATTTGCAAGAGTAGCACCTTATTTGAAGAGTAGCTGATAAAAACAAGGCAATGTTCTGATATCTAGGATGCTAAAATGCCCATCTGGGCTTCGAAAGCCCTTGGAGCCAATGTGATGACGCTAATAATGCTAATTTATTATTTTTCCCTCTGCTTGACTCATCGGCCCAGTTTGACACAGATGGGAGATGCTGCCATGACTGACACACTACTGCTGCTTGAATTTGGCCAAGAATTGTGTTATTTGTTTTGTCCATACATAAAATATATATATTTTTAAACATTTATATTAAAATAGATAATACAATATTCCATATGAAATACAACTTGAATTGTTGTACTGCTGAAAGGAAGGAAATGATAGTGAAGTGCTTTTGGAACAAATGTGCTTATCAGTGAGGCCAATGCTTATCAGTTACCCATTAAAACAGTACTGTTTTACAGACATTTTGTAAAGGCATTCAGACTTGTGGTAACCATGTACTTTTTTTTGTCACATGGTATTCTCAAAGGAATAGTGCATCATTTTTTATTTCAATAATTTTTCTTATTTTTTTGCATGTTTGCTATTGTTGTTCAGTTAACTGATAAAGAAATCACATCCCAAACAAATGAGGAATGGGACCAAGGTTGTGAATGGCATTTGAGTCAAGCAGACTGCTACTTGCTCCAACTAAGCTGTCAAAGTAACAGTGGATGAGTGAGATTTTCTTAGAATCAGTTGGCTTTTTTTCAAGGTGGTTAGCGAGTGAAATGAGGATGAATGTTCTATTCTCAGGTTTATTATTTATTTTTAAGTGAAGCATCACCCATCAAGGACAGTAAAGATGGACAAAGAATGTCACTCATTTAGAATGCTGGAGAATTTGTAACATTTATTTATTGGTTAGGGCTGAGGGATTTGATGTTAGAGGATAACAAGCATTTGTCAGTGCTAATCCCCAAAACATTTTATATGACTGTAAAGAGTGGTCCCCAATAATTTCACTCATTTAGAAAGACTTTTCAGAATTTGTAGAAATTGATTTATAGAGTTAGGGCTGAGGGTCATTTTTCTAAATAAAACACCCTGCGATGTTAAAATGGAAATGAAATTAAAACATTTGTCAGTGCTAATCCCCAAAACATTTTATATGTGCTGTGTGCACTTATATTGAATAATTCTTACATTTGTACTGTGGGTCATATAGAATATATTTGCATTTATTGCTTTCCAGCAGATTAAGCCTATACCCAACCTTATGTTCTTCTTGAGGTGTCAAACAGGAGGGAGGGAGGAGTGGTTTTGGATATCAAATGTATCTTAGAAAGTCAAAACTTTGTATTACGTTGATACAAAGATGTGGTGCAGATGAGTGACATTTTTAATTTTCCAGGGTGCGAATAAATGTTTTAGTATTAATACAAGTTTGGGGATTAGCTATGATTCTCGAGGGCTTTGGATAAGTTTGGCCGATCAGGCATGGCTAAGACGCTGTATTCTTGCCCATGAGCCACAGCACACTATAAGTCATAGAGCTACGGTGGACAACTCACAAAGCAATCACAGGCTTATATTGAGCAATTAAATGTTGAGTAACAACAAAAACCAGCAGACCCTGAGGCTCTCCAGGACGAGAGTTGGCCACCCCTGCCGTAGAGTGTAGGGGATGCAATGCCAGTCAGAGGAGAGGCATATCATTCACTGATAACGGGTGGCCTATGTGCATCTGGCGAACTGTTGGGAGGTAACCCAGACACTTTAAACCTATTCCTGGCAGAACAAAGCCAACTGTTGACTGAGACTCCCATCATAACCAACTGATGGCAGGACAGGACCTGCAATGTCTCAGCAACAGGGCCCAGCCTGCACTCGTGGTGTGGCGAATTAGACTTTGCAGTCAATGCATCTTATTGTATTGTCTACCTTTAATGAAAACTCTTTGGTCTGGGTGTATTAGCATGTGTGATTAAGGCTCAATATTATTTGCTTGGCTCACAATTTTGTTATCTATGTTGAGAAGAGATGGAAGTCTACAACTGGCCCAGAGGGAAGGATCTTTGGTTGGTTTTAGCAGAGGTGTTCTTTGTGATATTCTTATGCAATATTTTGAAGAACATATTGCCTTCCAACATGAGTATGGCAATGCAAAGGGCAAAAAATATTCATAAAATCCAGTTGGATACAAAGCTCAGACCACTGACCATTTATCACCTAAAGCCAGTTGTTTTATATTTCATTTGTGCATATTTCTATGTATGGACAGTGTGTCTTCATGTCAATGTGAGTGTGTGTGTAGCTTAACGGGAAAACCTCCAAGCTGGTTTCAGCAGGAGAGAAGAGATCAGAGGCTCTTAGTGCTGCCAATCAATACAACTGCAAGGTTTTTCCACATGGAGTGCTTCGGGGGCGCTCACACTTTCAATTACCTTTAATCTAAGCAGTATTAGCTCGGGACAGTGTTCACCCACCTCGAATGCTGGTAATCTAGTGTATTCAGGCCTGCCCGCCCTGGCAGGACGTCCAAACCAAAGTGCAAATGAGGCAGAGGGCTTCCCTTTGTGCGCATCCCTCCTGTCTGCACACTCCCTCCCACCAAAGGCGCTTCTATCAACCGTGCATAAATAAACACTCAATTTCAAATGTTTGTTTTTATGCTAAAAGCCTGGAATTATTGTTTTTGTGGAATATGACCCTGGAGGACTCTAAACTGAGTTAGTGAGAAGACCCAAGTATACCTTTAATACTGTTATTCTTTTACAATGCTGTCCTGTCCTAAAATGATTTTATTTCTTGTATTTGTATCATCTTGCCCAACATCCATATGTAGGCTTATTCCTTTTAAAAGCCCAACTAGGGACAAACATTGAAAATTAGCACAGGCTACAAATGTTTTGATACAGGGCATCAGCGTGTTGTCAATGCAACGTGTATATGTTTTTTGTATCTGTCCCTATGCAAACAAACATTAAATAAACAAATAAGACAACTATTCACAAACCAGGCCAGAGAAGCAAGGTGTGTTCTTTGGTTTGTATCCCCAGTCCTTCAGGTATCCAGTTTGTGTCTGAGTGGTGAAGTGGTTATCAAACCATGGGCAGCAGTGTACTGTAATGGTTAGGGAACTGGAGATGCAACTCAGAGATTGCCAATTCATTTCTCAGGTGGAGCACTGCTGTTGTACCCTTGAGCAAGGTACTTAACCTGAATTGCTTCAGTAAAATATCCATGTATAAATGGATTGTATGTAAAGAAATGTAAACTGTGTAAGTCGTTCTGGATAAGAGCGTCTGCTAAATGCCTAAAATGTCAAATGTAAATTAAATCTCATTCACGTTGCTTACATTAGAGGCTGCCGATGGTGGGAGAGTGCATATGTAAGCATATCATTTTACACTATTGATGAGCTTGGAGTCTGTTAGGGAGGAATGTGACCTTCAAAATATGGGGACCAAAGCTCTGTGGTTTTGCCTTGCTGGGATAGTTAAACAGTTCTTTAGGCACATGCTACACATGTGTTTGGCTTTCTGCTGATTTATCAGTGGGGTGTGGATCCCTACCTGTCCTCTCACAGCAGTGCAGAACCACAGTGGTGCTTTAATATGACTGGCTCCCATCAATTACCACGGCTCTCCCAGCATGCATCACCCCCCCCACCCTCCGAATAGGCTACAATTTCATCCCTATTCAGGTATGGGAGTGAGCAGGTGCCTGCACAGAAAACATATCCCTTTCGCTTTGCAACAATTTTGTATGGTATTATGGACAAAGGCACTCTTGCAAACCTGAGATAATTCTGCAGCCAAGACAGTCACCTGGTTTTGGTTTCTTCAGTGCACTTAATTGTGTTGAGTATTCCAGCACTTTTTACATAATTGATTTTCCAATGTATTTTCTCTATGCATATTCCCCATACTTAAATCATTGGAATCTTTGGTTTGGAAACATCAAGTCATCTGCAGCATGGCAGTTTGGCTACAGTGGCCATTTCTAAAAGGGAAAAAAACACTCTTTCACCAAATAATGGGAATATGCACAAAAACACATCTGGACTGATGATCAACAACAAGTCGAAAATGAATTATGCAACAAGAAAATGCCAGAATACTCCTTTAAAGGAAAGGGCCAACAATAAATCAGAATTTGGCACGTTGTGTCTTAAGTTGGCCTTTTCTGAAACACTCGAGACAGCTTTGAACCTGAGCATAAAGTCCCGCTGCGGAGATGGCCCTGTAGTGCAAAGATCCCACTCTATCACTCCACTAGGAGGGAGATAAAACTCTCACATTATATATATATATATATGTGGAACTTCTGAAGTGTCTGGACAGAAAATGTGGACATGAATACTATACTACCTTACAGGTATTTAAAAACATAGAATTTATTATATATATATATATATATATATATTTCTTCTGCTTTCTCCCCCATTTTTCTCCCAATTTAGTAGCCAATTATACCCTCTTTCTTATGTAAATTATCCCCTCCTGTAACTATCCCCCTCCTATATCACTAACTCCAGTATGCACACAAAGCCACTCCTATACGCAGCAAGATCGCATCGGCTTCCATCTCCCCTCCCTGGGTTGGACAGCCAATTGCCGCACCCTAGGGGCACTCCGGGTCAGAGCCAAAACTGGCATGACCTGGTGGAATCGAACCCAAGTCGCAGTGGGCAGCGTCGGATGTTCTACCACTGCACCTCCCAGGCGGCCCTGAATTTGTTAAGATTATTTTTGGGAGAATTATTCTCAGGCTCAGTCTAAATACTGTTGTGTTTATAGTATTCAACAGCTAATGCTAGAGAAAAACCATGAAAATCTGTCTGATTGTGACTCTGGGAACAGAGTAACCTGAATCTGAAACAAGACAGCAGGACTGTTCTTTTGGGTCTCCTAAATCACATTCCACACGAAGAACAATTCTAAATGTCAAACTGTCCCCTTAAGACCAACATAAATTAAACCTTTTAAATTAGGGGATTCGTCAGACAACTTTTCAAACCGCAACAACCTCAGGTCAAACAACACCTTCAAACTTTGGGTTAGACATTTGAAGCCATGTGAGATGAAAGCTGTTAGTACGAGGATCTTGCTATATATAATTGACATAATTGATTTTACACTTAGAATGTTTTTTCCCATGCCCCATACATAAATGGTTGGAATGCCTAGTTTGGAAACATCAAGTCAGGCACAGCAGTCTGTGTGCTTTTAGCAGTCTACATACTAGCCTGCAGGCAAATGTATCCGCAAAAAGCAGCTAGCCCCATCAGGAAGACAAAAAAATATTCAACACCTATTCTAATAGGCTAATTGCTAAAAACAACGTGTAACAACAATTTTTCAAACCGCAACAACCCCGGGTCAAACAACGGCTTCAAACTTCGGTTAGACATTTGAAGCCATGTGAAGATGAAAGCTGCAAGTGCGAGAACCTTGTTATATATAAAAAGGTATGGAACGCTATTCTTTACTTTGTTAGTTTCAGATTTTTTTCTGTTTTTCTCCCATTTAGTCGCCAATTATACCCTCTATTTATTTCAATTCACCCTCCCCCTGTCCTTCGGGTCAAGCTAATTCCCCGAGGCCAGTGATGATCCACCTCCACTGAGAGGGCACTTGCCACCCTTTTCTTGAAAAACCCTTCGTGCTTCCCAGTGAGTTTGTGCCGGCTCACCCTTCCCCCTCCCCCTGGGGCAGACAGCCAAATGCCGCCTCCAAACAGGGCTCCCGGTTTGGCAGTCGGGTTTCGAACCGCGACCGAAATAGGCAGCTTACACTCGCAAAGCGCCAGTCAATGCGAGTGCATTAGACCCCCCGCTATCCAAGGCCCCTGTAACTCAAATTCTGACAGTGGCCTGTTGTACTCAACAGGCCTGACCCTGGAGTTGAGCTCAACCCCACCAAAAACAGCCCTTTCCTCCATCTTACAGTCCACTGCACACACAGCCTACTCAATAATTCAGCAGAGTGCTTGCTCTAACAGCAAAAACTCTGCTTTCCCCACCGTTTGTTTTGTTGGGATGTCATGCGCAGCGCTGTCTACCAAACCCAAGACGAAAGCCTTGCTCACATGGACAAATCGGGCAAGCAAACCTGAATGGAAAGCAGAGGAAGGCGGACGACCGCCGGTGATTTAAAGCAGCACAGTTCACGCGACGGTGCGTCTTGACATTAATCGAGGCCGTCTCGCAGAAAATCCGAAGCTACGGGAAGACAAAATAAATACCCAGTCACCACTGAGGCGGAGGCCAAAAACAACAAAGTATTTTAAGGTGGACGTGCCATTCAGTGCAACAGGGGGAAACTACAGCAGACTAATATACCTTTCTCTTCTTTTTAAACACCGTTGCTTAAACCCTCGACCTCTTGTTCAGGTTTCCTAGGCCCAGCACATAGCCAGGTCGGACTGATGGGGCCTCAACACAGCAATGCCTCTGCACAGAAGCACTTCTCTCTGTTTCACTTACCAAGCCCGTTTCACTTTGAACAGTTGCAATTAAGGCTTCGGTTATCCAATTAACTCAGACTGATGGTCTGCGACGATCGAAACAAACCAATGAGTCGCATGAGCTGAATCAGCTTGCAATCTTTCCAACCCACTGGTATTGCTTACCTACAAGTCGAAGCAAACACATGCACAAAAATAATTTCCAGAATGTCAGCAGTGGAGTTAATTGAATCTCCTTTTGAAATGTGCTTGGCTTGCCTCTGGCACCACGAGTGGAAATGTGTTCTCTGGTGTCTCAGGTGTACAGTGTCGATTCAGTGTCCACTTCCTGCAACAAAAGAGTGAGCCATTCTGGCATTGGGAATGGAAGTAATGGAACATTTACGGAAAGATGAATTAAGATTTTGAAGTGCATTACAAACCAATTCAGAAAACAGAAGGCTTTGACTGTGACTATGCAGGTGAGGGCCACTCCTACAACATCCAAGCTCATTTTTTCTTTGAGTATATCACCTTTGTGAATCCCTTAAACCACCTTCTTTAAATCTTTAAAGGTGCATTTGATCACTGGTTACAGGTTAACATCTACAAGGTAAAAGGTCTACCCACAAGCACTTTCATGCCCTGTCTATTGGAGCTCTGAAGTACGTTTGTGTGATACAAAGTCGAAAAGAAAAATGTTTCCACACATCTTTCTCGCATTCAGTTTTACATTTATCACAACGAAATGCAGAATACAATGCCTCTTGTCCTCAAGTAATCGGAGTCATCTTCCTTTGAGAAAGGGGTATGAATGATGTCAAATCAATGTCTTATTATTCATTTTGTGAATGGACACTCATTGCACACAGGTGGAATCAATCCTTTCTCTGGCCACATTTGGCATGGAAAACCATTTGGTTCAGTATTTAATATTTCAAACAATCTTTATGTGTAGGAGAAAAACGAGAGAAGTGGAAAACAACCAGCAGCAGGAAAAAGGTTGGCTGAAGCAAAGTGCATTGTGGAACACAAACAGCCCTCAAAATAACTACACAAGGGTTTATTCCTCATTTCATTTGGAGGGAACAAACAGAAGAACCACTGTACAAACCAACGGTTTGCTGCTGATATAGTGCATAATTCCCACGTGGCTCGGAGTGAAAACCTAGAGAATGGAATGGCATTGTTTGTGCTGCAGATGTGGGCCAAGAGGGGGGGGAAGAGTGAGCGGGGGAGAGAGGGAAAGTGCAAAGGGAGGTATGGAGGGAGAGATGGATGAGAAGGAGAAGAGCTCCAGATGAAGAGAGACCTCGGAACACCGTCCCTGAAGGGCGGCGAGAAAACAAGTCTCATTATTGATGGAGGTGTCAGCTTCACGAACCAGCAGCGGGCTTGCAGAGACCCAATGGCGACATTCCTCTGGCCAGGGCTGATATCGGTCTTATCTGATGATGGGGGGGAGGAATTGGGATTTTTGTTTGTATTTTTTGCACCACACCACTTTTTTGTCCCTTCTAAATTGAGAGGCTTACACACAGCGAGCATTATTAACAACAGTAAGAAAATAACTTTTTATTAGAGGTAATCCAAAATGTGCCCATATGAAAAAGGCTGAGCTCTGGTTTCCATGGAAACCTCCAAAGTTGGTGAAACAACACTTCTGGCTGTCATTCGGTTTTGTGCATTCTAAACATTCACAGACGCACTTCGGAAAACTGTGAAAGGTTCGGCAGTGACTGAGAAGAGCAGCAGAACATTGAAGATCACAGATAAGTCAACAGACCTCGGCTGAAGAGGTTTTTGACCTGTTGCATTACGAAGACCTCCACACTCTTACGTACTTTCATTGAATGATAACCGAAAGACTTTGAATGGACAAAGGATTTTTGTCAAATCAGATTGAGACGCACATTTTTATTTTAGTTTAATGCGTCTTGTTTGGGACAGAAAAAGAAAGGTCATATTTACATTTTGCCTAATCATAGATCAATATAAAGGAGGAGGATTAACGTTTTTACAAAGATGAAACACAGGCTCTTGGACGTATCAACAGGACACATACAACAATGTAAAACTCTGGGGGTGGGGAGAGGGAGGGCAGAGTTAAAGTGCAGAGGGTGTAGTCTTGGGATGAAAATGATCACAGAAAGTTACCAACTTTCATAAGGAAAGGCATGGAAGGCAGAGTTTAAACTCTGTATTCATCAGTGTTCTGGAGGGTGTAGGTCGCTACGCTGTCCAGCAACCACCCGCGAGACAACACCGTCGCCCTCTTCTGGAGAGCTGGAGAGAAGACAAGAGCAGAGACACTTCATGACTGTGCACAGTGGAGGAGAGGCCAGCTCATGATGACAATATATATATGCCATTTAGCAGATGCTTTTATCCAAAGCGACATACAGTAGTGAATGCATACATTTTTCAGTATATGTGGCTCCAATGGGAATCGAACCTACAACCTAAGTGTTGTCGACACCATGCTCTACCTACTGAGCCACACAGAACCACCACATTTTGGCAAATACACGCTCTATTCACATTTGTTGGTTCCTGAGAAGACGGTCTGTTTGAGGCCGTGCCGCAATGACAATGTGAAAATGTACCCTTGGACTAACTTCTCAAAAGTGGGAAGAAACGTCTTGTGTAGTACTGAAGGGAGCGAAAGCTTCCTCCGGTGGTTTGCAGTAAAGAGGATGTAACTGACCCCAAAAGTCAACACGAAAGTTAGTATTACACACAGGGTTTACACAAGCCGGTGCTTTGATCTGGAGTAACTAATGCAATAAGGTGGAATCTACCATTTAAAAAATAATGGGGGAAGGGGCTGGTGGATAGCGTAGCGGTGTAACGGACCCGAATTTGACTTGTCCTGTAGAAGTGTGCACTGCCTATCAGGGACGCGGTTCGAAACCAGTCCCTGTTAGCCCTGAGGGAAGGGGGAAAGTGATCAGCATAAACTCGCTGTGAAGCACGTAAAGGTGTCTCCAGTAAGGGGGTCAGTGAGTTCCGTCTCAAAGGAGGCGGATCATCACCGGCCTCGGAGAGTAGCTTGTCCCATAGAGAAGCTTGAGTTCTTGGGGGAGGGTTAATCAAAATAAATAGAGGTTATAATTGGCTTCCAAACTGGGGAGAAAAACAGGGAAAAATCCTAAATAAAATTGATAAAAATACATTTATTTTAAAATGACTTAATACAGTCCTAAAATCACTTTAGCACCCCCACCCCTAAAATGTGCCCAATAGAGACGTTCAGAAGGACCATGGGCGAAGTCACAGACTGAAATCTCTGGCACCAAATCGTGCCACAAATCAAAGCTAAAAGGGTGTGAAAGGCCTCACAGAGAACAAACACCCCGGGCTCTGAGAGTCGCACGATGGGCCTGAAAGATCAGAATCGATTTGTCCCTGGGAGAAAAACACTGCAGCGGCAGGTCCAGCTCATTACCTTAGCCAGCGCGCTGCGGAAGGTAAGGGCACATGAAATATGCAGCAGGGGAAATGAGGGCCTGCGCCCGAGTCGGGGAGCGATTTCGGCTGCCCCCGACAACACGCTACAGGTCCAGGGCCCTGCCCCCGGGCCCCGATCATGAATAATGCAGTCCCTGTCACGGCCCTGCCACCGAGAGTCGCTCCCTCGTTATTCGGCCGCCATGGCGGGATTCGCATGACGGGAAACGGGCTCCGCCCCCAGCCGGCTCACCTCCGTCGCGCGCGTGGGACTCTTCAGACGTGGGCTGCTGCACCACCACCAGACGAGTGGACATCTGAGGACGGAACGCAATGCAGAGGTTACATTCAAGATCAGCAATAACCGACTACAGTCAAGGCACAATGTGGTTGTCTGTTTGCAGCACAAGGCGCATGATAAGCTCATTTCAGATCTCCTTTCAACCTGCTCAAGACAGAGAAGCTTAGTTGCTTGGTTGCAACGGTGTACATCATAGACATGAATGATGCATTCCAGAATGTCCTTTAGCCATACTCCACCCCCTCCCTTTCCAACCACAAAGTTAATATTCCTTTGCGACGCCCTCTTTGGCCTTCACAAAATAAGTGTTATCAAACCCGGCGGTACGCTGATGTCTTGTATTAAGGCCTATTCTGCCCCTGTCCTCTCTCTGGATCCGCAGTTTTCATGGTGCAGTGCAGGCTGAACTCTTTTGGCTAGTCTGATTTCAACATCAACTTTGAAAAAAATCACCCCAGTTTGCAATAAATTATTCCCCTCCTCTACATGGAACCATTTCACCGAGCAAAAAAAAAAACAAACAAAAAAAAAAAAATAAAAAAAAAGCTAAAAAACAAAGCACCCATTTATTTTACATCTTGCTTTTATTAATCTACTTTCTACATTTTTTACTGCACAATAAACATCTGCAAATGTTTCCAGTCACTGATTTATGCCGGGCCAATTTGCTTCAGTGTAATGAATTGAAATAGTAATGCAAACAAACAAAACAAAACTAAAAAAAAAAAACTTAAAAAAAAAGATCGATTTTGTGAGCGATCAATTGGACGGCTGGCTTTACTGGAATACAAATGATGATGGAGTGTGGGTTCACTCTGGCTAATTCTGGCCCGATTAAAAAAAAAAAAAAAAAAAAAAAGCAAGCAGGTTCAGCCAGAAAAACATCTGTGATGGAAAACTTTGAGTGGCTCAATAGCGCTCAATGCCTTTTTCCTTGACTCTAGTAAACATTCCTCATCTCTCAGTGTACCCCTCCTTTTTTGAAAAGTATGGGATGGGGAAATGGAGCGCAAGAGCTGGAAGTGGAAGGGAGGGGGAGAACAGAGGTTGAACGAGAAAGGGAAGAAGTGGAGGAACTGCTTCTCTCACCTGACTGCCAGTGAAAAGAAGAGGATCTTTCACCACCGTGGCTCCACACAACTCCACCATCCACTCCATCTGATCTGGGACAGAAGCAGACATTGAGACAGCGGTGAGTGCTGATCGAGCAGGCCCTGCCTGCACACGTGATGCTGCTGAAAGCGTCAGGTGTTCTCCGGCCTGAGTAAACATCCTTTCCCTGTACACTCTTGTCTCCATGTGTACAACCGCTGCAAATCCAACCCTTGCTCCTCGATATACACACACAAGTGTGAGGCCCATACCAGCAGGGTAAATAATAAATGAACATCGTATCGTGGAAGCGCTGCCAGAGGGAGCAGCTCCCTGCCTGATCCACGCTTAAAGACGGCGAGCTGGATGCTGCTCACGCCGTTAATCTTCCAGTAAGCCCTCGATTCTTCGCAGTGAAATAATCAACAGCCCTGTCACAACTCAGCCAGATCTTCATCTTAACCCGAGACCTGTCCATCAGTCCAGGGCTCGCCCTGAGCACTCTACAATCTCTGAGGCCTTTGCTCACACCGCCAAACTCCCTCTCTCCCCCTCCCCCCGTCCCTCGCCCATGATTGCAGAATGGGACGGGTTGCACAGGAGAACTCATTATAAGAGAGGATTAGATCGATCAACGGGACGGGAGAGGGGTGGCCGGGAAGCAGCCGGGCCGGGTGAAGCAATTACAGGCAACAATGGCGCCCTCCCCCCAAAACCTCTGCCATCGGGCTGGGGAGGAACAACACACACACACACACCGACACAGACACAAACACATGCATAGGAGCAACACAGAGAGGCCTGCATGGCTGGGAATGAGACCAATTTTGCCCTCTATAGACATGTCGGGTTTTAGACCAGATTATTACACCTAAAATTGGAAGTGTTATGACTCACTGTCCTGTGACTGTCTTTGGGAACAATGAGCTTGTGACTCAGTCTGGGCAGCATAATTACGTGGCAGCAGTGCAGATGGGCGATCCCAGCACAGCAGAACTGCGCACGTGCTCAAACCAAAGCAACTGGGGAAGGAGGGGTGCCACCACTGATGGCTTTATTGGGCAGAACAGCTCCCCCTGGTGGACAGCGCAAGTAAGAGCATGATCCTGCTCCTGTCATGATGCTAGGTGCTGTGTGTGTTTAGATGAGCCCACTGCTCTAACTGGTTGTCCGATCCCTTGTGCTGCCTGATCTCCCAGTATCATGATGTGATGTTGTTGTAATGTTGATGTGGTTCTGTGTGGCTCAGTAGGTAGAGCATGGCACTGACAACGCTTAGGTTGTGGGTTCGATACCCACTGGGGCTACATATACTGAAATATATATGCATTCACTACTGGATAAAAGTGTCTGCTAAATGGCATATGTTATTGTAGATCAATGGGGAAGCTATGGCGAGGGGGGCATGCAGGGCGTCATCCAAACTGCCAGGCCTTACGACGTCACACTGGACTGAGAGCTCGCCGAAAAAACCCATGAACGGCCAAGACCGGAACAACTGAGGCAATAACGATTCCTGCTTTTGCGTTTGGTTCATGACAAAGACTTCATTGCTTTCGGCCCATCTGTGGGACTGGACAGGAACGCGCTGAATTTGGAACAGCCCGACGCTGTCAAATCGGATGGGAGACGTCCAAATGAAAGGCTTCGCGGAGCATATTTTTAAACTGCAAGCTTAATCACCATTATAATGATCCAGTTGGTACAGGATCACATGAAACCAGTTGCGCGTGCCCCTTAATTGCAACACCGACACTTGACCCATGAAGTCCATATGGTCTGCATATGAATGCGATGGCTTCGCTCACAGTATATAGTGGGAAAATAGGCTGATGAATAATACATGGGGATCCTGTGGAGAAAGTCGCTGCAGAAGGGGATGGACAGTTCTCAACCGCGTCCGCACTCGAAGAGGAGCAGTCACAGAGCACGGGCACGTTAAGAAGTCTTCATCGATCCCTGGGACGAAAAGTTCACCGAACGTGGAGTATCAGAATATCGCAAAAAATAACTCTTTGTATCGCAGGTTTGCACTGGCCTCCTCAAAGGATCCTTGCGCACCGAGACTCGTGATGCACTGCCGAATTAAAAAACTACTATGCATCTGGTGTCTTTGTGAAGGTGCCCTGCCCAGCCCCTGTATCTCTGATACAGACCCTGGCATTCACAGGCAGCTAAACCTGGGTGGCTTTTCCTGGCGTGAGCCTCTGTAGTGAGACCCAGACTCCACAACTGGCAATAGACCAGGGAATATGTGTCAGCACCGCGCCTCCATTACGTTCTCAGTAACAAGATCATAGTTGACCTCTGCTCCATTCACACAGAGAGCCTCCAAGCTATTAAGGTGATGAAATGGAAACGCAAGGTCAATATTAATATCATTAAAGTCCATAAAAGCGTGTTTGAGGCTGAATTTATGGCCCCAGACTCCAGTGTGTTTAGCCTCAAGGGCGCTCGCTGCTCGGGCCGGAGATTTATTCGATCGTACGCGGCTTGGCTCGCGGAGCCTCATTTGCCTTTAGCCATGCTGCGTTCTCCCGTTGTTGCCCTGGATACCGTTTAACAAAGACGACGGCGGTAAAGAGACAGACGATGGGTTAATGTTCTGTGTCGTGAAGTTTCTCCCCTCTGGCGCTCCGATTCTCCATTGTTCTCTCCCCGCTCGGCTTCTGAGAGAACTACAAATCAATATCACCGGGCACACAGGATGTGCTCTTCAAGAAGGGAATGGTGCAGGGCGGTGGGATTTTCACTAGTTTTTCTCCATAAATTAACATCACCTTTGTTCACCCCCCCCACACTGGAACGCTCTTAGAAATCTATGCTAATTAAAATGCATAATCTCTCTGCGGACAATTGCACAGTTCATTATACAGGTGTGAACACCTCAGACCCATTCTGAGGCCATAGCCATTGCATGCAAATAACCGTGGGAGAGACGCACTGCGGGAGGACAACAGGAAAGAGTATCTCACAAAATTGTGCTTAAACCAAAGAGGGGATTGGCTCTGCTTCTGGGCCCAGGCAGTGATCAATCAAAATATCACCTTCTGACATCACCTTCGGTTTCAGGATTCTGTACTGTGTACACGTTAATGTCAGGTGGTGAGGAATGCCAGATATTAAAGGAGCACTCCATCAAAAGGGGAAAACGGTTATATATCGGAAAGTTGTCTCCGTTTAATAATGGACTTTTTTTTTTCATCCTCGTACCTTTTTACACAGAGAATTAAACACTAGGTTGCCAAGTGATCCTAAAACGCCCTTGTAGAGTAACTAATTTGCCGTGCACAATATGGCAGCAATCCAAGGAGTAACTAAGGCGACTGGCTCATTCACATACAAAGCACATGTTAAATCACCTATTCACACAAGCTGCAAATGCCCTGCGACACCACAACTTGTCAGAGGCCACTCCTTTTCACGTGTGGAACTGGGAGACATTGCATGCTTTGAAACCTTGCTTTACAATGACTTCTTGTCATAACTACATTTTAACTGATGCCTCTGATATTTGCATAGTTGAAAGTGGCATCGTGTACCTGGTTACTTTGACCTCAAAATGTGCGCCTGGTACGCAGAATGTTTTGAAATTGCCATTTCCAAGGCAAGACAGAACATTTCAAGCTACAGCGTTTTAGTGGAGCACAAATTTACTTTGAATATAAAAGGTACAAATATGCAGCTTTGTGCTGACTGTGAAAACAGAGTTGCAAACTCTATCCGTGGTTTCATAAGAGGTCTGTCTGAACATCCGCTATCCTGAACATTGCTTTATTTGGTTTTTAACTTCACGAATCCCACTCCAGTTTGAGTGGCTCCATCAAATGCTTAGAGAACTTCAGAGCTGTAGCTAACAGCCTGCTCACAGGGCCACGTTCAGCCAAGCTAACTCGCTAAAACATTCAATTATGCCCAATTGGGGAAAAACAACTAAATTCCCACAACACCTTTCAGCACCACCTCACGAGTCTTCCTAGTTTGAAAAGAGGCTGGCGCAGTAAGGGGGCGCGTAACTACGGGTGCCAACAGGCTGCTGTGTTCTCACTTCACTTCTTCAATTCCAGTCTGCAGGGGGTCATTACTCTATTCCTTTATACATTTTAGTTGTGGAACTTACAAAGGACAGAAAGTGTTCGCCCTTATGAAATATTCAGCAAAGCCTAGTCAAGGTCTGGATGTTGACTTTGTGTTATTAGTTCTCATAGGTAGATACAGAGCCATCTGCTTAAATCATTCGGCATTTCGAGCGTTGAATCCAGGCAGAGCTACCTGCAGCGGTGAAAATGGATACTGTAGCCCCCCAGAAACCCCCTGAGGTAGAGATCACATTTCTCTCGATTCCATTCACTGTGCCCTCAGTGTCCCCGGGCTGGATATTTAGGCAGGGGATGGGCTCCTGCACGCCCACCCACTCTTGGCTGCACAGACAAGATAACAGCGCACTCCTCCCCAGGGCAGAATTTCCCTCCATAAAAGGAGATTGCCATGATCCGGTCCTCCATTGTGTGTGTGTGAGTGAGAGAGAGAGAACAATCAGTGTGCTCCTCTGTGAGAAAAGATCTGTGATCTCATTCTTCCTGATCCAGGTTCTGTGCATCACGGCCCGGGTACAGCAGTCTCACGGAAGGTTTGTGGTTTGGCCGCTGGCTTCGTGACAGAAGCTGGACATTGCCTTTACAAAACCCCCATCTGTTGATCTATTGGCTTACTGTTGAATTGTGTTGCCTAGTTTTTAAATATACAAGGGCAAGAACTGAATGTCATAGTTGGTGAATGGGGACAAGAGCAACACGTTTAACACCAATTTTACAGTGAAAAATATGGGATGGAATTGGCAACGGATGAGCTAAATTATTAACACTGCGCTCCAGACGGCTACCATCTTTAAAAGTTCTGGCCAGTGTGTCACCAGAACCTGACCTCTCAAGTAACACTTTGGGTGAACTGCATTGTTTTTGAGTTCTGGGGAGTGTGGGGAGTCGAGTACCTGTGGTCATATCTGTGAAGGAGCCCTGGAAGCAGACCTCATATCCTCTCATCAGCAGCTGTGGGGGAGAGGGAGATAGAGAAAGAGAGGGATGGCAAGAGAGGAGGAGGAAAAGAGCGAGAGAGAGATATAGACTGTTTTAGTGATTTTGGACAGAAAACTAAAATGCATAACTTGGTTTCATATAGTTGATAATCACAAGCATACATGGCTATATTAGCTAGCAAGCTGGTGAAACCATAGATGAATCACAACTTACAAGCTAGCAAGCCAACCAGTTTCAAATAATGTGTAACAAGCCAGTCAAGAAAGAGCTAGCTAGCAAGATTAGCTACAGATTAGCTTGTGAAGGCTTCACTTGATACTACGCATAGATCTTGTAGTAGGGTCTCTGTTGTAGCGTCTGCAGCTGGCTCGCATGACTGTTTCTGTCTAAAGAGTGACCGTTCGTTAGCTACCTACCACTTTGGTGTAGGCTACAGTTTAAGGTTCACAAACTCAACCAACCCCCACGTTGTTGCACAAGCAGCACAATTTGCCTCAACCATGCGGTAAAACAAACCACCCCATTCGCTTCTTGTTGGTCTACACCAGTCTACACTGTTCACGGACGGGTGCAGGCTTTTGTTCCAACTGAACAGTGACACACCTGATTCCACTAAAAAGCCCTGATTGAAGACTTTGATTAGCTGATTAGTCAAATCAGGTGAGCTACTTTGGAACAAAAGCCACCCATCTTCATCTTGCACCCCTACCACTACAACGCACCTGTAAGCCTCCTAAAAATGTGGCATCAATCTTTCTTTGCCCAATCTTCATCTTCACCCCTACCACTACAACCACCTCCCGCCTTCTTTCACCTGAACCGGCTTTTATTTATATAATATAAAAAAAAAAAAAGTGTGTGTATTCTGTATCACTGGGGTTGCCAAACTCGATCCTGGGGTACTTCTGCATATGTTGGTTTTTCTTACAGCCAATCTCTTGATTAATTAAGGTTGGTGAAAATGTGCCATAATTTTGTGCTCCAACAGATTTTTAACACAATGTAGGTTAGGCTCATTATGATTTGCTATGTCTTTGGACTCTTCATTTTCCACAAATTGTTTTGTTTCAATGACTGGGCGTCCACACTTTCAGGATTTAGGATTTAATTGATATCAGCTGTGGGCCTATCAATAAATCAAGTAAAAATACACCCTCTTTCAAAGGGAATCATTTGCCATATAGCACACTACAGAAATTTTCTGAGAACTGATCTGACAAAAAATGGAAAATTCTTTCTGTGTAACATGAATCATGTCTGAAAAAAAGTATCTACATTTACATTTTACATTTTAAGCATTTAGCAGATGCTCTTATCCAGAGCGACTTACAAGATGTATTAAAAATCTAAATAAAAATAATTAACAGCTCATTATACTTCAGGAATTGGAATGGTTAATTATGGTTAATATGAAATCCAGCATACATGGGGGTCCCCCAGGACCAAGTTTAGGAACCTCTGCCATATGGAACGGTTGAAGGAGTTTAAAGGTGGTTAAGGAACGATAAAGATGGGGATGATGCAATGCATTGTGGGTACTGTACAAAGTGCAGCACTGACCAGGCTGGCAGTACCAGTTTTGTAGAGGGCCAGGAGGCCAAACTACACATCACTGCCATAGGCTATTGATGAAAACTACAACTTTTTGTCAAATGTACAAATAAAAGTCAATTTCTATGGTGTGGCTGAATATTTTGCTTGCACTACTAAATGTTTTGGTTGGTAGCCACTAGGAGGGGGAAATAAAAATAAAAATAAAAAGTTAGTCCTGATGTTTTTTTTCAGATGCCAAATGGCCACGCTAATCAAAGGGAAAAAGGACCTATGAATTGAGCAACACAACATTTTTCACATGGTGCTCCGATTATTAGCTTGAGGACTTGGTCTGATTAAAAATAATTTCCATTACAGATTTCCAATTTAGATACTTCTTCGTGTCTTCAGGTAACATTAAAAGGAGGTCGTTAGAAACCTTCACCACAGCTTGCTCTCCATTATCACTCCACTTGTGGAAAGCACAAGCAACACCAATTGATTAAAACATAAAATGTTCCTCAACCTTGCTCCCAACATGGGAAAATTGACAAGGAGATGTACCAGGCTGTCTAAATTCTACCAGGTGGAAAAACACTGATTAAGCTCCTAATAGGCCTGAAATTACAGGATAATTCAATTAGCACCTCGAAGGAGGCAATTACACAAACATTTCAAAGGGCTAGAGGAACATCCATACTTTATGTGCCCTTCAATACTTAGCAAGCTTCCTCGGGCAAATCTCCAAAGGGCTGTATAAAAAAGAAAAAAAGAGAGACTAAACAGGTTTAAATCTTATACATCACTTGTGCTTTCATCGTGTAATCCCTCCCCCGGCCCCTGGTTTTATATGGAGACAGGGAGGGCCGTGATAGCAGAGAGATGGCATGAGGGGAAATATCCTGGCGTCTGTCATTTCGGCTCAGCCAGCAAACCCTGTTTGAGACCGTTCGGGCTGCAGCGCGATTTCACTTACCAGCTGGCGCCAACATTAAGACCGGGGCAGCGAGGGCAGGCATGTGACGGGACGTGCAATGACTTGGTTTGGGAGATTCATCTCACTTGTCGTTAATGAATCATTAAACGGGCACTTATTACTGAGTGATTCCAGCAGGAGTGGAGGATATGTATCTGGCAGGTTCGTCTCCCCACCTGTTTCCATGCAAAGCTACGCAGATCTGACTGGCGCCACTGGTGACGATGAGTCAAAGAAAAAAAATCCAAGATAACGGATCAGGGTTGAGACCACGCCAATTCTGGCTGTTCCCTGCCTCAATTTACAACATACAATTTGTGGATTTAGCGGACGCTTTTAACCAAAGCGACGTACAGAGTGCATTAAAATGCCTAGAGAGTCATTGCTATAGCTCGAGTGCACTAGCAAGTCCTTTGGTTAATCGGGTGCCTGTGGGCTGCCAGGGGCAGCTGTGTACATTGTGCAGTCCTCCAGTGCAATGCCTGCGCAACTCAGCTGGTGGACTGAGAGATCGGAAAACATTACACTTTCTCAGTATCTGCTAGCGGTGCGTACCCATGCCCTTATTACTCACCTTCTGGTCCCTGGTGGTGCGAGCCTTCATCGGCCCCTGGTGACGATGCCCGTTCACCACATCTCCTCGCACCTCAAACTCCACCTGAAGCACCAGAACACAAAGGCTAGGGCCACAACATGGAAGGACTAGAGGGCCATTTGGCCTCAATACGTGTTTTACGTACACATGGCGTCTTAATAAAATCAGATCAGTTGGCAAAGAGGGCCTCACAAAAGTCGTGTTCACATTTCAGTTCTCAAAGGGGTTTATGTGACCAGAGGCGGCCTGGAAATGGGACAGGACAGGTTAGAATAGGGAACTCACTTCATTCAGGACCTTCCCTTGATTGAAGCATTCCACGATCCCTGAAAAGACAACACCAATATCAACCCTAACAGCACGCACGTGACCTGCAACCTGAGCGCAAACACAGGCTAGTGAGTATTGTGCACATTTCATTATTGTCTTATGGCAGCAATGTCACTGTATCACCACTTTACAGGCATGATACAACATATAATAAAAGATTTCAAACAAGCCAAAGGCTTCCAGTCATCATGGCCCAGCATTCAAGGGCAGCACTATACTCACACTGAAAACTCACGACCCACTTCCGTGCCGCGATGCCCAGGAAGTACTTCAGCGTCCGCTCACACACCAGATCCTCATCTGCAGTGTGCACACGCACAGAGGGACACAGAAGACGCAGATCAATGCGTACCTTGGAGAAAGCCAACTGACAAAGCAGCTCTGTGAGTCGCCAGGGTGTGTCCGTTTGTGTGCCAATGACATTTCTCACTGCAGAAATAATACATTACATTTTAGGCATTTAGCAGACGCCCTATCCAGAGCGACTTACACTTGCTGAAGGGTACGACGGCAGTGCCCCCACCTGTCACGCAACGGTCACCGTAACACACAGGACCACTCATATATGCAGCGATATCATATCGGCTTCCCTCCCCCTTCCCCCCTTCCCGGGGCAGACAGCCAATTACCGCCCCCTAGTGGCACTCCCCCTTCCCAATGTTAATACATACTTCTCTGTTACTTTTTCCAATATGGACCTGAAATGCCCTCTCTTTTACCCCCTCTGGACCCAATAAACTTGTCTCTGCCCTCCACATCCGTCTAATGCTATAAAATCTGTGCAATTAAACCCATGGCACAAACCCAGCTGTTTCTTTGAATATCACACATTTCCAGCCCCTTTGGATATTGTCAAATTTTGGTCAGATTTGTCGCCGTTGCTGGTGGCGCCCCCGGACGGAGACCGCACCCACACCTACGCCGACGCCACTCAGCGACAACTCGGTGGCGTGGAACAGCCGTCCTGCACCGCCTGCTTCTATTCATAGAAACGCCCGCTGCGCACACAGCAATGCGATCTGAGTTTACACCGCTGATTCAGAGGGAGACGGTATGAGTGGGGCGTTTGATTCCAGTACGTCCCCTGATCACACCTTAAACACATTCTGAATCCCGGCACCAACCGCATAGATATGTCGCTCCCTTATATTGACGAGAGAACCATTTATAGTTACATCAGAAAGTAAACTGCGTGGCGGCAGCGGCAATCAGCCTCAGTGACATCCACACTCTCTCGGAAATGGAAAATGTAACAATATATGTCAAAGGGCCATACAAGACAGCAGTTAATCTATCTCACTGTGCATGAATTATGAGTCTGGTGTAGGCTACACTAACGCTTCCCTTGTTGATAAAGGCTGCAAAGCACATCCCCCACCCCGCCCCCATCTACTAACGGCAACAAATGTTTCCTGCCCCCCGCGACCCTCTTTTAGCTTCTGCCACCCCCGAAAGATCAAGAACCTGAAACTCTATTTGCTAGTTGCCAGGGAAACAGTGCCATTAAAAAGTATTTCCTAACGGAGCCTTAACTAATGTGGTGCTTTGGAGGGAACAAAGATTAATCCGTCAGAAAGAGCAATTAAGGATGGTTAAGTCTGCAGCTCTGTGTTCATCGTTGGGGATAAGAAGGACTCTGGCTTTCAGAATGTGCCCCTGGCCTGTCCTTACCCCCCAATGAAGACTTCATTTCCACGACCCTGTAAAAATTCTAACCCCATGCTTAACTAGAACTGATCTGTTTCCTGTCGGCCGAGAACATTGTCATGGAGAACTTTCTGGATGTTTTGAGGATTAATTTTGTATGCCATTCATTGAGCTTAACCTCCAGGTGTCCTCTGCGTGGCAGCTGATTGGCGGCGCTCACCTGTCCCGATGATGACGTGGGTGGTCTCTGGGGTCACCTGCGCAGACACACTGCCGCCCGTCTTCTTTGAAAACTTCTTCACGACCGACTGAACAGGGAAATGAATTTGATTTATTTACCCATTCTTCGTAATGATCTTGGCTCTCGTGAACATTGCTCAATAAAGGCTGCATCAAACCTAACCCTGTTTTTTGGAAATGCCATTCAATAAATAAAATCATTTATTATTTGACTGTGCCATGAGGTGATAGGACAGAGGGATGAGACAGAGAGAGAGGGGATCTGCAGTAGAGCTTCAGGAGTGGGGCAGCCGGCCTCTTGCTCACCAGTTCAGCCACGCTGAGGCCTGACCCCACCAGCACCATCTTCCCCCGCGCGGTTCCGCTGCGAGCCTGACCGGCTGTCCTGACAGCAGGAGGGGCGCCCCCTGGTGGCAGGAGGCCCCTTTCTTCACGCTCTGAGGACGGTGCGGCTGCCAAAGTTTCGACGGTGTCATCCTGGGCCACTGGTGCCCTGCTGGCTGTGTTTCCTCCAGTCACGCCACTGCTCCTCAGACTCTGGCCCCTCCTGCTACCACGCCACCCTGTTGGGCCAGACACATGGCTGAAAGGCTGAGGCTAAACAACAAGCGAGGAACTGTTTGTGCAATTATCTGACCAATGAAATAACAGCAAGCATACCAAACATCACAAACAGGAGGCTACAAATTACTTGCTAGTTGTGTGTCAGGCCAGGTTAAACACAGACCTCACCCAATTACGAGAAGGTCCCTGGCTTTTCAAACCACCTGTCCTTTTTACCCAATTGCAATGCGAGGCAGCATGTGGCTTCACTGCATGTGGAACTCCCATATGGAAAGGCAAGGGGCCCAGGTGCCGGAGTGGACTGCTGCTGAGGTCATGCTACGCTAGCACTAGCAATGTCATCTAACATTTGTCGGCGCAAATAGCCAACACATTTCATTCGGTACAGCAGTAATACCAATATATCGTAGGGGCACTGGTGAAACCAAAGGTAGGCTCCATGCCTCAAAAACAGCACCTCGAACATTTGAGCGCCTGTCAAATCAAATTAACCTTGAGTTTCAATAACGACAATGCCTTGCGGTGCTCCCATCCGCTGTTTTTGATAGCTCGGACATCGCGCGCCGTTATCTAGGTTTATAGTGCAGCTGTCATTAGGCACGATGTCGGGCCTGAAACAGCTGGTAGGCTGTTAAGGACAACGGAAGCACACATATGGTCACTTCAGACAAATTTAGGATCACAGCTTGTGTGTTAAACACATTTCCCAGCCACCTTAAAATCATTATCATCATTAATCCTTATCGCATCCAGCCATCCATTAACATCATAAATGATTTACTTCGTGAAGGGATGGTGTGAAAACCAGTCTAGTGATAAAATGTGCATTGAAGCAGAGGCAGAAGCTTCATATGGGTGAACACAGCTTCAGGTTTTCAACCAATGACAGCCTACTTTTTACCGACAGCTATAGTGCTCCATTTATAGAGCTTGAAAAGCATCGCAGATCAGCGTCTGAAATCTTCATCTTCAAACGCAATGCAAGCAGCTCGTGTTAAAGGTCTTTGCCGGTGTCGAGCGCCCGCCACGGATCACGCTTAAATAAAAATTATATATTTAAATACATTTTGTTTCATATTTTTCCCGTTTTCTCCCCAATTTGGAAGCTAATTATACCCTCCATTTATTTCTATTAACCCTCCCCAACGAACTCGGCGCTCATCTCTACGGGGCAAGCTACCATCCGAGGCCGGCGATGATCCGCCTCCTTCGAGACGGAACTCACCGACACCCTTTCTGGAGACACCCTCACGTGCTTCACAGCAAGTTTGTGCCGAACACCCTCTCCACCTCCTCAGAAGCGGACAGCCAAATGCAGCCCCCGATCAGGGCTAACGGCCAAGGCTGGTCTGGCAGAGACGGGTTTTGAACCGCGTCGCTGATGGGCAGCTCAGGACCAGCCAAATACGGGTGCGTTAGACCGCTACACTATCTGCTAGCCCGATATTACGTTTTTAAACATATATTAATATTAAAATGTTAAAGCTATATTTCCCAACACACACTGAGACAGCCCTTAGGCTGAAGACAAAACTTCTAGTTGAATACACCAAATATCATTGGCAAACCATGGTCTGTACGCTTGCGTCTACAGGCTTTTGGAACGTATATCGTACATCACTCCGTCACCGACAGACACACATTGACAGGTGCCAGGAGTGACAAATGTTCCCATTTCCTATGCCAGTTACACAGTAAACTACAGGTAGTGCACAAAAAAATAGAAACACTTGGGTAAAATTATTGACACCCTTGATGAAGATGAGCAAAGGCGGCTGAATAAAACCCATTTACCATTCTGCCTACAGTCTATAACCCCATCACTGCCCTCATTTTAATGGCAGAAAAACATAAATGCCACTCCTCTGAATGGCTAGGACTTTGGGGGAGAGTATGGGGGACAGTTTGGGATTCGGGACTAGACTCTCTGCCATGATGCATCCAAACTATAGGTGGCCCAACACCCTATTAAGTGATTTTGCACACTGACTAAATGTTTACCCTCTCTTTGAACACTGTTCTGATTTTGTCGTCTCACGTAGCAGGACAGTGACACGGAGGTGTGTCTTTGCATCTTTTGTGTCAGGCATTGGAGCGTGGCAATAAATCAAAGGCCACCGCGAGGAGCAGGGTGCCCTTCCCGCTCCTCGTGAAATGCTGAAATGCGCCTCTCTCGGCCTGTCGCCGCCCCCGCGGTAAAGAGGGAGCGGGAATAAATTGAATTAAGATAAGCCGTCGCCTCGCGGGCCTGAGAAATGAGTCCGTTCCCCTGCCGACGTGATCCCGCGGCTGCGCTCATTTTAACGCGGCCCTGAATAATTGCCAGCGGGCGCATGAAGTGCGGAGTCAGCAGCCGTCTTCCGAGCCTGCAACTCTAAGCCCCCGATTACGGCTGTGCCACGTCCGACGAGAGAGGCAGCAGGGAGCCAGGTGCCAGTCGGGGAGCGGGGGTACGTGGGGGAGGTCTTTGTAAGCTCTTTTCTTCACACATTTTCTCTTCATGCAGGACTGAGCTCACGACCTCTGTCAGCTGGGGAAAGGTCAAAGGGCAAAGCAGATCCCCTATCTGAGGCAAAGACCTGAACAGGCTCTTTCACTAAAGCATTCTTCAGCCTCGCCTCTCTTTCCCTCCCCAAACTCGCCTTCCATCATCCTCGAAACCCGTACTCAATCTCTCACCTGTCCCAATCCCCTCTCTGTCCTGGGTCGAGCCGGGTCGGGCGGGGTTGGGGCCCGCCGTGGCCCTGGGGGCGGGTGGCGGGAGACGGAGCCCCTCCTGTGCCTCAGGGTCCTTGGGCCAGGCGAGGAAATGGGGGAGAGGGGCGAGGAGTTCCGCCTGTGGGGCGGGGGCAGAAACAGCGGCCATGACCATTGATACTAATCTGCCCCATCTGGATTTCAAAGGCAGCTTTCAGCAGTAGAGACATGTGCCTCCCAGGCAGAAGTAAGTAAGTAACCAGAGAGGTGGATGAATCATAGGTGGATTTGAAAAACGGAGGTGTAGTTTTACAGTATGTACAGTACTATCTTATCATTGGACTTGTAAATGCAAGTTGCTCTAGAGGAAGGCGGCTTGGACGAGTGAACTGAACGATTCTGACTCCATCCAGAGAGAGCCCAGCTATAGCAAAGCCGCATAACAGGTTTAGGTGGATATCACCGCAGCAAACCTCTGCCAACTTACATACGTACTGGCTTCGTATTCAAGAAGCTGAAAGGCTAAATCTGTGACGTGACGCCGGCTTTTTCCATCTCTGCTCTCTCTCCCAGAGGACTGCACTCACAGCTTTGCTAGATGAGCAGCCGAGCAGCAGAGATAAATCACAGCGACACGCAACTTTTCCTTTAAGTGCCCTAAATGACAAATAAGACGCAGCTACTAATGACTTTTTTATTCTCCCCCAGCATGAGCAGGCTCCGGCTTCATTAGGGAGATTATCCGCCTGTCTTCAAAGATGCATCGTCCTCCCGATGCGAAAAACTTTGCTCACCGTTCCAAAACGATCGGCGAGGAGTTGGGCTTCTTCACTGTAGAAACTTTTTTAACATTTTTTTTTATTGGCCTGCGTAACCCTGCCCAGTGTGAGGCTGTGTGACCGGGTGGCGTTACCTCGTGTGTCCCCCTCCTGTCCGGTCAGAGCACGGCGGGCTGCGGTGGAGGTCCTGGCCTACCGGAGGTACAACGAGGTGATTATTAGAGGCAAATAAAGAAAAGGCTGGAGGCAACAGAATCAATACTCCTCACTGTAAAACAAAGACTCGTAAAAACGCAGGAGAC
Organism: Aldrovandia affinis; assembly: GCA_029706075.1. NCBI lineage: Eukaryota > Metazoa > Chordata > Actinopteri > Notacanthiformes > Halosauridae > Aldrovandia > Aldrovandia affinis. Next base: position 4,755,495 of record JAINUG010000013.1, on the reverse strand, counting down.
AGATAACGGGAGTTTCACTCTCCTTGTCCCTGATAGGAGGACAGCCCTCTAGCCCTACCGCTCTGCGCTGCTGAGCCGGGGTGGTGTGGGGATGCCTGTCCCCCCGTGACCCGGGCCTGGGGGCCGTCGGCCTTCTGGTGGAGGGCCTCAGTCACCAGCGCCATCATCTTCTCCAACCTGCGCAGCTCCTCCTGCATGGCCACCTTCTGCTGCGAGAGGCAAGGGAAGAGTGAGCAACGTCCACTCCCCTACACCATCACTCCTACGCCATCTCTCCCGGGTCGTTGTTGCATGCGGACGACAGAGCAGTCTGCGCAAGGCACTGGCGCTGATGGAGGAAAACTGCTGCCTGTCGACTAACGTGGCAGGCACCTGCCATTTCATCACAAGCGGTTCTGGAGGCGTGTGTACGGCCTGTCCGTTTCTGTGCTGCCGTGTGAGCGCGTCTCCAAACAAACAAACAGGGAGAGGTGGATCGAACGTGGCGCAGTGCGATTCTCTGCCTCTGAATAGAGAGGCTGAGTGACAGAGGGCGCCGGGTTTGCCCATCTTGTTACGGGCGTGGGGGCGCCCCGGGTCAGAGTGCCTGTCCCCAGCAGCCCTGTGTGTGCGCTCCGCGAGGCTACGGCCGATGCAGCCCGACACCGTCTTAGGGCCTCGGCCAAACTCATTAGCACAGCTCACGGCAGATTAGCCGAGAGTCGGAGCACTGAGCCAGACCAAGGCGCCGTGTGTCAAGGAACACGAAGCCTTCAATTCAATCAGCAGTGGAGGGACACAGCCATCTATTCTGTTTACAGGTACAACCTTGAATCAACTCCCAACAAAACCAATGTACACCCGTTCCTGCTGCGGAAAAAGCCCTCCCCCACTGCCAGCCCAACCATCACGAGTGGGAATCCAAACAAACAGACAGATAAGAGAGGTGCACAAAGATGGATGACATAGTGAGCAGGTATCATCTCCCAGGCCACATTTTCTTGCCCATAATGAAATGCAATTTACAAAGTTGCTGAGGGGTACACTTTTAACCCAGCAGGGTAGTCTGTCTTCAAGTGCATGACAGCTTCCGAGAAGCGGGTGAAGAGCCTGCCACCTGCTGGACACGATGTGCCATCACACCATGAGCTGGTTTGAATGAACATACCACAAAATGCCTGCTGTGCCTCGTCTCACTGGAGTTAATCTAGCTGTGGCACCGCAGGGCCCACATGGGCATCAAAGTGACAACAGACAAGGAGCGACGTGGTTGCTATGGCAACAAACAAAGCCCCAAGAGCAGCAATGCCTTTCACGTTTGGCTTTGAAGCAAAAATATCTCCAGCAGGACTGAAAGATGTGGCCAGCTCAATATCCTGCAGCTGTTCTGGTGGATGATCCTAAATCTTGACCACACACGAATCATGCCAATGTCTATCCCTATCGGTTTTACAGCTAGTCCAATTACAGGCTAAAAGATTACGCATGGCTTTGCAAGACCTGAAAGACTGAACACCAGCGAACAATAAACAAAGAACGACTAACTTTAGTCAGCTAGCTAATATGCATCGAAACATTGGCACAAAACAGTTGAGTAAGTCCATTTAGTTTAGACTGATTAAATTACGACAGCATAAAAGCACACACACAAACTGATTTCCTGCATACGATTGACAACATGTTTGATCAGCTAGACCATTGCTCTCAGAATGATTGAAGGTACAATTGGGGGATTGATAAGCTGCTCACAGGCACTTCCTTCCCAAAGTGTGAGTTAATGCACAGACTGAAGCCAAAAAACTGTCTTTTGAAGGGAATGTATACATTTTTGTTGTTATGGTTACAAAACATGACTTTTCACATTCTGGGCAAGTTAGTGAATTTTAAAGTTGTGAAACTTTCATTGGCAAATTGGGCTTTACTGTTTGTTTTCACTGCAGTATCAAAATTGTTGGGTCCACCTGTACATGTATACATACTGTCTTAAGCGATTTTATGTAAATGTCTATTGTGTGTATACATAATGCACATATAACCAGAAAATATCAAACATATTCTAAGCAAACTCTGAGTCAGAATATAGTCACATAAGGCAGCCCTTTCCAATATTTTCCAGAACATGACCACATAATCAACATATTCTTGGACTGCATTTTCATTATAGACCCAAATGTTGTAAACTAGATTACTTGGACAGATTTCTGAATTAAGAACTAGCTGATGAAAACAGAATGAGCAAATAACACAATTTATTAAAATGGTCTTTGATTGCCATGGAGTTTGAGACTTGCCTTTCCACATTTCATACATGATGCATAGCTAGAGAAAGATATTGCATTATATTTTGCTATTGCCATTATTGCTAGCATAAGATCGCCGAATCTGTAAAGTGTCACCAAGAATACTGACGTGCAATACATCAATCAACTTTTTTGGCAATCAAATCCATCAATAAACATTAAAAACAGCTCTCTTTTAAGCCTATTTTCACCTGGGATATACAGCATCCTACTGGATGGGCATGGTGATGATTCTTGAATAACTTATGAAATTATATCTAACCTGTCTTAAATGAAGCATAATATTTGTGCAGCTGAATTTGAAAGTGATACCTGCCTACTTTGACCTGAAAATACGTGCCTGGTATGCAAAATGTGTACATATTGGTAGGTCAGGGAAGGTGATACCATTTAACCAATATTCAGAGAATACAAATTAAAGTGGCACACATGTCATGTATATACATTTCCCAATGGATTTCTTTTTTTGGATCCATTTTGTCAGGAAGTTTTGCAAATGCTTTAAATATGCTCTGCAAAAAATGCTAATGCAACATTCTGAAAGTATGAATAAAACGCCACTCTACCACCAGATCTGCCAGTGATTTGGTTTTGGATCAATGGATGCACCTTTAAAAACTCTCTTTTTCAAGTGTGGTGTTCTGAAGTGACACACAGAAAGATGGAATGGATTGCCAGGACTGTAATAGGAACACGTTCGCTTTGTTCACAAGATGCAGGCAACTTGGTAGTCCCTAGAATATCAAAAAATACAGCAGGTGGCAGAGCTTTCTCCTATAGAGCTCCTTTACTGTGGAACAGTCTACCCATCTCTGTGAAGGAGTCAGACAGTCTCAATTTTCAAGTCTAGGTTCAAAACACATCTCTTTAGTCTCTTTTATAGTCATTAGGTACAGATGTGAAGGGGGCGTAGCAATAGAGCCTTCTGGTGCAATGAGCTATCCTTACTGTCACCAATAAGTGATGATCCGCCCCTATCAGGACTGCTGATGATGTGGTGGGATGGTCTCTGAGTGCCCTCATGGCTGCGTGCTCCCTGTGCCACTCACCTAATTAGTTATGCTGCCCTAGATTACTTCTGCTGGTGCAAAAGTGTTATCACTCTACTCTTTCCCCTGATCCGGTGTGATATTTATCATAGTCATAATTGCACCTTTCCTCTTTTCTCCCCGGCTTCGTGGCACCTGCACGGAGCTCACCTGCCCCAGAGTCAACCCCCCACCCCTGCCATGTGTTAGCCGGACCCTAGCTGCTGGTTCCATCCCCCGCCCTGCCCTGGTATCTGGAGGGATGAGGTCCACCCCACCCCTACACGTAGGATGCTGAAGAATGCCCTTCCATGAGGTGGTCTGTTAAGCCTCATGAGCCTCAAGGACTATTTGTTTTTGTTTTTCTCTGTATCCCACCATTTTCCAGGAGTTCATCTCGACCGCCTTTTAAGGGGTCAGGGAATAATTTTCCAGTTTCCCACATTGGCTCCAATGGTTTTCTGGTTTTTTGATTCCCTCTGGAAAATGCCAATTGTGAAGCGCTGTGTGACAACCTGTTTGTAAATGGCGCTATACAAAAATAAAGATTGATTGATTGAACTGTGGTCTGAGGCATTTGAATCGCCTGGAATTATGCATGCCAATATTGACCCAAGAGGAAACCAAAGGCCCCAACTCTAGTATGTGGACTGATCACCAATTAATATACTGTTAAATTAATCTACTTGCAAAGACAGTTACACCAAAACAGCACCTGTATTTTTGTTGTTGTTGTTTTGTTAAGAAACAGCTAAATGTTATGATAATATATATGAGTGGGTGTGTGTGTGAGCTGTCTGTTATAATGTGAAAATGTGCAAGGGGGAACAACTGGGAAATGACTGATAAGAGTAGCGAAACTCATCTCACCTGGGTGGCGAGGATTTCATTTGAAAACTGAGAGGATTCAGAGGGACCTCTCTCGTCTGGAACATCCTCACCTGAGAACGAGGCAAACAGAGACGAGGCAGAGGGACTCAAAAGATCAAAGATCAAAAGATTTGTCAAATTGTAAATCTTGGAAAACAATATCTACTAAAATGAATCAAATGAAATTGGACTAACATTCTCCTGGTGTGTCAAAAAGGTCCACAGATGCTTGGCTGGCTGGAACCCACTGTGGACTCTGGGAGGTAATGCTGACATTTTCAGCTGTATCTTTCAATGAGACAGGGGCACCTTCGGCGAGGTCTTCTGGACTGGCCTGAACCTGACCATAAAGAGGGTCTGCGCTCGGTGGGACTGGTTCCTCCACAGCTGGTGTAAGGCGCTTGCCTCGTCCAAACAGCTCAGCAAATGAGGGAAGCTCATCTTCTTCATCGCTACCCTCAGACTCAGAAGACTCCAGCCTCTGGGATCTCTTCCTCTTCCTCAACGCGAGGTTTCCTTCACTGCTCCTCTGGGTGGTGGTCTCCACACTCCGAGCCCCCTGCTTCAGCCTTGCACTGACTATGCTTTCAGCGGAGGCAGTGACCACCACATTGGGGGGCAAGAGGTCATCTGGGGTCAGAGATGACTCCAGGATTTGGTTGGTCCCGGAGTTTGACAGCTTTCCTGCCTGATGCCGACTACAGGGTCCATGTGATCCATGTACGGAATCCATGACAACACCTCTTACAGGGCACGCAAACTCTACCATCCCTGGTTTTAAAACTCCACTGTTCTCAGAGTCATCTGCAGTGTTGTTCATGGGCGTCTGGAACTCTGCTTCCTCTAAATGCATTTTCTCTGTGATGATTGCACTGACTGCCTCCTCAGAGGCAATGGAGTCTGGCTGGAAGAGCAGCATTGAGTCCACTGTTTGAGAAACTCTGGAGCTTGTATCAGAGTTCTTTCTTTTCCTTCCTGTGGATGAAGCTTCATCAGATCTAATGGCATAGCTTCTAATGCCAGAGTTCCTTGTGAGGCTGGTCCTGTGACTCTTCCTAGCATTTGAGTTTGAGCACTCCCCAAATCCTTCATTGGAGGTGGCTCTGGTCAAGATATGCCTTTTCTTCAGAGACATCGAATTATGCAAGGTATGGTCGGATGGATGTGTGGGTGGGATGAGGTCACTGGAGCAAGAATTCTCAAGCTCAGTTTTTTTAGAGACGGATGGACTCTGCAGTCTTAAAAACGAATTATCCTGGTTCTGTTGCACCTCAGCTTGTTTTATGGTCTCTACCAGGCAGGATGGCTTTGAATCTTTGTTAGGATCAATTTCCCCATTAACAAGGTCACCCTCCAGTGCCCCTTCTTGATTTTGCTTGTCACAGTCAAGTGAATCCCTGTCTGACGTGATGTGGCTGGGAACACCGAGGTGAAAAGATCGTCTCTTAGTGGCCTTGAAGGTTTTCAGCAGTTGCTCTGTGTCCTGCTCACTGTCATTCTTCTCGTCTTCTTCCACCTCAACTTGAACGTCCTGACAAGCATGAATTTGCAGTTCGTCTGCTTTGCCACAGTCCTGAGACGGTTGGGAGGTTGGGTGGACATCTTTGAACTGTGAGCACTGGATGTTAACCTCCGGAGGACTTTCTTTGGTAGAGCTCTCTTTCTGTCTGCACTGAATTTCCATATCTGCACCAAAACTTGACACAATTTTCTGAATGTCTCCCATATCTACATCTACAACGCAGCCATTCCTCATCACATTGTTTTCTGTCTTCTTTCTCAACGGGCTTCCATCTGTCACAGCAGTCTTCTCAAACCCTGCTTTTCCCCCAGCTTTTGCACTGTCTGAGTGAGGGATGACACTCTCTATGGATCTTGCTGATTTGAGCTTCCTGCACCCCTGGATCTCCTCTGTGAATACCTGCAGCCTCTTGCTCCGCCTAGTTACCCTCTCGGTAGGGTTCCCTGGGCTCATGCTACTGGGGTAACTCTCGATCTGAACATCGGTCTCAACCATCAAAGGTCCCTTCTCGATCCTGACCACAGGGTCATTCACCCCAATGCTGATTAGATCCAAGGGTCTAGTGGCTTTAGCTAACCTCCTCTGGGTAAATCTGTTCTCTTTTTTTTTACTTTCACTCTTCCGTTTGCTTAGCTTGCCATTTTCCTTGCAGTTTCCCAATTCACCTTCCCCATCTTGGCACAAGTTGTCTACCTCCTTCCAGGTACTCCCCAAATTAGTTCTTGCCCTCTTTTTGGTTCTTCGGAGTGAAACCTCAAAAACAGGACTGTCCTCTGCATTACACTCCTCCCCTAATGGTTCCACTTGCTCCATTTTCTTTCCATTTGAGCAGTGTGAACTGAGCTCTGTCTGTTTGACTTCCTCCCCTGCCCCGACCTCATCTGATTGGCCCTTGATGGGCCCAGCGGTTCTTTCACTCCACCCTGATAGGTTCACAATAACGGTTTCCTGCACCTTCTCCTCAGTATGGTATATCTCGTCAATGGGTTTCAGTCGACTGGATGTCCTCCTGTTGGAAGCGATCTCCTGGGCCTGGGCCTCTTCTGTAGGACCACAAGCAGGCAGATCAGTGACTCCTCTGGTCTCAGGGGACATAGCTCTATCGAGCTGGCCTCTCATTGACTTTCGGTCACGCCTGTAGACGACCCCAAACACTTGCTCCTCCAAGCTCCTATTGCGGTCATCCCTTCTGAAGGTCACTGGCTGCTCCTCACCTTTATCCTCTTTGACGGTGGAGGAAGAACTTCCCCCATCTGATGCATAACCATCGCGGCCCATGTCATCTTCATCCACATCTGTCGGTGAGATCTTTAAAAGCCACTCTGATACCTTTTGGAGACTTCTTTTACACCTCTTGTCTATAATTTTTTCAGGATCGGAGTCTACTGTTTTTCTTGACCTGTGAGATTGCCTGTCTGTTTTGTTGTAAACCTCTTCAGGACTCTCTTCCCGCTCAAGTGAAGAGTGATGAGATGTATTTTTCTTATCTCTCCTCTGGCGAGTCTCAATTATTGCAGCTCCCACAGGTTTAGTTACTTCCACACTCGGGCCCTGTTCCTCCAGGTTGATGTTGTTGGGCATGCATTTGCCATCTGTCTCCATTTCAGAGGGCTGCGGCATGTCAGCAAGGCCACTATCAAGCCCCTCTTTGTCTGAGATGACAGTGCAAGAATCTTCGAGACCCATTAGTTTTGCATAGGCTTGCATGGCTAAATGAGAGGTGTAAAAAAATAAAATAATAATAATTCAAAATTTAAGACAAATGAAATACATTGTTTCTGAAGTTTTCCTGCTGCACACTCAAAGACGTGGTATTTCTCTTGTATCTGTCCACCATAGACTGACAGAAAAACTGCATTTTGCTCACTCACTCACTCACTGTTACGCCCACCACTGAAATAATCTCTCACCTTCCACCGATGAGAGGGACTTTCTTTCTTCCTCAGGGCTTCGGGATTGACTGCTGTCAGCAGAGTCAGTAACTTGTCCATCACAAGAGGAGTCTTTACCCCTTTTATGCTGAATTTTCCTGGGTCCTGCCTTCTGAAGACTGGTCAAGAGAGATAACATGACTTAAGAACAATGTGGGGGGAAAAATGGAAATGATGACCGGACTCAATTCCATTGGGATGCATGATAAATGCAACACTTAATTGAAGAGTGATGACAATAGTTGTTATTTAACAATGAACCTTCATCCCTCATCATTTTTATGTTGTGCCCTGATCCTACTCATTCAACGGCACCTTGTTTTCAAAATGAAAAACAGGGACATATCAAGCCCCCATAAACTGGACAAGTGCCCCATAAGTGTTTAGAAATGTTTTCCATAAACTACTTTTGATAGGATTCTTAAGATTTCAGGAATGGCAGCAGCTTTCATGTGGACAAAGAATAAAACTAAAACTAAGATTCTCATTTAATTCAATCTGACATGACTGTGTGGTTTTTTCATACTTTGCACACTTGATTTAATGTGCAGAACCATTCAGTGTATGTTTTGCACACTGTCTGCACTCCTTACCCAAGATTTTCCAGCCTTTGAGACGTTCCAGTGAAACCTACAAAAGAAGAGATGAGATCACAAAGGGCTAACACAACTGTTCTCTCACTCAGAACTAGAGATGGCACAGTAACCGGGTTACAGATGTGTCCTGAGCGATTGAGTCATACTTTCCATAGAGAAAGACTCACAGTCGGTGCCGGTGTCCTCTTCATAAGCCCGGACCAAGTGCTGTAATCCCTCCACAAGCCTCTGGAACCCAGGGCTCTCCTGAAGGCTTCTGTGGACAGAGGGGGAGAGGAGAGACAGGTTCAAACACTGTTGAAACCTGGGGCTCCTGAGTGGTGCATCCAGAAGATGTGTTTGCTCTTATTACAACGGCACATCTGGCTGTCTGAAATTATTCACGACAGTGCAAGTGTCAAAGGCAGCTGGGAGTCCTGCAAGGCAATGCCACCATTGTTAAAAGAAATAACCCCCCAGGGAAGGGGGGTTTCAGTTAGCAAGGGGATCCCTCGTGTCATTGCTCAATAGCAACCCCTTAGGTTGAGCAGATGCTTATAACTGTGCCAGTTGCACCAGCTTCACCAGCTGCGCAGATCAGATGACAAGTGCTGAGTGAAAAGTGGTGGTGCAGGATGCTGGGTTTTATTTTGTATTTATTCCAAATTGAGGAAGAAAATAAAAACGTTGTTCAAAATTAAAAACAGTGTGGCAACCCTCAATAGCTGTATGAGGGATGCTTTCAGAGTAATAGCCAGAAATGCAACAACAAAACAATTCTGATTTAATATGCCGGACTGCACTGCCTGCTCCTGGCTAGTGTTTGAATTTCATTAACACACTTGTGTGACTAATACATACCCAATTCCCATTGAAGTTTGGCCAACGTGTGGATCAGGAATTGGGAATTGAGAAATTATTTTTTAAAGATTTTGTTTCTGATTTTCTCCCAATTTAGTAGCCAATTTAGTAGCCAAATACGTCAGAGTGTGGCACCAGGCAACAGAAGCTAATAATATTCTCCTCTCACTTGGACATAACAGAGCAGAAAGAAATAGCTAGTTCATATACAGACCAAAATATCTCAAATCTCCCTCAGGCAGCAATCTGGAGCTCTGAGGAGAGTGCTGTTCGTTTTGTGAATGAAACACACAGAATAGCAGCTCTTACCTTCTTGTGACCTTTGCTTTGCAGACAGGACAGTTGGCCTCTTTCTTCTTATTCCTGTCCAGAAGCTTCATCATACAAAATCTTATCAGGAATTTGATGGGGAAAAAAAAGAAGTTAAAATGAAAGCCAATAAGGCAGGCGTTCAGTTAATATCTTCTGAGTATCCATCAAATTATACATTTTTCCAGTAAAAGAATGGTCTTTTTCATATTGCATTTTTTTGCAAAGACTGACGAACGCTCATCCTGGCTGCACCAGATTCAAGGAACTAGGGGTGCACTGATATATCAGTGGACTATCGGTATCGGACGATATTTGCCTTGTTGATTGCGATCGGCTTATCAGCCGATAAAATTACATTTACCGATGGCAGTGGCCGATAATTATCCGTCAGTTTGTGTTTCATAATTTCAAGTATAAAGTTTTCACTTTGCGTAAACAAATACAAAAATGTATGTATATATACAGTGGCAAGAAAAAGTAAGTGAACCCTTTGGAATTACCTGCATTTATGTATAAATTGGTCTTAAAATATGGTCTGATCTTCATCTAAGTTACAATAATGAACAAACACAATCTGTTTTAACTCATAACACACAAAGTATTGTTCTTGCCCATATTGAATACATCATTCAAATATTCACAGTGTAGGTTGGAAAAAGTATGTGAACCCCTAGGCTAATGACTCGGAACAAAAGCTAACAGTCAGTTGGCAGTCCAGTCCAATCAATGAAACAAGATTGGAGGTGTGGGTTAGAGCTACATTGACTTATAAAAAACACTCAAACATTTTGAGTTTGCTATTCACAAGAAGCATCTGCTGATGTGAAACATGCCTTGCAAAAAATAGATTTCAGAAGACCTACGATCAATAATTATTTTTTTGCAAGAATTTGCATAAAGCTGGAAAGGGTTACAAAGTAATCTCAAAGAGTTTAGATATTCATCAGTCCACAGTTAGACATTTTGTCTGTAAATGGAGACGATTTAGTACTGTGGCTACTCTCCCTAGAAGTGGGTGCCCAGCCAAGATGACTCCAAAGGCACAATGCAGAATGCTCAATGAGGTAAAAAATAACCCTAGAGTAACAGCTAAAGGTTTGAAGGAATTATTGGAACTGGTTAACATCTCTGTTCATGAGTCTACCATACGCAAAACATTGAACAGGCATGGTGTCCATGGCAGGACACCACGGAGGAAGCCGCTGCTGTCAAAAAAAGAAAACATCGCTGCGCGCCTGAAGTTTGCCCAAAAGCACCTTGACAGTCCACAACGCTACTGGGAAAATGTTTTGTGGACTGATGAAAGTAAGGTTGAGTTGTTCGGGAAGAACACGCAGCACTACGTATGGCGTAAACCGCATGCCAACATGAAAACATCATCCCAACGGTGAAGTACGGTGGAGGGAGCATCATGATTTGGGGCTGCTTTGCTCCCTTGGGATCTGGACAGCTTGCCATCATCGAGGGGAAAAATAATTCCCAAGTTTATCAAGGTATCCTACAGGATAATATCAGGGTGGCTGTCCACCAGCTGAAGCTCAGTAGAAGTTGGGTGATGCAGCAGGACAATGGGCATCCAAAAGAAGATGCAAGAACCACTTTTACGCACAAATTTGTTCGTAAGTCACTCTGTGAGTGATTTATGAGAATTTTCCGCATTCACCAATGTTCTCATATTTAGAATTTTCTCTTAGGTAGGAACAAGATTTACGAGTGGTCCAGAGCTGTCGTACGAGTCATACGTACAATTTGCCTGCCGTTCTCCAAAGCAAAACAACTTTGTTTTTGACTAATGGATTGTGTCTATTTCATTACTTAGAAGAACTGTTGAGTTTGAATATATAAATTACATGATAAATGATAGAATTCATAATGTATAATCATTTTGAGAGTATCCTGTTTGACAATTGTAGGCCTATATTTGACTGTTTTCTTTTCAAATTGTATATAATAATAATAATATAATTATATCATTATCATTCGTTTCAATTGTGGCTATTCAGGCTATGGTATAATACTACAATATCAATATAAACATCTCAAACTGCAAAACGACTTAAATGGCGCACTTATTGGCCCCTGCATACAAGGCCAACGGGAAGTGTTACCATGCACAACGACATGGCTTACCCGCTTCTTTTGGATGGCCTAGAGCGTCAGGCTCTTGGAAGAGAGCGCGTCTTTAGAGAGCGTGCTGATCTATTTGCAGAGACAGAATACGAATGGCTAGAGTCAAGTGCGTTTCATCGGTTATTCCTTACGGGCTGTGGACTTTTACATATATCAGGCTCTTGGAAGAGAGTTTTAGTTGGAGCCGCAGCAGACAGACATGCCGATCCAACCCTATTCCATGACATCTCCAAGTACTAACCACCCTCGGATTCCTGGCCACAGGAACGTTCCAAAGGGAGATAGGGGACAGATCGGGTGTATCCCAGTCTTCCTTGAGTCGTGCGCTCACCCCGGTCATCAAAGCCCTCATCAGACTATCACCCAGGTACATCAAATTCCCATACACCGCCATCCAACAAGTACAGATCAAGAGGGACTTTCATGCCATCGCTGGACTACCCAACATCATCGGAGCAATAGACTGCACACAGGTACACATTAAAGCGCCGTCCCCTGACCCATTCTCCTTCCTCAATCGCAAGCAGTATCACTCCATGAATGTCCAACTTATATCAGATGCTAAATTCAACCTGCTGAATGTCGTTGCTCAATGACCTGGGGAAGCGCCTGACTCCTTTGTGGTGCAAAACTGTGGAATTGAGACGCGTCTTGCACAAGGTGCTCATTGAGATGGGTGGCTTATTGGTAAGTGAATGATCAACTGTTATTTTCCGCCATGCAAACTGACTATTTTCATTGAATTGAAATTCACTATTTTCTCTAAGTGATTGAGGCTATGCCTTAACTCCCTGGCTCATGACACCTCTAGTGAACCCACAGAACAGACAGGAGCGCGCTTACAACGAGCGTCATACACGCACCCGTTCCATAGTGGAGCGCACAATTGGGGTTCTGAAGGCCAGGTGGATGTGCCTTGACACAGCTGGTGGCAAGCTGCTCTACACCCCAGAGAAGGCATGTAAAATCACTTTTGCATGATATGCTTTGTTCCATTGCCGGATCCACCCCTGCAGAGGACATGCCAGTTGACCCCCCACTAGGACCAAACCATCTAGATGGCATACGAATTAGGCAACAACTAATTGCACGACTGCTCTACTTTATACAAATAAATAAACAAGCTTATTTAGGGAAAGTATTTATTGTTTATTTAACACGTCAGCCATGCTTGCACAAGTCATTTTTTCCCACTCCTTGGTTTTAACAAGTCCCTTAATTCCACTGTTGATGCTCTTAAATAGTATGTGCTTTCAGTTACTTATTTCAGATAGTAGTACTTCAATCTCTGAGCTCGTAAAGTTTTTCTTCTTGGTTTTCTTCAGTGCCATTGTTATGATTGACTTTCCTTTGAAAATGGGGCAGGACGCCTAACCTTATATAGCATTATTGGGGCGTTAATTACGCCAATTCACAAATCACATGAATGCGCACTCATTTAAGAAAACGTGGCATTCAGCATGTTTACATTGTCATTTACGACAGTTTTCTGAAGTTTCTGAGCGTTTGCTGAATCTGACGTGGAACACTCGTACAAGCCACCTCATGAAAAAAAAAATACGAGAAAGATACAATAAAAGTACAAAAATGTTTTTGAGGCATGAGGCCCAATGACCCTAAACATCGAAGCAAAACTACTACAGAATGGCTTCAAAAAAAGAAAATCCGCCTTTTGGAGTGGCCCAGTCAGAGCCCAGATCTTAACCCAATAGAGATGCTGTGGAATGACCTTGAGAGCCGTTCACACCAGACATCCTAGGAATATGGCTGAGCTGAAGCAGTTCTGTAAGGAAGAGTGATCCAAAATTCCTCCTCAACGTTGTGCAGGTCTGATTCGCAGCTACTGGAAGCACTTCTTTGAGGTTATTGCTGCCAAAGGAGGTGCAACCAGTTATTCAATCCAAGGGTTCACTTACTTTTTCCACCAACACTGTGAATGTTTAATGGGTGTGTTCAATAAAGACAGGAAAGATAATTGTTTGTGTGTTATTAGCTTAAGCACATTATAAAGCACAACTTTTATTTTATGACCAATTAATGCAGAAAACCAGGTCATTCGAAAGGGTTCACATACTTTTTCTTGCCCTTGTGTGTGTGCGCGTGTGTGTATATATATATATAGCTAGCTGCCTTTTTGCATCTGCATGATTTTTTTCTGGCCTCTGCTTCTCTTTTTTCACCATACATTCCTCATATTCCTTTTTGTGATAACTTCTCAAATGATGGAACAAATTAGACGTATTCCTGTCTGCCGCCAGGACCGCTTTGTTACAGTACTTGCTGAACACGTTTCCTTTCCTTTCCATTTGTATGATTGAATTTGTGCTCATTGAAAAGTATAATGAAGGGCAGAATTTTTTTTTTTTTTTGCCAAGGCATAAATAGGACAATAAATAACAAATTATCGGTATTGGCTGATTGTGTTATTTGAATTATCGGTATTGGGCCATAATTTTCATATCGGTGCATCCCTACAAGGAACCAGTATCTTTGGGTTCTATCGCACAACAAATTATATTTAATGTAACCACTTATATTATTAGTGCATGGGTTTGTTAACACCTATACAGTATTACCTTAATATGTTGAGGATTTAACAAACAAAGTCTACATTTAAAAAAAATTATAATAATTTTTATAAAAGCTTTGCCTCTACAATTCTTTTAATTGTTTGCAAAGTTAAACTGGAAAAACCTCATTGTAACACTAACATTATCCATTCACTACAAGTTCACACACTAGTTTTGCACGAGCCTGCTGCTCTCTTGTGTCTTTGAGATAACGCACCTACCTGTATATCAGTCAGCATCCGAATGAATAAGCAATGAGCCTCTTCAGAGACTCTTGGAGGCATTATTCAAAGTGCAGAGGATTAGCTCAATATGTAAGCCTCTCCTTCTGTCTTTACCTTGTAAGAGACTTATGTTTGCATTAATTAGATGAAAAACTGAAATATAGTGAAATTTGATAATGTGTAAAAAAAAAAAACCTATGGGTCATTCCATGTCAATTCACATGGGCCCGATACCAACCGTCTCAGATCTAGCTGCCACTGTATCAGAGGGTACAAACTGGTGAAATAGGTGTCCCTTAAGCATTTATGTTTTTGTGAAAATATTTATTGGTTGCATAGATAAAAGAATTGATTTTTTTAATTTTTTAATTTTTATTAAACAATAACTCACATTTTGCCCAGCCTTGGTTCTATTAATGTTAAAGGAACCATTTACATTTACGGCATTTAGCAGACTCTCTTATCCAGAGTGACTTACAAAACGTGCATTTAAACATGGTAAGATTAATCAAAATTAGTGCAAGAGATCAGTGTAGCAACACTACAACAGACATCATCATTGGCAGCTGCATGTCCAATGAATCCAAAACAGCAATCCCCCCCAAAATTGTGAGATTAAAGAAAACCCCCATTATTGTGTAAGGTATTGTAAGTATATTGTGTAAGTGTATGTGTCTTATTATTCTTTTTTGCTGTGCTGATTTTGTTACTTTCCCCATTCCTGAAGCAGCCATAGACCAACAGAGATAAAACAGCATACAAGCCTGCCTGGGCAGAGGAGTGTAAAGATGAAAAGATGCAACTTTCCAATGACACAAGACTAAAGTGCACTTGAATAATGATGGATATTCTATGCAGTATTGGGTATGAAACATGTAGACAAAACAAGGTTAAAAGTACTTAAACTTTTTCCACTGACAAGAACAGAGTTACAAGCTCTAAAGTCTATAAACTTAACGGCTACCATCAGTGTTTTCTGGCAACATTTGACAACAGCTTAGCAATTACTTTCTGTCAGAGTGTGCATTATCATTATTATTATATGACAACATTAATGTTTTCTATTGTTGATTTATTGGCACCCTTGGTAAATTATTGGTCAAGAAATTTGTCACCAAAGGTTTTCTACATTAAAATTGTGTGAACCCCTGTTGTTTTCTCTTTTTGAATTAAAAATACCCAACAGCAAACATAAAAATAAAACCAGCTTGCTCTAACACAAGGATGCACACTAGAGTACATCTCTACAGGTTTTGTATGTTGTGTACACTGTCAATATTAGGCTATTATTATAACAAGCCCAGTGACTTGAAACAATGTCTAACTCAGTCAATGAAAATACATCACACACTTTGTATTCTAATTAGTTCTTGCCTCTATTTGTTGTATATTTTAGTTGTTTGCCTTTCTATTGAGGAAAACAGGAAGACGGAATCTTTTGCCACCTTGTTCAAAGTAAATAATTTGAAAGCATTTAATCTGGGCCTCTGTATAGTGCAACACTATTGAAACTGACCTGCAAAACTGGTGGTCACACTTGGTGGAGACAGGCATACTCATCAAATCCAAACTGCAAAAACCAACAAAAAGAACTTATGATGACCAGTCTGTTATATGATATGAGCATGTGACAGGGGACATACCTCTTTTAAATGTCTCTGATTAACAAAATATGAACTAAAAAAACCCTCCATGTTTCAAAGATGGCTCCCATTAAAGTGTAATGGACCCAATTAAATCCTTGTGAATTTAAATATTGGGCCAGCAACATCAACATAATGATCAACCAAAAAGACAGAGGATAGACATAAGAAAAATGAACCACATGACAGATATTGTTTATAACATCTTAAGCTATGATGGAAGCAACATTGGGCATTGACTTATGTCACACTTGATCTGATCAATAGGGAAATATGTGTGCTTCCAGACTTTCAAATTGTGAGGTGATAACAAAAGCTACCAAGTCTCTAATTGCAATGGGGTGATGTTATGCGAGTTTGGAGCTGCAACTGTATTTGAAGACGAGCAAAAATCTCTTACCATATTGGGCACTGCAGGTTCTCACAAATTACGGAGATACCCCGTTTGACGTCCGCTGCCTTTGGCGCTTTCATAGCTTTCCACAGCATACAGTCCAACAGGAGGGGTGCTGTCACATATGACTGATTACCTAGATACACCTCTGCAAGTTGAGAAAATGGTGTTCGAGTATCAAACATAAATTCTAACGTTACAAAACTGTAGCTATTGGTGTCAATAAACGCGACGGCTAGCTAAACATATGGCAAGAATACCTCATTCAAACTGATCTTCAGTTGAATCATGCATGTATTCATATGTAAACAATATGGATGTATTGATACGTGCTAGCTAGCTCTACTTTATACTTTGTATAGAGAAAAACGCCTTGACTAGATAAGGACAAAGATGAAGGATGTGTAAGAACGCTAAATTTCCTCAAACGGGAGACAATAAGCGAGGCCCAGACAGTTGTCCGTCTAGTTTTGTTATCTTAGTAAACTACATTCAGTTAGGTACAGAGCTAGGTGTACAGACTTTTAGACTAATCAATCAATGTTCAGCTAACCATAATGCCTTAAGTCTTTGCATAACTAAGTGGCTGTTAGCTGGCTACCAAGGACGCACAAAGCTGTTCCAGATAGCTATTGCTAAGGGTGCTACCCAATGGTTGGTCCTGTGGGTTCACTTCGCTTCGCTAACATTAATTGACAACATTGACACAGCAGCGAAAGTTTATTTTCGCCATCAGCTCCTATATGGCTGCTGTTTGCAGTTGATTGCTAGTAAGCTAACTAACTGCATAACACCCTTAGGCAACCGATTTGCAAGTACGAACGTTTGGCGGCTAGTCAGAGAGCTAGCTAGCGCTTGTCAGTAGGCTAACCATAGCTAGCAAGCTAACATAAATGTATTTTTACAATCAGTTATAAAAATCTGCGCATTACACTTACGTATTAACCACGACAGACTTAGCTACCTGGAGCAAGTGGAAAACACATAACCACATATAGTTTTTTAAAAACAGACACGCGTACTTACACTATTTCCGTTTGCGAGCTAGCAGTTTACATTCTTTTCAGTTTTCCCGCAACTCTGGTGTCATGTGAAGAAGAGCCCGCCAATCCCGCTTCGCTAAAAAATCGTCTTCCGGTTTAGTTCAGAATCCACCCCCGAAAATCGAGTCACGTTAGACTGTAACGTCACCAAATAATTTAACTTTACTCTTAATATATACGTTATAAAATGTAAGAATGTTACATTCAGAGAGGCTAACCCTTTGTAACCCATGATCTGGATGGTTATAAATCATTGCAGGATTGTTTTCCACGTCAGCATGTTAGTGCTGTTGTTGAAGAGCGTAGGAGAAAATATTGTAGATTGAGTAACGTTAAGAGATTTTAAGCAGTGTGGCAATGATTTGATTTAAAAAATGTTGAATGTCTAATATTGAAGCTTCCACTAGGCCACTGAACTTTATTAGACAGGTAAGGGCATATGGTTCAGATGCTTAGTGGTCTAAACCATAGTAAACTCAAAGACTGAACTCTGGCTAAGGTCACTGCAAGGTTTATATTATCAACAATTATTAATTAGCCTAAGTGTACAGAGATCACACAAAAACATGCATCAAAAGAAACAAATAACTGTAAGGCCTGTGTATCTTTAAATGCGTATTGACTGTTTATTATTATTATTATTTTACATTTTTAACATTATTTTCTTTAATACATTAGCTAACTGGTTTGCAATGTATAAAGAAAACAATTCTTTACAACAACAAAAAACGAAAATGTTTTTAAAAAAATAGGTGAATATTTATACTGTATATGTAGGGCTTTTATTAGTCATTCTCATAGCTGCCTGTATATTTAATTCGCTGAAAACGTTTAGTTTTTTTCAAAACGCCTACCAGGCATGAGCCTCGCACGTGTGCAGAATAATGTCGTCATTTCCTTGAAAAACACGCTAAAGCCGGAAGTTTTCATGCAGGAAAAGTTCAGAGCTCAAGATTATATTTGGGATTGAATCGTTTTGTAATATGAACTCCTTTAACATATTGTAACATTGACCATTGGTGCTAAGGGGTTGTGTAACCTCACACAGAAGGGTCATACCCGATACCGAGGACGCTTAGGTAGAGAGTGGTAAGATTGTCCCCGAAGGAAACGCTTTGGCTACAAAGCTAATGTTCGTTAGCTATTGTTGTCTTTCAGTAAGTGTTTTTTACAGCGACTAGCGACAATATTATGCGCTGTATTGCAGTGTAGCGATCTGGCTATAAATATACACGCTACATGTATATATATATATACAAGTTAATCCGGCTATTCAGATGTTTCATATTTTAAAGTCGTCAGTTAACTTATTTATTTATTAAACGCTGAATGCTGTGTCATAATACTTGCGGCAAGCGGTTTATGCTGGTTGGTTACCTACGTAGGCAGAATTCGCTATATATTCTAATTCCTACATTGGTTAGGTTACTAGAGAGCGTTCGGCCTTTATTTAGCTTTATTGAGCAAATGCTTATGGCATAAACATGTGACGTTAGCGTTAGTTCATTTGCGCTGTGCTAACCTTAGTTAATTTAATATCAGCTTGACTATAACCGTAAACGGTCAATACAAAGTCAAGACACGCTTTTCCATGGCTATTTCTGAAAGTGCCCTTACTAGTTGGTATCATGAGCACCTTTCCCTCATTCTGTTTAGGACAGAAATGGAGGGCTCCAAGTCCTCCAGCACCACCATGCAGGTGAGCTTTGTGTGCCAGCGCTGCAGCCAGCCTCTCAAACTGGACACCTCATTCAACGTGCTGGATCGCGTCACCATCCACGAGCTCATCGGTAATGACTCCTTGACGCTACTGTGTTTGGCTTTCTAAAATCCATGACTCTCCTGTACAACTTCAAATCCGAATCCGAATTTCATAAAGAGCGAGTATTATGTTGTCTAGTCCCCTTTTATATATGAATGGTGCTTATTATTGTTATGGCTAAATGAATCCTCACTGTTAGTTTTTTATAGAATTGTAATTATTATATTATATTCTGTAAAATTTAGTCAGGCAGCAAATAATATCTCAGTAACTCCTTTGGAGTAAAGTTAAGTTTGTGAAGATATAAGAATCATGAAGATTTAAGGTGTGCTGGTGGTAAATTTTCTTATTGTACACTTCCTGATGCATCCTACCATGTTCGTAGATTTTAGCAGGTGTTCGAAATGACCTTGTTGAGTGATTGTTTTCCTCCCCTACCATCAGCGCCATTGGTGGCAGTGACACCGAGCAAACAGACCGAAAGCAATGAGGGGGAGAGCGCATCGGAGGTAACGTTGAAGACAACACGCAGCAAATGGAAATGTATCCTCACATTCTACTGTCACACATCAAATCCTCACATTCTACCGCCACGCATCAAATCCTTACATTCTATTGTCCCCTATCAAATCATCACACTTGGCCATTACTGTTCAGCTGTCTTTGCCATTAATACCTCACACTGTGGAACAAAACAGGCTGTGGCTTCTGAGAAGACAGTGAGGTGAATCTCATGAGACACATCAGGATGGTATTAACTGACTTTACACCATTTCCTTTTCCCCCCCAAGGAAACCTTTGTGGAAAATAAGCAGGACGGAGTGGCGAGAAAATACATCCCACCAGCACGGTGAGCTGGGTCTCAGTTTACACCTCTACACCTGGTTTCCTTTTGCCCACTGTGGAGACCAATAGTACCTCGAAAGACTGGCTCCCCCCACAATCAATTCAATGCTACATGGATTGCAGATTTATCTGGTTACCGTGTCCTATTCACTGAGCCAATTCTGTCAGCTGAATCAGTGACAGCATTGATCCCGATAAAATAAGCCTTTTCACCTTCACTTGCGCCATGTTAATCAAAATACTAATGGTAGACTTCTGGTGTGTAAAGACCACAGTATCCCATGTTTGCTTGTTAACTGAACGTAGCTCAGACACGTAACACTTTAAACTCCTGTTACTCCAAATAGCTGAATACACATTGAATGAATACACAGCATCCTTGAATAGATGGTGCACAGGTCATGAAGTAAGTGGTTCTGTGTGGCTCAGTAGGTAGAGCATGGCGTTAGCAACGCTTAGGTTGTGGGTTCAATCCCCACTGGGACCACATATACTGAAAATGTATGCATTCACTACTGTAAGTCGCTTTGGATAAAAGCGTCTGCTAAATGGCATATATTGAAGTGTTGTGGTAAGTCTGACAACAGTCTGGTCTAGATATAGGGTCTGAAGGTACAGAGGTTGTCATTAAGCTGCTCCTCTGAAAGACAAGGAGACAGTGCCTCCTTCAGATGTGCGTCCTGTGTCCGTCTGTACGTCGCCTCTGTTCCAACCTCACTCGGTCAACCCTGCAGGATGATGTCCACAGAGAGCGCCAACAGCTTCACTCTGATCGGGGAGGCGTCCGACGGGGGCACCATGGAGAACCTGAGTCGTAGGCTAAAGGTGAAAGCCTTTCGCCCCTACTTCTGAGATTACTCTCTCTGCAAATCTCATGTCCATTTTCACCTCCCGCCCCACCCCCCACTGCTGTATTACTTCAAATAATTTGACACTTGAATAGAATCCACTTCATGCCATATTATTAATCATTATCATTGTTATGGATGCATTGACTGTCATTAGATATAGCTGGCTTGCTAATGTAGCTAACGTTAGCTATCCCCCTCAGGTGACGAGTGACCTGTTTGACATCATGTCGGGGCAGACGGATGTGGACCACCCGCTGTGTGAGGAGTGCACCGACACCCTGCTGGACCACCTGGACACGCAGCTCAACATCACGGAGAACGAGTGCCTCAACTACAAGTGCGCGCTCTCTGCCAGCACGCTGCCTAATATCACTTCTTCATAAAGCTCTTTTTTCAGTGGCTCAACTCGTAACTTTGCAGAGCGTGGAGCATGCTCTCCCCCTGGAGGTTAATGGATTGATGCTGATCAATTAAACACATTTACATTATTATATTGGCAAATAATTATATTGGCAGACGCATAGAACATAAGTCCATGGAACATTTGAATTCCTGCTTTCCTCTGTTGTGCTAGAATAAGTTGATTGGGTAGTACCGTATTGGCCCGAGAATAAGGCAGGCGTTTCACCCCTAAAAATTGCCTGAAAATGACACTGGCCTTGTATTCGCAGACTAGTAAAAATATATTGCTATAATACAACCATGACTGTAGGTGGTGCTGGTTAGCTAGTTAGGTTCATTTTTCTGTGGTGCTGGAGTGTATAGCAGAGTGGTGGAAAAATGGAGAAACGTATTGATGACCGTGTTGAAAAATGTGGTTCCAAAGTTGCTCAATTAAGCAAAGGATTGAGAAGGGGCCTGTGATGCAAATTTTAACATGATTGTAGCCAGTGAGGCAAAGGCGTCCAAAAAATATGGTGCAACTGAAAATAATGCGAGACAGTGGCGAGGGCAAAGTGTTTCAAACAGTCTTTCAAAGGCTAACAGCAAAAGGCATTTTGCGGAGATGGACAGAGGAGTTTGCGAATGTGATTCAGAAACAAAATGAGGGGATGCCCATTACAAGAGCCACCATCCAGCTGAAAGCTTTGGAAATGGCTAAGGACCTGAATATGCCCACAACCAAATTTAAAGCGAGCCTGGATTGGTGCAAGAGAATGATGCACCGATACATTCATGTTAAATTAATCTTTTTTTTAACGTTTTGGAAAAAGGAGAACATCCGCTCTTATATTTGAACCAGTACAGTATTAGTCTCTAAGCCCTGTGCAATTTAAAATTGATCGGCCTCACTGGGGCATGCTAGCGTTGCCTCCGTTCTTGAACTAGAAGTTGGTGAACCCTTTATGCTCGGCTGAATGCAGCGGCTCGTGTCTCTCTCTGCAGGAACTGCCTGGAGCTGCTGTCTCAGCTGCAGGAGGAGGAAGAGGACACGCTGCTGGCTGAGCTGCAGCAGCTCAAAGAGGAAGAGGAGTCGCTGATCCAGGAACTGGAGGCCATCGAGGGGCAGCGCGAGGCCGTGGCCAACGACCTGGCACAAGGCCGCAGCAACACACAGCAGCTGGACACCGAGGAGCTGCAGTGAGTAGAGCAAGGGGCGGGGGAGAGGTGTGGGGGCCAAGCGAGGGGAGAGGGGGGAGAAAGGGTCACTGCTGCTCTAATGAGCTGTGAGGAGCTCTAATGAGTTGCGCCGACAGGAAGTAAGTGTGGGGGAGAGGTGAGGCCAAGTGACGTGAGGGTTACACTCAGTCTCTCTTTCTCATTTCCTCTCAGATACCAGAAGGAGTACAGCGAGTTCAAGCGGCAGCAGCTGGAGCTGGACGACGAGCTGAAGAGTGTGGACAACCAGATGCGCTACTCTCAGATCCAGCTGGACCGGCTGAAGAAGACCAACGTCTTCAACGCCACCTTCCACATCTGGTGAGCGCATACGCCCTGCGCCTCCCGCGCGAACATCCCTGCCGTTCTAGAGCGATGGCAACGCACTCGCTGGAAAATGGCACGTTCCTTGTATTATTCTGAATCGGTAGAGGCTAGATACTCCCCCTACAGGGGACAGAGGTGCAAAGTGCATGTGACGTCAAATGCGCAAAATTCACCATCGTAACTGACGGTTAGGGTTATGGTTAGGTTTACGGGTTACGGGTTACGGTTTGGTCACGCACACTGTAAAATTGAAAAAGAAACAATAGGCCAATCATATCTTGAATCGCATGCCGTCTTCTGGAGGGGGAGCATCTAGCCTCTACTGTTCTGAATCCCCCTGTCTCGGTCCCAGGCACAGCGGTCAGTTCGGGACGATAAACAATTTCCGTCTGGGGCGGCTGCCCAGCGTGCCCGTGGAGTGGAACGAGATCAACGCCGCCTGGGGGCAGACGGTGCTCCTACTGCATGCGCTGGCCAACAAGATGGGGCTGCGCTTCCAGAGGTCAGGAGCCACACAAACACAAACGCTAGCAGCACACACTCCCTCGCATTCCTTGCACCCACTTTCATACATACACACACACACGTGCTTGCGCCATGCGCCTATTTACACACATTGGGGACGTAAGCAAACTGCTGGTTTTCGTTGCTGTTTAGCACATCTTGGCACAATTGAGGACATTTACATTTTAGGCATTTAGCAGACGCTCTTATCCAGAGCGACTTACATAGTTTACATTTCTTTACATACAATCCATTTATACAGCTGGATATTTTACTGAAGCAATCCAGGTTAAGTACCTTGCTCAAGGGTACACCCAGCAGTGCCCCACCTGGGAATTGAACCTGCAACCTCTGAGTTACAAGCCCAGCTCCCTAACCATTACACTACACTGCCAGCCTTAGACTTGCACTGTAGTGGAAGCTAGTATACACTCCAATGTTGTGTTTAACCTGTCTGCACTCACTGCAGGTACCGCCTGGTCCCCTATGGAAACCACTCCTACCTGGAGTCTCTCTCAGACAAGTCCAAGGTGAGATGCATGCTTGCACTTCCAAATGGCGTTTTGTAAAGCAAGGGGCGTAAGACGAACCCAACCATGTCAGTGGCAGAATGTCATGGTGCTCCTCCTCCCGCAGTCCTGTCGTGGAGGGAGAGGGACCAACTGTAAAGTAGGCTGCTTCAAGCGATGAGCTTGACCAATCTGGGACGAGCTAGAGCGGATCTCTAACCCGTCTCATTTTCGCTCTCCATTGCTTTGTTTTTGTTTTTTTTACCCCCTGCGTGTGAAGGAGTTGCCTCTGTACTGCTCGGGAGGCCTGCGTTTCTTCTGGGACAATAAGTTCGATCACGCCATGGTGGCCTTCCTGGACTGTGTGCAGCAGTTCAAGGAGGAGGTGGAGAAGGGCGACACAGGCTTCTGTTTGCCCTACAGGTCAGTGGGGAGGGGGGCTGACATTACGGGTTTGAATCTTTTTGTAACCAAGGACTGTCCTTTCTGTTGCTGGCATCACTTTTTGAATTCTAACTGGATTGCAGTTGAAATTGTGTCTTTCTGCAAGACTTTATGTTGAAAAAGACTCAAGTCATATGGCAGTGTGGTATTACTAATGGAACATCATATTTAGCAGTGTTGAGTCTCTCCCGCTTAACCCATTAAGACCTGGAGCGTTTAAGATTTTGCATTTGAAATGCCATTCGCTGAAATAGACTTTTGGCCTATTTTTTTTGAACCAGAAAACCCTCAGGTTTTAAGAGGTTGTGTAGAATAATTGCAGGGTCTTTTTATTTTAGGGAGAGGAGGCATTTCCATCGGGGCCTATTAACCACGGCCTCTTTATGGGAGAGTGTGCTGATTGGTTCTCGGTAATGTTGATTCACGTTGCCCCCCCAGGATGGACGTGGAGAAGGGGAAGATCGAGGACACGGGGGGCAGCGGTGGCTCCTACTCCATCAAGACGCAGTTCAACTCGGAGGAGCAGTGGACCAAGGCCCTCAAGTTCATGCTGACGAACCTCAAGTGGGGCCTGGCCTGGGTCTCCTCCCAGTTCTATAACAAGTAAAGGCCCCGCTGGGTCCCATCTCTCCTGAGAGCGGGGCTTGGCCCCCTTTCTAAAAACCCCCGAGTGATACATTTTATGAGTTGCATGTTCAAACTCTGGGTTTAGCAGTGTACTGCTTTAGCAGTTTTTATACAGCATATTGCTGTATACTTCATAACAGTATGTGATGATGAGGTATTCAGGAAGCATGGAAACTGGCAGACACACATTGGATCCAATTACGTTCATTATGTAGTTAATGTATAAGACATACACTTCCTGCACATGTTGAGTTGTTTTCTTTGTTATAAATGCTATGTATGTAACTACAGATGGTCCCCGTTAATATCTCACTTTTATATCCCCATTCATTTTTGAATTGATCCTTTGTATTATCACAGAATTTCACTCATGAACACCTTTTGAGCTGTATAAAAGCTGTGTAGCTGAGACAAGCTGTTTAAAGTAATGACCTAACAAATGATCTTGATTGTATTTAGATTTGTTTTTACTGTTGCAGTTCAACATGTGCACAAAGAGGGTGCCATTTTATTCAAAGTAAGGACCAGGTTAATTAGCTGTGTTCCTTTCCTTTATCAATTATGACTGGAATAACTAGTTTGCTGACTTTTGTAGTTGGCTCGTTAGAGATAGTGGGCTTTAAAGTTCATGTACTTTGGAGAAATTGTTTGCATGTGAAATGATTCTAAACTGATACACATATTTTCCAATTTCAGTCATCGAATGGACAAGCCAATGAATGCTGCATTTTGCAGCAGAGTAAAATGCACAGTGTAATTTAGTATCTTTACGTATGGTTATTTATGCACATTTTACATGTCTGTATATTTTATGAAGTTGGCAACCAGCTAGCTAGTCACAGAAAAAAAATTCTTCTTCATAAATATCATGTAAAAACCAATGCTGGATTGCAATAAAATGTATAAAATGTAGAGCTGGATATTGGTTTTCATTGTTCACATGTAAAAACACATTAAATACAGTATTATGATATGACTATGATTCCATTGGAAAACCGATTGTTGGATCCTAACGTGCTCAATGGCCCAAATGGGGCTGCACAGCAGGGTGGGGTATTAAGCAAGTGCATTGTCTGTAGTGTAACAATACGCCAAACATATTTGCCACACTGGGGGCAGATCTACACTTGCACACATTGCCTCACCTCTCTCACTGGGCCTGAAAACAAGTGACCAGAGGATTTGAGTTTAGGCGCATGAAGAACACGAGTATGTCCAAAAGCAGGTGGCGAAGAGGCAGAACTAATCCTTTTAATTCCGATCCAAGATATCGTTACGCCGTTTGGATGTGTAGCGAATGCTGGAGTGTGTCCTCTTTTTCTTGTGATCTGTGTGACGTGAGAAGTTCTCTTGCCAGAAGGAATCTCGCAGGGGTATCTAAAAATGCGTCGCAGTGAAAATGTGAAATGGCTGACCCCTGAAGCAGCAATGCGTCTGTGTGGTTCGCTGTGCATGAGCGGTGCCGCAATGTAGCGACTGGATTAAAGGATGTTCGAACCCGAAATCGTTATGCCTCCTTTTTTTGTTGTTGTACCCAAGCATGTCATTGTTTTGTCACTTCTTACTCTTACCTGTCGAAAGCTGAGGCATGGCAAGAAAAACCTTGAAAATTATTCTGTCATAGACATTGATGAAATAGCTCTACATCATGGAAATATCGGATTCCATGTAACGTTATATATATTTTTTTTCTTCTTTTCCGATAACATTAGTGCAAAATGTGTGTTCCCCTGCCACTGTTGTTGCCACTTGCCACGGCTGGTCTCACACACACACACAATGAGATTTGTATTTGTACTGGCAACAGAACATGTTAAGGTATTTTGTGTCAGTCGCAAAAAAAACAGTCATTGTAAACCTTGATTTGAGTGGGACCCCGGTTTCGCACATGACTGAAGAATGCAAGCATTCCCATTATCACTGTAATAATAGTGGCAGCTAAGAGTGAGAGGTGAGTCCTGGCATGTGGCTAACACTGTAATCGTGTTTGTTCCAGGAAGAAAGGATGCCAAGCGGATACCTTTTTTACATTTTTTATAAAGCCAACATATTTATTCATTTCGTATTAAAATAACAAAATTATTCAGAACAAAATTACAGGTGCTTATTTGAAATTGACTTCACAGAGATTAAAATGTACAAAAGACCCCTGTCGCTGTTACAAGTTCTCCCCTCCCCTCCCTCCTCTGTGACAGTACCTGACCGAAGAGCACTGCAGGGCTCCAGCAAACTCCCATCACAATGAAAAAGAAGTGCATTTTAGGGTTTTGGTCACATAATAACCTTTGATCTAATCAGCCTGGTAATACAAATGTCTTGTGGCAGGAGTGTGAAAATGTGCTCACCCATCACAAACCCAACACCCATCACCACTTTCCCTCTCCCTCTTCCAGCTCTGAAACTGCTCTCTGGAGTAATACACAAAACCTCCGCCAGGGGAAGGCCAGAAGGGCCAGCAATTCACAACTTGTTTTTTTCCCGTCCAATGTTTTCTCTCAGCCCCTCCCCCCCCCCCTCCTACCTCCCCATTCATGTATTTTCCTCTTCCTCTTCTGTTATTCCTCTACTTGCCCTCGTTTTATCCCTATCCCTCACCCCCCCTCCTCTTTATTGGTTGCAGACCTGACTCTGAACCCTTCTCCCAACATTCCACCGCTGATCGTCTTTCTCCAAAATTCCACACTCCTCGTCCAGTCGCTGGAGGAAAAGTCACGTAAAAATGTCATACTGAAATGTGAAAACCCACCAAATCTCTGAAAATTTCATAGCAATGGAACTTTACAATTCATTCCGAAATGGAATTTAATAGAAAAATATTGAAATCTACCCGCGTTGGCATCCTTGCAGCACTAAATTAATCTAAATTAGTCACAAATGATTTTCAGCACAAATTGTGACTGCTTATGGTAAATGACACATTCAGTCAAATATACTATCCTTTTCCCAATGATAAGCAAGAAAAGTTTAAAGAAAAAACTGTCAAACGCTAGGATGTTTTTTAATTTTGGAAATGAAAGACCATTAACTGCCTGTCCATCCCAATCGAGTCCATCAAACTAGACTGTGCCATTAGCCAAGAGCAGCAATAGTTGATACCTCCTGATTCCATAACCTACAGTACCAAACAATCTGTCACTTGGGTTCTCAAGCAATCAACCGCTCATTTTAGTCTCCAAAACCTTCCTCTGTCACAAGCAAGCAAATACTGTTGACATTTATGACATTGTGATCTCCTTACTACATTGTAGTAAATGCCTATGTTTGTTGATGATTTCTCCTTTGATAAGACTGCACAGTCCGTTGTAGAATCAACCCATCAAAAACATCAGTTTTAATTTATACAAGTTATTTGTAACATCACAAACTACTCTGAATTCATACTATAATTCACTGTTGTAGTCTCTATAACTATCCTTTACTCCATCCCCTGAATTCCAGAAAGAGGACAATGAGATTAAAAATGAAACGCTAAACAGGTTCTTGATCAGGCTTATTGCGCTGGGATCAGTCAGGACCTTTTGTCTTAATACTTCAATCTGACAAGCTGTACCGAGTCATGACACCATCAAAATTACATGTGTACAAAATTACACAAATAGGGCAAACACAATAAATGAGGCTGAAACA
Organism: Aldrovandia affinis; assembly: GCA_029706075.1. Lineage (NCBI taxonomy): Eukaryota > Metazoa > Chordata > Actinopteri > Notacanthiformes > Halosauridae > Aldrovandia > Aldrovandia affinis. Next base: position 4,727,017 of record JAINUG010000013.1, on the reverse strand, counting down.
AAAATGTACCATGGTTTTAGTTTTTCATGCATTTTCACAGAGCAGAGTTTAAAATGTACCTTAAACGTAACGCAATAATACTTTGAATTCGGCTTCACAAGATTCATGAAGAAATACAAATCTAAAAGACACACGTTTAAAAATGAAAAGAAATGCACAGCACTGGATCATTAATTTTCCACACCCTCTTCCCAAAGCCAACTCAAAGCCAGCAGAGAGCAGGAGGGCAGAGTATGTGCCAGTCTATGTATCACTGGTTCTCCAGTTCTGTTCCACTGTTCCACTGGGGCTCTTGGTCCCATCTATTTTTTCAGCTGAAATTAAGTCTCGTGCTGCCTGAGCTGGAGCTCGGTCTAGTACAGACGCTCCCACTCACAAACACACTATAGAACTCAGTACAGACATACTCACTCACTACAGACACACTCACTCAGTACAGACATACTCACTCACTACAGACACTCACTTACTACACACACTCACTCACTCACTACAGACACACTCTCACTCACTACAGACACACTCTCACTCACTACAGACATACTCACTCACTACAGACACACAGAGTATGTACTGACTGAGAATGTGTCTGAACTGAGTGTGTCCATACTACAGACGCTCTCACTCGAAAAGAGACTATGTGCACACACAAACCATCCTAATGTCATGACCGAACCATGCTGATGTCATAACTGAGCCTGGCATCAGCACCTCACCAGTTTACGGACTAATTATCATGTCTGGCTTACTCTTTTTTGGGTCCTAGAGTTGCTGCAATGCGCAAAACAGAGACAAATATCTGGAGGTGCAGTGTAAGGCAAACTACAAAATGAGAAGCATGTTAAAAAAGTAAATAGGACTCCAGAAGAGCTGTTTAAATGCAGGACGGCGTATGTTCACACGAGAGATGGGAAATGTGTATGTTCTGTCTGTTTGGATGTGGTGGGGAGGGGTGTGTCTGAATGGGCGTTTCTTTGGCAGCCAGGGGCACAGCTCTGGGCGAGGGGGTTTTCGGTGTCCATTCAAGACCGGTGACCGCTGCGCTCTGCACAGCCTCACAGCCTTCCAAAGGGAAAAAAACAACAACAAGAAAATAACCACCAGTCATTCCGCCGGTCCTCTGCATCTGTGCGTCTCCGTGCCTGTCCGCGCGTCCTTCCATCCCGCTAGTCGGACTGCTCGTTCATCTCCATGTCCGACACCAGAATGTTCTTCTCCAGCTGCTCCGAGGGGTTGGAGTTGGTGCGGCTGTAGCGGGCACCCTCGAAGGAGCCCCCGGCGGCCGCACTGCGCCGGCGGTACAGGTATATCACCCCCACGATGAGCAGAACCAGGACCAGCGCCGTCACCACGATCACCAGCATGGTCGGCAGGTGCTCGGACTCCGCTACGGTAGTGGTGCAAGACGTTGGGAGAGAACGGGAGGATGGGGGGGAGGGACAGCAGAGGAGTGAAAGGGATAGAGGTTTGACCGCAGGAGATTCAGAGGTGGAAAGAAACGGGAGAGGAAATGGGCATCACGCCAATGATCAATAAATCTCCAGGCACGTTTCCTCAGCTCCCCACATATTGGGAGTCCACGTGGGAATTCAGCTCTCAAACCTCAGAACTGCACATTGCTCAACACAGCTCATGAAGTCATAAGGACAAGTCATAAGGACTCAAACAAACAAATAAGAAACAAACATGTTATTTTGAAAGTTGTAGTGATGTGTCATTACTTGCATTACAGCTTAAGAATCTCCATGTTGAAAATGTCAGAGCAGAAAAACCAGGGTAACTCTCAAGCAATGACAGGGAGCTGTGATACTTACAATAAACTAGAGCCGTTTCAGCATCTACAACAGAAAACATGACAGATCAGTATCAGTTATTTCCATTGTTTGGCAGATGTTTTCTGAAATAACAGACTCTAAAGAATGCAAGGCGATATTATTTTTTATAGGCACTGCGACAGTATCTTGTGGACTTAAACCTGCAGTCCCTCATAACCACTGCAGTGGCCATAGCCCAATCAATCAGCCAGGATACAGGAAATTGCCTAGATAAAGGAAACACCAACCTAGTGTCTTAATAGGGCGTTGAGCCACCACGAGCTGCCAGAACAGCTTCAATGCACCTTGGCATAGATTCTACAAGCGTCTGCAACACCATTATTCTACATTAATTACATCATTGGTGTTTTGTTGAAAACACTCTCAGGCGCCACTCCAGAATCTCCCATCAGGATAGAAGTGCTTCACCACAGGATGAAGGCGATCACTCAGAACAATTTTGTATTTACTGGCGTTTACCTTACCCTCTAAGGAGTTGTGTGAACCTAAACTATGCTAGGAACATGCACCCCACACCATAACAGAGCCGCCAGAACCCTTATTTTACTGAAGTGTTTCCTTTATTTTGGCAGCTACCTGTATGACTGCCTCTCTCACTCTACCCATTACGCCTGTCAGCCGCAGTGCGCGGTGTACTGTGTGTGCGTCCTCTTACTTCGTGGCCTCTTGCACACAACGCCGTGCGTGCCGTTCTTGCAGTGGTCTGTGGCCCACAAGCCCGTGTTGCTCTGGACCCAGAGGCACGTCTTGGCCGACAGCGTGCTCAGGTCAGTGTCCTGCACCTCCCAGTTTGTGTACGCCACCTCTGTGCTCTCCGGCCACTTCGGACTGTCTCCTGCAGTTCAAAAAGGGACAATGTGGGCTGGCGGATAGCGTAGCGGTCTAACGCACCCGTATTTAGCTGGTCCTGTACGAGTGTGAGCTGCCTTTCAGGGACGCGGTTCAAAAACCCGTCTATGCCAGACCGGCCCTGGCCGTCAGCCCCGATCAGGGGCGGCGTTTGGCTGTCCGCTCCTGAGGGAGGGGGAGGGTGGTCGGCATGAAGGAGGTGAATCATCGCCAGCCTCGGAGAGTAGCTTGCCCCGTAGGGACGGACAGCGAGTTCGTAGAGGAGGGTTAATTGATATAAATAGAGGGTATAATTGGCTTCCAGATTGGGGAGGAAAATGGGGAAAAATCTGAAAAAGGGAGAATGCGCTTTACATGAATATTGTGGAAGTCGAATCGTCACCGTATTCCAAAAATGCCCCCTTGCTCCCATAGACGTGGTCCATGAGTGTAAATGTCATTTCATATTTGGATAACATTCAACTTGGATTTCATTTAGGTGAAAAATAACCAATAATAGCAATGTAATTTATTAAAATATTTAAGCCAATTATTCCCACAATATTTAAACCTTTAAAAACCTTAAGATTAATATCTCCATGACCATTTATATTCATTTATATTATTTCATTGTATAATGACCTGTATTGGAGTGTTGGTTGGAGTATAGCTAGTTCATCGCAGATGGTGTTCATGACTGAGCTTATTATTTTTCTAACACATTACTTATTACACATTACAGCAGACACTGGAGATTTGTGCAGGACTTTTACCTTTGAAGTCCAGCCCCAGCCAGGCCCCATGGGCTTGCTCCTGGTAGCCCCCGATATGCTCCCACACAAACCCATTCTCCGCTTCATCATCAATGGACAGCAGCTGAGCACCAACTAAGAGAGAAAGTGAGAGCAAGAATAATAATACAATAATAATGCTGGACATTTTATTTGTTATGCAGTACCATTTAATGAAACCTGTATGATGGAACAAAGGTCGCAGCCAGGAGAATGAGACTTGCCACTGCCAAAGACAGGAGCTGCCAGCCAGCAAATTGGTGCCAACGCAATGTGCCGGTATTGACTCTGGCAGGAAGTGACGATCGGTGGCATCATTTAGTGACATTGGTGCTGGGCCATAATGTGTGTCTGGCAGGTAACACATCATTTACATTGGTGCGGGGTGTGTGAGTGACGTGTGTCTGCACTCTCACCCTTCCTGCACATGTCTGCTGCCGCATGGTGAAGCTTGACCTTCTGCAGGTTAAAGGAGTAGCAGTGGTTACGGAAGGGCACCCAGGCCCAGTCGCCCAGCAGCTGAGGACACTGCCCGGGGTAGGTCCACCGATGATCCTGCGAAGACTCTGAGAAAGAGAAGGAGAGATGTCACTCGCTTATAAACACGTCCTACACGCTGACACGGAGGCAGTACCTGCATGCAGGTGTGCAGTACCTGTTTTGATCTGACATATGGCGGTGTTCACTTTTTCTGCACAGGGAGTCACAGCCCACTGGCCCTCCTGGGTCATGTGACCACAGCCCTCTGAGTGGCTGTGTGGCTCTCCCTCCCGCCAGTCGTTGTAGACCACCTGATCTACACCCAGCCAGGTGTACCCTGGACCCTGAGGACAACATCGGGACCAGGTCACATGAAGGGTGTTCATACACACACACACACACACACACACACACGCACACACACACACACATACATACGCACACAAACACGCACGCACACAAACACATGCACACACACACACGCACACATACACACACGCACACACACAAACACACACGCAAACACACACACACACAAACACACACACACATGTCCCCGGACTCACCCCATCATAGTAGAGGCCGATCCAGGCGGGGTTACGCTGGGCGCTCAGCAGCAGGGTGAGGTAGGCCTGCTGAAAGGGGTTCTGCACCGTGGCCAGTGTGGTGTTCAGGGACTCGCACACGTGCAGCGCCCCCATCCAATCCAGACGCTTCTTCAGCACGCGGTAAGACACCCCGCCGAACTGAAGCTTTGGCTCAGAGGGGGGGAGGGCGTCCTCTCCCACGGGCAGCGCTGGGTCTGATGGCAACACGCAAAGCACTGAGTGCACAGCATCTGCATATGTAGCGCTTTCCTTCCTTAATACGGCACATCCTCATAAGCAGTATCACATTCATCATGATTTACTGGCCACTCCTACTGCGATCCTCATTATCATAACCGCTCAGTGATATGGCACAGGAACGCACGCGGGGATATCTGTCCTGAGTGATATAAAAGTGATACAGATTTGATCTCTAGTGGTTCTCTGTGGCTCAGTAGGTAGAGCACACTTAGGTTGTGGGTTCGATTCCCATTGGGACCACATATACTGAAAAATGTATGCATTCACTACTGTATGTCGCTTTGGATAAAAGTGTCTGCTAAATGGCATATGTTATGTTACATTACGTCAGTGTCATAAGCTGGACACGGCCCCAGTGGTCACTCTGTAGTTCTGCTGCCTACCTTTGTTCTTCTGGCAGATGAAGCCATATTTCTCCACCTTACACCTACGTGTGGCCCACATGCCTGCATTCTTCTCTGGGAGTCCATGAAGCACCACCACACAGTACTCCTGTTGGGACAGACCACTGACCTAATCACTCTAGAGAGACGGAAGAACCACCACACGGATTTAAGTTATTCCAGGGATAGCTATTCTAGCTGCTTGTTAACATTTGGAAATCCTTTACATTTGCATGGCCAAACATACATAAACATGGCAAAGTCCAGCGGAGACCCAAAGGAATGAGTGACCCAAGAGATAAAAAGCTACAGAGTAAAAGCGGGCCTCGCGGGTGGTAAGGGCGTCCAACCCAGATGCATGGTACCCACTGCGACCAGGGTTCGATTCCACCGGCCGTGCCAGTTGGGCTCTGGCCGGGAGTGCCACTAAGGGGTGGGAATTGGCAGTCTGCCCCAGGGAGACAGCCACGATACAAGGGGGTTGACATGAAAAGAGGGTATAATTGGCTACTATACTATAACTGGGAGAAAACTGATATAAAAAATATAATAATAATAAAGGGTAAAAGCTCAAGCAGAATCAGGCGTACCGCAGTATTAGGGGTGCGGAGGACTCTGGGGCTCTGGGGCTGCCCTGGGGCCCAGTTTGTGTAAGTAAGGGGCCCTCGCTCCGCCCACTGGAAGCTGGTCTCTGTGTCCGACAGCCCGATCCACAGGTCGAAGCTGAGGTTGGAAAGCAAAGTGGTGACGAAGGCTGCGGAGGGAAGAGGCAACGCAGCGTTACACAGGCTGTGGACAAAAGAATGGAAACAACAACAGCGTTGCGACAGAGAAGGGTTGTGGGGCACATTTCCCTTTCGTGTGTGTTTCGGTGCACTCATACTCTGAGAAGGCACTGTCGAGTCCATAGTTACTTAACGATACTGAGTGATCATCTTCACCCTATGTTATAGCATTTCTTTCCTGCAGAGAGGGGTGTCTTTCAAGATGACAAAGCTCCCGTCCACAGAGCGTGAGTAGTCACCCAGTGGTCTCGGGAGGCATGACACTGTTATCCGTACACTATGGCCTTCTCAAGGCCAATTTATACTTTACGTGACAAGTGTCCAGCAACACGTCGCACGACATTTCAAGTTTTGAGCATTCATACTTTCCGCGACTCGGCAACAGCGTCGCGCGGTCTCTATGGTAACCAGCTGAGCAACCTGACATTTATTCACTTCAACAAAAAAGGCTAACGTTAGGGAGCTTTATTTGGCCGTGGTACCAGGTTGCTAGCTAACTAGCTCGATATTGATAGTTTTGCTTAGCGTAACGTTAACCTAGATATTTTACCTGTCTCGCAACTGTTTCCACTTATATCTGCACTGCAGCTAGTCTCTGTTGAGATTCCTTAAAAAAGGAATAGGCCGTCTTCGTGGCGTCTTTATAATAACTTGAGGAGTTATACATTTGAGGATACCTCTTTACCTGCTCTGTAAACAATTATTCAAAACAGTCCATGAAACAAGAAATGTGAAACAAAGTCAGATGGAAGTACTATTCAGTATCTCCATGGCAATGGAGTTTACCTCGTCATTCCAACCAATCAGATTACACAACATTTTATGACGGCGCCTGCGACCTTTCATTTTTCTGGAGGTACGCGACACCCTCCACGACGCTCCTCTGCGACACATTTCTGTTGTTTTGACATCACTTTTGTCCCATGACGTGTCGTGTGATACTTGTCCCGTAAAGTATAAATTGGCCTTTAGTCACCAGACCTGAACCTCATGGGGCATTTATGGGACATGCCCGAGACAGTGTTTTCCACTTCCCTGCTTCCTCTATCAGCGTGAGATGTGTCGTGACAGTGGTGTTGTATTCCTCCTGCAGCATTCCAGATACTGGATACAGACTCCTCGACTCACCATATACACATTTTTTATGTATTTTTAGTGTCTGTATGCTGCTACTGATAAACCTATTTCCCTGTGGGGATTAATACAGTATAATCTATCTATCTATCTGTATATCTACAAGCCATACTGGTCACATGTGCTGGCCCAAAACCCTCTTATGTGTCTTCACATTGGTGGTTAATTTTTTCTCTCTCACTACCTGTACTTCTGGACGGTACCAATAGGCTGGGTTTAGGTGCAACACAAAATATGGGTAAATATGTGCAAATTTGCAGTTCCCATTTTTTTATTTAACCTTTATTTAACCAGGAAGTCCCATTGAGATACGGGATCTCTTTTACAAGGGAGACCTGGCCAACACAACAGCAGCAATAAAACATACAGTATATAATACATAAAAACATACATGATAATAAAGTGGTTTGATTGGAGGTAATACAACTGTTATCAATGGGGGCCCAGTCTACAGAAAACAATGACACTCTTCCTGCAAAGAGTTCTGATTCAGGGATTTAAATTCACTAAAAGTGAAAACCCATTAAGTGCTTAGTGATTGTTCCAAGTTTTGGAAAAAATTACATGATCATATAACACATAATTGCCATGTAACACTTTCATTTTTGCATTCAATGTCATTCAAGTAAAACCAGAAATAATTGAAAAAGTTATTTGCCATTTTCTCTTTCTCTCTCTCACAACTGAAAAATACATGGCAATGACATGTTATATGAAAACATAATGATAGTGTCATTTTTAGTGTTCATTCCCCATCTGGAGTTATGACCAATTTAAGTTGTAAGGTTTGTAAGAGTGACTATTCCACTATTGTTGGAGTCTTTTCCTAACATACTTGAAGTTGGACTGATTTGTGTTTAATACTACACTGTAAATTCAATCCACCCATTTATATAACCACAAGGTATAGCTCAGTGTTGATCTTGAATATTTGGCTTGCAAGCCACCAATATCTGAGTGTGAAATTCTATTGAAATACACCTGTATTTTTTCAGTCCACACTACAAGTTTCAAGCTCAGTATTCACCAGGAAGGTATTTTAACCTTTAAAACTAGCAAACTGGGATGCCAAATAATCTCACTGATTGCTGGGCCAGCAACAACTGTGTGGGTTGTCAAAGAAACCAGATGTGTTTATATCAAGTACAGCCAATTACAGGTACTCCCACAACACATAAACCCATGTCTGTTTGCCCCAAAGCTCAAAGCTTGTTTAGTGTACCGCATTGTCATGGAAACCTCTGTTTGAGATGGATCTGAGATTTGGCCAAAGGCTACAATGGCTGCTTCTGCTTCTGCTTCTGCTGGTGCCCTATAGGACACCAGCACTGTGAGCTCATACCTCTGTGTGGAAAAGTCATTTCTTATAGCATATACAATGTATAGAGCAATGTGTACAATCATTATTTCACCTTCATTTATTTTTCTCCATTAACTTTAGAGAACAATGCGAGAACAAGTTGTGAACTGTGCTGATAGTACTTATGCGAGGCCTAACATGTCCACAGTTCATCACGGTTTCTTCTGTTATTTTTGTAATGACAGCGGGCATAAAGAGAAGAGTTATTATGTGAGTGAACCGTTCTTTGTGGAGTTGACCTCACTGGAAGCCTGCAGAGTTAAAACCAGATTTAGCTGGAGCTTCTTTCCTGCTCCACATCACCTGGCTTCAAGCTGCTCAGTTTGTCTGTGCTGTGGGTGAGGAATGTGTGTGTGTGTATGTGAGCTAGTTGGATTACCTTGTTCTAAGTAATTGGACACCACTGCCAGGCTGGCTCCCTGAGACTTGCATGTTTCCCTGGCCTCTTCCCATCTGGCCCGCCTGAGCGTATCGTACCCTTGGATTGTGTAACACTGGAGGAGTATAGGCACAAAGACAGTCAGCACAATATGGAATCAAATATTGTGGAAGTATTTGACAACCAAAGTATGTGTTCTGGTCACCATCCTGGGCCTGTGTGCCATTTTCATTCATTCATTCATTATCTAACCCGCTTATTCCTGGTCAGGGTCGCGAAGGGGGGCTGGAGCCTACCCCAGCATGCATTGGGCAAGAGGCAGGAATACATCCTGGACAGGTCACCAATCCATCGCAGGGCACATACACCATTCACTCACACACTCATACCTACAGGCAATTTAGACTCTCCAATTAGCCTAACATGCATGTCTTTGGACTGTGGGAGGAAACCGGAGTACCCGGAGGAAACCGTCGCGGACATGGGGAGAACATGCAAACTCCACACAGGGGCCTTCTTGCTGTGCGGCGACAGTGCTATCCACTGCATCACCGTGCAGCCATTGTGTGCCGTTTTCCTTCCAGCATTTGGTTCAGATGTTGACCTCGCAGAATACCTATGTCACAGCTAACAGCATTCACAAATGTATTATTAGCAACATCAGCAGCAACAAAGCAAAAGCCACAGCGCAATAGCAACAATGCTAAGTGTACCGGGCAGTAAGCGGAGCGCTGAGTGCTAGGTGGAGCTGTACCTTGCTGAGGAAGGGGGTCCAGCCATCGGGACAGCCCCCAGGCGGGACAGGGGAAGCCGGGGTGGGTGGAGGGGTGGCTGTGACGTTGACTCTTTTACAGATGTAGGGCAGGTCTGTGAGGCACTTCTGGTCAGCCCATTCCTCTGTTAATAAAACACAGTGTTTTTATGACAAATACTCTACATTTAACAATACATCTCATGACAATGTAGGTGCAAAATCCATATTTAGGTAAGCATGAAGTGGACTTTTGCACCTATTGTTTTATAGTTGAGCTTCTACATGCTTCATTTTTTGAAAAATAAAATCTGTCATAGTTCAAAGAACCAATAATCGTATATAGATAATAATTCAGGACCAGTCCATAATGTTTTCAGGACTCTTTCAGGAAAGTTGATCATATGCATAACACTTTTAAATAAAGGTAAATACACCTGTACAAACCTGGCTTACTGTACAAACATCTTCACCATAATAAGGTTGTGCCCAATGCTACGTTAGCTATGTTGACATTCGTTGCAGGTGTTTGCAGCTAGTGTGTCAGTAGGTAAGTAGGTTTCAAGTCAAGACAAGCAAATGCCACTCAGTGCTGATAGATCTTGCACTGATCCCGTCACCCCGATATCTCACCTCTGTAGGCGCTGATATAGACACACTTGCGGTCCCGGCTGATTGGGCGTGGTCTGCCTAGGGCCCAGGACACATAGTTGATCACGGAGCGGTCTGACCATCGGAAACGCCCATCGTTCTCCTTGGTGTACAGCCCCACCCACCAGTGCTGCCCGTCCACCTTAGACACCTATGAGGAGATACAGGCAGTTTGGGTTTTAGAGCCGAGCTGCAGTGACTGAACAAGCCAGACGCACGCATAGCAAACTAAATAAACACACAAGAAAAACAGAGAAGTGCTCACATCAGAGCTCCCTCTTTTTATGAAATTGAACAACTCACACACAAAACAAATATTCAACGGGTATTATTCTTATTCAATCCAAACCATATTTTGACATGAGATAAAATGTTATGCTAAATCAAATCGGTTCAACCTACAGCAGGCCATTTAGGAACAGAGAAAAAATCTAAATAAAATAAACCAATGAATCCTATGACATTGTTGCACTGTTATTGACCGTGGCTTTCTGTGGGCACCCTTAATAAGCCTTCAAACATCAGGCGCAGTGAGCTGGAACACACACCTTGTGCAGGTGCTGCGTGAGGAAGGTCTGTTCCTCCGGAGAGTGCACGGACGCCAGGGACGCCTGGAACCAGGAGCAGATGCGCTGGGCCTGCTGCCAAGTGGAGCGGTGGTCAAAGAATTTGTAATCCGCCTGCTGGAATGTCACCCACTCCTTACCGCCAGACTCTGGTGGTGGCCATCGGTTGAGCGTGCATTAAAAGGCAAATAAATCATAGATAAACAAGATGGATGGATGGGTTGTGAAAAGACAGGTGGACAGACAAACGGAAGACGGATGGGTTGGGGGTTTTTCCCACAGAAGGTAAAACTGTTTGTAAAAATGTGAAAAAGTGAATAAAGGTGTAGGCCACACTGACCTTCTTCGACTTCTGGCTCTTTCTCCGTAGATCCTGGAAGCACAAAACAAAACGTATGGTTACGAGTTCTAATTCAGACAGCTCACATAACAGTGCAAGCTGGGACATATTCCATACTGTGTGGCGGTGCTTTACCTTTGGGCATCTTACAAATCCAGTCCAACTCATATTCACACTGCATTGCCAACCACTGCATGGTTGAGAGATCAGCCACTGCACACTCACGGTTTTCATACTCATAGTAGTAGCGGCCAAAGTTGTGATAGGAGTACTGTGAAAGAGGATGTAAAAGGGAGTAAATAGGGATTACTTGTATCCATATATGGAGATGCACAGTGCAGATAAGGAAGTCAATGTGGGGATCTTAGAGAAGTGCTGAATTAACCAATGAACAGGTCTCCATTCAAATAAAGGGAACACATTTTCAATCAACCAATGGGAGAAGAAGTCAAAATTAACCAATGAGAAGACATTTTAGAGAGTTTAATTTAAAAGTAACCAATTGGATTAGAGTTTCAAATACATAATGAGAAAATACTCTGCTGGAGTTACCAGGCATTGTGTTTTTTCCTAGTTTGGCAAAGCAGTTGTGATCACTATTTGAACAATTATGCAAAAGAGTGCTGTTGAACCTTTAGGTTTTACCATGCAGGGACATAACGTTCAACATAAGTAACAAATAGAGTCCATGTTATTGGTTACAGCCTAGTCCATATTAGATCAACACACCAAACTTGCCTATGCCAAACACCAAAATTTGGGGTTTCTACCTATGAGCTAAGAATTTAGGCCCACCAGATTGAAAGCTGAGGTCCAAGGTGGGGTCTTTTCACATGGTAGAGCTGCCTGAATTTTGTCTCTCAAATATCAGCTCAAAACATCTTGAAAAGAAACTCTTCCTCAGGCCCTATTAGTTTGGTGACAATTCTAACCATGAAAATCATATCAATGGCGACCTTGAAAATATATCTTGTGATAGTAAGTGACCGAAAACAAAAATATAAAAAGGGGTCTGAACCTGGCTTGTGCTGGGCCATCCCCCAAATTGTAAATTAATCAGGCATGGGCTAAAGAGGGAGGGAGCCAACCCCCCCTCTCCTCCAAACACTTAAAGTGTGACCTGTTGATGGCTTGAGTTCAGTCAGTTTTTTGGCAGTTTCAGAGGAGTCAAGCAATTCAAGGGTGATTCCACACATTCCTGCACTCTTGGGAGATCTGGTTCCAGCTCACACTTCAACTGCGTGTTTGCATTTGGTATAATTTTCTTCTAATCTGTTTCGCGATTGTTAGATAACGTAACGTAAATTAAACAGCTCTTAATTTTAATTTAATTGTGAGTTGCATATTTTGATGAAGGTTGATTCACCAGATTGCTCTGCCTATCAACATATTCTGTGATTTTGATTGATAATTGGTATCCTGTGTAGTAATTATTATATCAAATCAAATAAATATATTTTACATATAGGATAAGTGAGGGGTTTTAACATGTAATACCACTTTTGTTCAGTATTCAGATTGCTGAACAAGGGCATTTGACTGTTATGGCTACTGGATTCAGGGAATAAACAATTTTTATTCAAACTTCACTGTTCCGACACAATAGTGGCGTGAGGATGCATGTGAATGTGACTCACTCCAAGCCCGTCACTCCACTTCCAGCTGCCCTTGTCCAACGGGTTCCTGCGATTCAGTCCAATCCAGAACCAGTGTTTCTCAAGGTCTTCTGAATCCCTGTGGGGACATCAGGTTTCATATTTAATATTGAAACCAGACAAAAACCTAAACCTACCTTTTGCTTTTTGACATACAGACATGCTATATTTCATTCAGGAAACAATAACACATGTCAAATGCGAAAGAGAAATGTTACAAAAATAAATTCAGGAAAGACATGTGGTCGATGGACTCTTCAGCCAGACCCTGAAAACACTCTGTACCGTAACAGAGGACATCTCTTTTAAATGAAAGGCAGTAGTTATGGTGACGAGTATAGAGTATGAGCGAGTTGCCAGCAGATGAGAATTTTACACTGACCCAAAGATCTCGTGGAGGACCTTTGAGACAAGCTTTTCCTCCTCAAAGCTGCCGATGCTAAGCAGGTGGGCACCGTGTTTCTTGCAGAACAGGTTAGCCTGCATCCAGTTGAGCTTCTGGTCCAGCAGAGAGGAATGGTAGACCTGGTAAAGGAAAAGAAAGGTGAACTAAGTGAGGGAAAGACAGAGTAAGGGGTCTGAGGCACAGTTCTGGCAGGACTGCTCTCCCTTAACTGCAGCTTGCTTGATCTGACTGTCCAGTTGGGTTGACATTTCCGATATCTATCCTCACGCTTTGTGGTGAGGACATGTGAGTTAAGGGTAATTTGGATTGAGAGAAGAGGCCAGTGGTGTGGACGAGCAGTGTGTGTAATACCTTATAGCAATGGCGCAAGCTGCTGTTGGTCCTCCATCCTTGGGGGCAGCTTCCAGTCAGGCTTGGTGTGGGGACAGGGGTGGGCAGCTCGGGACTCAGGGATGCGTCCAGATTCAGGCGACAAATGTACTTGGCCCAGGTGGTGAGACAGTTTTTCACCTCCCATAGTCCCGTGGCGAAGCCAGTCGCCATGGCAACACAACCACCTCCGTTTAGTCCTGTGGGGTGAAGGGGGTGGAGGGGAGATTAGAGAGTGGAAGGGTGTGGAAGACAGAAGAGAATAGATAAAGACAATTTGAGACAGAGAGAAAGAACAGAAAAGACTTACAATAGGACAATAGACAAAATAATGGAAACACCAAACAATATCTTCATATTTATTAACTAATAAGGAGTTGGGCCACCCCTTGCCTTCAGAACAGCTTCAATCTTTGAATGCTGCTATACAGTTTTGAACTGTTTCTAGTGGGATATTGGGCCATTCTAAAGACCATAATACTTTATTCCACTGCTTAGAAGTCCAGGTTATGTGTTGATTTTAAAATATGTTTTATGGGCTGACGGATAGTGTAGCGGTCTAATGCATCCGTATTTGGTTGGTCCTGTACAAGTGTGAGCTGCCTATCCGGGACGCGGTTCGAAACCTGTCTCTGCCAGACCAGCCCTGGCCGTTAGCCCTGATCAGGGGCGGCATTTTGCTGTCTGTCCCGGGGGAAGGGGGGAGGTTGGTCGGCACAAATGTGCTGTGAAGTATGTAAGGGTGTCTCCAGAAAGGGGATTAGTGAGTTTCTGTCTCGAAGGAGGCGGCTCATTCCCAGCCTCAGAGAATAACTTGCCGTAGAGACGGGGGCGAGTTTATAGGGGAGGGTTAATCAAAATAAATAGAGGGTATAATTGGTTTCCAAATGGGGAGGAAAACAGAGAAAAAGCTGAAACAAAATGTATATATATATATATATGTATGTTTTATAGCAGAAACATATTGGTAATTAGTTTTTACATTAATATGAAACACATGTAGACTTTTTATTTGCAATTTAGTTACTACGAAATACGAGTTTTCATTTGGTGTTTCCATTATTTTGTCTACCCCCTGTGTATACAGATCAAACAGTACAATGTTATCAGGCTACTATGGAGTTTGAGAATGTTAGACATTTGACTCACTGCTGATCTGAAACTGAATTGACAGACCGACTGAAGGACAGATGGTGGTAGACAGGAAGTGACTCAGGAGTAAGAGGCCTACCTGGTTGGTCCCGGTTCCAGTGGGTGTAGGTGACCTCATCTCCGCTGAGCCAGTGGAAGGTGTTCGTGCTGTTCTGTTCATTCAGGGCTATCCAGAAGTAATCAGCAGACCGTCCGTACACCAGGCTACTCACAAAGGCCTGCTCAAACCTGACGTCAGAATCAGTAAATGGGATTCATGAGTAGATAGGAGTAAAAACATCTCTAAAACATTCCCAATAGTCTTCTTCACTGCTACCATTTAGCCTAGCTTTCCAGTTGTAGTTTGTGATTTTTGGTCCTCTGGGAAAAGACATATGCATCTAAAACAAATAAGGTAGCTGGTCTTGACTTTAGCAGACCTGGAGTTCTGGAGTTGACGAGATTCATCACTGGTAAGAGTGAAGGACTGTACAGCTCACTGCTGCCAGTACAGGTATGACACATACCATTTTTCAAATGCAATCATTGAGAAAACCTTATAATCACTGCCAGGTAATGGCATGGCCATGAGACAAATAAACCTCTGGATAGAATCAGCAATACATTTGACGGAAGCCAACTGGAAGGACCGCATTATAACCAAGGTTATTTGATGTCTAATACTGCCTTAATTCGTCTCTGTGGAGCCTCACCTGTTAGTGATAGTGACAAGGGTGGCACCATCAGCCATGCATGATTTCCTTGCTTCCTCAAACACCATTGGCTCCTCTCCCACAAAATAGCAGGATGGACTATGCCACTTCCAGCCCTAATAGAAAGACAGGCAGAATTGGATCAGTTCAAAGTATAAAGAAGGCCAAAACAACAACCTTAAATCGGCAACTGAACTGTCTGTCAGTCAGTCAGCTGGTACAGCCAAAATCATCACCTCCTTAAAATTCCATCTTGGAAGCACAAGAGGTACAGTAAAACCTGAAAATATTTTCCTCTCACTCTGTCCCCATTATTAATAGAACCAGGAAACAGCAAGTCATGAATATGTACAGCTATCTGCAAACGTGTTTACAAACTCTGCCAACATTCAATGAAAGGTCAAACGAGTGCTATTTATCCAATTGCATTTTATGTAAGCATTTCTGGTAGTAAGTAAAAACACTTCCCAGCTGTCTGAGCTTTTGGAGTTGTAGAGAAACAGAGTAAGAGATTGTGATGTCACATGATCTCTCCATCTCTTCCTAATGAACTAACAATGACCGCACTATTGGATGGCAGGAGAGGCCATTCTGTGTTCATGTATTACTGAGAAAAGACCAGATGTGATAAAGAAAGGCAGTTTTACTGGGAGTACACTGGAAATCATTTTAACTGGGCCTCAAGAGACAGTGTTTGGCTTCATAAATGGCCTCATAGAGGTGCTGACAACAACAAAAGTTGTTCATAGTTCCTACTAATTATATATGAATTATATAATAATAATTGCAGACCATGCATAATGAATGCTCCAACAGGAATTATTTTCATATTCAAATAGGGGATTAGTATGACCGGGTCTATGTCTATAATAATAAAATTAGTTTGACCCACATACAAATGGAAAGGGCTTTAAAAGTACTGAAATTCAAGAGAATAGAGGGAATGAGTGCAAGAGAAACTGAAGGAATGATGAAGGGACATGGAAGGCTCTGAAAATGTAGAGAAAGGAAGAGATAAGGCAGACACGAGACCCTGCTGAGAAGGGTAGCACTAACAGTGAGAGGAAAGAGAGACAGAAAGGTGGAGAGGAAAGAGGGGGAGGCAAGAGGGAAATAGGGAAGATGGAGAGGGAGAAGAGAAAGAGAGAAAAGTATGAGAGAGTGAAGGGAATAGAGAGGACAGAGGAAGATCAGAGATGGGTTTACCAGATGTCAGCAAAGTGGTGTTGGGTCATGTGCATGCATTTTTTTGGGAGGGGGTGGGAGGGGGGGCTGACCTTTGGGGCCCTGTAAGGTGATTCATGCAACAGTACCAAACTGCAGACGGGACAAGGAGCAGAGTGTGAGCGTTTGCTCTCAAATATTTACAAAATGTAGTTGGAGGGTCAGTGCTGACTCCAAACAGCTGGAACATGAGTCATGGCAGGGTGACACTGCACAAACACTAAATAGAGACTTTGTGTGGAATGAGAGAGGAGAGAAGGTACACTCTCTCTCCTTCTCTGACACACACACACACACCCACACACACACACAGGCACACACAGTCAGGCATGGGCACATACATGTACAGTGCCTATATAAAGTCATCATACCCTTTTGAAATAGTCACTTTTTTTTGTCTTACAGCCTGAAATGAAAGTACATAAAATCCATCTTTTTCCAGCTTTATTTGCACATTTTACCTTACAACATTCAAGTGAAAAAAAGGCCAACATTTCTGATAATTAATAAAAAATGAAAAACTAGAATAACAGGGTTGGAAAAGTGATCAGTCCCCTTAGAATAACCATTATAAACTTGCTCAGGTATAACCAATCACCTTCCAGATCACACACCAAGCTAATTGGCCTCCACCTGACATCAATTGTAGTGGTTTTGATTATTTCACAATAAAATCAGCTGTTCCTTGAGGGTTCCACTCCTAGTAGTGCATGGTAACGCAAATAATTCACCATTGCTGGAAAGGTGCTTTCAAAAGGACTCCAGAATAAAGTTGTAGATAGGCACAAGTTAGGAGAAGGATATAAAAAGATTTCAAAGGCTTTAACCATCCCTCTGAGTACCGTTCAGAGTATTATTAAGAAATGTAAGGCATATGGCACCACCCACACCTTGCCAAGATCGGGCCGTCCCTCCAAACTGGATGACCAAGCCAGGAAAAGATTGATCAGGGAAGCTACCAAGAGGCCAATGGCAACCTTGAAGGAGTTACAAGTCTTAATGGCAGAGATTGGCCGATCTGTGCATGTGACAACAATCTCACAAGCTTTACACAAAGCTGGCCTGTATGGCAGGGTGGCAAGAAAGAAGCCTCTTATGAAAAAGTGTCACACTGAGTCTCGTTTACGTTATGCGAAGAAACACATAGAAGATTCTGATGCCATGTGGCAAAAGGTTATATGGTCAGATGAGACCAAGATTGAACTTTTTGGACTGAACTCCAAGCGCTATGTTTGGCAGAAACAAAACACACCATACCTACAGTAAAGCATGGTGGTGGCAGCATTATGTTGTGGGGGTGTTTCTCTTCAGCGGGGACTGGGCAATTGGTCAGGATTGAAGGGAAAATGGATGCTGCCAAGTACACCCAAATTCTTGAGGAAAACCTGCGGCCCTCTGCTAGACAGCTGAAGATGGGCAGGTGGTTCACCTTCCAGCATGACAATGACCCAAAACACACCGCCAAAAAAACAACGCAGTGGCGAAAGGACAGAAAGGTGAATGTCCTTGAGTGGCCTAGTCAGAGCCCTGACCTAAATCCGATAGAACATCTGTGGATGGACTTGAAACTTGAAGAGTGCAGTCCACCGCCGCTCATCACAGAATTTGACTGAACTGGAACAGTTCTGCAAGGAAGAATGGGCAAATATTGCCCAATCTAGATGCGCAAAGCTGGTAGAGACATATCCAAACAGACTGATGCCTGTAATTAAAGCAAAAGGTGCCTCTACAAAGTATTAAATCAGGGGACTGATCACTTTTCCAACCCTGTTATTCTAGTTTTTCATTTTTTATTAATTATCAGAAATTGTGCCCTTTTTTTTCACTTGAATGTTGTAAGGCAAAATGTGTAAATAAAGCTGGAAAAAGATGGATTTTATGTACTTTCATTTCAGGCTGTAAGCCAAAAAAAGTGACTATTTCAAAAGGGTATGATGACTTTCTATAGGCACTGTACATACAAACTTAAATAGATCTTGTTGACATACATACAACACTCCAATGTATATAGACACGGAGACACAATAATATGCGTGTGGAGCAGAATGGAGTGTGTACCGGTTTGCAACCATGGTCCTGTGTCCGCCCGTCAACCTTCTGCGCTTGCTTCTTACAGATGAAAGGCAGGGATAGGTTACAGGGGCTGTCATTCCAGCGCCCCTCCTGGACACAGAGAGATATAACAACATAAGTGTGTTTGATGACCAGAACAAGCTATTCAACCCATCAAAGTGTATGCACAACAATAGCTCAACAGTCTACTCGAACACAAAAGGCTATTATGCTAATCACAAAATATTGAAAAGCAGAGCTCTTTGATGCATCTCTCCAAAAGCAAACCCAAAACCTCCACACAAAAACATGAAGCTCTCGCTCTTTTGAAAGAGTAAGTGCATATTGTATGATTATTTGTAAGGGTTTAAATGGATGGACAACTTCCTGGGAATTTTAGAACCTTGTCAATGGGTCAGAAAGTTTTCTGAGTGGTATCAGCACACTTTTTGTCCTGACCCTCTCTGGTTTTCTTGAAAGGTACTTTTTTTATAAGAACAGTATAGGCCAAATTTCACGTTTAAATGTTGGCAAAAGGTAATCCTGATGGCTGTCTTTAAACACTGAAAATGTGTATTTGACAGGTGTACCTAAGATTAACAAAAGCTGAAATTTTCAGAAAAATCTTAAAACAAAACAATAATATGTGCCAGAAAGTGGTGCATAAGTATTCCGGGATTTTACAATTCCAGATGGTTTTATTGCAGCACTATACTTTTCAGCATATGTTCTCAAAATCCTTCATATAACTTGTTTAAGCAGAAAAGAGTTGTCAATTATTTGTACTTTTGGGAACCGTTATGAACATGAACCTTCTCTCAACTGATCTCAAAGTTGCTTATTTTAGAAAAATGAAAAAAAAGTCACACTGTGAAAACCCAATGTATAAAGTATACAAATCAAATTTACAGACATATTTATATTCTAAAATACTAATTCATAGGAGCACGACTGCATGTTGTGCATATCGGGCATAACCATTTCCTAAGAAAGTTTGAAGCCAAAGGTTTCAGAGTCCTGCATACTATGAGGGGATACACTGGGACATTCCATTCTATTCCAACATTCCTTCGTTACTCCAACATATCTCATCAATTAGAATGGCTATAAACGTGGAATTTTGCCAAACATTATTTTCCTATAGGAAGTTGTTATGCCAAATTTCACATTGTCATTTCATGGATTGACCCAGCCAATGAAAGACAGAGACAAAATGTCTACACATTGGATAAATAGGTAGCAGGCCCAAGCTCACCGGACCCCAGAGTGTCACACAGTCCTCCTGGGTGTTGCGGAAGTTGTTGGGCTCAAAGGGGTGCCAGTAGGTGAAGATGACGGGGGTGCGGTCCGACCACTCAAAGTTCATCTGCATCTTGGTGTCGTGGAGCCCAATCCACAACTCATCCACGTCTGAGAGAGACAGAAAAAGGATATAATGCTTGACGGTATCTTGCGGTTCCTAGGCTGCTCAATGTAAAACCATTTTGATCCTGGGCTTAATCTAAAGGTTGACATTTATACTGAAGTTGTTTTGCTGTCTTGAAAAGTAATATGAGAATAAACAGTATATCACAGGGTGCTGAAATCATCTGGATATAGCATGTTAAAATGGGGTAGTGAAACCGGGGGTGAGACCGATGATGTGGTGTGACCTGAGTCTGTCTGATGAGGGAAGGAGAGGGGGTCGATTGAGACCCCGGGGCAGTGACTGTGCCTCAGCGGTGCCCCCCCCCTCTCACCTTTCTTCAGGTTGCGGATGACGAACTCCAGCTCGGGCAGGGTGTGGATGCTGATCAGGTTGGCTTCCATCCTCTGGCAAGTCTTCTGGGCCTCGCCCCAGTCCTTCTTCTCCGCCGTCAGCCTGTAACAGCCCGTCTGGAAGGACTGCCACCCCACGTCACACTCCCTACGCTCGTCGTCTGACCACGAGTCTATTACAGGATAGGAGAGGACAAGAAAACCGTTAGAGATGGACAAAGGCAGAAAACCAGAGTCCAGGAGAGTCCGAAGGATAGAGGGGGAAAAATAGTATCGCAGGGTGCAATGTGAAAGGGGAGGTCAGGTGACAGAAAGTGGGATTGGTAGGACAGAGGGGAACAGTGAATTCAGAGTCTCTTCGGGTTGCATCTCTTAGCATGTCCTCGTACATATCGGACCGACAGACAGACAGGGACAAGGACTCACCAGTGCTGAAGGGGTCCAGTGTGGCATTGGGTCTCTTTTTGCAGACGTAGGGCAGGTCCACACGGCAGTCCCGGTTCTGCCAGTGGCCGGACGTCTCAGTCCGGATCACTGCACAGTTCTCCTCTTCAGCATGGATTGGCTGATCTGCAGCAGAGACTCGGGTCAGTTTTGAAAGATCGAATCCATTGAGACACTCTTCAGCCTCCCATAGCAAGAGGATAAGGCACTCTCCAACAATGCTGGCCAAATATGTGCCCACGTCACACCGTTTACAGGACCAATGATGGAAAAGTTCCACCAACAACAATCAGCAGCATTGTTTTGTACATCTCAGATGATAGCTTCTAGGCAAGACTAAATTCATATTTTAACCCCTTAACCCTCACACCCTAAGTTTGGCATTCATGCCTATTTGGACATCCCAAATATAACAGTTCATAGCTCAAGAATTGTGATGGCCACATGCCTACATTTGGTATCACTTGAAAGGAAACACACATTGTCGTTTATGGGGGATCTCAAATAGCATGTGGACACAATAGCATGTTTGCACAATAAATTAGTCACATCTCATGATAGACCTGCCAATTTTTGTGCATGCCTTGCACGACATGTGAACTAAGTCTGTGCAAAAAACCTTCTAGACCCAAGGGCTCAAGAACTAGAGGCCTTTCGGTGAGTGGTGTCACCGGTGGTCTCCAAGTGTCCCAAAACCTATCCAAGGTGGCCAAATTGGCCCAATGATTTCTATT
Source organism: Aldrovandia affinis (assembly GCA_029706075.1). Taxonomy (NCBI): domain Eukaryota; kingdom Metazoa; phylum Chordata; class Actinopteri; order Notacanthiformes; family Halosauridae; genus Aldrovandia; species Aldrovandia affinis. The sequence goes on along the minus strand of JAINUG010000013.1, from coordinate 4,705,400 downwards.
CACTTCTGTGACACTGGAAAACATACAAAAATGTTTTGATGACTATAAAACCTGTTTCTATAACCCAAACCACTATGGATCGTTATTTTACTCACAAAACAGATACTAATGTGATGGCTCAAAGTGTCTCTAGTAAAGTCTCCAAGCGGCCTAATTCACTTCTGTGACAGCAACAACAGTTTTTTCCCCAATGGTCTTAAAATGGTTCCAATGGTACTTAAAAATGGTACATATTTACCAACATTTAAAATATATATTTTTTAAACCCTGCAATTTCAGAATTTGCTAAATAAATAAAATATCAAAATATTGCACCAATATAACTAATATATACAGTGCCCCTTTAAAGTCTACATCCTGTCTCAAAAATGTCACCTTTTGTTGCCAGAAATGAAAACATATTAAATCAGATTTTTTCTACCTTTATTTACACATTTTACCCTACAACTTCCAAGTGAAAATACACCTAGATTGGGCAACATTTGCATGGGGACAGTGGATAGACTGTGTTATTCAAGTCATTCCACAGGTTTTCAATAGGATTTAGGTCAGGGCTCTGACAAGGCCACTCAAGGACATTCACCTTTTTATTTTTTAGCCACGCCACTTCACACATTTACATTTACATTACATTTTAGGCATTTAGCAGATGCTCTTATCCAGAGCGACTTACACAGTTTACATTTTTTTACATACAATCCATTTATACAGCTGGATATTTTTACTGAAGCAATTCAGGTTAAGTACCTTGCTCAAGGGTACAACAGCAGCACCCCACCTAGGAATTTAACCTGCAAGCTCTGAGTTACAAGCCCGGTTTCCTAACCATTACACTACACTGCCAGCCACACACTTTAGCTATGTGCTCTGGGTTGTTGCCACCACCATGCTTTGCAGTAGGGGTGGTGTCCTTTGGGTGATGTGCTATATTGGGTTTTCGCCAAACGTAACGTTTTGCATAGTTTTTTTGCATACCTCAAACGGGACTGAATGTGGCCTTTTTTGAGTAGTGGCTTCCTTCTTGCCACCCTACCATACAGACCAGAATTGTGGAGAGCTTTCTGTATTGTTGACAAATGCACACATTGACCATTCTTTGTCATAAAGTCATGTAGCTCATTCATAGTTGCCATTGGCCTCTTGGTGGCCTCTCTGATCGGTCTCCTTCTTGCTCGGTCATCCAGCTTCGACGGATGGCCTGATCTAGACAAGGTCCTGGTGGTGCCATGCACCTTCCATTTAAAACAAAAAAAAGTATTTTATTCCCCATTTTTTGTAGCCAATTATCCCCCCCTCGTATGAGAGCTTGTTGCCGTAGTCGTGAGACCGGTAGTGAGCGCTTCATCACCTCCTCCGAGCTGGCACATGTCAAGCCGTCACCGTAACACACAGGACCACTCATATATGCAGCGAGCTCATATCAGCTTCCCTCCCCCCTCCCTGGGGCAGACAGCCAATTGCCGCCCCCTAGTGGCACTCCCGGCCAGAGCCGAACTGGAGCAACCTGGTGGAAAGGAACCCCCATTGCAGTGAGCAACGTTGGACGTTCTTACTGCTACACCACCCGGGAGACCCTTGCATCTTCCACTTCTTAATTATGGAAGTGTTTCAAGGGTTATTTAAGGCCTCTGAAATCTTTCTATACCCATTTCATGATATGTGCCTTCCCACAACTTTATTCCAGAGCTCTTCTGAAAGCTGCTTGTTGCTCATTGTGGATTCTTTACTCTGAAATGCACTACCCAGCAGTGGAATCCTCTAGGAACAGCTGATTTTATTCGGAATTAATCAAAATCAAAAAAAATTCCACTTGGAAGGTGTACAATTTGTGGAAAAAGTCTGATTTAATATGTTTTTATTTCAGGCTGTAAGGCAGCAAAAGGTGATATTTTTGAGACAGGTGTAGACTTTAAAGGGGCACTGTAATTTTTATAATAATGTATAATATATAAATAATATAACAAATTTGTTTAGCCAAGACAATATTGCACTTCTGGCAATTGTCTGCCCTCATTGCAAAGGAAACCTTATATCATTGTGAAGGATAACCCATTGGCTGGAACCCTAGACAAATTTCAGCATATATGGATGGAAGTAGTATCAATTATACCCCTGGCCAATACTTATCAGAGAATGATGGGTGTGGGCTTATTTTGTAGCAAAGGTGTACCATCACGAGGATACAAAACTTTTCTGTGTGAAACATACTCACATACTGTGCAAGTACTGTGCAAAAGTCTTAGGCCATCCCAGAATATTATGTTTAAAGCTATTTATCTTGGCAGTACGTTTTTAATTATTCAATCAGTTAATTGTTGTGGAATTCACTTGACTGATTGTGTTTGTGTGTGAGAATGTGTGTGGGTGTGATTTGTCAATTGTTAGGTGTTTTGTGATTAGGTGTGTGAATAATGGACAGGTGATTGCCTCACGAGTCCCACCTGAGCCAGGCAGAAAGTAAGCCTATTTAAGAGCAGGTGGGGCGAGTGGGAAATATATATATATGTATATATGTATATGTATGTATATGTATGTATGTATGTATACATATACATATATACATATATACATACATATATACATACATACATACATACATACATATATACATGTCATTTAGCAGATCAGTTAGTCAGTTAGTCTTTGATCAGTTAGTCAGTTAGTCTTTGTCTTGTCATTCATGTGTGTGTCTGGAGAAGTGTTCATCTTGTCATTTATGTGTGTATTGTAGACTTGTTGGTGGGTGTTCATGTGGGCGTGTCCTTTGTGAGTGTTGGTGTTTGATGTGACTTTGTTGAGCATGTTGGCACGTGTCTGTAATCCAAACTTCTGGGAGGCGGAGTCTGTGTGGAATCTATTTTGAGTTCTGTGTGCGTTTGTCGAACGTGACGGAGTAGAGTGCTTCCTATGTGTGTGGGAAAGAGAGAAAGAGAGAGAGAGGAGAGGGCGCACTAAGAGTGTCCGCCTCTCTCCCTTGGTGTGATTGGAAGAGAACTCGCACTAGGGCAGTGGAGTGTTTCTGGACAACGGCCCGAGAACTCTCACTGAAAGATATATGCCATTTAGTAGACGCTTTTATCCAAAGCGACTTACAGTAGGGAATGCATACATTTTTCAGTATATGTGGTCCCAGTGGGAATTGAACCCACAACCTAAGCATTGCCAATGCCACACTCTACCTACTGAGCCACACAGAACCACTGTATGAAGAGTGTCTCGGGGTTGGTTGCCAGAGAACTCACTGTGATGAGTGGCGAGGGTCTCTGTATGTTCGGGTCAAAAGAGAACTCGGACTGGAGAGTTTGAGTGTCTCTGTGTGCATAGGTTTGGGAAGCACTTGAAAAGTCACTGGATATGTGTGTGCCTGGGGAGGTTCTAGTGGAACTCCGGACTGAAAAGGCGCGGTGTACTCTTGAGTGTGTGTCGGGACAGTGCGTAGAGTTCTACCCTGTCCCGTTAAGTGTTAATGCATGTTAAATGTGGATGCATGAAGGCGGTGTGGAAAGCCGCTGACTGTCGGTGTGTTCCCCGAAAGGGGATTCCCACCTCGGAGGAGGCGGGCTTTTGTTAAGTTTTGATTATTTTAGTTAATTGCTTTTGCCCAAAAGCTTTGCGGCGAGTAGGGTGAAGACTTTGTGTTTTTTGTTTGTTTTTTTAAACCTGTTCTCCCGCTGTCTCTCTCCCATGTCTGGGGGGAGAGACAGAAAAATAAAGATCCGATCCATAGGCCAGCAAAACCCACTCCTCTGCCACATCTTACCATCGGCTGCTCTGCTCCAGTCCAGGGATTGTCACGTGGCGTGTGACAATAACATTAGAATAAATACAAATAAACTTCAATACAATAAAAAGTAACAAGAATTTCTTGGCCACCTCAGAGCCCCAACCTCAACATAATTGAAGATGTGTGGGATCACTTGAATAGGGAAATCACACCCTACACCCCAGCCAGACTCCTTTGCTCTGCCTCCTCTGGCAAACCTATCCCTCCGGGCGCCTGGCAGCCATTCCTAGTGGTCTCACCTCTTCTTTGTCCTGACCCCCCAGTGGTGGAATGATCTTCCACACTCGGTCAGGACCGCGGAATCACTGGCCATCTTCCGCAAGAGACCAAAAACCCACCTCTTTAGACTCCACTACCACTGATACTGTACATTAATTAACTGCCATCACCACTATCCATGTTTAAAAAAATAATAATACTAACTGTTCTTTCCCTGTGTTACAGGTGCGATGTGCAACTGTCAAGAATGATGTCTATTACAGAGTTGCCACACTGATGTCTTGCACTAACCATGTTTAATCTTATCATGTATAAATGCACTTTTTGTAGGGTCGCTCTGGATAAGAGCTGCTAAATGCCTAAAAAGGAAATGGAAAAGAACAAAAAGCAGCTGAAGTCAAAAGAAGAGTTATGGAAAATAAGAAAGAAGCTTGGAAGAATTTACCACACGACTATTTGAAAAAATTGCACAACAGCATGCATTTTTGAAAAGATGAGATTCCACCCAATCTGTGCATATAACACATGTCCATATGTTTGGTACATTTAACTGTGATATTTAAAGGAGAACGTGCTATGTGATGTAGACGGCCTGGCAGCGGACCAGTGACAGTGATGGGGTTAAAATATGGCTCTATTATTGTTATTATAATTATAATAATTACACTTTTAGTTAAACATGCCGTTTTCATTCAGCTGTATCACTGCCCATCAATGTGCCATTCATTTTTAAGTTTACGTTTTGGCTGCTGTTTCTGGGTCTTCCCCAGTTTGATATTTCATGCCATTTTATTTATTTTAAATTTTTATACATTTTGTTTCTGATTTTATCCCATTGTCTCCCGATTTAGTAGCCAATTACACCCTCTATTTTTCATGTCAATCCCCCCCTCGTAATGTGAGTTTGCTGCCGTATCCCTGTGACCGGTAGTATTGGCACTCGCCAGGCTGTTGACCAAACACCGGTACTGCAGAGCCACTCCTGTGCGCAGCAAACTTCCTGTCGGCTTCCCTGCCCCCTCCCTGGGGCGGACAGCCAATTGCTGCCCCCAGTGGCACTCCCGGCCCTGAATGTATTTTCATGGACAAAATATGGCCCAGCTTATCGTTACTGTAAATAGAATGTTGGCCAAATAACCAGTGTTGTTTGATATTACTTTAATTCACTGCTTAACTTATTTTCTTCTTGAACTTTTTAGGTTAATTAGGAATGGGCCATTCTGCCATATTTTGTTTTGGCTCAAATTAAAACTTGAAAGAAATGCTTAAGAGAACATGTATTTACTTAAATGTCTTCACTCAAGCTCTTTTGAATAGGAGTAGGAGGGAAATGTGGGATAAACTGCACACTCCTGGGGTTTCTGGTCTCATGGTTCAATGTTTTCCCTGATTAAATACTGCTGCCTTGGAAGATAAAATGTGATTTTCAGCTTAACGTTATTATTGCAGCTTGAATGGGATACTAGTATTATGAGTTGCATTGCCTTACTAGGAAAATGTTTTTATTTTCTAAAAAAAACAACTGAACATGCAGTATAATACAAACACTTTTATCATTACTACATCCATTTGTAGACTCCTATTTTTTATCCTTTTATTTATTATTATTATTTATCATATTAATGGATGGATGAATGCCAGATACTGAGTCAGATTTTACAGTGTATTACAAAAAAATGGAATACAGGGTTTCATACAGGTAATCGCTAAAATAAAGGATGCACCAACATAAGGTGTCTTAACAGGGCATTTAGCCACCACAAGCCGGCAGAACAGCTTCAATGCGCCTTGGCATATATTCTACAAGTGTTTGGAACTCTATTGGAGCGATGGAACACCATTCTTCAATGAGAAATTCCATCGTTTGGTGTTTTGCTGATGCTAGTTGAAAACGCTGTCTCAGGCACCACTTCAGAATCTCCAATGATTGTTAGATTGGGTTGAGATCTGGTGACTGAGATGACCATGGCATATGGCTTACATTGTTTTCATGCTCATCAAACCATTCAGTGACCACTCGTGTCCTGTGGATGGAGGCATTGTCATCCTGGAGGAGACAACTCCCATCAGGATAGAAACGCTTCACCATAGGATGAAGGTGATCACTCAGTGGCTTTGTATTTACTGGCATTTACCTTGCCCTCTAAGGGGTTGAGTGGACCTAAACCATGCCAGGAAAATGCACACGCCATAACTCAGGCCTCCAGGTTTCTCTTGGCGTACGCCACACATGCACTCGTTCGCTTGTTGAGAACAGGATGAAGGATGACTCATCTGACCATATGACTTTTTTCCACTGCTCAGTAGAACACTGCCTGTGTTCTTTGAACCACTTTACTCATACATTTTTAGGTGTAATAGTTTATGCACTGTGACCCACCCATAGTATCTCGCTCTATGAAGTTCTTGATGGACTGTTCTTGATGAAACTGCCTGCACATGCCCTAGATTGATATCTGTAGTCAACTAATTCAGAGTTGCTTGTTTGTTTTGCCTTGCGTCTCAAAGCAATGCACAGACATCATGTTCGAGGACTATGTGCTTTTGGCCACAGCTGCCCCTAGTTTATGATGTCTTTCCGTCACACTTCCATGACAAAATCACCATAACCGCGTCAAACATCAACAAGTTGAGCAGTCTCCGTCACTGATGCACCTGCCAAACATACCCCGACAATCACCCCTCTTTCAAAGTCACTGAGATCTCTTCTTCTAGGCCTGTCCAGCGTTTTTATGCATTACCCTAAGCATGATGGGATAATTGCTTAATGAACTCAGGAACCACACCTGTGTGGAAGCATGTGCATTCCATATACTTTGTATTCCTCATATACTCATGTTTTTCTTTATTTTGGCAGTTAACTGCAGCTTTTCATAAAAAACGTTTTTCTGAGCCTGGTTACTGATGACAGCATAAGCCATCCTCATTGACCAGACTTCACTGTTACTTTTCACTGATTTGTGGACATTTTTTGTTGAAGCTCCATGATTGGCTAATCCAAATGGTCAACATGGCACATTGTTGTTATAATTAAGGGTGTTATATTACTAGGAGAAATGCAGCAAGGTAGGTGGAAACTGTTAGGGTCTAAAAGCCAAAAATGACTAGCATTTCCAAATTGGATAAAAAATAAAAACAGGTGATTAAAAAGCTACTGTTTTTAAGAACCACTTCCACATTCAAATCTGTGGTGGAATAATGCAGGTATTTTGTTTGTGAAAGGTGTTGAGGAAGTCCTGACTGACAGACTTGATATTAAGAGCTTTGGCTTTACCTGACTCCCAGTACAGGAACTTTAATGGTGAGCTGTCCGCCCACTGCCAGCCCCCATTCATGTCCAGGTCATTCAAGCCAATCCACAGGGAGGCACTGTACCCAGTTAACAGACCTGCACAGACACACAAAACAACTTTTCAAACACTTCCGAATTTGCCAAGAGTTTCCAATCACCTAATGTATTCATTTTCATCTTTATTCATATTCATAGCCTGGTGGAAGAGCACTGATTTCACTAAAAGCTACATGTGCTTAAACATGTTTGTATCCACATGTTTCTAGTTCTGCACTTGTCCTTGTACATTTGTGTATGACCATGCGCTGTTAATATCTGTGCGTGTCCGTGCGTATCTGTGCATGTCTGCTACCCTCTGCCCTCACCGTTGATGTAGGTCTGCTCATGCAGCTCCGTGATACTGAGCAGGTCTGCCCCCTGCTGGCGGCAGCTGACACGCGCCTCGTTCCAGAACATGGCCGACTGGAAATTGAACTGGTAGCAGCTCTTGGTCAGCGGGTCAATGTCCCAGAAGGTCTCACAGCCGTTGCCTGAGAGGAAGAGCGAGGGAGGAAGAGACCACCGTGGGAACAAAGAGAGAGACGCACAGGAGAGGAGACAGATTAGGAACACACAGCAAAGAGGTGTCGTTGAGTGTGATTTTTAAAATCGTGATTAAAAAGCAAAATAACCCCATTTTAACGCAGAGTAAACCTTTTGGAGTATTGTATGGTATCCTCAGTCGAGGTAACAGTACCACAGGGCACAAAGAAACGGGACTCACTCTTGATAGGACAGAAGCCCCAGCGCTCGTCCAGGCCATAATCGTAGGTGGTGGCACACCACAGGTGCCCGTCCTCGCGACCGATGCCCGTGCAGTTGTGGAACCACTGGTCATCGTATAGGAAGGGGAAGTTGCAGGGGCGGCCATGGGAGTTGCCCTGGATGGTGTAGAGGTCTGAAGGCGAGAGAAAATGTCAATCTCAGAATGCCCTTCTTGTATTTTTTGTTGAAATTTAGCACATTCATCCAATTAAATGATCTCATAGGTAATATAAAGTAGAACCTTGGAGATTAGAGGAAACCAGGATTTCATGAGACCGTTGATACCATTTTTTCTATGTTAGTTCTCCTATCTTTGTCCTCTATTGCAAACTGTTCCCTTGTTCTTTTTTTGTTCTGGACCTTCTTTATATGAACAACTTCCCTACATTGTATCCTTTAGCAGTATTGCTAAGACATGCCACACTTTTTTTATCTTGATAGTATTTTGAGTTTTTTATCAATTAAAAGTGTGACTTGTTTCCTTTTAGTTCTAGCCATTTTTACATCAGTGATTTGCAGAGATTGATAAAATAGAATTGTTCATGCTGTTTCCAGATTAATACATGTTCGGTTGGCCGGTCAGTCTGTAACTCTGAGGCTCGTATCTCTGAGGTTAACTTCTCCTTTAAATTGTACAAAAAATGTCTGACTCATTATGTCCAGATCCGATTTATAAAAGCGTTTCTGCTGTACAGTTCCTTTTTCCATCATATAGCGCAAAAATGCAGAAACAAAGAGATTTCATTTTACCTGTGTCCACAGTCTCATCCAAAACAAACTTCTTTCCCTTTCAGGAAAAATTTAATAGTTTTGAGGAAAATTTGCTTTAGGGCTTTTTTTTTGTGTGAATTTAAAAATGTTTTGTTCTAAATGACACTGAGCATAATCTCCACACCTGGGCTCTATGCCCACAGGGTTGCCAGGGTTGCCATTGCATTCCATGAGACTGTAGAGGGGGAAGAGAAGACTAGAGGGGAAAGAGAAGACTAGAGGGGAGAAACACGTTCCCCATCACCCCATAGCACGGTGCAATAGACAAACGACAGCCAGACAGGAGGAAGTTCACCCAAGTGCACCCAGTGTTTCACCCAATTACACAAGATTCCAAGGAAAATGGGAAGGGTGGGGAAGAAGATAAAAAATCAAACACCACATGGTTACAGACAGAAAATGAGTGACTGATGGCCTCCTGGCTCTTGTAAAGCTGTGGCACGCACAGGCAAGGTCAACGTCGTTTATCTTTTAATCCTCTATGAGCAATAGAAAGCTTCACGAGGGAGGAAGCTGTAAAAATATCTTGTTGCTCATGTCAAAAAACAGATTCCTGCCCTCGAAGAGCATGACTAGGGAAACGGGAAAGAGAGTCAGGGAGTCATTAGCTAACCTTTCTTCACAGGAGGTCTGGTTTTAATTTCAGCTCGTTCACGGTATAACTGGGAGTAGTAAGTGTTGCCCAAAATGACTTTCAAGCAAAACACCTTAGTCACCATGAAATTGCACAGATAAACTTCCAGCTGGACTCAAAACAACGAAGCACAGTTTTAAATATTGAGGAAGCTGAGGGGCAAGGGCGCACGTAAGTTTAAATGGTTCCCAAAAATAGAATGTTTCCTGGAATGTCTTGTCAACCAGACAGAAACCATGAAAGCGGTTGCCTAACTACCAGGGGATGTGCAAACAGAAAGGGAAGTAGCCCTAACCGTGAAAACTCTGTCCTTCTGTACCCCACCGACCTATATTTGTTGAGCAAAGCATCCCCGAGGGTGCTTTGTGTTTGTCAGCCACCTTCATTCACCCTTGTGAAAAGTCAGAGCCGAGTTTTGTAGGAAGCACGTGATGCCGCCGGCCTTACCGCGAGGGGTCTTGGCGCACAGGTCCTGGTCGTCACCGTGCACCCTCCAGCCCTGCCCCTCGGTGGTGCTGAATGGGCCTGGCGGGGAGGGCATGGAGTGGTCCAGCATGTCCATCACCTGTTTGCAGTTCCAGCTCCAGCGCTCACGGTCGCAGCGGTACACGTCCAGCACCAGCCCGGTGTGGTTGCCCGCCACCGGGCCCAGGCACAGCGACGCCCCCATGTTGTAGAGCCTCCGGCGGGACACCCACTTCCACTGCTGGCTGCTCTCCTCGCAGGCCGCCGACACATGCAGCACCCCGTCCTGCAGCCCCAGGCAGCCCTGCGCACCCTCGTGGTAGAACGCAAAGACATCCGGGTCGGGGGGCTCTGGAGAGAGGGGGAACAGTGAACGCTATCAGGAATCGTTACCGTCGTCGTAAAAGAAAAGAGAACACATACCGATAGGTAAGGCAGTCCCTGGGGGTGTACTTAGCAGATTTTTGGGCATGAGAGTGTAATATGCCTTGCCTACTTAAATGTATAAATAATCAGCCAGTTGTTCACACAGGGCAGGTCCCACCTTGAAGATTGATTATGAGACAGGGCTAAGGCTGAGTATAAGCACCACACATAAAGGTTAACATAAACCTTTATTTAGTCTCAAAAGCAGAACCTAAAAACTCATCACAGGATATAATCGTCAAAGGAAAGTCAGCGCTCACCTCATACTGGCGAATAGCACGAAACACAAGCTACACACCTGAACTTAACACTCCACCCTTCCAAGCAGTACACTCAACACGTGGATTACTCTTACGTTATGTCCACAAATCTAAGACAGAATGTCCCTCAAGAAAAGTAATATGCAGCAGATGTTTATTCATTTGTGTGTGTGATTTTGTGGTCTGAATGTGTGAGTGAGGCAGGGCTGGCAGTTGTCCTGAAATAACTCAAAAGGCAACGAAGGATCCAGTGGTACTCGATCTTGTCAAATATAGTTCCAACTGTTTAAACGGGGACATGAATATGCGGGAAGAGTTACAAATATAAGACATGCGTATTGGCCAGTAGCAGTGAGCCAAACAAACAACGAGGTGCACAAGCAGAACAGATAATCCCCCTACCCGAGGATAAACAATTATTTTCTTTGAAGGTTTCGAATGCGATTAACACTGGCAGGTCCGATTTATCTTTCCGCATGACGTGTCAGTGCTGAGAGTGTATATCCAAACCTGTACGTCTCTGTAAAGTTCACAAAGCACGCTTCTGATGAGTTTGTAGTACAATACAAATCTAATTAACACACGCTAAGGGGCACAAACGGTTAAGCAAGGTGAAGTTATGATGCAAGGCCCATTTCAACCCATGGTTCTCATTTCTCTACTCTTCCATTTGCGATCGATCCTGGTCCTAGTCCTAGATTCTGGTCATAGCTGACGTGGCTATTTTGGAGACAGTGCTCAAACAAAACACTCAGTGCTCATTGTTATGCCCAGGCATACAGTAGACTCTGTGTTGCATATGAAAACTTTTTTTAAGAGTGTGCAGGTCTGAGTGTATGTAGGCAGAGAGCGATCTCACACTGCAAAACCACAGATATGGACTGGCGAACAGCCACCACAGCAGGAATGCTAGAAACCAAACCCAACAGCCTTCCAAAAGTTGGTGGTTTCCCCCCCCCAATCTTTTTTCTTTCTCAGGGTGACGGGAGGTTACAGCCAGGGATGTGTGCGTATGTCTGTGAGTGTGCACGATAGTGTGCGTACAAGAGAGAGGGGAAAAAATAAACAGAGGTGTTTTATAAACACAAAATTAAACAGAAGCCTTCCTATATGAAGTTAGGATCCAAAAAGAGCAACAGAAATAAAGAATAAAGATCCTTAGCATTCCTCCTCCCCCGGTCTCTTTGTAGAGGCAGGAAGTGGAGGGAAGGGGAGTTACTGAGGGGTTTGGCTGCAGACAGGGCTTCAAGAGGGGGCCTTTAATTCAGCAGAGTTACTGCCGAACACACACCCTGCATCGCGACACCTCCTCAACTCACAATTTACACTGAGAAAGGTTCTATTTGCTGCATTTAACGCAGTGCTGCATTAAAAATGCACAGTGTTTAAATGCGGTGCAGTGCTTTAAACCAGACATACACAGACACGAAAATTGCAACAGAAAAAGAGCAACTGAATCAGGGCAGCTTGTATGTGCTTGCTGCGCTGCCAGCATTTTGAACAGTATAATCATGTTTAATTACCATCGAGCCTAAAACTGTGAATCTTTCTTCACTACCCTGTTGTTAAGATGGAGTTAGAAGATACAAAGTCCACTCAACAAACTAAAGGCTTAAGTTTAGTTTCACGACTTGGCAAGGATGCATCACTGAAACAGCACTTTCATAAGTATGTCGAAGAGAATATAAATGTAGACAAATGGCTTTATTAGAAAAAAGCCCCCCTGATTCTTGGGAACAGTGATTGAAGTATTGCCCAGTTGGCAGATCATGGGGAGACACTGCTGTATAAGCTGCAAAGTGTACCTTAAAGCTTAAAACAAATATTAGGCTACACTCGACGCAGAGCTACTGGGACTGACTGGCTAATTGCCCCGCCCTAAGTTACTGTAAGCGTACGGCCTGGCTTGTTGATGCTTGCACACTGGTTAATCAGCTGGCATGATCAGGCTAAAAGAATGGCTGTATCCTAGTCATGCTTTGAGTCTGCCTCGACTTTGCATGAGATGACAAGGCCTGCATGCTTATCCCGCTCGAGTGAGCCGAACTGCGTGAACTCAGACAGGCCTGACTAGCAGAGGTCGTGCTCCCTGTGGCTGCAGCATCGGCACAAATGCCGCCGAAGTCTCACAGATGTCCCATCTGTGTGGTAGCAGACCAGTCTCAAAAGCAATCAATACACCGGGGGAGAGTGGCACGAGAATTTTTTCATAATGCTAATGTGATAAATGAAACAAGTAAAAATAGAAAACTTTTCCAATGAAATCGCTTGTGATATTACTGAAAAAGTATTTATTTACCATTTTGGCATGATCAGAATCATATTGGTAGGCTAACAGGCTAGTAGCATTTCAAAACTGTGGCAATTTGTCTGGCGTGTTCACTCAGAAGTTGTTCAAGCTAAGCCTGCGTTAACATTGATGTGAGACAGACTGTAGATGCAGAAGAAGACTTTTCAGATGTAGCTAAGATACAGCCAATGTCAGGCAAAATGAAGTAGGTAGGTAGAACAATGGTAGGCAGTGCTACACAAATTTTATTTTTATTTATTTATAATTTTTAAATGATTCCCACCACCTCGCTAGCACAAATTCTGTATCATGATGTATCAAATGAATTTTGTGAATCCATCATGAAAAAGCATTTGATCATGGTCACACATAAAACTACTTATTTCATGTGTGTTTTTAAAAATATTTCGGACTAATGGTCTGTTTTTAAATTTATATTGTTTTTTTAGGCTTTCTTTTTAACCATTTTTACTATTAAAATCTACTTTATGTAAGGCTGCACTTTTTGGGAACATTTGAAATACCAGTTTTACTTGCAATCCACAACAAAGGAGAATTCTCTAAAATGAAACTGCAATTAAAAATCTGAGCTTTGCAAGCCACTTCAATCTGATACTTTCTTAACTTCTCGATTTCTACTATCTGACACCACAGAGAGACAATTCAATACAGCTGTGGCATTTTGGGTCATCCTCCAATTGCAGCAGTGTTTTAAGCAAAATTGGGTTCTCCCTCATATGTGTCACTGCACAGATTTTAACTGATGCACAGAGAAATTCATAGTTTTTTAGATCAAATTGCCTGGTAAATGTTGCAATTTCCCTTCATATTAAACTTTCAATGGGAGTGTGCCTTGGTTGTACTTTGTTGTACAAATGCATAATGAAGACCAAGTAGCTTTTATCTCCCTGTAAGAGCGTTTATAATGTCAGCTTGGATTAAAAAACCTGTGAGGATAAAGAATCAATGAAGTTCAAATTAATTAATTCAAAATTCAAACTCAATATTCAGTTCAAGCCCTCCACACATCAAGCTGACGGATCCACACTAGCCAGACCGGGCAAATCTTGGAGAGTGCTTAGCATTTCTTACAGTGCAAGAGGACAAAATACACACTTGGGAAACCAGTGAAATGTTTTTTTGTTCTTGTTTTCACAATCCAGGGGGGAAAAAAAGAGTTTAAGTTAAAACTTTGTCCACACCCCGCACTCTACAACCAAAAGATACAATTACAATCATAGGTAAGGTACTACAAGTTTGATGGGTGTCTTGTTTGTCTATGTATAAGCCCCTCCAATTATTTCATATTAAGAATATAGAAAAATACAGCGCGACAGCACTTTAAATGTCTTAACATTTTTCGGCTGCAGTGTTTATCTCACGCTGAAGCTCAAATAATCTGCAGGTCGAACCCTCCTGCTCTTTGATTGGCTCAGCAGTTAAATGCTTTTTGCTGATGGCCTGCCAAGATTGTACATACGCAGAATCAGGGGAAGCAGCTCCGGAATATGTTTGTTCATGACCAACAGGCAGATTGTCTGAGCCAACCATCTCATTACCTACAGTCGACTTGATGTGTAGGGGCCTTTAGACACACTTGTGATTTTTGCTAGTTTCAAATGTAAGTCATTTGAATTAAGTAGTTAATATCAACAGAAGACAAAGATAATACAATAGACTGTTATAGACTTTTGTCATTACACCTTTTGTTACACATTACACCTTATAGTGAATAAAAGTCATTTCCATGTATCTTGTTTCCTGGCTGCCTTTAGATAGACCCACGTTATGGATCCATGTTCTATGGCAAACTTTGACCCACTCTCAAATGAAAAAATATGGTTGAAAGGGCACCTTCTTTCTTGGAATCTGCCTGATACAACCCAAACGGAGCATGTTATTAGGCCTCCTACATTAGCTCACATATTTTGTTCTAAAAGGTGTAACCTTAGTCTGCATTTAAAATGTGCACTTTGTTATCTAGGGCTCAAAAGAGTTCGTCATTGTGGTAGTCCACAGGCATGGTGCAAAACTGTACATTGTGTCTATGATTTATTTGCTACGTGCCCCTTCTCGGGGGAGTCTCATGTCCAAATTGGCCAACAATCTGTCACATGAAAATGTAACACACAAGTCTCTGTCATCTGGCTCTGTCTCTGTCATCTTTTCTTTGAGAGACAAGTGGCAAATTGATATACAGTGGCTACTAAACATTTAATTTATTTCTTGAAAGACCACCCTCTCTTACTTGCATCGTGATTCCCTCTTGTTAAAGAACTAAAAAGTCCTTTACCAGGACTGTGTTGTGTGCACCTTAAGGATTCTTGACAAGACAGGATCTCATCTTGAGATTCACAGTGGAACATTCAACATAGTAGCCTAGCTGACAGGAGTCCTTAGTCAAACAAATCCCCTTGTTGAATTCCATTTAGCAGGATCATTAATAAGGTCTTGCAAGACCTTATAATGTCCATCCATGTTTAGTAAAAACAAATATTTGGTTCTTTAATTGAACACTTGATAAGTATATGCTACTCAAAATGCTTTTTTTTGTAGATACAGCATCAAGAGCCTAAACACATACAGTACATTCGCCAGTAAGGTCAGCCTAGACAGTGGTATTTTCGCTTTCATTAAGTTGTTTGTTCAACCCCAAAATGAACTTGCTCAAATAATTAAAACTGAATATTTTGATGAGTGGGTGTGTTGAAATCTCTATTTTGATCTAGCCCCGGGGGTTTGTGTGCAATCCCAAACCCCAGCCCGCCTTGGGAAAATACAGCTGCGCTACCACAGCTCCAACCTGGTTTCCTGCTACAGAGAACCTTCAACCTGTAGCCAAGAGCAACAGACATGAAGGGCCAGGATGCTGCTGGATCTGCAGAACTCCTCCCCCTTTACCATGTGCTTCATGTATGAGGCCTGCACGTCAACGGCGAGCAGAAGCCCACCGAGAAAGGAGGTACCCTTAATCTTTTTTTTGGGGGGGGTGTGTGCTGCACCAGCACCATCTACAAGCCCACATAGAGACTGGACCCTTAAAAGCGTTTACTGGCAGCGTTTAACAGGGGATCCTTTTGTCCAGTAAAATGACAACCAACAAATGCACAGGAAATTCCAATCTGTTATTGTGTTTGTGTCTTGGTGTTTTACTGCTGCCTTAATGACTAACGGTGGACTCTGGGGTTCACCTCAGAGGAATGCAAGGGTTAACTGTGTGTGGGACTGTTTTCTGTAACTACAGAGGGGGCTCTTCATGTGGCCAGACTGCTCTGATATCTGATATCCCCACCTAAAGCAGTGGTGGAGGGCAGGGATGGGACAGTAGGTAACCCAGCTAACAATTTTTGGTTCCCGGAACATTTCAAGCTCCGGGAAATGTTCCCATCGTGTACATTTTTCCAGTTTCCTGGATGTTCCTTCATCGTTATCTTTATGTGACAAGGAACAGTACAGAAATAGTCTTAGAACATTACTCAGTTTTATTATTCCAGTTAAAAAATAGAATTTGTTTCTAAACCCGATTGTGCCAGACCGGCCCTGACCGAGAGCCCCAATTGTGGGCAGCGATTGGCTGTTCGTCCCATGGGGAGGGTGAGCCGGCATGAGCTTGCTGAGAAGTGTGAAGGGTGTCTCTAGAAAGTAGGTGGGCGAGTTCCATCTTGGAGGAGGCGGATCATCGTCGGCCTCTGGGAATTAGCTTGCCCCATAGAGACGGGCGGCGAGTTCGTGGGGGAGGGCAAGTCGAAATAGATAGAGGGTATAATTGGCTACTAAATTGGGGAGAAAACGGGGGGAAAAAAAGAATTTGAATTGTGAATGGGCTTTCAATTTTATTGGGAATATTAGCAATGTTACACAAATCTGCCATTTAAATACTTACATTCAGAATATTCTAAAAATATATTTTAGATGTATTCTCCATGTTTACTCATGGATAAATTACAACCATTGGGGGATGTTTACAGAAAGTTTGTATGCAACATGCCTGGAACCTTTTCTATGACTTTGACAGAACTTGTTTGGAACAATAAATGAAATAAATAGACCGGTTGGGGAATTATCTCATGATAAGATTATCTCACAACCAAATGGGAATCTAACCATAATGTCCCTAAACATTCTTCAAACATTTTGTGTGAGCTGGACAACTCTTGATATCCTTGTATTATCTTAAGAGAGGACACTATGACTTATTTTTTTCATTTTTCATTCCACTACTTGCCTTTGAATCTCAACAGTAACAAAAATGTGTGTTAATCGCATTGTCTGAACTAGACAAAGTCTCAACAAATACAGAAATGTAAAAAGGCCATGTATGTTACTCACATATACAAAGCATATCCTCTGCACATCTGTAAAATACAATTCCTAAAATTGGTCTGCGTACCAAATTACTGATGTCAAAAGTTACAACAAACTTTCACAATATATTTATATACAAGCACCATTCCAAAGCAATGCTACCCATATTTTCCTACATTTGTTCAAGTAACTTGGCCCTGTATTTCATCGTCTTATAGTCTCATCTCACATTAGGTTTCTTCAAATATTATGTCACATTCCAAAATGTGTAAGTGTATATGAAATCATTTGTATGCTTTTAATATGTATGCTTTTCTGTGTTTGAAAATAGCACACTCCATAAAGCATATGTAAGTCCTTCCTGTGATGTTGATTGATTGGAAGTCATAATACAGGGCCTCCGATAGCGTCTAGTGGTCTAACGCACCCGTATTGGCTGGTCCTTTATGAGTGTGAGCTGCTTATCACGGTTTCAGTTCGAAACCTGACTGTACGAGTTTGCTGAGAAGCGCGTAAGGGTGACTTCAGAACGTGGGTGGGTGAATATCATCTCGAAGAAAGCGGAGTTTGCTGCCCTCACAGAATTAGCTTTCCTCGTAGGGACGAGTGGCAAATTTGTGCGGGGAAGGCAAATCTAAATAAATAGTGGGTATAATTGGCCACTAAATTGGGAGAAAAACAGGGAAAAAATGGAAAGGAAAAAGAGGAAGTCATAATATAATACTGACACATGATATATAACGTAAGCACTATCAAATACAGTAAGAACAAATACTTCATAATTAAATACTAACAAATACTTCATACTTCAAAATTTGAAGAACATCCCATACTAGATTCAAACTACACTATGCACAAAGGACAAACCACCCAGAGAACACCACATCGTTATTATGAACACACAAATGTAACAAAGGATAATAAAGTAAATAAAGGAAACACTTTATTAATTAAGGGATAGAAAGTATATTGATAGCAGGTGCTTCCACATAGGTGTGGTCCTGAGTTAATTAAGCAATTAACATCCCATCATGCTTAGGGTCATACATAAAAATGCTGGGCAGGCCCAGTTGCCCTTCATTTTGGCAACCATGGCTAAAATAAGATATCTCAGTGACTTTGAAAGAGGGGTGATTGTGATTGTTGCGGGAACGTGGCAGGAGCTTCAGTGACAAAGACTGCATAAATGTTTCACAAGGAACAGTGGCTAAGGTGATGTTAGCATGAAAGTCTGAGAGAAAAACATCATCAACTAGGGGCAACTTTGGCCGAAAGCACAAACTCCTCGACCGTGATGCCCGTGCATTGGTTCAAGATACAAGGCAAAACAGATTAATCAGTTGACTGCAAATCAACTCTGAATCAGTTGACTGCAAATATCAATCCTGGCCATGAGTAGGCAGTTTCGTCTAGAACAGTCCATGGAGAACTTCACAGAGAGGGATACTGTGGTCAGGTTGCATAAAGCCCTTATTACACCCAAAAATTTGCGAGCACAGTGGTGCAAAGAACACAGACAGTGGAAAAAACAAATATGGTCAAATGCGTCATCCTTCACCCTGGTCTCAAAAAGTGGATGAGTGCATGTATGGCACACACCAAAAAAACCTACAGGCCTGAGTGCATGTTGAAGGGTTCAAATAATATAATACATACATGCACATATATATAAAAACCTTGCTCATCACTTCATATCTCTCTGCCCCCACTTCTCCCAATTGCCCTTTTTAACTTACACTTCTTTCAGTAAGATCTGACATACACTGCATCCTAGGCCTATTTATATCCATTTTTAGACAGAAAAGAAACTGAGGAACAGCTAAACAAGCACTGCATGTATGTTCAGGGCCGGCTCTACACATTTTGGTGCCCTAGGCGAGATTGGCATTTGGGTGCCCCCCCCCCCAACAAACATCAATCAGACATCACCATGGAAGCTAACCACATTATTATCACTGATATAATGTTGTAGCCTACTACTAATTTTGGTAGCCTAATAATAAAGCTTGAGACTCAAGGCAAGCATGAGGGTTTTGCAACTCTGCAATTAAGGTGTAGTAGCCTAGTTTTGGGAATAACTACAGGTGGGTACTAATAAGCTTCAAGCCAAAACGTGAGGGTTGGGTAACTCAGCATCAGCATGCATTCATCCTTCAATCTGTATGAGTCTAGCAGTAGCTCTTAGCATCGCATTATCTAGCTAGCATTAGCTTGTTTATTACTTAGCTAGTTAGCTCCCTAGCCTCCTACAATAACACAGAAACACAACAAAACGGCATAGCCTACCTCTTAATTGGGCTCTCTTTTCCTCCTCCTCCTTCCTCCGTTTTCTCCCCTGCGCACCTGAAGGCTTGTGCCTTTTCAAAGTCATTGTACAAATATAAAATCTGTCATCGATCTGATATCTATTGGCTCTCTGCCTGACTGCATCAGTAGTGCGTGCCTCTCTGACATCGTCACCTGCGCTTGACCCGACAGGCAACAGCACGTCTCTTGGGTTGCCTGTGATGCGTGCACATAACCCCCACTTTCAGCAAGCAGCCAGGCATCGTATCCCCCACCTCAGTAACAGCATCTCTGTCAAAGTTAGTGGCGTAACGGAATGCAGTTGATCCGTGATCCGTACAGATCACCCTCCACGGTTCGGCACGCATATGAACTGCGGATGAATTGCTAAATTGAACCATCATAGAGAAATACAGTTTTTCTGCCGCTGTTACATTTTAAAGTAGCAATTCCCTAAATCTCGATGCAGAGTTACAGTGAAGAGATAGACAAGACAGCTGCGTGCTGTGTTTTGCTCTGAAGTGCAACGATTGGTTAATTATGGACAAAAAAAGCCATTGTGTGTTTACGTCATGTTGAATACCAACGAATCAATCAGAGATTATCGCGTTGCAAAAAGCAGACAAATCATGGCTAGCGGAGGAGCGGAGGAACTTGAAAAGCCTCCCGCATCATTTAAATCGCATGTATGGGAGCACTTTGGCTTCCCTGTAAATTATATTGGCTGGTTACCTGTAGCCTAATCTATCCAACATTAGATACATTTAAAACACTCTAGACATTCGTAGTCAGCTGTTCAAAAAAGTAGTAACGTTAGGCATTTGCATGCAGTGATCCTAGCCAACTCTTAGGGGTGCAGTGAACTTGTTAGCTAATTTAGTTTAATAATCTCTTAGTATACAGTATACGTGCAATGTTAGTTAGCCAGCGATTTCTACTTTGGCTGCCTCGCTACAAAACATTTAGCAGCCTTGCTTGCTGGTTGTTGATTGTTGTTAAACGCCCAAGCAATTGAAGAATGGTTACATTACGTTAGTCGTCACACAGATCAGTGACACTTGACAGTTGTTATTAACTAGCTCGCAATTGTTAGCTAGCTTTGGAAACCAAGATTGGATGTCTACCCCTAACATTATTGTGTAAGCAGTGATAACGGGTTCTTGAGGTTAACTAGCTGGCTAAACATAGCTAGAAGAAAACATACTAGGTCAGAGTTAGCTATGCTGAACGATTAGCTAGATGGTTAATGTTAGTTAACCAGGCTCACTAATGCGTTTCCAAGCTGTTTGCAGAGGGAAGATAAGTGAAGTGTTTCAAACAAGCTATCGAGCCAGCTCATGGTGTCAACCAACTAAACGTTTCTACAGTTTGTAGAACAGATTATGGCAGTTTTCAAGTTCAATAGCTAGCTCAATTGAGCAATAGATAACATGAACGTTTTCTGAATTGGCTAGCTACATACCAAAGCGGATACACGCTAGCTAGCTAGCCAAGACTAGGTCTATGCTACCGTTAGCTAACTCCGTATAAGAAATGTTAGCGATAGCTAGCGACCTTACTAATCGCTAGCTTATTTACCCTACAACTCAGACTCTGGAAAACATCAGTTAGCCAACTAGCTAGTACTTGGCTACTTTAGGACTAAGATAATTCCATAGACGCTAGTTAGCTAACGGTAGCTTAGTAACCTAATGTTTTAAAAAGCGGTAAATGGGCAAAAATGTTCACTGCTTTAAGTGTTTTACAGAATAAATGGAAATCAAAGTTATATTTGTCTCCCTTTCTTTTTTTGCTGATCCGAAAAATGATCCGATCAGTGAATTTTGTGATCCGTTGCACCCCTAGTCAAAGTGCAGGCCAGATGAAACATTGTGTGAGGAACAGAACAGGGGTGCAAAGTGTATTTCTTTTTGTTTATTTGTTCATTGGGAGGAAAGGAGAGGCGATTTTTAAATTTATTTTTGTGAGGACAACCTGGCGCCCCTAGCCGACATAGCGCCCCAGGCAGCTGCCTGTATTGCCTGTGCCTTGAGCCGGCCCTGTGTATGCTAGATGTATTCATCTCAAATTAAAGAGTGACTAATCAACTGTATGTAGTGTCTTATATTATGCAACATGAGGTGATAGTTTCTCTTCAGAAAACAAACCTAAAAAATGCCTTAAATATGCAGAAAGGAAAATAAGCAACTAATAATATCATAGTATAGTATCTGAAAAAAAGCTTTGCTGTGTGATTACATGTTTATATTCAAATGTGCTAGTGTAATAATGATGCTCGTGATCATTATTAGACCTAGTATTATTATCAGCATCATAGGCCATAATGCCACCTGTCAAAACGGTTTTAATAGTATTAAGACAGTCTCACCGAGTTTCACCCAAATCACACCACTGTTATGAGGGCAGAAATCTGACCATTCCATCACGTAGCCTATTCAACAAAAACACTGGCTCGTGGCAATAACACATACAATTACCTTCCACTGATTTTCAGATCAAAAGAAGACGCGGGACTACATTATGTTCCAGGTCTGTATTGATATCGTTTGTCCTTCGTAATGGCCAATTGAAGTCCTGAAATATCCCAACCCAGCCTGTCTATCTTGCAATAACGAGATAATAAGTTGAATTCAAATGTTTTAACAGCTCAGTGTTGCGACGTTGGCTTATTGTTTAAGAATTCCAAAGTGACACGTTGCTCATTAAACTCATTAAATTAGGCCACTTGTTGACACAGTGTGCAACAATACGCTATAGTTCTGCTAGCTGGTACGTGAATTGAAACGTAGTTACTTTTAACCAAATGAACATAAATAACATAGGTTTAAGAGAGTACCCGCATTTGATATATAAGTAACTAGTGTACTTTGCTGCACACCGTACAACGGTTGCAACGGTGGCAAAAGCGGATGGAAAAACACCCCTGGCTCTGGCAGCACAGAGGACACAAGCTCGCTGAGTACAGTAACACACACAATAGCGCAGCGCTGGCACATCTGCCTGCCAAATGGCGCTTCATTCAGCACGCATTAAAACGCCTCAACGTGAAAAAAGCAACCGCTTTTTTTAGACACCCGACCTACATCTTGTCCAGTTTCTCCATTTACGCGCAGGGGAGAAGATATCTGGGTTTTCGGAGGACAAACGTTGCGGCAAAATGAAAGGAGTCCCCTTCCCCCTTCCAAAATCTCAACTCTCTCTCCGGTCCCCACATCTGGTTTCGCTCAGAATTTGGACTTTCGTGGCATTCCACCGCATCAAGTTAATCCAGATACAAAATCTGCTCGAATAATTCCTCTAATTTGACGATGTTTCGACATTTACAAAGTAAAACAAAGAGCACAAAAGAAGTTTCGCACAGTTTTTCCGTAACTTAATCCCGAAAGGCTGCAGCCAAAATGAGCGTGAGCTAACTTGCGAAAAAGCCGTAAGCAATTCGTAATAAAACGGGTTGCAATCATTGCTCCTACCTGAGACTGCCGTCTTCAGTTCCAGACTAAGGGCAAATAAATATAAAGTGCATTTGTACAAGTGGAAGCAGTTTGTCCATGGAGACGAATGGCTGTGATGGTCTCTGCGTTGCATGCCCACAGTTGTTGCGAGAAGGTGAGAAGTCGGGCGAGAGTGACGAAGTAACTTTTGTTCAGTGTGGATGGATGAAGTGCTGAGAGGCAGAGCGGGCTGGACGGGACGGTGTCTCTGCGCGCGTCACTTAGTGAGAACGAAGTGAATGAGAGAAGCAGACATTGCGTCACCACGCACTCAGTTGCTCCGAGCGAAGTGGAGGCAGAACTTAGGGTGAGCACGAGACGCAACGTGTAACTCACATTTACTGACACTCAAGAACACACATTTATGTCTGCTTTTATGCATATTTTACTGCATAAAACCACTCTAGCAACTCCAGCAAGCACTAAGACATTTTGGCCCAAAGCCTAGTTCCCTCTGCCAGGAAGCTGAAAATGCCGCAAACTGATCTTTAAGCAAGACAATGATCCCAAGCATACCTACCTCAAAAACAACGATGAAATGGTTCATTGACCACAAAATGACTATTTTGCCATCTCAGTCTCCAGACCTGATTGGAAATTTGTAGTTTGAATCGAGGAGGGCAGTCCAAAAGTGCAGACTGAAGGATCTTGAAATAGTTTGTATGGAGGAATGATCAAAGATCCCCCAAATATGGTTGCCAATCTCATAGAACATTATAGAAGATGACTTAGTAGTGTCATCCTTAGGAGGGGAGGGTGCACGAAGTGTGACACGTTTTTCGGGGAAAAATACTTCTTAAAGAAATGTTTTTCTCTGTACGGAAGATTAGGGCCATCTGTGAAAAATAAATTCAATACATTTCTGAGAATAAAGTCAGAATTTCTGAAATTAATGTCAGCATTTAAGAGTTTATAACGTTTTGTACGGAGCCCGCCAGTGAATATAAGCGAGACAATGGCATTGCATCAGATAGGAGTGGTTGCATAATCAAACACATTCAAATACATGCTGCCCGAAATGTTGAATTTAACAGACTTTCTAGGCGTTCAGTGGATGCCATCATACAATTTGAGAGCAAACGGTTATTCAAAATTAAATATGTGTTCGTTTGTTTCATTATTATGATCAATAGTATGTCAAAAGACAATGGCACAGAACGTGGCATGTGTGCGGATTGCTAAAGTTAGTGTAACGGACGACTTCAATCTCCATACGGAATAAAGACTGTTATATGAATGTTGTGAAATGCAGAAATGGGTTAGCTAAAAGTATTTTTGTACTGCAAACTAACCTCATAACAGTAAATAATGTGTTGAGAAACGTACATTAGCTTAAATAGGCTATAACTAGCGCTGACTCGCCTAAAATAATGCTAGCTAGCTAATGCTCGGTTGGGGCTTGGTGATTAGCAGCTAACAGTGGAACATGAGCCATGCGCTGTGATTCCCAATCGAGAGTAGCCTACTAGCTAACTGTACCTAGTTGTTATTTTTAGTTTTACTAAGCCAGCTCCTCAGTTAGGCTAGCTAGTCAGCTCCCTAACATTTCACAGTGATGTTTCTGAAATTGACGGACAATAAATGGACAAGTTCACAGATAAGACAGGGGCTTTAATTTTTAATCAAAGCGCATGTGTTGATAAATTAATTAGATAAGTTGCTAGATTAGAAGTTAGTGCTAGCCTTATCTGGTTGGATTGATTTTGAATGTAATAGCATTAGCTAACTAGTTTTTTCCCAACAAGGTGGCTTGATCGTACCTTAATACTAGCCACAGGACATGACTGTTGGCTAATGTATTTCCTATCACTCAGTAGGCCTAACTGTGAATGTCTCGTAAGTTAGCTAGTTTATATAGCTAGCTGTATGTGTAGGAGATATGGATTACTTTCTCTTAAACTATGTAGCTCTGTGGTCTCAGGGTTAAAGAAGTGTTTAAAGTTGACACTTGTTGATATTTAAAAAATGCACAGTATATTTTTAGTTATGGCGGCACGGTGGTGCAGTGGATAGCTCTGAAGGTCTCGGTCTCAGGGTTAAAGCATGTTCTCCCGTGTTTAAAGTTTCTTCCCACACAAAGACATGCACGTTAGGCTGATATTTAAAAAATGGTGTGTGTGCCCTGTGATGGATTGGCAGGGTGTATATTTTTAGTTATGCACCCCCGCGACCCTGACCAGGAATAAGCGGCTTAATGGATTTTATTTTTAGTTATGCTAGTTAATGTTTTGTACCTGCTCTCATTGTACACTGAAAAGCAGCTGTCACGTGATCAAGGTGCATGGAAAGAGTGTGTGCGCGCATTTCAGGGGGGCCTTTTTGGTGGGTAGAGGCTCGATGCCCCTCTTCCAGAAGACAAGATGCAATTTGAGATGTGATTGGCCTGTTGGTTTGTTTTGATTTTACAGTGCGTGTGACCTAACCCTAGACCTAGACATAAACGTAACCCTAACTATAAGTTACGATGTTCAATTTTGCACATTTGACGTCATTTGATGTGTACCTTGCATCTCGGTCCTCTGGAAGAGGGGCATCTAGCCTCTACCCTTTTTGGTGTGCCTACGAGAGAAAGAGTATTTGTTGTAGCCTGTTCTTATTCTGTGGTGTCTTATTGGGGCAAGCTATGCGATCAATTGCTCCATATCTGTGACTAGCTACATATTTGTACCTTGCGCAGCATGGTGACAAGATTGCAGTGGTGGACAAAGTACACAAACCCTTTACTTGAGGTCGCTTGTGTCACTACCGGTCGCAAGACTACGGCAGCGAACTCACATTACTGGGGGGGATTGACATAAAATAGCGGGGCTAATTGGCTACCAAATTAGTGCTTTCTTGTTGTTTATAACAAGGGCATAACCACATACTACATATTGGGGGGACATAATGAAAGGGAATGTTTTAAATCAATTATTGGGGGGCACAAAAATGACTGTTTTGAATATTGGACATGTCACCCCCTTCCCCCCACTCGTTACACCTATGGCTTATAAGGTTCTAGACAATTACTGAATGTTATTTTATTAACAAAAAGGTGCATAAATGCAGGAAATGCACAGATCCTGCTTGGTTTGGTCCCCCCCCCCCACGTTACACCTTTGTCATTGGGACATTTTTACAGTTAATTTAACATAGGCCATTTAAAATAAGTTTAACATTATTACACAATGTGTTTGTTTTAAATAATGAAATAGCCAACTTTCTATTTGCCCATGTTGGCAGTTGTGGTTTGCATTAAAACCTTTATTAAGGACATGGTTGTAGTTCCACAGACTGTACACGTTATAGCCTATGTTGCACTACTGTTTTTATGCAATGAAGTCTGGAACAAGATGTTTGTATTTGAAATATGAATGTTAATGATTCAATTATTTAAATAAATAAATTGACTTAAATTGAAAAAAGTGAGTACCGGCACCTCTTTCCTTCCAGTTTAAGCACTGGTCTGATGGATGGGGTTGGAGAAGGATAAAAACTCTCTCAGAAGGTCATAGCTTTAGCTCTGGATGCCAGGACCGATAGCCCATGACATTCATGGCAAATCATGAAAGGAGAAAGGAGAACACTTCAGATGCTGATACAACAATACAGTTGTAGCCTAGTATTAACAGGAACAGGAAATTGCAATGGTTTTCTTATGTATGCTGCCTAACGTAATGCTGAGTTGTGACGCTGTACCTCGTTGACCAATACCTCTATTTCCTTATCTGTAAATGTAAGTTTTATTTTTCTCGTTCCCTGGCTACTTGTGCCTGCTTGGCGTGATCTGGCCGTGTGAGTGTGCCATGTTGTTTCAGACCCTTTCTATGGGTGTATCCATAGGCGGAGGGTGTGTAAGGCTGGGGAAAGCCTTCCTCTGACCACGGGCATGGCAATTTATATACAATTAAATACAAATATATATATAAACAATTAAATAGAAAAATGCTAGCGACAGAGGATTCGAGGTTATTAGGCTACTAACGTTAGTTAGCTAGCTAGTTCAGTGCTCCAGTCTCATCCAACAACACATTGTCCTGTCAGTGAAGCGGCAGTCAACAACCTAGCCATGTTACCCTGAAAGCTGAAGGATTCATCACGGAGTCACAGAGCCATTCTGGACACACACTCTCTGTTAATGTCAATTAATAAGCAAGCCTTATATTACACCTGGCAGCAAATTGAATAAGTAGCCTACACTGGTGTAACGTTAGAGAAAGTTAATTCTTTTATTTTACTGAATATTAGCACAGGCACAAAACTGACAATGTGACTGACTTAGCTTACTTCAACTCAACTTCTCTCCTTCTCTCCTTCTGAGACCCAGGTCCTGGTGTGTATCTCTGCATGCCTGGCAGACATCTCATTTACATTACATTACATTTTAAGCATTTAGCAGACGCTCTTATCCAAAGAGATATGTAACATATATTATTACATTATATGTAATATGTAAGATATACAACTGTGCACCTGGGATTCAATTTGACATCACACATTCCTTCAGCTGTATTGTCACTACTTTGCCTGACACTATGATTACAATTACCTATTTGGCCTTGGAGTAATATTTTCAGTATTCTCCATTCTTTTCCCCAGGGTTTATGAACATAACAAACATACAATCTGAGGTATTTACATGGTACTCAGTCATACAATTATTGACATATGCTATGAAAAAATATATATATTTCAATAAATTCAGTAAAAACGCCTGTTGTTTCCTGTACTTCAGTCAACAATAACATGGTGTACCTAACTAATACTCAGACTAGAATGCCATCACATGGATGCACACACATCTCCCAGTTGTACCCTTTCATTTAATACCAAGATCATGGACCTGCCCCTCATATTTGAGAAATCATATGCAAATACAATTGGGCAACATGCATATATGGGAAAAATAGGGGAAATTTGTGTATCAAAAAACACCTGAGTCTATTATTACAAAAGCTCTTGTAGCTTTTGAGTAATTTGTTCTATCTCCTCCACATTTTGTACAGGAGTTCATGACATCACATAGACACAAATCGAGGTGCTATATAGCTTCGCTATCCATATTATTATTTTTATATTTTTGAAGTATTATACATTAAAATATATTTTTTCATATAAAATTGCTATATTTTCTATATTTTAGTTAACAATAACATGGGGTAAGTAATTTATAGTCAGACTAGGAAGCTATCACACAATCTCTCAATTCTCCTCTTTCATTTGATACCAATTTCATTCATGTGCCCCTCATACTTGAAAAGTTATAGGGGATTTAATTTATACAAATATATGGAATGGAATATTGGGGAAAAGGGGGGTGGAGCAGAATGTGATGTCCGGGATAAGGACCCAGACGCAGATCAGGATTAGGCAAAAAGGATCGTTTAATTAAGGCAGAGGTCAAAACCAGAAGTCAGGGTAGCGAAGGTACAAAATCTAAATCCAAAGACAAGTCAACAAACAATCCAAAAGTCAAAACCAATAAATCAGAAAAGGCAAACAAACAGAATCGGCAGGCAAACGCGAAGTGAAAACAGGAGGGGTGTCTTGGGAAAATGCTTACAGACTCTGGCTTACAATAATCGGCACAGGGAATGAAGATCAGCGTTCTGACAAGGACAGAACATAAACACGGAACTTAAATACAAGCAGGGAAGGGAAACACAATAGGAATCAGGTGTGACTGGGAGGAGAGAGGGGCAGGAACACAGGTGAAAATGATGGGATTCGCTAATACAATAACGAGGGGAAACGAAAGACACGGACTGGGAATCACACAGACACATAGACAATAAACGACCTGGAAGAGCAGGCAGACACGTGCACAGTTCGAAGGGGAGGAACGCAAGTAGTGAAACTGCATGCAAATGAAGCGAAACTAGAGAAGCATACAGGGATAGGACAACGAGAGAGAGAATGATAGCGATAGATAGAAGCGTGAGATAATTAGTAATTAGTAATGTTAGTAACTAAATCTAAATCCCTAATATTAGTAGATTAGTAGGTTAGTACTATATACATCTAACTAATATATACAAAGTGTAAGTAAAACAGTACCTCCTCCCTAAGAAACGCCTCTTGGCGTTTTAACAAGAGAAGGCACACGAAGACAGATAAAAAGACAGTCCAGGATGCTAGGAACAGAAGAGATGCAGTCATAGGGGCGATGGGGGAACAAGCAGGTGGCTGGCTCGGGATTTACTGAAGACCTACTTGAGGTCCAGGTACTCGGAAGGGAAGACAGACAGGTCAGGGTTCTTCTCGGGAAACAGGGGACTCGGAACAGAAGAATGGGCTTGATGCAGGCACTGAGAAAGACATTGTGGGCTTCAACCCACAATCTTGTGACTGCTCCACTCCAGGGAAGGGTTATGTTTGACTAACCAGGGATGACCAAGGACAATGGGTGCGTGAGGAGATTTGATGACAGCCTTATCTTCTCCTGATGGTTCCCGGAGATGTGCAAAGTCAAGGGGG
This sequence comes from Aldrovandia affinis, assembly GCA_029706075.1. NCBI lineage: Eukaryota > Metazoa > Chordata > Actinopteri > Notacanthiformes > Halosauridae > Aldrovandia > Aldrovandia affinis. The sequence goes on along the minus strand of JAINUG010000013.1, from coordinate 4,675,917 downwards.
AGCTGGTAAGGGTTATGTGAGTAATTCTCTGCCCATTGAGTGAGTTAGCCACTAAGGGGCGTGAAAGCCTGGAAACCGGAATGCCCCACTTAGTAACCAAACCAGCATCAATAAAACTCTCCTCGGCACCCGAGTCAATGAGAGCGGTGGTCTCTCGCTTCTGACCCTCCCACTCGATGGTAACCGGCAAGCAGGTTCGTTGTTTGGAGGAGCATTCAACCGGAATGACGCCCACTAGTGCTCCTCTACTCACTAGTGGGAGTTGGCTTTTAACGGACAGGTGGAAATGAAATGTCCTGATTGACCGCAGTAAAGGCAGGACCTGGTAGCCATCCTACGGTCGCGTTCTTGACGGGAAAGTCGAGCATGATCCAGCTGCATCGGTTCAGGTTCAGAACTGGGTGAAGATGCCGCTTTAGGATGGTTGATGACTCTGGCAGGAATCCTGAACCCTCCAGCCTCAGGCCCAGGAAAAACCCCGGTACTCCGGAAACGACGACGCTCCTGTAGCCTGGAATCGACCCGGATGGCCAAGCTGATGAGGTCGTCGAAGGACTCAGGTAGGTTGCGGGTCAGGATCTCATCCTTGAGCTGCTCAGATAACCCGAAGATGAAGGCGTCATACAGCACCTTCCTCCCCCATCCACAGGAGTTAGCATAATGTCTGGAAACTGATGGCGTAATCCGAGACAGATCTACCCTCCTGGCATAAGTAGAGCATCTCCCTAGCAGCTTCGTGAAAATGTTTGGAATGGTCGAAGACCCTCTTCATCTCCTCGGAAAACATGTTGAAGCTCTGGCAGTAGGGAAATGACTCCTCCCAAGCAGTGGTTCCCCAGGTCTTGGCTCGACCGGTCAGTAATGTTAGTAACTAAATCTAAATCCCTAATGTTAGTAGATTAGTAGGTTAGTACTATATACATCTAACTAATATATGCAAAGTGTTATAGGAAGAAAGAAGGAAGTAAAACGAGATTTGAAACTAAGACCGAAAAACCGAAAACTAGAATTTCCCGAAGTGCATGACAAAGACAAGGAGTGGATCTCGAAACAAACAGAAACAATAACAGATGGGGAACAGAACGTGAATGAAACGAGAATGATGAATGAAAAATAAACAAAGTACAAAAACAAACTGAACAGACATGCAAAACATAACACAGAAGGGGTTAAAAGGTGGGTTTTGAGAAGATTGCAAGTGATTCCGCAGTCCTGACCGATTTCGGAAGGTCATTCCACCACCGAGGGGTCAGGACAGAGAAGAGGCGAGACCGCGAGGAGCGGCTGCCAGGCGCCTGGCGGGATGGGCCAGTCAGTTTGCCAGAGGAGGTGGAGCGGAGGGGTCTGGTGGGGTGTAGGGAGTGATGAGTGACTGGAGGTATGGGGGAGCAGTACCTCCAGCCGCTTGAAAAGCAAGCACCAGTGATTTGAATCTGATGCGTGCTGCGATGGGGAGCCAGTGCAGAGAGGAGAGGGGTGACGTGGGTGAACCTTGGTTGGTCGAACACCAGACGTGTGGCAGCATTCTGACTAGTTGCAGTGGCTTGATGGCACAGGCCGGTAGGCTTGCCAGCAAGGAATTGCAGTAGTCCAGACGTGAGATCACCCTGTACACCAAGTTACTTGGTTCTGTTATTTCTGCTTACGGTTTTCCCTATCACTGTTATGCCAATGACACTCAACTCTTTCCTTCTCTCCATCTGAGACCCAGGTCCCGGCACGGATCTCTGTATGCCTGGCCGACATCTCTGCATGGATGTTCACCCACCACCTGAAGCTGAACCTGAGGAAGACAGAGCTGCTCTTCCTCCCAGTGAAGAGCTCCCTGACGATTTATGCTTCAATCGCCATGGAAGACTCCATAGTGTCTCCGTCCCTGTCTGTCAGGAGCCTTGGAGTGACCCTGGATGACCAGCTGTGCTTCTCGGGCCACATTGCAGCGATCACCCGGACCTGCTGATTCTCCCTCCACAACATCCGGATCCGACCATTCCTCACCCAAGAGGTCACACAACTCCTGGTCCAGGCCCTGGTGATCTCACGTCTGGGCTACTGCAATTCCTTGCTGGCAGGCCTACCGGCCTGTGCCATCAAGCCACTGCAACTGGTGCAGTATGCTGCCGCATGTCTGGTGTTCAACCAACCGAAGTTCACGCATGTCAACCCTCTACTCACCTCTCTGCACTGGCTCCCTATCGCAGCATGCTCCCTTGATAAGCCAAAAAGAAAAAATCTAACTTTTCCTTCCCTGTGTTACAGGTACGGTATGCAGCTGCCAACGATTATGTCTATTACTGTATCACTACACTGACCTCTTGGGTGGACTATGATTGATCTTACCATGTATTAATGCACATCTGGATAAGAGAGTCTGCTAAATGCCAAAATGTAAATGTAAACCAGTGGGGTTTGGCAGTGCGAGGCAAACATGATGTTATGTAGATATTCAACTCACTTTTAGTGAGAATGAATGCAGAGAATGCGCATGCACCTAGACTTAATAGCTTTACCCTGCAGTTGGTTCACCCTCCGCCTATGGGTGTATTAATTAATTAATTAATTAATTAATTATCTAACCTGCTTATTCCCGGTCAGGGTCGTGGGGGGGCTGGAGCCTATCCCAGCATGCATTGGGCGAGAGGCAGGAATACATCCTGGGCAGGTCACCAATCCATCGCAGGACACATACCCCATTCACTCACACACTCTCATACCTACAGGCAATTTGGACTCTCAGATTAGCCTAACGTCCATGTTTTTGGATTGTGGGAGGAAACCGACGCGGACACAGGGAGAACATGCAAACTCTACACAGAAAGGCCTCCGGCTGAGATTCGAACCCGGGACCTTCTTGCTGAGCGTTGACAGTGCTCTCCACATCACCACCGTGCCGCCCCCCTATGGGTGTATCCTACCACAAATTGCGAATGAGGGCGTTTCATTTCTTTGATTGTGTAATTAGAACCGAGTCTTAATAAATTGATTGTTAATATGTTGCTATTTGCGACTGCAGCATAGCTGCAACAAAATAGTGGCCGTCTTTGCGCTGCCACTATTTTAGTCAATCTAACCCTTAGATTTTGAGCGGTGGGACTTCAGGCAGAACCGCCTTAATGATGACATTAGCCTATCCATTGGCACCCTGTACCTGAGGCTGTCAAAGCATAGCAACCAAGCCAAAACAATTTTAAGATGACACAAGCAATGCATGTGAAGGGATCCTTGTCTTAGCACACAGTGGCAATGAAATCAATACAACAGAACTATCACTGGGAGATGTCATGTGTGAAGGAGTAACTGAGGACCACCCTGCCTGAAATTACCTTTGGTCCCCTTTGCAGGGTTGAAGAAGACACATCATCCAGAGGATGTGATAACCATCACCATACATCATGCTAACACTTTAAATGGCATAATTACTGCCTTCTCTGATGCAGAGATTTTGAAGAAAGCACTAAATGTGAGACACATACTTCTAGACAACAAAGAAGAGGCAGGCACTGGATTCCGGGTTACTGCATGCTCAGCTGCTTCGGGCATACATTTGATTGCTGCACACTTGATACAACAGTTAAAGTACCATTCATTCGCCATGACTTTCCTGCCGAAACATGGAAGGCAGTTGGAAGAATCCAATTAAAATGATACCAAGATTGCCAGATAAGCTTTCACTCCCCTTTGTTGAAGAGGTGCTTTTTGGCGCAGTATATAGTGATCTAAACGCACATCTTCTGTCATTTATGAGCAGCCAAGTGCATGAGGTTTTGATGCAAGCTTTGAGTGATTTCTTTGCAGTCAACTCTGATGATCTAGTGGAACTATGTTTCTAGAAAGAATCTGTGCTGTGCCGAAACTCTTTTAGTAACAGTTTATGAAATAACGCACAAAGAACTTTGATGTTCTTTTTGATGTCCAAAAATTGATGTTCGTCAATGATTGCTGGAGAGAGGTCACTCAGTATCAACTTTCACTCACTTCAGAGGCACTGAGCAGCCTCTGACCAGCAACCAACCACAAAGAAGATCTGTGTACTGCTAACATTTGCTGTTTATTTGACCACAAAACAAAAGGAAGTTGAAAATCACCTGAGAAGATACATCAGAGAACTAGATGAAAGTAAAATTCAGAAGTTTCTGCGGTTCTGCACCAGATCTGATCTCGTAGTTACAGACAGCATCTACTGTATGTGGAATTCGAAAAAATGGCAGAATTTACAAGAAGACTAATTGGGCACACTTGTGGGAAGATACTGCACATAGATGACAGCTATGAGTACTTCCAAGATTTCTGATGTCTGGGTCATGGACATTATTTTGATTCCCACAAGCATAATCACAACAATCCACTGTTTTCTGTTTAAACTAATTACACAGATTAGCAAGGATTCGCTCAATGAGGAATAGGTATTTGACCAATCCTATTAGGTGGTTCAGCAAGGCCCTGATTGGTCAGAGAGAACTTCCTCCAGCTGTACACGAGGAATCCCAGTTTTAGCTACAGGCTCCAGTTTCTACTGTGGCGTCCCCGGTTTCATGTGCCATGAATGATTTCACAAATCACAACAAACTGGCAACCTGTCAGCCAGATCCAACACTAACAGATCCCAGTTCTTCATCAGCATAACACAAATCGTGTGGCTGGCGGAAACAGGTTTTGTTGATCATTGAAATAATTGTAATGCTTTTAAGAAGGTTGAGGGCTTCAACTCCAAGAGCAGCATGAATTGGGCTTCAATTAATCATAGCCGTCATTGTGCCAAATGTTTTCTCAAGCATCACGCTTGTCTTAATTCCGCACCAGAAAGTATTTCCTTGTTAATGAAAGCAAGTCTGAAGTATAGTTTTATAGCTGTGTGTATAACTCCTCTTAATTGTACACCATGTTTGATGATAACTCTTATGGTATTTTGTGATACCACAAACCCTGGTTGACTTGCTCAAAGAAGTAGCCAATCTTGCCTGTTAGGTATTCATGATATTTTATATCATGTGGTTGATGCAGAACATGTAATGATATGCTATGTTATAGAGGTTGTACAAGACTATTCTAACCTAAATTCATAATTTTTTTACCTTGAAATGAAAATTCATGCTTCGTTCACGCATAATATAGTTATTATAGTCATCTATTGTCTAGCGATAAGGTGCTGTTTCTATGTTTGCTATTCATGCACGCATAATCTATAATTATAGATCTATAATCTAATATAATATATTTATAGGTAACTGCCAAAATAAAGGAAACACTGACATAAAGTGACTTAATAGGGCGTTTGGCCACCATGAGCTTTTGCATAGATTCTAAAGTGTCCGGAACTATATTGGAGGGATGCAACACCATCCTCCAATGTGAAATTCCATCATTTGGTGTTTTGTTGATGGTGGTGGAAAAGTCTTTCAGTTTATCTGTTTAGTTGTTTATCTAATCAAAGGTCATTATCAATATGATATGGGATAAAGTGATGGGGTAAATTAGGCTTTTGATCAGTGAAATTACCATAAATTGATTCATTTAAAGGCATGATAAGTTACTTCACCAGTAACAGATGCTAGTTAGCCACTAGTAAACAAAGCTAGAAATGCAAAACACGGTTATGTACTGCACTTGCAACAACAATACTACTTAGCTTGCTAAAATGGGATGTTTTTAAATGTATTGATATGGAAAAATGACACAAACTGTTCAGTTAGGTTCTATTGCTCATGAACAGTGAACAATAGATTGCACATGCTAGTAAATGTCCTTAGATGCCTTTATGTCCTCAGAAGTATCAAGCTGTTGAAAAATACAACTAACACAGCAACTTTTCCTGGTTTGTATGGTCCGGACAAAGGTTTTTGAAGCATGTAGAGTTTCTGCTGTCTCCACCATGCCATTGGACCTGGCCCTAAGGTCCCTGAAGATCCCCTTGGAGTTACTGGTCCTCACTGCCTTGATGTCCTTTGTGAAGCTAAAACATGTAGGTTGAGAGGATGACAAGGAGAAAGTGAGGAGAAAAGAGGAGGGTCATTGCGTTACAGAATCAAACAGATCCAGGCACATCACTCTAAGCTAGCAGAGTATTTTTTCAAATCCACCAGACAAAACATTGCTTTGTTAGCTGGCCATAATCAGCAGTATTACGGACTAGCAAAAAACCTAGCCACGGAAAACACAATGAACAAAGAGGGAGCTGAAATGATAGTGATGCATCACAACAGGGATATTATTTTCTATTGCATTTTTTTTTTTACATTCCAGAATATACATACAGACACAGTGTATTTATAGCTTGCTTGCTTGCTGGCTATCTAGTGTTTTTTTTGGTGCTAGCTAGTAACTAATACATAGTAGGCTACAATTACAATGACATGATTTAGCAGATGCTCTTATCTAGAGAGACTTAAAACAAGTGCATTCCACTAAGTCGGGTAGACAGCATATCACATTTTGATACGCTACCTAGCTTGCCAGCAATCAATGGTAACTGCTAGCTTGCTTGCTGGCTGCAGGTCTGCCAACTTTGAGAGGAGACAAAGTGTGAGATTTGTTGGCGAGGATGGAGACTTGGCAACATTTCTGGACCTGGTAGGTATGGGTCAATAATTTAGACTTTGATTACGTGAGAAAATACAGGTGTGGTATGACATAGTGAGAAATGGGAATTAATGAATTGCGTGAGACTCAAGCTCAGTGTGTGAGAGTTGGCTGCCCTGTGGTGTCTGATGCCAGCTCGTAACTAATGCATACATGTAACTGTAAAAATAAAGGAAACAATTAAGTAAATGAGGGATACAAAGTATATTGAAAGCAGGTGATTCCACACTGGTGTGGTTCCTGGGATAATTATACTTAGGGTAATGTATAAAAATTCTGGGCAGGCCCAGTTGCCTATTATTTTGGCTACTATAGATACAAGAAGAGGTCTCAGAAACTTTCAAAGAGTGGTGATTGTTGGGGTATGTTTGGCAGGAGCTTCAGTGATGAAGGCTTCAGTGAAGAAGTTTGAGGGAAAGACATGCTGACAGAGCATACTCCTTGACCGTGATGTCCATGCATTAGTTCAAGATGCAAAGCAAAACAGACAAGCAACTCTGAATTAGTTGACTGCAAATATCAATCTAGGGCAGGGGCAGGCAGTTTCATCAAGAAGAGTCGGTCAAGAACTCACAGAGAGGGATACTAGTCAGGTTACAGTGCATAAACCTCTTATTACACCTAAAAATGCATGTTTGTGAGTAAAGTGGTGCAAAGAACACAACACAGTGGTCTACTGAGCAGGATGACAATGCCCCATCCACGGGGCACGAGTGGTCACTGAATGGTTTGATGAGCATGAAAATGATGTAAATGCATATGTCATGTCATCTTGTCATCTCAGTCACCAGATCTCAACCCCAATTGAGATGGAACACCAAATTATGGAATTTCTTGTGGAAGAATGGTGTTGCATCCCTCCAATACAGTTCCAGACACTTGTAGAATATGTGACAAGGTGCGTTGAAGCTGTTCTGGTGACTCGTGGTGACCTAACGCTCTATTAAGACACTTTATGTTGGTGTTTCCTTTATTTTGGCAGTTATCTGTAGCTAGCTCTCGAGTCAAGTGCAGCACATTTCTGGCTGGCTAGCTCACTATATATTAGTTAGTGGCTAGCAACAACCTCTAGGTAGACAGAAAACTAGCTAGCAAACGTAGTTATTTCAGATAATAGATGCACCTTTCTGTAATTTATGTGTCATAATTTAAGTAGTCTATTTTGCGAGAATTACAACATTTAGCAAATATTCACCTTTTTCTGCTTCACTACAATCTACATTCGCGCTTGATACAGCAGTTACAAATTTGGCATCATATCCCACCTCTGAAAGCTACAACAGTAGAAAAATCTTTCTGATATCATGGGAGGGAGGAAACATGTAGCTAGCAAAATATATAAAATCATGAATAACACAAATTCATCAATACACAATTCAATAGAAATAATATGGGAAAGAGATCTACAGGAAAACACCCCAGAATTGGGAGAATATTTGGAGGTTGCTCAAAGTATCAAAAAAATAAAAATAAATTTCAAGTTCATTCATAGAATATATTTTACACTAAGGAAGCTTAAATTAATTAAGGCAAGTGACAACATCAAGTTTGAAATATTCATACATACTGATATTAATGTTGGACAAAATGTCTGAGAATTTAAGAGATCTCTATACAGAGAATCTATGGAGGTATGGACACGCATAAGTAAAATTATTTCAAACATGGAAATGTTCCCAAGCTGAACAGAGAGCAAATACAACCACACTCCCAGACTACACAACTGCCCATCCTACTATCCCAGGATGTACCATGAAATGTTTTCACTATTGGAATCGCTTAATGTGGATAATTATTTAATTTATCTGACCTGTGTGTGTAATTCCCTATATTCTGTACAGAAACAAATATGATTGTACATATTTCAAGCACATCATTCCTCATGTAAGCAGCATAAAAAACACATAAACAAGTGCTAAAGGACATTATCAACAATAAGTGCAACAAGTATTTTTTTTATTATTTTCTTTTAATATGAGTGGGTTAAGGTCCAAGGTGCAGTCTAAAGAGGTGAATTTTCAGCCTGCAGCAATTCGGCTATCCTGACATCAGTGGCATTCCACCATAGTTGTGCCAGGACAGAGTGGTGACTTGGCATGGGGATCACCTAGAGGCAGAAGCCAGTTAGTCACTTGGCATGAGGAGTAAATCCAATCACCTGAGAGGCAGAAGAGTGCAGCAGTCTGATGGTACATGTGGGAGCTCCAGCCAGGAGGGAGTTTCAGCAGTCCAGCCCTGAGACATCCAGTTTGAGATGTGTTGTAGAGCATGAATATACAGGAATGTGTGACCGCCGGAGATTTGGAGAGAACATGGTCATGGTCACCACCTGCTCAGTTCTGTCAGAAGGGTGCGCAGAAAGTTTGAGATGTCTGTCAGAGAAATAGATGGAAGTAGATGGGTGTCATCGGCACAACAGTGGTAAGAGACTTGGTGTAAAGGGAAAGAAGAGGACCTAATACTGAGCCCTGAGGGACCCCAGTTGTGAGACTGTGTGTCTCAGACATTGACCCTCTCCATGCCATCTGGTAGGAGTGACCCATCAGGTAGGATGTAAACAAAGAGAGGACTAGAGCAGGGTTTCTCAAACTTTTTTACTCCACGACCCCATTTCATTGGTGGGAAAAAATCACGACCCCATACATAAATGATTACAATTACACAGCAATTACAACGCTGAAAAACTTTAGTCCAGTCCGTCATGCTCATATCAAATGTCAGTCGTTTTGCCAAGTTGAATGTTAAATAATGGGCTTTGCTTAACTTTAGCAATTACCTGACACATAACATCCTCAGCCATGCTATCAATTCGCCTCGAAATTGTGTCATTTGAGAGCGGTATTGTACTCATCTGATCTGCGGCGCTTTGTCCCAATACAACAGAAACCACTTCCTTGGCACAGGGAAGGAAAAACTGTTCTCCAATTGTGTGGGCTTTACCGGTCTTCGCGATCCAATGTGCGACGACAAATGAAGCCTGTAGCTCCCGTTCGTTTGCTGCTGTTGCAGTTTTAAGCACGGTTTTCTGTCCTTGTAAAACTTTTTGTTTCCTCTGAAAGAAATCTAGCGGCTTTGCTTGTAATGCGCTGTGTTTAGCTAGCAAAATTCTCAGCCCAGCTATCTAGCTAAGAAGCACACAGACACACGCACACACAACAAGCACACCCACACACAAATACAAATAATTGTTAAAACTTAACAAACACGTGACAAGCAAACACTTACATTTCGTTTTTTCCAATATAACTAAGCTCTCAGTTTTGAAAAGATTCAGGTCATTTCTCCCTACTGCCATTAGGTATTTTAATGATGCAGATGTCTGACTTTACGTTTTTACAATGTATCTTAGGCCTGCACACTGCACCACACATGTTGTGAATCTTTTTGATACTAAACAGTAATGTGTTGGTGGCTGCCCCCCTTGTTTTTAAGTCTGTCTTTTCTGAATGTTGTATTTGTGGTCTGCTGCTGGTGACAACGTGAATTTCTCCTTTGGGGATCAATAAAGTATATCATTATCATCTTCATCTTCAACTAAGCTAAAGCTATCAATTTTCAAGTTCTAGCTAATCAATATCATGCCCGACGATATTCTGCCAAATTTCCCTCGCCTCCTGCTCTTTTTTGTAACTTTTGGATAGCTCCACCTCACATAAGCTTTTGTCTTTCCAGTAAAAAGCATGCATTGCACGGACACTGCAACTTTTGGAAATGCATTGCTTTTATTGGCAGATCAAACAAGGATTTTGGCAACTCAAACATCTCCCCGCAGCAACCTGCATAGCCAAGGAGTTCAGCTCCAGGAGCCACTAAGCTGGCAGGAACATTCAAAGACACGGATGGTGGGAGAGATTTTCTCAAGTAATGCACCAGTTTAAAAAAAATCTAAATTAATAAGGGGGATGTATTCTATACAAAGTCAACAAGGGGGATGGTCAGTTTGGGGATGGACTTGTCCCTTTTTGTTAACAAGGGGGATGCCGCCCCCCCCCATCCCCCCTCAATCCGAGCACTGAGCATACTCCTTAAAGCCACTCCTCAGCACAGTTAGACCCATGGGGAGAGGTATCCTTGATATTTCACTGTTTGTGATCTGTCATGAAATTGATCATTTAAGGCAACAGGATCGGGCTGACACCCAGGTCACTTAAACTCCTTACTGCAATAATAGGACCCACCTTGTCAAATGCTTTGGAAAGGTCCGTTGTAATTATAGTTCAAATAGATTTTGCTTTGTCATGGATTTTCAGGGATAGTCTAGGAGACTAATAAGGACATCTAATGTGGATCGTCAACGCCAGACACCAAATTGTCTGAGGTCAAGCTTGGTGTCAATGTCTTGCCTAATCCTGCTGCCAGCAAAGATCTCTGCTTTTTTTTTTGTTGTGATTTGAGAGATATCGAGTTTGGCCTTTTGGAATTGTGACTGAATGGTTTGATGGGCATGAAATGACAACAGCTTATTTCAGTTAACTTGCAACTGTTTACCAGCCTACAGGACCTTGGACAGCAGCGGACTCGCACGCAGGCATGCGATCAGCTCAGGTGTTGCCTATTGGCTTCATTAGGCCTTTATAAAAGCACAGCCTGCCATGCCTGGGGAGAGCCTTTTGGGATATGGAGGAAGTGGTGCTAGATTTTGTTTTCTTACCCTCTGCTTTGTAACATTTAGTTTGATTTCATTTTCCTGTTTGGTTTATGGCCCAAAAAGTGGGGAAGTAAAACTATTTTTCAGCTGTTTCTATCCACTCAGCACCTGGCATGGTGGCCACCCCTGCTGCTTTGCTACAGTGAGCATACGGGTATTGTATTGGTACCTTCAAATGCACCTATGCACCATTCTACAGTACGAGGGCCATCCTATGCACAGATCTTTTGAAAGCCTGAGTAGTGCTTTTAGTGGTTGTTTTGTATTACGAAGGTGCAATATGGAGTGATTCAGGAGGTCATTTCTCCCTACTGCCATTAGGTATTTCAATGACGCAGATGTCTGACTATACTTTTTTTACAATGTATCTTAGGCCTGCACACTGCACCACGCATGTTGTGAATCTTTGTTGGTGCTGTAAAATACTTAATCTTTTTACTTGAACAATAATGTGTTGGTTGCTGTCCCCTTTGTTTTTAAGTCTGTCTTTTCTGAATGTTGAATTTGTGTCCTGCTGCTGGTGACAATGTGAATTTCCACTTTGGGGATCAATAAAGTATATCATTATCATAATCATCATCTGATATGGAATGCTGTAGTACATAGAAGAACGTTTATTGGTAGAAAGAAGTGGGGTGGGGGTGGAGGGAGGTTCTCCCTCATAAAAATGGAGGAAGGGGGTCGATGTTTCTAAGTTTGGTCGTATATTATCTTTCAGTGATGTTCTTCTCAGTGGAGTGGGGTTTAAAAAAAAAAAAAAAAAAAATATATTATTATTTCTAATTGTTCTCCCAATTTGGTTGCCAATTATACCCTCTATTTATCTCAATTCACCCTCCCCCATGAGTCCGCTGCCCGTCCTCCGGGTCGAGATGCTATTTCCGAGCCGATTTATCCACCTCTTCCAAGACGGAATTCTACCACGGACGCCTTTTTCCTGCTCCTCGACGGACTCGTGCCGGCTCACCCTCCCCCCTCCCCAGGAGGTGGACAGACAAACGCCGCCTCCGATCGGGCTGACGACCAGGGCCGGTCTGGTAGAGACGCGGGTTTCGAACCGCGTCCCTGACAGGTGTGGAGTTTTTAACAAATGGGTCAGGTCTATTTTGTCCTGTCTTTCCAGTTTAATAATATTATTTTCTAGTCAATTGCGAGAGAAAGAAGTATGCGGCTTGTATGTAAGGAGGGAGTTTGAATTGTAGATTAGAGAGGGGCGGTGCTGAAGCTAAGTATTTAATTTCAATTATATGTACACTACCGGTCAAAAGTTTTTACTGAAATGTAAGCAGTTAAAGTCCTGTGAATAACCTGAAATGGTACAAAGGTAAGCGGTAAACTGCCAGAGGTTAAAAAAAAAAGTTTTGAAAAACTGAAAAATAATGTAAATTTCAGAGTTATAAAAAAGAGGCCCTTTTCAGGGAACAAGTAATGGGTTAACGTGGGTTAACAGTCACTCTGTGCAAGTCGCCGACTCTGGATCCAGCAAAAGAGCCCCAGACCAACACGCTTCCTCCTCCATGTTTGACAGTTGGTGTCACACACTGAGGAACCAGCCTTTCTCCTACTCGACGGCATACAAAAACCCTGCGTGATGAACCGAAGATTTCAAATTTTGATTAATCGGTCCATAAGACCTTCTTCCAGTCTTCAGTAGTCCACTGGTGGTGCTTCATGGCCCAGGCAAGCCTCTTTTTCTTATTTTGCCATCTTAGCAATGGCTTTCTTACTGCCACTCGACCTGTCAAACCTGCAGCTCCAAGTCTTCTCTTCACAGTTGAAACTAAGACTTCCTTACTTCGACCAGTGCTAAACTGTGCTTTAAGCTGTTGTCCTGTGAGCCGCCTATCATGCAAGCTGTTCGCACTCTCAGAAACTTGTCTTCTGATTTTGTTGTGGCTTTGGGTCTGCCAGACCTCTTCCTGTTAGAGTTTCCTCCAGTTTCAAAGTGCCTTTTGACGGTGTAGGAAACTACTCACTGCCAAAAAAAATTACATTAATTTTCAGTTTTTAGTAACCTAAACTTTTTTTTAAACCTCTGGCAGTTTACCGCTTACCTTTGTACCATTTCAGGTTATTCACTGGACTTGAACTGCTTAAATTTCAGTAAAAACTGGAAAATGGGGGTGTTCTAAAACTTTTGACCAGTAGTGTATATTTATCATTATGATCATTAATGAAATGTTCTATATCAATGATCTTTGAGCAGGAATTATTTGCAGGTGTAAGCCAAAAGGAGTTATATGTCTCATTTGGCTGAATCTGAAAGCCCCATGGCATATATAATCTATTTAGTAAATTGTACCCTACCTTTGTAATGTATTAACTGAATTGCATTGCAGGACATCAGTGTTTATGTATGAATGTAAGTGTGTTATAAATGATTTGTCAAGGGGTGACATCTCAAATGAGGTTTAGATATTTTATCTATCCATTTTTCTGTGGAGATTAAAATGCAATTGTCCAAGCATGATATAAACGTTTTGTGAAAATTGTTTTTGATATTCAGGTTTTCCAGTTTATTAAATATTGTAGATGACTGAAATGACTTGGCATAATTTGTATACGTAGTTTTTTGGAGGCTTCTCTGAGCTGAAGATATTGAAAAATGCAGTGATTCCGGAAATCACATTAATCAAATTGGCGTTTAAATGTTTTTTGATGGATTGATCTTTAAATGGTAATCATGAATTTACGTTCATTAACACCACCAAACATTAGGGTAAATATATATTTTAATCAACTAAAAGTGGCACCCTGTTATTCAAAATGATTACTCTCTCCAATTAATTATAAAACAATATTGTGTATTTGAAACGCACTGCTTTATCTCTATGCGCAATCATACTAGGTACAATCTTTAGCAAAATCAATGTGAATAAAAATCGTACTTGTATGGAACATTGAAATGATGCCAACAGAACAATGGGGTGATTGTCCAACATGACAATGCGTAGAGGAAAACCCTTCAGCACAGAGCACCAGACAAGGAACATAGCAGCACAGATCAGGACAGACCCACCCAGACAGCAAAAGTTAAACAAGCTCCATCCCTGGGGGGTAGAATCAGGGTCAGTACACCAGTGCGATTTATGTCTGTGTGAGTATGTATTTTCATGTGTCTGTGTAAACAGGACTGCATGCATGTGCATAGCCTACTTCATCCATGGTATTTGAGGTCAAGCTGTGCAGAGTGGGGGCAGTCTCTTGAGATGGCAGTACATTGGAGCGGCTGAGTTTACCGCTCCATGTTGCCCTCTGACATGTTTGTTACATCGATGCTTCCAGTTTTTGCCCTGGGCCTTTCCGTGAGTACGATGGAACATTATTGATCGTTGAAGCTCCTGTCCCAGCCACAACAGGCATTGATCAAACGAGATTAGCATCCGTTTCAACGCTGATGTCGTGTTCGAACGACATCGATCTGCCTCGGCTACACAAGTGTGTGCTGACAGGGGTAGCTCTAAAGCTGGTGAGGAATCACTAGCAATGTAACTGTATATTAATAATAAGGTTTTTATACACATACACACACATACATACATATGATTGCGGTCTCGCTATCAGGAAACAGAACGGAACATTGCTGCTGACCTTCGGAGAAGTCCTTCCCCTGATGCCAAGATCCAAATCCACCCACAATGCATCGTTCAGCGCTTCCATTCCGCACAGCATGCACAGCCAGCCGTTGAACTGCAATCAATAACAATAATGACAACCCCGCCAATACACTCAGTAACATTGCAGAACTGTGGCAATTCTGCCACAACACAACCGCATGACTGTGAAACTGTATTATGTTAAAATCAGACATGTTTATCCGCAGTACACTGCTCCTCTAGTGTTTAAAACGTACGCTTCTGTTTAAAACGTAAAATACGCACTCTGAGGCGCTTGCTTGTTTTTCCAGAACTTCCGTCCTCCGTTGCAGCTGCGTTTATGCTTTGTCACTTTACCACTACTCATCTTGAATTACGAGAGAGGGATAAGTGAAGAAATGTGCTTCAGAACTTTAGAGTGGAAGAAACTGGCATCAAGTGTGGGAAAAAATGTATTTACAATTTACGAAACATCCTCTGTGGTCTACACAAAATGTATCTTTTGGTAGTGGTAGTCATCTTCGTGAAGACGCTTTTCCAAACATTCAGTCCCACAAACAGGGATAAACATGCATGTTTTGTCCTCATATTCCTCATACACAATTATCTAAAGGCTTAAAGGCTATGTGTATCCATCTTTCTTCATTAATTGACTGTGATGTGACATGTGAATGATTGGAGAAAATGTCACTGTGATGGTGTTGGTTTCGGTGCAGCTGGGGGCAGAAGGCGGCCATATCCCCCAGAAGCACCTTTATGGCCTGGGTTTATCCAGGCTTCTGCATTTGATAAGGGGGCTGAGAGCTGTACGCCCTTCGCTCACAAAACAAGATTTAGGTTTCGCAGATTAACACGAGGGTCGCACTGGGAACTCGCACCGCGGCGTGAGGTAGGGGTGCAACACGAAAGGGTGTCATAAACAACAGAGCTAATTAGATATGGCTTTCTTGGATTTCAGTTATTTCCTCTGTCTTTGGTTTCGTTTGAGTCTGTAAAAAAAGCTCTCCACATCAAGCCAATTACCACAGGCTACAACGATGGGAGATTCTTGTGGACTAATGGCCGTTCCTGAGAGTTTCAGTTAACAAACATGGCAACTGGACATTTCTAAGTCAGTCCAAAACGCTCATTCACATTGACAATTACACAGTGAAACTATCACCCTTACGGCTTCAGGAACTTAAAAACGGCTTCATAACATTCTTAATCAAAGAATCAAATTAATGAAGGGTACTCTTCTGCTTTGCAAATTGGCCCACTACTTGTTTCTCCATTTTTTGAATAATCAGTGCACTACGTCCCTAGTCAAGCATGGTCATGTTCTACTATTATAATAGGGAAATGTGGTTTTGTTGGTGGAGTCAGAGTTCGATCTCATACAATTCATGCCACTTGTCCCGGAATGAGCTAAATTTAATCCTTTCCTTACTTAAAGGCAACTCCTCTTCCGCTGCCACCCTAACTTGTGGTTAGCTAGCTAGCGCACCCACTGGGCAATCGGACCTGCAATCATATGAATCAAGTGCTCGTACTCTTGGTCGTTGCGTAAAATTGTTTGAAAGTGACTGGAAATTGTCCCATACGACACGGAAGTTCTTTGATTGACGGGCACGTTGCAGAAAAGGCAGTTTCTCAGATAATTAACATAAAACAGGATTAGCAAGAGGCAACGTGTTTGAAATATTATAGGCTTAGAAAAAACCATGTCATGTGATGCATGCATGGGGCTGCAAAATTCTGTGGTAGTCCTTTTGGTTAAGGGTGCGTCACTCTGTGCAAGTCGCCAACACTGGATCCAGCAAAAGAGCCCCAGACCATCACTCTTCCTCCTCCATGTTTGACAGTTGGTGTCACACACTGAGGAACCATCCTGGAAAGGATGTAGGAAACTGTACTCACTGACACCTTGGCCTTCTTTGCAATTTCTCTAAAGGAAAGACCTACACTTTTAAGGGTTATAATAGTCTGTCTGTCTTCCTTTGTTAATTGCCCCTTTCTCACCATTATGATAGCAATATACTACTTCCTGCAGTGCAATATTGTCCAAATAATGCTTCAGAGGGTCTGCTCCAACACTGCTTTTATACAGACAGAGGGTTTGTAAGTAATCAACTAAAGTTGGGACACCTTTAGGAATTGTTTGCATCAACTTTCAAGGCTTAATTTACGTCCATTGCTGCAGAACAGCTGTAAGTTGTTAGCCCATTACTTGTTCCCTGAAAATTGCCTTTTTGTAAACTCAAACGTATATTATTTTTCAGTTTTTGGAAACCTAAGCTTTTTTTTTTTTTTTTTTTTAAACCTCTGGCAGTTTACCGCTCACCTTTGTACCATTTAAGGTTATTCACTCGACTTGAACTGCTTAAATTTCAGTAAAAAATTGAAAAATGGGGGTGTTCTAAAACTTTTGACCGGTAGTGTAAATATTGCATTCAGACTTGTCATCTTTATCTTAGTTTGTATTTCTTGTCTATTTATTATTGTTGTTGCAATTTATAGATTGTGGTCTTTCTTGCTAATTTAATTTGGCTTTGCTTTGGCTTTGTTTGCCTTTTTCTCTTCTTTTGTTGATTGTGTTTAATGATGTTTGTCTTTGGGGGAACAAAGGACCCTATTGTTACAACCATTTTCTTTTTTTAGTACTTTACTGAAATTGCCGTTGTGCTATAAAATGATTGTGGTTGTAAAAGAAAATAAAAAATAACAAAAATAAAAAGGAAAATAAACAAGGTCCCTCAATGTGGTGGAGATGGTGGCAGGCAAATAAATATATAAAAAATTAAAAAAATAGAATTGAAAAGCTCTGGTAAAGACAAGGTAAATTAGCGTTCCTTGCAGAAACATCCTGCAAACCAAAGACTTCGGCTGAGAGACCTTGTTAGCGCAACCAAGTTTTACGTGCACCCGTGTGTTTAAACTACTTACCAACATGGCTGATAAGTTCACAGGGGTGTTTTGAGGCCAGCAACAGACCTGTGAGGGGATTGGGTTGAGCAGTCACATCTGCAAGGACTCATCCAACAAGGGGCAACCCCCATCTTGATTCTGAGACATTGATTTGACATATTTCACATTCACAGTGGGGAATCAGCTGAAAATCCCCTACCATAATTGGGAATTCAAGAAACACTGCACGCCTTGGCCCTCCAGGAAGTGAGATTGTCCTCGATGGTCAAGACTTTGAAAACCACAGTAGTCCAGCAGCAATACGTGTGTGAGAGCCAGATGTAGTCCATAAAAGCATTGGGTTACCTCACATAAACAGAGCCTGGTGATTGATCACAGATGTGCCCGTTTTCAGAAATGTTACTAGACAAATATTTTCTCTTGGGCTTCTCGAATTAGGCATCTACGCACACCAAAAAAACATTAGCAAATAAGGTTAATTTACAATGGCTACACTCCCCATTAATATAATTTTTTTTGTGGATTTTAATGATTTTGTGAAATAAATAACATTTTACTCAATGAGGACATTTAGTCATCCTATACAAGCGCAATCGAAAGACATTCTTTCTACAATGTGGACATTGCCCTCATGTGGACAATTATGGCCACTACAATAGAAAGACTTTCCATTTCGAACAGTACTTAACATTGCACTATATTGTGATATTTTAGACAAATTGATTTAATTAAAATAATGTACATGCTAAACAATATCACTTCATGTAATATACCATGGTTGTGATGTGGAATGTCAAATCATGGCTGTGAGAGCACATCTGTGGAAACGGTTTTGAAAAACAACAGTAAAGTAACAACTGTTTTTTTTATCAATAGTATTTAATGGTTTATATGCAATTCTCTGCTAAGGCCCTCTCCCCCCCCCCCACCCCCCCACAGTACACAATGATATTCCAGCCCCTCTTGTAATAAGGGGGAAACATATGAAAAAAGAGGGGCTGAAATATTAATAAAAGTGTCAATTTCCAGTTTGATGTCTGTTAAAATGTTAAACAGATGCAGAAATTTTTAACTTCATGAAAAGTCAGCCCCTCTTCGGGTTTCCTTCCATTTCCCACTAGAAAATTTGAAGAACTAAAACAGAACAGCACCACCAACAGGTAGTCTGGAACTTTGGTCGTTGGAGAGAAAGGACACTGGGCCTTTCCTGAGCCTGGAAGCCAAGAACACTGGAGCTGCTCCAGGGCCCAGAGAGGCTTCCAGGACACACTACAAACCGGGTCTGGGGCCCGTCGGGGTCTGGGGCCCAATTGGGGTCTGGGGCCTTTCCCACAAACTGAGGAGGAGAGGAAACGCACCAACCACTCTTTCAAACTCTACCTCGCCCCCTGGGTGGGGGCTGTGGGGGGGGCAGGGCCTTCAACACTTCAGTCCGTCCCAAGAAGTTATTCTTCCATCGGCCTCATCCGTTTTTGCCAAGAAAAATAACCAAGAAAAATAAAAGAAACCCTCCTGCTCTTGTGGGCAATGGGGTGTACTGTGTGGACTCTCTGGTTCCCTGGATCCACCCTGTCGCCGTCTGGGGTTTGAGGTGGAGAGAAGAGGAGGAAATAGGAAAAGAGGGTTGGGAGAAGTTGGGGAAGGGGGTGCGAGGGGTGGGCCTGGTTCTTGGGAGTTTGTCAGGTCCAGGCTGGGAGGGGTTCGCTGTCTTCACCCTGGGGCTGCGGCCCGGACCCCCTTCTCTGTGACTGGGCCCCCTCCTTTTCTCTGCGGCATCTCAAGCACTGGGAAGGGAGGGGGGGAGGGGGGGGGCGGGTGACGTGGCGCCCCCTGGTGGAGCGCTGAGGGACTGGGGTGGCACGCTGGGGGACTGGGGTGGCAGGGCGGCTCAGTTTGACGCGCTGCTGTTGAAAGAGCTGGATGTGGAGGGCATGGCCCCCCCCGGGGTCCCGGTGGTGGACACAGATTTTCGGATGTGGGGCATCAGGAAGGGGTCGCTGGCAAGCTGGTGCACGTCGATGCGGTCCTCCTTCCGATAGGCCAGGCAGCGGCGGATGAAGGCCTGAGAGGAGCACAGGGGAAACAGACAGGAGTCAGAGTGGCACACGCACGCATGCACGCATGCACGCACGCATGCACGCACATACACAGTAGGCTCCGTTTTTATTCACACCCTTGATAAAGATGAACAAAAGAGATTATATAAAGTAAACTATATAAGTAGTGAGGTATATTTTATGCAAAAAAAAGAAGAAAATTTCAAACCTACATTACTAATACAATTGTTCAGATAAACATTTTTTATTAATATTTTTTTCCAGAAAAAATCTGGATCACAATTATTCATACCCCTAACTATTCTTTTAAATTTATTCCAACAAAAACAAATCTTCATAAATATATAACTTATTTGAAGTTCATTGGAAGGTTATGGAACTATACAGTGGCCTACAATGGTATCCTGTTTCCCTAGGGTATAAAAAGGAGGGAACACACGTTTGAAATACTATGGTCAGCCATCATCATGGTGAAAGGCAAATAACTCCCTCTACAGATCAGGAGAAGGCTACAAAAAATTGTTTTAAGTTAAAAGGTACTGCTTTTCACTGTTGTGTCAATTATTAGGAAGTTTAAGGCCACTGGAACAGTGGCTAACCTGCCAGTTAGAAGACGCAAGTCTATCTTGTCCCTACATGTAGTGAGACGGAAGGTTTGAGAGGCAAAAATAAGTCCAAGGGGCACAGTTCAAGATCTCCAAAACAATCGGGCATCTTGGGGTTACAAGTTACAAGTTACAAAGAGGAGTTGCAAGCCTCTTTGAAGTCAATTCACTGAAAAAGGTGTCTTGAATTCGTAAAACTACATCTGAACTACAACTGGAACCGTGTCTTGTGGCTGAATCAAGCTTTTTGGACATGCACATAAGCGTTATGTTTGGTGTCCAAAGAATGAAAGTAATGTAGCACCTCATGCCTATGGTGAAACATGGTGGAAGATCTTTAATGCTTTGGGGTTGTTTTGCCTCCACAGGCCCTGGGACCCTTATTAAAATAGATGGAACCATGAACTCCAGCATGTACCAAGACATTTTGTCCAAAAACCCTGTTCCCTCTGCCAGCAAGCTACACCTTGGCCGCAGATGGACCTCCCAACAAGACAACAATCACAAACATACGTCCAAAGAAACTAAGAGATGGTTGACAGAAGATCAATGTCCTGATGCGGCCATCTCAGCCTCCAGACCAGGATCCAATTGTGGTTTGAACTCAAAAAAGCAGTCCACAAACATCAACCCAAGAATCTGAAGGAACTAGAACAATTCTGCATAGAGGAATGGTTGAAGATCCCCTCCCAAGAAGTTCCATAACCTCGTACAGACACTACAGAAGGCGACTACTAGCTGTTATAATGGCCAAGGGAGGAACCAACAAAGCACTGATAACGGGTGTGAATATTTGTGATTCTTTCTGGGGAAAATAAATAAATTTGTGAACCGTTCGATTGTGGTTCGTGCCAATGCATTATTATTAAAGAATATCATTTTCTGCATTTTGTGAGCATAAAATAAAGCTTATTACTTATATACAGTAGTTTATTCTATACGATCTCTTTGTTAATCTTTATCAAGGGTGTGAAAAAAAACGGAGCCTACTGTACATACTGTCACGCCATTCTCCAGGACCCATTCCAACAATCGCTGTGATATGGAAGAGCAAATACCATCACACAGTGGAAGCCTTGGACACAGTACCCTCTGTGAGACAGCGGAAAACATAGGCTTGCCTTTCCCGCCCCTCCCCAGGCCCCCACCTGTACCTTTGCTTCAGGTGAGACGACAGGCTTGGGGGGGAACTGCACCTCCGTGGCCTTCAGGATGGTGTTCTCCTGCAGGATGTCCTGCTGGGACTGGTTGTGTCCAAACGGCTGAGAGAAGGAGAGGAGAAGGAGAGACAAAGAGAAAGAGAGAGAGAGAGAGAGAGAGAGAAGAGGGGATCAGGTGGGGGATCGGCACTGTGCCCCATCACAGAAGAACCGGATGACTGCTCCCTTACCTTCCGACCATACAGACTCTGGTAGAAGATGACCCCCACCGACCACACGTCCACCTTATTGGAGATTTTGGGCGGCTCCTTCCCCACCACAAAACACTCGGGCGGCAGGTACCTGAAGCACACGCAATACACACCCACGATCAATCCTGGAATTCAGGGCATGGACCCCCTCTGTTATAGGAGCAACATACCTGCGTCACGAACATGCACAAACGGCCGCTCAAATGGTCCCGTCTCAGGTTAAACCAAAGGTTCACAAGGCACTTCCTGTTTTTTCACTCTCTAAATTAAATTTTTACATTAAATTTAAGGCCTTTAGCAGATGCTCTTATCCAAAGCGACTTACAGTTTACATTTCTTTACATACAATCCATTTATATAGCTGGATATTTTACTGAAGCAATTCAGGTTAAGTACCTTGCTCAAGGGTACAACAGCAGTGCCCCACCTGGGATTTGAACCTGCACCCTCTGAGTTACAAGCCCAGCTCCCTAACCATTACACTACACCCCTATTGGTTTTCTGACACTTCATTCAGTGCTTTGTCACAATTGAACCGCAAAAATACAACAGCAAACGTATCTTTTGGCCGCCTGAACCAGCATGCTCTCCAGTTAGGCCGTGAGCCGATGCGTTTGGTGACTGGATGTGACCCGTTCGCTCGCTCTGGTGGTGGCGCTTACCAGTACGTCCCGGCCCCCTGAGACGTCAGCTCCATCCCGTCCACGGAGTTGTAGCTGTCGTCGTCCATGATCTTCGAGAGGCCGAAGTCCGTGATCTTGATCTCTCCGCAGGCGGTGCCGTTCACCAGGAGGATGTTACCTGTCCAAACGTAATCGTGAGACGACGAGCACAAAACCAGCGCTGCACCGTCTTCGGTCACAAAACAACAGGATTAACGTGCAAAGCTGGATGCCGTAGGGCCGGCATTCACAATGCAATATTGCGCGTCTCAATTACAGATCTGTGACCGTCATTCAATCTTTTGAGTCAGGGCCTGATTAAAGAGCAAGACGCACATCCATTACGGCCAAGTGCTAGATTTCAACTGTGTGTTTGTGTTATTAAAACAATAGCCAAGCGAGAGAACAACTTCTTTAGTGGATGGCTTGGTAAGTGCCCTAAGCATTACATTGCACCACGAGACATTTTATTTAGAGTACTTTTGTGATATCTTATTATGCGTCCAGCCCCTCCCTAAGCTCCCCCAGGCTGTCAATATTCCTGCCAGGAATGCCATAGGAGCCCTATAAAATGCCTGGGAGATTACTCCATGTTTTCCAGGGTTGAGATAGCCTCACAGAGGTGAGCCGGACTGCTTTCTCACTCTGATGTTTCGCTACCTAAACCAATGGTCATCGACTATTTCTGACAAATACCACGATAGAGTGGGATATCATAAATATGCCCATACCAATCGGATTACAGGAAACCCAGGCCAGAAAAGTTAACAATGTTATCCAGATGCTCCATCAGAGAGTCCAGTCCAGAGTGTCTAGAGCAGGGGTGGGCAAGGAGGGCCGTATCCGTTTCTGGATTTCATGCAAACTTCTGCTCTTAATTATTTAATTAGCCCAATCATTTATGTGATCTGACATTTTAGCTACATTTCTTGATAAGCCCATGAATGTCAGCTGAAAACTGTTCTTGTGTTCCCATATGAAACATGTTACTGTGGCCTAATCTACAAGTAAACCAGCATTGGCGTATCCAACTAATTTGCTAATTGAGCCAGGGTAATTGGTAGAAATAAAAACCTGCATACACACCGGCCCTCCAGGACCGGAATTGCCCACCCCTGGTCTAGAGTCTAGACTAGAGGCGGAACTGAGGCTGTGGTTGATGTGGGTCAGTGGTAGCGGCCTCACCAGGCTTGAGGTCGTAATGGATGATGGGCGGCCGGATCTCGTTGAGATACTTGAGCGCGTTGACGATCTGCATGATAATGGAGCGGCCCTCCTTCTCTGACATCAGCTTGTGCTGCTTCAGGTAGAAGTCCAGATCGTTCCCCTCACAGTACTCCAGAACTGTGCAGAACCTGGGCCAAACGCCACCACGGAAAACATGGCGACGGTTACTCTAGCTCCAAAGGCCTCAACAGGACACAGCAATGTTACCCAAGACCATCTCCATTTTATTGCAAAAGTCTAAAAAAATAACACTTGCAAGCTTGTGTAATTGCCAGCATTTTTATGGGGCAAAAAGCCTACTTTCCTTGTAAAGACCTGTGCACATGAATGGCAAGTGAGCTTGGCCTGGCTAAATCTCTTATCGACTAAAATGGAACTTAACATGGGATCAGCTGCCTTTTAAGGTGATCTTCAAATGATACTCAAAGGAGATCTCTAAATAAATATCTAGTTATGTACAAACATCAGGCCAATACAACAACAAATGAAGGTCAACACAATGTTTGTAGAACAGTTGCTTATCTCTACTAGTCTAGCAGGACACCAAAAGATGACATTCTGTGTGAGTGACACACACATAGAATATTAGAAATCCCATCCAACAGCTACGTGAAATGCTGAAGCTTATATGGTGGCATATTTTCCAGAAAAAAACTGCCAATTAATTAAGGCTGAAAGCAAATAATCGATAGGAATTCAGTGTCACAGAATTTGACTTAAGACTTTTAAGAGATTTGCAAATGGCACACAGTGGCAACTTACGAGTCGGTGTCGAGCGAGAAGTAGTCATAGAGTTTGACTATTCGGGGGTGGTCCAACTCCTTGTGGATTCTGTATTCCCTACAGGCGTGTCTGAAAAACAGCACCAACCCAAACTGTCAAACACCCATCATAAGAAACATTCCCTCTCCGCCAGCATTTAAGCTGGGACAGCATTGGGCTGGTTCATCAGATTACTGTATATGTGCTCAAATATATTACTATATGTTCTACAACCACACTCAGAATCATCTTTACTCAAAATAAAAATTCTATAGTTAGGCGGGATTTTTCCTGTTTGTGTGTTTATCAGCAAGTCGTCAACTACCAAGTCAAATTAAACTTCCCTACTGATTAATGTTTGAGCTTGCAGCCATCTCTTCAAACAAGACAGCTAAGTGTACTTCTAAATCCTTTTTGTTTGCTCTATATATTCAATTTTGCTTACCAACTACTTAATCGGCATTAAACAAGGGGGGACATATCCAATCATAATTACTTTGGTACAGCACACTTGCTGTACAAGCCTGTGTCTTAAATCAAGAGGTGTCATTTCTTTCAAATGGGCACGGCACACTACTGCCACCTACTGTTCAGAGAGGGACAATGAAACATACATCTGGGAGTGAAGATGTTAAACTGCTCAGAGAAAGATAGGCTACATACAATTACATAAAAACAGATGAACTGACATTTTTATAACAGCATGAAAGTTTGATACAGTCCAAAAAGTTACAATAAATCTGTTTTTATTTACATGAAGAGTTCATTTAACACGGAAGGCTTTTCAGAAAGGGTATCAAACTTAGCTCCTGAAAACGAGTTGGTTCAAACTAATTGGGGCACACCTCAAGGAACTAAATTTGAAATCCCTGGCCTAAAGTTCTAGAATTCCACATTTTTAAGTGGATAAAAATATTAAAGGCATATTGACAGGAAATCAATTATATGTTTAAGTGCTCTTTCACAGTACGTTAAATGCTTTAAACCATGAAATATGAAATGCACACGCACAGCATCGGCGGTAGCAGCCCACTCACTTGTGGTAGTTTTCCTTCTTCTCGTCCCGCCAGTTCTTGTTCAGCTGGTGGATTTTGACAGCCACATATCTCTGCTCCGTCAAGTCAAAGGCCTAGGAAGTTTAGTGACAAAAGTCTATTTAATCGACCATTCAACCAACTAACCCACCAATCACCATGTGAATATCAGACAGATATTTATTCCTAATGGAAGAGAGGCATGGTTATCTGGCTCTTTAATGTGAAGGATAATGGGATCACGGGAGGGCTGCAGTGTGGAGTTGTTTAACACTTTGGATTGCACTGCTGTGGGAGGGATTTGTGGAGATGCTCAATGATAGGCCAACAAGATTTCATCGGACCCCAGCCATATTTTAAATAGCGAGCATCAATTGATGCCCTCGGGAAGGCGCTTTAGGCTCCCCAATGCAAAGAAAAACGAATTGAAAAACTATTTTGTTCCGTGTTCTATTAAACTGCTGAACTGGCAATCGTGTACATGCCATGTGCAATAACTAGGGAAGTCCAATAAGACTGTAATAACTGATGTTTTGTTGTTATGGTTTGTGTATATGTAATATAGTGGTGTATGGGAAGCTGTTTGGATGCAAAACAATGTTCTGTGTTAGCAGACAAAGGATTATCTCATCTCTGATCTCACCTTGTAGACCTCACTGAAGCCTCCTCTGCCAAGTAAGTGTAAGAGCAGGTACCGGTCATTCAATGTAGGGTGGTCTTTGAACCTGAAGATAAAGCCATACAGAACCCACGTAAAGACGTTTCACACAGAGGTGTCTCGGCCCAAAACCAACAGGAGCACGCAAATGATCAAGCCTATTCTGCCTTTAAACCTGGCTGCAAATGGCTTGCAAGTTTACAGGTCAACTAAAACAACATTATTAATTCCCCAACAGGGGAAATTAGGTTGATTATTGTACAGCAACATAGGATATAAACACAATGCTCTTATTAATTGGTAACAGTTGGGGCAGTCATAAATCTTTGCTACGGGGTATTGTGGAAGTAAAGGGAACGCACTGTGAATTGTCTTCGTTGTGTATCCTCTTCAGCTCCCGGATGTGAAGGTTCCGCACACGCTCTAGTCGCTCCAGTTCTGCCTGGATCTCTGCCTCCTCCTGTAGAACACAAGCCAAGCACATCAACCACACAGAGAGAACGACACAAGCACATCAACCACACAGAGAGAACGACACAAGCACATCAACCACACAGAGATGGACACAAGCACATCAACCACACAGAGAGACTGACACAAGCACATCAACCACACAGAGAGACTGACACAAGCACATCAACCACACAGAGAGAACGACACAAGCACATCAACCACACAGAGAGACTGACACAAGCACATCAACCACACAGAGACTGCACATCAACCACACAGAGAGAACGACACAAGCACATCAACCACACAGAGAGACTGACACAAGCACATCAACCACACAGAGAGACTGACACAAGCACATCAACCACACAGAGAGAGACTGACACAAGCACATCAACCACACACACAGAGAGAGACACAAGCACATCAACCACACAGAGACTGACACAAGCACATCAACCACACAGAGAGAACGACACAAGCACATCAACCACACACACAGAGAGAGGCACAAGCACATCAACCACACACACAGAGAGAGACACAAGCATGTCAACCACACACAGAGAGAGACAGACAAGCATCTACATCATACAGAGAGAGACAGACAAGCATGTCAACCACACACAGGGACAGACACAAAGAATCCTGTAGATCAGTTCCCAAGCTCAGTCCTGTGACCCACTGTGTATGCTGGTTTTTGTTACAGCCAATATCTTAATCAATTAAGGTTGTTGAAAAAGTGTGGAAGTTCTACCATCATTTTTTCCTTAAACTTATTTTATCACAATACAGGTTCGACTTTTGCCATTTGCTGTCATTTCTTTTTGATGTCCACACTTCCAGGTGTCCACACTTTCAGCAATTAAGACCCCACTGATTTCACCTGCCAGCCTATAAAAGATCATTAGTTGATCGAACGGATTAAAAGTCCTCAGATTTACTGTCCATGGCATGAATAGCCATTTCTGACATAAAATGGCCTTAAGAGAGTAAATCATGCTTTAATAGAAATTAAGTGTCTAATTAAGAACAAGTAACAACTAGTTGCAATTCAGAGGGTGCAATAACGGCTGGAATAAAAACCAGCGCATGCAGTGGGTCCCCAGGACTTCAGGAGGAAACACACCGTCGGGTCAAAGACTGGCGGACATTCATGTGGGAACAAAAATCTACTGCGGACGTGTCACAAAAACGCTCGCTCCAGAAGGAAAAGGTGGGAAACAACATCGGCGCACGCTAAAGCTGAAGTGAAGAGCCAAGTGCAGCGGTCCAATCAGCCTGCCCTGGCTCGCAGACGATCACGGGAAAGAGGGGCACCGTACCTTCTTTAGATGTACCAGCCGGAGTTTGAAAATCTCCTCCTGCTCGTGGTACTCCGCCAGCGTCAACCTGTTGGAAGCCGGTACAGAGAGGCATTCGGACTTCAGGAAAAGTGAGCAAGGCACCGATTAACACGCAGAATACAAGTGACTTCTCAAGGTAATGACAAAATGGACCAATATCAGACATCCCACCTCTCCTGGAAGCTCCGGAATTTGGCATCAGCTCCCTGACACCCGCGAGAAGTCAGATATCTCCCACGAATCTTTTTATTTTTTCTGACCTCTCGCGGGTGTCAAGGAGCTGATGCCAAATTCCGGAGCTTCCGGGAGAGGTGGGATGTCTGCATTATACACCAGTCAGACGATTTCAGGCTCTGACTGGGGTGTGGGTTTGGGCTCCGTCTCCGTTTCAGTGCCAATATCAGGGTTAAATCACACGTTTGAATAAATCGATTTGGGAAACGTGCACTCTTGGATTTCAGGAATAGCATGTGAGCGGTTCCTCTCAGAATAATGACCGAATAAACCGTTACAGGATGAGGCAGGATGATCACAAACATGGCAGACCCTGTAGCCCCTGTGGAGTGCTGTTGTCTATTCCAAATACATTTTATTTCAGATTTTCCCCTGTTTTTTTCACCCCAATTTGGAAGCAAATTATGGCCTCTTTATTTCGATGAACCATCCCCCACGAACTCAACGCCCATCTCTACGGGGCAAGCTACTCTCCAAGGCCGGTGATGATCTGCCTTCTACGAGACCCTGGAGACACCCTCACATGCTTCACAGCGAGTTTGTGCCGACCACCCTCCCCCCTCACCCCAGGGCGGACACCCAAATGCCGCCCCGATCAGGGCTAACGGCCAGGGCCGGTCTAGCAGAGACGGGTTTCGAACCACGTCCCTGATAGGCAGCTCACACTCATACAGGACCAGCCAAATACTGGTGCGTTAGACCACTATGCTATCCGCCAGCCCCGTTGTCGTCTATCGACGTGCGGAGAAAGACTTCCCGGGGACGTGGCGGTTTGAGAACAGTGCGAGGCCTAGTGAGGGTGGTCTGGAGCACCGGGCCCTTACGCTTCGTTCTCGGCGCCGTTGGTCTTGCTCTTGCGCTTGTTCTGCTCCAGGCTGGGGGGCGGAGTCTGGCCCATGGCGGGGGGCTTCCTCTTGGCCAGCAGCTTGCGCTGCCTCTCGATGTCCTCACGCTGAGAGTTGATCCTCTCCTGCTGCCTGCGGAGGGGGTTGAGGACAATGACAAGCTGGTTGGCAACATGGCAAGAGGTGAAGAAAAACGCCTCGCCCCCGATCGCTTCTCGCCCCTTGTGCGCGCAATCGATTTACACAGCTGAGCCTCACGGCTGGATCATTTCTTCCACACTGACGCCGGAGGAAACGTTGCTGTTTTTTGGATGCGCTCATACATGAGGCTACTGAGGACTTTGTTTAAATATGTTGATAAATCTGGCAAGTTTTAAATGGAGTCTTTTCTGTAACTCAAATGTGCTTCTCCCAAAGCTACAACACCAGCGAGGTGAGGGAGCCTCAGTTCACAGTTCAATCTCAGTCAGTATTCAGTCTCTCCCTGGTGGCTAAATATGTGACAACTTGCCACAACCTCAGAGACAGCCAGTAGAACAGCTGGCAGAACTCCTGTCATCATCGACAAAATGTGGCTATCGCCGTTGTGTTATTATTATTCGTGTGCACATTTGAGCAATGTTTATTTTTTTGTTTTATGTTCTATTAATTTCTTGTGTTTAATTGTCTGAATGCTTTGGCAATATTTACGTTTGGCGAGGAAACGTTTCAGTTTTTTTGGATGCACTCGTACGTGTGGCTACTGAGGACTTTGTTTAAATATGGTGATAAGTCTGGCAAGTTTTAAATGGAGTTTAACTCAAATGTGCTTCTCCCAAAGCTATGACACCGGTGAGGTGAGCTGGGTCTGTGGCTGGATGTCCTGTGGGGCGACGCACAACTGCTCAATAATGACTCCTCTGGCCAATCGGGGGCCTGCAGTCTGCCTGCGCCAGTGTGCCTGTGTGGCAAAGGCCCACAGCAGCGCAGAGTTAAGAGGAGTGGCTTACTGCGCACGCCCCTGAGGACAAGCGTGCTAGGGCGTGCCGTTCACCAGCAGACAGAGTTAGGGGATAACGTGCCCATCCTGCTGCAGCTCAGAACATGCCTGCGTGCTGCGGGATTTGTGTGCGGTGTGGAGAGAGGTGACGGTACCTGTGTGGATTTGTGTGCAGTGAGGAGAGAGGTGACGGTACCTGTGTGGCTTTGTGTGCGGTATGGAGAGAGATGGGGGTACCTGTGTGGCTTTGTGTGCGGTATGGAGAGAGATGAGGGTACCTGTGTGGCTTTGTGTGCGGTGTGGAGAGAGGTGACGGTACCTGTGTGGCTTTGTGTGCAGTGTGGAGAGAGATGGGGGTACCTGTGTGGCTTTGTGTGCGGTGTGGAGAGAGGTGACGGTACCTGTGTGGCTTTGTGTGCGGTGTGGAGAGAGGTGACGGTACCTGTGTGGCTTTTGTGTGCAGTGAGGAGAGAGATGACGGTACCTGTGTGGCTTTGGGTGCGGTATGGAGAGATGAGGGTACCTGTGTGGCTTTGTGTGCAGTGAGGAGAGAGATGACGGTACCTGTGTGGCTTTGTGTGCGGTGAGGAGAGAGATGACGGTACCTGTGTGGCTTTGTGTGCGGTATGGAGAGAGATGAGGGTACCTGTGTTGCGGTGATACGATGGGCCTACAATTGCAGTTGGACAATTCCAAATTGGGGTGGGGGACAACAAGAGTAAAAAGACACTTATTCCAAATAGGAAGGGGAGTGGGGGGTGATGCAGAGACTGTTTGTAGGCGTTGAATAACAGCTCGTCGCATCTACGGGGCTAGGCAGTGAGTGAGGCCGCGGGAGCCCAAGGGGATGCGGGGGACGGGTTCTACGGGAGTCTCACTTGATGAGGTTCTGGAAGGCGTATCCGTCTGTCCACTGCTCGGTGAAGGAGGCGCCGTGCCGCACCGTGGTGAAGTGGCCCAGACGGAGCCGGTCCTGCATGCTCTTGTCCCGGCACGCCATCTTCTCCTGCTTCGACTGGGGAGGGGGGCAGACAACACGCACAGCGTCTTCACGTTACCAAGCATTACAAAGAGAGCGCCAAAAAACTACGCGACTGAGCGACGTTACTCTTGACATCACAGTAAGGGTATTGTCATTCGGCATGTGAAACCATGAGCACCATTCTCAATGTCTCCTCCCCCTGGTTTGTCGTCCCGACCCGGGCACCAGGCTGACGTCAGAGCCGTAGATCCCCGCCACGGTGACGCGGAGCGCGAGCGACTCACCTTCTCGATCAGCAGCTTCTTGCTCATGGTCACGCACTTGTTCAGCCGCTCCTTGTACCGCTCCAGCATTCTCTGCTGCTCGTCGATCTGCCGCCGCAAGTCACAGTTCGCCTGGGGTGCAGACAGCACAGCGCGCACACGGTCAGACACACGGTCATGCACACGGGCCGCGCCGATCAAATGGAACCCTTCCCACTGGAACCTGGAACGGATGCAAACTGCAGCCCGTTACACGTTTCCCATGAAACCTGCCCACGCTGCTGTTGGTGCACGATGCAATCTGCGTGCTTTGTGTTCCAAAAGCCATCGATCGTCAATCACGTTGAAGGCGGGGGCGCCTGAAACTCACCCGTAACAAGTCGTCTATGCGCCCCTCCTTCTTCTCCAGGTCGGAGTTCTTGTTGTTCTCCAGCGCCGTGAGCTTCTCTATCGTGAGGTCAGACTGCGGACACAAAGCGCACGGCTGCAGTGGAGGAGACGGACGGGAGACAGAGCATGCGGGGAATGTGCCTCTCGCCATTAGCCTTGATTTAGAGCGGATAACACAGAGCTGCGTTAGCTTGCACTTGGAAAGCGGCGCTGTGCCCCAGTCGCTGGTCCTCGTGTGTAACGACGGTGCGTTCAAGGAGAAAGCCTGGGATAACGTGCCCATCCTGCTGCAGCTCATAACATGCCTGCGTGCTGCGGGCTTTGTGTGCGGTGTGGAGAGAGAGTGGGGTACCTGTGTGGCTTTGTGTGCGTGTTGAGGGTAGAGAGATGAGGGTACCTGTGTGGCTTTGTGTGCAGTGTGGAGAGAGATGAGGGTACCTGTGTGGCTTTGTGTGCGTGTGGAGAGAGATGAGGGTACCTGTGTGGCTTTGTGTGCTTTGTGGGGTGTGTGGCTGTGGCTGTGTGGAGAGAGATGGGGGTACCTGTGTGGCTTTGTGTGCGGTGTGCAGAGAGTGGGGGTACCTGTGTGGCTTTGTGTGCTGTGTGGAGAGAGATGGGGGTACCTGTGTGGCTTTGTGTGCAGTGTGGAGAGAGATGAGGGTACCTGTGTGGCTTTGTGTGCTGTGTGGAGAGAGAGTGGGGTACCTGTGTGGCTTTGTGTGCGGTGTGAGAGAGATGATGTGGGCTTTGTACCTGTGTGGAGAGATTTGTGTGCTGTGTGCAGTGTGGAGAGAGATGGGGGTACCTGTGTGGCTTTGTGTGCAGTGTGGAGAGAGATGGGGGTACCTGTGTGGCTTTGTGTGCAGTGTGGAGAGAGATGGGGGTACCTGTGTGGCTTTGTGTGCTGTGTGGAGAGAGATGGGGGTACCTGTGTGGCTTTGTGTGCTGTGTGGAGAGAGATGGGGGTACCTGTGTGGCTTTGTGTGCAGTGTGGAGAGAGATGGGGGTACCTGTGTGGCTTTGTGTGCTGTGTGGAGAGAGATGGGGGTACCTGTGTGGCTTTGTGTGCGGTGTGGAGAGAGAGGGGGGTACCTGTGTGGCTTTGTGTGCAGTGTGGAGAGAGATGGGGGTACCTGTGTGTGGAGAGAGATGAGGGTACCTGTGTGGCTTTGTGTGCTGTGTGGAGAGAGATGGGGGTACCTGTGTGGGAGAGAGAGTGGGGGTTTGTGTGCTTTGTGTGGTGGAGAGATGAGGGTACCTGTGTGGCTTTGTGTGCGGTGTGGAGAGATGAGGGTACCTGTGTGGCTTTGTGTGCTGTGTGGAGAGATGAGAGTACCTGTGTGGATTTGTGTGCGGTGTGGAGAGAGATGGGCTTCAGGGAGCTGGTGGAGTGGTCTGTGTTGGCGGAGCCTATGGAGGAAGGGCTGCCCTGCTGCACCTGTCACACACACAAACACAGAGAAACACACACACACACACAAACACAGACAAACACACACACACACACAAACACAGAGAAACAAACACACAGAAAGAGACACCAACTGAGCACTCAGCGTCAATGACCAACTTCCTCAGACCCAGTCCAGAAATGCTACCCTCAGATAACGTGGCTTGGCTACAAAATACAGAACACACCAAAATGGGGTAGATATACTAAACGCCATACCATTTTACATCTATAGCCTGTTAAAACTATGTAAGTTAGAAATTACACTATGGTTCGAGGTTCAAAACGTACAGACAACAACTGTTGAGCACTGGACTGAAGCGCATAGATTTGGAAAAGTGTGAAAGATGGGGAAGACTCGGCAGTGAGTGAAGAGGCAGAGAGAGAGAGCCAGGGCTCACCGAGGCTGGGGGGTTAGAGAGGGAATGTTGGGGGGAGGAGCGGACCAATGGTGGGACACACCGACCCGGACTGGTACCAGGACCGCTACCACCCGCAAACTGAGAGAGAGAGAGAGAGAGAGAGAGAGAGAGAGAGATGGGGAGGGAGGGAGAAAGAGATGGAGAGGGAGAGAGAGAGAGATGGGGAGGGAGGGAGGGACAGAGAGAAAGAGATGGGGAGGGAGGGGGGGACAGATGGAGAGGGAGGGAGAGATGGGGAGGGAGGGAGAGAGAGAGAGAGAGAGAGAGAGAGAGAGATGGAGAGTGACACAAGAGGAGAGGAATGGGGGAGAAAATGAAAGAGAGTGAAACAAACAGAAAGAGAAGGAAGGTTAAAGCCCAGTGTCTTATATGATATTCTCTCAACACTGAGAAAAATTTGAAATGCATCAACTATAAAAGTCTACCCAGCACTCTCAGTTCCACGGTGCTGACAGGTAGCGAGTGCTCTGTATTTCAATAAGTCTCGACTCACCTCAAAATAATCGCTAATTTTATGCCCTCTTGTTCCTCCTTTCCCTGAGAAAAAAAGAACACAAATTCAAAATCAAAATGCATGGAAAAACAACAGACTAAATGGGACAGAAGTGCCCGAGATGAGTGAACTGTTCACAGCTCACACAAAAAAACACAATGGCCAATCTTCTTCCTCTGCCACTGATATATAACTGCAATAAGGCAAGCGCGGGGAATAACTCGCCTTGGCTGCCGTCGTAAGGCTCTCCTTTCCTCTTCCTCGTCCTCTGATCATTGGGCTTCTTCTCTGGTGTCTTTCAAAAACACACGCACACACAAAATGAGCTCCGTGAATCGTTTCGCAGGAGGCCCAAGAGACCACCCAGCAAAAGCACAACATCCTCAACACTCTGTGGCGGCACTACAGTAAGGCAATAACTTTACTCTAACATCACAGAAACACGAGAATGTTATGAACTGGTGGGATGAACTGTGAGAGGTGTGTGCGTGTGTGTGTGTGTGTGTGTGTGTGTGTGTGTGTGTGTGTGTGTGTGTGTGTGTGTGGAGGGGGGGCAGGGGGGTCCTCCGCAGTACTTTAGTAGAAACCTGGGACACACAAGCTTAAAAAATCCAGTGTATTTTCACTTGAACACCAAAACT
Organism: Aldrovandia affinis; assembly: GCA_029706075.1. Taxonomy (NCBI): domain Eukaryota; kingdom Metazoa; phylum Chordata; class Actinopteri; order Notacanthiformes; family Halosauridae; genus Aldrovandia; species Aldrovandia affinis. The sequence goes on along the minus strand of JAINUG010000013.1, from coordinate 4,641,276 downwards.
GCTGTTTTTACTAAATTTATACAGTCTCTCCAAAACCATAAAAGCAAAACAGCATTTGTATGATTTACAATAATTCTATTTAAGTACAGCAATTTTTAGTCAACGTTTATATTATTTGTGATGTTATCTGAGCAGTGCCTGAACATGTACAAACATGTTATTGTGTCATCTATGATGTCAAGAATAATTACAGGTTCTGAAAAATTCACTGTCTTCACAGGGCTACTTGCATAGAGAATACTTTTTGTGGACTCGATTCCACACATACAAGCATATGGTCATCAAGAAGTGTTCAAGAAGACATTAACACAACAGTGCACAGACCTCCAGCTCCTTATCACTGAGAGAGCCCACACTGCACAGACTTTGGTTGGATGATTCGTTGTGTCCTGAACCCTGGAAAAGACAAAACGCAACAAATTAACCAATGAACCCTGTCCACTTTTACCTGTCTGGCATGCAAGTAATAGTGATGGTGACCATGTCTGCCCCGTCACATGCTTTTCCAACTTATTCATTTATCTAGCATTGCTAGATCGGAACACTTGGTTTGAGAGACAAAAAAGATGAAACTGAAACAGAGCCAAAATGGCTCCCGGAATGGTGCCTGTGGCCAGTCATTCTGATTTCCCCGCTTGAATGCGCTGCATTCAGACAGGATGGCACGGGCATCGCACCGAGAGGGCAGTAGAGTCCAGTCAGGGTGGGGCACCTGCAGGGCTGGTAACCAAGCAACAGGGATAATGACAAGACCTGACGGACAGACCGGGGTGGTCTGGGGTTCACACAAACGAGGCACAGCTCGCGGCTGGGACTCACAAACAAACCAAAGGAAACCATTTTAAACAGAGACTCTGACACCGCACGGATTCTGAATTTCACATCTGCTGCGGCTCCAGTCACATCACTAAAATGGAAGCTGCAACCGGGGAGCAACAACTCTGGCCAACGCGCCGACAAACAGAAATAGCACAGACCACTCACTGCTCGTGTGTACCATAGTGCAGGTAAGTGCCAAAATAAAAGAAACACATCAACACTATTAAACCCCTTAGTGGGCAAGGTATACACCAATAAATTCAAAGGCATTCTGAGTGATAACCGGAGAGATCTCATCCAGGATGACAATGCCCCCATCCACAGGGCACGAGTGGTCACTGAATGGCTTGATGGGCATGAAAATGATAAACCATATGCCATGGCTGTCTCAGTCACCAGATCTCATCCCAGTTGAAGATTTACGGGAAATTCTGGAGCGGCGCCTGAGACAGAGTTTTTTTCCACAACCATCAACAAAACACCAAATGGTGGAATTTCAGTCCAGGAAAAGCATCCTGAATCATCCAACTCTCTGAGAACACCATTCCTTATAACAACTCTCTCACAGAAAATGTTTAAAAAACACACAAAGTATGGCATTTCTTAGTGACAGTGCGCTTATGGCAGCACTGCGACGGTGAGTGACAGCAGAGTGCCATGGCCGCAGGGCTCGCCCGTGCTCAAGGTCGGGCTGCTCTGCGCTGCAGAAGTGGGCCGCTGTGCAGACAGCCATCTCCCCAAATCCCCCCGAGCCACACGGCGGCCTGGCCCTGGCACCGGGCCCACGGCTCGGCTCCTGTGCCACACTCGCTAGCACGGGCCCACGCTCTGCAGGCACCCTGCCCCAGCGGATCCCTTTCAACAAAGGAGCCAAAGATGGAGGGCTTCCTCTTCGCCTAGCAAAACTCCATTTTCTGTAAGCCCAGGAAACATTAGGTCTGGTTTCTACACAAGTGGAATGGAGGGATTGGAGAGACGCCTAGGTGTAAAGGCCTGCTCCTGCCCCCCCCCAGTCTCAGTGTCATTTCTGACAGCCCTTAAAACCTGACTGTGCAACAGCAAAGACAACAAAGATGAACCTGATGCATCACAACTTCTGGCGCAGCCTCTCCAACAACAAGCCGCATTAAGGCAGAAAAGAGGAGAGCGGGGAACAGAAAAGAGCATCAGAACGGCCGTCACCAGTCCCCGGTGGAGTTTACGGACCTTTGCCACCCCGACGCCTGTGAAGCGCGCCTCCAGCAGCTCCTGCCGCCGCGGGTCCAGGCTGTGCAGCTCTTCCATCATGTCTGCAGAAAGAATGGAAAGGGACAGAAACAGACCGTAATCAGAGCACAGCAGTGACATTCACAATACAGACCTGCAATGCTGTGCCTGCATGGGTAATGGAGTGCAGCGCTTCTGTTGAGATGTCTCCTTTCAGTCATGAGCATTCCCAGAAAACACTGTGCAAGCCACTTAACGTTGAAGACAAACAACTACAACTCAGGAGGAATGGCTCTCAAACTGGGGCTTCCTCTGGGACATTATTTAAGAGGGATTTAATTGCCAATATTCTCAGGTTTATACACAATTGTAAGTTTGTAAGACTTGGGGAACAAAAACGAATGGGAACAGGTTTTTAGAGGAGCGGTTTTGCAACTTAATCCCAAGAAAACCCAAACAAATGGACTCAAATGTAATGTAATCGAAACAGCTGTGACCCCTATCATACATACCGTTATATTTATGTTTTAGCTTTATTTCGTTGGAAGAGCTCTTTACTAGGGCCAGCATTACATTAAGCCATGTGAAGCATTTTTCAGAGCTCTCTGCCCAAACAGCAAGCTATTTATATTCAAGTGGTAGCGTTTTCTGAGAAGCTCTACCGGAACATCAATTCAGTTAGCTGCCTGTTTTTCAGGAAATTTCTTGCGAAACTATACACGTATCCCTCGCTGTAGCCTTGATTACCTTGTTTTCACAAGCAGTAACAAATCTGATGATTCATACAAAGTAATGTTAGGCAACGACCGAACCCAACAAGTTGGGTTTATGCTTATCGATTGCTGACATTAACGTTACCTAACTTATTTGGCAAATTAGTGTACGGTAATAAATAGTTGCATAGCTAACGTTAGTTATATAAAGCCACAGAAGCTAATTCTACAATTAAAATTCCCTTAGAAGATATAGATGTATGATATAGCCAAACAACGTCTAAAACCCAAGCTTTAGCCAGCCAGATACAACACGGCTAACGTTATACAGCCTAGCTAAAACCACGTACGACCGAAGCATCTCGGGACTTCGTTGTAATGTTAGCTAAAACTAGCTTGCTATTAACTTAGCTAACTTACCTTGCTAAATCCAGATTATGTGCCCTTTGTAACGTAATGAAACAAACCTAACGTTAAACGTCAATAAAAACACTAGCTAGCTAGCTAAATGACTGACTGACTATAAACTAGCTAGTGAACATTTCTCCCAACAACCTAAAATGGAGATGATGATAGTTGGCAGACTAGCTAGACATCATTAGCAAGCTGACAAAAAAATGAATACCGTTGCAACGCATTGCCACCAGAACGCAATGGGAAAGAGTTGTGTTTTATCTGTCGGCATCTAAACTATGCGTCCATGGTCGGCTAACGTGAGCTAGCGAGCTAACAAGACAATAAAACCTCTCCCATCTCCCACTGATTCAGCTGGCCGCTTCACCCAGCTAGCTCAGCTAACACGCTAGATATGCGAACATTATTTTTACAAAACAAGTTGGATTTGACGTGATACCGTCACTATCCCTCTTGCCTTTACAGAACATTCACACACACATCGCCATCGACAATAAACCTTTAACGAGGTTGTAATCCCCCATCCCAGCCAGCTAGCCACTTGGTATAAGTTACCTGCGGCGGTGTCGTTTTTCACGGGCCTCGGGAATCTGGGTCTCTTCGGGTATCTACCACTTTCTCGAACACCCCCGTCCAAACTACCCCGACACTCCCACCAGAGGCCTTGTCGAAATCACCCTCCTCCACCTATTTTGAGTCCAGAGCGGAGCTGTGCAACGAGGCCCAGTTTATTTGGGGCTGATGGAGATTGGGGCGTAGGCCCGGAGATCCTCGGGGTTTCCCAAACCCGCACTGCCGCTGCCCCTGCACGGGTAACCCCGGCTTTACCCGCCTCTCCTCTTCGTGGGCCCCACTAGCTAGCACTCCCTCTCTCGGCTCTAGCTGGACTGGACAATAACATGAATCTAAAAACGTTCATTTGGAGCAAGCAAAATAATGCGCTAACGTATTTACCCCAACGTTAGCAGTGTGTTGTTTTCTTCGCAAAGTGAGTCAGGATCGATAGCTTGCTAGCCTGCTAGCACGTTAGCCAGCTATCCGGGCTCATTGGTGATCAGAGTTCGGCCGATGCGAAGCGGGTTCCGTCAGCAAGCACGTTTCGCCTCATCTCTCGTCTGCAGCCTGCCGCGGAAATGACCCCCTTCCGATCAATTCAGTCTATTTGGTAGCTAGTCAGCTAATTCGGATCGATTCGGTTCGGTTCTCTATTTCTTTAAACAATGTAAACAATAATGGGTAAATCTCATTCTGTCTCGTGAGACTGTGGGATCGTTTCCCCCCTCACCCCGCCTGAAGTGTTTACCCGCGCCAATCAATGACTGACTCAAATTTGGAACCGATATTGACGAAGTCAAGGCTCCGAAAACTTTTCCATGGGTCACAATTAGAATCACTCCAGCACAAATTATTTAAAATAACTGTAAACAAAGTGTTGTACGTTAGAGCATTGAGTTGTATATACAGGTGATATTTTACCTTTATGTTACTATTTTTCCGTAATCAAATCTAACCTATCGTGTATAACGTAATATTTTCTGTAGTGCCATTCTCTGTCACCACTGGCCTCAAACGACATTAGTACTAATGTTAGGAGTAACAGCCACTGTCTAATGGTAATTGGTAGTCATATTTGTTAAATGATGACGTGGTTGGACAGCAATTTCCTATAACAAACTATGTTTACTAATATGTAGGCTATAATTTAGTCCCCTGGCATTTTAGTGGAGTATTTCCCAGTCCTAATGCTCAGAACCTACTGTGTATGCTAGTTTTCACCCAGCCTTCTCTTAATTAGTTAATTGAATTCTGATTGTAATTGAACTTTTATAGACCACTGAGTTATCAACTATTAATCACATTAAACAAATGTGGGGCTGGAGATAGATGTATATAATGAATAAGTTTCAATAAAGGTAAACGATGCTACAAAACAATAACAATATCACAGTGATTGCAATATGAAAACACAATTTTAATGAAACATTGAATTTCTACCTATATAGATGGTAAAGCAACGTTTTATTTGGGTTGGAATGGTAATATGACTAACAAATTAACTGTGACATTGTTGCAACCAAATAGATATTTTCACTACATTCACACATATCAGCTCTAGGACAATAAATGAGAATATTATTTATTTTTGCCATGTTACACAAGGTAATTGGAATTTGTTTCTTTGCCTATCTCTCTTAAGAGAGGTCAGAGCACAGCGCCCCTGGAGCAGTTTAGGGGTTCAGTTTCTTGCTCAAGGGTACTTCGACAGTGCCCCAGGAAGTGAACTAGCATCCTTCTAGTTTCTAGTTTCTAGTTTCACCTTCCTGAGATTTGAACCAGCAACCCTCTGCTTCCCAGCCCATGTCCCTAACCACTGAGCCACTGCCATCCTAAGGGGCCCAACCTACACAACACCTGAGATGAAACTCACTGATTTATTTCAAGCATGTCAATGCTGTATACATTAGACATTGATGTCTTATTATATACTTGATTTTATTGTGAAGGTAAAATGTCATTTTGAGACATTTTGCAGGTAAGAAACATGCATATCATCTCAAGAAAAAAGGAAAATAAAAAAGGCATTCATGAAGCTATTCATAAAGACTTTATTAAGATTATTTTAAGTATGAATACTTTTAACAAAAATAGTTTTGCTCGCAGAGGAAAGTAGATGCGCTTCCTAAAGCAATGGGAGCACCCTCTAGTTAGAGTTGGAGGGGAGAGCAGACCAGAGGAAAATCCAGACTGCCCTTGTGCATGGGGAGTTAGTTAGTTAGTTAGTTTTATTTTGACAATAAAAAAAAAGATATACACAATGCGAACACACATTGATTATCCTTGATACATGACATTTCTGAGGAAAAAAAGCCATCTTATTTCCATTGTGGTCCTCTATATGGCGGCAAGCAGAAAAAGTCAAGCATCATCAATGTGCCGATCAACACTCCATAAAACATAATAAATACATCACATAACAATCAGTCACGTAATTCAGAAGTTTTATAAAAACCAGCAGTTATTTCCCTTGATGGCACAAAGAGCCTCCCTTATTTATTAAATAACATATTAATTAAACTTGACTTATAAGCCAAAGTTTCACATCTTTCTTTAAACTACTCTTCAAGGGAGGGTGTCTGACCTATCGTTAAAGTTGCAGCAGTCAGAGTGAAATTTATTCTGGCCTTCATTTATGAGCAGGAGGAAAAGAATGACACACAGTGAGTCCCATCATTCATTACTTTATCCTCATCATGGATCCCATGCAGGGCTGAGAACCAAAGGGCATGACCTAACGAAGACGTTTTAAGTTTTATGCTGAGCAGAGCCTTGTAGGGCAGTGACTGTCGGTACAGATTGATTTTGAGAAATAGCTCATAGTACTCAGGCTCGGGTAAGTGGAGGACAAGCTGTCCCAGTGTTGCATGGGACAGTGAAGTCACTGTTTTAGACCCACAGCAGGGATCTTTCCTCCCAGAGTTCTTGTGCTGTCCTACAGTTTGGTGCCAACTTTGGGGAAACTGATAAATAGCAAGTGGCGACTTTTGAAACAATTGATTATTTTAGAACTGTTAACTCAAAATGTGACAATGTCAGTGTCACAAGCTAGTGAGGCACCTTGATTAAAAAAATAAAGTAACGAATTAAAATAAACAATCAAGGTAAATATGCAAAAAGCTGATTGTGATAACACAGGGGAAATACAGTTATTTCCAGAAGCATTGCACAAGTCTGGAAGGGTTTAAGTCTGGAACTGAGCTGAACCAGCCAGCTTTTGGAGATGAGTGGAAGGGTGCAGCATGGAGTCACACAAACATGGCACAGGTGGAGCGTGCATATCAATATTTCAGCAGCCACACCACCATGTAACCATTTTACCAGAGATGACGGTGACACAATGACACGGTGATATGGGAGATCCCGTCTGTGACATTGAACCAGAGTCCAAATGGGTGGCAGAAACACGACTATTCGTGAAACTGATTGTGAATCCATTAACTGCTGCTGCTTTGATAGGGAAGTGTTGCTAAGCAACAGCAGGTAAGCACAAAAGTGTGCCTGTGATTTTATTGGTCAGTTGCAACTAAAGCCATGGGACCTGGTGTTTATCTATATAACTGTATTACTCTGACCACCTGTGGACAGATCCTCTGGGCTCAAACCAGTGGTCCATTCTCACTGTGTTGTTCACATTTGTGGATCCTACCTCCCTGTCACGAGAGGGCACTGTGCAAAGCTTCTTTGAACTTCTTGCTTAATCCAAGCAACGTTCATTCCTGCTGTGTTTTCCTTTTCTTATGGTTTTATTTAAAATGTGGGATACCATCCACAATTGTGGGACATGGGACAAAGGACTTGCTTTGATTTAATCAGCCAGTAATCAGCAAACATGGCTATAGATGGGCTGTAATATAACATCACAGTCTATGCATTCAATTGCTGTAACCAAGTGGTCCCATCACACTGCAGGAAGGCAAGTCTGCCCCACTGCTGTAATTTCAAGGTGGGTTCTGGAGTAGGTTACACAGTCCTGGTCCTGGGGGGCTACAGTCTGTCTACAGGCAACTGCCAAAATAAAGGAAACACTTGAGTAAATGCAGAGTTCTGGTGGCTCTGTTATGTTGTGGGTGCATTTTCCTGACATGGTTTAGGTCCACTCAACCTCTTAGAAGGCAAGGGAAACGCCAAATACAAAGTCATTCTGAGTGATCACTTTCATCCTATGGTAAATCTTTTCGATCCTGATAGGAAGTGGTCTCTTCCAGGATGACAATATTCCATCCACAGGGCACCAATGGTCACTGAATGGTTTGATGAGCATGAAAACGATGTAAACCATATGCCATGGCTATCTCAGTCACCAGATCTTAAACCAATTAAACAGTTATGGTAGATGTGAACACTTATAGGAACACTTATGCGCCTGAGCGTTTTTCATCACCATCGACAAAACACCAAATTATGTAATTTCTCATGGAAGAATGGTGTTGCATATAGTTGGAACTCAGTACCAACTTATATAAGAGAGTGCTGCAGCTTTACTGATTTTAAATCCAAGATGAAATCATAGCAAAATACATCAAATCATGTACTCATTACACATCCAATGCAAACTCAGTGTCTTAATGTTGTGAAATCTTGTTGTTGAATATTGAATGTATTATATGTATTATCTTGTAATTGTGTTTTTATACTACAGTGTTAATTTTCTTAACAGAGGTGTTGTTTGTTAGCGTTATAGCTAACTCAGGTACAGCTAAGAAGCTGTGCACTGCCCCTGTCAAATAATAAATAAAATAGTTCCAGGCACTTGGAGAATCTATGCCAAGGCGCACTGAATCTGTTATGGTTGGTTGTGGTGGCTTAACACCCTATTAAGACACTTTATACTTTATTTTGGCAGTTACCTGTAGCTAGCTTGCTAGCCAACTGCAGCACATTTCTTGCTGTCTACCTCACTATGTATTAGTTACTGGCTAGCACCAACCTCTAGGGATATAGAAAACTAGCTAGCTAAATGTACTGCAGCAAGCTTGCTTGCAGGCTACCTACTGGTGTTTGGTTTGGTGACTTGTACCTGTTCTGGCTGCAAATTGGCCCAAAGACTGTAATTGGCTATGTCTAATTTCACAGGACCTGTGGGTGTCAGCTTTGAGTATTGTGGTTGAAAAGCGTTTTCTGTATGTGTGTGTATATGTATTAAAAGCCTTGATCTGCTCTACCTTCTCACCCAGGTTCAGTTGAGCAGGTTCATTTTGTCTAAAAACTGTACAGTGAAGCTAGTTGAAGCTTGTATGAAAACTATTGCCTTTTAACATTTTTATGGTGGGGGTTGTTGACGTGTTTGGAGAATCAAACAACAAATATTTGATATTGATAGCTTAAATAATAATAATTCATATTTTGTGCATCTACATATCTAATGGCAATGGTGCATGCACATATAAAATATATGGTACAAGAAAAACTGCCATGAAGTTATCAAATGTGAAATGTTTTATAAAATGTGACTTGTGACCAAAAATCCATGCAGTATGCACATTTACAGTAAAACCCCATTTACCCCATTTACCCCACCAAAAAAAAAGATACTTCTTAAATTTGAGACCACTTACAGGCCATGCACTAAAAATGCAATTCATCATTTATGAATACAGTATATGAAATCAACTGCTTATGGAAAAACCACAGGGTGGTGCCATTGCTCCAATATTGAGTTACACATAAGCTGATTGGAGCGTGGCTACTTCATTGGCATCCATTTGCCATTTTAAATACCTTTAAATTATCCATATTATGTAAATAGTACATATGTGTACTATTACTTTCAAATAAACAGAAATAACCAGAGTCACACGATACATAAATTCAAGCATGTATTTTGAATCCATTCCTGGTTGGGTAACAATGTAAACATTTCAAAAGTGAAAATAAAATTTGTAAACCAGTAACAAAAGGTACCCCTCCCCACAGGCCATGTTTGTTCATGCATGTCTGAGTGCTGTATCAGACAGTACAAGAGGAAAGAATAGGAAAACAGTCCCACCCCTGCCCAGTGTCAAAATCCCACTTGTTTTGTACAGTAGCATGAAAAAGCAAGCAAGCATCAGAATATAAATAGGGAACGTTATGTGATGGTCTTTGTTCTCCTGTGACAGCTGTCCACTCTGAGCACAATGAGCCTCTCAACCACCACTGGTTTATCCAATCATAGCGCTTGAGCCCAGAGTCCTGCAGGTTCGCTCTCTTTCATTTCCTAATGCTCGCAATTGCAAAGAGAGGCTAAGTGATGCAAATGCACCTGTGACGTGTCACATTTTCACAATGTCGTTGTGACGTCGTGGCTGTCTGAAAAGTAGGTGCAACGTAACAGCCCGCGAGCACACTGCACGCCAGTGGAGTTAACACCTTGACTGGTTAAGTGTTCAGGTTGGAACATCCACCAAAATATAGTGACCTATCAGGACCTGCTATTGATGCACAATATTCATGTAAACAAGGTCTTCTAATTAAGGGCTCCATATTATTGTCTGTTTTGCAACATTGGCAATGTCTTCAGGGGCAACGTCGAGTCAGGGTGGGTCTGTAGCCCCGTGTTCTAGCCTGAGCAAAAGAGGAAATCTATGTGGAGCTATCCCAAGTGACTCAGCTCAGTCCAGCCCCCTGCGTGACTGAGTGAAAGCTTGAGCAACTCTAAAACAGTACCCATGCATGATGAAAGATTTTAATAAGTTAGGCAGTAGCTGTGATGCGGCAAGTGTAGAACTTATGGAATTCTGGATACCGGGATATAGCAACTTGTCAACATGAGTGCAATGTACAATGGATGAATCAGTATAAATATATACAATCCATATATTTCTCTTTTCAGAATGGGACATTAACCTATACATCCAAGTTTACCATCCCCCCTTCCACAACCCCTTAAAATATTGAGAAATGTGAATTAATCATCTTTACATATGTGATCAAAAGTCTGATCTCAGATCAGTTTCAACACAATTGATTGATTGATTGATTGAACATTGGATTTTATATAGCGCTTTTCAAGGAACCCAAAGCGCTTTACAATGATAGGAGTAACTCACCTCACGACAATAGGAGTGGGTGGTGTCCACGCCCCCTGCTGATCTATTACCTATTAACAGGCACAGCTCATGAAACTAGTCCTGTATCAATGAACCGATTTAAGGCTCCATTACCCAAGCATAGGGGAAGACTCCACCTAAGTAAAATTTAGACTCCAAGGAAGAAACACATTAAGTTAAATATTGAATATAAGACATACGTAATATTCAAGAATGTATTCAGAGTTCAAAAGAATATATGCTAAGTGTGGACAAAACTTTAGCAAGACCTGACTTACATGAATGAGGGCACAGTTATTATACAGTTATTTATTATACAGTCTGGAGGGTATGCCTTATCAGAGGAGGGTGCTGCAGGAAGCAAACACAAAGCCTGTTTTGCTGTGTGAGGGCTGGATAACTAATCTCTGGGCCACAACATTGCTGGATGAAAGTTCAGCTGACGGTCCGGTTTTAAATGCTGCCGCTGGACACTCGGTACTCTAGCAAGCCGCCATTACCAAAAGGGTGGCAGGGCAGCTGCTCGTGGCCTGCTGCCTCCTGTTGTGATGCACAGTGGAGAAGGTTCCGTATTTTGATTTTTAATGCTGGGAAGCAGTCCAACTTAGTGCACCTTATTTTGGCCATTGGATTATATTTTCCATCTCTCTGTGCCTATATCCACACTTCATCAATGAAAGTTCACAGTGCATTTAGGCGTGGCCAGCCAAGGCACATGTTCCGAATGCAGTGATGCACAATCTGTATTGCAGAATTGGTCATAGCATTGCACAGAGAAGGAGGGTTTAAGTCGGTAGGATTTCCCCTGCCTCATCACCCAACTGTGAATCCTGTAGTCAGACACTTACAACTGTGCTAGTCCTCTAGAAGAAGTAAGTGGTGACTGACTTTGAGAGGACATGCGTGTGCTAGTGCGTGCCCTCCTGAATTGACAGAGGACATTGTAGCAATGAGACAGGCCTACAGTTATGATTGGGAATTCCACATCATGGGAGGAAAAAAATGGGAATAAAACAAACAAACAGTAAGTGCCTTTAAATGGTCAACCTAAGCTTTCTGTAAATATCTTTTGAATAGCATTATATTCCTGCTCGGGGTTCTCTAAGACCAGGAGAACACATGTGGACACCTGTCAGACCAGAAGAAGGAAGTTCCCCCGCCTCCAATTTTCTAAACTAGATTTCCTGTATTTCAAAACCAGATGAATCAGCGGTATGTAGATACAACAGACGTGTGGATGGGACACGCTAAATTAAAGAGGGGGCGGACCATGGTTGCACAGACCTCTCAACAGAATTGATCTGTGTCCTAGATTTCATCTTTTAAAATTTCTATACATATTTACAACCCAAAATAACATATCTGATATATAGACGTTCCTCAAGTGATAGTAGAATCTACACACACAAACACAATATTCCAACAGCTTTGGTGCCCCCCATCCCTTCAACCCCAATACTGATTCCACAGTTATTGACCCCTGAGTTTTGTGGTCCTGACTCGGTGGGGCCCAGGTCACTCCGTGTTGCCGCGGTACGTCACATTAGTGAAGGTGGAGGTCGCTCCTTTGTACAGGGGGTTATGACCCTGCAATGTCAGACAAAAAAATCGAGTCAGATCAATATGTACAGTACACAGGACTCAACCATTATAAGAGAGCCGCCATTCCAATATTCGCCAGCAAGTGGCAGCGTATACAAAAAAAACCTGAATCCCTCTGCTGCTGCGGCGGTGCCATCGAACGTGGACACAACACGAGCCACACGGCATCTCTGAACGGAGGACATTAGCGGGACTTTGCTGTGTGAGAACGAGGGGATTAGAGGGAGGTCCAGATGTGGGCAGAGGCGCTGTCTGTGAGGAAATCGGTATGAGGCTACATGCCTTGGCAGTAAAGCCTAATTAGCGTTGCCTAATTTAAAACAAATACGCCTCAGGAAGCGGAGGCGTTCTTTTGTTCTGTTTGGAAGCAACAGCACACCAAAAACAACGACTCCCTCCAGACCCCGCTGCCAAACCCTTTCCAGGCGGCACAGGAAGAGTGTCGCAAACGAACGCTCTTCCAATTTTGGAAATGGACTGAAATCGGAAATCAGATTAAAAAAGATACTTTTTGTTCAATGTGCCAAATTGTACAGGTTAATGTAGCATCCACGTGAAAAGGTGTTCATACATCTGTTACACAAGTATATGTGTGCAAGAGTTATGTGTAGAACTTATAAAGGCGCTGTATACACCATTGCAGGCGTAATACATCATGTGTACCTTTGGGTGTGCCTGCCACTCCAAGAGCGTAGGTGAACTAGACTGGGTCCTGCATTGAGTCTGTGTGTCCCCCCCTCAGCAACAGTGTGCTCATGAACACGATTGGATGTTGAATGTGTGTCCTCACCGTGTCCCACTTTGCGCGGCTGCGCTCCTCCTCGAACTTGGCGAACTCGCGGCGGTCATGGATGGTGACCAGCAGCTTCCAGATCAGCAGTCCAGCCAGGCCCAGGAAGAGTATGGCCCCGGCCACGGAGAGGAGCACCACCAGAATGTCCGGCCCTTTGGGACAGTCTGGACAGAGGGAGAAAGAGCGAGGGGCTTTTCTTTTTTGCATCACAATGTTTGCCTCGATTTCTCAACTAGATTTCTCGGCGAGTGTGGCTCACAGTGTGTGCCTCTCATAAATCTAATTAAATCTGGCCCTTGAAGACGTTCAAACCTATCTGCACAGTGACCCTGTCTCCCTCAATCTCCTTTTCCCTCTGTCTCTCATTCTCTCTCTCTATTCCCCAGTTGCCTTTCTGCAAAGAACATCTTTTTATCTACTCACAACCTGCCTTAAGCAGGTAATTTGTCAATGTGTAATGAGCAAACTCAGTTTTCAGCCTAGACAATATAAGACACTGCAGCCACACAAATTCAACTGTCACACCAAATCCCGCTGGTTCGACCCTTTCTCTTTGTTTAGATACCAACATTTTAAATGAGACCAAGACCAAATTTCTGTTATTTTAAAATATTAAATATTAAAATTATTTATCTGACTGGATGTTTTAATTCTTCATTATATACAGGGGATAGACAAAATAATGGAAATACCAAATGAAAAAGGACTCAAATTTGAAGTAACTAAATCACAATTGAAAAGGAGTCACAAGCATGGGTATGTGTTTAATATTTGTGTCAATACTGATTACCAATATGTTTCTGCTATAAAAGATTTGTTCAAATCAATGCTTGAATTTGTAAAGCAATATAAGGGATCTAAGAGATTTTGAAAGAGGTCAAATAGTTGGTGCCTCTTATCCAGAGCGACTTAAAATGAGTGCATTTAAACATGGCAAGAACAATCACAGCTAGCGCTCAAGTCACAGAAATGGCAAAAGTATTGAATGTGTCAAGAGGAAGAGTGTTGATATGCCAAACAAGGAAAAACTGCATAAGGAAAGAGGAACAGTGGTTGCAGGTCTCACTGCCAGGGATAGACAGACTACACAACCACAAAACAATGGCCTCAAAAATGACCACAGAACTGAACCTACACTTCCCTGACACAGTCTCAACAAAAACTGTACGTCGTGAGCTTCACAGAGCTGATATTTATGGCAGAGCTGTCATTCGTAAACCACTTGTAACTAAGGCCAATGTGCAACAGTGCATAACCTGGCATAATGGAAAAATTTAATATGGGCCTGATGAGTCATCTTTTACTCTTTTCCTACATCTGGATAGGTTTATGTTTGGAGAAAGCCAAAGGAAGCCTTCAGCCCACATTGCCTGTGCCAAATGTTAAACATGGTGGTGGATCTGTTATGGTATGGGCAGCCATGTTGTGGGAGACATTGGGTCCGATTATTATTCTGCATGGTAGAATTACAGCCAAGGACTATGAAGCCATTTTAGGTGACCAGGTGTACCCTATGGTGAAATCATGGCTTCCTCAAGATGTTCCCATATTCCAAGATGATAATGCCTACCTACACACTGCTGAATGGATTCAAGAGTTGTATCATGAACACCAGGATGAAATCAACACATGGCCTCCCCAATCACCAGATCTAAACATCATTGAACCTTTATAGGAAGTTCTGGAACGTTGTGTGCCAAGTAGATTTCCACCACCTTCATCTCTCAAAGAACTGGAAGTTTTCCTTCTTGAAGAAGGGTCCAGTACCTCACTACAAACAGTTAAAAACTTGTATAACAAATTCAAAGATGGACAGAAGCTGTTCTGAAGGCAAATGGCCTGTGCAGCATACATATATTAATGGTGTGTGCAGTTACTTTAGAGAAAGGTTTGTGTGTGTGTGAGAGAGAGAGGGACCCCATATATGTGTATCAGTTCTTATGTCCATGAGTAGTTTTTCCTCTTATAAGTATAGCTTTATCAAAGGGAATGATTCTCTTGCCTCTCGGCTCATAACTATTATCAAATACCATTCCGATAGATGTTGTTAAAGTGGGATTTGTAGTCTCTCTCCTTCTGTCCCTCCCTCCTATCTCTCTCTCTCTCTCTCTCTCTCTCTCTCTCTCTCTCTCTCTCTCTCCTCTCTGATCAGCCACTGTGGTATGTGCGGTGTCAGCACAATGTTCAGAGGGTGGCATGTTGTTTATTGCTGTGTTTTACAAGGAGGGGTGTTTTCTGTGCGAGGGACGTTTGCTCTGCTTTGCTGCTGCCTAATCAGGACCAAATAACACATGTGGGTCCATTAAAAAGCCTGGGCTTTAGACGCTCCCTGCAGGACCAGACCGCGGGACCTCTGTTTACAACTTTCACCAGCAGCATAATACACCAGGGCGAGTTAACAAGCAGATGCAGGTGGCACACGTGATCCCTGGCAGCATCAGAGCATAGGGACTTCAAATGAACACATTTCCATCGCCATGGTTTTCTCTACAATTACTAATGCCCACTTCTTCAAAATGTGTGCATATCTCTCAGAACTCGTAGTGAAAAAATGCATTCCAACAGAGGCCTATATTGCCTGGTAAAATAAAGGCTAAATAAAAATAAAAATACATTTGTGCCACGTGAAAATCACTCGCTGTTTGACAGTAACTTTCAAGAGGGGTCAGGTGGCCAAAGGATTAAGAAATTTTTCAGATGACAGGATACTCTGCTCATAACCATATCTTAGATTATGCTTTGTCTGTTGTTTAGATTTTTTAAGTAAACGTGTTAAATGCTTTTTGAGATTTAACATATTTGGGGTTTTTTGTGTCAAGTTTTGAAGCTATCAATTAAATGGTGAATAAAACAGCAACTAGAAACCGCTCGCAAAAATGGTTGAGATCCAGATAAGAAAACAAATCAGCACCTTATAAACTTTTAAATGTTGCTGCTAACACGTAATGCTCTCACAACAGATCTCCAGTAATACTTCAGTGAATGGTGGAAGCATTGCTGGACAGGGTTTCAGCTCTGCACATTGTACAGTGTCCGGAGTACAGCTGCAGTCAGAAGAGGATGGTGGAGGATGCTTCACGGGTGAGATCAGTGAGATAAGTAGGGGACTGTGAACTAAGGGCTTGCATAGGCCAGTAAATAACACCTGACCCAAACCCAACCCAAGTCTGAGGTTAATAATTTGTTCCCATAGCTGACGTGACCCAAACAAATGAAATGAACAGCAAAGCACATTTTTTAAATTGACCTATTGTCATTTGAATTAGTTTTGAACGTCAAAAGTAATTGTTGTAGATATTGTCAAAGCACAGTCGGTTAAAATACATTAGCTTTAGAAAAGTGGCTTCCCATACAGCAAATTTTTCTGGCACACAGATGTATTCTGAATTAAATAACCCTTACGTTTTATTGCCAAATAATAATTCAGCCAGGCCTCGCCTGAACCCGACACATGCTTTGGGGTCCTGTCAGGATTGGGCTGGGTAGCTAGGCCTTACTCTGGCAGGGGACCCAGGACACTGTCCAGTCATGCTGAGCATGTGACAGCAATGGTGGAACAGCTAAGTTTCGGAGGTGGTTGACTCACCGCTGCTGAAGCTCCCTGGCTTCTCTGAAAAATGTGTGCCTGTGCTGAGCTGCAGACAAAGCCTGACGTGCTACCCAGCAACAAACTATTTTTAGGTGAGAACATGACTAGAACCCCCACCCCTTATATATGTTTGCGGTGGATTTCAGAAGCCATCCCCTCCATGGAGTCTGCATGACAGCCGCACTAGTGAGTGAGGTCTAATGGGTGGGTGGGGGGGGCAGACAGCCCTTACTGTGTGCTTAAATCAAAACGTATGTTAGAGGTTAGAGACGAACACACATACTGTACATACTCTTACACACCCACTCACTTAGCTGTACCCACACTGTCATTAGAACAACGACACACGGACACACACACCAGACCTGGGTCAAATATGTATTTGAAATGACTAATTATTTAGATACAGGTAAAATTTGAAAACACTCCTACAGACCCCAGAGAATTTTCAAGAAATCTTGTTACTAACCAAAACGTACAATCATATGAATGAATCATTTTATTCTGATTATTGGTAAAAAAATGTTTTTGGGAATTGTCAGTAATCTTCAGGCGTCTTCCCGGTGTCTAGAGAGTTAAACTGTTTCAATGATTTGACCCAGGTCTGACACACACACACACACACACACACACACACACACACACACACACACACACACACACACACACACACACACACACACACACACACACACACACACACACAAAGAGTGTGAAGCATGGCATATGTGTGTATATTTGTGTGAGAGAGACCTCTGACACCTAGTCCTACCTTTCTAACCCGAGTCTGTCTGCAACATCACAACCTGCCCACAGCATCACAACCTGCTCCTTGACAACATACATCTTAAACAAATCTTACCTGGTTCCTTGACGACATACAGGATGGACTTGCCGCTGGCGTCTTCATAGTACTGGAATCGCTCCACGCAGTCATCCTCGTCCTTGTAGGTACAGTTCACAGCGTTCTTGTCGTGGAACACTAGGGGAGGAATGGAGATAGGGATGAGGAGAGGGAGAGAGGGAGGAGGAGGACGGATGGTTTGGGACCTCTCTCTGCAGAAGTTTTACAGTCATTGGGTCAGAGGTGCCGCAGTTGATTAATAGCCTTTAAAATGATTAAATATAGTGGATTATTAAGATATCGATATCTTAATACCTCTATCATCACTACCATTGCTGTTAAATATTTGGGGGGAGGAGAATGTATTTTTTCATTTATTTTGTTTTACTTGTTTGTGTTCTGTTCTTGTTTCTTGTTTTGTTCTGAAAGAGGGAGGGGAGGCAGTGTTGGTCTATTGGATATATTCATGTCCTAAGACTAGATGACTCCTGTTGTGCTAGTGAATTGAAAGCTAAGAATGATCGTTTTTATCTGCAGACAGTAGTTTTAAAATAAAGCTTTATAATGCGCAGGTTAGTGATGAGAGAATGATCTATCATGACACCAAAATGACATCTTTTGATTGGTTCAAACAAGTCAGTTATTGACAGTTAATTCTAGCTCAACCCCATTTTTGGTGTCACGACCCCTCGTTCTCTCATCACTAGTTCAAGTCATCACTTGTCTAAAAGTATTGCTTTGTATTACATCTGTTTTTCAAAAATAAGTGTTTAACCTGTCGAATAGCAATGAGGCACAAGAAAGAGCATTTTTACGTTAATAACTTTTTTTGACAAAAATATTGAAGAGAGAGAGAGTGAGGGGTTCTGTATCTCTCTGGGACCAGGTTTGGGGGTGTGGTGTCCCCTGGTGAGTGCGCACGATTGACACTGTTCCTCACCCAGGTCTTCCACCAGCTGAATCTCATCCCTGCAGATCCGGGCGCAGGACTCCTCCTCGAAGAGCCTCCCCCTCTTGAAGTGCTTGCACTCCACACACTCCCTGCGGTGGCAACATGGCATTGATCATCCAAGGTCCAGGTCACCATCAGGAAGAAATACTGTTTCCTATCGAGCCACTGACTGGAAAGTCTGGCTCCAGCCTGAGACACCGCCTGCTACCTCTGACTGAGCGACCAACCGTGCCCCAGCGAGGCAGAATGGACGCAACAGAGTTGTATTCAACCAAACGCCAGGAGTGAAAGACAGAGGGGCGACACGTGAAGTATACTGCAGGACTCTGACTCATGACACAGGAAGGGGCAGAGCTGTGCTGGCACCATGCATCTTTACTATGTTTTGTACAGTGCAGTTTGTTTTTATAACAACACAGAACACAACACAGCATACAGAGAGAGAGTCCACTTTCAGTCAGCGACCCCTGACCAGCTCAGGTCCGGGGGTGTTTGATCAGGACTCACTGAGGACTCACTCAGGTACCAGGGGGTTTGCTCAGGACTCACTCAGGACTCACTCAGGACTCACCCAGGACTCACTCAGGACTCACCCAGGACTCACTCAGGACTCACTCAGGACTCACCCAGGTCCCAGGGGGTTTGCTCAGGACTCACCCAGGACTCACTCAGGACTCACCCAGGACTCACTCAGGACTCACTCAGGACTCACCCAGGTCCCAGGGGACTTGCTCAGGACTCACCCAGGACTCACTCAGGACTCACTCAGGTCCCAGGGGACTCACTCAGGACTCACTCAGGACTCACTCAGGTCCCAGGGGACTCACTCAGGACTCACTCAGGACTCACTCAGGTCCCGGGGGACTCGCTCAGGACTCACTTCTTGATGGTGCAGGCGTCGGGGCAGGTGGGGCACTTGTCACAGGTGGTCCCGTAGGCGCCGGGCTGGGTGCACTCACAGCTGCCACACATGCACTGGCCCCGCCCGCTGCACAGCAGCCCCAGGCTGGACATGCAGGTGTCGGTGCGTGTCGAGCAGTTGCAGTTGTCCCCCTTCCAGTCCGGGTCGCACTGGCAGAACCCGCAGGAGCACGTCCCATGGCCTTGGAGGGGAACATGAGGGGGGACGGAATGTCAGTATGTGTCTCTGTGTGTTATATT
Source organism: Aldrovandia affinis (assembly GCA_029706075.1). Lineage (NCBI taxonomy): Eukaryota > Metazoa > Chordata > Actinopteri > Notacanthiformes > Halosauridae > Aldrovandia > Aldrovandia affinis. The sequence goes on along the minus strand of JAINUG010000013.1, from coordinate 4,621,597 downwards.
CTGAGTTTATGTTTCTGTCATTTTTGTACTTCGTGTATTTATTATCTGTCATGTCTCTTTATTCTGTTGTCAGCTTTGCGTTTCTCATTGTTCTGTCACGTTCTGCTCTCCCGTCTGTTATCGTTCCTGTTCCGTTTATTTCTAGATCCACTCCTTGTCTTGTCATGCACTTCGGGTGTTTAGAATTTACGGGTTTCCTCCGCCTTCGCTTATTCTCTCGTTTTCTTCTTTCCTACTTTCGTGATCGCACTTTGTATATATTAGTTAGATGTGTACAGTACTAACTAACTAATCTACTAACGTTAGGGATTTAGATTTAGTTACTAACACTACTAATCACTAATTATCTCATGCTTCCTACTACCGCATTTCTCTCTCATTATCCTATCCCTGCTTAGTTTTCCGTTCTCTCTCATACGCACGCAACGTTTCTCCTTGCGTACCTCCCCTTTTACTATGCACGTGTCTGCCTGTTCTCCCAGGTCGCTTATTGTCTATATGTTTGTATGGTTCAGTGTCCGTGTCTTACGTTTCCCTCTTGTTATGTAATTATCTCTTCCCTGTGTTCCAGCCTCTCTCTCCTCGTTGTCTCACCTGATTTCCATTGTGTCTCCCAGTATATATGTTCAGTGTTTTCATTTCTCCGTGTCAGTACGTTGATTCTATTTCCCTGAGCCTACCTTTCCGAAGCCAGAGTAATTAGCATTTCCCGAGACTACCCTTTGATTACGACCGAGCCTGCCCAGCGATTTTGTCCTTTTGCCCTTCTGATTCCTGAGTATCGACCTTTTGACTGCCCTATTACTACTTCTCTCTGCCTCGCGATTTTGTACCTCTGATTCCCTGATTCTTGGTTTTGACCCCTGCCTGTGAATAAACAACTCTTTTGCCTAATCCCTGATCTGCGTCTGGGTCCTTACCTCGGTCGTCACACTGTGCCCACTAGGCCCTTGGTTCCCTTCATGCATCTGCTTGATTCATCAGGCATACTTTGACAATTCACAGCGGCTGTACGTGAAATTAGGAAATTAGCTCTATATGACAATATTAATACTATGACAAGCGTTGTTTTCAAAAGCTTGGTGGGACAAACCAAGTGTTTGCCATCTAATCGGTGTGTGTCCGGTACATCTAACCAAACACCCTTCTGGGTTTCACATTCCTTAGATTTTTTACAGGTAGCTTGACATAAATTCCAAATATAGATAAATGCTATTTAGTAAGTGTTTGGTAAAGTAATTCGCATCTTTCTAAACCCTGGTTGCCCCTGAGATGATAAACTGTTCATCTACTTGTTATTTTTTCTGTGGATGCCATCATCTGAATATTCCTAAATATCGAACTGTAACATTTCAAATACTTCCACCGTAACAGTTGTACCTCTAAAACTTGCCTGCCATGTCTGTATATGTACAGCAATTCTGGGCATGAATGTTCCTTTCGGGCAGGAAAACTGATATTACTCTTACTGAAGGGGGGAGGTTAGCCTGTATGAGAGAGCGTGTTTGAGTTTGATAATGTGAGTGTGTGTGCGTGCGTGCATGTATGCATGTGTTTTTGTGTGTATGGGTATGTGTGTATGAGGGATATGGCTGTGTGTGTCAGTATTTATGAGTGACAAAGCAGCCCACGTTTCCTCCTCTGCAGTGTATCACCACAGAGCACACCCAGATAAACAATGTGCAGGAAATGCTCAGAGAGCAAACAGCCTGGATAAAACCACATTTGCCCCCTTCGTCCCGAGACTCTCCCACCCCAATTACCACGTCCTGGAGTTGTCTCACACTGACTCCGCAGTGCCACTCCCCCACTCTCAGCTCACAGCTCATTCACCCAGAGCCTACCCCCACCTTCCTCCACCCATTTATATTTAGAATTGTGACATCATCACTGCGTGACAGACATTTTCCTGATAATCATCGGCCATTAGTGAGGGGGAAAAATTCAAGAGCTGTGAGAATGTGATTGTAGGTGTGAAGGAAAGGGGCAGTCTTTTGAGAAGAGAGGCCATGGTTGTGTAAGCTATAGTGAGAGTTTTCTTGAAATCATGTTTACCATGAGAGATAAGTCAGGCAGAGCTCTGATTGCAATGATAGGACATAGACCAGACAACGCTGACAACACTGTGTCCAAACACTGTCTGCTTCCATGGGCTGAATCATAAGGGCATAATTACAGTATTTAAAATAGGCACGCTCTCCGTGTTTTAAGGGGGCAAGCAGATACAGTACATGCCCATATTAAATGCTTTTTAATGGACAGTAAACCTGAATTTCAAAAGTATTCACTCAAGGGTTTGAAGAGCATGACACTGATGTTATCCATATGTCAGTCCTTCTCAGTCACCAGATCTGACCTCAATCAAGCATTTATGCGATATGCTGGAATGTCGCCCGAAACAGCGCTTGCCACTTCCATAAATTAAGTGTCAGCTGATTGATTTTCTTGTGGAAGAATGGAGACATATCCTCCTGCAGAATTCCAGATGCTTTAAGATTCACAGCGCATGCAAGCAATACTGGCTACACGTAGTGGCCCAACACCCTATTTAGGGACTTTTCAATACTTGTTCACTGCCTGTATATATACAGTGGGTATAATAAGTATTCACTTCCTTTGGCATTTTTCACATTTGATTTTCCTACTTCATGGAATCAAAATGGATTTAATTGGGATTTCTTGCCACTGATCAACACAAAATACTCTATAATGTCAAAAGCTTTTGGTTAATTAATTACAAATAAAAAACAGACAATAATTGATTACATAAGTATTCACCCCCCTTCAGGGACGTGCGGTCAGGGGAGGCAGGTGAGGCAGAGCCTCACCTGTCTTCATGAGAAGTAAAAAAAAGAAATAATAAAATAAAATAAGTATTAATGTTTGTCCACTCGTCTGTGCTTTCAATGCAATTTCGGTGTGGTTCCTATAAATTTTGATCGTTTTTATAGTCAAAATCGCTGAAATTCTGTATTTCCTGTTCAAATACAACAGAGAGACGAGGTGAGGCAGTGACGAGCCGAGCCTCTCCCCAGATTGCGCAATCCCTCACAAACTAAATTGAGCGGGTGCAATTGGCGCGTGCTTGTTGCCATTTCTCTGTATGTTTCCAATATCATGTTTGAAGACACTTTTATTATACGTCTTAATTTCCATAGTGTTCGGTAATGTATTTCACGTATGTGTGTAATATTTAAGTCTTATTGATCTGACATAAATCCACAAGGAAAAGGCTTGCCTTGAGGCAGCCAGTACCTCTGCCTCACAGACGGGGGCGATAGTGAGCCTGAAGTTTACGACTCAGTTTACTCTTGCAAAAGTTAAAAGAACAACAACCAAACAAATGCACTGATTTTTCGCTCTGAAAATTGAGGATTTGTTTTCTAAACTGAGACATTTTTCAATCAAACTGGGAAAGGTCGTTTTCTGCATTGAAAAGACTCAAAACATACAGTCGGAATAGGACTGACCAAGGACGACTTTCTTCCCTGGCAATAATCTCAATTGAGACAGAGAGACTTTTAAAACTCAAAGAAGAAAAGGAGGACTTTTACAACAAAGTCACGGAGATTTTCCTCCAGAAAGAAAGGCGAATGGACTTCATTTACAAGTAAAGCTAAGCTAAGCAATATTTTCACTTTAACTTGTGCGTGTGTCAGGATTATAACAAAATAATAGCAGTGGAAATAGCCTAACTGAAATGAAAATAAAAACTAAATAAAATCTACAATGAACGACACAAAACTAACTAAAACGAAAGTGAATTGCATCTAAAATCAGCTATATTTTTCCCGTTTTTTAACAATCACGTTCAAATTTTCCCGTTATTCAGCGCTTACATAGCCGAGGCCAGGGGTCGGTAGGAATGCCCCTCCGGTCCTCGCCGTCAGATATAACGTATTTTTTAAATAATTGGGGCGGGCTATTTGGTGTGAAAATCAGAATGTTTATGTTATCTGTATTAAAACATTGTATAATAGCACTGTAGATCTGCATTTTCGGTGCGCGTGCACGTGCGGCGCGTTCATATAGCCTACAAAGTGTTCAGGTTTGAGGTTTTGAAAATCTGGTCGCCCTACTCTGATATCCAGTGCCTCCCCAACCATTGACCTCACCGCACGTCACTGCCCCCCTTGACCTAATACTTGGTAGAATCATCTTTAGCTGCAGTTACAGCTGTGAGTCTATTTGAGTAAGTCTCTACCAGCTTTGCACATCTGGACATTGCCCATAACTTCTTTACAAAATGGTGAACAGCAATTTTCAAATTCACAATTCTTTAAACAGATTCTCAATGGGATTCCTTCTTGGAATACTATTGTTAAATTTTAAATGTTTCTAGTGGAATATTGGACCATAGCTCTTGGACAGGTGAAAGCGGTGGAAATATACCACCTTCCACAGTCTACGTTCCAGAGCTTCCCATAATGATTCAATGTTTCGATCTGGTGATTGGGGAGGCCATGGAAGGTGTTTGACTTCATCCTGGTGTTCACGAAACAACTCTTGAATCCATTTAGCAGTGTGTATAGGGGCATTATTGTCTTGGAATATGGGAACATCTTGAGGAACCAATGTTTGCACCATAGCATTGGGTGCATTTGGTCACCTAAAATGGTTTTGTATTCTTTATTCTTTATTAAGTACACCTTTCTAGTACTGGGTAAGACCCAGAACAGCCTGAATTATTCATGGAATGGATTCAACAAGGTGCTGAAAACATTCCTCAGAGATTCTGGTCCATGTTGACATGATAGCATCACGCAGTTGCTGCAGATTTGTCGGCTGCACATTCATGTTACGAATCTCTCGTTCCACAACATCCCAAAGGTGCTCTATTGGACTGAGATCTGGTGACTATGGAGGCCATTGGAGTACACTGAACTCATTGTCATGTTCATGGAAACAGCTTGAGATGATGTGTGCTTTGTGCCATCCTGCTGGAGGTAGCCATTAGAAGATGAGTAGACTGTGGCCATAAAGGGATGCGCATGGTCAGCAACAAGACTCAGGTAGGCTGTGGCATTTAAACAATGCTCAATTGGTATTAAGGGGCCTAATGTGTGCCAAGAAAACATTCCCCACACCATTACACCACCACCACCAGCCTGAACCGTTGACACAAAGCAGGATGGATGCATGGATTAATGCATGGATCTGACCCTACCATCTGCATTTCGCAGCGGAAATCGAGATTCGTAAGACAAGGCAACATTTTTCCAATCTTCAACTGTCCAGTTTTGGTGAGCCTGTGCCCACTGTAGCCTCACTTTCCTGTTCTTAGCTGACAGGAGTGGAACCCGGTGTGGTCTTCTGCTGCTGTAGCCCATCCACTTCAAGGTTCAACGTGTTGTTCGTTCAGAGATGCCCTTCCTGTCAGCGTGTACAGGTGTACCTAATAAAGTTGCCACTGAGTGTATATTGGGTATAAAAAGTATTCACCGTCCTTTTCACATTTGACTTTCTTACTTTCTTGCTTCATGGACTGTAAAACTTGTCAAAATCTAGTGCAGAATGAATGGAGTAAGATTTAGACAAATCTTGGAGGAAAACCTGCTGTAGCCTGCAAGAGACCTGGGACTTCGGAGAAGATTTATATTCCAGCAGGACAATGACCTAAAGCATACCGCAAAAGTCACATTGGAGTGGTTTAAAAAGTGTAGTGAAGTGGCCCAGTCAATGCCCAGACCTTAATCTCATTGAGAATCGGTGGAAAGATTTGAAAATTGCAATGTCCAGATGTGCAAAGCTGGTAGAGACTTACAGACTCACAGCTGTAATTGCAGCTAAAGGTGCTTCTACCAAGTATTAAGTCAAGTACTGAATACTTATGGAACCAATTACTGTTTTTTATTTGTAATTAATTAAGAAAAAGCTTAACTTGTTGACATTATAGTATTCGAGTATTTTGTGTTGATCAGTGGCAAGAAATCCTATTTAAATCCATTTTTATTCCATGAAGTAAGACAATAAAATGTTGAAAATGCCAAAGGGGTAGAATACTTTTTATACCCACTATATACATATATATATAGTATACTCCTTTTTTCTCTTGACTTTCTCTTTCTCCTAAACAAGCCATAAACATAACAAAAATGTTATAAAAATAATTCCAATGTTTTTCAGAAGCAATGTACTGCCACCGTTACTCAAATAAAAAAAATTCCAAGCAGCTTTCCACATAAATTCCTGTCACTTCCATTTCTGTGTTCATTGAAGTGTGCAGTCCCTCACATCCTGTTCATCTAGTCTAAGCAAATGAGGGGCCAAGAGAAAGTATTAAGGCAGACAGATAAGAGAGCAAGTGATGAATATGCCAGATAATGGTGCCAAAATGTGGTGGTTCTGTTTGGCTCAGTACGTAGAGCGTGGTGCTGACAACACTTAGGTTATGGGTTTGATTCCCATTGGGACCACGTATACTAAAGAATGTATGCGTTCACTACTGTAAGTCGCTTTGGATAAAAACGTCTGCTAAATGGCATATGCACTATGTACTATGGGAGACTCCCCAGGTCATGGCACGTTCAGGGAAAATAAACACAAACATCGCCGTAGGCATAGAGAACGAGGTCAGAGCACTGACTGGCACGCTGAAGCTTCAGGCACTGACTGAACATTGAGCAGTCACGTCACTGAAAGTCCATTGGCATTTGTATGCACTTTGTAAGTTGTTCTGGATAAAAGCAACACGGGCCGCCGGATGGTTGCTGGTTCGAATCCCAGACCAAATGAAAAAACAATGAACTGGAAACCGGAGGGAGGCTAGTTCACTTCCTGGGGCACTGCCGAAGTGCCCTTGAGCAAGGCACTGAACCCCTAACTGCTCCAGGGGCGCCGTACTGTGGCTGACCTGAGCTCGGACCTCTCTTAGGTGAGGTATGCGAAAAGGCACATTCCAATTACCTTGTTTGTAATATGGCAATAAAGAATATTCTATTCTATTCCATAAATTACTCAATTGAAATGATAATTTGATAACAGATATTGAACTTTTTCTGGCCACACTCCAGGTTACCTGTTGGATTTGACAGGAGAAGCCCACTCTTTCACCAAATCAGCACTCTCCAAACCCAGCATGCCACAGAAACTGGAAAGTGCTGACAGGTATTCCCCCGAAATCTACATTCCTATCCCATAGTTTCTCCCTGTGTTTCAGAGAACACGAGGGAACAGATTTTTTTTCTTCAATTATTTTCACGGAAACTGAAGATAGAAGTTATTTTGAGTTTGCAACGTGAACATGAACACAGGTGACTGTATGCTCAACACATTATCAAGGCAAAGCCACTTTTACACATCTGTGGATTAGAAGGGGAACAAAGCCACTACACATGTGTTTCCATACACAGTGGCCGGCCCCTGCGTGTGTTACAACATTTCGCAGCTTGGCAGACAGTAAGCGCATAGTGCCTCCCACACTCTCCTCACAGCCCAGTGCTTGTTATTTCACCACCCCCTTTTAAGCACAAACACACAAGCCTCACTGCGGCATGGCTAAATGTCTTCACGTAGCCAAGTCTAACAGCTCTTGGTTAACACAACCGCCGTGTTTATTGTGAAAGGGGTGCTTTCCTTGAGCTGAGCCCAGAGACATTTTTGCATTATTACTCTTCTTAAACTTTTCCCGTGTGAGGCCGGCAACGAGGCAGGGTGGGGCATTTTCGGGGTAATTTTTCCTCACAAGCAAATGGTTTTGAGTAACGCTCCTGCAATGTTTTGCTGTGTTGTTTTTGCTTGGACAGAGCATTAGTACCTCTGTAGCCCCCATTTCCCCCTTGGCCACTCCCCTCCCCCATTCCCAAGGAGAAATGCTCCGTCAGGAAAAAGAAAAAGAGAAAATGCAGCCGGTCAGGGATCGTAACTCTGCGTCATAGGGACGGCCCGACGCTCTCATTCCTGTGGGGAATGGTCATTTTCCCAGATCTGAGCAGGGGAATGGGAGCATTCTGCTGAGCAGGGGAATGGGGGCATTCTGCTGAGCAGGGGAATGGGGGCATTCTGCTGAGCAGACACTTGACCGTGTCAAAGATATGACATATGCCCGAGTCATCACCAGCCAGAGGTAACTTAGTGTTAATCTATAGTGTGATTAATCATACAATCATACTGTTAAACTACCACTTATTTAATAATAATTGGTTTGCTGAACTGAATTGCTGTCAAATTACATGGCTGAACTGTAACTACAATTACTACATAAAAATCACACAATTATGACAGTACCGGATACATTGCGATTGGAAAATTGACAGTGTGTCTGGACATGCCCAGAGGTGTGATCAGCCTATTCTCCCCCCACCCAGCATCAGTGAAATAAATGTCCATGCTAGCAGGCTTACTGAGTCAATTATTCTGAATTATACAGGATATAGAGGCTGAGATACAATTTTAGTTAATCTATTTGGGCTAGATTCTGACTTTGCATAGTTTAAGACGTGTTAATGTGTGCTTCCTCATTCATTGACATATATGAATCTAAAATGTGTCGCCACTCAAGGTGAATAATTCAGGACGGATGAGTTAAAAGAAGCTGACATTAAGTAACATCAGCCAAACGAATAGCACACTGACCCTGCCCTTTCCTCTTTCGGCCTCACCAAAAGTCTGTCTGTGGCTCCGTTAACTCACGCTACTCACCCTGAATATTCCCCCTCGCTGACAACATACAAAAACACGCAGTGGTGAGAGCATTGTGTGCTGACGTGATCCTAAGTGCCCTTTAAAGAATAAGATGGCTTTGGGAAGGAGAGGGAGAGCCCACCTCTCTCTGTATCTGTTCTGTGTCAGACCGAGGCTGGCACAAGATGAATGAGGGAACAGGAAAGGAAAAAATACCCAGCAACAGCCTTGTCGAAATGAGACAAATATCCGCTCCTGGAAGCATTCCAAATATGGGCACATGCTCCCTGTTCTCTCTGAGTTGAAACCCAAAAGATCAAATGGCAGTTTCCTTAAAAAAACTGCTCAGGGGCTGGCAGATAGCGTAGCAGTCTAACGCAGGTATTACACTGGTCCTGTCAAAACCTGTCTGCCAGACCGGCCCTGGCCATTAGCCCCGATCGGGGGTGGCGTTGGACTGTCCGCTCCTGAGTCTATCCGCTCCTGGGGTGGGGGGGGAGTGGGGAGAGGGGAGTGTGGTCGGCATGAACTCGCTGTGAAGCACGTAAAGGGGGTCTCCCCAAAAGGGATCGGTGAGTTCCGTCTCGGCAGATCATCGCCGGCCTTGGAGAGTAGCTTGCCTCATAGAGACGGGTGGCAAGTTTGTGGGGGAGGGTTCATCAAAATAAATAGAGGGTATAATTGCCTTCCAAACTGGGCAGAAACACAAGGAAAAATCTCAAATAAAATTTATATAAAAAACTAACAAAAAACAGCTCAAATAAGCTCATGTGATGATTAGTGTCATGGCCCACCACTGATGACATGGGCTCCCGCACTGTAGGGATGTGCGTGGAAGTTTACCGGGAGCAAGGATCTGGGGTCAGTTTTGCCTTTTTCTCCCTAATGGTTAAGGTAAAGATTAGGATAGGGTTAGCTGATCTTTTGCCAGTGCTTAGGGGCAACTTCTGTCTCAAACTACTGCAGGAGACATGACCCTAGTGGTATTGTGAAGTCTACTTTAAATGTTCTCTTTGTTTCATTTGAAACGTTTTGCAAGTTCACTGTTATCCATAAAATCCAGAACAACAGACTGAATGGTTTACCCCCAAAAATGTGGATTAAAGACCCCAAAAATAAAGTCTCAGGCCCTCAAAAAACCAAAGGGCATTTACATTAACAAGGTCACAGTACAAAGAGACATGCTGTTGCACTTAGAATGCAGAAAATGTCAAATGATTGTACACAAGCTGAAGCCATTGTGAAACCTCCGTGGCAGAGGAATCTTTGTCGTTAAGAGTATTCGTAGAACATATCCCTCCTGCATGCACCAGCACAGCTCGAGGGTCAGAAATGCACTTAAATCCCCCAGTGGGTTCAGGATATCCACTGCTGAATGTTCCTTCTTCCAGATTTAAGTGGAAACAGAGAGGGCTGGCTGGCAGCGACACGGTCACTCACATCTTGTGATAAGTGAAGCGTCTATCAGACGACCGGTGTTACCAGAATCCACAATAAAAACAGGCAGCCTGGAGCACTCGTAATCACGAGCCACGAACGTGACGTGGAAGATAATGAAATTGAACCCTTTTGTATTTTGAGTCACTCAAACTCAAATACCTGCAGCCGTGGCATAAATAATTGAAAGTTGGGTTTGGCTGCTGGCTATGCCCCCTGGCGGAGTCACCCCGGGCTGATCTGTTGTAAAGAGGGCTCTAACGAGCTGCCAAGCGACAAAGTGCCACCACGCCTCTCGTCTCCCCTCAATTTAAACTATCCGTCACCAAGACAGCCGCCTGACCACAAGGCTCTATCTCACAGCGGAGAATTTCCGGAGCCTGTCTCTACTTTTGCACCGTTAAGCAGACCATTTCCCATGGCATGATACTAAAGACGAAATTCCTATGAAACGGCAGTGTCTGTCAATACTGGTAAGATGTGACTTCCAAAATATAAGGGACATATTTCTTAATGCATGTCAAAATACTGAAGTCGTGCATTTCAAAGTATATCAGTTATTGCCACTTGCTGGAATGCAAATGCATGCATAATATTACAATATAATCTAGATTATACTGTATTTAAAATATCATTATGTAACTATTTACAAGAATAAAACCAATAAAATATATAACTGAGGTATGTGATTTACTGTCCAGCCACTCTTCAACATACCCATGTGATCATACGATCATCAGTACATTCTACACACGGGCCACATTCTTTACTCTGCGCACACAACCTGCAGTCATCCCACTGGCCCAAACCTGCCTAAGCCAATCAAAGACGAGTGTGCCTTGCTCCCAATGAGCAAAATGACCCGCCCCCACACGTGCGGCCACCCCCTGTCCCTCACCTGAGCACAGCTCGCCCTTGTAACGCAGGCAGTTGAAGTCGTCGCACTCGCACAGCTTGCCCCACACCTTGCCGAAGTCGCTGCTGTGGCAGATGCACTGGCCGCAGATGCAGTCGCCCCTCCCGCTGCAGACAGGCGCGTCGGGGGCGGGGCTGCAGTTGTCCTGCTCGGCAGGGCTGTAGTCGCCCTCGGCACACTCGCACTGCGGGCCCAGCCGCCCGGGTGGCACAGGCAGATGCCGCATTCGTGCGTGCCGTTGCCCTGGTTGCAGGCGGGACTGTTTGGCTGGGCCCGCGCCTGGCACTTGCACTCGCACTCAAAGTCCACGGTGATCTGCAGGGCGTCCTTGAAGCCCACGGGCTTGAGGGTGAAGGTCTTGCTCTTCTCCTCGGGGCAGCCCCGGGCCCGCGCCTCTACGCTGAATGACACCTGCGCAGGGGGAGGAGCCAAGGGGGGTGGGGCGTGAGCGACCGTCAAACTTTGGTTCAGCAGATAAAGATGATGTCAAACGTGATAAAGAGAAACAAAGAACGGTTTAACGTTGGAACATTTCCTTGGATGACCTAATCCGAGACACGGGAGGTCTGCATAAATGTTTATGAGTTTGCATGTGTGTTTATGCGCATTTCTGCCCATTCTTGGGAGTGACTAAAGTGCAGATGGGCACACCACCTTTGATGTGTTTAAAGACAGCCCTCTCACGCATTCCAGACAGACAGACCCGGGTGACATTCAGTAGGAGTGACTCAGACCTCTGCAGAGCTGGACAGGAAACAGGCTGTTCTAAGGCCCAGACACCCTGCCCTGTGCACAGTGTAGTCACCTCCCCCCCCCACCCCCACCCACTGGCCTCTGAAGGCCCAGCAGACCGGTGCAGTGTGAAACCCCCTTCCAGGCCCAGGCCCAGCTCACTCTGAGTACCGGCGAGTCAGGGAGGACTTATGTAATGCCCTCACAGGGCATCTGACAGGCCCTGTGCTTTTATATCATCATGAATAGAGTGGTTAGCCCTTTACCCATTAGCCCAGTGGTGGTTCACTAGTTGACTAGTATAATTATATGAAAGAAAAGGAAATCCAGGGAAAGTGTCTTGTTGTAGTATTGTGGGATGCCCAACAACAATAAGAAAAGAAAGGGGTGGGGAAATGGAAGAATAGGAGAATAGCGAGGAGAGCGCGGCAGGGTACTGACAGTGTCTCCGATCTTGAGGCCCGAGCAGGATCTCAGACCCGGAATGACCTCTCCATTCAGGCACGTGGCGTTGAAGGATAGGGACAGCTCTTCTGGCACTCCCAACAGCTCCAGCTCCACCTTGGAGCGGATTTTCTGCCCCAGAACACAAAGCCACGTCAGACGGGAACACGCGATGGAACATCATACAAAGGGCAGACCTCAGACAGAATCAGCTGAAGGCTAATACATTCACCACTTGATGATTATATTATTCCGACCACCTCACTGTATGCGCATTTGCGGACATGGAGACTCTTTGCCTGGCATCGCTGTCTTATGTTTTAGCTGTCAGTCCAGTGGATCTCCTTTAGCAGCCTGTTTTAGTAAACCCTTAAAGCTGTGAACTTGGAGTGGGGCTTGCTTTCCTGGTTACTGTCACCCGTCACGGGTTTCCAGCGTGTGATCGACACTCACCGCGTAGGCGTCCAGAATGAGCTGGATCACGTTGCCGGAGTCGTCCGTCAGCGTGCCCACTGTGGTTCCTGGAATCAGCTCGCTGTAGTTCTGCATGGGCAAAGAGGGGAGTGAGCAAGTGCCACATGTCATCTGAGTCACTCTTCCACTCAACACCTGAAAGAGCCTTCAATGAACTGTGTGAACTTGACCAGAGGACACACACAGCACGAGTGCCGTCGCACTGCATCGAAAGACCGAAGTGAAGGCGGTAAACGCGGCTGGGGTCCGTGAGTCCGAGACATCCAAACAACAGTCCGCATCTCCGTAACGTTTCGTAACCTTGTAGAATGGCTGCGGTTTGGTCAAGGGCTCAAATATTGTGTTTTGGCGACAACCAAACATTATTTTTCAAACATTTTCGCAGCACTGCATTGCTGTTTCTGTTTTGCAGGCAAGCTTCACCTGGTAGAGGGGCACCACGTGGTTGGTCACAGCGAAGATCAGGTTTATGTTGTTTTCTGACATCTTCTCTGTTATCAGGGCCAGAGAAGGGTAATCCTGCAGGAGAATTATATGGGGAAAATAGTGGGTTTGACAGCATTTTCCTGATTAAGTCAGATTCACCTAATTTACTGCTATGCACAGGCCACACACACAATGTGGATGCCGGAAGGCAGGCACACACACACACACACACACACACACACAGACAAACACACAGGTAATGCTAATACACTCCTTACCAAGGTAGTAGACATGTCATAGTTATTGTCTTTGCCCACATGGCACTCCCCGTCGTTGGGCTGCACAATGCCTGCCAGGCGCCCATCCAGGGCCACGTGTGTCTTAGCATCGGTAGTGAACACCAGCAGGTGAGAGGCACCCTGCCGCCAGCCGATCTTCTCCTGAAAGCGACAGAGAAAGGATACGATACAGGCATAAGAGACACAGAGCCAATTGCTTACACTGTGCATGTGTATAGTTGCATTGCCTATGTGTTTTAATTTGAAAGGGCGGCAAGATGGGGGAAACTCATAGTCAGAATCATGTTCATAGTGAATGGCTATGTCCAGGTGAATGGTACAGTTAGTACAAAAAAGCCCTTTATGCACACGAGAGATGAGTGTACAGCTCATCCCAGTAAGGGGAAGATATAAGTGAATGATGTATATCTCAACTCAATGTGTGTGTGTTTGTGCGTGTGTGTGCATGTGTATGTGAGTATCATTGTATATGTATGTGTTATTGTGCGTGCATGTGTGTGTTTATCTGTGTGTAGATGTTTTTGAATGTGTACGTGTATATGTACTGTATGTGTGTCTGAGTGAGTTTATCTGTGTGTGAATGTATATGCCTGTGCATGAATTTGGGTGCATGTGCGCATGTGTGTGTGTGTATGTGCATGTGCGTGTGTGCGCATGTGTGTGTATGTGTGTGTGTGCATGTGTGTGTGTGCGTGTGTGTATGTGCGTGTATGTGTGTGTGTGTGTGTGTGTGTGTGTGCATGTATGTTTGTGTGTGTGTGTGTGTGTGTGTGCGCATGTGTGTGTGTGTGAATGTGTGCGCATTTGTGTGTGTGTCTGTGTGTGTGTGCATGTGTGTGTGTGTGTGCGCATGTATGCATGTGTGTGTGTGTGTGTGTGTGTGCGGGGTGCCACCTTGCAGACTGCGGCCTGGATGATAGCGTCGATGTGTGTGTGTGTGTGTATGTGCGTTTAGGTGTGTGCGCATGTGTGTGTGTGTGTGTGTGTGCATGTGTGTGTGTGCGTGTGTATGCATGTGTGTGTGTGTGCATGTGTGTGTGTGAGTGTGTGTATGTGCGTGTATGTGTGTGTGTGTGTGCATGTGTGTGTGTATGTGTATGTGTGTCTGTGTGCATGTGTGTGTGTGTGTGTGTGTGTGTGTGTGTGTGTGTGTGTGCATGCCACCTTGCAGACTGTGGATGATAGCGTGTGTGTGTGTGTGTGTGTGTATGTGGGTGTGTGCGCATGTGTGTGTGTGCGTGTGTACCTGTGTGTGTGTGTATGTGCAGACTGTGTGTGTGTGTGCATGTGTGTGTGTGTGTGTGTCTGTGTGCGCATGTGTGCGTGTGTGTGTGTGTGGGGGGTGTAACCTTGCAGACTGCGGCCTGGATGATGGCATCGGAGCCCCCCTCGGGAGCGTCCCTGTTCCGTGACACGCGCTGCTTCTTCACCTCCTCCGTGAAGCGGGACACCTCCTCTGTCAGGGACAGCACATGCTTGTACCCGAACTGAGGAAGACAGAAAGTCTGGATCCTACCATTAGGGAGAGAGATTGAGGATGGCGGGATTAACTGAGACATTCTTTAAAAAACGGATCATCTTTTAACTGAATGCGCTGAATTTCAGCGCTAAGCACCTCACCCGTAGCAGGGGTTATCCACGGCCTCCTGGGGGGAGATGTACATGTAGGGGGACAGGGGCTTGTCCACGAAGGCCCCGAAGCCCATGCGCAGGTTGCTGGTGGTATGGCGCATCTGCACGGCCAGGTCGTTGCCCAGGGTACGCAGACGGATCAGGTCGTCCTTCATGGAGTAGGACAGGTCCATCAGGTAGTACAGGTCCACGGGATAGTCCTCCACCTGACGCACCTTCACCGTGAAACGCTTCGAGTCATCTGTGCAGGAGCAGGGTCCAGAGATAATGCATATGCCATTTAGCAGACGCTTATCCAAAGCCAATTACAGTAGTGAATGCATACATTTTTCAGTATACACTTTTTTCAGTTTTAGAACACCCCCATTTTCCAGTTTTTACTGAAATTTAAGCAGTTCAAGTCCAGTGAATAACCTGAAATGGTACAAAGGTAAGCGGTAAACTGCCAGAGGTAAAAAAAAGTTTGAATAATGTACATTTCAGAGCCCTTGTCAGGGAACAAGTAATGGGTTAACATGGGTTAACAGTCACTCTGTTCAAGTCGCCGACTCTGGATCCAGCAAAAGAGCCCCAGACCATCACGCTTCCTCCTCCATGTTTGACAGTTGGTGTCACACACTGAGGAACCATCCTTTTGCCTACTCGATGGCGTACAAAAACCCTGCATGATGAACCGAAGATTTCACATTTTGATTAATCGGTCCATAAGACCTTCTTCCAGTATTCAGTAGTCCACTGGCGGCGCTTCATGGCCCAGGCAAGCCTCTTTTTCTTCTTTTGCCATCTTAGCAATGGCTTTCTTACTGCCACTCAACCTGTCAAACCTGCAGCTCGAAGTCTTCTCTTCACAGTTTAAACTGAGACTTCCTTACTTCGACCAGTGTTAAGCTGTGCTTGAAGCTGTTGTCTTGGGAGCCGCCTATCAAAATTTTTGTTGTGGCTTTGGGTCTGCCAGACCTCTTCCTGTCAGAGTTTCCTCCAGTTTCCAAGTGCCTTTTGATGGTGTAGGAAACTACTCACTGCCAAAAAATTGACATTATTTTTCAGTTTTTTGGAAAACTAAACTTTTTTTTTTAACCTACATTACATTACAGGCATTTAGCAGACGCTCTTATCCAGAGCAACTGACACAGTTTCACATTTCTTTATATACAATCCATTTATACAGCTGGATATTTACTGAAGCAATCCAGGTTAAGTACATTGCTCAAGGGTAAAATGGTAGTGCCCCACCTGGGATCGAACCTGCAACCTTTGCATTACAAGCCCAGTTCCTTAACCATTATGCTAACACTGTCACCCTCTGGCAGTTCACCTTTTTGTACCATTTCAGGTTATTCATGGGACTTGAACTGCTTAAATTTCTGTAAAAACTGGAAAATGGGGGTGTTCTAAAACTTTTGACCGGTAGTGTATGTGGCCCCAATGGGAATAGAATCCACAACCTAGGCGTTATCAGTGCCATGCTCTACCTACTGAGCCACAGAGAACCATAAAGAGATGTAACAGGCAAGCAGCAGGGCAGGGAAAGCGCAGCCCGCGGTGCCCTTTACACACGCAAACACTCTCCAGACCGATCCGCCTTGGACGGCTTCAAAGTCCACGCACCGAAGCGGAAAGCACACCGCCCATGTCGTTAGACCACACCAATCTGCTGTGGCTAACAATAGCTTGTTTTATTTTTCCTTTCATCTCCACCGTAGTCTACCCCATGTTGTGACCACATGCGCGGAACCCGACAGAGATCCCACCTACAAAGTGCAGCCATTGCTACATTAGCTCCAGACAGGTAATGAGGCTCAGCACAAGCGTCTCCTCACCCGGCCGCAAGGTGATGTGCAGTTTCTGAGGCTGGATCTGTGTCACCTCGGAGGTCGACGAGGCCTTGTTACTGAGAGGCCGGTTCTCTCTCACGTCCAGGCGGCTGGAAGGGAACTCCAACGCCTCCGCCGCGCACCCCGCCTCCAGCAGGTTCTGCTTCAAGTCACAGCGGGACAGGCCGGCCACACCCTTCCCAAAGTCCTGGCAGGATGACACGGCGGTGGCGGTTCAGTGCAGGTGTTAAAGAGTGACAACAATTTCATCAGTAAATATAGGATGGTAGAAGATTTGAAATGTATTTTCTCTTTCTTTTTTATTTTGGATTTTTTGAATTTTTTTTGGGGGGGGGTTTGGAATGCCCAATTACATTAGTAAGCCTGTCCCATCACCCCTCTGTCAAATTGGAGACAAACATGGGCATCCTCCAAAATGTATGCAGCCAACCAAAGCCTCTTTTAACTCTGCAGGCCTGTGCAGGCATTAAGCTGGAGGACTACACATTTGTACGCAGATGGCGCCGGTAGACTGCAGGTGTCCTGATCGTGTCCAATCGTCCTGCTATTGTGCAATGGAGCGAGGAATACCCTGCCACCTGCCACCCATTACATTACATTTTTACATTACATTACAATCGTTTAGCAGACGCCTTTATTCAAAGCCACTTACATGAAAGTGGCAGCACTGGCTCAGTCAGGATTCGATTTCAGACCATGTGGTGCAGTACTGCACTGAGAACTAGACATGCCAACCAAGATCAGAAGCATAGCCTCTTCATTACAAAAAAAGTGGGAAGTACTATTGGTCTAAAAAAACAAAAGAAAAACAGAAAAGCCACTTGTTTTCTATGAGGAAGAACATTGTCCTTATTTTCAGCAAGTATGGGAGGAATGCGGTGGGAAACCAAATCATCAATTCAGGTTCAACACAGACAAGCCCCTGCAGCCGTAAATAACAGTTAAAGAAAGCACTTTTACTGTCCACTTCCAATGAGACATTCACATGATTAATCCACATTCACATGATTAATCCACCCTGGATCGTAGGTTGAATAATCATGAATACTTGATGCAGATGATTTGAGGAAAATAATTATAAGATTATAAATGATAAGATAATTTCACCGGAAGATGAGCCTGAACATGAACACATGGACAACGCAGAAAGCGTGTCCAGCCAAAAAGCAACCAGGGTACGTTTGTTCATGTTTCAGTGTTGCAAGCCAAGGGAGGCAAAACACAGCATTAGCGCATTACTAACTGGAGGGTTTCATCTACTTCATCTAGTTTGTGCAATGCCTCAGATTCTGATACTCAACACATTTTTCTAGCTCACTAACCCTTTAACACCCTTTAACACACATTATCTCTGTAAAGAAAAACCACAAACACTAACCGGGAAGCCAGGCTTTGTAGAGGCTGTTAGCCCCTGAGCCAAGAGTGAATTCATGCAACACCAACCAGGGCACCGCTTGTACCCTTTCACAGCTTGCTGTTTGTTCATCTTTAAGTTTTTTAGCCACAGTGAGTGAAACTGTAGGGGCGCGGAGGCACATTCTGCCTGTGGAGAACTCCCAGAGGCTGCTACCTCTGATGGGGACGGATGACATCATCTCAACAAAGACCTGCAGCTCTCTAAGGACAATTGTGGAGGCCCACAGTCTGTTTAATGATTTATGTAGGTGTGATGGGCTGAGCACTTGTTCACTAACATTCTCTCTTTGGGGGGGGGGGGATTTCAAAGTTGTTGACTTCAGGCTCTGCCACAGCAAGTATCACATGACACATAAGGTGTCAGTATGTCAGTACGGGTGGTAGGAGTGCAGGTCAATTTAGTTGAAAAGGATGCCCAACATAAAGTACCCATGTACGATAATGGTTTCTGAACCATCACGCAATCCAACACAGTCCAGCTCTTACTGCAACACAGCAAATAGATGTTGTAAACATCCAAATGCCCACTGTCTCTAACCTCCTGGAAGCACCATGCACAGCTGGGGTGGACAGCCAGGCACTGCTTACAGGTGCTCACACCTCTGGTTGTGCAGATGTTGGTGCCTGAAACAAGAGCAGAGTTAGCAGACAATTAGGAAAATGCAAAAAATAGGAAAATAGGATGAAAAAACTGTCTCCACAGTGGATGACTAAATCTTTACAGCAGATTTTGAGGCAAAAGAAGCAACTGTACAGAATATATAAAAAGGACAACTCAGAGAAAAACAAGGTAGATTACTGTAATATGTGGGCTAAGGCTAAAAAGGAAATAAGAGCAGCTAAAAGGCAGTTTGAAATGAAAATTTCCCAAAATACAAAAAGTTATCCTTTGCAGTTTTTTCAATATTGTAGTACAAAAATGCTACTGGTGAGGTTAAGTGCATTAAGAATAAGGAGTTTTGGTTTATAATAATAAGGATATTGCCAACACACTAAACAGTTACTTTGTTGAGAGCTTTACCAGAGAAGAGGTTATAAATATGGCTAAAAGTATAGCCAATGTACAGAATGTTTTGGAGGAGTTTGAGGTAAGGGATATATAAATGCTAGAAATACTACAAAAACTTAAGACAACTAAGACAGCAGGCCCCGATGGCATATATCCTAAAATACTCAAAGAACTTTGGGAAATTATATATAAACCATTGACAGACAGATATTGTTATGGCATCCATACACACTGGAGAAATACCAGATGACTGGAAGCATGGTAGTATAATTCCAATATATAAGACGGGGGACCGTACTGACCCAGGGAACTATAGTCCTGTCAGTTTAATTAGCATCTTATGTAAAATACTGGAATGTATTATTAAGTTGTAATCATTCTTGAAAAATAATAGTATTTTAAGGGAGAGCCAACATGGTTTTCTGAAGGGGAGGTTTTTTTGAGAATTTCTTTGGGCATAAAATATACCTCCTCACTTATATAGTTTATTTTATATGATCTCTTTTGTTCATATTTATCAAGGGTATGAATAAAAACGGAGCCTACTGTATTTGGACTCATTTGACATTTGACAAGCATTTGACAAGAGAGGTTCAATGTTAAAATGAATTCAGTAGGAATGACAGGAGTTGTTTCAAAGTGTTTCAAAGTGTTTCAAAGTGGGTTCATAATTGACTGCAAGGGCAAATACAAAGAGTAACAGTAAGAGGGGTCATATCTGACCTAGGTGCTGTGGGCAGTGGAGTCCTGCAGGGATTGGTGCTGGGACCTCTGCTCTTCCTTATTTACATAAATGATCTTGATAGGGATGTTAGTAGCAAAATAGTTCAATTTGCAGATACTAAATACTAATATTACAGTACTAATACTGTAGATACTAAACTTGGGGGTTTAGCAAACAGCTTGTAATCGACTAAGACAATTCAAGATGATTTCAACAAAATCCAAGAGTGGGCAGAAAAATGTCAGATGACATTCAATATTGCAATTATTTACAATAATGTAAAGGTATGCATGTGGGAAATAAAAATATAAGACAAGAGTATTTTATGGGAGAAAAATGTGTAGGTGTACATCTTGAAAAAGACTTGAAAAAGAATTGTAGTTAATCAAGTCTATCTGCAACTAAGCAGTGTGCTACAGCAGCGAAAAAGACCAACGGGATGCTGGGATACATAGCAAAAAGTATTGAGTATAAGGAGGTTATATTAATGTTACATAATGCATTTGTCAGACCTCACTTAGAGTACTGTGTGTAGTTCTGGGCACCATACTACAAGAAAGATAAAGAAGCTCTTGAAAAAGTTCAAAGAAGGGCAATTCAATTGGTACCTGCTATTAAATGTAAATGTTATGAGGATAGACTCAAGGCACTCAATCTATTCAAGTTTAGCAAACAGAGATTTAGGGGGGATTTCATTGAGGTTATTACATTCTGAAAAGGGATTAAGAAAGTGAACTACCAAAGGTTTTTTAAGATAAGTTTGGTTAGCAGAACAAGAGGCCACAGATGGAAAGGCAAATTCTATACGGATATTAGGATGTTTGTTTGTTTTACAGAGGGTTGTCAATCCCTGGAACAGCTTACCAGGTCAGGTAGTTGAGGCAGAAACACTTGGGCTATATATACTGTAGATGCAGTACTCTAAGGCTCGCTTCCACCGCAGGAACTTTTCCCAGGAACTTGGGACCTTTATGATAATTATCTTCATATCAGGAAACGGAAGTAGCAGCAACCAGCGTCAGAATGTAGCTCGGGGGACATATTTTCCCCACAAAATGTTCCTAGTCAAGAGGTAGGTCTTTTCGATGTTACGGAACTTTTGGTGGTGGGGCTTGCAGCGCTGAACATTTCTGATTGGTCGAGTATGGTAAAAGACTCGCTGCATTCTGTTTCAACCGCCATTTTTAAAAATCAGCATTAGCAAACCAGTTGGAAAAATATACGGAAAATATATCTATAAATCAATGGAGCAAACTAAAAAGAAAGTATATGACAAATGCCTTTCTGGGAGGCAGGTTTTTAGAAACGCGACCGAATTAAATTAAATGTAAAATTTAGCGATCTTTTTTTTTTTAATTAATTAATTAATTAAAAGGCATAAGACCACCCTAGTTAAATCGCCTAAGGCGTACTGAATCTAAAAATGTATTTTGTGAAATTTTCGAATAAAGTGTGGCAGCCCAAGGGGCTGCACCAGAAAATGGCTGCCTGGCCTCCAACACATGGCAGCCCAAAAACACTACATTTCCCAGCAGGCCACAGTAACACCTGAACGAAGTCAGGCAATGGGGACTAACGGCCAGCTGAAAACCATTTCATGGCCTATTTAAAGGGCTGATTCCCACTACACTGGGAGAGGAGTAGGAACGTGTTGGTGAAGGAGTTGCTGTGTGAGTTTGGAGAGTAAGAACCTGTGAAGTCGTTGACTAGCCAGGATTTGGAAAGAGTGTTTTGGAGTGGATTGTTTGTGTATGAAATTGGATTGTTTGAGGACCCCCCTTTGGATTGACTACTGACTGGATAACGGAACTGAACTGGATTCTGGACTTGGATTGGACTTTGACAACGAGATAAGGATTTGTGGACTTTATGTGTTTGTGTTCCCCCGAAGACCCCACCCTTTGTTTTGTGTTGTCAAGAGTTTATTTAATAAATTATCATTTTGTTTGTGAATACTGCCTCCTCTGGGTTCTTGAACTTGCCTACGCCCTCCGTGAGTGTCGCCCAACCCCTGGGGACACCACAAAATATTTAGTGAAATAACTTCAATTGAAAAACTGAAATTGTCATTCATTGGCGTACGAAGAATAATAACATGCGTCAGTGGACTAATTTGCCTAATCTTCGCGGTTCTTTAGACCCCTGTGGAAACGCAGACGTAATGGATGGAAGGAACCTTGAAAATAGTTCCTCTGACTACTAGTTCCTGGCAATTTTTGGTGGAAACGCACCTCTAGATACTTTTTAGATTTGACATATGACATTTAGCAGATTCTCTTATCCAGAGCGACTTACAGTTTGCATTTCTTTAGATACAATCCATTTATACAGCTGGATATTTTACTGAAGCAATTCAGGTTAAGTACCTTGCTCAAGGGTACAATGGCAGTGTCTGCACCTGGGATTGAACCTGAAACCTTTTGCATTACAAGCCTGGTTCCTTAACCATTATGCTAACACTGCCGCCTTAAGAGATTAAGACGATGTAGCTAATGCCAAATGCTGCACAGACCATGGGGGTATATACTTTAACAGTTACACAGGAAATAAGACTCATACTGTGCCATGTGCTGAACAGGCTCCACATTGACACTGATAACAGACGTGACAAAGGACACTGTTTTGCAACCTTATCAAATCTTGGCAGTCAACACACAGAGCAAACATTTTTTGACACACACGCACCACCCAGGGCCCCATTCACACCCTGCAATGCACAGTACTAATTTGCCCTGCCTGATCCCATAATTCCCTGTTTGTGGGGCGACCTGGTTGGGTCGAGTCACTAGGGAACCGCAGACCGGGCAGGCTGTGGTTGTCCCAGGGCAGGTGAGGGCCTGCAGTGCAGTAGACAAGGTGTGGGGGGCTTACTGCACCGCTGTTATTGTGGCGTAACAATGCTGATCTCAGCTGATGACTGCTACTGAGTATCGAGAGCAGAAACAACACAGTGTGCGATACACATTCAAAGCCAAACACACCCTGGAAAGCACACTAGTACCCTGCAAATATGTTCTGTGCCTAAGGTCTCTAACAAGGATAACAGACAAGCAAGCACACACACCAAAAAGGAGTACATTGAAGGCTCTGGCCTTGTCTGACTTGTCTGCCTTGTATTATTTTATATAAAGTAGAGAAGGGCTTGGTGTCCTGACCCTGCCAATGGCAGCAGCGTTGCTTCTGGTTGCCACGTTAATTTTTTGGTTTCTGACTTTTCCACGTTTTTCTCCCCAATTTGGAAGCCAATTATACCCACTAATTATTTCAATTAACCCTCCCCCACGAACTCGCTACGGGGCAAGCTATTCTCCGAGGCTGGCGATGATCCGCCTCCTTCGAGATGGAACTCACCCCTTTCTGGAGACACCCTTATGTGCTTCACCGCGAGTTTGTGCCAACCATCCTCACCCTCACCCCTCCCTCAGAAGCGGACAGCCAAATTCCGCTCCCGATCAAGGCTAATGGCCAGGGCTGATCTGGCAGAGATTAGTTTCGAACCGCGTCCCTCATAGGCAGCTTGCACTCGTACAGGACCAGCCAAATACAGATGCATTAGACCGCTACGCTATGTGCCAGCCCTTTCTGGTGGCCACTTTATAATGCATTTGTGGGAATTGTCTCAATTCTCTCTGCCCTAGGTTACGTTTCTGATTTTCTCCCATTTTCTCCCAATTTGTGCCAGCCCTTTTTTACTGGTTGCCACTTTATAATGCATTTGGGCCACTGGGAATTGTCTGGTGGCAAGAGCCGACACTTCTTGAACCCGGTCTGCCCTAGGTTACCTTAAGCTGACAGTATATGTTTGATATAATTGTACCTGGCTGTAAGTAAAACTTATAATAAAACTTAGAGGCACCATCATGCTATCTTCCACTGGGATGATTGTACTGAATACATGCAACCAGGAAGGCATAATGGATTTCAAACTCATGAAATGAGTAGGAATGTGAGTCGTCAAAATCCGTCTAGCATCTTCCTTTAGTCACCCTGAATAGCATATGAATTCTTATGTATGAACAGGGAAATTTAAAACGATTTAGGACATTACTGAATGTGAAAACATGTTTAAAATGAATCGTCATAATTTATTCAGATATATTTACATACTATGTTTAAGTGGTATATTTATAGTACTATATTTGGCTCCTGACAAAACAAATGTTAAACTTTAATGTTTCATGTTTGGAACACAGACGTGACATAAGATATGTTAAAAAGCATTAAGTTAAACAACAGTCCTTACCATTACAATAAAGTGTACGAGCATATAAATATTGTTAGAATTGTAACTGTTTTCCAGTTAGGCACAGGCAGTTCACCGGTGCATAAATCCGGCACCCTCGTGTTTCGTCTCGTGAATTGGGCTCTACATTCTAAGCTTCCTTATAAGGAATTATCCGTTTCATAGTCCCAATTAACTATGATGTACGTATCCCTCACATTCCAGTACAAGATCATCTGTCATCTGAATGTCCAGTAAAACGAATCACAATCGTTTAAGCAACCTCGACATAACGATGGAATATGTATTATGGACATATATAAACATCCGTAAATACGGTAGGCTACCTGGTCCCAAGTGTGAAGCAAAATATGTGGTGATTTAACACAGCGCGTTTAATAAATAGACTGGAATTGACTCCTGAACAAAGTTAGCGAGCTGCGTTGCAATCTTCGAACTTACCCCAAACAGCGGACACAGAAAATAAAACAAGAAAACATATCCAAAGTTTTCTGCTGTGTTGCGGTATGCAGGTTCTCATCTTGATGGCGAGTTTAATAGGTACCGTTTCTGCTGTGAGAAGGCGTGTTGAACACTTGGCGTGTTCTGTCACTTTGAATGCCCGCTTCTTCCCTTCGGTGGTCTGAGACGACTGGAATACCAAATAGAGTAAAGTAGGAAGTTTTTCCCTTTCCGGAAAGTTAGTGTAACGCTACGGACAAGAGAAACACAGAGAGTCGTTCGGGGGGTTGCACTACATACTGCCTAGGGCAGCTTGTAAGAACACTTATAAACTGGGCTCAGCAACATCACTTCGCAAGAAGTTCTACCTGACATTGTTTGCGGTTACTCACTCCGGGACTCACAGAAGTTAATCCTGCGGCATAGTCAACATTAAGTAACAAGGCATTAAACAGCCAGCGAATCCTTGATCAACGAGGCCAAAATATACATTTTGTTCAATTTCAGTAAGTAGGCTAATGGAAATTTAACAATCACAAATCGGCTGTAGGCTATATATAGCCTACAGTCAACTCCAAAAGTATTTTTATAACGGCGGTATAAAATAAACAGTACAGGTAATGAGCCATATATCATATATATTTTCCCAAAAAGATGAGCCACAATTATTCACACACCTAATGTTTACTTTAAATAAAATCCAACAGAATAAATTGCATTAACATCTTGTCTTCTATATTGTTTTGTTTTATGAGATTGGTGAACATATTTGGGGGGGATGGGGGGGATCTTTGACCATTCACAATCCATACGGAATCTTTACAGATTAGTCTGCACTAGTTCTCTCTGCCAGGAAGCTGAAACTTGGCCAAAGAATTGACCTTTTAGCAAAACAATGATTGGAATCATACCTCAAAAACAGATATTCGGCTTAGATGGGCCGAATGGCTTGTTCTCGTCATTCTTATGTTCTAAAAAATGGTTAACTGACCACAAAATTACTGTTTTGCAATGGGCATCTTGCTCTCAAGACTTGAGCCTGGTCGAAAATTTGTGGTTTGAATTGAAGAGGGCAGTTCACAAGCGCAGACTGAAGGATCTGAAGAATTTAGAAATATTCTGAATGTAGGAATGGTCAAAGATCACCTCCAATATGTTCACCAATATCATAAAACACGATAGAAAATGACATGTTAATACAGATTTACTGTTGTTGGACTTTATTTAAAATAATTTTTAGGGCTGTGAATAATTGTGACACATCTTTTTGGGAAGAAATATCACTTGTTAAACAAAATATTTTTCTCTGAGAAATTGTATTAGTATAAAAGACTATAATTTTCCAAGTTTTTCATATATAGATCATTACCTATATTGTTCATTTTACACAGCCCTTTTTATCAAGGGTGTGAATAATTTTGGAGTTGACTGTTTGTATAGCCTATATATTTTAAATAATATCGAATTAATCCCACACAGTGTTAAACCATCTAATCAGCGTAATTATAATATAGGCTACATCATATTGCATAGTGCTACATATCGCAGATGTAAGGTTCCCAATTAAAACAAAAACAGGTGAACAGGGTCTTTAGTCTTTAGTAACTAACCAAAACCTTAGATTTGATCATTGCCATTAAGAATAACATATAGATTTGACAAAATGGCAGCTCATAATGTTTTTCTTTTTAAAATTATAATTGAAATGGTATATTGGGGGCATATTCTGTGACACACATTGATATGTAACACAATACAGTAATACATGACTAAACCTACCATATTGTTCAGGCATATACAAATACAGCTATATATTTCAGTGTTAATGTAACACTTAATTACACAATGACAATGTTACATATAACTACATGAAATAGTTATAAAATGGTTCATAAAATTGGTTTGCTGTCAAATAGTAGTAACTCTGGCATGTGGATATTGAGTCAGCAGGGAGGATTACAGGATTTTGGAGCTGCAGTGTGACTTGTCCCTCACTGTCCAGCATAAGCCATAATTACCTAATACTCTAGTTGTGTTCCAAATCCAAACCAGGTCTTTGCTTCCTGCTTACCACAGCAACATTAATCTCTGACCAGGTAGCAATAGGGAGCAGACACGGATCTACTCTGTTTCTAAGCAATGGCCTGAGACCACGGCTGCTAGTGGACAATGGTATTTTAAAAATAAGTACGAGATATTGAGTACCTGCTTGTTTGAATTGTGAATGGGTATAGAGCGCCCTCTAGTGACTATACGGTTTTACTGCTTCGTCTAGTTCACACGAAATGGCCAAAAGTGTATCCTCTCTGAATCATTTATCAGAGAATATTGTATGCAGAGGGGGAAACATATGTGGGAAACATTTTCAATGATAAGGAAAAAGCTGTGCCTACATTCTCCATCAGACAGCTGGGGAAAGCACCAATGAAAGTATCCTAATTGTGAGCTGGGACCATTAGTTCCACTGTCTGAAAACTGCAGTGGCCTCATAATGTACCTTATACTGCGATAGTGATAGGCAGAACTGGGCCATGGTAGTCAGCAGGCTGGCTTATACTCTTCCTTAGTTTTTATGTGGATGTATGATGGTGATGGATACTATATGGACCAGAAATAAAATGGCACTGCCACTTCTGATTGACAGGTCTGTGTAAGACCGCAACAGCCCAGAATTTTGGAGCTCTGAACCTGCTCAACTCGAATGAAGGACTTATTACATGGAGGAGTGTGACCATGTGGGCAATTAATCTGTCCGTCTCTCTCTGCATGCAAGAGAGAAAACAAATATTGTGACTCTACTAGAGGACCAGGGACTAGGATTAGAGGACCACGATGGAAATAAGTTAGCTTTTGGCAAACGTTTTTGTGTTATCCTCAGCAATTTGCAGTGTAAATTAATGTGAGGTCATGTATCAAGGGTATGTGTGTTTGCATTGTGTATATCTGTTCACATATTCATATTCATATATAATTGTACAAATAATAACTAACTATCTAACTACTAAAGCATAGTATCCTTTACAGTTTGCATGCATCATTCTCAATACAAAGCAGCAGAGAGAGTAGAGAGACTGCCTCGGTGTCAGAGGAGAGAAAGAAGAAGGAAGGGTGAAAGAGAGGACCAGAGAGGGGGAAAGATTAGATCAATGCCCATTTCCACTGCTGCCGTCTCCCCACAGATATTGACTTGGCAATGGGAGCTGAACAGACAATACCTCTCTCTGATCTTTTTGCTTATTTTGTCTCTTATTGAATTATGGCCCCTCTCCTGCTTCTATTTTCTGCCTGGCCGGTTGCTAAGATACAGCCGCCAATGTGCTGGAATTGCCATGCCGAAAAAAAGGAAAATAGAAAGATAAGCTATAATGCTTTGGCTGGCCCATGGCATTTCTTCCTGATTGCTCCTGGGGTGTTAATTCTCTTTAGGTAGCCTCTTTGTTGGCTGCCTTCTTTGGTTTAGGATTTATTGTTCCCACTTCACCAGCAACAGCTCTACCAATTACTACCGCCTCCAGCACCCATCTCTAAATAAAAGCCTTTAGAGGAAGAAATGACGAAAGGTGCCACATAACTACGCAGAGTGAAAACTGGCAGCTGAAACGGTGACAGAAGGGGACTGACCTTCAACTCTGGTCTTCAGGAGTATTGTTTGGTCCTATCTTGCTGAGGAGGACATCATGGTTTTACTCAAATCTTTGCTTTGATACAGTAACAAATGACATGTGTCTCATGCCTCCACCGCATTCTTTAATCTCTAGATGCATTATTTGGAAGGATGCTGTCAGGAGGTGACTGGCGCTTGGAGACTGGAGTTCTCTCAGGTAATTGGGTCCCATGTGAGGAGTTAGCTCAGAGTTAGCCCCTAAGCAGTCTTTTACCTGATGGTTGGTTGCTGTCCATGATAGGTGTCAATGAGTTTACTTTCACTCACCCCTGCTGTGACTCACCAAACAGATGACCTGCATGAACAGCACATGAGATGAGGAGTTATGTCTCCTCGGAGCAGAGGGCTCTCCATCTACGTGTGTTTAAGCCACTTCTTACATCTGTCTTAGCTTATTTGTTCTGGAGTCTGCTATGTAAGTGCAGACCAGGTTATATTACCTGGAAAGTGCGTGAGTGGAGAATGGCCATCGACAGGGAATGGACGACACTTCAAATGTTCCAATGTACATAAAATGTTCCAGGAAGAGCCTTGGGGGAGAAGTATGGGACAGCACCTGAGGCTGACATTTTCTGAAAGTCTCATTTTTAAATAGGAATTAGATTCAATTAGGCCACAAGATGGGAATGGGAAAGAGAAAACATGCTCTGACCTGTGTAACAGCTCATTAAGGCCAGCACATTATCTGCTTAATGCGACTTAATGAATAATAAATAAACAAATTTTCATAGTCAGGGTGATTTATCTCCCCACTCTGTCGCTCTGTTAAGAGAACATGAGAACATAAGAATACATAATGACGAGAACAGGCCGTTCGGCCCATCTAGGCTCATCATTTCCTAGTCTAAAAAATATCCAGTACTTCATTAAGTCTGAATTTAAATAGCCCAAGTGTTTCTGCCTCCAATACATTATCTGGCAATCTGTTCCATGCATTGACAACTCTCTGTGTAAAAAAATACTGATGAAAAATCTGTTATCAGTGCAGAATTGACCTTAAACTAATTTCTACCTGTGCCCACTTTTTCTGCTAACTGAACTCAACTCAAAAAATCTTTGCTTCACTTTGTTCATCTCATTTATCAATTACAAAACCTCAATCAAATCCCCCATAGTCTCCTTTTGCTAAGATTACATCTCTTAAGTTTTCTATATCTTTCTTGTAGTGTGGTGCCCAGAACTGCACACAGTACTCTAAATGAGGTCTGACAATGGCATTATATCAATATACAGTAGGCTCCATTTTTATTCATACCCTTGATAAATATGAACAAAATAAATTGTATAAATTAAATGATATAAGCAATGAGGTATATTTATGATAAAAGAATAATAAAAAAAAAGATTTAATAATAATGCATTGGCATGAACCACAATCGAATGATTCACAAATTATATATTTTTTCCCAGAAAAATCAAGAATCACAAATATTCACACCCCTGTTAACAGTACTTTCTGGTTCTCCCTTGGTCATTGTAACAATCCGTACAGTTGTACAAGGTTATGAGGTTACAACTTCTTGCGGGGGATTCTCAACCATTCCTCCATGCAGGGTTGACATTTGTGGACTGCTTTTTTTAGTTCAAACCACAAATGTAGTTCAGATGTACTTTGACGAATTCAAGGCGCCTTTTTCGGTGAATTGTCTTCAAAAAAGGCTTCTTGCAACTCTGCCATAAGGCTATTGTCATGTAGGCATTGTCAAATGGAAGCTTTAGACACCTTATAACCCCAAGATACCAGGTTCTTTTGGAGGTCTTGAATCCGGGGCTTTTCTCAAAACATTCGGGGCTTAAGCCCATTAAGCCACCCCCTCGCGCCGCCCCTTGTGTGTTCCTTGCTTTTTGTACCCCAGGGAAACAGGATACTATTGTAGGCCAGTGTATAGTTCCATAACCTTCCAATGAACTTTAAGTAAGTTGTATATTTATGAAGATTTGTTTTTGTTGGATTAAATTTAAAAGAATAGGGCATGAATAATTGTGATCCAGAAAAGAAAAAAATTAATAAAACAAAATGTTTTTCTTAACAATTGTATTAGTAATGTAGGTTTGGAATTTTTTGGCATGAAATATACCTAATTAATTGTATATACCTCAATACCTCCTTTATTTTACAATCTCTTTTGTTCACCTTTATCAAGGGTGTGAATACTGCAACCTCCTTTGATTTATACTCAATACATTCTACTATATATCCCAGCATCCTGTTGGCCTTTTCACTGCAACAACATACTGCTTAGATGCAGATAGACTTTGATAAACTATGACTCTTTGTCTTTTTCAAATTGAACACTTTCAATTTTTTCCTCCTCCCATGAAATACTCATATCTTACATTTTTATGTCCCACATGCATGACTTTACATTTAGCAATATTGAATGACATCTGCCATGTTTCTGCCCACTTCTGGACTTTGTTTAAATCATATTGGATTACCTTAGTATATTTCTAACTCTTTGCCCACATTATGAACCTGCTCTGAACAACTCCTTGATTTTGAAACTCATTGTGAAAATTCATTTTGACAATGAGTCTCTTGTGTGGTACCTTGTAAAATGCTTTTTAAAATATCATAAGCCTGGTTCAAGACAAAACACTTCCTCAAAGAAGTCCAGGTTCTTTAGGCATGACCTGCCCCTGAAAAAAACATGTTGGCTACGTATTCCTTAAAATAGTATTATTTTTCAAGAATGATTCCAACTTAATAATACATTCCAGTATTTTACATGAGATGCAAGTGAAACTGACAGGCCTATAGTTCCCTGCGTCAGTACGGTCCCCCTTCTTATGTATTGGAATAATTACTACACTGCTTCCAGTCATCTGGTATTTCTCCAGTGTGTATGGATACTATAACAATATTTGTGTTTAGGGATTGCATAGAAATATCTGTCAGATTTTTATAAATAATCTCCCCAAGTTCCTTGAGTACTCTAAGATACAGTGCCCTTTTAAGGTCTATACCCCGAAATGTAACCTTTTGTTGCCTTACAGCCTGAAATCAAAAAATATTTGTGGAAGGCGTCAGCCTCAGCAGCGGAATCAGGGCAATTAGTGGCCACACCTACTGGCAGAGCAGCAAGTGCACACAACTGCCTTACATTGTCTAATCATACCTGTGTGCATAAAAGCATAAAACTGCTCTGCTCTCTTAGTAGGTGTCTGGAACATGGGTGAGAGAGAGTGAGAGTGAGAGAGTGAGAGTGAGAGTGAGAGTGAGGGTGAGAGGGAGGGTGAGGGTGAGGGTGAGGGTGAGGGTGAGAGTGAGAGTGAGAGCACTGATGCTGGAGAGGAAAACTGAAAAGTGTGTGCGTGTGTGCATTGCCAAAAGGTGGTTTGATTTAGTTTGTGGTTTGTGACCGGAACCCACGAGGGGGACGGGTGAACATCTTTTTGTTATTTATTTTGTTTACCCTGCTCTCTTGCTCTCTCTCTCTCTTCCCCATGTCTGAGAGAGAGAATGAATAAAATCTGCAGACAAATAACTCCATTCACTGTGTCCTGCTGCTCTGTTTTCTGAGTGTGGCATACGGTGTGTGACAATATTAAATCAGAATTCTCCAAATTTCCGACCATTAATTAAAAATTAAAAACTAAAATAACTTTGATTGATAGGTCTACACCCTGCTTATCATACCAATTGTAAACTAGCACAGGGGTAACCAATCACCTTCCAGATCACACACCAAGATAATTGGCCTCCACCTGTGTTCAATTGTAGTGATTCTGATTACTTCTGAATGAAATCAGAAGTAATCAGACTGATATCATACTGCTGGGTAGTGCATTTCAGAGAAAAGAATCAACCATGAACAACAAGGAGCTTTCAAAAGAACTCTGGGATAAAGGCACATATCAGGAAATGGGTATCGAAAGATTTCAAAGGCTTTAAATATCCCTTGGATTACGCTCTTGTACATCTTGTAAGTCGCTCTGGATAAAAGTGTCTGCTAAATGCTTAAGGTGTAAAAAATGTAAAAATGATTACGGTCAAGACCATATTTAAGAAGTGGAAAGTGCATGGCACCAATAGGACCATGCCTAGATTAGGCTGTTCATCCAAGGGGGATGACTGAGCAGGAAGGAGACTGATCAGAGAGGCCACCAAGAGGCCAATGGCAATCTTGGTGTGCAAAGCTGGTAGAGACATATCCAAACAGACTCATGGCTGTAAATCAAGCTAAGGGTACTTCTACCAAGTACTAAATCAGCGAGGTGTAGACTTATGAATCCAAGTTATTCCAGTTCTTTATTTTTAATTAATGTTCAGAAATTTTGAAAATTAGTTTTCATTTTTTTTAACATTTACATTTTACATTTTAAGCATTTAGCAGACGCTCTTATCCAGAGCGACTTACAAGATGTGCATTAATACATGGTAGGAACAATCATAGTTAACGCACGAGATCAGTGCAGGAATACAGCGGTAGACATCATTGCAGGCATCAGCATACCACACAGGTACAGGACAGAGAAGAGGCGAGACCGTGAGGAGCGGCTGCCAGGCGCCCGGAGGGAAGGGACAGTCAGTTTACCAGAGGAGACGGAGCGGAGGGGTCTGGGAGGTGTGTAGGGAGTGATGAGTGACTGGAGGTATGGGGGAGCAGTACCTCTGGCCGCTTGAAAAGCAAGCACCAGTGATTTGAATCTGATGCGTGCTGCGATGGGGAGCCAGTGCAGAGAGGAGAGTAGAGGGGTGACGTGGGTGAACTTCGGCTGGTTGAACACCAGACGAGCGGCAGCGTTCTGGACTAGTTGCAGTGGCTTGATGGCGCAGGCCGGAAGGCCTGCCAGCAAGGAATTGCAGTAGTCCAGATGTGAGATCACCAGGGCATGGACCAGGAGTTGAGTGGCCTCTTGGGTGAGGAACGGTCGGATCCTCCGGATGTTGTGGAGGGAGAAACGGCAGGTCCGAGTGATCGCTGCAATATGGCTCGAGAAGCACAGCTGGTTGTCCAGGGTTACCCCAAGACTCCTGGCAGACTGGGACGGAGACACTATGGAGCCTTCCACGGTGATTGACGATCAATCATCGGGGAGCCTTTCGCTGGGAGGAAGAGCAGCTCTGTCTTCCCCAGGTTCAGCTTCAGGTGGTGGGTGGACATCCATGCGGAGATGTCAGCCAGGCATGCAGAGATCCGTGCCGGGACCTGGGTATCAGATGGAGAGAAGGAGAGAAACAGTTGAGTGTCATCAGCATAACAGTGATAGGAAAAACCATGAGCAGAAATAACAGAGCCAAGTGACTTGGTGTACAGAGAAAATAGGACGGGGCCTAGCACCGAGCCCTGCGGGACTCCGGTAGAGAGGGTGTGGGGAGAGGAGAGGGACCCTCTCCAGGCCACCTGGTAGGACTGGTCAGCCAGGTAGGACTCAAACCATGTCAACCCAGATCCAGAGATTTCCATCTCGACGAGAGATGAGAGGAGGATCCGGTGGTCCACGGTGTCAAATGCCGCCGACAGGTCGAGGAGGAGGAGGGCGGAGCTAAGGGATTGGGACTTAGCCCCGTGAAGAGCCTCAGTGACAGCAAGGAGAGCAGTCTCTGTGGGAGTGGCCTGCTCTGAACCCAGATTGGTTGGGATCAAGCAGGTTGTTCTGTAAGAGATGAGCAGACAGTTGGTTATAGACAGCCCGCTCTAACGTTTTGGAAAGGAATGGGAAGAGAGAGACAGGTCGGTAGTTTGAAATAACAGCAGGATTCAGAGAGGGTTTTTTGAGGAGGGGGACAACATGAGCACATTTGAGGGAAGAGGGGGCAGAGCCAGAGGAAAGAGAGGAGTTAATGACATTGGAGACAAAGGGAGGATGTCCATAGCAATGGACTGGAAGAGGGGGGAAGGAATGGGATCAAGAGGGCACGTGGTGGGACGGTGGGAGAGGACAAGTTGAAGGGTGTCTGAGTCAGGGAGGGGCGAGAAGGAGGACAGAGGGGTGGGAGGTTTAGGTAGCGAGATGGGTGAGGGAGAGGTTGGGGGGAAGGAGTTGCGTATGTCATCGACCTTCTCGTGAAAGAAGGATGCGAAGTCATCCGCGGTTAGAGAGGAGGGGGTGGGGAGGAGGAGGGGTGAGGAGAGAGGAAAACGAAGAGTACAGTTTACGAGGGTTAGAAACTGAAGATTGAATTTTGGAAAGGAAAAATGCAGACTTAGCAGAGGAGAGGTTAGAGGAGAAGGAAGCCAGGAGTGTGTGGAAATCAGAGCTACAGGGGATTTGGATTTTCTCCATTTCCTTTCTGCCGCTCGCAGTTTCAGTCTGTTAGCCCGAATGGAGTCGGTTAGCCAGGGGGCGGGGGGTCGGAGGCATGCAGGTTTAGTGGATAGAGGACAGTGTGAGTCAAAGGAGGAGGAGAGGGAGGAAAGTAGGGTGGACGATGCTTCCTCAGCAGGTAGCTGAGAGAAGGCATCAGTAGGGGGAAGGGAAGATAGAACAGTAGCCGACAGGGCAGCGGGGGAGAGAGAGTGGAGGTTGCGACGGACAAGGACAGTGGGAGCAGGTGAGGATGGTTTAGGCACAGAGGGGAGGGGGAGAGAGAAAGACAGAAAGCAATGGTCAGACACATGTAGGGGAGATACCGTAATGTTGGGTAATGTGCAGTTCCCAGTGAAGATCAGGTCCAGTTGGTTACCGGCCTTGTGGGTGGATGGGGATTTAGCCAGGGTGAAGTCGAAGGACTGAAGCAGGGGGAGGAATGCAGAGGCCTGAGAGGTCTCCAGCGGCAGGTTGAAGTCACCGAGGAGTAAGACGGGAGTGCCATCCTCAGGGAAAGCGCTAGGTAGGGCATCCATCTCATCTAGGAAACTCCCCAGTGGACCTGGAGGGCGATAGAGAACAATGATGTGCAGTTTACATGGAACAGTGACAGCATGAAATTCAAAGGAGGAGGGTGAAAAGTGAGGAAGAGGAACAATACCAAATCTCCACAGGGGGGAGATCAGTATACCTGTCCCTCCACCTCTACCTGAGGGTCATGGAGTGTGGGAGAAGGTGTAGGCAGTGGAGAGAGCAGCAGGGGTGGCCGTGTTCTGTGGAGTGATCCACGTCTCCGTGAGCAACAGGAACTGCAGGGAGAGTAGCGAGGCCTGGGCCGAGATGAAATCGGCCTTCCGGACAGCGGACTGGCAGTTCCATAGTCCGCCTGCTACCACCACGTCAACACCGGGAGATCTAGGAGGGTGGATGAGATTGGAAAGGTTTCGGGTGTGAGTAGAATCTCTCCTTCTAGGCAATCTAGAAGAGGAGACAAGGACTGGGATAGGGAGGTAGCATGTAGTGTTAGATGCAGAGGAAGAAGAACAGGGAGATACAAAACTATGATACTTACCGTGCGGCGAGCACTCCCTAGCTGGCCCCCCTCGGTGGACTCCTGCAGGTAGACTCCTACGTCTTTGTCCGCTGAGTCTTTGTTCGGTGAGGCTAGGAAGGTGAGGCTGCCGCGAAAAGCTGCCGCTATCCACAACTACGGCTGTTTATATGTGGCCAATGCCCCCTGACAACAATAGAGACTAATTACCAATCCCTTACACTAATCAACTACAGACACGGGTGCTACGCCTTTTAAAACAAAACCGATTGAAACGCTAAGTATCAATCAACTTTGAACTAAATCTTCTAAGCAGCGACTGAAGCTAGTAATCAAGACTAATAAACTGGAACAAAAGCAACAAGCTACTAATTAAACTAACAAAGTAACAAGACCTGCTACTGCAACAGGTGAAAACAGGCAGTGAACGCCGAAAACTACACACGAAGTCTAACGCCAGGTAACCAACACTCACTACAACGCAACGAGATGACTCCTACCGTGGTCGAATGCACACGAATTTCACTAGTTGTAGGGTGGAAAAAAATAAGTCTGATTTAATACAGTACTGGTCAAAAGTAACACCTCACCTTTTATTGAAATGTACACAGTTTGTTTCAATGTACTCTGAAATTAAAGCATTTAACAAATAAACAATTGGAGATAAAAAAGAAATAATGGAATCGTTTTGTTTAACAAAATTTAATCTAAAATTTTGACTCATCAAAGTCAAATATTGTTCGGAAAGTTCTTCCCAACACTGTTGCAGAAGTTCCACAAATGTGTTGCACTTTTAGGTTGCTTTACTTTCACCCTTCTGTCCAGTTCATCCCATACCATTGATGGGGTTTAAGTCTGGAGACTGTGCTGGCTATTCCATGATTTGAAGCCTACCGTCTTGTTCTTTTCTTCTAAGGTAGTTCTGACATAGCCTGGAGGTATGTTTTGGGTCATTATCATGCTGTAGGATAAACCCCTGACCAACTAGGCGTAGACCAGAGGGTATTGCATGGCGCTGCAAAATGCTATGGTAGCCCTTTTGGTTCAGGGTGCCAGTCACTCTGTGCAAGTCACAGATCTAGCAAAAGAGCCCCAGACCATCACGATTCCTCCTCCATTTTTGACAGTTGGTGTCACACACTGAGGAATGATCCTTTCGCCTACTCGACGGCGTACAAAGACCCTGCATGATGAACCGAAGATTTAAAATGTTGATTCATCGGTCCATAAGACCTTCTTCCAGTATTCAGTAGTCCACAGGTGTTTCATGGCCCAGGCAAGCCTCTTTTTCTTATTTTACCATCTTAGCAATGGCTTTCTTACTGCCACTCGACCTGTCAAACCTTCAGCTCAAAGTCTTCTCTTCACAGTTGAAACGGAGACTTCCTTACTTCAACCAGTGTTAAGCTGTGCTTGAAGCTGTTGTCCTGTGAGCCGCCTATCACGCAAGCTGTTGACTCTCAGAAACTTGTCTTCTGATTTTGTTGTGGCTTTGGGTCTGCCAAACCTCTTCCTGTCAGAGTTTCCTCCAGTTTCCAAGTGCCTTTTGATGGTGTAGGAAACTACTCACTGCCAAAACATTTACATTATTTTTCAGTTTTTGGTAACCTAAACTTTTTTTTTAACCTCTGGTTTACCACTTACCTTTCTACCATTTCAGGTTATTCACTGGACTTGAACTGCTTAAATTTCAGTAAAAACTGGAAAAATGGGGGTGTTATAAAACTTTTGACCGGTAGTCTATGTTTCAATTTCAGGTTGTAATGCAACAAAAGGTAACATTTTTTGCATTTTTCTAGTACTTCTCCTTCCTTTATCTCAATGTCATTCTGTATGTTGGATGTACTTTTAGGCATATTTATAGCCTCTTCTCTGGTAAAGATCTCAACAAAGTAATTGTTCAGGGTATCAGCAATATCCTTATTATTATAAAGCAAAGCAGAACTTTCCTTTTTTTGGTGCAATATTGAAAAAAACGTATTACTTTTTGCATCTTGGCATCTTGGTTTATTTTTTAACCCACATCTTACAATAATCTACCCTGTTTCTCTCCGAATTGCCTTTTTTATATACTGTGTATAGTCTCTTCTTTTGTCTCTAAACCTCCTATAAAGATGTATTCATGCACTGTGGAGACTGAATTTACATATTCCTTTTTTTGGGATGAGTTTACACTGTGCATCAACAATAACCCTTTTAAAATGTACTCAAATTACTCATTCAATCAATTTAGCAATCGAGACGTTTTGCCAAATCTGTCATGAGTTTACGTGTTCAACAATAACCCTTAAAATTAGGTGTTTTCATTTATTCCATGTTTTCCTGGTTGTCTGGTCTGTGTTTTCACTTTCACTTACCTGTTCCCAGTCTTGTCATTGTATTATTGTTTTCACATGTTCCTCATGTGTCTGATTGCAGTTAGCTGCATTCGTGTTAATTCCTGATTGTTTCTCGTTATGTCTGATGTAGTTAGCTGTTCATTTCCCATGTTCATTTCCTGATTGTCTCGTTATTGTATTATCGTTTTCACTTAATTCCTCATGTGTCTGATTGCAGTCAGCTGCATTCATGTTTATTCCTGATTGTTTCTTGTTATGTCTAAATGTATTTAAGTGTGTTTTCCCATGTTCGTTGCCAGATTGTCTTGTGCTTTACGTATGCCTACACAACTTTCCAGCGTTCTCTGTTTCACCGTGTTTTGTTTCATCGTGCTCGTTTACTTAAAAATCTCCATTACTTAAATTCTCATCTGAATGAAAACAATTCTAGAGTTAGAGGAGGTGGTCTAAACTTGCCAAAAAATATATTAGAATAGATATTGGGTATGTATAAGGGCAGAGCTACCCCCTGAAGATCATGTAGCATCCTATAAGGGCTAAATTCTGGCAAAGAAATTGTGTATTCTAGGCTTAAAGTGATTGTATATGGAAACATGGCTTCTGTGCGTGGTGGGGGAAACAGCATAATAACATTTGAAAACATCAGATATTAATAAATACATTCTATAAGAATTTTTCACAGCATCTAAAAGAGCAAGGAGGCACTGCCAGGGCAGATAAAGAAAGAACAAACATCACCATAGCAACACCATAACAGGTAAAACTACAATAGCACATTCAATATAAACAAAAAATTGATAGATTAGTGAAAAAGAGACACCAAAACATGACAGCAGCAGAATAGCTAAGATGAATGTGTGCCAGAGCAGGCATTTATTTGGAATAAATGTGTGCAGCAACAGGGAGCCAGTAGACAGTATTGTGGGCCAGGGCAGATGTACAGCCCCAGACAGACTTCACATACACTGCACAAACCTGAATTCCAGGCCCATGTGACTGAACTGGCAGCTGAAAATCTGTGGCAGCTACTCAGATGGCAGCACCCCCAGTATGGCTCCTCACAGCTTGAGATATAAAGCTATAGTGTAGATTTCTGTCTGTGCTCTGTTACTAGGGGATGTGGTCCCTTAGTTTGTGTTGCTAGGCTGCTCATTGTTGCTAGGGGGTGGAACACTCTCCTGGCTGTTGCTAAGAGGGCTGGAATGCTGTCATGACTGTTGCTAGGGGGATGAGATGTTGTTGCTGATGGGGGGATATGTATATATATATATATATATATATATATATATATATATGTATGCATTCCTAGAGAGAATGTACATATCCAACCCTAAATATCCATCATTGAATCCCATGTTCAATTGAATATTACTTGTAATTACATTACATTACATTGTAATGTTACCAGTTTAGAACTCAAACCAAATTTCAAACATCAAACCTGAAACTACTGAAAAGATTAACGATTGTTATATTGCAGTTCTTGAAAGGATGATGCATGTTTCAGACACCCAGGTTATGAACAACCACTGATACCAAACAAAAACCTGAAGCCTGCCACCAATGGAAACATTTGATCTTGTGTCAGTGGAACAAATTCTGCAAAACACAAAATAATTTACGTAGACTTCTCTATGGGAAACTAAGGGCAAATACGGACTGAATATAACAAAGGACTGAATTTTTCCCTTGACTGGCTGTGAAATAAGAGTACACATAATATAGTTTTTACTTACTATGATCTTTGTACACATGTCCACCCCACACACACTCACACTCACAGACACATACTACATTCATGTCCTGAATATATCCTTATTTTTTTCTGCAGTATTACTGACCCTAAGTAGTGTACTCATGTCCTGAGGTATTTTTTTTCCGTGCTGCTTGGAATTTTTCTTTTATCTCTCCTTGTAATGTTTTTATTTATTGTGTCTGTTTCTATAACTTTGATTCTGTATCTACTGTGTTAAGCACCTTGAGATATCTGACAGCACTGGTTGTTTTGTTGAAAATGTGTATTCTTCATTATGCATAATGCATTTGACAGTATTTGCACAGACTTGAAGGTGGAAAGAAAACTGCTTATGAATATAAAGTTACAGTTACACTTGCCATAATAAATGACTGTAAATCCACAAATGAACAAAGCATGTACAATAACATTGTTGTGCATTGAAAACGTATGATACAATATAAGCTCTGCTCTTCAAGCTTTGATACTGTAGTAATTTACTGACACAACATGCAATAAATCAAAAACAATGGATAAACAGATAAACAGACCATCATGGTGGTGGTGCAAATAGAATTGTGACAGGTGAATAGCATTGAATTTCTTCCAAGTGCCCCAATAATTGCAATTGCATTAATTGCCCTCTTTGGATTGTAGTCTTTACAATCTAATTGTTGATTATAGTAATTTAATTGATTCACTTCATACATTCCAAAAATAATACAATCTGTGTGTCAGGTATAGGATGCTATTACCAATTTTAATGTCAGACAAGCATTCCATGTGTTACTTCTCACTAAGCATTCACCTTTATGAAACAATTTGTATTTTAATAAAATGTACCTTTTAAATTATTTACGAGGTAAAGCTTCTCATTCTGATCATGCCTAAACTCAAAAATGGTTTTACTGCTTATATTCTTAAAATAGTAACACTAACAGTATTTAATCCATGTTGAATCTAATGTGCACGTTTTATAGATGGAAAGTGCTTTTGATCGAATACTCTCTTCAACAAAGATCATTAGAAGCAGCTATTCCCGAATCTAAAGACCAACAAGTCACTCACACTGGATGCTTGTGGCAGGGGAATTGAGAGAAGACTGTAATTTGCCATTCCATTTTTTAATTCAAACTGGAATTTCATTTCTTGGCACTGTATTAGCTAGTCATTGATATATTGTCTGAATTTATTCAAAGATAAACATGTATAACAGGGCAAACTGGAAATGGATGGCCACTAGGCACACAAATAATAACCATTGACAAAGTTAATTATGTGCCTAAAGTGTTTCTTGTGCTTTACACCCTTCTAAATGTGGGGAGCAATTCAAGTATAAAGCATGTGGAATTATAGATCACATCACACACAAGTTTTTCCTTGACCCTGCTACATTGTAACCTGGCAACCCAGCTAACGTGCACTGGGTCTCATTCACGAATAGTTTGTATGCACAAATTCAGCATAAAGTGTGCATACGATCAATCTGATGCAAATTTTGGAATTCATCAATTTGTTCTTAGTTTAAAATATTCTTATAGTAAGAATGGATTTGTGACCAGTCATACACACAAATATGTCTTTACAGAAAATGGCACAACCTGCTTGAAACTCAATTGTGAGCAAAGGTATGAGTTATAT
The DNA here is from genome assembly GCA_029706075.1 of Aldrovandia affinis. Taxonomy (NCBI): domain Eukaryota; kingdom Metazoa; phylum Chordata; class Actinopteri; order Notacanthiformes; family Halosauridae; genus Aldrovandia; species Aldrovandia affinis. Next base: position 4,580,262 of record JAINUG010000013.1, on the reverse strand, counting down.
TATACATATGAAAACAAAATAGTTGTATTATTTGTAATAATATTACTGTATAACACATCACAATTTTGTGTGCATAGTCTAATTGGGATCTGGTGCCATCATGCAGCGGACCATTCCTCTCCAGGTCACCATAATTGAAGAACACCTCAAACGGATGGAGTTCTTGGTCACCCACTCCCCGCAGCTACCCCTCGTGCTTGGCTGCCCCTGGCTAAGCAGGCACAACCCCCACATCGACTGGAACGCTGAGGAGATACTGGGCTGGGGATTGACCTGTCAGAGCACCTGTCTGCTGCCTCGCTCTCCCGCTGCCGCTTCATGCTGGGAACCGGAGATCCTGGATTGGGCCCGTGTGCCGCCGGTGTACAGGCCGTGTGCCGCCGGCGTACAGTTCAGCAGGCAACACACGTCCACTCTGCCACCTCAATGTCTGTACGACTATGCTATTGATCTGCTGCCGGGAACTAGTCCTCCCCGGGGCGAGGGGCGAAGATCTTTTCGTTGTCCCGGACCGAGACAACGGCAATGAGTGACTACATCCGGGAGGCGCTCGCTGCTGGGCACATCCGTCCATCCACCTCGCCGGCAGGAGCGGGGTTTTTCTTTGTGGGGAAGAAGGATGGGGGCCTGCGGCCATGTATTGACTACCGAGGGCTCAACAACATCACTGTCAAGAACAGGTACCCACTGCCTCTCATGTCCATGGCATTCGAGATGCTCCAGGGAGCCACTATCTTCTCCAAACTGGATCTTGGGTGCGCATACAACCTGGTGCCCATTTGTGAGGGATACGAGTGGAAGACCGCCTTCAACACGTTGACTGGGCACTACGAATATCTTGTCATGCCGTTCGGGCTCTTCAACAGTCCGTCGGTGTTCCAAGCGCTCATCAATGACGTGTTGAGAGAGGCGCTCAACCACTTTGTGTTCGTTTACCTGGACGATATTCTTATCTTCTCAAGGAACGTCCAGGAACACGAACAGCACGTGCGACATGTCCTAGAGCTGCTCCTGCGGAACCAACTCTATGTCAAGCTGGAGAAGAGCGAGTTCCATACTTCCACCGTCACATTCCTGGGATTCATCCTACAGGCAGACAGCCTCCAGATGGGCCCCGTCAAGACACAAGCAGTTCGCCACTGGCCACGCCCCATCTCAATCAAACAGGTACAACGCATCCTTGGCTTCGCTAACTTTTAGGATTTCATCTGGACTCCCAAAGCCGAACAAGCCTTCCTGCATCTCAAGCAGTGCTTCACCTCGGCACCCATCCTGACAATTCTGCCCTTCGTGGTTGAGGTAGACGCGTCCAGCACTGGCATTGGAGCCGTCCTCTCTCAACGACTTCAACCATAACAAGCTCCATCCATGCGCCTTCCTGTCGCACCGCTTGACGTCTACCGAGCGCAACTACGACGTTGGGGACCGCAAAGAAAGCTCTGGAGGAGTGGCGGCATTGGCTGGAGGGCTCGGCACACCCGTTCACCGTTTGGACCGACTATAAAAATCTGTAGTACCTACAGCAGGCCAAACGGTTGAACTCCCGTCAAGCGAGGTGGGCCCTGTTTTTCAACCGTTTCCAGTTTACGCTCTCATACCGCCCGGGGTCCAAGAACCAGAAGCCCGATGCTCTCTCCCAGATCTTCGAAGCTCCGGACACCGTCGCCCCAGTAGAGACCATCCTCTCACCTAGCTGCATCATCGCCCCGATCCAGTGGGGCATTGACACTGTGGTCCGTCGGGCCTTACGAGCGGAACCAGGCCCTGGCGACGGCCCGCCTAACCACTTATTTGTTCCCTCGGCAGTAGGGAGTCAAGTTCTGCAGTGGGGTCACGCCTCCCGTCTGACAGGACATCCAGGGGTGTTGCGCACCCTTTCTCGGTCGGCGGTTCTGGTGGCCCAAAATGGAGGAGAAGGTTTGGTCATTCGTCCTGGCCTGCACCGTATGCACTCCACCGGACACACTCTCAAGGACTACTCCATCCCATACGGTCCGGCGGATTGATCCTGGATTCCGGCTAGACAGATCCTGGATCCGGGTCTCATCCGGGAATTCAAGGCTCGGGAAGCGGCTCTTCCTGGACCGTCGGGAGTCGGTCCTAGGTGGGGGGGTTCTGTCACGACTCGACCAGCAAGGAACCCCAATCAGGAAGAGTGAAAGGCATGCCAGTAATGTGCAAAACCAATTAAAGAAATGACTGGCAGCTGTGAGTAATTACCGGGAGGACATTTAACAGGCTCACTTGCTCTGCTTGTTGCTCGGACATTATCTTGCTTTGCTTTGTCGAAACCACTGTTCCTAGTGTTGCTTGCCTCTCGCGAAATTATTTATTCGTGTTTGTTTTCTTAGATTCCCAGTGTTTAGTTTATTCTGTGTTTTGGAATACGTTTTGGATTTACCGTTTTACTAGTTTTATTTGTTCCTGCTTGTTTGTCATTTTGTTTTGTTTATTAGTAGTGTTACGTGTCTTATCAGACATTGTTTTGCTTTCGTTCCTGCCAGTGTTTAAGCTTATAAAAAATCTTAAACGCGTCTCTGCATTCTGGGTCTCTCCCGCCTGCACTTGGTTCCGCACCTACAACATCCTTGACACTAATGTCTGCATTCTTATATTGATAGTGTTATATATTTTGTTGTGTTTAAGACTGGGACCATTTATCAAAACATCGATAGTTATTGATAACTTCTTGTTACTCATGAGTGAGCAACCATATCAATGTGTGTGTGTCACAAATTATTTTCAAAATAAATGTTCTGCTACACTCTGGAACCTGCACATATTAGAGTCCTTTTCAGCACAATTACAGCAAGCCAGCTATTCCATCTGAGACAAGCAAAAACAATGACCTAATAACAGGTCAAATGGTGAACAGTGAATGCAGTTTATTAGCCAACTAGCTGCATCTGTCCCAAGTCAAAGATGTTCTAGTCACTTTTCTGTGTGCTATTCATGTTGTATTCGCTTTGGTCTTTGTGCAATGGACAGAAATGAGTAGCTAGCTAGCCAGATTAACAAGTACACATACATGGGTGATTCTCTAATTGCAGGTACATTTTAAGTCCATGGGATGCAACTTTAATGCATTGTCATCAACTTTGTTTTGTTAATAATTCTTATTTTAATGCATAATTGTGTTTTATTAAATACCATCACTATTAATTATTGCAGGAACTGTAATTTCTGCACTAAAACATAGTTTTTCTAATGTAAGTTTTTGTCAACTGCAAACTTCAAACTAAAAACTATCAAATGAGCTTACATGGTAATCATTTTAATCTTGGTTATTAGACCACAGTGATAAATGGGCATTTATTGCAATTATACTACATTTTAGGTGTGTCTGTAACATCGTTGTCAAGTATGTTACAATTTTTTTTAAACTTCTATATCTATTGAAGGTGAACAGTGTTACTTAAATATTATTAAAAGTCATACAATAATTAGGCTATTTATGTAACGCTTATAAAATCCAGATTTGTCATAAATGCCATGAGACATCTGGCTCATGTTACCCGTTAGCTATGTTACCCAGTAAAAGTAACATAGTTGATAACGGGTAACATGTTGACACTGATCAAATGTTCTCATCCTTATTAGGAATTGATTAAAACATTTTAAGATTAAAATGGTAAAATATATTGTTAGATAACTGATGAATAAAAGGTTAGTGTTAAGTATAATTATATTGCTGATCACTAGGGATGATTATACATTCAGTCTCCTGCTCATCACTGATGGGAATGAAAATCTTTCACACCGGTGTTGTCAAAGAAAATCATATTACAATTTATAGAGGTTAAATGTATAATCGGCAATTATTTATGATGCAATTTGTCCATTTTAATTTCTTTGAACAATTCCTTGACTTTCAAGAACAAATCGTTCATCATGAAAATGTTCATTATATGCATAATCTGCATTATAAAATGGGTTTGGCCATTTCTGTCTCCTGATTGACTGAGAGGGTGGTATAAAGGTGTCTAACCCACGGCCACGCAAAACATAACCTTTTCAGGTGCAGATATCATTCAGGGCATCTAAATCTGGGAATTTTTCGAACAAGATGTTGGACAAGTAGTAGCGATGCATTTGTTACATTATATTATTTATTTATTTATTTATGTAAAAACAGTCTGAATCAATACAAATTAGTATGTATGGATCATCAACTTTCGCTATAAAATAACTAACTAGCCAATTTAGATAGCTATCTTAGCTAGCTAGCTAACCCCCAAAAGTAGCAAACGTTAGCTGGCTAACATTAACGACTCGCTGCATACTTTGTAATGCTGCTGAGTCTCTAACAAGGCTAGATACTTTGTTGACATCTGTTATGGCTCGCTGGATACATTGATAAGATCCTCGAAGAAATGTCGTTACCATCGCTAATGCTGGCTATGTGTTTAGCTAGCTCATTTACATACGTCTCGTTAGGATCCAAGTCGTATCTGTTTTCACTGAACTAATGTAGCCAGTTACAGCTGAGTGTATCTAGCTGCAGAGCATAGCTACGCCCTCCAATGACATTGAGCATGAAAAGCAATTAGCTATGGAAACTAATAGATACCTCCTATCTCTTTAGATACTGATGCTGCTGAGGTGAGCACTGCCTGTGCTGCAACTTCTGAGGTTGAGGATGTAGGGGTGGGGGGGAAATAGAAATTGCTTTCAGATTCTCAAACGTTTCAAATCTTGCTTAATGAAGCTTAATAGTTTTTACACACACACACACACTTTAGTTTTTTCTACTGTTTCCTGCATGGCAGATCTGAGCTACTTTGTTTTCACCACTATGCTCTGTTGATTAACAATGTCATCTATTTATTAAATAAAAATATAATTTATTTGATTGTTTACAGTAGTTATTGTATTATAGAAAATTAAATATGACATATTTAAATTATTTACACACATTAACTAATGAATGGGATGTAATACATGAATCTGTAATAATATAAAAAATTGTCTTCTCCCAAGTATCCTCATGGTGGTTTCCATCTGCATCATATTGAAGATAAAAAACAGTATATCTAGTTTCTATGCACTTCATTTGAAATATGGCAAAAATCATTCTGTATCAATGTTACGGTATCATAAACATGATACCCACCTCTATTAGACATTGAAATGTTGCTGGATTAATGCTCTCCTCACTACATTCCCATTGGCGTTTGGAACATGTGGGCCAGCACCATCCTCTTTGACCTCCTCCACATTGTCCTTTTCTGTCTCAGGTAACTTGTGTCCTTCTCTCTTCCCAAAGTTGCACAGCGCAGCCGGAGCAACAATGATGGTCAGTGCTGTTGATCATTTTGTGCAGAGGCCCTGCTTCAGACAAGGGAATCTACACTTCCACATGCTAAACACTCTCTCTATGACACCCCTGGCATGAATATGTGAAAAGTTGTGTCTTCTTTCTGCCTGTGTCTGGAGGTTCAACAGAGGGGGTCATGAGACATCCCTGACATTACACATAGACGGCTGTTGTCAAAGATCCTGGTGTTATGTGTTTGATCCAGGCCATCTTGCAACAATGTTTGTCAGCTGGGCCTTCTCGTCACACACTACCTGGACATTGATGGAGCAGAAACCTTTTCTGTTGCGAAATAGTTCTCCATTGTCTCCAGGGTTGGAAATGGGGATGTGGGTGCAATCGATTGCCCCAAGCACACCAGGAAAACCATTTATTCTATAAAAGTCACCACTGGTCTCATCTGTTGGCTCAAAACGAATGTAGTGGTCTTTCATGCTTGCAATGGCACCAGATACTCTTGAAATTATTCGGCTAACTGTTACTTGTACACTTCAAAAAGGTCTCCCTCCTCCATTTGAAAGCAACCAGTCGCATAAAACCAAAGCACATCCAGGAGTAGAAGCATCGGGGGGATAGCAAAGTTCCTCAAACAAACCTTGTTGCCTCACTATTTTTGTGGCATAGTAAAACATTTTTAGTTGTAAATGTTTTTATGACATATTATGACAGATGTTAGCCTACAAAAACCAGACTAAAACCAGTGTAACCATCTTATAAGTACGTTAATGGACTCCAGTTTATGGGTTATTGGGGAATAACTGCATACCTCCTCCCTGAGGGTGTGCAGTTATTCCCACGATAACCCATAGCCTGTTATCCATTAATGCCATAGAACGACTTTCTTACCTTCTCAAAACACAAACTTTTAAATCTGCTTGTAGCATTGTCCTCGTGGAGTAAGTTGGATGACCATGGTATCCAATGATGTTGCAGGGTTAGACTTACAGTATAGTATAGGTATTTATACATTTCTTTAGAGAGAATCAAGTGAATTTAAAGTGAATAATATTGAATTGGGTCAATTTGTCATCCTGTTTTGAATGTCTCCAATCAACTCTGTTACCCATGTCAGCTATGTTAATGTTAAGTTTATTTGTCAGAAATGTATTTGTTTCTTAAAATGCAAGTTACTTGATAAGAGGCTATTGGATATCTAGTACTGTTACTGAGTATAATTTGATTTAAAACATTTTCATGAATTTCAGATTTTTGTGAAAAATGCTCAGACCCTTGGTTACCTTCTGTGAAATTACAGGAATTGTATATCTCAAAAAATATATTCTTAATTAGATTTACTTTCAGCCTTAACACTCTTGATGAATAGACACATGACCTGTCAGAAATTATTGTCTTTTAATGTATGGCACTTATACAAGGTTTTAAATATTATACATTTTTTCAGCAACATAGTTGACAAATAAATCAATTAAATGTTTTGTCAAATAAATCTCTGAAACCCTTATGGCTTGAGTTCGGCAAGTAGTAAATTGTTGTGTTGTATTTTAGGGCTGTTTTAAGAATAATAAATAGTTTTTGACTAAAATGTACCTTTTTCTTGCACTCTTTGACTGATGCAAAATGTACCCACAATTTGAGAATCACCCACAACTTATCTAACTACCTAGTTTGCAAGCCTGCTAGCTAGCTAGCTACCTACCTAACTCTTCTGTATGTTAGTATCCAACACTTGAGAATTGTGATCTTATACTTATGTATAGAAAAAATAAGCGAGTGGCTTCTCATTGTAACCACAACATGTATTCATACATGGACATGACGAGCCTAGATGGATGGGCTGAACCATAGGCTGAACAGCTTGTTCTCGTCATTAAGTAAAATGATTCATCCATCTGCTAGGCATAATATCCTTGTCTTTCTGTCAACGTTGCTATATCTTTACTTTTTGTAAAAGACAGTGAAGCCCTTAGGAAGTAATTACAAGCAATTTTCTGCCCCAGTCCTATGAAACAGAAAACCTAGAATGTTTGCAGCTTTGTAATACAATGTCTCACACATATATATAAGTTTGACTTAAGTAAAAACATAGTAGATATATATATATAATATATATTGATAGCATCCAATCTATGAATAACCAAAAATGGGTTATCACCCCAGCCTTTACATGGTTTTCGTGGCTAACGATAAGCCATCTCCAGTCAGTAACATATGTTCATAGTTTTATGCCATTGCTGCGTTTTATTTATAGCTAACTTAGTTAGCTAAAGTTACATTTTCAAGTGGTTTGTTGATATTACAGTAAGGTTTTTCATTTTAAGTTTGGCTAAAATGGTTTACAAGTTGCAAAGTAGCTTTGTTCGTATTACTTGAGTAGCCTACATAGCAATAATACTTAATTCGTTTCAAAGATTACTCAGTACGTTACCTGTTGTTGTTAATGACAACATGTCAACAATGAGGTCAATGATATTTACAACAACATGTACTGGATTTTATTTATCCGTGGTAAGACAGCTTCTTGCTTTCGACACTGTTGTTGGCTTCAGTTAACTGTCATTGCCAGAACATCGAATGTCATGTCAACATGTCATGATCTGTCCCTAAAACAACCAAATCAAACATACATCTCCATCAGTAAAGTTAACCAGATAGCTGCCGCTAGCTAGCTAGATAGTCATTTAATCAATGTTACATCTGATACATAGCTATGTTGCTGTAGTAATGTTACCATCTAGCTGGCTATGTTAGAGAAGTTACAACTGAGCTACAGTTAGCTAGCTAGCAGCCTAGTTAGTTCATTTGTGACCAAAATAACGTTAAATCACTAGCTAGCTATGTTCATATTTTTAAAAGTTGTGCATAGCTAAATATATATCTTTTTTGTTTCAGATTTTTCCCCCAGTTTTTTTCTCCTAATTTAGTGCCCTATTTATACCCTCTATTTTTTTATTTTTTTGCTCTCATCACACAAATTTGCTGCTCATCTAAATGAGGCAAGTTAATTCCCCAAGGGCAGTGAACTCTGCTTCCTTTGAGACGGAATTCACCCACCCATATTCTGGAGTCACTCTTATGCACCTCTCAGTGGATTCGTGCTGGCTCACCCTCACCCCTGCCCCTGGGGCAGACCGCCAAACGCCAGCCCCGATCAGGACCCGCCAGGGCTGGTCTGTTACAGTCGGGTTTTGACCATGATAGGCAGTCGGGTTTTGACCAATATGGGTGCGTTAGACGGCTACGCTAGCGGAGGCCCCATAGATAAATATCGAATCGTGAATAATGTCAGCTAGTTGTTAGGGTTGGTGGTGAGCAGAACCATGAGCAGAGACTGAGACTGAAAACAGGTGGTAGTTTTCAAAACTATTTATTTTTTATTTTTATTTTCTTTCTAAAATAAACCAAACAACTTCCAAAGGCCAGATCACAAAAGCGCACAAAACACACAAATACCAGTGGAACCTTGAGAGGCTAGCAATTATTATAATAATATTTTTTAAATAAAATAAACCATGACATTTTTTTTTTCAACACAGAAAACCCACAAAACTAAAAACAACATTCTCAACACAAGACACAAGCAAATTCCACCAAGATAAAACACACAATACAAGAAAATACACAAAACCAACACATTTTTACATTTTACATTTTAAGCATTTAGCAGACGCTCTTATCCAGAGCGACTTACAAGATGTGCATCAATACATGGTAGGAACAATCATAGTTAGCGCACGAGATCAGTGCAGGAATACAGCAATAGACATCATTGCAGGCATCTGCGTACCATACCTGTAACACCGGGAAGGAAAAGGTATTTTACAATGTTTACAAAAAGTACAATTTTTTTTTTTTTTTTTAAATAAAGAGTATAGTGTTGAACAAGTAGACAGTGGTGAAGACAATTTAGCTAGATGGACAGAGATCAGGGGTAGTGGAGTCTGAAGAGGTGGGTTTTGAGTCTCTTGCGGAAGATTGGAAGTGATTCCGCAGTCCTGACCAATTGCGGGAGGTCGTTCCACCATCGAGGGACCAGGACAGAGAAGAGGCGAGACCGCGAGGAGCCGGCTGCCAGGCGCCCGGAGGGATGGGGCAGTCAGTCTGCCAGAGGAGGCGGAGCGGAGAGGTCTGGACGGGGTGTAGGGCGTGATGAGTGACTGGAGGTATGGGGGAGCAGTACCTCTGGCCGCTTGAAAAGCAAGTACCAGTGACTTGAATCTGATGCGTGCTGCGATGGGGAGCCAGTGCAGAGAGGAGAGTAGAGGGGTGACGTGGGTGAACTTCGGCTGGTTGAACACCAGGCGAGCAGCAGCGTTCTGGACTAGTTGCAGTGGCTTGATGGCACAGGCCGGAAGGCCTGCCAGCAAGGAGTTGCAGTAGTCCAGACGTGAGATCACCAGGGCCTGGACCAGGAGTTGAGTGGCCTCTTGGGTGAGAACGGTCGGATCCTCCGGATGTTGTGGAGAGAAACGGCAGGTCCGAGTGATCGCTGCAATATGGCTCGAGAAGCACAGCTGGTTGTCAGGGTTACCCCAAGACTCCTGGCAGACTGGGACGGAGACACTATGGAGCCTTCCACGGTGATTGATGCATCAATCATCGGGGAGCCCTTCGCTGGGAGGAAGAGCAGCTCTGTCTTCCCCAGGTTCAGCTTCAGGTGGTGGGTGGACATCCATGCGGAGATGTCAGCCAGGCATGCAGAGATCCGTGCCGGGACCTGGGTATCAGATGGAGGAAGGAGAGAAAACAGTTGAGTGTCATCAGCATAACAGTGATAGGAAAAACCATGAGCAGAAATAACAGAACCAAGTGACTTGGTGTACAGAGAAAATAGGACAGGGCCTAGCACCGAGCCCTGCGGGACACCGGTAGAGAGGGTGCGGGGAGAGGAGAGGGATCCTCTCCAGGCCACCTGGTAGGACCGGTCAGCCAGGTAGGACTCAAACCATGTCAACACAGATCCAGAGATTCCCATCTCGACGAGAGATGAGAGCAGGATCCGGTGGTCCACGGTGTCGAATGCCGCCGACAGGTCGAGGAGAAGGAGGACGGAGCTAAGGGATCGGGACTTAGCGGCGTGAAGAGCCTCTGTGACCGCAAGGAGAGCAGTCTCTGTGGAGTGGCCTGCTCTGAACCCAGATTGGTTAGGATCAAGCAGGTCGTTCTGTGAGAGATGAGCAGACAGTTGATTATAGACAGCCCGCTCTAACGTTTTGGAGAGGAATGGGAGGAGAGAGACAGGTCGGTAGTTAGAGATGACAGCAGGATTCAGAGAGGGTTTTTGAGAGGGGGGACAACCTGAGCGCATTTGAGGGAGGAGGACAGAGCCAGAGGAAAGAGAGGAGTTAATGACATTAGAGACAAAGGGGAGGATGTCCATAGCAATGGACTGGAAGAGGGGGGAAGGAATGGGATCAAGAGGGCAGGTGGTGGGACGGTGGGAGAGAACAAGTTGAAGGATGTCAGAGTCAGGGAGGGGTGAGAAGGAGGACAGAGGAGTGGGAGGTTTAGGTAGCGGGATGGGAGAGGGAGAGGTTGGGGGGAAGGAGTTGCGAATGACCTCAACCTTCTCGTGAAAGAAGGATGAGAAGTCATCGGCAGTTATAGAGGAGGGGGGTGGGGGAGGAGGAGGGGTGAGGAGAGAGGAGAACGTAGCATAGAGTTTACGTGGGTTGGAAACAGAAGATTGAATTTTAGAAAGGAAAAATGCAGACTTAGCAGAGGAGAGGTTAGCGGAGAAGGAAGCCAGGAGTGTGTGGAAGTCAGACAGAGCTGCAGGGGATTTGGATTTTCTCCATTTCCTTTCTGCCGCACGCAGCTTCAGTCGGTTAGCCCGAATGGAATCGGTTAGCCAGGGGGCGGGGGGTCGGAGACGAGCGGGTTTAGCGGATAGAGGACAGAGTAAGTCAAAGGAGGAGGAGAGAGAGGAAAGTAGGGTGGATGATGCTACTTCAGCAGGTAGCTGAGAGAAGGCCTCAGTAGGGGGAAGGGAAGATAGGACAGTAGCTGACAGGGCAGCGGGTGAGAGAGTGCGGAGGTTGCGACGGACAAGGACAGTGGGAGCAGGTGAAGATGGTTTAGGGACAGAGGGGAGGGGAGGGAGAAGGACAGAAAGGAATGGTCAGACACATGTAGAGGCGATACCGTAATGTTGGGTGAGGCACAGTTCCTGGTGAAGACCAGGTCCAGTTGGTTACCGGCCTTGTGGGTGGATGGGGATTCAGCCATGGTGAAGTCAAAGGACTGAAGCAGGGGGAGGAATGCAGAGGCCTGGGAGGACTCTAGCTGCAGGTTGAAGTCCCGAGGAGTAAGACGGGAGTGCCATCCTCAGGAAGGCACTGAGTAGGGCATCCATCTCGTCTAGGAAACTCCCAGTGGACCTGGAGGGCGGTAAAGAACAATGATGTGCAGTTTACAGGGAACAGTGACAGTGACAGCATGAAATTCAAAGGAGGAGGGTGAGAAGTGAGGAAGAGGGACAATACCAAATCTCCACAGGGGGGAGATCAGTATACCTGTCCCTCCACCTCTACCTGAGGGTCGTGGAGTGGGAGAAGGTGTAGGCGGCAGAGAGAGCAGCAGGGGTGGCCGTGTTTTGCGGAGTGATCCAGGTCTCCGTAAGCGCCAGGAACTGCAGGGAGAGTAGCGAGGCCTGGGCCGAGATGAAATCGGCCTTCCGGACAGCGGACTGGCAGTTCCATAGTCCGCCAGCTACCACCACGTCAACACCGGGAGATCTAGGAGGGTGGATGAGGTTGGACAGATTACGGGTGTGGGTAGAATCTCTCCTTCTAGGCAATCTAGAAGAGGAGACATGGACTGGGATAGGGAGGAAGCATGTAGTGTTAGATGCAGAGGAAGTAGAACAGGGAGATACAAAACTATGATACTCACCGTGCGGCGAGCACTCCCTAGCTGGCCCCCCTCGGTGGACTCCTGCAGGTAGACTCCTTTGTCTTTGTCCGCCGAGTCTTCGTCCGGGGAGGCTAGGACGGGGAGGCTGCCGCGAAAAGCTGCCGCTATCCACAACTATGATTGCTTATATGTGGCGAATGCCCCCTGACAACAATACAGACTAATTACCAATTCCTTACATTAATCAACTGCAAACACGGGTGCTAAGCCTGTTGATCAAAACTGGTTGAAACGCTAAGTATCAATCAAACTTTGAACTAAATCTTCTAAGCAGCGACTGAAGCTAGTAATCAACTTAATAAACCGTGGAACAAAAGCAACAAGCTGCTAATTAGACTAACAAAGTAACGAGACCTGCTCCTTCAACGGGTGCAAACAGGCAGGGAACGCAGAACTACACACGAAGTCTAACGGCGGGTAACCAACACGGACTGGAACGCAACAAGATACTCTTACCGTGGTCAGATGCACACAACACTCTGACACAACACTCTGACACAAGACACAAGCAAACTCAACCAAGACACAACCACGCAATACAGAAAAAATATACACAAAACATTATCCATGCCACAGTGCACACCCTTCAACAGAACAAAACACAACCAAAAAAACCACACATCAAAACAACTGGCCCAAAGGCCCCCAACGCTCCCACACCCAACCCTTCCCATGTGCCACCCTGTCCAATCTTACCCTTTCCCCAACCCTCCCCCTAAACTTGTGGAACAGTTGGGCAGGAGTTAACACTCTCACCCTCCTGCCCACTACCGACATCCTGTCTTCCCACAGTACCCACTTGGCGTACCCCAGGACATCCCAGAGGACGCCAGCGGATACCGTGGGAACCACCCCCAACCCACGTCTAAAAACAACCCCATCCCCAGATCAAACAAACCCTGGCCCGTCCCTCCACAGAAGGCCGAGCACCAAACCCCAAAACTCCCCTGCGAAGGGGCATTCCCAGAAGGCGTGGGCCACCGTTTCCGGGGCCCCACACCCCCTGGGGCATAGAGCGCTCGCAGAACAGCCACTCCACAGAGACTGCTCTCCTTGCGGTCACTGAGGCTCTTCATGGGGCTAAGTCCCGATCCCTTAGCTCCGTCCTCCTCCTCCTCAACCTGTCGGCGGCATTCGACACCATGGACCACCGGATTCTGCTCTCATCTCTCGTCGAGTTGGGAATCTCTGGATCTGCGTTGACATGGTTTGAGTCCTACCTGGCTGACCGGTCCTACCAGGTGGCCGGGAGAGGATCCCTCTCCTCTCCCCACACCCTCTCTACTGGAGTCCCACAGGGCTCGGTGCTAGGCCCCATCCTATTCTCTCTGTACACCAAGTCACTTGGCTCTGTTATTTTCCTATCACTGTTATGCCGATGACACTCAACTCTTTCTCTCCTTCTCTCCATCTGATACCCAGGTCCCGGCATGGATCTCTGCATGCCAGGCTGACATCTCCGCATGGATGTCCACCCACCACCTGAAGCTGAACCTGGGGAAGACAGAGCTGCTCTTCTTCCCTGCGAAGGGCTCCCCGACGATTGATGCGTCAATCACTGTGGAAGGCTCCATAGTGTCTCCGTCTCAGTCTGCCAGGATCCTTGGAGTGACCCTGGACAAACAGCTGTGCTTCTCGAGCCATATTGCAGCGATCACTCGCACCTGCCGTTTCTCCCTCCACAACATCCAGAGGATCCCACCGTTCCTCACCCAAGAGGCCACTCAACTCCTGGTCCAGGCCCTGGTGATCTCACGTCTGGACTACTGCAATTCCTTGCTGGCAGGCCTTCCAGCCTGTGCCATCAAGCCACTGCAACTAGTCCAGAACGCTGCCGCTCGCCTGGTGTTCAACCAGCCAAAGTTCACCCACGTCACCCCTCTACTCTCCTCTCTGCACTGGCTCCCCATCGCAGCATGCATCAGATTCAAGTCACTGGTGCTTGCTTTTCAAGTGGCCAGAGGTACTGCTCCCCCATACCTCCAGTCACTCATCACTCCCTACACCCCGCCCAGACCCCTCCGCTCCACCTCCTCTGGCAAACTGACTGCCCCATCCCTCCGGGTGCCTGGCCCCATCCCTCTCGCCTCTTCTCTGTCCTGGTCTGGCTGGTGGAACGACCTCCAGTCGGTCAGGACTGCGGAATCACTTCCAATCTTCCGTAAGAGACTCAAAACCCACCTCTTCAGACTCCACTACCACTGAACACTGTCCATCTAGTGAATCTGTCGTCACCACTGTTTACTTGTTCTGCACAAAAAAAAAAAACACTAACCTTTTCTTTCCCAATGTTACAGGTATGATACGCAGACGCCTGCAATTATGTCTATTGCTGTATTACTGCACTGATCTTGTGCGCTAACTGTGATTGTTCTTACCTTGTATTGATGCACATCTTGTAAGTCGCTCTGGATAAGAGCGTCTGCTAAATGCTTAAAATGTCAAATGTGGCTGGTTAGCAAGGTGAGCGGCCGCCAGTTTCCCAGCTCTGTCCGGTCACCGCCCTTGTACAGGAGTACAAGGACGCCCTTTCGGGCGGTACCAGAAAATGGTCCTTAGGGAGCCCATCATGCCCAGGGGCACGGCCGTCTCTAAGGGACAGCAACACCTCCCGCACCTCCTCCAGGGTCACATCAGCCTCCATGGACCACGCCTCCTCACCCCCCAGCTGAGCTGAGACACAGTCTAGGAGGTACGCCTCCGCCGCAGGGTCGCAGGCCCGCCGAATGAAGAGCTCGGCGTAGTACGACTCTGCCACAGCCAACATCGGCGGCCCTTCAGCCAGGGTGCCATCCGCCCTCCTCAACCCCGCGATGGCGGAGGCACCCTGACGCGCCCTGGAGGCCTGGAAGAAGTAGGCTGTGGGCCTCTTCCCCTCCTCCAGCTCACGGAGCTGAGCCTGGAAAGCCAGGGCCTCGCCTCCAGCAGCCCCCTGAGCCACTTCTTGGTGCCCTCATATATGGCCCAGTCCACTGGCTCCCCGCGGTTGAGGCATCCATGGAGATAGGCCGGAGATGCCGTCCACTTAGCCACCCCTGCCCTATCCCGTTGGCGCACTGCAATCACTCGCTGCCTCCCACCATTCCACCACCGAAGTGAACAAAGGCCGTAATGTCTGGACAGAGCCATAAAAACCTGTGAAAGCTTTTACAAAGGGGTCAGAACCCAGCAGTGACGTGTTCAAACGCCAGAAACCCGGTCCCCACTTTGGCCTGTCCATGGGAAGGAAGACCTGCAGCATGTCGTAGTCCGATGCCCACGAGGGGAGAAGCACGCATGACATACCACTTATCCCCCCGCCCACAAAGATGTAATCCAGGCGGCTCATGGCCCCCTGGAGTTACGCCACATGAGCCCAGCATCGGACGGGTGAAATGCCCGGAAAGCGTCCACCAGGGAGAAGTCCTTAACGACCTCTTTGAGCGCTCTGGCAGAGTAATCAATGCTGCCTTTGCCCACCCCATCCCTCCTGTCCAAACAAACATTAAAATCCCCACCCACTATCAGGGACCACATGGTTGAGAGGCATCCGGGTAGGTCCCGGAAAACCTCCAATCTGTGGCCCCTTCGGAGGGGGCGTACACATTAATCACCCGAAAATAAACGTAATTAAAACGAAAATCTATGTGCATAACTCGTCCCGCCACCGTTCCCACCACCTCCTCAACAACAAAAGAGGGCCCCCTAAATAAAATTCCTACCCTGTCTGAATGGACCCCCCACAGACCACCCCGAGGGCCCCACACCCACACATTTGAGGTGAACTTCCTGCAGGAGGAAAATATCCCCCCGCATGGCTATCAGGGACAAGAAGACCACGGCGAGCTTTGCAGGGTCACGAAGACCCCACACATTTGCTGTTATAATAATAAACATTTAGTGAAAAAAAGGGAAAGTAAGCAAAATACATAATGAAAGAAAAAAAAACACTAAACACTAAAGATAATACATGAAACACTAAACAATAAACATGAAACAAAAAAAAACCCTTAGGGAAGCTCTGCCCCCAAGTCCTCCACTCCAGATTGGGCCGCATCCATCCCCATGGGCACCATGAGGTTGTCCACGGCCCACCCATCCAGGAAAGAGGACAGGAACCCCAGCTCCCGGGAATCCCCCCATTCTGCAGGGGTAGCCAGATCCAGGGTAGTGAGGAGGGCCACCTCCTCCAAAAATGGAGACATGGCCCCCTCCCCAGACTCCGCCGCCACAGTCCTGGACAGGGGGAAGAACAGCTCCGGTGACAACGTCACTGGAACTGCCACCTCCTCGCCACCGACGCGGTCCTCCCCCACAAGTGCCGAAACCTGGGGGAGTCCGAAGCAGCGGCTGAAGGAGTGGCCCGGGCCCTTCCACTGAAGAAGGGGTGACCGGGACAGGAGCTGGGGCTGGAGCAGGGGCCGGGGTAGGGGCAGGGGCCGGGGTAGGGGCAGGGGCCAGGGTAGGGGTAGGGGCAGGGGTTGAAGCAGGAACCGGAGCCGGTGCTGCTCTCGGGCTGCTCTCTCCTCCGGAGCTGTAGCTGGAGTCGGAGCTGGAGCTGGAGCTGGTGCCGGATCGGGCGTGGGAACGGGAGCGGGAGCAGGACCAGGAGCTGGGGTGGGTGTGGTGGTGATGGAGGTGGTGGTGGTGATGAGGGGGGCTGAGGAAAGGATGGGTATCGGGTCTGAAGCTGAGGCCGATGGCTGGGCAGCACCAGAGTTTAAATAATGAGAACATAATGGGGCACAGGTGGAACACAATCAGGAACAACGAGACACAAGTAGAAACACTCAAAACAATCAAACCATTAATCAATTAAACAATGAGACAATCAGGGAATAATCACGTGTAGACACAGAGAGGGAACAACACAAAGTTCAGGTGGTTCATTGGCGGCCCCTGGTGGAGGGAACCGGAGGAGCAGGCCTGACACTAATTAGATGAAACTAATTAGATGAAATTAGAATAAAATATATTCACACTTGTATGTGAAGTCCTCCCGCCTTGTCCTGTCACCTTCCATTTTCTTGCTGAATAATAAAAAAATGCCCTTCTTTGTCTTCAGTGCAAAAAACGCACTGAGTACTGGGAACGGTAAGTATATAAAAGTCTAAATCCATGCACACTTTGATTTTCAGTCCTCCCAAGTACACCAAGGGAACTTCCGATAAATATATCTGTATTTTTGAGGGAGGACTCACAGGACTCACATCACATGACCGCTTACTTCCATTCTTGATATACGCACTAGATAGAACACAAGTATGCAATTTGAGACACAGCTGACAAATTAATACAATGGCCTTTCCCCCTGGAGCTTTCAGTGCTGTCAGATATTCATAATGGAGGAGCTTACTGTGGACAGAGACTCTCAGGTCATTTTCCCCCATGGAGAGAAAATGGTATAAAAATACACATTATTAGGGGGCCAGCGGATAGTGTAGCAGTCTAATGCACCATATTTTGGCTGTGTGCTGCCTGTCAGGGAAGTGATGGGAAACCTGTCTCTACCAGATTAGGGGCGGCATTTGGCTATCCACCCCAGGGGAAGGGTGAGCCGGCTTGGGTCCGCCGTGAAGCATGTACGGAGTCTCCAGAACATGGGTGGGCAAATTCTGTCTCAAAGGAAGCGGAGTTCACTGCCCTTGGAGAATTAGCTTGCCTCGTAGAGACGAGCGTCAGACTTGTGTGGGGAGAGTAAATCAAAATAAACAGAGGGTGTAATTGGCTACTAAATTGGGAGAAAAACAGGAAAAAATCTAAAGCCATTTATCTGAGCAGTAAGTGTTTATTTGGTCGAAAAAAATACTATATGACATTCGAGGAGGAGAGTGTAGCGGATGGGCTCAGTGAGCACCCGCTGCCGAGTGACGTGGATAAGAGTACGATTAGTTCCCGGAGTTAGGGACTTGAGTCTTTAGCTCGGCGAGCTTAATCGCTCTCTTGTCGCGTCGGAGATCCCCTCGGTTCGAAACTCGCTGCGGGCAGAACCAACACCGTCACACTTGGGTAGACTGTCATGTAATTTTTTCAAATACATTTTTACAAATTCTTCCAAGCTTCTTGCAGCAGGATTTGCCATAACTGTTCTTTTGACTTTGGCTGCTTTTTGTTCTTTTCCCTGTCCAAGTGATCCCACACAGTTTCAATTATGTTGAGGTCGGGGCTCTGAGGTGGCCAATCTAATACTGCGAGTGTTCCATCTGCACACTTCCACTCCAAGTAGATCTTAATCATGTTTGCAGTGTTTTTAGGGTTGTTACTGTGCTGAAAGATTAAGTTTTTTCAATCAGTCATTTTCACAAAGGTACAGCATGATGAATCAAGATCTATTTATATTTCTCAGCATTCATAATTCCATTGATTTTGACCAGATCCATCCGTTGGCTGAAATGCACCCCCAGACCATGACAGAGCCACCACCGTGCTTCACAGAAGGCTGCAGACAGACATCAATGTACTTCTCGACAACTTTTCTTCTGACATACTGGCGTCTTTGAAAAACAAAAACTTTAAATTTGGACTCATTGCTCCATAAGACTTTTTGCCACTGGTTGTCGCTCCATGCTTTATGGCCCTTTGCGTATTGCAATCTCTTCTGCTAGTTGCCTTCCCGCAAGAATGGTTTCTTAGCTGCAACACGTCCTACAACACCATTTCTTGTAAGACTTCTTGTCATGGTCGAAGTGTGTACTTTGGTGCCAGATGACTCTGCCAGATGCTGAGCAAGCACTTCACTGGATTTACTTCTGTCCCTCAAGGAAGGGGGACTTTTAAGTGCTGTTCATCAGATGCAGACAGCTTTTTAGGTCTTTCACTGTGTTCACCAAGTCTTCCCAGTTTCTTCAAATTTCTCTATGACAGCTTGGGCACCACATCTTGAAAATCTGTTTAAGTGGGCTATTACTTGCTGAGAATTGCCTTGTTGATAAAAAACTATGATTTTATGTTGGTCAAACTGGGTTAGGTTAGTCATTTCCAAACCTCTCCTCAAGGCACCCCAGCCATTCCATGCATTTGTTAAATTCCACCACCAGCACACCTGGTTCAGCTAATCAATAGCTCATTAAGTTCAATCAGGTGTGCTGGTGGTGGAATTTAACAAATATATGGAATGGCTGGAGTGCCTTGAGGAGAGGTTTGAGAACTAAACCTGTGTTCTTCTAGCCATCTCACAGATATCAATAACTTTTTGGAAAACACAAACAATTCTTGTTACTATTTCTTGAATTTATATAGTGTTTTCCCAAGCAAATAAATTCTTACTTCCCAGATAAATAGCTTTGAACTTAATTTTCTCGGGTGGCTTTAGACTTTCGCACAGTACTGAATATCCTGCATCTCCCCCTTCTCTCCATCAACCCACACCTCTTGCACAACACACATCAAATCATAATACATTCTTGTCTTAATGGTGCACCATAATAATTGTATAATTTGCCAATTTGCAAAAAATACATTGAAAGAGGTTCAGACAGCTTAATGGGGCAATAATATAATGAGATAATAGATACAGGTGAGTCTGTGAAATTAAATAAGGCAAGTGCCAAATAGAAATGCATCAACTAATGCAAACTAATGCAATCTAATTATACCTTTTACTCAGATTAGATCATTATGTTGGTCTCAAACTTGGCTGGATGTCAGCAAAAAGTTTTTATTGTTGCAACTTTAGATTTTCAGGCACTTCCCTGAAAAATATACATGTTTAAAAGTTGGTCTTGGCAAATTCAGTATAAAAATGATGTTGTAGCCCTTTGTCTGTGTAATGTTTGCACATTTTCGTCACCAATATCGTGTCTATCACACTGACTTACCAGATAGGCCCTCGATGACGCCAATATATAGAGGAGTTCCGAATTTATCCGAATACAATTAAACAAAATCATTCAAAACATCCATACCATGCGACACACCAGACAGGACCTTGTCTAAAATTTATCTGGCTAAGTGTGAAAACTAACTGTCAGCATCAATCATTCAATGTAGCCTACGCATATAATTGAGTCTTTCTAAAATCCATCCATCCATCCATTGTCAAATTATTCCTGGTCATATTTCCATTGTGAAACTGGCACCCTAAATATGTTTAAACTTTAAATAATAACTAGGTCAATTTAGACTCTCCAATTAGCCTAACGTGTGTCTTTGGACTGTCTGTGTGACCAGAAACACAGTATTCCGTCTTGCTGTGAGGCGACATTGCTACCCACTGCACCACCGTGCCGCCCTTTCTAAAATCGTTTTAACAAATTATTAAATATTTCCATTGTGAAACTGGCTTAATATGTTTAAACTTTAAATAATAACTAGGTCTCAACTCCCTGTTTTCAAGAAACAAGTATTCTATCAGTTTAGCCATTTTCAGCGCAATCTACAGTTTAGCCACAGCGCGAAGCTGGAACAATGAATGCGGTGGTTATATTGAACACACTGTAGGGAAGGCGCTCTGAAAAGAACAAAGACAACAATTCAGAGCGCTAACAATTAATATCCCTAATTAATTCCGTCGGCTCGGATTCATGTAAAAATACATTGTATCTGTCAGAACAGTAACTCACAGGTTGACAGCACTGCAATTGTTCATCAGTCATTCCTTATGACTGCAATAAGGAATGTTTGCCATAAAGATAGACGGATATTTAAAGGAGGCTCGTTAATTAAATTTAAAACCGTTCTATATTGATCCTCCCCTGGGATAAAATAAAGGCGAAAACGGACAACGCCTACTTTATTTAAGGATTTTTTGTATAAAGGATTTATTATGATTATTTTGTCGCTACTTAAATAATAACCATAATCACTTTGAATAATGACATAAACCCAAAGCGTTTTTGTACCCCTTCGAAGACACATCTAGACATCTACAATTAAAACATAGCGGTGCTTAGAAGCGTAAAATCGCAAACTATGCATTTCGCGATGAGAAATCACAGGAGATCGACTAGCGATATAAATATCTTTGACGCATGAAACTTGACAAAGAAAAATGACTTCAGCACACTAACTTAAGATCTTTCAGTCACCACTCTACTGGCAGTTCCCCTTCCCCCGGTTTGGCTCATTCCGGCACTCACTACAATCAAACCTCCCCCAGCACAGCGGTGGTGTGGTCCGAGGGGAAATCATAATCCATTTACAGAAGATGTAGCTGCTTTTGAATTAGAGCTCAAGCGAGTAGAGGTGCTGAGCTGCCACCCGGGGGACGAAGAAATAAAAACACTTGGCAAGACATGCCCAAAGGGACTCATTTGAGACTGAGCTGCGAACACCTACTGTTGCTACCTTCTGGACTGAATATAGGCTACCACTCCGTCCAGTCTCAGCTGTACACTAAACTGTGATGCTAATGGTATGAATAGGACACGCCAAAAGTATTAGCGCCTGAAAGTTTTATTTGAACAGAATATTACTGTTTGCTTATTTCTACTCGTTTGCTGAACCAGTACAACACCAGCATTTAGACGTTCTTTATTTTTATTATTTGTTTCTCATATTTTGTTTATTTTGATGACTACGAGTCCGAGCGCCAAGAGTTGTGCCCGACTGTAAGGAGTTCGTTGTCCTGTTGCGCCGTCCAAGTGCAGTCCAAAGATGAACGCCACGTTTTTCAACCAGACTGCTCTAGTGCACGGTATCTCCGTAAACAACACCCAGGACCTTGTTGGCACGCTAGTCGAATGCTGCAATGGGAGCACCTTGACCACAAACGACGGCGGTTCCCTGGTACTACCTCCGGACGAGCGGAACCTGTTTATCATGCGGGTGGTTCAGATCGCCGTGCTGTGCGTTTTGTCCCTGACGGTTATGTTCGGAATCTTCTTTCTCGGCTGTAACCTCATGATCAAATCGGAGAGCATGATTAACTTTCTCGTGAAGGAGCGGAGACCTTCCAAAGACGTGGAAGCTGTCATCATTGGGCTTAACTGACAAACTGATGGCAATAATGTTGGTTCTGTATGAATGCCTGTTTAAGGTAGTTACTAAGTGGCCGTTTGCGGGTTCCAGTTGCGGCGTGATATTATGCAAATTATTTAATGTATTTTAAAAGTTAAGTCGATAAGCCCGGGTGTTAGCCAATTAAGAGTCTGCAAAGTCCGGCCATTCATTTAGCTGGACTTAGTATTGTCAATTTCCATTGAGAAATGTTTATTAAGTCATTGAATTATGAATGTATTGTTGCTTTATATTTTGACGTGAATTTCAGAGATGAAAATATATGCTTTTGTATTTAAACAAGATGTTAAATGTAGGCTATGTAACTTTTTGAACAAATCGTTCTCTTCCTAAATAATTGACCTGTACGGGTAAAGACACGTTTACAAGTTTTTTTGATCATTAAGTCTAATCGTAATATATTGGTTGCTCAGCCTACGAGGTTTGAAAAGACAAACCTATTGCATGCAGATTCGTGTGCTTAGAGAATGCATCGGTGAAGATGCCTTTTGAGTTGTTACCTTTTTGATAGATTTTAAATATTTGGTCGGGAAGACTATGGCAAGAGGTACGCATGTGTATCCATTGTGCATGTTACATGTACACTTTCTCAACTACACTGAACCAAATTAAGATCAAATTTAAAAGCATGAGCGGTGCCCGTTTGTTTATGGTGAACGTGAATCCACTGTTTTGCACTTTTATGAAATTCCTAATGCTGCATGATTTTGTACATCAATGAAACTTGAATGATATGTGCTTATTCAAAAATAAAATAAAAGTAATCGTTTTCACGGATTAGCAGTTATTATTATATTATATCATTATTATCATTTGTTGATTGCACTCGTAAAACTATTTCAACGTTTTGCCATCTGACTACAGCTCCCGAATGAAACATTTAAAAATATGAATTTTAAAGAACAGATGTTATCATATTCACATTTGTAAACGTCTGAATACAATAGACCAATTCATGGCACTAAATTATGTCAGCAGGTCACCATTTAAATCAAAAGTAATTTTGATGTGCATGAAAATAAATAACTCCTGTATCTCAAAATGTGTTTGCCTATTTTCATTTAGTTATTCATAGTCAATTTTTCATAGAATGCAGCACAAATTTACATCTCAAAAAGGTTGTCATAGTCTCTGATATTCAGACCGAAGGACAAATTATTAAAAATGACATTAACATACTCTATCGTGTAATGCAATGTGAGTTGATTTAAAAAATGTATGGTAGCGACCACAGACAAATGTGGAAGTGGCATTACATCCATGCATTGCAGTATTATGCAATTTTAATAATTTAGATATGCAGTAAGTAGGCTATCCTCACACCAGAGGCACCGTTTCATGCTGTCATTTTGGAGTGAATAAGTGACAGCATGAGGACAACAGAGCATGCAGAATCCTGCTTTCAAGGGCAAGGGCCAACTTCATCCATGGGCCTTCTTTTGGGATGTAATATGGATTTCAAAGTAAAACATTCTTGGCAGTGGATTTCAGGTTTCAATCAACCTGATTTAAAGCAAGTACAAATCACACCACATCTCAGCAGATACGCCCCCTTTAAAACATACTGAGCGGGGCTTATCATAAATGCTTTTAATTCAATCTAACTTTAGTTAATTATTCAATGATTAACTGATTATGAGCGCAAATATTAGGCATGCATGTCATTGTATACTTTACATTTTGTGCTAGTAATTACCTCTTAATTCAGAGGTAATTACTAGCAGGCCGGCTACAAATGGCAATGTGTCATCGGGACTGAGGTACCAAACTGTTAGTTTTTAGCTTAATAAAGTATAAGTAATTTTTTCAGCCTTGTGTCGCGGTGAATCTTGTATTTTTATCTAAGTTTTTCCTGCCATCACCTGCACCAAGGACTGACAGAGCTGTGCACAGGGCATCCACTTGCTTTTGAGTTTACCAAACTGGGTATATCGACCTGATCTGACATATTGTCATTGCTGTAGCGTGGAAGAACATTTTAATATACTCAGTCACTGAATAAAGAGCACCTATAGGTCTGGCAGTGTAGTGTAATGGTTAGGTAACTGGGCTCGTAACTCAGAGGTTGCAGGTTCAATTCCCAGGTGGGGCACTGCTGGTGTACCCTTGAGCAAGGTACTTAACCGGAATTGCTTCAGTAAAATATCCATCTGTATAAATGGATTGTATGTAAAGAAATGTAAACTGTGTAAATCGCTCTGGATAAGAACATCTGCTAAATGCCTAAAATGTAATGTAAATGTACTTATTCAACATGTATGGTGCGCATATAGAATGTATCCAGGGCTTACAGTGCCAAGTAATCCATACCAGTTGGTATGAGTATTCTGTTTCTTCACAAGAAACCTGCATATGATGATTCCAAGATTTTGGGTGTAGTGTGCACATTAACGTCTCCCACTGTGTTATATTTTTAAATGGCCATTAAATTCATTACCACAATAACACAAGTTAAATAAATTCCCATTATACTTCTTCATTATATTTGCATAAAACTAGGAGCAATTCATTTTAACTCTGTGGGGGACAGAGTGTGATAGGGGAAATTAATGACTCGTGCTATGAAGAGGTCTTCCAAGTTCAGCGCTAATGAAAGCTTTGTTACACCAGGTTGTGCTCAAGAAGTTTATGAATGGTCCAAGCACTAGTGAAAACGTCAATGTCTTCGCTTTTGGAGATGCATTTGCAAGATATCAATGTAGAAAATCACCTATGGACCATGGCGTGTATTCTGGGTCCTCCACTTTACATTATGCAAGGGACATTAGTGAAGATTAAATAATTCATATTTGCATTTAAAGCTTGCTCTATCTTGTGTGTGGCTGGTGCAAATACATCCTAAAAAAAACCATACTGCACAGAATAAAAAAATAATTGCAAATAAAAGACAATCAATCCTAAAATTAATGTTGCAATAACAACTGCAAACCTGTAGCCACTGTTAAGATCTTTCTGACTTAAGCCTTGAAGAAGGATGCAATATGTGTGGACTAGTAACACATTTAAGTTTTACTGTTTAAAAACCATATCAGGTCATCTGAACCCACCAAAACAAATGTTCTCTATCATATCTACACCCAGATACATATTCCATATGCATAGGACTATGACACCGCCGGAGGCATATAAAGTGGGTACTTTGTAAGACACTATCTTTGCAAGCACTTGCACAGAAGTTCTGACCTTCGGCTATATAAGCGTAAGACCTGCGCAAAACTTTCTCTTTTGATTCCATGTGCGTGGTTCATGAATGTGGTAAGTATTGGATAATTATACTTCCTTTTCAGGATTTTTCCCTTGTCGGGGTGCAAGTGCAATATGCAGTCTCTAGCCAGCTAGCTATTTCATTTTGTTAGCCCTCAGTCTCCTCCCCTACTTTACACTTGAAGGAGAGCTGTGGCTCCCGACTCAAATGACTAGTGCCATCTTGCAATATTAATTCCATACAGTATATTATTCCACTCAATTCCTTCAGGGCAGTGCTCACATGTGCTGACTGGAGTCCACCATTAGCTACAGCTATGTGCACCACTGGCAGTGTTTGCTTAGCGAGTCAAGGCCATTGCTGACATATGCCCTGCCCCCATTACTGGAGCACATGAGCATATCTTAGTGGTGCTTGCGAGGCCTGTGTGTGCAGTTCATATTTATTTAAACATCTCTGTAAGGCTATGAAGAGAGCACATAGGCAGGGATGTTGGGTGGTATGTTTGGTGCAAGCCTAAGACTGCAGCATCCCAAGAACACTATCCCTACGGTGAAACATGGTGGCGGGAGCCTGATGCGATGGGGATGCTTCTCTTGTCAAAATAGAGGGCAAAATGTATGGAACAAGATATAGACAAATCTTGGAGGAAAACCTGCTGTAGTCTGCAAGAGACCTGGGACTTTGGAGAAGATTTATATTCCAGCAGGACAATGACCCAAAGCATACAGCAAAAGCCATATTGGACTCAATCAAATCAAATCAATGTCCTGAAATCAAAGCCCAGACCTCAATCCCATTGAGAAACTGTGGAACATTTTGAAAATTGCTTTTCACCGCTGGTCCCCATCCAACCTGATGGAGCTTGAGCAATTTTGAAGAATGGGCTAAAATTGCATTGTCCAGTTGTGCAACGCTGGTAAAGACTTACTCAAATAGACTCACAGCTGTAACTGCAGCTAAAGGTGCTTCTGCCAAGTATTAAGTCAAGGGGGGTGAATACTTATGTAATCAATATTATCTGTTTTTTATTTGTAATAAATAAATAAAAATCTTTGTAATTAATTAACAAAAAGCTTTAGTTGTTTTTTTATTTGACATTATAGAGTATGTTGTGTTGATTGGTGGCAAGAAATCCCAATTAAATCCAGTATGATTCCATGAAGTAAGAAAATAAAATGTGAAAAATGCCAATACTTGAATGAATGAAGGTGAATGCTTTTTATACCCACTGCATATCTAAATTTTATTCCATTAAATAAAACTTCAATACATCCACCAACCATTTCCCATCTTGGTTTACGGATCTGCCTATATAAAGTGAAAAGTACCATTTATGTTGTCCCTCATGCCACGTGTTCAATTGGTATTTAAATTGATCACTGTTAGTCTGGTTTCCAAAAAGGTAGGCTGCATGCCTAAGAAGGTGAAGTCCTAAATTCAAGTGTAAGTATGGTAAAGTGCAGCAGGGGAAATTATTTTTAGGTCTGGAAATAATGTTTTTCTATGTGTCATTTATGCATAATGAGGAACCATAGAGGAATAGATGGGAGCAATATTATTGCACAACCAAAAGCATATGAGGCCAGTACCGTAACTGCTAAAATGTTGTATGGTGTTAAACATTTCACGACAGAATTGGGACTCGTTTCAGCTCATATAACAAATCAACTGAAAACTGGCGGGTTATCGCCGACCTGCAAAAACTGTACAGCGACTTCAACTGAAAGAATTAAATCTGTGGCAACATCGCATCTCTGCAGCATGGCATCTCTGCACTTTGTGCTTCATGGGGACTCGGTTGAATCAATCACATCATATTTGGATCCACTTGTGCAATGTAACTGACCCGATGGCGCTTGACTAATTTGTCTGTGCCCACTTAATGGATAGCCCTCCTTATCTTCTGGGAAAAATGCAAGTAAGTAAAGAACATTTTATTTGAAAAACATCCAAATGGTCCAGTGGTTACAACGTTCGATGCTGGCCACGGCGACCGGGGTTGGATTCCCCGTCACGCCAGAACGCTCTGGCCGGGAGTGCCACCGGGGGCGGCAATTGGCTGTCTGCCCCAGGGAAGGGGGGAGGGAAGCCGAAAGGATGTTCGCTGCACACAGGAGTGGCTCTGGGGTGCTGGAGTTATGGTCGAAATGCTTTGCATTTGACACCACCGGTCACAGGGCTACGGCAGTGAACTCATAGTACGATGGGGGGGATTGACATGAAAATAGCATGTGTAATTGGATACCAAAAAATTTCCTTTAAAAAACATCCAAATGAGAACATAATTGGGATGGCAGGTATGTTTGACACTTTTCAGGGTTTCGCACAGAAAAGACCATAATGGCCACAGACTCACAGGCTGAGATTCTGACTAGAAACCAACTTTATTCTCATAAGGATCTATCTTATGCTCATGAGGACTGAAAATCCAGGAAACAGGAAAAGGTGTGGCCTGAAATCTGAGGTACCTGGGCCTGGCCCGCGTTAACCTATTGGGCAACATGGGCTGCAGCCCAGGGCCCCGGCCATAGCCGATTACTGTAGGCCTACATTGAATTTTTGAATGCGGGTTTATGGTGTTTTGACTGTTACTGTACATTTTGGTCCACTTTCCCACCTGTAGTAGTCCACATTGTCCTGTCGCAACAATCAGTGTCAGTGAGAGTGTGTTTGTAGCTAGCTCACTTCACAACGATGTCTCATGGGGCTATTCGAAAATATGATAGCGGTGCTTTAAAGAGAAAACAAGCTCAGGAAAAAAAGGGGAGAAATGAAGAAACTCTCCGAAAAATACCAAAGCTCAGAGCGCTGCCACTAAAGATGAAGCACGATCTCTTGCCAAGAAAATGAGTCGACTCGAGACAGCATTTTTGTGCATATTTTGGAACAAGATCCTTCAGAGGATTCAGACGACCAGCACGATTCTTCAAACAGCTGATTTGGATCTGATGACAGGTCATTGACATTGACAGATTTTGTGGGAGGTTTACGTAATAATTTTGGAGAGTTTGAGATGTCAGCCAAACACATCTCTGCTACACAGGATTACAGGTCGGAAACAACTCGCCAAGTGAAAAGGAAAAAGAGACCACGACCTCCAGCGCCAAATGGATTTCAAGGATCTAATTCAGGACTTTGCATCGAAGAAAAGTAGAAGGGTCCTATAGGTGAGTAACATTGAATCATTTATATCAATGCTTCTTTTGTTGGTGCTAGTGGTTGAACGGGAAGTGTATTGTTTTGTGCATTGTCATTTGTGGTCAAATTTCTGGTTTGTAGGCCTACTTTGTACACTAGGCTACTACAACCTTTCATTATCCTGCCATGCTGGGCAAGGTTGGTCATGACTTGAACTTGAACTCATGCGTTCGGGTAACAGACATGAATATTTCGAGAGCACTGTAATATAAGAGTCGGTACTCTTTGACAGCGTTTAATACATTACAATGTTCAAAGTTTTCAATTGGAGGTCTCATTCTGTAACATATTCACTATCTACTTCTGATATCCTTTGTCATAGGCTTATTTGTCGAATTTGCGGCATGTCTTTATTGTTGCCAGGCCTGGTCGCGTATGAAAATCGTGGACATAGGGCCCCGGGAGGTGTGTTAGCCCTGGGCCCCGGGGAGGCTTAACCTGGGCAGGAGATGGGAGCTTTTTTTGAAGGGCAAGGGCAATGATCGCCTGTTTCCAACTTTACAATCCCCCAGATTTAATGAAATTAATAAAAATGTACATCATGAATATCACTATACCTGATTAATTCAGCATTTTAGGGATAAAGCAATTAACTAATGTAGGTGTTTCCCACTCTAATAAAAATGGTTTTCCTAGATTCTAATATTTGTAGCATATGACATGGAGAAAACAAATGTATGTAAAAATGAATAGGAGGGAAATAAACACTGGTAGTTCAAAAGTATGATTTTCAGAGTAAAAGCCACTTCAACTGCTAACAATAGAACGCATCATTAAATATGTTATGGGTTAGTATTCCACACAATGAATTGCATTAATATTTCAGGTATTGGGCAGAAATATATATTCTCATGTTTGAAATTAAACATTTTAGCAGATGTCATACATACTGCAGCTAGCGGCTAGATAAAAATATTACATAAAACTAGCGTGTATAGTATAAAATGCTGACATCTATTTTACTTTTTGTATTTATTTGGTGGATATATTATAGATATACCTTCAAAAGAATGTATTTTCATTATTTTGTATATGTATTTCATAAGTCAGTTGATTCATACATCTTACGATGCACTTGGACACATCATCAGTGATGTTACCTGGGGTCATCGGGTGTTTCGGGTCTTTCAACAATCAGACACCCTCACCCAGGCGACCCAGCCGGGAGTGATCAATTCCCGGCTTGTGTCCAAGTAGCAGCCATCTAGGGGCCTTTTCTGCTGCTTCTGTGGTGGTTCTGATGGCCTTCCTTTTTTGTGCACCTGTTTTGTGCCCAGGAGACTATAGGCCTTGCACAGCAACTTAGCTGCAAAGCATCTACAGCCCACCTCTATGGGCACACACCGAGCACGCCACCCCCTTCTGCGGCACTCTTCCACCAAGTCTGCGTACTTGGCTCTCTTCTGCCCATTGGCTTCCTCCATCCGCTCTTCCCAGGGAACTGTGAGCTCTAGCAGGACCTGCTTTGATGTTTCAGAGAACAGCACAATGTCTGGTCTCAGGGTGGTCTCTGCAATGTTTTCTGGGAATCGGAGCTGCTTCCCTAGGTCCGCCTTCATCTGCCAGTCAGGTGCTGTTCCGAAGAGCCCTACTGCTGCCTTTGGATGAGGCTTGGGCTTCTCCCCTGCTCTGACAAAGGTGATCGCCTGGTCTGGTCTATGGCGCTGCAGATGGACTCAGCAATCACCTTCAGCACCTGGTCATGGCACCAGCGGTAGCGACCTTCACCCAGTGCTTTCGGGCAACAGCTGACGATGTGCTCGAGTGTTCCTCTTCTGAGGCATAAGGGACATGCTGGTGAGTCAAACTTGCCCCAGCAGAAGAGGTTGGATGGACTGGGCAGGATGTCATAGACAGACTGTATCAGGAACTTTATGCGGAAAGGCTCAGCCTGCCACAGCTCGGACCAGGTGATCTTGCGGTCTGTTGCCTGCTCCCATCTTGTCCATGCGCCTTGCTGCCGCATCCCCACCATCTGACTTGCACGCAGCTCTTCGACCCCAGCTCTTACCTCCTCTTGGACCAGTTGGCGTCTGTCTTTGCCATAGGCTTTGTCATAGTGGGTTGTTGGAATGCTACCAAGCCCTGCTCGGCCAGACGCCACTGGCCCCACCAGAACGCTGTGGTGTAGCCGTCACTCAGCCTCATCCACTGCATCTTGCGCCCTCCACTTCCTCCCAGTCCTCACCTCGATGCCAGCCTGGGAGACTTTTGGGTCGCTGGACTCCCTGTACTGCAGCACCTCCCTTGCACGGGCAACCTTAAACTCCTCATTCAGGCTGCTCAGGGGAAGTTTCAGTTTGTTCTTCTTCCCGTACAGAGCGATGCTACTCAGGCTTTGTGGGAGGCCCAGCCACCTGCGGAGGTGATGGCTAATCCTCCTCTCAAAGCCCTCAACAGTGGACAGTGGGAACTCGTAAACGAGCAGGGGCCACAAAATCCTGGGGAGGATGCCGTGTTGGTAAACTCAGGCCTTGAATTTACCTGGGAGCCCTGACCTGTCCACCGTTGCCAGCCATGCCTCCAGCTCCTGATTTGTGGCCTTGATGGATGCAGCATCCTTCAGAGTGCAGTCAAAGGTCTTGCCGAGACTCTTGATGGGTTTCTCGGTGACGGGTGTATAATATGCTCAACCGGTCTGATGTCTTATAGGCAGGTTAGGTGCGTAAAACCAAAATAGAATAATTCCAAAAATTGAGAGGATGGTTTGCACTCAGAATAGAAGGTCCTTAGACTCAAAAGGTTTTTAATCCATTTTAATCCATTTAGGCACAGAGGAGCAGAAAACACAAACGTTTCAGCAACTAGGCCTTCATCAGTGTGCAATCATATGTATTTCAGTGATTCATTTATTTGTTTATTGCATTACCAGGATGGTTGAAAATCTTTTTTCAACAAGTAGCAACAATCATTTTCCCCATGGTAACATACCTTCCTAATGCTATATTATGGAGACATGAACATTAATCAGGATATAGCCTGAACTGCAACCCCCCAAAAATGTAATCCAAACAGACAGATTTAGCACAAAAAGGCAGGTATTTTTTCAACTGCTTGACTAATCAACCCTTGGTGCCAATCACTCAAACATTTTTTGGTTACAAAATCTTACCTCTGCTGCTTTTTGGCACCGGTTAAGTTTTATTTAACCGGTTTAGTTCAATTTGGTTGGATCACATTTGTCCATTTAGTGTAAATTCATTAGATTGAATCCTGGCCTTTATCCTTACAAACATTACATTCTGTACACACATGCAAACACACCAAATTCAGATACAACTTAGAGCCATGCAATAAAGCCCCAAACTTTGGTTATTTCTTTTTCTTTTTTCTTCTTCCTCTTCTGCTTCTCCTTCTAATTTTCCTGCCGATTCCATCATCAGAAATGGTCCATGCCCCAATTATTAATACTCCCCAATTGTTAACATCTACTTCAACCAAAAATATCACACGTTCAAATATATTTAAACCAATAACATCTCTTCATAGTAGCAAATTACAGGCGAACTTTAGCCAATAGAAAATGCAATAAAAACTTGAAAGACATCATATTGCTTTTCTGTGGGAAGTAACTTGCTTGCTATCCAATACCATACAAAAATGAACAGTATTACTTTGAGAGATGTACAATTCATATGGCCAACAAAAATACATTTCTAAAATACATTTCTTATAATTTCACATTTAAAACCTGCATCATATTGTTTTGTGGCTCAGATAGCTATGGTAACTACTAGGTAGGCCCTAACACACAAACTACATGTTTTCTTTTTAAACAATAAGATGTTGGTGTAGCCAGGCCATGTCTTCCCTGTTTCATTCATACAGCTGGCTCCCTGGCTACACAGCTACAGTGTTTCGTTAAAACAAGCGGCTAGTTAGCTTGCTAGCTTCAGGCAGTTCACTTACTACTGAATTGTAGTTAGCTAGCCAGTGCTATATGCCACCATTAGCCTTAGCAGCGTGGCTACCTACCTGCCTGGTTTACTACCTCCAGTGACATAATTATAGCCTACTGTTAGCTAGCTATATACTCCTTTATGTTTTCCCTCCCCACCCACAGAGCTTGACTAGCTAACGACATACAGTGCTACGCGTAGTGGACTTAAAGTGAGAAGGAAGTGAGAGCAACTGTTCCACGTCTACAATTTAAAAGAACAATGCTCACTTCATGTTTATTTGAATTCCCGTTATACAGAATACAACTACAAAACACAGACCGCTGCATTCTCTGTAAGTACAGATCATCCTCTGTAATGTTACCACAATCAATGATTAAAGTTAGATGATCTGTGCTGTGTTGACTGTAGTGTATTCACCTGCCAGACATAGCAATCCAGACAGCAGCAGCCAGCACAAAACCAAAATACACGGTCTCCTCACTCTGGACTGCCACAGTGAACACACGTCTTTATGTTACATTACCAAATCTATATACAGTATTATACACTAGGAATGTGAATGGGAGGACAAAATTAGCTTTGAATGGTTTATGATTTGAATGAATATTCGATCCCAGCTCCCACCATAAAATAATAACCGGTAGGCGTTTAGCGTGCGAATCAATTGAAAGCAGCGCTTTAAAATGCTTCTTTCAGTTTGACATCTCTTTTTTTAGAATACATTTTTCATTCCTTTAAAAGCTTTTACCCGCTTTTCAATCAATTTTTGGAATGCCCATTTGTATTACTAAACCGCGCTGTCGCCGCAACCCCCCGCTGTCAATCCGGGCGAGCGCAGACAAGCACGCCCTCTCCTCCGAAACACGTGATGTCAGCAGCCGCTTCTTTTCACACCGCAATCTTGCACAGACCTGAGTCGGAGGAAGACACTTTGGGGTTTGGTTTGGGGAGGACAGTAGCAAAAACACGCCTCTGCCCAGTTTGGTAATTTCATGGTCGGCAATAAAGGCATTTACATCAACATCCGTGGGCGTATATACTTTGTTTGCATTTTCGTCCACCCAGACCACCTCTAACTCAAACGCAGGCATTATGGGCTAGTTTGGTGACATTATTAATGGGCACATATGAACAGATAGAGCAGACAGTCCATCATTTTTATAAAATAATAACATAACGGATACGAACCCTGCGCAACAATATCATCACTCCGTGTCAGCAAATGCTGGACTGTTTGAATCAGGTCACCCTACAGATAAACCCCATCACACAAGACTGTTTTGTGGATGTTCTGTATTTCACTTCAGTCTGAGGCAAATCGTTCAATAAACGACTATTTCAAATGATTAAATCTGTTTTCAGGTAAGCATGCTGTATATTAGGAGTGGTTCAGTGGACTTGAATGAGAAAGAGAACGTCCCTACACCCGTCAAATTGTATAAGATACCTGTTTTTTAAAATAAATATATGTACGTACAGTGGGTATAAAAAGTATTCACCTCCTGTTTTTCACATTTTATTTTCTTACTTCGTGGAATGAAACTCTGGATTTAATTGGGATTTCTTGCCACTGATCAACACAAAATACTCTATAAACGTCCAAATTAAATTAAAAAGCTTTTTCTTAATTAATTACAAATGAAAAACAGACAATAATTGATTACATAAGTATTCACGCCCCTCCTTGACTTAATACGTGGTAGAAGCACCTTTAGCCGCAGTTACAGCCATGAGTCTATTTGGGGAAGTCTACAAAATGTGCAGATCTGGACACTGCAATTTCCGCCCATTCTTCTTTACGAAATTGATAAAAAGTTAAATCTTGGTCTCATCCGACCACGGAAACTTCCTCCACTGGGTTAAGAAGGTATCCCATACGCCTTCTGGCAAACTCAAGGCAAGATTTCATGTGAGTTCCTTCAAGAATGGCTTCCTGTGTGGGAAATGTGGGAAGAGTCCAAGGGGGTGAATACTTTTTATAACCACTGTATGTATGCATGTGCACTGTTTTTTATGTTAAATATTAAATGTTCATCACAATAAAATGTAATAAATAATTGGGTGGCATATCACACAGCACCACCATGAGCGATTGCAGAGGTTGGAGAGCAAGAGACAGGAGTACATCAATGAAACATGTTTTAATATAGGAGGCTTAGATGGAAATACATAAACTAAACTTCGTAAAAATAAAATAATAACAATACAATCGCCTATAGTTTCATGATTTCTTATTTTTTTAAATTCTGTATATTCTGTATAATCCATTGCTGATATATAATCTGAAATCAGGTCTTTGGGACATAGGAAATGAGCGATTCTAAACCCAAGCCCGGAGTCATTTTCACTTTTTGTCACTGAGCCATCCGTTCAGATTTATATATTTTATTTTTCAGAGACTCATTAGCCTACTGAATCGCGAACTATTGTGTTTGAAAAACCAACCCTGCATTTCATTTGAATTAAAGCTCTATGAAACACCAATACAGCACATACTAACATGGATAGAATCGGCAGCTACATTCTCTGTAGCTAGCCGATAGCTAGAGAGAATATAAGTAAATGTCCCCTTCTGTAATGTTAAATCAATGCATTCAAGTTATATGATCTATATGACTACATGTCATTGGCATAACGAGTGGAGGAAACATGTCTCCCCCAATATTCAAAACAGTCATATCTGCCCCAATAATATGTAGATATACAACATTACATTTCAGTATGTCCCCCCGCCCCCCAATATTTAATATGTAGTTACGCCCTTGCTATATGAAGTCTTACCACTTTTAAGACAGGTTCAACTGTAACATAACACAGCGCATAACACAAAAAATGCACTGTATTCATACTTCTGACGGCCAAATAATTGATACACTTAACGCATAAATGTTACACTTTATTATTATATTACCTGATCCATCAACAGTATTGTAATCATGTTATATTGTTAATTTCACAGCAATGTCACCCTTACCTGCTGTCAATTCTGCTCTCTGTTTAAGAGTTACCATTTTAGGCGACAATTCGCGAATGGTAGCAAACATACTGTTAACAAACATTGTCACTGACAGACTGCTTTTAAGTAACCATGTGAAATCATAACTTATTTGGCCATTCTGTTGTCTGTCCAGTTTTAGTTAACAATTCACAAATTACATCAAAAACATTGTTGTCAAACCCTATTATTGCAGACGTTGTTTTAAATTAACCAAGTCAACTTCCCTATGTCGTTTGACTCTGAGGTATTATTAGACACAGATAATGTATTTTAGCTGGATGGGTGTTGATCCTCATCACGACTGCCTTGCCCTGCACTGCATGCCAGCTGGGAACTAGCTAGCTAGCTAGCTGTGTCAAGTTAAATGTATTTCATGTTTAAAAGTAACGACAAACTGTTACTGTCAGAGACAGTGTTACTGTACTTTTGCTAGCGTACCTGTTGTAATAATATTGTTGCAGAGTGATATTATATATATATATATATATAAGTCAGGTAAACAGATAAAACGCATCATAAGTATGCATATATCGGGAGTTTTAGCTTGGTTTAGAAAGCTCCTCGGCCATTAATAATGCTCGGTTGGATCTACCCGTTTTATAAAGGGTGAGATTACATGTGGGACAGAAGACAATGCAGGCAATGAAGTGAAGTAACAAAGCGTACTACTGTCTCCTGGCGATTCTTTATTTTATATTACTATAACTAAGTAGCCTACACACATTCCAACGTGATACCCTGAATACTTGTAATATAAAATAATGCCTTGGCTCAATTGTCCTTACACTTGCACACACATATTAATATCTTACCCCTAATAGGGTTGGGCAGTTTCCAGATTTTCAAACCAGATTGTCATACCATCCTGATTAGCAATGGTCCGGGTGTGTTATGGCATGCTATACACCTTTGCATGTAGCATGTTGCTTTTAATGATTTTACCTGACATGATTAGGCCTACATGTTTTTCAACAATGATGCTCGCGGTTTAGTGGTGGGCGTTACGGGATCACGGATCCTTTGACTGAGTTCCCTAAAACGATTCGTTCACGGATTCGTTCACCAGTTCCTTCGCTGATATAGTTCAAACTCCCGCCAATGAGAACGAGAGTTATGCAGTGACTGGGTCCGACTCCGTCAGTAAATATTGAGCCAATCATTCAATTTATATTACGATTAATTTTAAGGGACCGTGTAACAATAGGATAGATAAAAACAATAAAAGCGTAATGTCAACAACAATGAAAATATTTCATTGGTAACATGGAACAAACAGCCTAAAAATAAAAGCATTTCAGTTAATTTCTCAGATCATTAGGAACATTTTCAAATGTAAAAAATCATTAACAAATAGGCTACTTGAAAGAACAACCTTTCGAAGTAGGCTACATATTACCAAGTGATCATTCACATGGACTAAAACGTCCATTAATAAATGTAGCCTGTGCCACCTAGGTAGGCTATTTATGTTGGCTAACTTGTGGTGTGACTTGCATTGTCTCGGTTTCCTGCATCATAGCCTACATTGATCACCAAGCTATCTGCACCAATATTAAAACAATGTTGACCTCTAGAATGATCAACAAGTTGTGATACATTCATATAGCCTAGCATATTATGTTTGAATAAAGGAATATAATTATGTGGTTTCATTTCTCGAATTGAGACTAGACCAAGTTCGCGACTCTGCCTTAAAAAATATTGCGACGTCTACGTTGGGAAATAGTCTCTTTCCTTCACGGTTTATTTATTTACTAATTGGGAGTAGGCTATAGGCTAAATGTTTCTCAAATGTAACTAATGGGCTAAGCAACTAGTGTAAACCAGTTGCTTTTAATTTTATACTCAGTCTCAGGCAAGTCCGTCATTGCAATATGAAGACATTATGGGGAGGGAGAGATGTAGAGCTGCAGCGACTACGTAGGCTAGTGTCTCGTTCTGGATCCGGACCTGCCTCATGGAACGAGAACAACAGCATGTCCAGTTCCAGTTCCTTCACGGATTCGGTCCTCGGTCAGTTCCAGTTCAGGAACTGGAATTACTGTTGCTTTCGGTCACCCCGACGGGAGGGGCTCAGAGAGCCCGCCCCCGCTCAAGCGCTTCAGTGCTGTCGTTGGCTAATGGCTACTACAGACTGGAGCCCAATGGTGGAAATGATTAAATAGGAGGAGTCGCTGCAGTTTCAACTAATGGCAATTTTAGATTAACCAAAGGAATCCGACACGGAGGTGAGTCAGTTCCTTTCGTTCACCAAAATGATTCGTTCAAAAGGAACGAATCGTCCACGAACGACACACCACTATCGCCATTCATGCCTATTACTTTCACGAATCCAACATAATACAAGCAGGTCGAGGCATTGTTTTAATAAAACACATATTCTCGATCTCCTTGATAAAAAACTAGATAGGCTACACTTGTTTGCATGTGTAAAAAACGAGCTTGCTAGCTAGGAAGTTAAATAGCTAGGAAGTTAAATAGCTAGCAAGTTCATTTACAAGCCAATTTTATTAGAAAAGCTTTACTACAGCAATTTAGAAAACCATGATTGTGTCTAATGTTAATGTTCGCCAGCTAGCAAAACGCCATCTTTATTATTATTAACTGACTAGCTAACAATTGCTTGTTTGCTAGCTAGCTTGCTAACGTTCACAAAAAGAGCTAGCTCCTTCAATTTTTGTTATCTAGCCAGCTAAGTAGGGTCATGAAAAGGAAAAGTACTAGCACCCAGCTTTAGCAACTAAACAAGCACTGTTTCAAAGCAATGCTGTCTATATTTTCCCATACCCATACATTCGTTCAGATAACTTGGCCATATTCAGCCAGTTTTAGTTGAAATGTGTTATTGCACAGGTACAATGCATACGTGTGTGTATGTGTGCATGCTAAATCCAAGCTTGGGAGTAGTTTGAAAAGTAGAGGCAAGACATTCTTAAAAAGGCAAACTCTTCAAGGTAAGAATGTGACAACTGCTATTGTACAGTCAGATAAACTGCTATAGAGAATATGACTGGAGTTCATGCTATGACATGGCTGGAGTTTTGATTTGGTATTATAGGAAACAGCAACCACAGTTAGGGAGTGAAGGAAAATTGATGTGCAAAAACAACTCCAGCCAGGCTAGTTAACGAATGAGGTCAGAAAAAGTGCTGGAAGAGTCGTTTAAAATGATGCTTAATTAACAAAGGTCAAACCATGGGTTAAGTTCAGAAAACAACAAGCAGTAAAAGCTTTAACCCTGTAGCTTCATGCCTGAAAATCAACTCAGCCACAGCATCCTAATACCTCGGGCATTACCTTTGTTTTAAAGAGCACCCAAATAAGCGCTTAATTTTAAGCTTAATCTGAATGTGGTTCCTGGCTCCCCTTAAATTCGAGAACATAATATTGCATTAAATAAATCAGATAACTTGATTGATAATATGCACTGCCTGGAAATTTCTGTGTGATACCTTTCCATTCTTGGATCTTGATAAGATAATGCTATGCAAATGCCAGGAAAATCATCTGTATTTGTGGGTCCAAGGTTGGATCGATTCCCCTGATAGGATAGGCCACTGTTGAGTGATATTGCATGAACAGCTCAGAGAAGAAAGAAGAAAGAAGGGGGTGGCTACAGGTCAATCTTAGATGTAAGGGAGTGACAGCCTCACTCCCAGGAACAGATAGAACAATACTCGTTTAGAGTTTGCCAAAATAGAGGAATCTCATGAAAATGATGAAAAGGTATGATGGAAACTTATCCAGCTAAAAGTGAGTGGGCGTGTCAGGGTAGATTGGTTCTACTGAATCAAACCACTTCTCTGTGTGACTGCAGCCAACAGAATCCCCCCCCCCCAGTAGCTCCCAACAGGATGAGAGTGCTCCCCCCAGGGTCTCAGTGTGGTTCTGATCATTTTCCTGTCGATTCCTCCAGACCGGAACAATAGGTTGAAGCAGAGAGAGACGAGCTGAATGAGATGCTGAAAGCAATCTCACATGGGCTTATGTGGGATCTCTCGTAAGGCTGACATTTCTCAGCACTAGCACAACTGAGAACAACTTGTCATAGCACCTGCTGCCTTCCTCTCTGTGTGTCTGTCTGCTCTGTGTGTGTGTGTGTGTGTGTGTGTGTGTGTGTGTGTGTGTGTGTGTGTGTGTGTGTGTGTGTGTGTGTGCGTGCGTGCCCTGCCCCTGGCCACTCTGAAAAGATAGAAACATTTTCTGTTCATCTTCAGACAGATAGTAATCATCAATTTAAATCTGCCCATCTTGAAAGTTCTCTGCCTTTTCCCTCGAAAGCATTCATAAAGGAGCCTCTGTGATACCATCTCCATCTCTCTTTCCTTCTCTCTCTTAGCTGTTATAAATGATCTCAATATCACTTCAGTGGCTTTCAGGAGAGTCTGAATGAACTTGCCCTGCACTATCTCACTTACTGCTGAGCCGTGCCATTAGCTAAGCTGTCTCTTTCATTTTCTCTCCATCTCAACCACCGTAGTGACTGGCGGAGAGGTCAATACACAAGACCCATTCTTCAGAAATGAACACCCCTGTGCAATCGTATGATCCCCCCCCAGATCAAATGAGGGATATGGAAAATTGCCAGCAGCCATATCACCATGTAGGCTATCCTGCTTCTGTCAAATGACTGGAGTTAAGTAGGTGTGGGCTTGGTTAGTACTTGGATGGGAGACCACCTTGGAAAACAAAATTCCCTCTGGACCCAAAACATTGAAAACCCAATGCCCTATGCAGTGATGGAGGCACTTTACTGTAGGAGACGCCATCTTTTGGATGAGACGTTAAAACGGGCGCTTTCGGATGATCATGAAAACTGCTTTATAAAGGCAATCCATTATTATAAATAGTTTGAGGAGTTTGGCACCGTCGTGAATTTGATGGGTGGGAATTTGTTTCTGACAATGACAGTACCCAGCATCAGCGCTTCCTCCAGATGGTGACCAGTATCTTCTTTTTTTTTTGATTTTACCCCGTTTTCTCCCAATTTGGTAGCCAATTACCCATGTGCTTAGTTCAATCCCCCTACCCTTATAGTTCGCTGCTGTAGTCCTGTGACCAGCAGTAACAGTGAGACAACACTATCGACTGTAATTCCGGTACCCCAGAACCACTCCTGTGCGCAGCTGTGTCGGCTTCCCTCCCCCCTCCCTGGGGCGGACAGCCAATTGCACTCCTGGCCAGAGCCGACTCTGGCAGGACGGGGGAATCGAACCCCGGTCTCCAGTGTCGAACGTTGTAACCACTGGACCACACGGGAGGCCCCAGTATCTTCTTAATATATTCTCTGATGTGTGCCCTGTTACCAGCATAATCTGTCTGGCTTCCAAACCGGCCTTGGACAGGAAGTGATCTGCAGTGCTCCTTAGATTGTGGTTTGTATATCGGCAAGACTAACCTCTTTTCTAATCCAGGCAAACACACTACCAAGGATGTTTGCTCCCATCAGTGGAATATCACATGTTCCGGCCATTGAAATCCTCTTGTGGAGTTGGAGAAGATAAGGGCATAAGGGACAAACATTAAACAATGATAATGATGGCCATTTATGTTTTTTCCGTCTCGTGGTTGTTTTTAAGGCAGATGCATTCCATACCTTCTTTATCTTTTGAAATGGTATATGATGAGATAGTCAGGTCTCTAGTTCCCTCTATTTATCTCTTCTTGCTCGTTTCCACTGGACATCATACCGAACCTCCTTCCTCACCAAGCCGGTGGCTGTGTTTGGAAACAGTACCAGAGAGTCCCAGAGGAGCTTTAGGTCTGCATTAGAGGTTCGTGGATGATGGTCATTCATGTCTTTCCCAGATTTTCTATATTTTTTGAGTACAGAATTAAATACATCATTACTTGATGTGGATGCCTTGTCGGTGACGATGTTAAACGCTGAGTTATCTCAATTCAGCTTCCCTCTCAAGGCCAGGAAACCTGAGACAGTGTACTCCAGTGAGCCTCCAGTAGAGGTTTGCACCGACAAATAAAAGAACTGCACCATCCTGCTCACCATTAAGACTTTCAAAATCATCTTTCTGGTCATTTTCAAATACCCCATCTCTAAAAACACTAATTGCCCATGTCTTCATTTTCTTTGTGGCTTCCTCATGTCTCCCATCTTCAATTGTATTGAGTTCATCTTCGCTGCGGTTTTTATGCCTTTTGTTGTTAGCATTTGTTCCCAAAGTTTTTTTTTGACAGCCAGACCCTTTTTTATTGGACTGTTCAGCAGTTTGGCTGTCTTCCAAGCCTCATAGTCTCCATTCTCACCAAAAATATTAGATGTGATTTTTGAGAAGTCTTCCATTTCAGATGTTAATAACACATTTTATTTTGTTGCTGTTATTTTCAGTCAAAATAATCTTCAATAATGTTGAATTTGGTATTGTGATTTGGCCAATTTGGAACTACTTAGCCGTGCATTAGACTGTTTCTCTGTGCACGTTATAGCAAAATAATCGCTTTGGAGATTGACTGACCCTTTTGACCAATCAGAATCAAGTATATGACCAAGCCGTGGTATAAACGTAAACATGTTATAATATATAATTGAATATGAGGGTTGAAGCACTTGATTTTGTCGTTGTAAGCGCTTTGAGTTCCGTGTAAAAAAAGCGCTATATAAATCCAATATTCATTCAACATATGGGCTCAGAGTCATGTGCCATGAGTGGGGCTGTAACTTTTCTATTTAATGTGGTGCTCCACTAAGAGTGTGTGTTTGTGTGTGTGTGGGGGGTGGCAGTGGGGGTCACTGAGGTCTCGTCTTCTAGTCGTAATTATAGGAAACCAGGCCTGTCCAGCACCTTTGTACACAAACCTGAACATGCTGGGATGTTAATTGCGCAATTACCTCGGGAACAACACCTGTTTTAAATATAATTTGTGTCCCTCATTTACCCAAGTGCTTTCATGTTTTTTGCCACTACCTGTACCATGCACTGCTATAAAGTTGGATTAAATAATATTCAGGAAAGTAAAATAGTTTCATGTGGGTTTGAACACTGAATATAGCAACTAGTACTGGGGTGAGTTTACGGAAAGCATCGTAAGTTCCATTGTTAATTTACGTGGCTTTCCCAAAATCCATCGTAACTAGTAGCACGTTATGTCCGTCATTAATTAACGTGGTACCCAACCCAGACTTAAAAAATAAAGAGCTTCTTAAATTAACTTTTGCCTGCTCTGCTCTTCACTGCAGACAGTGGCTGCCACAAAGAGTACTTTAAAATCAAGTCACTGTGCACTCTGGAAATGTGGACATTTAGTGACATGTGGATTTAATCCATTTATTACATTTATTTGGAGTGTTTTATTTACATGCATGTAAAATAAGATATAACATCATATTAGGCTATTTATTAGCGTACAATATGATGTGTTGTGTAGCCTATATCATCACATAGTTAGCCAAAGCAAAATTGGATAGCCTATTTCAGCCCTAAAGTGATTATAAGATTCAGCCGTGATACAAATGCAAGAGGGCAATGGCTCTTTATGTAATTTGGTTTAATTTGTATTTGTAGCCTACATATACAGTACTTCTAGCCAACGTGGTTGTGTGGCTTAGTAGGTAGAGCTTGGCGCTAAGTGGCATATGTATTTTAATTGGTCACAAGAATAACCTATAAAGATGAAGACTTTTCCCGGGCTCCATATTACGTAGAGTTTCAATTAACTTGCCACCTAAGGTTGTCATGGCAGCGGTTCAGAGAATCCTCCATTTAAATCAAAGACGCCATCTGCGCAGCCATGCAGTGCGCCTTAATGCTCATCAAACCCACTCATTGTATGTGCTACCCCAAGGGGTTGTACACTTCCCCCAAAAAAACTGGATGCTATAGTGTTGTTTCTAAAAACGGGACCCAGACATCCATTGGTGTTTATCTGAACTGATTACATGGTTTTTGCCAGTCACATTACATACTGTTTTTTTTTTTTTTTTTACTATACAATGACACACAGTGTAATTCAGCCCCCCTTTTTTGGCTTGGCTGGAAAGGTCTTGCCATTTTTTATGACATCCATCATATGCAAAATGTGTTAAAAGGT
The DNA here is from genome assembly GCA_029706075.1 of Aldrovandia affinis. Lineage (NCBI taxonomy): Eukaryota > Metazoa > Chordata > Actinopteri > Notacanthiformes > Halosauridae > Aldrovandia > Aldrovandia affinis. The sequence continues at coordinate 4,536,784 of JAINUG010000013.1, read as the reverse complement.
AACTTAAAGGTTTCTATAACATGCATCTTAGTTTTTGTGTTTTTAAGTGAACAGAGCTTATAATGATGAATTTACAGAGACACAAATGTCATTAGGTTAGAGCTGCTGCATCTGATGTCATGAGCTTTGATGCAAATTGTCTGTCTGAAAAATAATTTGTCAGCGCAGGATCCAGAGTTATTTTATGTTAGCTATAGCAAACTTTTTTCAGTGTCAACGATGGATACGTTCTAAAGGGAGATCAATGATCATGATAATCTGCATCTTAATATTGTAAACTTTCATATCTGCTGCACAATTACTTATTGTACAAGCTAGCTAGTTATATTAGTTGAAAGATATAGAAGCTCTTGATGCAAATAATAGGACAGCAGTTTTTGTCTATTCTGAACAAGGTTTTTGAATCTGTAACTTGTAGAGATAGGGTCGGAAAGCATTTGCCATATGGTGTTACTGGACTTCAGCTGAACACAAAAGAGGAGCTATTCAGTTTGGCCCAAACTGAAAATGTATACAGTAAGTGGATTGCATACTTTTGTTTGACGAGTGATATTGTGCATGCATGTGTGGCCTAGCTACGTATGTGTTCAAAATAACGTTGCCGTGGTCAAATTTCTGCGTGGTCAAGATATATTAGCCCAAGCATTAACTTTGTCTGCATTTTTCACAACGTCCTTCCCACCGGGCGCCATGTTAACTTTACACCACTATTTAGCTAGTCTACAACCAAGGTAATTTAGCTAGCTTGGTTAGAGATTTTGCTACTAAGTTAAATTGACTCAATGTTTAATGTTTCAACTTAAATTGCTGTAAGTTAGCTAGCTAAATTAGTGATTCCACAAGGGATGATGGCATGCTTTCTTTCCATCATGCTATGAAAAAGCACATGATTTGAACGTTTCCATATATTTTGTTACTAGGTGCCTGATGAATGTGGCATGGATTGGAAATGTAAGTTGTGTGCAGCCTTATTGAACTCCAGAACTGAAACACTGTCGACTGCAGCACAGTCCACTACCCGGTCTGTATGAAGATTGCATTTGCACTTTTTACTCACTTAATGCATTGAAAACTCATCTTTCAAGATATCATACTGTGCATGCCAGAAATAGTGCAGGTCAGGGTCAAGAGAATGTGTTTAATTGCCCTCTGGGTACATTCAGGCAACCTGTCAGGAACGGTGTTGGAAAACCAGGCGTGGACCCAGAAATGCAGTAATGTCTTTTATTGCATAAACAGGCAATGGTCACACAGGAGCAATCAGGGCAATACAGGGATCCAAAGAGTGGTCGAGGACAGGCAAAGTTCGTTCCAGGCTTCAGGTGTGTCAGAGGCAGGCAAGACGTGGTCAATGGGCAGGCGGAGGTCAATAACGGGAAATCAGTCCAGGGAACACAGAGAGGAGCGGGACTGGAACCACAAGGAGCACGAACAGGTGGGTCGGGAACGAGACTGGGATACAGATGAACACGGGAGCACGAACAAAAACACGATGAAACCAAACACGGGTAAACAGAGAAACCTCTGGAGAGTTGTGTAGGCATACGCAAAGCACAAGACAATCTGGCAACAAACATGGGAAAACGCACAGCGTGTATACATTTAGACATAACAAGAAACAATCAGGAATTAACACGAATGCAGCTGACTGCAATCAGACACATAAGGAATAAGTGAAAACGATAATACAATTACGAGACAATCTGGAAATGAACAGCTTAACTACATCAGACATAAGAGAAACAGGTGAAAACAATAATACAATGACGAGACTGAAAACAGGTAAGCGAACGTAAAAACACGGACCGGACAACAAGGAAAACATGGAATGAACTACAAACACCTAATTATGGGGAACATGAACACGAGACGTGACACAACCATTCTGAGTCTGTACTTTTCAGTCACCTCAGGGGCTATTTAAAGAACCATGAGCTGGTATTGTGCCCCTATAAGAATTGTGATTACAGCACAAATGTGTATTCATCTTTTAATTACCATAAGAGTACGATGCATCAAGAAAGTATTGTGTCAGATTTCCACGATGACATGGTCTGTCAGCAATCTGAAGACCCCCATACCACTACCTTAGATGATTTATGTGAAACCCTAGCCAGAGCACAGATGATGATGCAGACACTAAGTGTGACACCTCTGGATTGAGAAATCAGCTTGTTAAATCTAGCATCATTATTTCTGAAAATGCATTTTTAATGTTTCAGATATGGCTACACAAGAGATAGTTGACCACTTGAATAATGTATTCTCTTTATCCAAACTGCTGATCAAGGTGGCAGTTAGTGAGACCATGCAAAAGCATGGTCACAGTCTTAATCTTAAACTTTCCAGAGTAGCCTTTTTTCACCTGAGGAATATTGCCAAAATTAGGGGCTTCCTGTCATTAATAGATGCAGAAAAATTGGTACATGCCTTTGTTACATCTAGATTAGATTATTGCAATGCATTACTGTCTGGCTGTTCCAATGCCTCACTCAGGAGCCTACAACTCGTACAGAATGCTGCTGCAAGGATCCTGACTAGAACAAAGAAATATGAGCACATTAGTCCTGTGTTAGCGTCACTTCACTGGCTTCCTATAAACTATCGTGTAGACTATAAGGTACTCCTCTTAACTTATAAGGTGTTGCATGGACTTGCACCCTCTTACTTGACGGATCTACTTCATCCGTACAATCCCCCACGTTCACTTCGCTCACAAGATGCAGGCAACTTGGTAGTCCCTAGAATATCAAAAAATACAGCAGGTGGCAGAGCTTTCTCCTATAGAGCTCCTTTACTGTGGAACAGTCTACCCATCTCTGTGAAGGAGTCAGACACGGTCTCAATTTTCAAGTCTAGGTTAAAAACACATCTCTTTAGTCTCTCTTATAGTCATTAGGTGCAGATGTGGAGGGGTAGCAATAGAGCCTTCTGGTGCAATGAGCTATCCTTACTGTCACCAATCATAAGTGATGATCCGCCCCTATCAGGACTGCTGATGATGTGGTGGGATGGTCTCTGAGTGCCCTCATGGCTGCGTGCTCCTGTGCCACTCACCTAATTAGTTATGCTGCCCTAGATTACTTCTGCTGGTGCAAAAGTGTTATCACTACTCTTTCCCCTGATCCGGTGTGATATTTATCATAGTCATAATTGCACCTTTCCTCTTTTCTCCCGGCACCTGCCCGGCACCTGCCCGGAGCTCACCTGCCCCAGAGTCAACCCCCACCCCTGCCATGTGTTAGCCGGATGCCGCTGGCCCAGACCCTAGCTGCTGGTTCCATCCCCCGCCCTGCCCTGGCATCTGGAGGGATGAGGTCCACCCCACTCCTACACTTAGAATGCCCTTCCGGTGGTCTGTTAAGCCACATGAGCCTCAAGGACTATTTGTGTTGTTTTTCTCTGTATCCCACAATTTTCCAGGAGTTCATCTTGACCGCCTTTTAAGGGGTCAGGGAATAATTTTCCAGTTTCCCACATTGGCTCCAATGGTTTTCTGGTTTTTTGATTCTCTCTGGAAAATACCAACTGTGAAGCGCTGTGTGACAACCTGTTTGTAAATGGCGCTATACAAAAATAATGATTGATTGATTGATTGATTAATGATACTATTCTTAAGGAAGTTGTTGATGCTGTAACGGATGGCAATATTCTTCTTAGTGCCACTGCCAAAGGGGCAGAGATGTCGCTGAGTAGGCTAAGTGTCGAAAAGTGTTTATTGAGAGAAACTCAGAGATGTAGAGAAGTCTGGACACAACTGTCTATGTTCCAGTATTGCAGATGATTCAGGAACTATGTAAGAACACTGACATACTTGGCAAAATTTCAGAACCAAACACTCAGCCGAGTCATTACATGTCCTACCGAGGCAGTTCATATTTTCATGAAAATTAGTTGCTCTCAACAGGAGAATTTAAGCTGCCACTCCAGATGTATATTGATGACTTGGAAATTGCCAATCCTCTTGGCACATTTTGGAAAGTGCACCGACTTTTGGCTGTACTGTGTAAAGTAACAGACCTTCAAAAGTATGGTGTCACACACCACGTGACAAACCCCCCAGATGTGGGAGAGAGAAACAGCAAGGACCTGGGAGAGAAACAGCAAGTTCTCTTCCACAAGCACAGAGAGAGAGCGAGAGTCCCCACTCTTGCGTGAGCCCGCTCTCTCTTAATAATCGCACAGAGAGAGAGAGGCGCAGACACTATTTCAGTGCGCCCTCTCTCTCTTTCCCACACACACAGGAAGCACTCTACTCAGTCACTTTCAACAAACGCAGATAGAACTCAACACAGACTCTGCATCCTCCGACATGGAAACCCCCTTCCAGGAAACATACGAACACTCAACAGTATGTCACACCTTACATCAAACCAACACCACATGATGCACACGGGCGCACGCACACACACACACGTATGCATGCACTCACGCACACACGCGCACACACACACGCACACACGTGAGAAAAACTAGACCAACAACTCTCGATACACACACATGAATGACGAGACTAACAACAACTGACTCCCCACTTTCCCCACCTGCTCTTAAATAAGCTTACTTTCTGCCTGGCTCAGGTGGGACTCGTGAGGCAATCACCTGTCTATCATTCACACACCCAATCCCTCCTGGGTTCTGCCACCAAATTTGTCGAAACCTGGGAGAGCAGGTTAAATAAAACAAATAGAAAACCCAGTCAAAGTCTTCACCCTATTCGCCGCGAGGCTTCCGGGCGAAAATAATTAATGAAAATAACAAACTAAAATAAACAAACGAAATGAACAGAACTAAATTAATGTCCACCTCCTCCGAGGTGGGAATCCCCTTCCGGGAAACATACAATGAACACGGACACTCAGCGGCTTTCCACACATCCACATCCAACAGGACACCGCGCCTCTTCAGTTCACTATAACCTCACCAGGCACACACATTCGGTGACTTTTCAAGTGCTTCCCAAACCCATGCACACAAAGACACAAACTTTTCAGCCCGAGTTCTCACCCCAGACACACCGAGACCCTTGCCACTAAAGCACTAAAGCGGTGAAGAGTGTCTCTGGGCGATGGCCTGATCTGGGAGTCTGGGAGAGAGACGGAAAAATAAGATCCGGTCTGGAGACTGGCAAACTCCACTCCTCTGCCACTCCTTACCATCTGCTGCTTGGCTCACATCCGGGGATTTGTCACGTGGCGTGTGACATATGGTTATTCAGCTGTACTTGCACCTCTATTATGTGATATTCATACTCTTGAACAGGATGGCATTTTCATTGAATCCATTGACCAGAATGTCGAGGGCACCATCTTTTGTGTTTCTGCAGACAATCTGGCTGCTCATGGATTGGGGGGTTTTCTTGAGTCTTTTAGAGCTCAGTACGTGTGTAGGTTCTGTATAGCCACCAGTGACGAGTTTAAGTCCTATGAAGTCAGAGAAGGCGATTTTGTGCAGAGAACAAAATCCAGCCATGATATTCACGTACAGAATATATTGTGGTAAGTGATGCTCTTAGCAGTGCAATTGAAGTAAAAGGGGATTGTGTCTTGCGTGAGTCACTACAGTACTTCCACCCCATTACAGGTATTGTGCCTGTTGAGCTTTCTCTTTGTGATAAAGAGATGATCCGCCCGACTTCACTCTGGAGTATTTGAACCAAAAGATAGCATCATTCCCATATCAGCATAAAGATAAAGTTGACCGACCACAACCCATTCCCAAAACATTTGTATCGAGAGGAACAATAGGGTGCCGGCAACTGGTACAAAAATGCCACTTTACTCAGACTGCTTCCACTGTTGGTGGGCAGCAAGGTCCCAGAGGGTGAGAGTGCATGGGCAGTTTTAATGGAGTTAAAAGAAGTGGTGGAATTGGCACTGTGTCCATCCTTTACAGATGAAACCATAGACTTCAATGCAAGACAGACCAATGCATCAGACTAATTCTTAAAGAGGTGTTCCCTAACTTTAACCCCTGTCCTAAACATCACTATGTGGAGCATTACCCCAGCCTTGTTAAGTGTTTTGGGCCCTTGGTTCACCTCTGGACCATGCGGTTTGAGAGCAAACATCGTTTTTTTAAAAGGGTAGTGCACGGAGGCCTCCCTGGTGGTGTAGCAGTAAGAATGTGCAACTCTGCCCACTGCGACCAGGGTTAGATTCCACCAGGTTGCGCCAGTTTCGGCTCTGGCCGGGAGTGCCATTAGGGGGCGGCAATTGGCTGTCTGCCCCAGGGAGGGGGAAGGGATAAAAGCAGAATGAGCACGCTGCATATATGAGTGGTCCTGTGCGTTATGGTGACAGGCTTCGTCTTAGGCGAGTTCCGGCTCGCTGGAGGCGGTGCAGCGTTCACTACCGGTCTCGGGACTACGGCAGCGAGTTCTCATACAAGAGAGGGTATAATTGGATACTAAATTGGGAGAGAAAAAATGGGAATACAGTGCAAAAATAGAAAATCTAAAAAAGGGTAGTGCATGACACTCAAAAACTTCAAACATTTTGAAGATATTGGCAACCAGACACCAGCATGTGATGGCATATCATCTTGGTGCATCATCTTTTTTCAAACCGCAGACACAAACATCTACTGTCAATTCTGTTCTAGTTCAACACTACCAGAAGTAGTCCAAGAATACATGAAGGAACAGGCAACTAGCAAGATAATAAGTAACACCTGTTACTGTTGATGGTATCGACTATGCTAGTGCCAGGTCTGTGTCAGTTGGAGTCAATGCAGGGCTGCCTCAATACTGCAGAATTGCACAGATCTATCTTGTGAATGATGTTTCTTTTCTCTGAAGTTTGAGTTATCAATCAATCAATCAATCTTTATTTTTGTATAGCGCCATTTACAAACAGGTTGTCACACAGCGCTTCACAATTGGCATTTTCCAGAGGGAATCAAAAAACCAGAAAACCATTGGAACCAATGTGGGACACTGGAAAATTATTCCCTGACCCCTTAAAAGGCGGTCGAGATGAACTCCTGGAAAATTGTGGGTTACAGAGAAAAACAAAACAAATAGTCCTCTCATGAGGCTCAACAGACCAATTATGGTATGTGGAACATCTTTGTTCCTACAAGCTCCACTCCACTCCTCCACACCAATGAGCCTCTCTGTCCATTCTCTTTCAGAGCTCAACGATAATTCACCTTTTCTGCTGACAACATTGATGGCCGGTTGCTGGTGATCCCAAAGAAGTCTCATACAAGTGAGACAGATCTGAGACTACTCCGGTGAGGCATTATTTTTGTTTATCTGGGCTTTAAAGAACACATTTTTGTTGTTTTTAAAGTTAAATTTGGTTAAAAGATCTCCCAAAGGTAGTAGCAAACAACACAATTTGTGTTCCTAAACTGGCTTTTCAAAAGTCCCACCTCATTTATCTAATTCATACAAATGTGCAATTAGCCTTCCTGCCACCGGCTAGCCAGTCCCCCAGCTAGATTTCTTGAAAAATAACCACTTAGCACCACTAGAACCATGTGAGGAACTACTGTCCTACACACTTCGGGGGTAAGTGAAACAAAATAAAATTTAGAAAAATGGGTGAACAAACTATCCCTTTAACACTATTTTTTGATGAAAAATGATTATCTCTATAGGAACTGCATGATGTCCACACAAGGCGTGCCACTGCCCTCCGTGCTTTACCATTGCTGCTTCGTGAAGAGGTTACTTTCTTGAAGTTCACTGGCAGCTTCTTGAACTATTTAGTGACCCACAAAGGTTAATCGTCTGACTAATACATTTCCTATATGTTTATCCTCATTTTATACTACATGGAAGCAGGAAACCTTTGAAATGTGTGCATCTGGTCCTGGAGTGTATTATGGATTGCCAAGCAGACTCCAATATGATAGTTTTTTGTGTGTTTATTTTTCCTTGTTTGTGTATCTTGTGAGGTGGATTCTGAGGAGCCAGAGCTTGGTGATGTGCCAGTAGCCCTGCTTACCGTCATCAGTGACCACAAAGAGCCAGTCCACTCTGGTTAAATATTGCAATTATCTTGGAGAGTCAGGTAGTAACCAACCTTCCAAGACTTGCAGATGCCTTCTTAGTACCGTTTGGTCTCATGGACGCTTTACACATCAATTATCCCAAACAGCTGAGCAACACTTTCCAATTCATTCAGAAAATCCTGCTCCGCTTAGAAGACAGGAAACTAACACCAAGGCTGCAGAGTTTGAAGAATGGCCCATTCATACATGTGTAGCAATTTACCTTTAGACCTTGGCTGTGTCTGAAAGCTTGTAATGTCTGCTATTCTGTAGGCTTTTTTGAGTTTACTCGCCCAGAAATGGACTCATTGGATTTTGGATTTGGATTAATTCTCTTGGAAAGAACCTTGTCTCATGGTTGTAATGTTTTTTTTTACTCCTAGATCACCACTCTTGTTTTTAGGTTTGATAAATGTTGGCCTAGAGCCTGTATTTACAGTATTTTACATGTGTCTGATTGTTCAGACTGATCTTTCATACTAAACTGTATTGTTGCGATACTGTTGAGTACAGTCACTGCTCTCAAGCTTGACATCAGTACAGCTGCAGAGAGCAGACTCAGTCCATGTTTTTTTTCTTTCATTTTTCCTAATTGCCCAGTCCAACTGCAAAGTAGAGTCACTGTCTACAAGCCACTATCCACTTGTCTCATGATTTTTGTATTCCTCGATCACAACTCTTGTTTTTGGTTTGATAAATGCTGGCCTACAAAATAGCATATTCAAAGTTAGGATACTGGATTAGTAACCTGAGCATCTAGAAATGGTTTTCTGAGAGTTATGTACACTTCTGACTGTTCAGGTTGATCTGAATCTGATTGTTATGATGCTGTGAATTTGCTGCTTAATGCTGACATTTACTTAAAAGTTTTGAGGCAATCAGCCTGCTAATGTTCTGCTAATGTATTTTGGAGTGCAGACATAGTAACGAACAAGGTCAGTTTCTTTTTCTTTTTTTCTCCCAATTTAGTAGCCAATTGTACCCTCTTTTCATGTCAACTATCCCCCCCTCGTATTGTGAGCTTGCTGCCGTAGTCCTGAGACCGACAGTGACAAAGGCGATGTACCGCCTCCTCCGAGCTGGAACTCACCAAGCCGTCAACTGTAACAACGGTACACATAGAGCAAGCTCATAGCGGCTTCCCCCCCCCTTCCCTGGGGCAGATAGCCAATTGCCGCCTAGTGACACTCCCGACCAGAGCTGAAACTGGCGTGGCTGGTGGAAACACAGTTGATTTCTTTGACATAATGCAACCATCTCCACCTATCAAACCAACCTGGCTTGAAGGAACGTGAAAAAGTTTCAGTGCCGATGTAAGTTACACCATTGAAAGGCATCACCAAAAAAATAGCTTCTACTTTTGGATGTAATTAGTTTTATTAAAGCAGAAAATAACCCAGAAAGCCTGTTAAGTAACTTACATCACCGTTTGGTATTATGATTTTTAACAGACGAAAATAGTGCACTCACCTATTTCCTATTTCAAGCACAATTTTGACACTAACGCCTGCAATGACTCATTGACTAATGGGTCACAATCACCATTTAAAGGCCTCAGGCCCCTCTGTGTGCTGCATTGGGTGCCACATAGAACCATATGAATTGAGTGATTAAGACAACAAAGAGCTCCATTTAACGGAGTGATTGTGGTGAAATTGGGTGCCTCTGAGGTTGAGGATAGAGGTAGCGAATACGTTTTTGAGACATTTTGAATAAAAATGTAAAAACACAACCGTTCAATCAATTAATTACACAGCATTGTGGAAAATGTGTTGTTTCTTCTGGTTACTTCTTGATAGCTAGCTAGCTAACTCACTTGCTTGCGTTTCTAGATTTTTTCGCACGCCTATGGTGAGTCTTCAGTCATCGCTTGAAGGTGGCCAGGGTCTCAGCTGTTCTGACTTCCACAGGAAGGCCATTCCACCATCGTGGAGCCAGAACCGACAGGAGACGTGACACTATATAAGAAAACTGTTCATGACAGCGGGTGCTGCAGCACCCCCACTCCCCACGCTTATGCCCACCATGTGCTTACCACACTTATATTATCATTGCATCCACTAAATTCATTCAACAGGTTATATAATTGAAAGAAAACCTTAATGGGGCCATCCATTAGCAAGCCAGCACAGTTTAAGGTGATTCAACAATGTCTCAACAATGATTCAAATAATAATTCAGCAATAATTCAATAGTCTTGGACTGAAACTACGCGAAGTGTGGCTTGGCATGGCCCTTGTGTCATTTTAACCCTGTGTTCAGGGTTTTAAACGGTTTCATTTTAATTTGTGGCTGGATGCTCCCCAATGGCATTTTCTTAGTGTTCATCTTGAGCAAAAGCGATGTGGTATTAATGAGAACACGCGTGCATCTGCTGAGTGCCGGCATGTTGCAGGGGAGTGACGTTAGCGGGCTATATTTAGATAAAAAAAGAGCAGGGTTCAGTTCTTAACTCATTACTCGAGACCCCAGCCTGTGGGAGAGTAACAGCTAAACTCAACCATGGTGAAGAAAACCCGTGCACTGATGTAGAGACAAAACCCAAGCACGAATCAAATCCAACTGTAAAATTCTCTCTGGTTCAGCAATGCAGTGGAAAACCAATCAAATGTATAAACTCTCATTTAACACCATCTCAACACCAAAGGCCAAAGAAAAGAAGGACCAGACTGATTTAGTTGAAGACTATGAATAGCGCCTGACATAATTGACAGACAAGATAAACAATAATATTTAAAATGAGCTTTGTGTGTTTTGAATGTCCAGATGGAAAAACATCTGATGAACAAACAAACCACAAACAGAGAATCCATCTTGCAGTATTCAGAATCTCCACTCAAGGCAGTGTAGGTTCACGCGTCATGCATCGCTGCATTGAACAGAAATCGAAGAGTCTGGACTCAACATCTCTCGTATGGTTTGTATACAGTATGCAACACTCCCATATAGGAGGGGGCACAAAAGAGAAGATAAAAGCAGAAAGAAAGTGTGAGATGGAGGACAATAAATAGAGAGAGGAAGAGAGGGGGTTGTCCACCCCCATGGCTCTGATGGATTTTATACAATGAAAGTAAAGCAGAAATGGAAAAAACATTAATAGTAACTACAGCACCCCAGAGATCATGGATACAGACAATTACCTCACATCTATGCTGTTTATATATATATATATATTTGAAATCAGGGCTGCTTCTTAAAAAGCAGTGATAATGAGACCTTGGCAAAAATGTCAGGGCGAGCAGAGGGAGACATTTTCGACAGACTCTTTTGAGATGTCTCTCCGTGAACGCTTCTCTATGTGTTTTTCCTCCCTCTGACACTGTATAATTAAGAAAGGGATTAAACTCCCCCCCACTACACAAACAAGCCCCTTGTACACATGCATACACATACTCCAATTCACATTTATGCACCTATGCACATGTGCATGCATACATGCATTCGTGTACGTTCGCACGTATATAGTACAGGCATGGGCGCACACACAAAATTGTTTACGCAGAGACACGCACTATTCTCACACATCGTGGACATAATTGAACCGCTGGTGCCTTATTGTTGTATAGCACGTTATCAGTTACATCTGATGCTCTAGGGGAGGCTGTGGAATGTATGAAATACTGGTACTCATGGCAGGGTTCTCTGTTTAAAACCTGCTTACATTACATTATGGACACATACACACAATGCAATACATGGTCTCACACACACACACACACACACACAAATTATACATGGACACAAACACGCACGCACACTACTATATATAGACACACAGATGCACACACACACCTCCTGTTCGATGGGAAATCATCTCACTGTGCCTGTCATTCCCAGGACAAGAGACACCTGTGCGGTCTTGGTAGAAATCTGAGTCTCGGAAGCACCGGAGCAAGATATTGTGTGAGTGTCTGTCAAACAAAGACAGAGAACTGAGAACTGAACTCTTCTGCTGAGGTGGTCTCAAAGCTCAGGAGAAGGGTGAACAGGGGAGAAAGTGACATTGCGATTCAGAACTTTTAAATGGAATGGAAAATAAAGTAAGGATTTGGGAAGATGAGTCCTTCCCTACTGCCAAACGGGCGGAAACATACCTGGTAAATAGTCTAAATGCCTGTCCTGAGCTTCTAAATGAGGGGGTATTCAAACAAACAAGGCATGTACCTGTATATATTTTGACTATATCAAATACATTAAAATTACAAACCTAAGGGGAATAGGATGATGTCCACCAGCAAATATTTATCCTTTTAAAAGAGTGGAAGCAATTTGTTAAGCCATCCTTAGGGGAACACGAGGCCATTTCACAAGAAGGATTTTTTTTGTGTGTCTTCTCTGCGACCTAGCAAAACAACTTTTGAAAAAGAAAGAGCTTGCTCTCAGTGCAATTCAATGTAGCACATTTGTAATGGGATTTATTGCAATCAAAAAGGAGAACGAGCTGGCAAAATAATTTAAATGCTAAAGCAATTGAAACGTTAAGACATCACCCCCCACCCCCAATGCTTCCTCACTTGCAGTCTATCGCTTGGTCCCCAGGGATGCGGTGATGCATTCAGTTCAGTCAGTGATGAATACTGTGTCAGCCGGGAAATGAAGAAATTAGAAGTAATCTACAACTGCGCTCGGAGCGCCTCATGAAAAATGAAAGAAATTAGTCCAGGCAAACGTCTGCCTCGCTGCTGCACAGTCGACAATGGCTGGTCATCCATCTCCACTCCACTGAACGGGAGCCTGCAAGAAAGTGCACGTTGGAGGGAAGTTTCCTCAAAGGTCTTGGTCAGCCAGGTCTGCTAGAAAGAGATCTCTTTTTTCGCAGGGCAGGAAAAGTTTGCACGGATGAATGTTGAGCACTTTGGGAAGACGGCTCATTATAAGAAATGCTGTCAAATGAGAACTCTGTGTAATAACAGCTCCAGGGCACTTTACCTGCTGAGTCCTGGAAACCAAGCTGTCGAATTGAGTCTCCCTTTTTCTTTTACCTCCTCTTGCCCAATCCCCCCCAACTTTGGTCTGAAGCAACTGACATATCTTACATTTTACACCCAGTTAAACAGCTGGATATTGAAGTCTTTCAGATTAAGAACATGGGATTTGCACCTAGAATCAACTGATGCCCAGGGCCCTTGCCAAGACATGGCTATCCATGGTATTGTGGCATCTTACTGACAAGAATACCAGACTGGGGACCATTTTCCTCCCCATATTTTGCCACACACAACATTTTGCTCATTGTTTTACCTTTGAAACATATGAATGCAAGAAGGAACATTCAGTCTAGCTTTGGACAAAAACCTGAAGCGTTGAGTCCTTTCCAGTGCAGTGCTGCCGCATTTCAGTTACAAATCTATCACAAACTAGATAAATGTCAGTTTTGTGTTGAAATTTAGGAAAACTGGATGACGACATGCTAGCCCTCTGGAATCGCATAGATTACAGTAAAAAAATAAATCTTCCAGCAATGGCATCTGCCACAAACATTCCAGAAGATGAACCACACCAGCCTGCCTCCCACCACATATACCCATTTAATCATAGGCAGATCTTTACTTTGAATGTTATAAATAACTAGCTTTGGGCTCAAAACACATTCACAGCCAGAGATATCACACCCACACACACTCACTCTGAGGAGAGACAGCACAGACGGGCTGTGCTAAAAAAACCTAAAAAAACACCCTGAGTGCACCCCTGCTCTGCACATGCAATCACTCCCGTAAGTCCACTGCACCGAGGTCAGCAGGAACATTGTGACCATGGAGACTGATGCTGCATCGCTGATGAGTCTGAGACTCGAGTTCAGCATGACACTACAACAGTCTCTGATGTGGTCAATTCCAATTTGTAGGCCTTTACATTGTAGGTTTACATTGTTTACACTGGGAAAAAGAAAGATGATTGTACAAATTATACAGAACCAATTATGTAACACCGGGAGAAGTGGGGTGGGAGCATAGAGCGCCAGTTCCAGATGTCCCACTGTCCTTGTCCGTCGCAACCTCCGCTCTCTCTCCCCCGCTGCCCTGTCAGCTACTGTCCTATCTTCCCTTCCCCCTACTGATGCCTTCTCTCAGCTACCTGCTGAGGAAGCATCATCCACCCTACTTTCCTCTCTCTCCTCCTCCTTTGACTTACTCTGTCCTCTATCCGCTAAACCTGCTCGTCTCCGTCCCCCCGCCCCCTGGCTAACCGATTCCATTCAGGCTAACCGACTGAAACTGCGAGCGGCAGAAAGGAAATGGAAAAAATCCAAATCCCCTGTAGCTCTGTCTGATTTCCACACACTCCTGGCTTCCTTCTCCTCTAACCTCTCCTCTGCTAAGTCTGCATTTTTCCTTTCTAAGATTCAATCTTCTGTTTCCAACCCACGTAAACTCTATTCTACATTTTCCTCTCTCCTCACCCCTCCTCCTCCCCCCCCCCCCCCCCTCTCTAACCGCCGATGACTTCTCATCCTTCTTTCACAAGAAGGTCGATGTCATTCGCAACTCCTTCCCCCCAACCTCTCCCTCACCCATCTCGCCACCTAAACCTCCCACCCCTCTGTCCTCCTTCTCGCCCCTTCCTGACTCAGACATCCTTCAACTTGTTCTCTCTCACCGTCCCACCACCTGCCCTCTTGATCCCATTCCTTCCCCCCTCTTCCAGTCCATTGCTATGGACATCCTCCCCTTTGTCTCCAATGTCATTAACTCCTCTCTTTCCTCTGGCTCTGTCCCCTCCTCCCTCAAATGCGCTCATGTTGTCCCCCTCCTCAAAAAACCCTCTCTGAATCCTGCTGTCATCTCTACCTACCGACCTGTCTCTCTCCTCCCATTCCTTTCCAAAACATTAGAGCGGGCTGTCTATAATCAACTGTCTGCTCATCTCTTACAGAATGACCTGCTTGATCCCAACCAATCTGGGTTCAGAGCAGGCCACTCCACAGAGACTGCTCTCCTTGCGGTCACTGAGGCTCTTCACGGGGAAGTCCCGATCCCTTAGCTCCGTCCTCCTCCTCGACCTGTCGGCGGCATTCGACACCGTGGACCACCGGATCCTGCTCTCATCTCTCGTCGAGATGGAAATCTCTGGATCTGCGTTGACATGGTTTGAGTCCTACCTGGCTGACCGGTCCTACCAGGTGGCCTGGAGAGGATCCCTCTCCTCTCCCCACACTCTCTCTACTGGAGTCCCGCAGGGCTCGGTGCTAGGCCCCGTCCTATTCTCTCTGTACACCAAGTCACTTGGCTCTGTTATTTCTGCTCATGGTTTTTCCTATCACTGTTATGCTGATGACACTCAACTCTTTCTCTCCTTCCCTCCATCTGATACCCAGGTCCCGGCACGGATCTCTGCATGCTTGGCTGACATCTCCGCATGGATGTCCACCCACCACCTGAAGCTGAACCTGGGGAAGACAGAGCTGCTCTTCTTCCCTGCGAAGGGCTCCCCGACGATTGATGCGTCAATCACTGTGGAAGGCTCCATAGTGTCTCCGTCTCAGTCTGCCAGGAGCCTTGGAGTGACCCTGGACAACCAGCTGTGCTTCTCGAGCCATATTTCAGCGATCACTTGGACCTGCCGTTTCTCCCTCCACAACATCCGGAGGATCCCACCGTTCCTCACCCAAGAGGCCACTCAACTCCTGGTCCAGGCCCTGGTGATCTCTCGTCTGGACTACTGCAATTCCTTGCTGGCAGGCCTTCCGGCCTGTGCCATCAAGCCTCTGCAACTAGTCCAGAACGCTGCCGCTCGCCTGGTGTTCAACCAGCCGAAGTTCACCCACGTCACCCCTCTACTCTCCTCTCTGCACTGGCTCCCCATCGCAGCACGCATCAGATTCAAGTCACTGGTGCTTGCTTTTCAAGCGGCCAGAGGTACTGCTCCCCCATACCTCCAGTCACTCATCACTCCCGACACCCCGCCCAGACTCCTCCGCTCCGCCTCCTCTGGCAAACTGACTGCTCCATCCCTCTGGGTGCCTGGCAGCCGCTCCTCGCGGTCTCGCCTCTTCTCTGTCCTGGTCCCTCGCTGGTGGAACGACCTCCCGCAATCGGTCAGGACTGCGGAATCACTTCCAATCTTCCGCAAGAGACTCAAAACCCATCTCTTCAGACTCCACTACCACTGAACACTGTCCAACTAGTCAATCTGTCATCACCACTGTTTACTTGTTCTACACTATTTAAAAAAAAAAACCCACTAACCTTTTCTTTCCCAGTGTTACAGGTATGATACACAGACGCCTGCAATGATGTCTATTGCTGTATTACTGCACTGATCTTGTGCGCTAACCATGATTGTTCTTACCTTGTATTGATGCTTTGCACTTCATCACCATTTTTTTATCCACCGTTTTTTCAGTCAAGGCTGCTTGCAGATTATCCCCCTGCCTCTACTGGAGACCTGATTTGATGAATCTCAGTATTTGGATATGATCCATTTTTGATGTCTGATGTACCTTGTACCGGTACTTCCCTGCTTTCAGTTGGTGTTCTCACCCCTGTAAAGACGAATAAGATTAGCCATTGGCTAATTTATTTTTCGGTGTATTTTATCCAGTGCAGTAGAAATATTGGCTGCACTCCAAGACAATATACGTAACATAATATATGTTTTTTTACTTTCTTCTTGTTATTTTCTTAATTCAATTCCAACAGAGCTAGTATAAAGACACTCAATGTTCTGGCCAAAGCCTTTGTCAAGTGTTCTTTTTGTCAGTGTGCTCATATGTATAGACTCCTGTGATTAATGGACAAGCAGTGTCATAGCAATGAACCAATACCAGCCAGTAGCACATCACACCCACCACCATCACAATACAAGGAGTATTTTCATGCTTCCTCTTGTTTGCTCTTTTGTGTTCTCCAATTCGTGTTTTTAACTGTCTTCATGTCTCCCCAACATTACCTCTATTGCGTTCCAGCAGTTAATCTCTGTCCATTTCACATGCTCTGGCATATGCACTTTGAAACCACAATTCAGGGTAACCACACTCTCTCTGAAATTTTCAAAAGAACAATTTTTTTCCAGACCCTTAAGAATTTACTTGCAGGTAAACCCCGCTTCAAAGGGACTAGATGAAAGCTATTTGCTCACAGTAAAAATTCTTTTCTGTGGGTTTATTCTATAAAATTGTAGCTAGCTGCATGCCGTTCTTCATGGTCGTTAGATCTAAACAGTAAACAGAATGCTGGTTACACATCGTTTTAAACTTTAGTTCAGGGACCAAATCATTAATGAAGGCAATGTGGAAATGAGGAAAATGTAGACAACAATTCATGGTCACCTGTTCAAATAAAAAAGATGTCATCAATGTATTGAAACCATGTCTTGATACTTTTCAAAGGGATTATTGTTAAAAATAAAATCCTGGCCATGGATAGGCTGGAATAGTTTGGAGCCATGCAGGAGTCCATCGCAGTTCCATGTGTTTGGAGTTAGAAATGGTCTTTTAAAAAAGTCATTCTTACGCAAGATAAGCTACATTTGTTTTGTATTTCATCCAATAAAAACTCGGGACCCAACAATACCTGGCATCCTACACTGTCCCCACCTAAGAAACGCAACGACAGCACAAAATGAAGGTACCATGCTCACTTTCTTTAGAAATAGTTGCACTCTCAAGATGCTGGTCTTAGGCAAATACCTACTTGTATGCTTGTTCTTTTCCAGACAAGTATTTCTGACATGCATTGAGACTAGATTCCAAAAGGTCACACTACTATGTATCGTAGGCTGTGCTATGCCTACCATTCTAACGAGAAGGCTGTCAAGCCCACATACACACACATGCACGCACACACACACAACACAGTACGCTCTCAAGTGCATTACTGATTGTGACTCATGCACCGTTTGCTTGAATGGTCCATGTCAGACTGAGGGGGCAGGGTGGCTTCCTTTTCAATCGAAATTCGAAAAGTTGAACTTTGCAAACCTGCAAGGTCTCTATCTG
Organism: Aldrovandia affinis; assembly: GCA_029706075.1. Lineage (NCBI taxonomy): Eukaryota > Metazoa > Chordata > Actinopteri > Notacanthiformes > Halosauridae > Aldrovandia > Aldrovandia affinis. The sequence continues at coordinate 4,518,843 of JAINUG010000013.1, read as the reverse complement.
CCCCGGAGGACTGAGGGGGGCATCGGAGCTGGCTAGGCCCTTATTTGAAAAACTGTATCGGCCCATTCTCCCCAAGGGGTTGTCATGTCTCCTGCTCGCTCGTTAGGAGGCATGGTGAGGCACAGGGCCATCCAGTTTGGCGTTCACGCTGACACCGTATTGACAGAGGCCGGATTTTCCCCAGAGAGCTGTGGGCGTTGTCCCATCGATTTCCATTTCCATCGCACATAATGAGCCAGAATAAAGGGAGGGGGGTGTAGGTAACACAGGGGACAGGGCAGCAAATAAAGGCCTCAGATTGAAGGCCTGATTGTAAAGCAGAATAAATAACATATGGGAAGTAAGCGCGCCACGCTTGACAGCTGGGTTTGATCACAACACAGCATGGGTCAGGGCACCACGTGCAGACCTTTATAAGGGTCAACAGAGGGTGATCACCATTTTGGCTCCAAGGCAGACACTTCCTCAGATGTAAGGTCAAATGCCAGTGACTACCTGTCCATGTTTAATGGAGCGATTCTACTTTTACCGGATTAATGGATGGTGTGCGGGGCGAGGAAAGCTGCTAATTGGCTGAAGATCGCTGTGAGTGACACACGGCTCAGTCCCTCTAACGGCGCGTCAGGGCTGCCTGTCATTCTGGTCCTCACGGGGTTCGGCACGGGCAGGCATTCAGAGTTTTATCTCTCTCCCTGTCACTTTCCAGTTTTCTAAATGGAAAGAAAAGTCAAAGAGCAGCACATTCTCTGCCGGTCTCGCCTCCCCTCCACACCAACTACACTCTCTTGACATTTAACTTGTCTGAATCCAAATTGGCTTCCAATCATCAGACATACCGTTAAGGCAAGGGACATTTTTAATGCCTCACTGTGCCTCTTACCTTAGTATGCACCTTTCATTTTGAACACAGGAATACATTTGAAATCTAGTTCGGATAAATTCATTATGACCCAAAGGATGACAAATTTTCCCTTTCATCCTTGTGGCTGAACTAAGCAAAGTAATTAACGCACATTGCTGTCACATCATTGTGTAAGCTTATAAAGTGTTGCATGCTAAAGTACTGACAGGATAGATTTTTAAAAATTAAAAATAAAGGATAGAAGTCCAACAATTTATAGGAAAAAATAGGCAGAGTATGAAGGGAAATAAATTCCATTCCCAATGAAAGTAAATACTCAATAACAGGGGTCCCCAACCACCGGGCCGCACAGAAATAATAAAAACGTTTTAATTTTATTTCCATTTTATTGACTATCGCAGTCTGCAGGGTGTTTTATTTTGAAAAATGACCACTTCCGTCTGTGTGCCTCTTTTCTGCACTTGTCTCAGTTTTTTCCCATGCACCTCCCCCGGTCCGTGAAAAAAATGAACTGGTCTCAGTTTTTTTTTGCGTGTACCATCCCCCCCCCAGTCCGGTCTGCGTTGCAAAAAAAAGTTGGGGACCACTGCTCAATAAGAATCTGTTCACTTTCAATTCAAGATGTGAAATGTCAAAACAAATAGCCTATCATTGTCACATCAGTGACATTTAATGCAGCATTCTAGCTTATATTTAAAATATTTCACATCGAAAAGTAGGCATCAACTAAACATGCAGAATTAGTATTATATTATTATTATATACTAATAATTTGTATATACTAATTATATTATAAGCTGGTATTTTAAATACCAAAGCAATTATCCTCGCCAATTTGACTGTTGACAATTTTATGTCAAAATGTCTACAATGGCCACAGTTATCATGTACAGAACCATGTGTTGGACTCAGCCTAGAGAGAAGGTCTAGCCTTTTAATGTTCCAGCTGGGGGAAAGGGGCGACCTGCTGATTCACAAACAGTGGCTGCAATAACCACAGTGGCAGTTGTGAACCCCCAACCCCCCCTCCCACGCCTACCTCCCTTACACTGCAGAGTGTTGGAGCTTTGGCTCCTGCTCTTTCAGCGTGATGGGTGTCAGGTCACGCCAGCTCTCATTAAATGCTGAATGTCAGCCCGCGGTCTGGCCGGTGAGGTGAGGATGGACGGAGCTCTCTGTTGGGGGAGGTTCCTCTGGCCCAAAGAGGACGTCACACCTACCTTGACCGTGCATTTGTGGAGGGGGGGAGGGTTGGGTGCACCAGTTCAACAGGGAAGCAAGAGGATCATTCTGTGTTTGACTGAGCAGTCTGGATTCCTTTATGAGTGTTTTGTGAGCTTTGAAATATTTCCCTCATAATATATTAACACATGCACACACACACACCTATATTATTATCGCCACCAAAGGTCTGCAATAACAGGTAACTGTTGCCTTGGCAATACAGTGAGATAATGGATGTACATGTGATACTGGCTATCTGTGTGTGTGTGTGTGTGTGTGTGTGTGTGTGTGTGTGTGTGTGTGTGTGTGTGTGTGTGTGTGTGTGTTTGTGTGTGTGTGTGTGTGTGTGTGGGTGTATGTATATGTGTGCGTGTGTTTGTGTGTGGGTGTGTGTATATGTGTGTGTGCGTGTATGTGTGTTTGTGTGTGTGTGTGAAATGGGGATAGGGAAGTAAATCTAACTGACTCTACTTGGCACTCAGCTTCGAAACCACAGATTCCTAGTAGGGGATGCACTACATGTCAAACAACTTCAAATTCCAGAAATCAAATTTTTCAAGCTCCCCGTTGTTTTATTGTTCAAACGTTTAGGTAATGTACTTTCCCATGCTTGGAATTGACAAGAACTTAGATTCATGAAGAAAGCGTTACTAATGCAATAACACTTTCCCGACTTTAGTGTCCATCTTAGTGCAAATCGAAATTATGCTGAAATAAAGCTTAATCGAATGGTACGTTTCCATTATTAAATACTTCTTGTAAAATGATGATATTAAGCCTATATCAATGAACATGCAGCGGAGCCAGAGTGAAATGCAGTATGGGCCCTTTCCTCTGCCTAATGTGAGGCAAAGTGAGGGATACTGGGTTACATATCTGTATGATGTGTAATGGTGTAACACAACCTGAACAGATATATGACTATTATTACACTGACACATGGGCATAAGCACACACACAATTGTACACATACATACACAAATGCCCGATGCTCACATGCACAAACTTGAACAGATGCACACACACACACACACACACACACACACACACACACACACACACACACAAACGCACATATGCATGCACGCATGCGCACACACAGGGTGGGAAAGGGGGAACAGACAGTACCTAGTGTTATATGTCACTGCTATAGATTTATATGACTGCTTACATAATACTTTGTTCCTCCTAGCCCATCACAATGGGTTCGAGTGCACTCCTGTGTTACTTCAAGTTCTCTAGGTAAATACAGATTTTCCATTTAAGACATTTAATAAGCACTTTGCTGTGCACGGCTTGTCAAAGCTCCACACTGCATATTTTAACCACAGAGATGAAACGGTGGGGAAAAGGAATTCTGGCAAAGCATGATTTTTTTTAAACTGTGTGTTTATGATCTTACCCCCTTGGCATCTGATGAGCGACGTCACCTGTTGCCTGCTGGACTCTTTCATCCCCTTCATTTGCATATTTTTGTCTCATTTGCCCACACAGCGACAGGGCTATTAAAAATAGAGCAGATCTTTCCAGATTAGTGTGTGTTGCATTGATTAATTACAGTCTTAAATGTTACTGTGAGCAAGTGTGGGAGTGCAAGACAGCAGAGGAGACCGTAGGAGGCAGGGAATAACGTACGGAGGAAGAGGAGAGAAAATGTGTGACAGAGTGGCGTAAGAGACAGTAAGCTGGAGAACTTGGGAGACAGGAGGAAAGTAGGAAAATGATGGTAAAATAGAGCAAGAAAAGGGGAAGGGACACAGGGGATGGAGGGGAAGAAAGGGAGAGAGCAGGAAGGAAAAGAGAAATTGACACAAATAGATTGCTGTGAAATGAGAGGGTGTCTGTGAACCCTGAGTGTTGTTAAAACATTTCTTTTTGGTAGATATGTGTATATTATGTTTTATGATCATTTTACACATTCAAAGATAGATATAATTTTGACATTCCCCACACAGATACTATATGAACCATCACTCCTGTCATTGCAAGCCCAGTCTCACCCACTCAGCCATAAAACATTTACCAACCAGACACCATCCATCAAAAGAACGTACAATAATATAAATAGAAATGTGAATGTTTGAAATGTCCTTTTTTGAATTATTATTACACATTTGAATTGAGTTTATGTATCTATTGCTCAGCAGTTTAAGACACATGGGGTGCTATGCCTACTTGCACAGTGTTTACTGATATAAGCTTCAGAACCCTAGTGTGACAGTCAAGGCTTATACTGGGTGGGTCTCAGTATAAGCCATGCACCTGCACTTATATACAGTGCCCTACAGAATGATTGGCACCCTTGGTAAAGATGAGCAAAAAATGCTAAGAGAAAATGTCTTTGTTCATCAGCTTTACCTTACATTCAAAATATGAGAGAAATCAAACCTTTAATTTAAGTAAAATGATTCAAAGAAAAAAAATATCCTTATCAAAAAATAAACATTTTTCATAAAAACACATGTCACAATTATTGGCACCCTTAGAAATTCTTATGTACAAAATCTAAATGAAGTATATTCCCATTTATATATATATATTTTAGTTATTTAAGTTCATCTGAGTCTTTAGGAACTCTTAAGTGGTCATCCATGACTTCCTGTTTCATTGGGGTATAAATATGAGGTGACACACCGGTCAAACTCCCTTAGTCATCCATCAACATAGAGAAGATCAGAGAATACACAAATGGAATGAGACAAAAGAACCGTGTGTTTTAATGAGCTGAAAAATTGTTCACTTAGAAACATACCTAAGTTTAATCGTTATAAATAAATAAATAAAAACTCTGGATCACCCTTCAAAAGGCCTAACACTCAATTGCCCATGATGCTTTGCAACTATACGACCAGTCGACAAATACACCCTTAATCAACACTAAGGGCCCTATTTTCGTGCTGGTGCTAAGGGGCGTTATGCCCTAGCGCAGGTGAATTGCCAGTTTCGTCTGTCGCAAACTGAATATTTCCCGTCTCCGCCGAGTTTAGCAATTTCGTGGTGCGCAGTGAAGGCGTTTGCGCGACTATGGGTTGGGCAGCGCAATAGAGGGTGTGACAATGAAAACAGTCGGGCGCTAAGCAAGTTTGGTGTCCAATAATGAGTTGGCGCTCTGTGCAATTTAGTGACTTTATTGATGCGCACATTATCTGAAATCACATGAGAATGTTTTGTGAATATTGTTAATTTTCCCCGACGTTGAGGCAAATTGTCCAATCCATGGGTAACTTGCAAGTGTAATCAATTAAGCTAAAAACTATTTCACCACAGCCAGCAGGCCATCTATCGCTACCGTTCAGTTTCTTGCAGTTTCTTCTGCATGAGGAACATAAATGAAACAGGCCTAGTTGCAGTTGTGAGTTTGTTATTTATTGCTTTCCATTTAACAATTACATTAAGTTAGAAGAAAATAAACTTTGTTTTTTAAGTTGGAAAGCCTACAAATAAGGAAAAAAGAGATGGTAAAATAAAACACTTTCTTTTAACAATGTAGGTCTCAAAATATAAACCTCTGATTCGGCACCTCCCACACCTTCTTTTGAGAAGCGCTCCTGGCGCAGCGCACAAAACTGTCATCCATGTGAGGAAATTGCCAATTTCCTATACCGTTAGCGCACTGGTATTTAAAGGGATAGAAAATAGGTGTTCTGATTGGCCATTATGAAACCAAACCCCCAGCACACCCACATGTATTTTTTAAAAGTTAATCCAACCTCTTTTACAACTGCGCCAGAGGTGTAAGTCACGAAATTACCGAAATAGCGTTAGACACGCCCTAAAGCGCCACCGTCTTCGCTTTGCGTCTGCGTTACCGACACCATCCTAATTCACCAAAATAGGGCCCTAAGTGCAAATTTCCCATTCATAAATGTTGAAAAATGGTTCACTTGCAGACGTTTTTTCAAAAACAAATGATCCTATGTGCTTGTTTACCCCTACCGAAGTAACTCGCCATTGATATAGTCCTTTCATGGTTAGAATTGTGGTGACACCAAACATTGATAGGGCCTAAGGACGGCAACTTGGTTTATACAGAGATATTGTTTGAGCTTATATTTGGATAAACATAATGTGCTACCATGTGACAAGGCCAATCGCAACACCTTGGGCCTCAGCTTTCAATCTGGTGGGTCTAAATTCTTAGCTCACAGGTAGACACCCCAGATTTTGACATAGGCAAGTTTGGTGTGCTGATCTAATATGGACTAGGCTGGTGCCAAACTTACATGCCCTGGTTTCACTCAAGGAGTATGATGAAGCAGGGTATGTGAACATGAGGCTTAAGCTAATTTACCATTGATGTGTAAATGAAGTGCAGCTGAATTCCTTAAGTTATATTACATGAGCTGTCCTGTGAAACATCATGTGCATTAAAATATAAAGAGCAAGTGAGAAATGGAGCAACTGGCAGCTTTTGGTTAGTTGATCAGATATTTTACCAATAACCATAGACTGGAGTTAGGGGAGGTTCGGGCAAATGTGGTGCAGATCAAAAACCCCTTAATAGTCACCCCCTATTTTTGAATTCCCACCTATTTAGACATAACCAAATATAACAGTTCATAGCTCAAGAACTGTGAAAGCCACATGCCTACCGTACGTTTGGTATCATTTGAAAGGAAACGCCTTATGGTTTATGAGGGTGTGATCTAAAATGTGTGTTATATTGTACATAAGTAGGTATACTTTTTTGTTTCATTATGCTGCTCCTCATACACTCATGGGTCCTGTATTGACTGTGCGATGGTGTACCAACTGTTAACTAACATCAATGCAGTTAGCAAAAAATATCAACATATACTGTATGTTCATATAACAGATAGTAACATGAGTGCCTAGCAAGCTAACTAACTCAGAGTAACCTAGCTAACATTAAACTACCTCCGAAGCTAGCTAGCTAGGTGGCCTCTGACTGTCTACTTAACCTAAACTTATGATCAGTTAACATACAATGCTACTGACTGACCTAGCGACTATTCTAGCCTTAAGCATCTAACGTTATAAAGCCTATTATCGCTGTTGGATGAATACTCCATTCTGATTGTCTAACAGCCATGCACGTTAATTCCTTCTCACTTCTCAAGTTCCATTTTAATTACCCCAAAGACACACGCTGCATAAATAAGGATCAATGTTACTTCACCACCAGAACTTCTTCTCATTTGCACGTTCAGGATTCCAAATTCAAACGGACATTGCAGCTCATCTTCAGATCTGCCAGGTTATGGAAATGAATGTCCAGACCATCAATCAGAAAGCTTGTGTAGGAGTTTGCTAAAACATTAGGACTCATTTGCTTAGATTGCAAAATATTGCAATAACTTAGTGGAATTGTTTTCTAACTTACCCAGAAATATATCTAGCTAGTTAGTCAGCCAGTTTCTATAACTTCTGCCTGTTTCAGTGAACTTACAGACTCCCACACCAACTTGGATTGTGTATTAACCTTATTTATAACTTGAAACCATGGAATAGTTTAACATTATGCTAGGCATTTTAGCTAGCTATCTGGCCAGATGTTTTGTATACTACGAGCCAAGGAGATACATGTCCATTTTCAATACAGTTTTCCAAATATATCTAGTTTTATTTTTATTGCTGGTTGGTGTTTTTGGCCACATGCTGCCATATACTGTGCAAGTAATTAATGGTTCATCTCACGTTCATGTTCATGGGCTAATAATGATAAGAAATCTATGTTTCTTGGTGGATTTACACATGCTAAAATATGATCATTTTTACTTTATAACGGTTTGAATTCTTAATACTTTTGCATTTTAAGTAGCCATGGTATAAGCGGAATAACGTGCGTTCTCAGGACATATACACTTCTGGGTGGGAGCGGCTTTCAGCCTTGTGTTGCAGCACCACCCCAGGCTTGCGTATACAGTAGATAAGCACGGCTTGTCGTGGTTTATTCCTTACACAATTAGCCAACGTTAACTAACTAGCTAACTTGCTAGCTGTATTTGGGAGGCTTCTCAAACTCTCAATAAATAGTACTTTATGGATATAACTTTCTAAACCTACCTTCACATGTTTCCTCAAGTTAGAGGAGGCATTCTTACACACAGAAATGTCCACAATGCTGGTTAGGCAGAGCCAACTTTATGGAAATATACTACATCTGTCTCTAAAGGTGAAGAGGCTCTGCAGGTACGGCCAAGGATGTCCATGTACAACCGTTACTATTACCTCCAGGATATGATGCCCGATGCCGAGTCTGAGTATAAAACTAGCCAACGGTCATTTGCCTAAGAAAATCAAATCTCGCAAATCGGGAATTGATTTAATTAGCTCCTCACTTGCAACAGTGGCTCTTAGGCTAAGCAATTTTGTCAATGATGCGATTTATTTTTAGCACTCAACTACAAATCTAGGATTGGTTTACCCCACCCAAATCTTTACCAATCATTACAGTAACAATGCAAAACTGGTTCTGGACCAGCAGCTAAGGGCAGATATGGTGAGCTATACACAAACAGACTATGGACCAGCTGCTGATATGATATGACATAATAACCAGTGTGCAGCATGATTTTGAATATGTAATGGAAGCAGTTTGAGGAATAGTGGAGTAAAAAGTTGAATATTTAATTTAAAATGTACTCAAGTAAAAGTATAGCCCAGGGGTGGGCAATCTTACCCTGTGTGGGCCGGTGTGGGTGCAGGCTTTTGTTCCAGCCGAGCAGTAGCTCACCTGATTTGACTAATCAGCTAATCAAAGTCTTCAATCAGGGCTTTGATTAGTGGAATCAGGTGTGTCACTGTTCAGTTGGAACAAAAGCCTGCACCCACACCGCCCACACAGGGTAAGATTGCCCACCCCTGCTCTAGATAATACAGCATTGTTTTTGCCAATCATTACATTACAGTTGTCACTGCTAAATCGTATACAGTTAGACCATTCTTGCAGTGATGAGGAGATTCAGTTTAATGTTTTCTGCATTGGCCTTATTGCATGCTGTCATGTCTACAGATCCCACAGTGGCTCTTTCATGGTCTTCATCATAGTAACAAGCAAGTATTGCACACTCCTTCTCACACATGATGTCCCTACTTTCATCAACCAAGATGCTGTATGGCCTTTTTTCAGTGCGAATATACTTGAAAAGATCATGTGAGCATTCAGGCTCAGTACCATATTGACAATTTGTTCTGTTTGTTTTTGTATTTTGTGATTTTTTCATCACTCATCATTCACGTTCTGTTCCCCGTCTGTCTGTGTTCCTTGTTGTTCGAGATCCACTCCTTGTCTTTGTTATTGCACTATTCGGGTGATTTCGACTTTACGGGTTTTCTGTCTTATTTTCTTATCTCGTTTACTTCCTTATTTCTTTCTAACACTCTGTACATATTAGTTAGGTGTATATATTACTAACCAACTAATCTACTAACAGTAGGGATTTAGATTTCGTTACTAATTACTAATTATCTCACGTTTCTATCTACTACTATCATTTTCTCTCTCGTTGTCCTATCCCTGTACGCTTCTCTCCTTTCGCCTTGTCGGCACACAGATTCTTTCTATGCGCTCCTCCCCTTCAAACTGTGCACGTGTCTACCTGCTATTCCAGGTCGTTTACTTTCAATGTGTTTATGTGCTTCCCAGTCCATGTCTTTTTTCTCCCCTCATTATTGTATTAGTGATCCCTATCGTTCTCACCTGTGTTCGTGCCCTTTTCCCCTCCCAGTCACACCTGATTCCTATTGTGTTTCCCTTCCCCGTTTGTATATAAGTTCCATTCACTGTGCCGATTATTTGTAAGCCAGAGTTTGTTGCATTATTCCGAGACACAGCTTCTGTTTAACTACGAGTTTGCCTTCTGATTTTGTTTGTTTGCCTTTTCTGATCATTTGGTTTTTTTGATTTTTGGACTGCTTATTTGACTACTCTTTTGGATTTAGATTTTGCACTTTTTCTAACTCTGACTATCGGATTTTGAATCTTGCTTGGTTATTAAACGTTCCTTTACTACCTTATCCTGGTCTGCGTCTGGGTCCTTGTTCGGACATCACAGAATTGCTGCTGTCTTAGTTGATGAGCAAGCATACTGCTTTGCTATTTATGAATCTAGAAACATCTTTTTAAATAGTTTCCCAGTGTGTTTGCATACTTGGAAGGGAATATTGTGCTCTACAATGAAAGATGTGAACTTCACCTCTGTTGTCGCCTTATCTTTCAGATGTTCTTATCTCATCGAAAAAAAACGGTCTGATGTTCTTGCACCCTTCCCTGCGCTTTGCCTCCCTAACATGCTGTGATCCCTGAAATAAGTGACATAATTAAAAATGTATCTCACAATATTTCAAAGATTTGCCTGTTTGCACTCAACACATCGTTTTTTGATTAAACAATAGTAAAAAATGTTTTTAAAAATTGCTTCTGTGGTGGAAATTTGCAGGAGATTTTGGCCTCTCGCAGGTGTCAGGGATACTAAATTCCAGGAGACTCCCGGAGCTACTGGGGGAGGTGGGATATCTGCCTAACATCTCACAGATCTAATATCTTTAGCGCATGTACAACAACAACTGAACTCACAGAAAAGACAACATCATTCCAAAAGCATTGATAAAACAAGTATACTCCTATACTCCTTGGCTATAAAAAGCACTGAACCAAAGGTTTGAGTATCCAGCACAGCATCATACAAGTTACTGGGTTAAGCAATTGTTCTTGTTGATAACTAACTGCTTTGGTTTTTGAGATGCATTTCCATTATTGGCGCCAACTTTCTACAATGTATGTGTGACTCATATAATACTAAACGTTTTTAGTACAGTATGTCTCAAAATGAATAAAGATGGAAAATTGATTCTGCATTCACAGCAAGCTAGGTGTGTGTGGTGAGTGTTCATCTATGTATACACATGGTAATCCACTTGGTCATAAGCAATTTATATAAATGAGATAAATTCATTAATGCATGTGCTATGCTGTGTGTGTGTGTGTGTGAATATATATATATATATATATATATATATATATATATATATATAGTATACACACCATGGCAACCAGATTAATGAAAAGGTATATTTCATTGCCAGATAACTGCACCTCCGGACCAATCTCTTTGGAAATCTCATTGTACATTTGCAGAAAATATGGCACTCCTACGCTTTGAAATGATTCCATGCGCATACGACAGCACTCAGCTCCTCCAGGTATCATTAAAAGGTCAGCAAGACATAGTTAAATATAGAGATAGAGCTGGAATGAAATGCCTTTAGTTATATATCTGAGTATTTTTAAATATATTATTTATCTTTGACCAACAACATAGATATTGAACCTACATTTTAAATAATGCTGCCTTTTCATTGTATTCACCATAAAATACAGGTGTTAAACTGAATTCCTGTAGGGCCTTTTGCATGCTGTTTTTTCTCCAACATTTGTTTTAGTTACCTGTTTGTTTACTCAGATTTACATTTGATTCTGTTTTTTAGTAGCACAGCTGAAACAATTCTTGAACAATATGGTAAGTGAAAGAACAGTCACTTGTACATGCTATGGTGCAGTAGTTCTTGGCATCTTGGTCTGTGGTGTGTTGTGGTATGTCATGTTTGGGAAACAATTTTTTTAGGCTATATGAGAAGGCATCGCAGACAATTTTGATTCCATTGTACTTGACATTGACATAGTTACGTTAGACAATTTACCAAAATGAAGTCAAATTAAAGGTGACATTTAGCTGTTATGTACATTTACCTTCTCAATTAATCACTTTTCAACTTTTTCCACCCGTTCTTCATTTCCTTTCCAAAGATAACTTTTACTGTTTGCTGAACAAATCCACTCTATTGAAATGTTTTGGTGTGGGATTATATCATTGTTGTCTCTGAAGATTCAATCACCAACTTTCATATTTATTAAACTTGAAGATATTTATGTATTTCAGATATTGATGCCTTGTCTTCTTAGTAGCCACAGTATGAAAACAAGTATATCTAGCAGTGATATTTATGGAAAAGTCTAAAATCTTAATAGGGGAATAGACTTAATTTATTTGAGTACTTAGTTTTGAAAATGATATTCCCATGAAAACTTTCTTCATAATATAGTATCTTCCATTGACAAGACCACACATTTAAGTCACCATATACAGAAGGGGTCTGTATCAGAGACAACTATGATTGTTCCTACCATGTATTAATGCACATCTTGTAAGTTGCTCTGGATAAGAGCGTCTGCTAAATGCTTAAAATGTAAAAATGTAAATGGGTCTATTTGACATATTTTATCTTAACTGAATATTCATAGTATACATTTAAATATTTTCTACATAGTAACGCCAAGTAAACAACACAACTGAACAAATCCATCATCCCTATATTTTGTGACATCTTTTCTTTTTTCAAAACCGGTTTTGACTGGGCCGAATCCATTATAGTGCCATCTAGAGGCAATGATTTACACTGCAGTCAATCGTTTTAATCTTTGTTATGTTACGACCAAGCCTGCATCATTTATATCCATTTAAGCTTCACCTAGGTATCAATATGTATAATCTAACTCACTGACTCATCTCAAGGATTTTCTCTCTGATAACCAGGCCACGGTGACCTGTTTCCTGCTGTTCTTTTCCTGCTCTAATTGCCGTCTTGGTCTGTTTACCCTCTTGCTCTGCCTTACCTTCCTTGAAAGGAATTGTGTTCCGATTGCCTGCAAGAATGTCCTAGGAAAATGCAGCAGAAGTTTTGAATTGAGCGTAGCTGATTGCTGCTCTTACTGAATTGGGTACTGCTCTTGCAGAATTGAACAGGCTGAAGAGGACACTGCACACTCTGACGGGGGGCTTCGAATGATCCACAGAAGAGAGGCTGCTGTGCAGTCAGAGCAGCATGAATGGAAGGTTAGGTCTGCTTGGGCCTTTGTGTGTGGGTGTGTGTGTGTGTGTGTGTGTGTGTGTGTGGGATGGGGGTGGGGGGGCAGACCTAAAGAGGCTGATACCAGCACACAAAATGCCAAACATCAACTACACCATCAGATTTTAGCAGATTTGGCACTCTGCCCCGCCTCACTCTGCAGGTATGCAGTGCAGTCCGTAAGTATTTGGACAGTGACACATTCAAATGCAGCCCTTTTTATATGACATATAAAATGCTTCCCGCTTCCCTGAGGGCCTAACAATTCTGCCTGCTGGCACCATGACTGCTCTGAGTTCTGAGGCTGTTTCCATGCTGAACATGGCCACACCTGATTAATTGATAAAGTATAGCAGTGGTGGGCCATCAGGGCCTGCAAGGCCTTCTCTGCTGGCCTAAAAAATATCTGAATCACAGACTGATGTTAATTATATTTTGTCCATGAATACTTATTAAATAATTCCAAATGGTCTGTTCGCTTCCTTTCATAGCTGTTCCCCTGGTTGCGCTGCATCCAGACGTGTATTTTCATATTAAAGCATTTAACCAATCACATTTCAGCCATCATTTGTTGCCAGGGTCAAAGAAATCTGCCTGGAGGCCTTCACAATCAGTTCTGCAGGCCCTGTAGCATAAAATAAGTGTTGATCAAACTGTTGCTTCAACCAATCAGATTTTGAGTTGGGGACGCGAAGGCCTTCTAGAAGGCCTAGGTAAGGTCAGCGTATTCACACCCTTTGATTGGATAGTCAGAGAGTGTCTGACTATGATGTAATGTGATTGGTTAAATGCTTTGATTCAGACATTTGAGCGGACATTTTCAGCCCTAAAGCGAATTAAAACTTATGCCAGAAATACGACAGGGCAGGCTCGACTTTCAGCATTAGCTTCGAAGGTTCTTGATGGAACTGAAACACACGGATAATCTGTACGACAGAGTAATTGAACTCTTTTTGAGGAAAGAAAGGAGGATGGATTTTGTGTACAAATAATAAGGATTTTTGGTGAGTAAAATGTTGCTATTTTCCTAAATAATATTGCAATTTTATGAGGTTATTATTATTGATGCTTTTTTATGTGTGTTGCAGCTGTAGCACCTGGGTTTGTTTCTTCAGTAAAGGCATTTATTCTGGATACACGAGTTATCTATCTCATGCGCAACGGCAACGGTGTCTGTTCGGTTTGTTTTTGCACTTTGTTTATTTATCTTTCTTCAGTCATGTTTCATGAGAGAGAATGACAGCGATAGAGAGAGAGAGAATGACAGCGATAGTTAGAAGCGTGAGATAATTAGTGATTAGTAGTGTTAGTAACTTAATATAAATCCCTAATGTTAGTAGATTAGTTGGTTAGTACTATATACATCTAACTAATATATACAAAGTGTAATTAGAAAGTAAGAAGGAAGTAAAACGAGATTAGAAACGAAGACGGAAAAACCGAAACATAGAATTTCCCGAAGTGCATGACAGAACGAGAATGAAACATGACTGAAGAAAGATAAATAAACAAAGTGCAAAAACAAACCGAACAGACACTCAAAACATAACAATAAGATGGCTTTTATAGCCATAAAATAGTTATTGAGGGGTGGATTGATTCAGAAGGCCTAGGTGTGAAATGCACGGCCCGCCACTGAAGTATAGGGAGGTCTGGAGAGGCCTTTCCTCACAGATAATTATCCCAACATCATCAGAGCACCTTGGGCCTCATTTATAAAACGTACTTACGCACAGATTTGATCTTAGAACGTGCGTACGCTCAAATCCACGCCAAAGTTCAGATTTATAAAAACGGTCTTTGACGTGGAAAAGTACTCAGCTCCACGTCAGGTTTTAACTTGGCGTACGCACGTTTCCTCGTGGCAATGTTGGAGTACTGCAGGTATTCGCGGTCTCGTCTCTTCTCTGTCCTGACCCCTCGCTGGTGGAACTACCTTCCATAATCGGTCAGGACCGCGGAATCACTTGCGATTTCCGCAAGAGATTCAAAACCCACCTTTTCAGACACCACTACCACTGAATTATGTACATCTAGCTAATTGTCATCACCACTGCCTACTTGCTCAACACTATATACCCTTGCTTACTCCATTTAAAAAATAAGAATAATTTACTAACCTTTTCCTTCCCAGTGTTACAGGTATGGTACGCAGCTGCCTGCAATGTCTATCGCTGTATTACTGCATTGATCTCTTGCGCGCACTATGATTGTTCCTACCATGTATTAATGTATTGTCAGTCGCTCTGGATAAGAGCGTCTGCTAAATGCTTAAAATGTAAATGTAATGTAGTACAATGTATTCGGAAATCTAAGAGCACCAACATGTCGTCTGCTGCCTAATTGTTTCCTCATTATCAGATTGAACACATTGCTTAAGCCATATGTAATGATTTGCACAATAAAGTTATTAATAAATTAAAACAACATAAGCTAGGCTACTTGTGGAAAACAAAACAAAAACACACATTAGTTTTCCAAAACTACCCCTATTAGCATAATTGACACATCCTTGAAATGTATTTAATACATATTATGGTTCCACGCGTGTAAAACATTTCGGTCAATCTGTAGGCTATAAAATGTCCAATAATGCAGTGGTTTGTAAGAGGAAGAATGGTTTCGCTTTTCGAAGATATCGCCAACCGCGCAGTAAGAAGGAAACGAGTTATTAGAGATTTTGCCCTCAGTTTTAAAACAGACCACTTTTTCTTTACGTCCTTCAGGGACCTTTGCTGCACCCCGTTCACAGCCTGTGCTACAGACTGCCAGGCCACGTACTTGGTTTTACTCGTAAAGCCACTGGAAAGGCTCCCAAATCTGCGCCTCCGCCAACAAGGACCTCGCTAAAATAATTTTTCTTGCAGCCATTATCAAGTAGAGGATTTGTTTCGAGCTCCTTTATATGCTAATGATATTCAGAAATGATCTTAGATCAAATATAGGATGGTTTCTACGCAACTTTTTATAAATGAGGCCCCTGGTCATTCTCAAAGCCAAGGGGGACTGGACAGTGTTAGGTGGTTTTCCCTACTTGCTGTGAATTTCACACTCATGTGCTGTGATTGCTGTGCTGCTCTTACATAATGCTACTGGATATAGCACTGCTTTTTTTCAGACTCCATGTTCTCTTCTCTGCCTTGGCCTCTGACTCATGGGCATCGGCATTGAGTCACCTATGGACTGACCATGATGCAGTCTTTTTTGGACAGAGGGCGTTTAGTTTATCATCAGGAATTGTCAAAGTACCCGGGTGAGTGTATGTGTGGGTGGGTTGTGGCAGCCAACAGTGTGCTGCTCGCCCCCAACATTCATATGAAACCTACACCCTTGGGGCCTCTGTTGATTGGTTTTGTCAAAAGTAATTTTCCCAGATTCAGAGAGGGGGCACAACAGTTTACCAATCAGAAGACAGAGTTACTGCTATTGAAATAATTCATTATATTAAAAAAAGAAAGTTCATTCAGCAATTTACACACACAGCACATCCTCCTAAGGAAAAAGGTTGTTTTTTATTGAGGTTTTGGCCACTTTAGCACATCAGTGTCATATTAACTAGACAGACTGCAGACACATTCCCGTGTCTGCAAACTAATAAGCCTCAGCATGACAGAGTGTAATAATAATATTTTTTTATCAATTTAAACCCAGAGTGTATGAAAGGAAAAGGCAGGTGTTTAATGAATACACCACGTAAGTCGGCGGTGGAAAAAGACATCAGTGGAGAGAGGGAGAATAATGGGCTGTTGCAATCTGTGTGAGTCCCTATTGTTCCTCTGGAGCTTAGTGCAGGCTTACAGTGGCGTACAGAGTGCCACACACACAGTATGAGAAACGTGTTCTATTTGAGAAGAGCCATATGGATAAAATGGGCTCTAATGCTATTAGCTTCTAATGAGTTATTCTTTGCTATGACTTTACATGAAGAACAACAGCAGTGTGGTGCAGACCCCAATATATAGCAATATGTATGTTTTAATATGTAAACATGCGCTTATATATACAGTAGCTTCCAAAAGTCTGAGTCCACTACCAAGATCTATTTGTTTTCATCGTTCATCAATAATTTTACTCATGTGGTATTTGTTATTCAAGAATGTTATAAAACACGGCTTCCCGCATGGCCTAGTGGTTTCAATGTCCGCTGCTGGCCATGGCGACCGGGGTTCGATTCCCCAGCCGTGCCACGTGCTAGAGTCGGCTCTGGCCTGGAGTGCCGCCAGGGGCGGCAATTGGCTGTCCGCCCCGGGGAGTGGGGAGGGAAGCCGGCAAGATGTTCGCTGCACACAGGCATAGCTCTGGGCTCTATGACAATTTAAAAATGTCATAAAGCTGATAGAAATATATAAAACAATGTTTGTTTGAGAAAGGATGGTATGGAATTGAAATATCTATAAATATTTTGTTTGCACACCACTGCCTTTCATTTCTTCAAAATGTTGTGACACCTTATTTTTCATTTAAGTATTAATACATGGACACTACTAATATAGTGTGTGAGTTGTTGTAACAATTAATACCAGATATTGACATAATTAATATGGTCCTCTATGTGTTCTCGTTGCTACTGCAGGTGCTTTAATCTTGAAAAAGGACACTTCCTTTGCAAAAGTTTTTGCAGCTGTTTGCAATCATGTCAGCAGAGCTTAGTGAAGTACTGTAGTTATCACAAATTATACAAATTCTGCTATTCTCATATACTTTATGTTGTTGTAATCATATACTGTATAACATAATAACAAATGGCATGCATTGCAGAAAAGGGTCTTGGATACGGTGACAAAATAATACAAGTAAAAGTGGAAATAATTCACACATTGCTGAATATATGCCTTTATTTTGATATCTATCTTTTCTTTATATTTTACAATATAATGGCACACACATTGCAACTTTTTCATAGGAGATTGTTAATTAACATTACTCCATATTTGAAGTTTCCAAGATTTAAACTCTTGATATAGTTGGTATATTCCTTAGAGAGGTGAATAACCTTAATTGTAAAATTCTAAAGTGTACGTTACCTGGATAATGGTGTATGCTAGTAGTGTTTTATTATGAAATATATATATATATAATAAGTAAGGTTTTTGAATCGTTCTTTGTCTATGCGTGAGTCTATTCGAGTCTAATTGTCCAAAAGGGGGCAGCAACACATACTACATACTAACACGTATTATGGGACAAAATTAAACAAAGTACATTTTGAAAACCTTGGAACACACTGATTGATTATTTATACATGAGATAAAAATGAAATTACAGGTTACATCTCAACTTCTGTCACATGTTCTCTCCTTCTCTCTCTCTCACGCACAGCCTTCCTTTACCCATCTGACAATCTTTTGCTGTCTGTCTCCCCCTCTCCCCCATTTGCCCCCTCACTGAATCCCTGCTCAATCCCCACTTAACTTCTTCTTCTCCCTCCTCACACTCTCTACGAGCTTCTTCTTCTCCACCCCTTTCCCTCTATGAGAAATTCCTCTCTCCTCACCATTGCCCCCCCACCTGTTACATTTTCCTGGCCTTCACGAAGAAGATGCCAGTGACATCATCCACTCCCACCCTCATGTCTGGGGGCAGGGTGTAGGTGCTTAGGTGGAGCAGGGCGTAGCTGCTGGCCCGGAGGCTGGCGCACACCTGGGCCTCGTCCAGTGGCACCACGGGGATGCGCACCCCTGGCCCACCCATGTAGTAGCTCTCCCCCAGGGCCCCGATGAGCAGGAGGTGGCCCCCGGGCCTCAGCAGGGCGGAGACGTGGCCAAGCGCCCGGGTGAATGAGGCCAAGTCGGGGCTCACGCTCTCCAGGCAGAAGGAGGACACCAGGCAGTCGGCCCCGGGGGAGGGCAGGGCGCCAGGCGGCAGGGGCGATGGCTGGTGCACGTCGATGGGCAGGATCTCCGTCACCACCGAACGCAAGCGGGCGGCCTTCTCCTGCCAAGCGGAGGGACTAACAGGAGGAAAGGAAAACAGGGGGGAGAGAGAGAGAGATGATCCAACAACGTGGATCCAACAAATTTCTTTATTGTCTGTCGTGCAAAGAAACTTTCATCTCCATTTGGAAGGCGCACATTAAAAACAACACATAACAATAAACTCGGACAAATACTATAAGAACAAGAGCTGTCCATTATTATACAGTATAAGTGTTTGAAAATAGTATTGTATAAGGTTTGTACAAACAGTATGATGTTTGTATACATGTAATTTACCAGGGAAACTTCTAAAGACTTGGACTTGGTGAAACTCAGGGCCACACTGCATGTAACACACAATATAATGGATCAGGGTAGTAGACAATGTTTCAGTGCCTTCAACATCTGTATAAAACCTTGCAACAGCATTGTTTTGGATAACGTAACCAAAGGGGTAAATGTTTGTTTTTAATGGTTATGTAGTTGTTTTATCTGACTTATTTCATCTTACGTATTGGGAATTCACTGCCGTAGGAGGAGATCGAAGGGACAGAAAAGGGGAAAGTTCGTTTGAACAGACGGGAGGCAATTTGAAGGCTGATTTACATTGAAAGACAGTCTGGCAATTTCCTGATACTTACTAATAATGAACATAAACAGGAAGCAGGGATAACTTCCATTTCTACCCCCAGGGTGCTTCCAGTCGATGCCCGTGTTTTCTGTATGCGTGTACGTGTATGTATTTGGATACGTAAGCAATCTTAGTGTGCCCAGAGGTTGCAGATTGCCTTACCCGCGTCCCTCCAGCTTGCAGACGTGCTGCAGGTAGGGTGTCCAGTCGAAGCTGCCCTCCTCCTCCCCCAGCCAGCGCCTCAGCTCTCTGCGGTTCACGTCCAGGAAGTCCGTCAGCACCACCCGACCGAACACCTCACAGCCGCTTAGGACCTGGTACAGGGTGGGACCCGATCCCACGTCCACCAGCGTCTCTCCGACCACGTCACCTTGGAGAGGAGGAGAGGGTGGCATGGAGGAGGAGGAGAGCATTACAAACACACAGAAAAACTGGAACAGACAATATTTATGAAACAACACAAACCAAGTAATCGAGCAACGGGCCATGTAATACAGCAACAAAATGACACAGGATGAATCACAGATGAATCACAGATGCAGACCAAATCCCCTGTCAGACGCATACGTGTGCACACACAAACGCACACACACACACAGCAGGCATGCATATGTACACACACACAAACAAATGCTATAATGCATAGACAGACACACACACACACTCACACAGCAGGCATGCACATGTACACACACACAAACAAATGCTATAACGCATAGACAGACACACACACACACCCACACAGCAGGCACGCACATGTACACACACACACACACACACACACAGCAGGCACGCACATGTACACACACACACAAACAAACGCTATAACGCATAGACAGACAGGCACACACCACACACACGTGTACACACACACACACACACACCCACACAGCAGGCACGCACATGTACACACACACACACAACAAGCACGGACATGTACACACACAAACAAATGCTAAAACGCACAAACAGGCATACACACAACACACACACACCACACATGCATGTACATGTACACACACACACACACACACACAGCAGGCATGCACATGTACACACACACACACACACACACTAGAAAGCCTCACCTTCTGTAAAGGCCCGATGCAGACAGCCCAGCTTCCAGAGCACAATGCTGTCATCGCGGCTGAAGTCCGCACGTGGAGGGGTGTAGTTGTACTGCAGGTAGGCCGTGGGGTTGAACCCCCGATAGCAGCGTGCCATTGCAGCCACACTGTCCCGCATGCCCTGCTCCTTGTCCTCCACTCTTCCTCTTTCCATCCCTCTGTCCGCCTTTTTCCGCTTTTCAGTCAGTGCGTCCATCCGTTTGTTGGTGAAGAAGTGGGGCAAGCTGTCTGTCCGTCTGTCAGTACATTACCCTGCTAGGGCTTGTGTCATTGTATTGGCGAGTATTAGCGTGTGCACGACACGATCTCGGTGGCAGTCAGTATTTATACCTGTGCAAGTGAGTTTGTGTGTGTTGTGGGCGGCTAGGGCGTGTGCGCTGTCTTGCTCCAGATTCCCCTCCTCTTCGCCCCTTATCAGCTGAGATAGCGATCCCCTCTCAGACTGAACGGCTACCTGATAGCACTCAGGCCTAGTGCATCCCCGGCCCCGGGCACTGATGCCATCTTAAGCAGAGGGCTTTCTCAACATGGACATCCACTAATGGACGCCCTCCCCCACAGGCCCTGCCTCCTGCTTCCATTCCTTTATCTCTCCATCGCTTCGCACTCCTCATTCTCGAATGTAACTCGAGGATTTATTGTCCCGGCTGCTCCACAGGGCTCGCCGTGCCTCGCTCCGCTATCTCTGAGCCCTGACGAGCGAAGCGCTGCGGTGCTGTCACGTGCTGTCGGTCCTGGAGGCTCACGGCGGTGACGGTCTGAGAGATGGACCAGCGCGCGGCCAGCTGACACCTGGAACAGCAGGTAATTGAAGCTCCAATACAATCAGCGGCTCCAATGAATGAATCAGAGCTGAGCTGGACAAAGGACCCGAATCTCACCTGTTTTTTTAATGATGCCAATGAGATACTACAGAAGTCACAGAAAGGTATGGTGACATAAATACAGAAAACACACTTGCAAGTGCTTTTTGCTTCGGAGGTTTGAAGGTGCACAAAATAAACTATTGATGCCTTTCGTGTTGATCAAACCTTCACAGGCAGAGACACAGACAGCCGGACAAAAGGAAGGGTACATTTGTACGCAGTCTGCAGTGGGTGCTGGATTGTTGGTGACAAGACATTACTGTATGATGTTAGTAAAAATCTACACAAAGTCTGGGTGCGCACTTGTTAATAATGTACACTGCTTTATTACCAGCTCAAGAAATCATTTAATTCAAATGAATGGCCAGTTTAGTCCTCATGACAAATTGAACTATAACATATGAGTGTGCGTGCGTGCGTGCGTGCGTGCATATATATGTTTCCACTGTAAAAACCTCTCCTCTCCTTTCATGTATGTGGAGGTGGGTTAGACATTGAAGACGCAATTAGCACCTACCTGCCCCCCGAGAGGAATCCTAATTGAATCCTGCCTCCCTCTCTCACCCTCTTGCTGTGCCGTGTGGAGGGGGCCTGTGATTGTATCTCTCCCACTCAAAAGCACTCCCTCTCCCTGCCAGAATGGTCCAGACTGGCCATTAGCCCCGAGACAATGACACCAGGACACTCTCCCCCAAGGAGAGAGGAACAATCTGACCCCAAAACCCGCGTCTCACTGCAGCACTGATACGGTGTGCAACTTTGAGATGAACTGAGGGACAGTGACAAAGTGAGAGAGAGAGGGAAAGAGAAAGAGAGAGATATTTTAGTGCTTCCCCTTATAATGCTTTTTCATTGTGTTTTACCTACTAGAACCAGTGAGGCTGGAAAGCAGAGCTATTGACTCCAAGCCCTTCTGAAGTACTATAAGTGAACATAAAAAAATCTATATAATAGTCAAAATACAAAGCTCACATTAGAAAATGCCAGCTTGAGATATGTATTATGTGTATTGTAGAATATTATATGAACTGAAGAAAAAAATATGTGTACAAAAATGTACTACAAAATGTACATAAATTGACATAAACAAAAGGGGCAGTGACATCTGTCCAAATATATGTCGTATATTGTCCGATCATTTGGAACTTATTGTATATTTGGAATATGTCACTCATACGTAGTTCAACACTTCTATTTACACTTTAATTGAAAAGTGTGGCTGGTGAATACACTGGCTGATGCACTAGGGGTCGCATCGCTTGTGTTCTGCACCCCCGCATGTGTCCGTGCATGTGTCATCCTTCCCCGAGTGCCTCACGTGGATCTGTTTGTATCGCCGTTGCTATGTGGCGATTGGCTTAGAATGTGTCCAGCTGTCCAGATAGAGGCTCCGCGAGATAGCGAAACCGAATGAGGACGAGGGGAGAGGAGACAGGGCAGGCCGGAGGGAGAGCTTTTGATAGAACTGCCAGAGGAGCAGTGAGAAAGAAATGATATTACAGGAGAAATGAAATAGAGCAGCGTGGGTTATTAAACCTGATGTTCTTAATGTCAACTGCAGTGGAAAGGGACAAGGCCTGGAGAAGAATCAATCACTCTCAACATCTGTGCTTGTATCAACAGGCACAGTGTGGCTTATTAAATAGTGAAGTATTCAAAATGATATCCATATTGCATCATTGTACATTTCAGTTAGTGATGTGCATCCCAGCTAGCGAGGTATGTTTCAAGAACACTGGGGAACATTCTCCTTGCAGATACTCCTTTTGAGATAATCTTATGATGAGAACGTTCCCCAAATAGTCTTGGAATGTATTTATTGTTCCCAAAAAAAATGCTGTGACATAAAAATGTTGTCGTATATACATGTCACGTACATGCCTTCTGGTAACATCCATTAACATTTTCAGAATGTTCCAGACATGTTGTATACATGCTTTTTGGTAACATTTTCTGAATATTCCAAATATAACTATTAAAATGGAAAATATCTCAAAGCAATCTTTTTAAACAGAAATGAATTTAAAGTATCATATTCAAGGAACATCTAGAAAAACGGATGAATGTACACATTGGGAATGTTTACAGTAATATTCAGAGAATGTTCTCGGAACCACAAATTGTTTTCTTTAATGCAACTGTGTCAAATATTACAAACTGACACAGTGTCGGCACAAATCTGGCGCTGTGTGGGTGTGCATGTCTGTGTGTGCATGTGTCCATGTCTGTGTGTGTGTGCATGTCTGTGTGTATGTGTGCATGTCTGTGAGTGAAAAAGACAGTTATGTTGGAACTGGATATCTGGACTGACTTATTGAAACCATTTATTTGAAATGGTAGCTCTCAATGGGTAATTTTGGGCTCTCAAAACTAATTTTGTAACATAATGTCCAAACATAATGTTCTGTGCCAGTCTAAAACTATCTCTGGTAGGTATTTTCTGAGCAAATTAAATAGCTTCTCACAACGATTTCCTAAAATGGACAAAGAATGCATTGCAGTGGAGATGGAGGCATAATAAATGCAGATGGTGCGTGTATAATGTAATATATGAAATGAACACCCCAAACTACTCCCAATGCTCCTACAGGATTACACTGACGACACAATCTGGAATAACCAATTGGCCCTTAATTCCAGACTTCACTGGAGCACTATTTATGGGGTCTGTCTGAACCAAGGATTAGGAGAAGCCAGGGAGGTAAAATAAAAAGTAAGTTGATTTTAGGAGCCAGTCTTCTTTGTCCTGAAAGTGAGGACAGTTATGGAACCAGTGCAGAGAATATGCAAGCCACAACTTGTACTGCAGCAACATTATCTGATTGCAAATTCCCCTGGGTTAATAGTACTGTATATTCAATTTGTATTCGCCTTATCCTTGTATTAACCAGGAAGGCCTGCAGAGAACTCATTTAGAGAGTAGGATATGCAAGGGACAATGTTGCCAATTGACTGTAAAGGGGATGATTATGTTATCAAAATGAGAGAGCTAGATTTGGAGCTGGACCAGGAAATGGAGCTTATCGCTTTTGCTATTCACATAAGTGCCATGGGATTTTTAATATCCACAGTGAGTCAAGACCTTGGGTTAACATCTCACCCAAAAACACTGCACAATTCCCTCATCACTGCAGTGGAGTTACACATTCCAAAGGAGAGGAATGAATATGTACCTTTTGTAACTTAAGCGTAAGTGTGATGTGAAAATACACACTTGTCAAGTCTATATTCAAGCAGCACACTGTGGCGCAGTCGTCAAACCTCTCCAGTGTCTGAGAAGTGATAGGTTCTAATCTTACGTGGGCCACTGGAGATTAAACATTAGGAGTGCACTCAAATGTCCAGACTGAGCATAAACAGAGCACAAAACAAACGAAACCTCAAATAAAATCAGTCTCAACTGGGATGCAGGTGCGATTTTCGGCAAAATAGCAAGCATGCCGGGTGCTCTTCAGCCATAAATCATGTGTGACTATTTGTCCTAGTCCAAGGAATTGGTGGTTAAGGTGGCAGCACTCCAAAGTTTATATGGAACCTCATTTTAAGAAAAGATTTTTCATTCCTGATGCCCTGCCTATAAATGCCTCACTCTTAAATAATCAAGCCGATTCTTGCAAGGTGGTGGCAGGTCTGGGCATTATGGTGTAGGGCTGGAACCCACCGTGCGCCACTGCCCGTGTGCAGAACCCACTGCACACCACTGCCTGTGTGCAGAACCCACCGCACACCACTGCCCGTGTGCAGAACCCACCGCGCACCAGTGCCCGTGTGCAGAGCCCTGGTGGGAGCTGGAGGGGTGCTGGAACATTGTGACCTAGCCACAGCTAAGTGGCCGTCCGAGTGCTTCGTGTGCAGCCAGGACCGGGTGTATTTTGAGCTGTCAGGCACACAGAGCCAGCCTCGCCAGGGTGATGGGATTATGGGCTCAAAGGTACAGAGACAGACGGGGGCATATAATGCTGTTTCTGGAGCAATAATGATGTTTACCCTGCTATTAATACCCTCAGTACAGTTGTGCTGAGACATGCGGGGGAAGGGGTGGGGTGCAGCGGGGGAGGAGTCAAACAAGGAACAGCGCGTTCTGAAGCATTAAGCCGCATGGTTTGAGTCCGAGACAGAAACAGAAAGCATAAAATAAAGAAATCCAATGGGAAGTGTATGATTTTTTCATTCCCTCTCAGATCTAGGCATTAAGGTTAGAGAAGTGCAGGTTGTTTTTCCTCTCCTTTGGTTCTGGTGCTACTCCTGGGCTCAAAAGTCAGCTCAGCTGTTATTTTTCCAACAGGAATGAGCTGATGTTGGAGAGGCAGTCCATCACATTTGAAAGGTTTCCACTCGCCGACTCTGTGAATAGAATTCAGCTCAACCCACGTGGCAACTATGTCCTGTTGAATAGCAAATCAGAACAAGCATCACATTTTCCATTACTGACACAACATTGCGAGATATACAGTAACTGGAAATAATCAGGAATGTTGTCACTGACCTCCCGACTGGGATGCAAATTGCCCACTGCAGCCGCAGGTACGAAACCCGCCAGCTGCGTCCCTGACTGGGAGTGCCGCTAGGGGGTGGCAATTGGCTGTCTGCCCCAGAGGGAGGGGGTAGGGAAAGCCGGCACTAGCTCCCCGAGGAGCGGTAAGGCGACCTGGTAAACATAGTTTGGGTGAGTCCAGTCTCGAAGGAGGCGGATCATTGACTCAAGGTATTAGCTTGTACTGTGTGAGTGGGTGGCGAGTTCGTGGGGGAGGGTAAATTGAAAGAAATAGAGGGTATAATTTTTGAAATTTTTTAAAAATTTGAAACAATTTTTTTTTTTAAAGCAATAATTAAATGAAATCTTTCTGAAATCCCTAAATGTTTTGAAAATGTTTTCCCTTTTTTTCCTCCCCAGTGTTTAAGTTCATAATATAAGTTCATAATTTCAGTCCAAAACATGACATGGGCAGATTCCATGGCTAACAGTCACATACCACTGAAGGTCCCTAAGGAGAATTTCAGACCTGTATGTAACTGAATGTAATTTAGGATTATGACAGGGATCTGTGTCCTAAGGCTGGGAATGGGGAATGTTTCAGCCCCAGCGCCTCTGAAACAGGTGCAGGGCTGGGCGAGCAATTGAACTGGAGGCCGGTGAGTTGGGGCCTAATACTAAAGCAAATCAGCTGTCCCGGCAGATTAAACGGAGGTCAGGTCCGTGGAGGAGCGTAGTCCGGGAGATATTAATCCAACAGCCATGCACAGCTGCACCGACTATGCCCAGATCATTGCACCTGATGGAAAACTTCAGACCCACTACAAATACCGTTTTTAATAACGCGCAATAACAGTGCTTCAGTCAGCTTTTGAATGTACAGTTTCACCCCCTGCAGCATTCTACTTTTGTTTGCTATTTCTTGAAGGATGCTGTTAGAGCA
Source organism: Aldrovandia affinis (assembly GCA_029706075.1). NCBI lineage: Eukaryota > Metazoa > Chordata > Actinopteri > Notacanthiformes > Halosauridae > Aldrovandia > Aldrovandia affinis. The sequence continues at coordinate 4,491,932 of JAINUG010000013.1, read as the reverse complement.
GAGTTTGACTGTGCATGGTTACCGTACCATAGCCCAGCAATTCCATGCCGCGCACAAGGTTTTAAGTCCTAACAATCTTCATCGTTTTTCCAAAGCATCTAAACTATGGCTGGAATTAAACCACTCAAGCCTGACCCACCCAGACAAGCACTTAGTACTTGTGACAGATATCTAGTTCCAACTTTAATTAAATTAAAACTTTGACCGCACGCCTGTTGGTTGTTGCAAGACCCCATAACTGATAACAAGTCTTAGATTTTGGGGCTTTTAATTTTAGCCTGGGTAAAACCTTTCTTTGCATTCTAATGCTTTCAACTGACTGAGCTGCTGGCATTTGATTGGTAGATTTTGTTGGCGTGTGAAGTTTAGATTTAGCCAGCCTCCTAAACTACCTGGTTCACACAAATCATCCATTGCAAATTGAGACACTCACTTATCCAATACGCTGAAGTCAATAGTCAAATATCTCACACACATAAATATGGTAATCCCACACACATCTGATGGCAAAAATCATACCTTTGATTGACCTTGTTTGGTCTCATAATACCTTTGGCAGCTGTAAATGTTTAAATCAATGTCTGAAATTGTAATATTTAACTTCAATAGTATATGAAACCAATGATGTCAAAAGATGTCCTGGTAGAAAAAAACTGGACTGCTTTGAAAGTTATTACATCTTTGGCTTGATGATAAGCTACAATATTTTTATTCCAGCCAATGATTCAAACATTTGCAGCTTCCAAAAATATCATGAGACCATATGAGGTGAATCAGAAGCAGTCTGAGGTGATTTTGACATCTATTTATGTGTGTGAGATATTTGTACATTGGCTTCCATTATATTTGCCATTTGGTAGCTCACACTGAAATGTGAAGAAGCATATATTTAACAACAAAACTGTAAAGATTGAAAGCACCCAATGTAAGTAGTAAATCAGGAATTCGATTTTTGGGTGGAATATCCCTTTGAGACCATGTGCTTTCAGCTGAGTGTAAGGGTCTCCCAGACAGACAGACATAAAGGAAGACAGACATTAGTCAGCTTGTGTGCAGACACAATTTATTGTAGAAAAATAAATAAGATTACCATCTGTTAAAAGCACATCAAATTCTATACAGTGGAAACGACACAACTCCGATTGGCTAGTCCTGCCATTACGTTTTCAAAAGATCACACAGACAAAAAAAAAACAATCCACATGAAAATGAAGGTCATTAATTAAACCAGAGCCAGCAGGAGTGTTTTAATCATAATGTTGAAAATGTCAAACTAATGTGACAGGTTATCCAGGTGCGTTACAGAACCTGATTCAACCACACGGTGCAGCAGGGAAGCAGGCCAGGAGTAGAACCTTCCGCCATCCTGCCCCTCTTTGAGAGCGCTCACTTCACGCAGGGCTGTCAAGTGCATTCCAGCTGTATCAACGTGAAGGGCTTTGATGTGAAGCCTTCGTTTGTCTGGGCACCGAGGGCCAAAGGCCAGCACCACCCCAGGCCTATTTCAGCCATTCCGGCTCCAGCTATTTGTAGTTCCATCTAAATTTCCAAGTTATGTTAAGCCTCCAATCCCCATGAAACACCCCTCTCTCTCTCTCTCTCTCTCTCTCTGTTCATTCAGGGCTCAGCGGGGTCGTGCAGCCTCTTACACCTGCTACCCCGGCCCGGGAGACAGGCTTTTGTGTCCCTGCAACTGGCATGCGAAGGCTTTGGCAGAACAAAGGGCCCAGTTGTTCCTGCAGTCGTCGGCGCCAGAGCGTGGCACACCGACGACCGCGGGCTGATCCTGACTCACACAGTGATCTAAGCACACGGCAGACTGAGCGGAACTCCTGCCCCAATCCTACACTGCATCTAGCTCACTGCACAGCTGTAACAATAGCCCACACAAGACCCATCATTCCACGCTCGTGGGATGTCGTTTTTAATAGTCTACCAGGACAGCGCACTGCTTGTATCAGCATGCACTATGCAACGCACTAAGGCAGTTATGAACCGGATGTACAGACAAATGTGACGATGAGGTGGCTAAAAAGCGACAGATTAATGCAACATAAATATGTACACGTTTACGTATTTTCCCGATAGGAGCTGATGAACTTCCAGACGTCCCTCTTTCCTTTCCTGTTTCCTTCTTTCGACAACAGCATGTTTCACACCTCACTCTTCCCATCACCCTCTCTTTTTTCTCTCTCTCACCCTTTTCTCCCTCTACCTCCCTCTCTCTCTCTCTCTCTCTCTCTCTCAGCCTCTCTGGGCCTCCTGTGACATGGAACGCCCCAGGGACCTGGGTGCCTTGGCGAACTCCATCCTGATTGGCTTGACAGGGGGCAGGTCCCTGGTGATCTCAGCCACGTCTCTCTTGGCGGGGCAGGCGCCGTCGGGGACGGAGGAGGGCCGGAGATCCTCCTGGGTATGAGGGGCACCCCGGCCCATCCTGATGCCCAGCTCGGCAGGGGTGAAGAGGGGCAGGGGCAGAGTGTTCCTGTGTGGCAGCTGCTGGTGCTCCCTCACACCCCGCTCCAGGGTGCCCACCCGAATCACGCCCGAGGGACAGGCCTGACCCAGCCGCCTCGCCTCCCACTGCCGGGAGTAGGACTCACGGCGCTGGTCATTCGCCTCCTGCACCGTTTGTCTGCAGGAGGGCGATAGAGAGCAATGGAGGTGAGAGCCTGTACTCATCCACATACCGTATTTCACTAAGCTACAGGTGCACTGTTGCCACACACTTGTATCAAATTCTACACAGAGTAAAGTAAAACTAAACCGAAATGAGAAGTTCCAATGTATGTCCCAATGGACAGTATGCATCCATATTTTGTGACATGTAAGGCATGCTGTGGGACAGACTGTGTGTACAATCTTATAGCAAGATCATCAGCATATTAGAATAATTATATATTGTGCTGTGTACCATTATACAACTAGAATATAATAACTGCCCTGTGTGTGCAGGTATTGTGTGTATGGGAGTAAAGATGTGTGTGTGTGTGTGTGTGTTTGTTCCAGGGATCAGGCAGGTAGGTGTATGACAGTATAAAGCTCACCTGTCCTGGGGCTGGGTGTTGAGGTTCACACTTTGCCAGTCTGCGCTGTAGCTCTCCCTCTGCACCCTGTTCTCCTCCTGCACGCTGCAGCCCAGCCTCGCCTCCATCACGCTGCCCGCCCGCTTCACCAGCACTGTGCCGCCCTGCATCCTGGCCGCTCTGTCCGTCTGTCTGTCCGAGGGGAGTCTGATCACTTTCGGAGGTCTTGTCTGACCCTTCTCCCGATTGAGGCTCTTTGCGGTGTCTGTGTGCCCGTCTGGGGGGTGATGTTGAGTAGGCTCTTTTCCTCCTGTCAGGACCAGGCAGCTGTGCTCGAGTCTCTGGTTGGCGGGTGATGTCCCTCTGTCTGCTGGGGTGTGCGTACGCTGCTGGCTTATATAGGAGTCCCGTGGCTATTTTCGAATGGTGGCATCACTCCACACCCCGAGTGCACTGACACCCGACACCGGGACTGGAGCTGGCGCTGTAGGAAGGGGGTGACAGCTCGCTGACGGGAAAGCCAAGTCCCTTGATACCCCCCCCCCCCCGCCCCCTCCTCCTTACCACAAGTCTAGACTCAAATCCTTCCAGTACAAATGCCCACACACAAACACACACACACACACAGAGCAAACATGTACTCTACACGCTCATGCTGTGCCTATAGGCAGATGCACAGGCAATTCACGAGGGGGGGGTGCCTCTTAATGAGAAGGCTGCAGGAATTTTAATGACAGTGGTGCTATGGGGGTGGCAGGGGAGACAGTAGCTGCCCTCTCTGATACGGGAGGACATTAGGGTGTGTTGATAATGAGGGCCAATCGCTGCACCAGCCAATGAACAGGAGTGGGCCAAAGTCCAAACGCTGTACTACAGGGGCCACTGTGTCCACAAGTGACATTCTGGGAAAACTTGATAAGCAAATTTTTTTGCTAGGAGTCCAACATCATGAGACACTTAACAATAATCCAGACACGTTTGCTCCATAACTGGCCTGTGTTAGACACGACTGTCAGCGCAGTAACCCACATGCCTGGTAACCCACTAGATGCCCTGTGTTTCTTATTGACTCTAAAACCACCCTTTTTGGGACTGTAACACACACACACACGTATACACAGGCATATGCATGCCCACAAGCACAAAAATGCTCACAAATGTATTTGCGCACACGCACACGCACACACACACACACACACACGCACATTCACACGCACACTAACGCACACACACACTCACACATACAGATTTATCCTACTGGCAGGGGTTATACGTCCTCCAATTGGATTATAGCAGAATATATTCATTATTCTTTCTAATAGGGATGTTTCTTTGAAGAAATGAGAGGTGGGCATTTCCCCGCACGCTGCAGGGTAATTCACTGTCCCGTTGACAGGACGGAACTTGGGCTCCCCAGTCCTTTAGCTCTCATGTTGCTCTTCACCCAGCACAGTGACTCATACATACAGATCAGCACACTCTGTCACATACTGCTCCATACTATCATTTACTGCCTCTGATTCACTCTCCCTCTACAGACGCTGATGTCACCGCACCCCCGCCACCCCTCTCCCTCTCTACATATAATATATATATATATATATACACATATCTACGCATCTTTCTTTCTTTCTCTCTCTCATTTCTTTCTTTCTTTCTTTCAATGTATCTCAAACACATATTTTACAAGTAACTGCCAAAGGAAACACTTGAGTAAATGAAGGGTTCTGGTGGCTCTGTTATGGTGTGGGGTGCATTTTCCTGGCATGGTTTAGGCCCACTCAACCCCTTAACGCCAATAAATACAAAGCTATTCTGAGGGATCATCTCCATCCTGTGGTGTAGCATTTCTCTTCCGGGATTACAATGACCCCATCCACAGGGCACGAGCAGGGCTGGACTGGCTATATAGTCTACCGGGCAAATGCCCGGTGGGCCGGTCTAGTTTTGGGCCGGTAGGGCCTCGGTAGGGCCGGTAGAATCATTTTATATATATTATACCACGGACCGGGTGTTCCGAGGGGCGCAATACATTTTTCGCGCATATAAACGAACTGGTCTCAGCTTCTTTTCGCACAGCACCCCCGCCCGTCGACAGATTTATTCGCGCAGCACCCCCGGTCGACAGAAAATGCGGCGCTCGCACCGGGTGCCGGGCCGGTCTGAGCGCGAAATGGCAGGGCCGATTTTTTCTCCCAGTCCAGCCCTGCATGGGCACGAGTGATCGTTGAATGATTTGATGAGCATGAAAACAATGTTAATGATGAACACTTAAGGGAGATTCTGCAGTGGCGCCTGAGACGGCGTTTCATCCAGCATCAACAAAACACTAAACGATAGAATTTCTCATGGATGAATGGTGTTGTATCCTTCCAGTACAGTTCCAGACACTTGTAGAATCTATGCCAAGACGCATCAAAGCTGTTCTGGTGGCTCATGGTGGCCCAATGGCATATTGAGACACTTTATGCTGGTGTTTGCTTTATTTTGGCAGACAGTCAGACAGTCCATCCCACACCGTCGGTCTCTGGCACTCTCTTTTGACTCAATGTCCATCTCCAAACAGTGATACGGCAGTGGTGTCACACCGCTCTCACACGTCACTGTATTAGAGTACTTCATACTCTCACAATCATAACTCATACAGACACAGATTAATTTAATAACAACAAGGACCACAATAGAAATAAGTCCTAGGACTTCTCTGTCATCTTTGATATGTCTTTTTAAAATGTACATCGGGATGGAACCATGTATTGTCTTTTTTTAAAGTGAAATGTCAAATAAACTAAACTAAACTAAACATACAGATACAAACAAATTGTCCTGATTAAGACATTGATGGCACCATGCTTATTCAATCATACCTAATTCACAGTGTTGTGTTATTATTTTGTGCATTAACATTAAAATTGTGAAAAATTTATTTAGACATTTATTTATTTAGGAAAATTCCCTACACACACACTTACGCAATTCCACAGAGAGGTAAAAGTATACAGTACCAGAGAGTAGTTTGATATCCAGGATGTGATGCTTATAGCACGAAGCACATTGGACAATTATAAATAAATACAAGCAATGGGCCCCAGTCTCTAGGAGGAAAGAAGAAACAGAAGCGCTCATCTTTGCTGCTCTGTTTGGTTATGTAAGTGTGTAATGTGAGCCGCCCGGTGACAAAACTTCAAAGCTCTGCTGCAGAGATGAGACTGCGCGGACTGACAGATCAGCTATCTCGCTGATCCAGTGATAGAACAGGGAGGGGAAGAGAGGAGAGAGAGGGAGAGGGGGACAGGTGGAGATGAGGAGGGGGAGATGGAGAGGAGGGAGACAGGTGGAGGTGAGGAGGGGAGAGGGAGGGGAGGGGACAGGGACAGGGAGGGGGTGGGGAGGGGGACAGGGGGAGGATGAAGAGGATTGAGGGTTGAGAACGAGATTAGTTATGACAAAGATGGAAAAAGAAAAAGGAGGGGGGGGTTGAGGAGAGCAAAAATAAAGAGAAATATGAGGTGTGGTGTAGGGAGGAAGACTTTTTACCATTTTATGAACATTAGTAAAAACAAAGTAGGGTAGTTAAAGTTTGAAAAAGTGGTAGGATGAGATAGACACAGTCAATCTGCCCTGCAGCTAAGCATACTCTCTCATTCTCATTCTCATTCTCTCTCTCCCATTCTCTCTCTTTCTCATTCTCATTCTCATTCTCTGTCTCCCATTCTCTCTCTCTCATTCTCATTCTCTCTCTTATTCTCATTCCCATTCTCTCTCTCTCTCTCTCTCTCTCTCACACACACACACACACACACACACACACACACACGCACGCACGCACGCACGCACGCACAGCTCTGCATGTCATACATCCTATTACTACACTAATGGAGCCAGAACAGTATCAGCTTACCAGCAATCTAAAAAGTACAGATTCAGTGACAGCAGCCTAGCTATTAAAAAGAGTAGAAACAAAAGTCCCTGGGTTACTGTGCACTCACTGATCTGATCTGATGTTTGACCAGGGCAACAGAGATGCACCTCATGTTAACCTCCTCAAAAAGGGTGAATTCTGGCCCAAAATATGAAGATCAGGTACATATCAGCATCCTCTTGTCCCCTTTTGTACACTATTATTAATATTGCACTTAAATGTATATTATTATATATTATGTATTATGTAAATTATTGCTCCATTATTGTTATCATTGAATCCCATGTTTCACATCTCTAGCCCGGCTTTGGTAATACTGAATATCGTCAGGTCATGCCAGTAAAGCAGTTGGAATAAAGAGGGAGAGATGGAGATGGTGATGAATAGACTATGAGTGGGGTAGGAAAAACATATTTAGAGATTGATGGGCTTATTGAGACCATAAAGAGTGCGGGGGAACCTGATCCCTGCTTGGTCCGGACTCCGGACCATTTGGGTACGTCCCTAGACCCCAGTCACATGCGGTGGCCACGAGCGGTCCTTAGACAATGTCCGTGTCCAATCCCGCTGCCCTGCCTGGCCCCGCCCAGCCCAGCCCCGCCCTGCCGTGTGCAGAAAACCCCCGGACCAGATCTGGCTCCGCCCCCCCTCGTGGCAGCATGTTGATGTTGTGGTGCCCAGCTGTCTCATCATTATGTAATTGGCTGCAGTGAAAGGGTACATCTATCAACGCAGTGGCAGACTGTCTCCATGTACACAAACACTCTCACAAACACACACACACACACACACACACACACACACACACACACACACATGCACGCACGCGCACACACACACACACATAGACACACACGCACATGCACGCACACACACACACAATCCTGTAGTATGACTCAAGTTCAGATTCAAAATCTCAATCCCATTAATGTCAACACTGGCCAGAAACTAGAAAATTAAAAGCAGTTATGGTTATGAGGGTCAAAATAGTGTCTCATTAAACATCCCATAATGCCATGTGAAAAGAGCAAATACAGGAAAGAACATGCTTAAATACATTCACTCATATGCACACACTCAATTTATTTAATGTAAAACAGGGTTAGTATTCTTTATTTAATCTCTGTTTTGCACAAAGTTCCATATTTCCCCTCAAACCAATTAAAGCACAAACTCACCCTCACTGTCCCACTGCAATGCATTTTCTCAAGCCGTTCAACACATTCTTAAACCACACACAAGACTTTCAACCAAGTACTGTTACGTCCCATCTCATATATGCATGTTGACTCCTTTGTAAATCTTGATACAATGACTTTAAAATGATCATAATCACCTTGAGGTTGACTATCACAGTATGAAAATGTGAAGCACCCCACAGAGAGGAAATTGTGCCACCCCAAAAGATGCAATTGCTAAGTACTGGTAAAAACACTTTGTTCTCGGCAGTAAATCGCTGTGATTGGTTGTGAATGAGTCATTGTTGCCACAGCGCCATTCTCCACATTCATTGCTCATCATAAGTTATAGAAGTAAGACGTTTGTATAACACATAGGATTTGTGATTAAAAGCATAGCTGCAGTGCTAACTGTGCACTGTATAAGCTCAGAATTATTTATTTCAGAGGGGGTGGACAATGTAGGGAACAGCAATGTCCTAGCGTTGCTATTTAGTTGAAGGGGGTAGAAAAATGAATGGATTTGGAATGCAACCATGGCTGAGAATCAGGACAGGACGCCCTGATTTCCATTTCTCCTAACACTCAAAAGAAATGTGAAATCCATTATTGTGAAGATTCAATGAAAGGGGCAGACTATTTAAGAGCAACTGTTGCATTACAAAGTTTTCCACAGAAACTTGTTGAATAAATAACATTTTAGAATAAATAACTATTTTTTCTTTTACTATGCATATGAGACTTTGTTTACAATGTTTATTCAAGATCTCTTTTGGGAATTCCTTATCCATTTATTTCACATTGGGAAGTTACTATATTAAAATAATATGTTTGTATGTAAATAATGAAAGATTGACAGATGTGAAACAATCAAAGTGCTTTGCTGGTTGGCTCAAATCAGTCGATCGTAAGTGCAGCCATTATCTGAAATGCTTCAGTGGTTCTTACGGCCATCCAGTGTGTGCGATCGCCATGCCCCATCTGTTCCTGCTGCGACAACATCACCATCTAGTGCCTGTGTACTGACACTTCAGGACCGCGTCAGTCCAGGGACTTGCCCACAAAGACGTCATCGTAGGCCTCGATGCCACTCCCCTCTTCCTCATCCAGCTCGTCCTCCATCTCTGCGCCCTGATTGGCTCTGGCCACCAGGAGGGGCAGGTTCGGGGCGGGCTCCTCGTCCTCATCCTCTTCGCCCTTAGGGTAGAAGCGGCGCGCCTTTGCCACAAAGTCCTCCGCCACGTCCAGGTAGATCAGACGGTCCTGCGGAGGAGGGGCGGCGAGGGGACGGGGCAGGGTGAGGGGGTGCCACGCAGAAGGAGAAAGAGACAGGGGAGGAGATAAAGAGAGAGGGAGAGGAAGAGAGATGGAAGGGGGAGGAATTAATCACAGCGATTGACCAAAGAGAACAGGGAAGCAAGTGGAAAACAGGCAGAGTAGAGGCAGAGAAGAAAAGGAGAATAAGGATAGAGGGGGAAGGAAGAGAAAAAGGAAGGAGCCATAAGAGAGATGGGAAGGAGCATGATGAATGGATCATGACAAGAAAATGAGAAGAGCAGGAGAAGGTGGACAATTCTCAGTCCCTCACATCCCTGTTGTATCATTGTATAAAGTTGTTATGCGACTTGAAGCATGTTATTGGAAGCATCCAAACATTTAGCACCGCTTATTTAACACCATCCTAATTCTGCCGGAGAAGCAACACGTTTGCGTTTGTATTAGGTTTGTACTGAAGTAGGTACAATGTTGCCATTGGATGTTTCTCCTGTTACTGAGAACCCCATGCCTCTCTCCCATACGGTACAGTGGACAAGTGTCAAAGAGTTTACACCAGAAAATCATTGGTTCAGTAACTGGTTCATTCATCTGTGATCAGCATGTGTTTCAATACTGAAATGTGAGCTTCACAATCTCAGGTCATTATATAGTAACCTATTACTAATTATATATCAACCTCTACAGTGTAACATTTGAGTGTAAATCTGTTTACAAAATCATTATTTGGTATATTACTGTATTACTGCACTGCTGTTTTACTGCACTGATCTCTTGCACAAACTATGATTGTTCCTACCATGTATTAATGCATATCTTGTAATATCTTGTAAGTCGCTCTGGATAAGAGCGTCTGCTAAATGCTTAAAATGTAATTTAAAAAAAATGTATTATAAGGTAGACCACTTTGTATCTGTATAGTGGATCTTCGGAGTGCAGTGCAAGTGGGATACAGGCCGGAATATACTCCCTCACCAGGATGAACATGTATCTCTCGGGCGGTGGCTCCTTGCTGGTAAAGATGGAGGTCTCGGAGTACACGGTTTGTAGCAGAGAGCGGGCGGCCGGCGCATTCCGCATACGGTCATATGACTCGGTGGCTGACACAGTCAGGAGAGACTCCGCCTCTGTCATGAACCCTGGGAGAAGGTGGGGGGATAGCTGTCTCTTTAATTGTGTGCTCAGTCATCTATGCTCATGGTTAATTTGGACTAATTGGATGCTGTATATTGTATAGTCTAATGGTTCTCAAACCTCTCTCAATGAATCAAGGCTTGTGACTTAGTTGGCAAGCCCTTGCCTTGATTAGTTGAATCAGGGGTGCTGGTGGTATTGAACAAACACATGGAATGGCTGGGGGTCCTGAGGAGAGGTTTGAAAACCACCAGTGTAGTCCATTAATTGCAGCACATTCATTTGGCTGAAGGCAAGGTAGGGGGGTGATACTATAAGGCATTTTTATGCATCATAGGGCCTGAGTTGTCCTCTCACCCTTCTGCACTGTTTTCGCCAATATGTTTGTGTTTATTGAGGAGGTCAGCCTGATTAAGTTTTTTTTAAATCTTATTTTTTGCTGTTTAATCCTATTTCTTTCTCCCAATTTAGTATCCAATTATACCCTCTCTTTTTCATGTCAATTATCCCCTCCCTCGTATGAGAACTGGTCTGGTCCCGAGAATGGTAGTGAGCGCTGCACCACCTCCTCCAAGCCAGCACCCGCCTAAGCCGAAGCCTGTCACCTTAACACACAGGACCACTCATATATGCAGCGGGCTCATTCGGCTTTTATCCCTCCCCCCTCCCAGGGGCGGACAGCCAATTGTCATCCCCCACTGGCATTCCCGGCCAAAGCCGAAACTGGCACAACCTGGTGGAATCGAACCCCGGTCACAGTGGGCAGCATCGGATGTTCTACTGCTACACCACCCAGGAGGCTCCAGCCTGATTGCCTTTTAATGGATTGGGGAGTCATTTACCAGTTTTTCCCAAATTTCCTCAATTGGGTTTTTTTATGGCTTTTTGATTCCCTTTGGAAAATGTCCATTATGACATGCTGTGTGACACCCTGTTTCTAAATGGTGCAATACAAAAATTATGATTGTATGCATTATCAGTATCATATACTGTCATAAACATAGTTATCCCCTATCGATTACTGTTATTCTATTTCTCTCTCTCTTTTTCACCTAGGTTCTCCAGAATCATCTTCCACTTCTCTCTAACGCCGCGGCGGACTTGTCTCTTGGCGTGGATGTCCACACTGAGGCGCCGGTACCCCTGTGTGAGACAAACACAGAGCACTTGGGTCAGAAACACTCTTAAAAACATGCTCTAAATTCTGCCAGGAACTTTTTGAGCCATTAACCTGGTGCGCCATCTAGTGGCTTTTGACATCACAGCAGGCTTCTCCTGAGGAGGTCAAACATTTCGAACAGCTCTGAATATGCCGGATTTTGTTTTGTTCCAATTACACTAACAACCCAAAAAATGCAAATTGATCAATCACAAAAGACAAATTAATGTGTGTCATATTATGAGGAAATACAATATGTGCAGCAGGAAAAAGTGTGTAGCAAAAGAATATGCTCAGAGCTTTATCCTTTGACCAATACAACCAATACCATGTTAACTGGAGTAATATGCAGCAGGATGACCATAGAAGTAATATCCTGCTGTCTAACCTGGGAGCCCCGGCGGGTCTTGTTCCTCTTCTGCAGTAGGTTGTAGAGCTCACGGTCATCGTCTCTCTCAGAGTGGCTGGGGTCTCCCGGCTCACTCCACAGGTTTGTCTCCTGGTCCCGCCTTTTCTTAGCCTCGCGGTCAAAGTACATCAGAGTCTCACTGCTCACAAGCACACACACACACACACACACAAACAGACACACGCACACGCACGCACACACACACACACACACACACACACACACACACACACACGCATGCACACGTGCGCACACACACACACAAACCTGTCACTTTCACAATGGCAGCTAAACACCATATCATAGTCAGAGATACAAAATTAAATTAAATTAATTACCCTACAACTTCTAAGTGAAAATACATTCTCAAAATGTATGAACATTAATTAAAACTAAAAAACTAAAAAAACTTGGATTGATAAGTCTGCACCCTGCTGAGTTAATACTTGGTTAGAAGCACCCTTTGCTTGAATTACATTTGCCCATTCTTCCTTACAGAACTGTTCAAGCTCAGTCAGATTGCATGGGGACCGTTGATGGACTGTGTTCTTCAAGTCATTCCACTATTTTTGAGACGGGGTGTAGACTTTAAAGGGGCACTGCATGTTACCATTTTACATCTGGGCCATTTTTTTAATGCAAAACCAGTCGCAATCCTTTAGTAAATCAGTGTCTTCTTTTACATTTTGTTTAAATACTTTTTAATATATTTTTTCTTTTAACAAATTGTAACATTTTATCTTGATTAATTTCTCTATGATTGCTTGTTTTTTATTAATTTTTATTTGTCTGACAGTTTTATTGTATATCTTTATTTTATTCCTGCGTATTGTTATCCCTTGTTATGCACTTTGTACACACTGTAAAAAAGCAATTTTTAAATATTGTTATGATTTATACTAGTGTCAGTGCTGTAATATCTGTGTGAATAGTGGTGTCAGTGTTTAATTATCAATGTTACATTGTCAGAGTTGGAAATAGGGGTGTGACGGTATACCGGTATGACAGTATACCACGATATTAAAATATGTAATACTAGCTACTATCATAAAGTTAACATAATACTGTGATAGTAAATCATGTGGCAAAAGCTATTCTCATGCGGGGAAAAAATATTTCATTACCCTACTAAAATGTCTAAATAACCCATATTAAATAATATTATACTGGACCTGGGGTGTCTGCTAATGTCATTTAATTCCACTAGCTCTTTGGCTGTTCTTGCATTTTGTTTTGTTTACAACGCGACTGTGCACATGCAGACAGCTCCCTTGCATTTCCCAACCCTGATAGGTAGCTGTTATTAGCTAGCTAGCTACACTGCATAAATCTCCGTTTGCAGTCCCTTATAAAACTTGCGATGTCCGATACTAATTCCGATGCTCAGGCGGTCTGTAATGACAAATTATATTGGCCCAAAAAGCAAACTCATTCATCCGTGTGAACTCACTTTCGATTCAGAAAAAATATGGTGTTGTTGAGAATGGATGTCCCATCTGTAGAGAATGTGGGAATCATATAATCGCCTGAGGAGGTCAAACCTTGTTAAACATGTCAAACCTTGCATTCCACCTGCTTGAGCATCATCCTTCACATTATGCCACAATGGAAAAAGTGAATATCTAAATATAGTACTAGATGTGAAAAGCTGATAATGCGATAAAGCAAAATGTTGCTTAATTTGCAAAGTGAATGATTGAAATTGATTTAAACATAGAATTACAAGGAGTGAATTATATTCAGTTGCATTTTTTGTTTTATTTTTCAATTAAATGGTATATAGATCTGCAAAGAGCTATACAACAAACATCGAGTTGTAAACTTTCTGTGATACTTTTTTTAGCTTAAAAACTGACACTGTGATATATCAAAAACTGTGATATTGAATAGTACGATTATCATACTGTAAAAATGTCATACCGTCACAGCCCTAGTTGGAATATCAGTGTATACTTGTGTTCGTGCCTATATCAGTGTGTATAGCAATGTCAGTGTTCAGCTGAACAGTAATATCAGTATTATTATTATTAATAATTATAATAATTATAATCACATTATTAATAGTGGTGTCAGATATCATTGTGAAAAGGTCATGTCAGTATATAGATATCAGTGTTAATAGTGGCGTCAGTGTAAGATATCAGTGTTAATAGTGGTGTCAGTGTAAAATATCAGTGTTAATAGTGGTGTCAGTGTAAGATATCAGTGTTCATAATGGTATCAGTGTAAGATATCAGTGTTAATAGTGGTATCAGTGTAAGATATTAGTGTTAATAGTGGTGTCAGTGGTCAGATATCAGAGTGTATACTTCAGTAAGGGTCCTTTCTCTTCCGGCTCATCTTCTTCACAGCAACAGCAGCAGCAGAACCGAGCACAGAAACTTCTAAATGCAGCCCCCATCCTTGATAATGGGGGAGAATGAGACAAGAGAGAGAAACAGAGCTTGAGCTTAAAAGGGAAAACATGCAGAGGAGTAGGCACAAAAATCTTCTGAAGAAGACCAGCAGGAACGAAATATACAGTATCTTAATATATCTCTAATTCAATAGACCACAGTCCCTTATGGAAAAGTAATGTATGTTGAAATATAAAACCCAAAACTATGGGGTATGCTTTAAGATATGTCTCTGTGGTTTAAGTGGTTCTGTGTGGCTCAGTTGGTAGAGCATGGCATTGGCAACGCTTAGGTTGTGGGTTCATATACTGGAAAATGTATGCATTCACTACTGTCGCTTTGAATAAAAGCGTCTGCTAAATAGCATATATTATATTATGTCAAAATATATTGCAAATATTCAAAAATATACACAAGATTATAGCTACTGAGTCAACTCACACCATTTATTCACACCCTTGATAAAGATGAACAAAAATGAAAATTATATTCTTTTTATACGAATACAACTTTGTTTAAAAAGTAATATATTTTTATCCTCCCCTTCACAAGGATGACACTACTGAGTTGTCTTCTAGAGTGTTTTATCTTCTATGGTGTCTTCGATAGTCTTTTACCCACAAAATTTCAATCAGGATCAAGTCTGGAGACTGAGATGGCCATTGCCATAACTCTTGTTAAAGTCAATGGAATCATTAACTCCAGCAAGTAAATTTTGCCCAAAAGGCTTGTTCCCTCTGCCAAGAAGCTGAAACTTGGCCACAAATGGATCTTTCAGCAAGACAATGATTCAAAGTATACCTCAAAATCAGCTAAGAAATGGTTAACTGCCCACAAAATTAAATTTTACAATGGCCATCTCAGTCTCCAGATTTGACCCCGATTGAGGAGGGCAGTCACACTGGATCTCTAAAGATTCTGTATGGAGAAATGGTCAAAGATCCCACAAATATGTTCACCAATCTCATAAAACACTAGAAGACGACTCCGTAGTGTCATCCTTTCAAGGGGAGGGTGCACACAGTGTTGAAAAGGGGTGTGAGTCATTCTGGCAGACAATTTTTGGTTAAAGAAATGTTAGTTTACTAACTAGTTTTTTAATATTAGTTTACAAAATCTTCTCTGAGCAATTGTATTAGTATAAAATAATACAATTCAGCTCAATTAAGCTCATTACCCGTATTGCTTATTTTATACAGCATTTTTTGCTCATCTTTATCTAGGGTGTGAAAATTTGGGAGTTGGCTGTGCTGTATACTATTAAGACTCTTGTGTGAGTTTATATTGATACAACCTTTCGGCTCATGACACACTCAATAACTTTACATACATTTAAAAACAGTTCATTTTGAATTTACCAGAATAAAGATGCACTATTTTTATTCAAAGAAAATCTATTAGATAGACTTGACGTGGACTTTATTGTCCTGATAGGGGATATTCATTTCCGCAGGTTGTACAGGCAACATTTGAGGCAAAGCACTCAAAAGAAACAGTGTTAAAGGCACAGAATCCAGCCAATATGACACAAAGACAACTAACTGACCACATCAGTTCTCTGCCAAGGAACCAAGGATCAAAATTCATAAATGGAAGATCAATTCTTACCAAGCTCCACATTAGCTAATGAACTAATAATAATTAAAGGTCTGGTGCTAAACCTCTTATTGATCTGAGCGCTGGTCACCTGGTCACCTGGTCTGCCGGTCACCTGGTCAATTTGGGCTCCTCCTGGTCTGTCTCTGGTCCTCACTGGTGCGTCTTCTCAAAGCCGTGCATGAACAAACTGTGGTCTCACGTGGACCAAAACAGTCAAACCGAAAAACAGAAGACAGCCGTACAGTAGTCCAAACGATAGATCTCACACAGGTCTCCTGTGGCCCCTCTGCAGTTCTGGGGCTGGACAGGGGATGACAAAATGCCCGTTTTCCAAAGAAAAACTGCAGTGGAAAAATAACTATTCCAATGTAATACTGGAGATTCCAGGTTACAGATACAGTCCTGGGGTTCTGGTCTCTGACTGCAGTGGTCCAATAACTTACACAAGAAGTTCCTTTAAGCCTTGCTGGGTTGGACAGATCTGAGATCAGCAGTTGCGTTGCTGTTTCTCGACGATCCCAGAACTCGGCAATGTTCACGTTCAGATAGGGAGGTTAAGGAGGGGAAGGAGAAAGAGAGACAGAGAGAAAGATAGAGAGGGAGAGAGAATTGATCTGGTGCAAAGATAAAGGAAGGAGTGATTATCACTTGACCTCTCTCACGCACACACACATGCACACACACACAGTTAAATGAGCATCTAGGCCTGGTGAGTAGGTCACAGTGTAGTCATGTGAACAGCACAACCCTCTACCCCCCTGCAGCCTCGGAGTCCCCTCTCTTACCACTCTTCTCCCCCACACAGAAAAGGGAGCCCTCTACTCCAACCAACGTCCCCTACACTGCCATACGAGGGGGGTTAGGAGGTTCCCAAAGAAATACATATAAAAACAGCAAAAACAGACCACAACTGACAATTATGAAACATCTGGTCAACAGAGAGCATTTTATCCAATGTCATCTGATTCCTTTTGTAACATGTTTTCCTGTTAATCGTTCCCCTCCGAGGCCATTTTTGAGGCTTCAAGCATTTGAAACTGGCTCAGGGAAGAGGACGTAGAAAACATAGTCTAAAAGAAGACAGTCTAAAAGAGGAACAGAGTGAAAGAATGTGTAGAAAAAGTTCAAGTAAGAAAGCAGAAAGGGCCACTCTGTGGAGATTGTTTTGGAATCACAAGATGTTGGGAACTGACCCCCCAGGGTATAAGCACACGAAAGGATATTTTTTTGGAAAACATCAGTGGAGGGAGGGAGAGGAGGCTAGGCAGGCATGCCAGAGGAACAAGAGGGTCATTGAGGGTCTATCGGTGGACCATCCTGTTGTGAAGGGGGGGCTGGGGGGGTCACAAGGGGCAATTAGGTGGCCACAGATGGTGGGGGCTTGGCATTAAAATGAGTTACAATGACAGGGCTCCCAGTATACTCCGAAGCTCAGCTTGAATTCATGAAAAATGTAGCAGTCACTGACATTTGAATTCATTACCATAATTTCACCATTTGAAATCAGTGCTTGCGCCTGTAAGAAGACGTGAACGCGAGACATCGAGCGAGCAGCGCAGGCTCACATTTACAGCATGCGAAACTGCCTATTACATAAACATTTTCACATAAGAGGAATACTCTGCAATAATACACTCAATTGCATGATTATTGTGTTAAGCAGTGCATTTCAAGGTACTATTCAGTATCATTTCAAAACAATTACGCGTCTCTTACATTTCTCCTCATACACACACCTTTTGCTGAATTCCATAATAAATTTGTTATCCAATTACATTCAATTCCATTTCATAGCACACTGCCCAAAATCCCTTATAAAGCCTGTAATGTGCAAGAGATCCAACACAAGTTAAATGAAGTGTTCAAGTTCATCTTTTAAATGAAGTGAATTATGTGTCATTTATTAATTATCCATATGAGATAAAAGCCCTGCAGTAAAAAATTTAAAAATCCAAATATAACATTTAAAATAAACAATTGAAGAACTAGTGACCTAATTATTTAAAAACAGTCATACATGGTCAGCAGACCGTTTCGAGGATTTCATGGGTTTCAAACGGCCCAACACAGCACCCTTGTGCCAAACATCACCTGATTACATCAGCTTACTGATAGAAACGACAGTCACGTGAAATAGTCATCAGACAGGCTTTTATTATTCAGTTTGTTTTAGGCCCTTTAAAACGTTACGGAGTTGACATGGATTCAAATAAAACAGAAAACCCCAAACGGAAACAAAACATGCCTTATTCTCCATTATCCCGGGTGAGTGGTGTGCATTATTAAGGGAGTCAAATCATCGTAAACATACATAAAATGTACAAAAAAATATAACAAGCGTGATTTTGGCAAAAAAAACTCATTAAAAAAAATCCGGAAAAAACAATGGTGTTTTGCTGATGTTTGTTCACATATTAAGGCTACACCCCACCTGTGACAACCTCTGTGACCTCACTCTCTGTCGCATGCCGAGTACAGACTCGGCGTCGCCTCCTTCTCGATCGCAGTAAGCTGGGGGGTGTATGAAGACTAGCGGAGTCTGCTATCCATGCATAGTGTCAGTCAGTGATGGAGGCAAGCGTCTGGATGCACAGGCAGGCCATGTTAAGACATGACGGGACAAGGGGCAACTAATCACTCATCAGCATGCAGAGTTAAAACAAGCATGATGCTGGTGATAGCTAGCATTCAGTCTAGTCTGGCCCAGTATTGGCCATCATACCTACTCATACACACTAGTCCAGGTCGGGTCGCATTCTAGATTCTAGCAAAAGTCTGCGTGTAATCTTCATATATTGCAAGAGATTCATCTCTGGGGGGAGAAGATCATTCTTTCCACCACAATAAAAGTAAAAGACATCACAGGCTGCTGGAATCGGCTTGCTGTGTGTGTGTGTGTGTGTGTGTGTGTGTGTGTGTGTGTGTGTGTGTATGTGTATGTATGCAAGAATGATCCCCTTGGATGCTCCTTGGGTTCATTGCTCTGTTGAGATTTCAGTTACGAACGAATAGACAGATAAAAGTCCAGCTTAATCTGATGGGGTGTGAGGTTGATTCTGGAGTTCATACAGCTTCAAGGTCCTTAGCACTTTCTATGCAACCACTGCAAAGTTCCAGGCGTTGTAGTATCTCCTCCCATCCAGGGGGGGTGTGTTGTGAGCCGCAGGGCACTCTAACGCAGAGTCGAGCGCAGGTCGGCAATCCGATGGCGCAAGTGGGACATGAACTCAAACATGGTGGCTGCCAGGCTCTGGTGGATGAGGTAGCGGGGTAGTCGGCCCTGGCAGTGGAGAGAGAATGAAGCAAACCGACATGGGAGATTTTAGTGACCAAGAAATGAATCAAGCGGACAGCAACGCAACGTGGCAAAAACACGCTGCAAATATTTACCATGCGCTAAAACGTATTCAGAATGCTCACACCCAAGCTCAGCACCAACAAAAACAACCCTGGACGAGTGCAAGCAGAGAGAGCGGACAGCAGTGCAAACAAGCAGCTCAGAAAGGTAGACTGGGCCTCTACCTTGAGGTCGGTGTTGAGGACCCAGATGAAGGTGCACACAGACGGGTTACTGCTGGACTTCAGGACCACAAACCCGCCCGGACCATTCTCTCCTCTGGGGACAGAGGAATATCACAGGAGAACATGAATGCAGGAAGAAAATCTGCACTAGGACAACTGACAAACTACTGCAGGCATTAGGCCGATTTTAGAGACATTGTTCCAGTAACGGGCTTTGAGGAGGTGTATGGAAATAAGCCAGCACAGGGAAAGGGCTCTTGTGTAGTCTCACAGAGGGAAAGGGAGTCCAGTACTAATCAGTATTAATCCAATTATTATTTTTTTTGTTTAAACCAGGATTAATCATCTTTCTCGGCTGCACCTACATTTTCAACACCAATTTAAATTCTAAAGAGATCCTAAAATCTCTTGAGGTGGCTTAAATTGGTAGGCAACTTTTTTTTTTTATATGCCAAATATGTAGTCATACCTCAATTATGGCAGCTAAATTTAGGACCCCTAGCACACCACTAACATACTTTTCATTTGTACAACACCTGTTTAAAAAAAAAAAAGAAAAAAAAACTTTCGATAAACTGTAGATAAACTTGAAAATGAGGGCATTTGAGGGCATTTGAGGACATTAAGGAAAGTGACTGAGGTACACTATATGGCCAAAAGTCAGTGGACACCTGACCATCACACCTATATGAGCTTGTTGGACATCCCATTCTAAAACCATGGGTATTAATATGGAGTTGGACCCCCCTTTGCGGCTATGACAGCTGCCACTCTTCTGGGAAGACTTTCCACAAGATTTTGGAGTGTGTCTGTGGGAATGTGTGCCCATTCAGCCAAAAGAGCATCTGTGAGGTCAGGCACTGATGTTGGACGAGAAGGCCTGGCTCGCAATCGGCGTTCTACTTCCTCCTAAAGGTGTTCAATGGGGTTGAGGTCAGGGCTCTGTGCAGGCCAATCGAGTTCCTCCACACCAAACTGATCTAACCATGTCTTTATGGACCTCGCTTTGTGCACAGGGGCACAGTCATGCTGGAACAGCAAAGGGCCTTCCCTAAACTGTTGCCACAAAGTTGGAAGGGCCCAATTGGCTAAGATGTCTTCGTATCCTGTAGCATTAAGAATACCCTTCACTGGAACTAGGGGGCCTATCCCAAAACCCTGAAAAACAGCCCCAGACCATTATCCCTCTTCCACCAAACTTTACAGTAGGCACTATGCATTCCGGAAGGTAGCGTTCTCCTGGCATCCGCCAAACCCAGATTCGTCCATCAGACTGCCAGATAGTGAAGTGTGATTCATCACGCCAAAGAACACGTTTCCACTGCTCCAGAGTCCAGTTGCGGCGTGCTTTACACCACTCCAGCTGACGCTTGGCATTGCGCATGGTGATGTGAGGCTTGTGTGCAGCTGCTCGGCCATGGAAACCCATTCCATGAAGCTCCCGACGCACAGTTCTTGTGCTGATGGTGCTTCCAAAGGCAGTTTGGTACTCTGTAGTGAGTGATGCAGCAGATGATAGGCGATTTTTACGCTCTATGCGCTTCAGCACTCGGCGGCCCCACTCTGTGAGTTTGCGTGGTCTACCACTTCGTGGCCGAGCTGTTGTTGCTTCTAGGTGCTTCCACTTCACAATAATAGCACTTACAGTTGACCGGGGCACATCTAGTAGGGCAGAAATTTCACTAACTGACTTGTGGCAAAGGTGGCATCCTATGACAGTTTAAAGTCACTGAGCTCTTTACGAACCATTCTGAATTCTAAATGTTTGTCTGTGGAGATTGCATGGCTATGTGCTTTTTATGCACCTGTTGGCAATGGGTGTGGCTGAAACACCTGAACTCAATAATTAGTAGGGGTGTCCACTGACTTTTGGCCATATAGTGTACCTTGCTGTGTAATATAGGACTGGACAGATTATTTGGGATGGCAGGGATCTGAAACACCCAGCATTCTCTGGGTACTTAAAAAATAAAATCATTTGCGGAGTCTTGCATGTGGCTCACAGGCGCCTGTACTGTACGTGTCTCTCTTTGGCAATGTTCTAGTAACTTTTTGTCTTTATTGTACATTTTTTATGATTCATTTATGATCTTTATTCATTTAAGTCTGCCTATGGATCCTCACACTTTCAAATTTAAACCCTTAAAAAACGACGAGCAATGTGATTCCTGTTTGGCCCAGGGCGGGGCTGACCTGACGTAGCGGCTGTGTGGGGGCTTGGCTTCGTGGCAGGTGGCCATCCCTGCCGAAACGTAACAGTCCCTCCTGCGTTCCACTCGCCGCACGTTCACAAAGTCCCTGAAAGGGAGAGAGGGAGGGAGACAGAGATGACAGAAGAGAGAGGGCAACACAGGGAGAGGGGAAAAAGAGAAGGAGAGAAACAGGGGTTTATATTAACTCACATTCTGCTATACCTCAGCATTGCTTGTTTTTTTGTCATGTTTACACTATGGCCAGGTACACCTCTGCCAAGGTTGAGGAATGACATATCACATGCCTGCCATGAATGAACAATGCAAGGTATTTTTGTGTAGTCATTTTGCTGTGAGAAACATTTGAAAAATAGGGGAAACATACAGTAAATTAATTGAATAACTGCAGAGCAGTACAACAGGAGAACACGCAGCTCCTTAACTGGCTACGTTTTCATAGGCGGAGGTGCCAATTTAAGCTGGTTTATCATGCAAGTGCAATTCCCTTTCATAGACAGATCATTTGAGCTAGACATACTGTTAGGTTAAATACCACACAAAGGTGTTGTGTGTTCCCACACAACTGGCAAAACAGCATTCACGACTGCATAGATGCAGCCAACTGGCAACGCTAAAAGACAGATGTCTTCAAAGGAGCAGAATTCAACATTTTGAACAAACATAACATTGTCAAACTACACTTGAATGCTAAAAATATGCACTTTGTTTCTGCTAGCTTAATGAGAAAGTCGAGTATTGTTGTAGAAATAAGCTAAAGCAACACACCGAAGGTATGCAAAAAGATTTCTACGAGCAGTGGAGTCTCCTTAAGTTTAGACATTTAGTCTTGTTTTTAAGATAGCTTCCACACCAGCTAGGAAGTACGCAGTCACCAACTCAAATATTGCAAGGGCTACCCTGTCATGCCACATGGTCTGCATGTAGGACCAGAGTGAGGAGCCATTGACTATCGACTGGAAACTAAACAGAAACACATGCCGCCATTTGAACAGACCGCAGCCAACATGGTATAGTCAGCCGTTGCCTGACTGTGCCCCCGGAGGGCAAGGCAAAAGTTACCTAGGCGACACCACGCCCCCTGCTGCTCCTGCGGAGACATCGTATGACACCATGGTGTTGTCATCCACGCGCTGCAGGATCTGAGGGGTAGAGGAAAGCATTTGAGGAAAAAAACAGTGGAAAATCTATCACAATACAAAACAATAAGGACCCAATACATAGTTCTGCACTATGTTTAGAACGGTGATGCCTGGTTCAGTGACTATGGCTAGAGCTATACTAAAGACCCATCTTCCTCTGGCACCAAGCTGCTTCATCCACACTGAAACAGACAAACTGATCCTAAGAGCCATAAAGGCTTGAAAAGCTTCAATTAGAGCTGCATATCGTAGATTTCAGGCAAAAATATCTACAAAAAATGATTAAGAAACACGTAAAACAGTTTATTTTATATTTACCAACACAGTGTTAAGATTTAGTCATGCTGCATTCAAATTATTATTATTATTATTTTTTTTTTTTACTCAATTATTTCAGATTCTTTCCCCCATGTTTTTCTCCCAATTTGGTGACCAATTGTACCCTCTATTTCTTCACTTTGCCCCCCCCTGAAGAGCCTGCCGCCTGTTCTCCGGGTCAAGCAAATACCCAGAGGCCGGCAATGATCCTCCTCCTCCGAGATGGAACTCGCCCACCTGTTTTTACAGGGACGCCCTTCCAGTACAGAATTCTGGATGAGTAGGGAGGGGAGGGGGATGGAAGTGAAACACAAACGCACCTGGCACCCGGAAATGGTTCTGTTCCACTGGACCATCTTCTCAGGCTGTAGGATGACCTCTTGGTACACAAGCTCAGCTGGGCACTGCATGAAGGCCTGGAAGACAGACACAAACACCAATCAAAACATCGAAGTTGCATCAAATCCACAATGACTTACGAGGCCAAAACAACATGGAGAGCGTGATGGACTCTCACAAGCAGAAACGCGTAGAGCGAACAGAAATGACAAAACCACTAATCTCCCATGATGCCATGGGGCAGCATACCTTGAGGATGAAGGTCTTGCCATGAAAGGGGATCTCCAGGGTGTACACGGAATCTCCCAGCTCCTGACCACAACGGAAACAGGAGAACGACACACGTGTGAGCGTAAAGTTTAGGATTCTCACAATAACACCCAGCAGCACGTTGTGCCATTGCGCACGCACGCACGCACGCACACACGCACGCACACATGCACACACACACACACACACACATACATCATACTCACATTGTTCTTCTCAAACTTCCAGTTCTCCTCCTGAGCCAGTATCTGCTCCACCACAGCCATGGCCTCCCGGCCCTGACGCACAATCTCCTTCTCCTGAGGGAGGGAAAGACAAGGATCTCAACGAACATCCTGTTATAACCAATGACACATTTCCACTCTCCTGCCCTTGCAGTAAAGCACCCTTTAATGACAGTCTGGAAAAAGAAACGAAAAAAACAACAACATTTAATCAGCAAAAGAAAGAAAACTTGAAACAGCATTTGAGGGTCAGGCCGATGAGCCTATGATTTCAGTTAATAAAATGAGATGTTGTGATAACAAAAACAAAAAACAACCATATCCCTCATGAATTATTAGAACTGTGATAATATGAGAATTTCTAAGCCTTTTACACACATCTGAGATGCAAAGGCCAAATGACATATCAAACACACTGAGCACCAAAGCGTACATGTCTTCCATCATTATGCAGCGCTGCTCACGGGACACACAAACAGCTCGTTGTAACGAAGCGCCAGCACAAACACCCCGTTCATCACCGGAGCTGTCTTGAGCATCTGACCGGATGAGGTCATGGGTAAGACGCCCAGAGCGCGGGCTCCGATGTCCAGTCTCACCTGAGCAGTAACCGCTCGACGCCCCAGTCCCTCCTCGTCCAGTTCCTCGTCAGAGCCTGTCACCAACACAGGCCACGCATCACTCGCTAACAAGTGACAACACTGGCATGGACACTGCAAGCACTATGATCATATTATCACAACGACTGTACCTTACGGTTCGACAGCTCCAGCTATGATCTCTAGCCATATGAATGCACTCTTATAAGTCGCTTTGGAGTGTCAATTGTCATTTTAAAACTTGTCACAGAGCATTAGAAGACACAATCTCATGTGCAGTGCAAATCCAA
This sequence comes from Aldrovandia affinis, assembly GCA_029706075.1. Classification (NCBI taxonomy): domain Eukaryota; kingdom Metazoa; phylum Chordata; class Actinopteri; order Notacanthiformes; family Halosauridae; genus Aldrovandia; species Aldrovandia affinis. The sequence continues at coordinate 4,466,920 of JAINUG010000013.1, read as the reverse complement.
AGTAAAGATTAATTTGCAAACAAACTACTATGCATCTCAAATTAACGCAGAGGTCCAGTGGACAGAAGTCTGTGACAGTGTAGGTAGTATAGGACTGAGTGAGAGAGAGAGAGAGAGAGAGAGAGAGAGACAGGGAGTGAGATGGGAAGTGTGTGTCAGCGTGTGTGTGTCTGAGTTCACAGTACCTGCCATGGACTCAGGTGGGGAGTAAAACTGTCCATCAGACACAGCGCGTGGGTACAGCATGGGCCCTCGTTCGCTCGACGCGCACAATGCGGCCAGATACGCTGGGGGGATGAATGCACCTGTGAGAACTTGAGCTCGAAACGTTTTACACGCCATGTAGGTGCAGTGCCTTCGATGTAGTAACGTACATAGCAACACCCGGCTGCAGACACCAAATCCAAAAACAATGGTGCCTCTTGCTAGTTTATACAATGTCTCCTCACTTTATATGGATGCGCCTAAACTAATAAAGCATGTTGAACTCTTAGTTCAGCAGGCCATGTTAAACGGAATACAAAAATCACGGTTCGCTATGTACCTCGGTTTTGAAGTGACGGTTGAACAAAACATAAAATTGCTTTTCATTTATTATGAACTTTGTAAACAATGGCAAATTGGCCATAATTTACTGAACAAAGTACTGAGATGCAGAAGGTCCACTGCTATTTTTTTAATTAAGTTCCGAACACAGTGCGGTTCACAGTGCGTACCAAACCTAAAGTCCTGTACCGAACGGTTCGGTACAAATACGTGTACAGTTACACCCCTACATGTCAGTACTCTTCATTTACTTTCATTTCCACCCAATTGTGTTAACTGTATTGACTCACTCAATTAACTGAGCATGTTAGTAGCGAGTGAACATTAATCTAGCTAGCTAGTTAGTCAGTTGGTGCACGGCAACACGTTAGGTAGTAGTTATCGAACATGATCATAATTATCATTAATGAATATAATTCAAACAATAAATGACAGAAAAAATGTTTTCACAATTTACTCAATTTGGGTTCTTTGCAGAAACTAAAAACAACAACTTTCCTGGTCACTGCGGTTTGTTCATAGTGGGGCAAAATACAATGGGATGCAAAAATTTGGGCACCCCTGGTAAAAATGCCTTTTACAATTAATATCGAAGTGAACGGAAGCTAACCTGACCTCTAAATGGTACAAAGTTAAACATGACATTTCTTCAAATTGTAAAGAAAGATTACTTTTTATTTGAATGTTTTACAGTTTCAAAATAATATAAAAGGAAAAAGGCGCTGTGCAAAAGTTTGGGAACCCTTTTGGATTAATCTTTGTTACTTTTTTAAAAGATTAAACTAATGCCCAGACCCAGGTGATTTACTCGTTAGGGCTTTAATGAGTCAGGTGAATATAATTCCAGGGCTGAACTATTTATTCTGAAGTAACTCCATGCCTTCTAAAGTATCCGACTGCGGTGGCTGTTCTGTCTGGTGTTAACAACCATGGGTTCCTATAAACGGTTAGGGTTAGGGTTCAAGATAGTTCACTTCTACCAACAAGGAGAAGCTACAAAAAACTCTCTCAAAGTTTCAAACTACCTATTTCCACTGTCAGAAACATTATCAGAAAATGGAACGTAAATGAAACAGTTGAAGTTAAGGCAAGGTCTGGAAGACCAAGAAACGTTTCAAATAAAATGGCCTGGTGAGAAATGCTCAAAAGAGCCCACGCATCACTGCAAAAGAGCTGCAACAAAAAGTAGCAGACACGGGTCTAGTTGTTCACAGGACAACAATACAATGTACAGTGGAACCTCGGCCCACGCCCCCTACTCACGAACAAATCGGCCCACGAACACACTTTCCGAACTAATTTTCACTCGGCCCGCGAACAAGCCCTCGGTGCACAAACGCACAAACACACAAACTCGCGGGCTTCTGGCCGTAGCGCGTCGTGGATAGCGTCAGTTGTGCTTAGTACTCAGCGTTGTTTACATCGTTCGTCGTTGTGTTCTCCTTTGATACACGTTCTTTTTGTGCTATTTCCATTACATTTGAAATTCAGAAACTATCAACCACAAAGGTAAAGTGTACAATTATTATGTTTTATTTTAGTATTAATGTATTTTTCTATAATTAAGGTTATCTTTAATTCCTTTCTATATTTTTGCCACACATAAACCCATAAAAAAGTTTTAAGTGTTTCTGGGGCTGGAGAACGGATTCATTGGATTTACATTAATTTCAATAGGAAAAATTATTTAGGTTCGCGAACGGAGTCAACGAACGAATTAAGTTCGTGGGCCGAGGTGCCACTGTACTTTAAACAACAAAGACCTACATGGCAGAGTTGCAAGAAAGAAGCCTTTCCTATGAACTCAACACAAAATCAAGCTTCTGTAGTATGTAAAAGAAAACCTTCAGAAGCCTGAAGCCTTTTGGAACAATGTGCTTTGGACTGACGAAACCAAAATTGAACTTTTTGGCCACAACCAAAGCAGGTATGTTTGGAGAAAAAAAAGTGAAGCATTTATAGGTAAGAACACCTTGCCAACTGTTAAGCATGGAGGTGGATCCATTATGCTTTGGGGTTGTGTGGCAGCTGGGGGCACAGTAAATATTGTGCGGGTGGAAGGAAGAATGGATTCCACCAAATATAAAGATATTCTAGAGGCTAATGTTCAAAGGTTAGTCCAGACATTGAGGTTGAAGAGAGGTTGGGTATTCCAGCAAGATAATGATCCAAAGCATACCTCGAAATCAACCAAGTACCTCCAGGAAAGACGGGTGAAGGTTTTGGAATGGCCACCAGACTTGAATATTATTGAAAATCTGTGGAGAGATCTCAAACATGCCGTGCATGCAAGGAGGCCAAAGAATATTTCTGAGCTAGAGGTGTTCTGCCAGGAAGAATGGGGGAAAATTCCAAAAGCAAGAACTGAAAGACTCTTAGCTGGCTACAAGTGTTTTCAAGCTGTTATAATTGCCCGAGGAGGAGTTACAAAATACTAACTGACAGGGTTCCCAAACTTTTGCACAGGGCCATTTTCCTTTTTTTTAAAAATTATTTTGAAACTGTAAAAAATTCAAATAAAAGGTAATCTTGCTTTAAAATTTTAAGAAATGTCATGTTTAACTTTGTACCATTTAGAGGTCAGGTTAGCTTTTGTTCACTTAGATATTAATTGTAAAAGGCATTTTGACCAGGGGTGCCCAAATTCTTTGCACCCCACTGTACATAACAATTTTGATGATTGTGGTCTGTGTCTCTCCAGTGATCTCTTGCTAACGACAGGAATGTAGGCACTTTCATGGTATATTGCGAAACGTCCTCCTCCCTCTGCTACACTCCTTTATACGTGTGTCCTTCGCTCCCCTGTCTCTCTGCTCTGTAGCTTCTCATCTTCTCCGCCTGAGACTCCATACTCGTCTTCTACAACCCCCTCTCTCTTTGCACTCCTTACCTTTCTCCAGGACCTTCCATTCCACCCAGCACATATCCCCCGTGGTCGGTTTGCCCCACCCTTACCCCTCTCATCCTCGGCCTCTTGGGTGAGCACTTTGAAGTCCAGGAACCACGTCTCCAGCCAGGCCACCACAAAGGAGGTGATGGGCAGCACGTAGCCAAAGGCATTCTGGGACAGGAGCTGTGGCAGGATGACAACAGCGTGTCAGAAATAGCACAAAGAGCCGGGAGGAGGGGGGAGTGGGAGTGCGTCCGTGCCTCAGTGGGCAAGTGTAGTCAGTGAAGTGTGGTTGTGTGGCTCAGTAGGTAGAGCATGTTATTGACAACGCTTAGGTTCTGGGTTCAATTCCCATTGGGGCCACATATACTGAAAAATGTATGCATTGAAGTTGAAGTGCAGACTGTCAGCTTTAATTTGAGGGTATTTTCATCCATATCGGATGAACCATTTAGAAATTATTGAACCTTTTGTACATAGTCCCCCCCATTTTCAGCACCATAATTCATTGGTTTAACATAATGTAGAAAAAAGTAATCATTTTTAATATTTGGTCGCATATCCTTTGCATGCAATGACTGCCTGAAGTCTGCGATGCATAGACATCACCAGACGCTGGGTATCTTCCCTGGTGATGCTCTGCCAGGCCTGTACTGCAGCCATCTTCAGTTCCTGCTTGTTTCGGGGACTTTTTGCCTTCAGTCTCCTCTTCAGCATGTAAAATGCATGTTCAATTGGATTCAGATCCAGTGATTGACCCGGCCAGTCAAGGATTTTCCACTTTTTGGCTGTCAAAAACCCCTTTGTTGTTCTAGCAGTATGTTTCGGGTCATTGTCTTGTTGCATGATGAAGTGCCGTCCAATGAGTTTGGAGGCATTTGTTTTTATCTCAGCAGATAAAATATTCACGTAGACTTCAGAATGAATTGTTCTACTTCTGTCTGCAGTCACATCATCGATGAAGACAAGTGAGCATGTTCCACTGGCACCCTCCACACTTTCCTCTTTCCATCACTCTGGCCCATCTGTCCACAATACTTTGTTCCAGAACTATTGGGGCTCTTTTAGGTGCTTTTTAGCAAACTATAATCTCACCTTTCTGTTCTTCAGGCTTATCGGTGGTTTGCATCTTGTAATGTACCCTCTGTAGTCCTGCTGGTGTAGTCTTCTACGTATGGTAGACTTTGACACATCTACACCTGCTTTTGATCTGTCAGGCCGTTGTCAGGGGGTTTTCTTCACCATAGAGAGTATTCTCTGGTCATCCACTACAGTGGTCTTCCTCGGTCTACCGGGTCTTTTGACATAATTGAGTTCACCAGTTGTTTTTTTCTTGTTAATGATGAACCAAACTGTTGACTTGGGCATGCCCAGGGTTTTTGCAATGTTCCGGATTGATTAATTATAATTTCTGAGCCTTATGATGGCCAGCTTAATTTGCATCGACACTGCTGTCTTCCTCATGTTTTCACACCCCAACAACAATCTCCAAAGGCAATTGCAAAGTCTAGAATCAAGACTAGACATCAACAGCTCTCTTCTGCATTCACTAACGACACAAATGAATAAACCTGCTTAACGAAACACATCTGTGAAGCCAATTCAACAAATACTTGTAGTACCTTAAAATGGGGGGACCATGTACAAAAGGTGCTGTCATTTCTGAACGGTTAATCCGATATGGATGACAATACCCTCAAATTAAAGCTGACAGTCTGCACTTCAACCTCATTGATATCCTTTCAAACTCAAAGTGCTAGAGTACAGAACCAAAATAACAGAAAATGTGTCACTGTCCAATGAATTATGGTGCTCACTGTATATTATATTATATTATGAAGTAAAATGTCTGCAGCCCATTCTGTTTGGAGAATAACCTGAATAACACGGTGATGGTATAAGCAGTGTGAATGTGACGGTAAGACCCCTGTGAGCCTGTGCCGTAGGAGTATACGCAAAGCAGAGATGACAATGTACGTGGATGCTGAAAGCGACTACAGAAATTGTACAGCAGACTCACTCACGTTGGAGATGATGACTTTAGCAACGAGGAAGGCGCTGGTCACTAGAGTGGTGACCTGGGATTGAGAGAGAGAGAGAGAGACAGACAGACAGAGTGAACACCAGTACTGAGCAAGGAGAAGAGGAAATACGAACATGTGGTCCCTGTGTGTGCAGGCATTGAGTGTGTAATGGGCGTCCTTACCGCGATGACCCACCAGTGTCTCAGGTGAAGGGCAGCATAGCCCAGCTGCAGACATAAGAACCGGAACAGTGCTAGGAGCTGAGACAGAACGCACAAATCAGTTCTTTTCACTCTCAAACTTTTTACTGCTTGGCTGCATTACAGCCTCTCATGTAAGATGTCATTAGATATGCGCATTCAGTTATACATAAGCAACATTAGAAATGATACTTAACAGTTTCATGTTTGTGCCCGATCTGGGCCTTTAAGTGCCTTATTCAGTTCCTCGTTTGGTTTTGAGCAAAGTGGGAAAGTGGAAACTGAAGTCGAGAAACTTCCGGGACGGATCTGTTTCCTAGCCACTCGTAGAGGTGCAAACTTTAATCACATTGAAGGAAGTGACAATTAACGTTTTTAAAAAGCTTGGGGGTTGTTCTCTGAATTATTGGAAGATGAGCAAACCCTTTTATTAAGGAATTGGGCGATCAACATCAGTAAAACCCACTAAATCAATATCGAACTACAACTCCCATGAGAGCACAATGTTTCATAGGGATGGGTGGGACCTGCAGTTGTAGTTTAATTTTGTACTATTTACGTTGATCACCTGATTCCTTCATAAACGGGGTTGCTTATCTCCAAATCATTTAGGGAATAGTTTTTTTGTTTTTGTTTTTTTTTTTTTCTTCTCCAATTTCATGAAGGAAAGTTTATCTCATTGGAAATGAATGGTTTCCAGTTTCTAAGGTTTAGTCCCGCTGGTTTAGTGCCAGCTTGACAATCCCAGCATATTGCTACAGGAAGATTTGTGTAACAGTGAATTTTGTCAGGAAAGGAGGAAAGGAAAATTATTTTCTGTATGTATTTTGTAATACTTTTCACTTTTGTTGCTCTGCGATAAATGCTTTTTAACTGTGACAAATCAACATATCTGCATCTATGTAAGGGTTACTCTGGTCTATTTCTCCAATTTTCACGTTAAAAAGAATGACACATAGTGGTTGCGCTGCTCTGAGAAGCAGTTACAATCCAATTCTTTGTTCCTTTTTAAACTTCTCATGACACATATTGTAGATATTTGGCCTGGATGGGGAAACTCAATGCTTCCACTTACAAAGATGTCAAAGAAGGATGACTTGAAGTTGTACTGGACGACTTCTCTCTCCAAGTTCTCCCAGATAGAATTTGAGATCTGAATGGAGAGGGGGAAAAAAAGAAGGCCAGAGAACATGACCGCCACAGATCAGAAAGTGGCTGACCACAGCAGACCTGTGTGATGGAAGAAGAGAGAGGACAAAGAAGTGTGCAAAGAAGCAGACAAGGCTAACTTCCCCAAGGAAGCTTCACAGGGCCACATACTTCCTCAAAACTTGAAAGCCTGATCTCAGACTCATTTGAAAAGAGCTTTTGAGAGTAGCAGTAACTGCCCCTGAGCGTTCAAATGACGGAAACACCCTCAGAACACGTGACATTTCCAATAACCAAACAACCAGTATGAAAAAAATGTAACACATTCGTTAAAAAAAACTAACAAAAAAACTACCGGTCAAAAGTTTTAGAACACCCCCATTTTCCAGTTTTTACTGAAATGTAAGCAGTTCAAGTCCAGTGAATAACCTTAAATGGTACAAAGGTAAGCGGTAAACTGCCAGAGGTTATTTATATAAAAATATATATATATTTTTTTTTTTTTTTAAGTTTAGTTTACTGAAAAAGAATGTACATTTTTTGGCAGTGAGTAGTTTCCTACACCATCAAAAGGCACTTGGAAACTGGAGGAAACTCTGACAGGGGGTCTGGCAGACCCAAAGCCACAACAAAATCAGAAGACAAGTTTCTGAGAGTCAACAGCTTGCGTGATAGGCGGCTCACAGGACAACAGCTTCAAGCACAGCTTAACACTGGTCAAAGTAAGGAAGTCTCAATTTCAACTGTGAAGAGAAGACTTTGAGCTGCAGGTTTGACAGGTCGAGTGGCAGTAAGGAAGCCATTGCTAAGATGGCAAAATAAGAAAAAGAGGCTTGCCTGGGCCATGAAGCACCACCAGTGGACTACTGAAGACTGGAAGAAGGTATTATGGACTAATGAATCAAAATTTGACATCTTGAAATTTTGAAAGGTTTATGTAGGCCATCGAGTAGGCAAAAGGATGGTTCCTCAGTGTGACACCAACGGCCAAACATGGAGGAGGAAGCGTGATGGTCTGTGGCTCTTTTGCTGGATCCAGAGTCAGCGACTTGCACAGAGTGACTATTAACCCACGTTAACCCATTACTTGTTCCCTGAAAAGGGCCATTTTTTATAACTCTGAAATTTGGCAGTTTACCACTTACCTTTGTACCATTTCAGGTTATTCACTGGACTTGGGGGTGTTCTAAAACTTTTGACCGGTAGTGTATATTTTTTAAAAGCACAACATCCACTCTTTAAAATGAATAATCAATTATATTAAGATGAAATCATGACATTTCAATGATATCTTCATCCAAATCTGACTGATGCTAGGATGGGCAAAATGTTGCAGTTTTAGCTTATTATAATGAATTATTTGTTCTCTAAAGCAAGTCTCACCTTTACTGAGATTCTTGACAAAAAAAAAAGAAACACACAAAGATGGAGCTGGAGGCAGACAGCAGGACAGAGAGATGTGGACAGATGCACAGAGAGGGGAAAAAAGACAGACAGGGGACACGTGGGGAAAAAGGAACGTGAACTGACGTTGAGCTCAATGATCCACAGCAAAGAGATGAAGAGCAGGTCAAAGGTCACGAAGAGGCAGAAGGTTCGGCGCACGTCGGAGATGGCCTTGCGCTTCCCGGCGGCGTAGGGCGAGTGGTAGGGCGAGGGGAGGGACTGCGACGTTTGAGAGTAGGAGGCGTTGAGGGAGGCGATGGCCGGGAGGCTGCCCCCAAATTCGCCATAGTCCACCCCGCTCGGCATTCCTACAAAGAGAGGGAGCTCCACCTGCTCCACAAGGGGAGAGAGGCAGGAGGAGTGACGGTGGAGGGAGCAGAGTGGAAGGGAGGGGGGATGTTAAAGAACTGATAAACTGCCCAGTGAATACAACACAGCAAACACTATGCACTGAGCCTATGCCAAGTCTGGATTTTCAGTCTCCCTCTTGTAATTGTAAACGGATGTACAAAGCACTACAGTACATCTTACTGACCACTCTCCCCCCAGTGCACAGGATCAATGAGGTTGGCGGGAATCTAGAGCAGGTGCAGCAAAAAATATATATCATCCTGACATTATGTGAGAACCGCAATCTAAAATCATTACATTTATCAGCCATCAGCCCATCCACATGATAAAAGATCCGTGGATGTGCCAGGGCCTGCTCTAAACAGGTATGCGAACGAGGATAGATACCTTAAGATATGCCAGACTGGACAGAACAAAAGCAAGCATGCCAGGCATGAGGAAATGAGCAGTTTGAACATTATACTGTGCCAAGTAAATTGAAGGAAAACTGCGTGTTTCACTTCCTTAAGACGATACGCTTTGAGTTCATTCCCATGCAACTTAACGAGGCAAACCGGCTGCAATATTAACACATCACGAGTTTACAAATGCGCTTTAAAACGCTACAAGGACAAGCTACGTCATTTCCAATTGTATCTACAAGATGAATGTCAGCACTCGAAAGAAAATACCCTCTCAGAGTTGACCATTAAACTGAACGAACAGTACCGATACCCACTCAAGTAAACAACAAACCTGTTCCGTCGCCGGGAAGATGCAGGTAGCACTGCCTCAAACAGTTAACACCGCAGTCTTCATCACGGATAGTTTGCAACTTAGCAACTATAACTTTAGCTAGTTCATTCCGGACATTGGCATACTATTCTGGGATGCGGTGGTTGTATAATTTTTGTTTCAGACGGATGCCCGTGCAACGTAAAATTGTAGCTAGCCAGCGGTCTCGCAGCACCAAAATAAACGGAGATGTCAAGCTTTTCTCTAAAACAGTAACTGGCTAAACTACGTAGCCTATCTAACGTCGTTTGTGAGCTAATTCACACAGCTCTGGTAATAGTAGCCAACTTAAGAGTAAAACTGAATGGCTGGTTAGCTAGCTAGCTGTTGACAAGTCAGTGACTCCCAGCATTGAAGTTTTATTAAACACGAACCGATTTGTTTGACAACTTCTCTAGCCAGGAAGCTAATTTTTCGAGAGACACCGATAGAGCAACTACGCTACGTATTATTAGCTGGCTAAAAACATTTGTTGTTATTTAGGTATTATGTTACTAAAGATTTCGAAACTCACCTGATTACCGCATCACATTCACCGCTGCTTCCGGGACCACAACAGGAAACTAAATGTACTGGCGCTTCGTCATTGGCCACATATTGGACGATTATTATTGGGCTCAAAGTGTGTTGTTTTTCTCTTCGCATCAAAACGTGAGTAGTTATGAGTGGCCTAAACCTGTCACATGTGGTGTTTTGACCAACCAGGACATATGTCAGTTAGGGTTATCGATACCGATTTTGACAGTGTGCATTGTGTTTGAAGTTGAACGGTAACGCATAATTCCGTAAATTATATTTGTAAAAAATAAATAAACACTTCATCTTCCAGCATTCTTTGCGGAACCTTTTCAGTGGCTCTGTCAGATTATTCATGCGCCCTCACGCGGAGGAAATGTTCAATGTATGTATCTACCACTACCAATGATCAGAATTTCTCATTGTAAATGATTGCGCCTCTGTTCCTCAGGAATGTCATGTAACACGACGAATAAAAGACTGACAATCATAAATACTCTCACATATTTCTTTAATCCTTAAGGAAGTATAGCTTTCAAGTAATACCCCAAACACAAAACACACACGCACGCACGCACGCACAATAACACGCACACACAATAACAGCCACACAGACGAAGGATTCGAAATAAAAACAGGAAAAGGTGGTTAAGGTGTTGTTATTGCTCAGATTTAATGATCTACATCTTGATCCACAAAGATAAAAGAACAATAAAGTAGGTGACACGTTATGTGTTTCTGTGGCAGTGTAGGACTGCTATAGGCTACCTCCAGCAGGAGGGGGAATGTGTGTGTACAGTATGAAAGTCACATGCAGTGGTCCAGTGTTGGCAACTCTTAACTGAAAATAAGATCAGGTTGCCCTCCAGGAGTCAGTGTTTGTGTATTCAGATAGGGCTTTGGTTTATTCAGAGGGAAATTTTGCCTTTTATTCCCTTCATATAAAGGAAAAATCTAAATTTCATGATTTACTAATTCTGTTGTTAACATTCCGCTTCTTTACTCTTCAGTGTTAGCCATCAGAGCTACCAAATGCTGTATATCATGAAAGTAAATGGTCAAAAATCTCATACAAATAGATGGCAAAATCTATATGGCCCATATATTTATGTGCAAGATTTTTGACCATTGCTTTCCATTATATCTCGTATTCGAGATTAAATGTCATCTTGCAAGTTATGAAAGTGAACAAATCTAGAAATCCAAACGTTTCCGGATCTGGTGACAAAATTGCTGAGTCGACAACCCTGGTCCAGTGAAGTGTCAGTGCGGAGAAGAGCAGGAGTCAGCATGGCCGCACACTGCTCTGGCAGTATAACCACACACCAGGGCTTTCCATTTCCCATTTCAAATGTACTTTATTGGCATGACTTGCAGTTGTGACACACTGTTTCATAACTGTACTAACGGTAGTAAGCATTGAATAATACACAGTAAAACAAGTTATTAACACAGTTTGATTAGGTATTAATTGGGTGTTACACATCATACAATTCCACAGCTCAGTGGGAGTTTCAAAAGTTCAGGTTTATTGCATGTCAATGCACCTGCAATCAATGGCAGTAATCACAGCAGCACATTGAGCATGATTATAGTAAACTGCAATTCACACTGGAAACATTTCTATATTATAGTAACATACAGTAACTGGCCTTAGGTCTGGCATGGTATAGGCTACTGAAAATGGTACAAAATGAACCCCAGTCTCTGACCTAAACAGCTTCCTCAAAAAGACACCTTGAAGCAGCACTAGAGAATAAACCTGGTTACGGCAATGACAACCATAGGGCTTGTTTTAATATTCACAGATTATTTTTTAATAACAGTAGTAGGAAAATCAGTAAAAATATACCCACCCCACCATTGCAGGACTGATCCTCTACCTTTGTTTCCCTGTAGTCTGGTACCATCAAAACATCAGTTCTCTCTCTCTCTTTCTCAAGGTGTCACTGCTAAAACCCCCAGTGCTTATATTGGATTACTATATGGATTACTGGCTTAGTTTTTATATCTTATCAAGATCTTGTAAAAGAGTTGATTGGAGGGGGGAAGAGCATGTTTGTATTTATTCTTAGGGTTTACAAAGCTCTGGTATGGCTCTTTACTTTGTCTGGCAGTTCAAATACATAAACCAGGGGAGGAGTGAAGGAGGCTGAAGCAATAATGGCCTAAGTCACCTCCAGCCATTTCATTTTTTGTCCCTTCCCTGCGGCCAACACTTTGTAAAGGTAAACTGAAACCAACTCCAACTCGGTCAGAGACGAGAGGGAGCGCATCTAATTAAAGTGAGAATAATGAGTGCAAGGACCCCATTAGGGACACCGGGGGGAGGAGAAGGAGGTGGCCCCCTTTGTGCCTGTTCCAGATGCCTCTACAACCCTGTTTCTGTGATCTGGCTGTCAGGAAACACACCCATCCACACACACACACATACATACACATATGCACATACCCACACCCACGCAAACACACACCCACACCCACACACACACACATACACGCATACACACACACCACACAGAGTCCCAGTATGCACTGCATATACAGTGTGACTGCAATTGAGTCTTTAGCATGGATGCTGGGTGAACAATGTGACTTCACTAATCCTTAACTTTATCTACTCCATTTTAGGTCTGCTGTACAGTTCTGGGTAGCAACCACACAGTGACACAATCTAGAGCACATACCAGGTCATTTAGGGCATTTACACAATCCATGTATCATTACAACTGACACATCGGTAGGCAGGGTTCAAATTCCAGGTGGGGGCCCGTGGGACTGAGACCCCCCAAATGAGGCCATGGACCCCTTTGAGCAGGGGTAGGCAACCCTGGTCCTGGAGTGCCAGAGATGTTTCTGGTTATGGCTTCATGTGAACCCGAACTAATGACATAATTGGATGAATTATTAAGCTTAATGAACACGGGTGCTGGAGGTACTAAGCGATTCACCATTCACACTCTGAATATTCAGGCTCAGACTCCTAACATTGTATCATACTGTATAATCACTAAATCCTAAAATGACCAGCTTGATCTCCCAAGAAGAAAATGGATTGAAAATGGGACCTGTTTATAGATCTGATTACTCATATGCTACCATTATAGTGCACATACAGTATTAAAATAAATGAAAAACAATTTAATTTCAAAGCTTAAATTGCTTGCCTTCTTCATTTTTAAAAAGTATTATTATAAAATCTTTTTTGTCAGTTTTTTTTTTTTTTTTTAGGTGGACCGCCGGACATTGTGGTGTAATTTGAACTCTGCACATCACTATAGACCAGGGGTGGGCAATCTTACCCTGTGTGGGCCGGTGTGGGTGCAGGGTTTTGTTCCAGCCGAGCAGTAGCTCACCTGATTTGACTAATCAGCTAATCAAAGTCTTCAATCAGGGCTTTGATTAGTGGAATCAGGTGTGTCACTGTTCAGTTGGAACAAAAGCCTGCACCCACACCGGCCCACACAGGGTAAGATTGCCCACCCCTGCTATAGACCAATCAATGGACTAACCTCTATCCAGGTAAGTATGCAACAGGTAAGTATGATTTATTGGATTTATCTGTCAACCTGACACGTGACAAGTAAATGTAGTAACAACAAGACATATAGTATCTTGTGTTTGTTGCACACTATCTATATTTGAAAGATTTGGGCCTAGAGTGAAATGAAGTGAAGAGGGGGTAATTCTTTAGTGCCTTTTAAATATGAGGTTTGCGTGTTTGGTGTGACATCATGCATCCTAATCTAGATCAAACACAGTGCCAAAATGACTAATGGCTGTACACTGGATATGGGTGTGTGTGTGTGCCTGTCTGCGTGTGCTTGTCTGTGTGCATACACTTGTGTTTTAATATAATACTTAATGTGTTTAAAATGTTAGTACCCCTTCTGGTAATGGACTACCTATCACAAAGGATCACTTGTCTGACTCAATGCAGATGCATTCGTTTGTGGAACAAGCCACCAGGAATGAGAGAACAGAATAGTGTTGCAGTGAGAGATGAGTCTGGCCCCTTCACCTGGCCTCTGTAGCACACGCCCCCTCTCCAAACGCATAAGCTCCAAACTGACAGACCTGTCGGCAGTCTGTCCTTACTGACTGGAACCTTCTGGATCACTCTGCATCTGCTGATAGGGTTACGCTCCATACACACTGATATTCTGCCCCATCTCATACACCCTTTCTTTATTTTCTCTCTCCCATCTCTCTCTCTCTCTCCTCTTTCTCTCTCTCTCTCTCTCTCTCTCTCTCTCTCTCTCTCTCTCTCTCACACACACACACATACACACAAAAATGCTCACACACAAATGCTCTGTTCACTCTGTGATACCAAGTGTGCATTGCCCTCATACTTGTTCTCCACCTCCATTTCTCCATAAGACACATCTCCCACTCTCCCGCTACCATCACCCTTTCTCTCTGTCAGTCACTCCCATCTGCCTCTCCCCTCTCCTTCGTCGTCGTCATCATCATCATCATCATCCTCCTCGTCTTCCTCATCCTCGTCCCGCTCCGTGTCTTTTTGTGTCCGCTGAAAGGCGGGCCTTCCCACGGCAGCGGCCTCTGACCTTGGCATCCGCTCTGTTTGGCTGACCACAGTGCCCGTCTCTGCCTGAGAATCTAGGGAAACAGGAAGTGATGTCAGAGGGGTGGGGGAATCAATTAGAAACACAGTTCTCGTTCAGTCTGTTCCAGGCAACCTTGTGGATCAGTTGTGCTGTTTGTGGCATTTAACTTTAGACATGCAAATCTAAAAGGGAAATCTAAAAGGGGAAATTAGGTTGTTCAACACAAAGGATGATGTTGCAAGGACGGACAAAATCTCCTATTGTTTTGTGTTCATGGAATACCCCCTTCACCACAAATTTGACTATGTAAATAGCATTGGTGAAAAACTGCAGGAAACATTTGGTTTACACTGTACAGTTTTACCAGCCAGAAAATCTATATTAGTTGACTAGGAATTGATGAACTACTGAGTCAGCAGCTAATCAGTGTGTTTGTGAAGTTGATATGCAAATGGGTAGTCTCAGCCACAATTTTACTGTCAGTATCAGTGTCAGTCAGTCCCAGTGACATAATCAGTGATACTGTATACGAGTCAACACCATCCTCAGTGTCAGTGAGTCAGTGTCAATTTTAGTGTCAGTGATTTAGTGACAGTGGCACAGTCAGTCTTAGTATCAGTGTCAGTTAGTCAGTGCCAGTGACATAGCATTACTGTCAGTGAGTCAGTCTTAGTATTTGTATATGTTATAATTCTTGTTAGTGGCACTGAGTCAGAGTTAGTATTTGCTTACGCAAATCAGTACCAGTGGAAGTCAGTCTGTCATTTAGTCAGTGTCACTATTTGTGTCAATGATTCAGTGCTAGTGGCACAGAGTCAGAGTTAGCATTTGTTTCTGTAAATGAGTACCATTATTGATTTATATCATTATTGATAGGTATCGAGTCAGTGCCAAATTCAGTGAGTCAGGGAGTCCCCCTCTCACCAGCACTGGAGGAGGAGCTCTCCTCACTCTCCTCACTCTCCTCACTGTCCTCACTCTCGTCTCCGGAGGAGGGGCCGTCCTCCTTCTGCACCCCCTTGGGGGGGTCTTCCAGGGGCGGGCACGCACCGAGAGTCTGCATGTGAGCTTGAGCCATCCGTTGCACGGCTGGATCCGCGCACGCGCAGACGGGAAGACGCACAGACACACAGACAGAGGGATAAAGGGATAGGGTTTTTTTTTTAATCACCAAGCTTCAGCACCATGATCATCACTGTGCGTCACTTGTGCAATCAGACAGGAGGAAAGTCACTTTAAAGGAATGAGTGTCAAACGAGACACAACCTGCTTGTGAGAGATTGTGACGTGTGTACAAGAGGTGTGACTGTCTGTATGTACGATTGTGTGTGTGTGTGTGTGTGTGTGTGTTTGATGTAGGATTGTGTGTGTGAGAGAATTGTGTGAATATATATATGTGTATGGCATATGAATGTACAAGTGTGTGAGTCTGTATGTGTGTGTGTCTGTGTGTGTGTGAGAGAGAGAGAGGTTAGTGTGTCTGGATGCAGCTGTGTGCCCTGTCCTGTAATCCTAGATGATCCAGAGTAGCTCAGACTCACACTCGCTGCACAGCTGTCACTACTCCTAATCCCATCACGTACACACATACACATGCGTGCACACACACCAACGCATGTACGAATATGCGCGCACATACCCAAACAGGTCACGCTGTTACACAGACCGAGCCTATTTTATCGTGAATCTCTTGGTGCACTGGCAGTGAGAGAGCAGTGCTAAAGCGGCACAGGGACAATGAGATGCAACACCTTGGCTGTAGAGAATGACACAGACTGTGATGTACAACACCCTTCGGCAGTGGGCGTCAGTGGCTCAGTGGTTAGCGACACAGGTTGGCAAGCGGAGGGTTGCTGGTTAGAATCCCAGGAAGGCCAACAAAAAAACAATGAACTGGAAACCAGAGGGAGGCTAGTTCACTTGCTTGGGCACTGCCAAAGTGCCCTTGAGCAAGGCACTGAACCCCTAAACTGCTCCAGGGGCACCGTACTATGGCTTGGACCTCTCTGATGGAGTACATATGTATAGTGGTCTATGTGTGTGTGTATCCAGGAGAGATATGTGGAAAGACAAATTCCAATTACCCTGGGTAACATGGCTAATAAAGTATAGCTGTTCCTATTCTGTGGTTGTGGCAATGTGGCTACTGCAAAGACAGTCGTAGTGCAAGGAAATGTTGGTCTAGCTCAGTGAAGGAACCAGCTCAGGCAAGCGTGCTGCCCTGAAGAGCAGACCAAGAGGGGCAGACCACAGCGATCGTGCTGTTGGCCAATGGTCACAAAAGCAGCAGACAATTTGTAACGGTAAGTGCAGCGTGCTGAAGCTTGGGAAATCGACATAAACACAACAATAGTGTATTTGTACACAAAACAGAAGCAGGCACAAACAGGTTAACAGTACAGGTGTGAGCATAAAAAGTTGCACCAAGGATTTGAATGGAAGGGAGATTAATTTCACTGAATTCTTTGACATATGTTTTTTTTGGTTTCTTAATTTGTCAGGGACATAGCAAAAGCATAGCTAAAACAAGCATTGTAAACAAACCACAAAATGTGAGCGCCACGTGGCAGATATGTGGCAGCTTGTGTATATTTATATTTTGATGAAGTATGTTTTTCCTTGAGCCTACAAAGGTCATGAGTTTAGAGCAGTGCACAGAGCCACAAGATTTTGTTATATGGATGCATTAATCTAATTATTTGTGTCCGTTATCAGAAAGCACAAGGAAGGATCTGGCACCCCGACACAAAAAATAAACCGTGGTTGTGATTCTGCAGTGATTCCTTGTGTTTCCTTGTGGACAACACCCATCACACAGACTGCTTTTGAACAGAAAAGCTGTTAAATGAATGTGCTCCTGAACAGAACTAGCTGAGAATTCACACCTTTGTTAGCTTCCGAGTCCAAAGACAGACCACTGCCAATTTCTATATGTGAACATGATCCATACAATGCTGAGAGACAAGGCCACAATTATGGTGGACCACAATGGGCCAAAGCAGGGTAATATATATATATTACACACATGCACCATGCATCAGTACACACATACACGCATACATACCACAAAATATACATTTTAATATACATGCCATATTCCTGAGATGCCTGATCAATCAAGCTCATGGTTCTGTGTGGCTCAGTAGTTAGAGCATGGTGTTAACAATGCTTAGGCTGTTTTCCGGTTCCATTCCCATTGGGGTCATATATACTGGAAAATGTATGCATTCACTATTGTAAGTCACTTTGGATAAAAACCTCTGCTAAATGGCATATAATAATAATAATAATAATAATAATAATAATAATACATCGTATTTCTATAGTGCTTTTCTAAATACTCAAACACAGGATAAAACAAGAAAAAACTTTTTATTAGATATGTATATAAAAAAATAAAAGTTTAAAATATATATACAGTATATATATATTCAAACTTACAACAACTTTAGTCACATTAAATTGAACTCTGGGGGAAAGAGACCACAGATGTCTGATTTTGTTTGTCTAATTTGTTCCCCTCAAGGATCATCTTACATCAGCCTCCTGTAGCTCCCACAAACACAACTACCTTTCAGTCATGCACACACACGGAGCCTACCTTTCAGTCATGCACACACATGGAGCCTACCTTTCAGTCACACACACGGACCCTACCTTTCCGTCACACACACGGAGCCTACCTTACAGTCACACACATGGAGCCTACCTTTCAGTCACACACACACACGGAGCCTACCTTTCAGACACACACACACACATACACACAGAGCCTACCTTTCAGTCACACACACACACACACACACACACACACACACACACACACACACACACACACACACACACAGGAGCCTACCTTTCAGTCACACACACAGAGCCTACCTTTCAGTCACACACACACAAAGCCTACCTTTCAGTCACACACACACACACACACACACACACACACACACACACAAGGAGCCTACCTTTCAGTCACACACACAGAGCCTACCTTTCAGTCACACACACACAAAGCCTACCTTTCAGTCACACACACACACACACACACACACACACACACACACACACACACACACACACACACACACACACACACACACACAGAGTCTACCTTTCAGTCACACACACACAAAGAGCCTACCTTTCAGTCACACACACACAAAGAGCCTACCTTTCAGTCACGCACACGGAGCCTACCTTTCAGTCACACACACACAAAGCCTACCTTTCAGTCACACACACACACACACACACACACAGAGTCTACCTTTCAGTCACACACACACAAAGAGCCTACCTTTCAGTCACGCACACGGAGCCTACCTTTCAGTCACACACACACACATACACACAGAGCCTACCTTTCAGTCACACACACACAAAGCCTACCTTTCAGTCACACACACACAAAGCCTACCTTTCAGTCACACACACACAAAGAGCCTACCTTTCAGTCAAACACACGGAGTCTACCTTTCAGTCTCACACACACAAAGCCTACCTTTCAGTCACACACACATGGAGCCTACCTTTCAGTCACACACACACAAGAGCCTACCTTTCAGTCATACACACAGAGCCTACCTTTCAGTCACACACACACACACACACACACACACACACACACACATACACACACACACACACACACACACACAACAAAGCCTACCTTTCAGTCACACACACACAAAGCCTACCTTTCAGTCACACACACACAAAGCCTACCTTTCAGTCACACACACACAAAGAGCCTACCTTTCAGTCAAACACACGGAGTCTACCTTTCAGTCTCACACACACAAAGCCTACCTTTCAGTCACACACACATGGAGCCTACCTTTCAGTCACACACACACACACACAGCCTACCTTTCAGTGACGGAGGCTGATACGCACTTGGGTTGACACGTTTCGGCTTAAGGATTCCGTTCTCCCCCACAACCCACTAAAACCACAAGGTAGAAATGATCAGAAAAAAAATAATTCTAATTAATGAATGAATATTAATGAAACGAATATTGATTATCTAAATTAAGATATCGTCAAAAGCATAATATAACCTTCAATTAGTGGGAAAAGGTTACAATTTGTACTACCTTACACACTACCTTATGATACCACACATTATGATAAATCTTTTATTTGAATTGGTTAAAGCTGTAATTATTCTTCCTAGCCTGGCAGTGGCGCTCTCTGACCTGGTGAGTGGCTGTCTCTTCCTCAGGGGATGGGTTGTCTGACACTCTGAAGAGTGTGGCAGGCGTGGGCCTCCGGCGTCGGATCTAAACATGGAGACACAGGCAGCAATAGACCCAGACAGGGAGAAAAAACATAAAAATGTCAATAAGCATAAAATATCACTCAGTGTGATATTTATATTTGAATGATTCTGCTTGTCCATTAGGGATGCACCATGCTGTTTGCGAAACCTGGAGCATTGCTCCCAATCATGCATGCATGA
This sequence comes from Aldrovandia affinis, assembly GCA_029706075.1. Classification (NCBI taxonomy): domain Eukaryota; kingdom Metazoa; phylum Chordata; class Actinopteri; order Notacanthiformes; family Halosauridae; genus Aldrovandia; species Aldrovandia affinis. The sequence goes on along the minus strand of JAINUG010000013.1, from coordinate 4,446,989 downwards.
CATATTTGTGTTCGCGTGTCTAATACATAGAGCACAGACATGGGTCTATATGAATGTAAACATTTGCCTATCTGCCGGTGTGCCCTCCAATATTGTCCCCTATCGATAGAGATAGACATAGAAGTAATCTAGTCCCAGCACAGTGCCTATCTGGTCTGTCCAACACCTCTTTCTCACGCCCTGAGCCTCGTCCATACGCAGACAGTATTTCCGGGAGACATATGAGATGTCTGGGAGATAAAGTTTTGGTGGAGAATAGTGGGGGGGGTTAGAAGTACTGGCTGAGCAATGGGGTTGCGTGAACCAGCAAGGTTTCAATAAACCAGAAGTATTCCATTTCCGGAAGATTTTGTATCATTTGCAGGCATGCGGGAAGGGCATGCAGACAGGGCTTACATTCATGAGACTCCAGGAACCTCCGGCACACTAAGGCTGTCTGACGACCAGGCCTCCCGAACAGACAGGGGAGCTGGGACACTGTTTCCTGTCTACCACTGAACACCAGTGGTGAGAGAGTGAGGCTTCAGCTACACTCAGCTACCATACGCTCACTGATGTGGACCAATGCCCGTGTTTTTGCTGTGGAGATCAAATCGTTTTATTTGGTTCAAACATATCAGTGATTGGCTCCACCCATTATGGGGTTCATAAAACCTAAGACTTCCATCACTACTGAGCGGACAGGTCATAAGTGTGCGCCCCCATAGGCAGGAAGTGACATCACTATTTTCACAGACCCACCAGGACCCTGCAGCCTACAGTAACAGTGCCCCACAAGGGGTCTCCCGGGAGGCGTAGCAGTAAGAGCATCCTACTGGGACGCAAGTTGCCCACTGCAGCCGCAGTTCAAAACCCAACTGTGTTGGGGACGGAAATTGGCTGTCCACCCCAGAAGGAGGGGGGAGGGAGACCCGGCATGAGCTTGCCGAGGAGCGGTAAGGCAACCTACTAAACATAGTTTGGCGAGTCCAGTCTCAAAGGAGGCAGATCATTGCCACGAGGTATTAGCCCGCCCATGGGGGGAGGCGGCGAGTTTGTGGGGGAGGGTAAATCGATAGAAATAGAGGATATAATTGGCCACTAAATTGGGAGAAAAACAGGGACAGTCCCACAGTCCCACAGTCCCATTACCAGAGACCAACTGCTTACTTCAAGATCGCCATGTCAACTGGCCAAATTTAGGCTTATAATCAAGTGGCATGAAAAACAACAGGGTGCTGCCCTGACAGGGAAACAATGGCCTAATGAAGCATTGTGTTTGACAGGTGACTCCGAACGTAGCTGAGAGGCAAGCTGCAGGCACTGCCTTCCTCCCCGCCGAGGGCGTGACGTTTAACAGAGACAAGGTGGTGAAAGGTGTGCTCCTGCAGGAGAGGGGCTGTTGTGCTGCCAGTCACCTGCTGCTTCCAGCTCTGCCAGACTCACGCACGATGCCTGGTGCGTCTCAGATCACACAACAAAGACATGTTTTTCAGATGGGACTTTTTCCACCTTTCGTCACTGCTGGCATCTGATCCTATCATTGGCCATTTGTATTTAAAGGGCCCTTGCTGGGCTGGCTATGAGTGCAGTGTTGGCATGGCAGCCCCTAGTCGCAAAACAGAAAGGTACCACACCAATGACAATCACGGTGGTTCAGAATGTCAGTGAAATGCTGATCTATGACACTGTAAACGCATCGTAATCACATCACTGCTGCCCTCTTTTCCCCTTTCTTTCTGATGCGATCGCTTCTGTCCCCTCCCCCTTCCCCCCTTCCCGCTCTCCCTCAACTTCATTATTTTCCTGCTTATTCTCCCCTTTCCATCCCTCTCTTTCCCTGCCTCTGCCATTACCCTGCTCTCCCTCCCCCCTCGGTGGGAAGTGCTCCCGCTGCGATCACGCTGTGAAGGGTTTGAGGGAGCAGTTGGCCAGCCGGACATGGGTTGCGTTTGAGTCCAGATGTGGCCATGCCCCCATCCAGTCACTCCTTTGAGCCTTTAATGGACGGATTGAGCTTAATAGAGCTTGACCTCCTGGCGAATCGGGTGTTCCTGGAGCCCGGACTGACCTGGTGGCGAACATGCACAATGCACTGCATGTACCGTATGTCCATCTGTGTCTGTAGTAACATTTAGTTTATCACATAACATAATATAATATAATATATATGCCATTTAGCAGACGCTTTTTATCCAAAGCGACTTATAGTATGAATGCATACATTTTTCAATATATGTGGCGCCAATGGGAATCGAACCCACAACCTAAGCGTTGTCAGTATCATGCTCTACCTACTGCACAGAACCACTATAGATGATAGCAGATGATAACAATTATCTGTGACGTTGTCCTCTCATTGTCACAACTCTCCCATTTTGAACCTGTACGTGATGGGCAGGCAAAGGAGTTTAATAGGCAGCCAAATGTGTAGGCATTTACAATGACCTCAATAATGACCTCAATAACCCCTTGTTACCTATCAACAATAATTGTTCCCAAATAGGCAGAATGCACAAGTGCACGCTCACACACATGGAACGGGTGTTTCCTGGTACAAAGCGTGGCATGTGGGGTCATGCCTGTGCCACACATATGAATGGTGATTGGGTGACGTGATATGCGAATGGCAGAGAGGAGCCAGGTGATATAACAGTGCCTGTAATTCTCCATCCCAAATCGCTCCGCTCAAAGAGTTACATAAATCCAGGGGTACCTTTTTAATTTGTGGGAATTTGTACGATTACATTTTGTGCTGTTTTTCCATGATCTTGCTCCTGGCGTACCCGCACGTAATCATATGGTGTTTCACTTTAATCTAAACCCGGCTATTTCCGTCTGCTTGGGAAAACTTGCTGCGCTTGTAAATCCTCTTTTAAAAAATGATATTCGCCACGCTTACGGTATCACCGTGGGTCAATGACAATTGGGCTGTGGGCATTGCCATTTCAGCACCTGTTTGGGAAAGACAAATCATATCTGTCACTTATCATCTATCGTAGAAGGATGCATACGGATTAAATACGAATTAATCAGCTTTGGAGATGCCCTTTTCAGGAATATGTTTTCAGTATATTTCGGTCTTTAACACAGATGGATATTTATCACAGGAATTCAGGCTGAACACCTTGCTGTGCATTGTTATATTCCAGGATTTGAATGTGCACCTTCTGGTCACAAGCCAAGCTCCCTAACTTTAGCTATTTCTAAGTGTGTTATGTGCAAGTAAGTGTATTATGTGGTGCGAGACAGTAACTGTAGATTCCTCTTCAGTCCTAATTGGGCTGACGGAATACCTACAGTGGCCGAGACAGAAAGACAGCCAGCCTTTGAACGCACGTGGATCTCTGCGTCTGCCTCTCCCTGGAGGCGTTTTAATGAGCCCCCAGCCCGTTAGGGAGTAGGGGTGCTAATTGAATCGCTGCGACCGGCTCGACCCTCTCCCCCACCCCTGGGACTCCCAAAGCGCAGGCTGGCGGGGCGTGCCGAAGAGACTGGAGCCCAGCGCATCCCGGTGATGTCAAGGACGTCCCGAGGACGGTGAGCTGCTTAAAAAAGCCCTGCACGTCCTGTCCCCCCCCCATGTCCCTCAAGAAACAACTTCCTCCACTGCCTCTAATCGTAGTCGCGCAGTCTGTCGTATTTAAGATGAATGATTAACGGACACAGATTCCACCAGAGCTCACATGCCCTGATGTTCCCGATGCTGCTAGTACTGCAATCATTGATCGGGAATGAGAAGTGTTCTCGGTGGACGGGAGCCTTTGTGTTCACATCACTGGCACGGAGACAGAGGCAGTTTGGCCAGTGAGGGATTCAAGTAGTTGATTTACTGAGTGAACTGGCTCTTCTTCCTCTTTCTCTCATTCTGCACAGTTCCATTCAAGTCATGTTATTGCCATGGAATACTTAAAACAATGATCAAATTGAAACAATAGTAATACAAAAAACACACAAATGAAATCACAACTACTACTTGTAATATACAGTAATGATAGACACGTTTAAAAAAGGATAATGCAAAATAAAAGTAATACAAGTTAAGTAGGATAATTAAGATACTGTTCTCTTCAAGTTTTAGGTGTTTGACGTATGAAGTATGAACATGGTGCTTTTAGTGTCGTTTGTTGTCGCACAGGCTGTGGCAGGCAGCCAACTAATTATGATATGGTGGTACACTCTTCTTCCTCTCTCAGGAGGAGGAGTAATGTATATTTTGGGCCAGGAACATGTGTTATTTTTAGGAAACAAGTTGCTCTTACCTCCCAGCACTTTTCACACCACTTTTTTGTGCTGTAACTCAGTCTCAACCTCTTGTCGACTGCTCTCTCTCTTTCCCCATCTCCTCTCTCCCTCTCTCTCTCTCTCTCTCAAATCACTGTCATTCCTCAAGTTAAGTTTTTACCTCAGACTGTGGTGTGTGGGAAGAATTCATAATGCGCACGACACACATGACACCCCGGTGGAGGCAGTGACCGAGGTGAACGGGAGCCTTGTTGACACGACTTGCGGTGCGAATGAGGGATCCTGGGCCTGGGCTTGGAGCAAATGGGCGCCGATCCAGACCGGAAGCGGCTCTGACTGATTGTGGGCCTCCCCTCCAGGGACGGCCCCCAGTGGATCCGCCGCCTCGCACCTCCTGGCCTATTAAAAGAAGCGCCAGGAAAGCTTAAACTAGATCTGAGGGCCCAGGAGACACACAAGGAGAGAGCTCCCCCCCACACTGAAGACAATGCGAGGGCAGATAGAAACGCACTCCTCTGCACTGCAGACTTTCTGAGCATTCCTGTCGTGCGCCATGGCTGCTGTGTGAAAATAGCTCTGGTAATGTAAACACCGTCGGCTAATATGCTGATTTTGATCATAATTTATTCGGTCCACTCCGGGACACAGATTGATGTCGGCCGACACACTCTGTTCTGCCCATGCGAGCACACACACACACACCTGTCATTCTTCAATCCGTTTACTGCTGAAAAACAACCAATTAAATTCCTCTCTCTCTCTGTCACTCTCTCTCACAGAAGCAGGTCAACGCAGTGTCTCCAATCCCTCTTTCAATCTGGGTCCCTTCTCTCTCTCTCTCTCTCTCTCTCTCTCTCTCTCTCTCTCTCTCTCTCTCTCTCTCTCACACACACACACACTGCACCTCTCTCTCTGAATTAGTGCATAATCTGTATTTTTCTCTTTGCTCTCCCTCTCTCAATCCCCTAGTTTATCTGACAGCCCATCCTTTTTCCAGTGCACAGCTGTAACAACATACTATACGATGTTGCCTTCCTTTATTTTTCACCTATATTGTATTATTCTTCCTTCCATCTGAAGTACATGCACAGTGATACATGTACAAGCAAATTGGACAAGTTGCATGATTTGATATGTGCATGTTCAGAACATGTAACAACTTTTCTGAGAGATGTAGAAAAAGGACACAGTGCAAGCATCTCAGAAGTACACATTCTCATTAACACAACACCGTCTGGTATTATAAACCGGTATATAATCAGGTATATAGTCAGGTATCATATATTAGATCAAAGCCACTTATCATGCACCAGAACACAGACCGGCATTATACACCAGTGCACAGTCAGGTATAATACACTGTCTTCCTAATAAGGTCCAGTACAGGGCTGCTCTTGTTCAGAGAAGTGACACTAAATCCTAATCTCCATCTGCACAAACCAAACCACGCCCGTGTCTGTCTATCATTCAGATGGAAATTAAAATTCACATCCTGCAGTACTGGCATGGCAACCGTATGTGTTGCCTAGGCACCACTGTGATAATAAATTACAAGTCGCCATACAACAAGTTTTATATTTAGCTACAGTATCTCTTACCTACTCAATTTTACACGCATGAAATTCAGATTCAGCTTGAGTGTTCTCGTTGTGATAAGGAAACAATGACTAAAGCAATTAGCTTGGAGTATTCAAAAGGGTTAATATTCAGGCAACTGATTAACATGTTTAGCTATAATACCTCTGTGAATATAGACTTGATTACATTATTCATGGTGACACTAAACAATTAACAAACTAAGGCAGCGAATGACAACCACAGAATGATCTGAGTGGAACCATAATAATCGAACATCTTCTCTCCTTCTGTATTACATGGCAACCTATTGCAGAACAAAAAGGCGACTAAATCACCATATTAAAGTGGGACTTAGAATGCAGGCAGTGTATGAGTGCCCAACAGCAGTGGCCACTGCTCTCTCTCCCAGCATGCCTTGCGCCCTCTCCCTGGTGCATGCGTGTTAAAAATGCTGGCCAATGGTTGATGTCTGTAGTGGAGTACACAGTATGGCCAACAGAAGGGATGCCCACACCTGAGCCAACTGCTGATCTGCAATCGTTTTGTTCCCTGCTGCCCATCAATGCTACCGGACAAGCTGTGTATCTTCACACATGCTCAGTCAGTCATCATAACTGAAAACACAGGCCCAATCAGTTCTTGTGGAATTAAATAGAGCAGCATGCTGCAGAGCCACATGAACAGAGCAGTGACCTAACAACGACCTTTGACCTCTGTGATCCAAACAAGTGAAAGTTCCAAAAAGTGGGCAGGCTTTTCAGTTAACCCTCTGTAGGGATGCTAATGGCCCCCTGGTCCACCCCCCGCCCCCACTCCCACTGCTTCGCTAATTGGTAGCAGTGAGGTTTATTGAGCAGGCTTCTTCTGGAAATAATGGTTTTGTTTACGGCATTAGAAATCACATGATCTTATATAATGGTAGTTCATGAGTGACAGGCAGCCCTGCAGGGCGGACTAAGGAGAACCTAATGCTGCCCACACCAGAATGGGAGACTGTCCGTCTGCTAATCTAATCCCCCCTGAAACACAGATTATAGCTCACTGTTGACAGACAGCAGGAGCTGCAAAACAATCAGATTTTTTTACCACTTTTTCTTCAAGGCGCCACAAGCCCTTCCTATAGAATGTGAAAACCCCTCGATTTGCAGCAGTTTGCCACACTTCAGTTTGAGTTTCCATGCGGTCGTTGCGCAGCCAATCAAAGCATTCGGATGAACAGATCAAGAGAGCCAGATTGTAGTTTGGCCAGGACAGCTGGTGGATAAGGGGGATTTTGAGTGGAGCTCAGATCTCTCACACTGCTCAAGAGATCAAAGGGTGGGGTTCGGGAGGCGGATGTGGGGCGTTCACACACTTTTGATCGGAACCAGAAGGACCGCCATGACATCATTCGCACTGCGCGGCCTTCATCCGATGGCTTCAAGTGCCGGATGCAGGCCCTCGGATCAGAGCTTGTGGAGCCGTTCTGGAGACTGTTTTAAGTGTCACCAGGGAGCGGACACAACCTTTGGGTCACAGAGTTCAGCGCCCCTGTAGCCAGGTGCCCTCAAGGTGAACCTGTTATCTGCTGTCCACAGAGCTGCCAGATAAAGGTTTCTGCTGTTTGTTCTCCCCTGTTTATGAAACTAATCAAAGTGCCTGTGAAGAGCATCGGGGATCAAACTCCATCCACAAGCCATCTTATTATTATTAGTGCTGCCCATTGTGGCTGTCGTCATGGTGATAGTAGAGGCACACTGTGTACCCACAGAAACTCAGACACATACACGCACGTAACTTTGTTATGTACAGAATAAAAATATGTAGTGATGGAAACGCAATCAACATAATAAATAAATGCTAACTGATCCTCTGACTGCAGCTTATGTTACCTATCAAGTGTAGCTGGGCTGTGCAGGTAACAATGGCTGGCTCAGAGTGATTTTTCAATTCAATGTCAGTTAAGAGATGCCGACCAACATGAGGGCACAGGATAGGTTTTTTAATGGAAATGTGTTGGAAGGATGCCAATTAGCAGCGCACGCCTGCGTCATGTCATAAAAGGCCCCCGTGGCATACTCTCCAGTCCCTGATTGAGTGCCGGGCCTTGTGGTGGCTCTCTGTAAAGTCATCAGGCACACAGATGTTGTGAAATATCTGTGGTCAGTATAGCATACACACACACACACACACACAAACACTGCACTGTACAGAGTGCCCAGTATCCATATATTCCTACAGGGCCAAAGATTCTCTCTTACGTTGAAGCCATGCTCTTTGTCGGCTTACATACAGGATTCTCTAAAACATAACATGATCCTCGTTCCACAAAATCAAAGTGATGGCTCATAGATGCACATACACATGTCCACAGATTCAGATCGATAGATTTAAATATCCCTCATGCCATTGTAACTAAGGTCACTAAGCAAATCTTTGAGGAGCTCAGAATGAAGGCTTTGTGCTGTTGATTTACTGTTATCTGTCACCCCCTCCACGCATTAATCAGAACCTCTATATTATATTTCTTGTCACATATAGCCAGGCTGCTCCACAACATGGATTTATGACAGAGGATAATAACTGTTTTCTTCTTTGTGCTTGATTGCCTTGAACATTTGTTTCCAATTATGTTTAAAAATGAACCTAATTTATGTGTTGCACATTTAATCATTATTAACTGGCTGTGGAGCATTTGAAGAGCAGCTCAGAGCAGGTCAATCGGCCCCCTGCCTTGTACTGTTGTACGCTCGACAAAGAAGGCCTTTCAACTGAAACTGAGTGTAAGTGAGGAGCTCCACTCTGAACAGTATCCATGAACTTGCCCAAGTGGGCAACCAGATGGGCTCAATGAGCACACTGGACAGGTGGGAGGGACTGGACAGAGGCCTGAGCCAAGCCCTGAGAAAGTGAATACATACCCACAGTTCTTTATCCTTTAAAAAAAAAAAAAAAATTGTTTCTGATTTTGTTCCCCTTTTTCTCAAATTTAGAATTTTGGCCAATTATACCCTCTATTTATTATGCCCTCCCCACACAAATTGGCCAGTCATCATTACGAGGCAAGCTAATTCTCAAAGGGCAACTAACTCCGCCTCCTTCGAGATGGAATTTGCCTGCCCACATTCTGGAGACACCCTTACTCGCTTCTCAGCGTATTCATGCCGGCTCACCCTCCCCCTCTGGTGGACAGCCAAACGCCGCCCCCAATCGGGGCTCCCCACCAGGGCCGGTCTGGGAACAGTCGGGTTTCGTATACCCACAGTTCTGAGAGAGACAGCCAGAGAGATAGACCATTACAGCACAATGCTGATAGGGTTGGGTTACACGACAGCACTTGTATCCTTCCTCTGGTCTGCACAGATACAGTCAGGTCCATAAATATTTGGACATTGACAAAGTTGTTGTTATTTTAACTGGCTATCACAGCATATTGGAGTTAAAATTAAATAATGAATATGAATGAAATGAATATTTAATGTGAGGGTATTTACATCCAAATCGGGTGAACGGTGTAGGAATTACAACACTTTTTATATGTGGTCCCCCCCCTTTTCAAGGGACCAAAAGTAATTGGACAATTGGCTGCTCAGCTGTTCCATGGTCAGGTGTGTTATTCCCTCATTATTTCATTTACAAGTAAGCAGATAAAAGGTCTAGAGTTGATTTCAAGTGTGGCATTTGCATTTGGAATCTGTTGCTGTTAACTCTCAAAATGAAGTCCAAAGAGCTGTCCCTGCCAGTGAAGCAAGCCATCATTAGGCTGAAAAATCTAAACAAACCCATCAGAGAGATAGCAAAAACATTAGGTGTGGCCAAATCAACTACAGTATTTGCTACATTCTTAAAAAGAAAGAACGCACTGGTGAGCTCAGGAACACCAAAAGGCCCGGAAGACCACGGAAACAACTGTGGTGGATGATAAAATAATTATTTCCCTGGTGAAGAAAAACCCCTTCACAACAGTTGGCCAGATCTAAAAATGCCTGTACAGTTCTGGAACAACATCCTATGGACAGATGAGACAAAGATCAACTTCTACCAGAATGATGGGAAGAGAAGAGTATGGAGAATGGAAGGAACTGCTCATGATCCGAAGCATACCACCTCATCTGTGAATCATGGTGGAGGTAGTGTTATGGCGTGGGCATGTATGGCTGTCAATGGAACTGGTTCCCTTGTATTTATTGATGATGTGACTGCTGACAAAAGCAGCAGGATGAAGTGTATAGGGCTATATACCCTCCTGTCCTGAGGTTTTCAAAGGTACAGGGAGGGGCAAGCCTCAGCCCAATGCACTGCAACACCTGAGGACCTGATCACTGGTCTACATTGCATTTACATTTGACATGTTTCAGAGAGGTCTGCATCTCACAGAAGAGACATTACCAGGGATGGGCGGCCATTAGCCTACTGGCAATGTAAACAGCACCTCACAATAAGGGGTGTATTGGTACAAACGAACATCAGTTTTTTCAAAATCTCATTGTTAGGGATAGCCATCCAGGTTTTCTAAACAACATAATTGATGCTGTAAACAGTTCAAGCCTTTGGAGGTAAGAAGCACAGGCCACAATGGCTGATTGACTGGAAGGGAAATGTGTCTCAAGTGTGCCAGCAGAGCTGCAGCTGGTTGTGACACGCTGGAGAAGTTCTTAGGCTCGCCGTGCGCAAATGGGGCGGGCTCTCAGAGGGAAAGGGCCTGAGCCGCTACAGCTTAATCTCCTCAATGTGAACGCCATATTCAGCACAGCCCTGGGGCAGAGGAACACTCATTACCGCGAAGGTACAGCTTGTAACCCTCAATGCACAGACCTGCCTTTTCGCCAAGATCACTGCGTACCCTTCCCGGCATGCCTGGCGTCCCTCCTGAGATTCCTGCACTGATAGGAGTGTGTGTTTACAGTCCCACGGACCAGCAGTATTTACCCACAAACACGGGCTACACCAAAGGTCACGTCCCAACAGTCATCTCTGAATCACTGCAGGGCTCACCACAGAAAGGGCTCGGTGCAGGAAATTATGCGTTGCTTTCTTTGCTTAGAAAGAATGATGGTTTGTTTTGTTTAGCTAATTTGGCGGATCAACACCAGCTACGGGCTAGAGAAAGTTATACTGTGCCTGACTCGCGCTTACAACGAACAAATGCAAAACGTAAGATGACGCATGATCCCGTTATGCACAGTAGGACTTTATTTAACCATTTCACTTTGGTGGGGCAGATTTGCATGACTTTGTATAAATTCCCCTGGCAACTAAGGGAACAGGAAACAAAATGGTTATGGGCTTGAGTTGGCCGAGTGCAATAAACACACTGACGAGCGCGTGTTACACATAGGCGCTTTCTACGCTACAGAAACTTCTACAATGGCAATGGCAATGGCGCGACAGCTGAAGAAATGCACATTCTAGTGAACGCAGCTCACAGAAATGCAGGACTGCAGAAATGCAGAAAACGCATTGAACTTCGGAAACCTATTCACTTTCACTACCTCCAAAGAAGCAAGTTTGCATTGCGGTGGTAAAATAAACAGTGTTCTATTAGTAGTGTAATACTAGGAGGAGAAACAGAATTATAACCCAGGAAACTCTTAATGTTCTGACAACAATTCTGTTGTTGCAACATCAAATCTACAGGTAACTGCCAAGATAAAGGAAACACTTGAGTAAATGAAAGGTTCTGGTGGCTCTATTATGGTGTGGGGTGCATTTTCCTGTCATAGTTTAGGTCCACTTACTCCATTAGAGGGCAACGTAAATGGCAATAAATATAAAGCCATTCTGAGTGATCACCTTAATCCAAGGGTGAAGCATTTTTATCCTGATGCCCTATCCATGGGGCATGGTTACCAAATGGTTTGATGAGCATGAAAACTATGTAAATCATATGCCATGGCCATCTCTCAACCCGATTGGACACTTATGGATGATTCTGGAGCAGTACCTGAGACAACATTTTCCACCACCATCAACAAAACAACAAACAAAATGATGGAATTTCTCATAGAAAAATAGTGTTGCATCCCTCCAATAGAATTCAGGCACTTGTAGAATCTATTCCAAGGTGCCTTGAAGCTATTCTAGATGCTCGTGGTAGCCCAACACCCAATTAAGACACTTTATGTTGGTGCTTCCTTTATTTTGGCAGTTTTTGTACATGTATATTTTAAGAATGTTATGTTACATTCTTAAAATATGAATTTTGTTACGTTATCTGGGGCAGTATTGTTGGCACAAGCACACCTCAAGCCAATATTCCTGTTCTTGTCCTTGATCCATAGTGTTTAATCTCAATCAAGGCTGCTGAGTGTGGTGTGAACAACTTAATACATTCTGAGGGTTCAGGACTTGAAGTCTTGCTCCACATGATATCATTGGGCTTACTCTACAGCTCTGGAGGGGCTAGGCAGCGAGAGAGGAGGAAGATTTTGTCCACTGCGGCCACGCGGTCCCTTCTGCGTGAGCAGCAGTGGTGAGAGAGTGTGGTTGGAGTCTTTCTCAGATTGCCTGTCAAAGAGGGCACATTCCCCCTCACTCCCTTGGGGTCCATGTATAATGCAGCTTAGATTGTATCTCTCTACACACTCCCCATCTCTGCCTCTCAGCAAACTTTCTCCCTCCGTCACTCACTATCTTTGCCAGACAGAGCCTTGTGCCTTTTTCAGTCCCCTGTCCCTCTCTCGCCCCTGTCCGGACTATCTTGATACTATCTCTCCGTTCCTATTTTCAGTTTTCCTGCTTTTCTTTCCTCCCACCCCTGCATTGCTTCTACCGTGACAATCCATCAGAATGGTAATGATGTCAATTTGCTGCATGTAGGGTTTGGCGTCTCCTCTATCAGAAAGTCAGACGGTATACATTGTGGCCTCCCTCTGATTTGCCCTTCGATTAAAACGCACGCGATGCCTCTCGCCCACCAACATCAGCATTGGCGAGCGCCATAAGACGGCACTGTCCAATCGTGAGGTCAAGTCCGCTGCCCCTTCTTTCTTTCTAGGAGACTCCTAGAATACAACATAAGAACAAAAGAATACATAATGACGAGAATGGGCCGTTCAGCCCATCTAGGCTCTTCATGTCCTAATCTAAAGAGTATCTAGTACTGCATCTAGCCTGGACTTCAATAACCCAAGTGTTTCTGCCTCTACTACCTGACCTGGCAAGCTGTTCCAGGCATTGACAACTCTCTGTGTAAAGAAAAACTTCCTAATATCCGTGCGGAATTTGCCTTTAACTAATTTCCACCTGTGGCATCTTGTTCTGCTGACCTCACTTATCTTTAAAAAATCTTTGGTAGTTCACTTTGTTAATCCCTTCTAAAACCTCAATCAAATCCCCCCTAAGTCTCTGTTTGCTAAGCTTAAATAGATTGAGTGCCTTAAGTCTATCCTCATAACTTTTACCTTTCATACCAGGTACCAATTTAGTTGCCCTTCTTCAAACTTTTTCAAGAGCTTCTATATCTATCTTGTCCCCTTGTATTATGTTGGACAGATTTGACCCGAATTTAGGTGTTTATCATCAGAAAAAGGCTGGTTAACATACTTGTTTTAGCCTGAGGCCAGGTGACTTTGTCTAATTTGGGGTCATGAACTTCTATATAGAATATTGACATCTTGATGTTTTTGTTTATTTCTATAAACACTTTGCACCCCATTTTGATGCTTCAGCCATTTTTGGCCACAAAGGAGAATAGGCCTTTATGAACTAGCAGCTATTATAAATAAGAGGGACACTTGTTTTTCTCTCACTCTCTCTCTCTCTTTCTCTCTTTCTCTCTCTCTCTCTCACACACACACACACACACACTCAAACACACACACACACACACACACACACACACACACACACACACTGCTCTCACCACAAACATAAAGACTATCCCAAATAGATGCAAATATTTTTTCTTACTTTTATTTGAACTAAAGGCATGTTTATAAATATATTTTATCTTCAAAAAGCTTACCAATGCCTCATAGACATAACATGATACATGCAGATCTAAGTTGTGGGAATCCACTCTGTTGCTGTCTGAGAGGGGCAACACTGATATAAAAAGGTCCCACTCACCATTTACTCACTCAATCACTTTGAGTGAAGCAATTGTTAAAAGAGGAACATGAGCAGAAGACTCATGTATAGCCAGTGAAGCCCTTGCTGTACTCTTAGACAGTGATAATGACAATGAAATAGAGGAGGAAGTGTCTGAAACTGAGAACAATGTTGAACATACACTACCGGTCAAAAGTTTTAGAACACCCCCTTTTTCCAGTTTTTATAGAAATGTAAGCAGTTCAAGTCCAGTGAATAACCTGAAATGGTACAATGGTAAGCGGTAAACTGCCAGAGGTTAAAAAAAAAAGTTTAGGGGGTACCCTAAAACTTTTGACCGGTAGTGTAATTCGGACTACAATAAATCATCCTCTGATTCATTGTAGTCCGTCAATCCGTTGATGTGACTTACAGGTCATAATGGATGTTATTGTGCCAAATCTGCCCCTTATCAAATGCAAGACAAACATTACATGTGTAAGATAAAAACATGCCAGCAAAAAAAAATGTAAGCACATTATGACCATCATAATCATGGCCAGTTTAATGAATAATTAGTGCATTTTGTGTGCTTTGTAATGAAAAACGAGTGGTGTAATACCAAGGGAAACCTGTCCTATATGGACAAAAACAGAAATATCTGGTGAAGTTTGTAATAATAGTCAGTGACATGATGATAATTTCAAATAATTAGTTTTGAGGAGGTTAAATATGTATATCATACAATTTTGAGGTGATTTGTATAGTACTGGTCATTTCTGGCCGAAACACTATTCTTTGGTTAAACACTGAAACATAATATAAGGGGTAGTGTGGTGCCCAGAACTGCACACAGTACTCTAAGTGAGGTCTGACAAAGGCATTATACAACATTAATATAACCTCCTTTAATTTATAGTCAAACAGAGTGTCCAAAGTGGCCCTTGCTTTTGATGCCTTCAGGATAGACTAGCAGGAGTGCACCCAATAAACGAACCACCAGACAAACATCCAGAGGAATGCTGGGATAGATGCCATGCCAAATGCGTGAGAAACTCTGAGACCAGTAAACAGCGGCTGTGTGAAAGTGGCTCCATTTTTACATCGTTTATTCCCTCAAATCCTAACCACGGGGCAAAATAATGACATTGTTAGCCTGTTCAATAGCTGGATCTTACTGCAGTGACCTGGGCTTCAGCCCCATGGCTAATGGTACACCAGTAACATTGTAGCTGATATTTGAACCTACAGCCTTTGTCTAGCAAAAGGCTTTGTCTCAATTCTGGGCAATGCTGAATCTGGACGAAACAGACCGGGAGACCAGGGTCTCCAATTTGATTGGCTGACAATGCTGTGGTCACAAATCATAGAAGCTTAGCATAGCATACTGTGTATCCTGAGCAAGTGTAGGGAGCACATACTTTCTGCAAAAGCACCAGCGTGTCCCACTCAGGAACTGAACGCTGAGGGAACATGGTGTGCTGCTCTAACTGCTACGCCACTGCTCTATCCCTGTGTTTTAAGTGGCAGTCAAGACATCAGTCTGCTCCTCCCTCATCCCTTCTTCCTCCGTCATCCCTTCTTTCTACCTCATTTCTTGCAGCAGTGGGACTGGCCTGGTTTTCATGAACAAGCACAAAACTACAGGAGTCTGAGAAACAGATCAGCGCATCGCTTCGGAGTCTTAGAAATAGACCGCCTGTTTGGCTTATTGACAGACTGTTAAAGAGGACAGCATAGACAGACGCTTAAATCAAGGAGTGAGAGAGAGAGAGTAGGAGAGAGAGAGGCAGTGTGATGGAATGGGAAGAGATGGATAAATTGTAATTCTGTTCAATCATTAACTATTTCTGGGAGTGATTTTGTAATAGGCATGGTGGCATTTAGCCTTGTGGCACTGAACTGAAATTTAGTAGTATTGACCTGGATTACATTAGCTCTCTAAATATATACAGTATATATATATATATATATATATATGTATATATATTAGTGTTGGCTCAAAATAGTGCCAATTGAACAGAGTCAATACAGTACATGATTGATCCACTCAGCACCCAGATTCTGAATATACATCTACAGAGGAGTGCAACAAGACAGAAAACAGGATAGGCATACAAATACACACACACACACACACACACACATACACATTTGTGCATGCATACACACACACATTTCTGGACTTCCTTACTCACCATCTCCACTTGCCGCGGGTCCAGTTGAGTGGGAACGGTGGCCGGGACTGAGAAGTGGATCTTTTTCCTCTCCTTTGTCTCCTCCCCGACCTCGGCTGACGACAGTGGATCCATGTGTCCGTCTGTCTGTCTGGAATCCGCAGGTTCGCTGGCCCTGATCGAGACTCCTCAGGACAGAGTGTGGATCTCCAACTTACCCACGTCTCTGTGCCCCTGCCTCTCCTCTCTTCCTCTCTCAGACTGTGCAGACCTGTTTCTCTTCCTTTCACCTCTTCAACCTTACAATGCTCTTCTTTTCCTCCTCAAGGGGTCTGGATTATTTTTCTCTTCTCCACACTTTCTCTTTCTCTCTACCTCTGACTCTCTGTCTGTATACGTGTTAAGCCTGTCTACTGTTTGGTTCTGTGTGAGCGGTATGGGCTTATCTCTCCTCCCTCTCTCTCTCTCTCTCTCTCTCTCTCTCTCTCTCTCTTGCTCTCTCTCTCTCTCTCTCCCTCCCTCCCTCACTTGCCCATAACCTGTGCTGCAGGAGGGGAAGAGGGACGTACTTAGAACAAGTGGTGGGAGGGAGGGATGGAGAGGGAGTGGGTGTAGAGAGAGGGAGGAGAGTGAGGGAAAGAATGAGGTTGTGAGTGTGTGTGTTTTAAGCTGAAGTTGATTTGCAATCAGAAAAAAAAGATAATCTTGTCCCTTCAGTTGAGCCTCTTTTGGCCTCTGTTTGTGAATGAGAGATTTGTGCAATGTGTGTGTGTGTGTGTGTGTGTGTGTGTGTGAGTAATAGAGAGAGTAGAATGGGTAAATTGGCCTTGGGAGGACATGAGTGGAACAGAGGAGGTAGGAAGGGAGACGTAACTTCCCCAGCCCAACTTCGAAGACCTAAATGCATTTGGTGAAATAAAAACAGATGGAGGTTGGAAAACATGTATATGCATACAATTAGCATCAATGAAAAAGTCAAAACTAAGGCAAGTTATCATTTTTGTGATCACTTTTATGTTTACCAAGGGTAACCTGAATTTGATGAAATTTTAGACTTTAAATTTCAGCTGAACCTGACTGAGATAATCGTAAACAATGATAAAAGAACAACAACTGTGCCCTTTACCATTCAAAATGCCTCTGGTTCTGACCCTCCCTGTCCAGTACGTGAGCTTCAGCATTGGAACTGGAATTGATGTTGCTGTGTGCTGCGCGACATTGACTTTATGACACGGGTTTGGTGAGCTTCAATGGTAATGGTGTCCAAGCGTAATGTGATTTTTTTATTTTCATGGAAACATACAGTAAAATGTAAATTATATGAGTGTACATTACGATGAACATTTTAAAATTATTGTTACATTTTCATTTTCCCCAAAACCCCCCCCCCCGCCCCCCAAAAAAAACCTTATTTCAACCCATGCAAATAAATAAAATGGGTCAGACTGTTTTCCTGCAGCAATTTACCATAAATGGGCATTTCCTATAGGATGCGGTTTCCAGGGGAGCGACGGAACATCTGCGCGAGCAGGAATGTGCCCCGCGCGGAGGGGGAGCGGCAGCAACAACAGCGCAAATCTCTTGTTTCTCGGTCAGAGTCGCTCGCGAGCAGGAGTCCACGGACACATGAACAGAAACATCTGTCTGCAGCCTCTGCTCCTGTGATGACACAATCGCGCAGCTGTTGCGTTGAGACCCGGGGGGCTCGGGTGAACCTGGCCTCTGGCCTAGCTATTGCGTTTATTTACTTGTCCCTTATCCCACCCCAACTTGCCTAGCTTGCATTTAGCATATTACCAATTTATGCAGGTGCCGAGTTTACCCCCAAATGTTAAGTAGCCAGCCAGGGGGCTCTGAAATTGTTTTTAAATTGTGCAATTTGTAGGCTTCTGGCGCATTTTAATATGTTAAATGAATCCCTAAAGCGTGGCTTAATTCTATGAAATAAAATATTATACAGTATAAAAACGTTATATCTAGCCCGCTTGACAGACATGTTTTATCCACTGTTGCACAAATGTGATATAAAACTCTGGAATTCAGGATTTTGAAAGGAGTACTCATTTAAGTCATCACTACATAAATAATAAGTTATGCCCTGCCAAGCAATAGTTGGGGAAACATTATCTATTCAGACATCGAGTCCAAATCACTCTTCCCAGCCCGTGCCAAGATCTTGCAGCTCTGAATCATCTCGGCGTTAAGGACGAGGTGCGTGACACAGTGCGTTCCGACGGAGCCAGGGCGTTAATGAAGCGCCCCCCCCGCCCCCCTCCCTCTACACACCAAGGACGGCACCACCGCCACAGATCCCGTCGTCTCAGCATGGCTGGTCTTCCGCGTCTGTAGTCCCTCCTTAATGAGCCAGGACAGTGGC
Source organism: Aldrovandia affinis (assembly GCA_029706075.1). Classification (NCBI taxonomy): domain Eukaryota; kingdom Metazoa; phylum Chordata; class Actinopteri; order Notacanthiformes; family Halosauridae; genus Aldrovandia; species Aldrovandia affinis. The sequence continues at coordinate 4,428,623 of JAINUG010000013.1, read as the reverse complement.
TTCGTGTGCATTGTGGAGCCACAAGCGCAGCCCGAGCGAATCAAGGAATCAACAGGAATGAAAACCAGAGTGTAGTGCCGAGGACATTACTCTGCTGCCTCAGATTTTATTTGTAAAAACAAATGGCGGCCGTGGAGGAAATCATTGTCACGCTCAAGGGAAGCTCTCCTCGAGTGACTGTACGCACGAGGCAGACCGAAAGGAACGCTTGAGATTGTTTATAGCCGACACGCTGACAGGCACCAGAACGCTTTTACCCTTGATCTGATTCCGCGTTAATGTAAACACAGCACAACGAATCGGGATCAGATGGTTCGGAAAGGCATTTGTTTTTCTTTTTGGCTGTCCCTTCAGTTATAACTGTCATTTATAACTGTCTCTTCCAACCAATCACTTTCGTTTTATTTTCACACAGAGCCTGAGCAAACCCTCTAACATGAAATCACGAACTGCAAAAGGACACCTCTGCTGCTGTTCCAATCCCCCAGGGACCCAATCCAACCACCCAGGAGCATTCCACACCGCAAAATTATTTATTAGCAGTTATCACGCCGGCTGATGGCTCAGCGTCCGTGTGAAACTTAGACCCAGTTTCCCTCACGTTCTGCTAACTGTGCACACATGCTACCTGATTAACAGGATTTTTGCTGGATTTGTGCAGAGAAAAAAACCGCCCACGTCAGCGGGATGCTCCCAGATCCGGGGTAAATAAATCACGGGGAAAGATGCAGATGCGCACAGTTTTACCCTGGAGCTGCATCCCAGGGAACTCCACACTTAACAATTAATGCTCTAAATAGAGCTGGCTGAATGGAAGTCGGACACCCCCTGATATGCACTGCACGAGAGTGCGGCCGAGGGTTAGTAGTACAGGTGCTGATGACAGGTGGGATTTGGGACCTAGTGCTGAATGCATGCATCCTACACTCATTAGAAATGTGAGCATATTGTTTCAGTTCTGCCAATTGCTATGCATGAACATCATATCCGTGCGACCTTGTGCTGTCATACCCTGCGGAATGCGACTGCCATGTTTTCGCCGCAAGGTCAAAGGAGATCTTCGAGATCGCAGCGCAGATCTGCAATATTTAAAATTCTCCCTCTGAGTCCCTCAGGAGGTGTGATGTCATCAGTTGGGGTCCTGATGCCCTTTGATAGACCTTGGGGGTTGCTGTTGACGTCAGATGGGTGACTGGACACGTCGGCACGCCAGCCCATTTCATTAACGTAATGTCACCGCAGGTACACTAGGGACAGTCAAGCACTGATGGCTCTTGCAGGTCAAAGGATTACTGTCGACAAGGGCAGATATCATCACAGTCATTACGGTTATTATCATTATACTCCTCCACCTAAAATATGTTAGAACTACAGAGGCACAACTGAGGGGATTATCCTGCATCCCACAGAGAGAGAAAGAGGCACAGGGAAAGAGAGAAAGAGAGAGAGAGAGAGAAAGAGAGGTGGCTGGGGTTAGAAGGGCAGCAGTATACCGCAAGATTCAGGTAAGAGGAAGGAGAGGGTAAGTCAAAACAAGAACTGCATGGTGCAGGCAGTCAACGAGAAAGTAAACATTTGTGGTAAAACCAAGATAGAATGGATGGAGAAAAGGAGAATAGAAGGAATTCTTCAGTTTCCTCACCAAGTCACCATTAGGTCTCCTTGTTTTACTTTCTATCAATCAAATTAAAGGATATCCATCCTTCACTGATCTCAGACACATTCCTAACTGTCTGCTGTAGTGGTCTGTAAACCAGAGCTTCGTGAAGTGCTTTAGTGCAGCTAATTGCTTTGTTAATGATTGACTGATTCAATCCTGCTAAAGCATTTTGGTTGGTTGGAATTAGTCCAATCTAATCCCAAGCAGGAGTAGAGAAGTAATGGGATTTGAAGAACATTTTCATTGCAATTAACACTGTATTTTTTGTGTGTGATGTGGAAGAATGTCCAGTATAATGCAGATAGACAAGTCGAGAGCTGTTCCTATATACTGTACATTCCTTCTCCTTGCAATATTTGACAGGCACATTTTTTTTAGTCTGGTTAAGAAATGATGGGTTGAGTGGATCTCCCCCAAGGGTATTGTTCACCTATAACTCTTTTTGACACTGAATGTTCATACATTGGCCTTCTGTTCATTGACACCGTAAGCACAGGTTTTTGTCTTTGTGTTGGTCGCCCCCTAGTGTTTTTAGTGCACAGTCTCATCCAGGTATTTGCTGTGTATTTTGTTGAAGACAAATTAGTTGACTGCTTTTTTCTACAAACAGATTTTAATCAGATCAAATCGCCAGCACAGCACTTTTGTCTCAAAAACAACAGACTGCCTGAAAGAAATTAAACTATTAAAATCTACTGCAAACGACTAATCTTTACCACGGATTACTTTAATCATGTTTAAAATGATATTGTCACACAGATATACTATTAATTGAACTATATTCATTTAACATTTTTTAACAATAATATATTATTACATTATGAATCACTGTTACACGAGGGGAATTTGTCCACACATATAACTCGGGAGATTGTGTCCTTTTACAGTACTACACATAGTATAATATTGTTAAATAGATTTAGAATGCATTTCGCCTTTGGACCCTGGAGATGGCGATTGTCATGCTTCATAATAGCCTCACAATTAGTTACAGCCCGACCCTCTCCTACGCAAGGACTGTTTTTCATTAGGCCCTTTTTGAATCTGAGACTGAACACAAACCACAACCACAACCAAGTGTAACCTATTGTCATGGAAACTGAATGAAAAAAAACAGGTTATTGAGGGACAGAGCTGCACTGCCACTTTCCATCACCAGAGGACACTGTTGTCATATATGTTAACATATATGTGTTAACAACATGCCCAGTGTCATCTCTAAAGATCTCAAGGGTGTTTGTGAGTGTGCCCCCAAGGGCCCCCTGATACAAACAATCACCCACGCATAATCAGGGAACACGTTAAATTTGTAATATAGTGTAAAATAGGCAAATGAACATGCGGTCAGAATGATCCAAGCAAACTCTGAGGCAAAATAAGAATGTATTGTATTGTGTAATAATGCTTGTGTAAAATCAAATAGAGGGCATGTTATTTGTCTGGTCAAGCGTCACACTTATATGTACATGCAAGGTCACTGTCAAACAAGAAACTATGGTCAAGAAGTATATATATTCCCTTTCGTCTACCAGCGAGACATAGACACAACCTCACTGTCATGAATAAAACACAAGACAGGCATGCCAACAAGGACAGGCACCAGGAATGCATGTGGCAGAAGGGAGCAGGTTCTTCCAGGCTGTACACAAAGACACTGAGAGTCTTTAAATACAGTGAGATACCCCCACCCCTCCCCATCCCACCCCCCCACCCGCCCACTCCTAACCCCGCCTACACCCCACGGAAGGCACCACTGAATGTGTGGGAGGGGGGAAACAGATTGAGCTGTGATTTAATTACCAGCCCCTCACTCACCCTTGTTCATCAATAATGCATGGCCCCTTGTTTCTACCCCCATAATTAATCCACCGTTACCATAATTAAAAGCCCAAAATCCCAGAAGATAGTTCAGCTTGGATGGGCATCGCTGGCGAAGGAACTGATGAAATCTCTCGGCCAGACACCCCTGTGGATGGACGGAGAGACAGACAGACAGACAGGCAGACAGATAGATACATAGACTAACTGAATGTCTCCCATGCCCTGCTTCTCATCATGGCAGGTGCCCTGACTGTTACATTATGGTAACTAGCAGATGTGGAGAAGAGGATGGCTACTGTAAGCAGGATATTATTTACTCAGCAATCTAGAGTCACTAAATGAACTGCAAGAAGACAAAAGCAAAAAATAAATAAATAGGTAGGCAAAAATGGTCAAGTGGTTGTGTTTGACTGTCCTTCCATTTTCTGCGCCATTCTTTTACTATACTTCACAGTTTTCTTTTTCTATATTGAACATTTCAATGATTCAAGAACTGTTCAGAGACCCAGGGGAAAATCTAAGATATGACACACAATCAAAGATACACAAACACACTCACTCACATACACACACACACATATTTGCGCATATACAATCACAGTCATTCTCTCTCTCTCTCTCTCTCTCTCTCTCTCTCTCTCTCTCTCTCTCTCTCTCTCTCTCTCTCTCTCTCTCTCTCTCTCTCTCTCTCTCTCTCTCTCTCTCTCTCTCTCACACACACACAAACTCCTGCTTTTACCACCTCTCAGGTCATCAACTGCTGCAGTAGCACAGAGAGGTGGAGCTCTCTGAAGCTGCAATTAAGCTTCACTGTCTCTACGAGAACAGACGAGATGAATATTTCAGACTGGAGATCTCTGCAGACACCTATGATAGGGTCCTGGCACACCTACAAGCACAGACTCAGACTGCCTGCCACCGGTGCTGCCAATACACCTCTGAGCTACAAATATTGTTATGAGCATATAACACCTATCTTTAATAAATAAACTACTGTAGGTAGTGGAAGCAAACATGATGATATACAGATTACCTGCAACACAGGTAACACTTGAGTTGAGGAGGGATACAAAGTATATTGGAAGCAGGTGTTTCCGCACAGGTGCGGAATTGCAATTGACATCCCATCATGTTTAGGGTCATGTATAAAAAATGCCATAGTAGCCATAGTACCATGGCTAGAAGAAGAGATCTTCAGGAGCTTCAGGGCAGGAGCTTCAGTGATGAAGACTGCTCAACTTGCTGATGTTTCATGAGGAACAGTGGCTAAGCTGATATTGGCATGGAAGTCTGAATCTTCAAAGAAATAAATCTTCAACTTGGGGAAACTGTGGCCGAAAGCTCATACTCCTGGACGAGTGCTTGTGTGGTGCATGCCAAAACCTACAGGCCCTAGTGCTTGTTTCCCATCGTGAAGGGTTCTGATGGCTCTGTTATGGTGTGGGGTGCATTTCCTGGCATGGTTTAGGTCCACCCCTAAACCATGCCAGGAATAGTAAAGGGCATAGTAAACACCAATAAATACAAAGCCATCAGCTGAGTGATCACCTTCATCCTATGGTGAAGTATTTCTATCCTGATGGGAGTGATCTCTTCCAGGGCACAAGTGGTCACTGAATGGTTTGATGAGCATGACAATGATGTAACCCATATGCCATGGCCATCTCAATCACCAGATATCAACCCAATTGAACACTTATGGGAGCCCTATTAAGACATTTTGTGTTGGTTTTTCCTTTATTCTGGCAGTTATCTGTATGTTAGCTGCCAAATTTCATATATTATAATAATGTCAATAATAGGAACTGGAAACATAGGAAACCCAAAGCTTAGATGAGCTGAAATGACTAAACATAGACAAGCACATTTTCCTACGATTATGAATCAAAGCAAATTTCTGTGCACAACAGACCATAACGATCCTTATCTACCAGGATGCTTTTAAATGTTCAAAACCATGAGATTATTGTTTTTAATCTGTACATAATTCCACATGCATTAGCCTTCCTCTCATATAGATACATATACCTACACAGTATTCAGAAAACATAGCTGCACAATGGTGCCCCCTATGTGTCAGAAAAAAAGCTGAATCAATGGCCCCTTCTATAACTGAAACATACTGTCGTACACATACGCTATAGAAATGGTATTAATTCAGGGTGTGACCCAGCTATTAATTCTCAATCAAACCAAGTTACTTGTTAGCATTAGCAGACCAAGTTAGCCTTTCCTCAAACTCACATGTTTGCCAGTCTGAAAACATCTACCTTATACAGTAATATGGTTGTTGTACAGTGCTAACTTATAACATGCCTGCATTCACATCACATCAAACGCATACTCAAGCAGACTTCCTAGCTCACACGCGCATGCACACGCCCACACGTATGCACAGCACACGTACCCGTGCACGCGCGCGCACACACACACACACACACGAGTGCTGGACCAGCGCTCCTCGTGGTCCGGATTAATTTCCCATGCTGCGCACGGCCGCGCCAGCTCCCGCATCCTCGTCCCCACCTTCACTTGATTTATCGCTCACAAATACCACTGCACTAATTAGTAAAGTAATTAATTAATAGGAATTTGCATATGTGCATGTGCAATTAGGACGCCGGAGTGTAGTGAGTGCAGCTGGGTACTGGGTGGCTGAGGAGAGAGGGCAAGAATTGGTGTGCCGGGGGTTGGTCAGAGAGGCAGGTCAAGGTGAAGTTACACCATTAGAGTTTTGGAGGGGGGCTTCTGTCCACTTTGTAGCAGGGGACACAGAGGACATACTGTGCTTGGTGAGGTCAGTCCTGTCCCCAGGACGTCAGGGTGTTACTGGCAGAAATTACCTATTGTTCCACCTTCTGCTGTCACGTACTGAAAGCTCACCTCATTAGCCTGTATCTCGGCTCCCCAAACTCACATCTGTCCTGTACTATCTGGTGCCCTGGCATTAATCAGCACTTTCTGTAAACTGGCCACTGATTGGTTTGAATTGTAGTAATAATATGGTGAAAATTAAGCAATGGGCAGGGCAGACTTTTTTTATAAGCAATGTGAGTTTTATTTATTTTAAGCACATTTAGGGAAAGTGAGGGTCAGGTGCTACCATGGTGACCGAAAGGTTCTCACTTCAACTTCAGTAGCATTTGCTCTGGGTGCACTACCAACTGAGACACTAGAGGGCGCTCTCCTTAAAATTGCAGAAAGGGTAAAGGAACGTATTACCCTGATTAACAGCTGGATAGAGAGGTATACTGGCATGAATATCAGGTCAGGCGTATGCACACGCACAGTCAGCCTTCGCGATACCGACCTTTCACTCACCTATTTGACACAAGACAAAGAAACAGAGGCATCAAGCAGTCATTCTCACCACCGTGGAGCAGCAGATAGTCTCTGTATAGTAACAGTCCACGAAATGGAAGAAGCAGTCATTATTCACAGGTCTGTCCCCACTTCACCTGAATCCACATTAAACAGGATTCAGTGATGGCAGCGACAATTACACTCTGGACACAATGACATTGCAACGTAAGCCGGGTCATATTTTGTCTGAGTTCTTACATTGGCAACGACGCCACAACGATCACGACTTGTTGAAAATCCTCCCACCACACCCCCTAATTGCACAGCTGCGGCACGGTGCACACACACCAAATTTTGGCTGACAGCAAATCGGAACCTTTGAGCTTGGCGGGTCCTTGACGCAGGGGAATTAAAATGGGAGCCATGTCACCAGGGACCAGCGGATTACGGTCCCCACTGATGTGGCACCTCGTGTGCCTCAAGCACAGCCACTATAATAAAAACTGGTGGCAGTGGGGCCTGTGTTACTGCTCCAGCTGGCACTGTATTACTGCTGCAGGTAGAGCCATGATGAGGATCAGAGGGATGAAAGCATGAGCCCTGCTTTCGTTTTGGTGGCACTATTTCTCAATTGCTCTGCATGTAAAGTGTGTGTGTGTGTGTGTACTGCTGCCTGTATACCACTGCAGGGCAATTCTGTTTTCAACGTTAATGTTTTAAGTTTATATTTACCCCCTTATTACGGTTGAATACCCTATTCAACAAAAAATAAACAATAACGACAACATGTATGTTAATCGCGGGCCTTCAAATAAAGGGGGATGGCAGAGGATTCACTCGTGACACTGCCGCATGTGTTGTTTGCATCGCCACCGCCCCTGCCTAACGCACACTCCCAGTCTTGGCACCGCTGCCAGCTCGCGCCGTCCCCCTGTGTCCTCGTGTGTCAGCCAGAACCTGCAGCACAACACACCTGGGTCCCTCGCGCTCGCTGTGCCGGCAGCCTGACGTCCCCCCGCAGGCACCTCCAGCATTGCTTTCTCAGAACACCAGCGCCTGAGCACCTCATCCATCTTTCTATTTATCTGACTGATTTGCGCATCCGTACACTGGTCTTTTTGGTATTTGATCACCTACCAATCTATAGCCTATGTTTATCTCTCCATCGGTCAAACCTCGGAGGTGTGACGACGGGTTTTATAACTTCATATGTATACCGCATTCAGCGTGTAATTACCTTGCCTTTTTGCACACAAGACATAACTGCTCTATATGCTTTAATGAATTAATTAAATAAATGAACAAATAAATAAATAATCCCCCCTTCTGTTCTTTAGCCTTCGAGCTATGCAGCCAACGTACTACTATCACATTGTATCCACCTCTCTCTGTCTTTATCTTCCTGGTGCCCTGACCCTATTTCGGAATAATACATGTAAATATATAATCACAAAGGCTATATAAGTTAACTTTTTTCATGCTTTTGGTTCAGTACAAGAAAATGCTCTCCGTTTCTGTTTTCTTTTTCTCATAGTCTTTCTCTGCCTCTTTCTGGCTGTGTGAGCGCGAGCGAAGTGACAGATGGCGAGTCCCTCTTCCCTCGGGAAGGCAATCTCTCCGAATGCAGGCGCATGTCAATCACCGGCTCTCATGTGATGGCTCTTCCCAGTGACGTGCCAACCATATGGCCTGGCATCATAGCTGGTATGTAACCCTGCCTGGTAGCTATGCCACACTGTCTCCGCGCGCTCGGATAGCACTCCGAAGCAGACAGCCGCACCTATAGGAGCGTTCGCTCGTGGTCCCCGAAGATGGTGTAAACACATGCGCTCTCACCCCTAAAGAGCTCCCGCGGAGGTAAGTTGGAGAACAATTTCAACAAATCTACGAATGAACGAACAAATGGTAACTAAATAAATTAATTAAAATACATAAATAATGCATAGATAATTTTTGACTAATTGTCCTTACTCATCCTTGCCTACGCGTGCACTGAATTACTTTATGGTTCCTGTACTTATGCATCCAATTAAGTCTTTCTGCTTTGGATTTATTTCACGTTCGGTTGTTCCTCTCGTTCTATTATTTCCGATCTGCATTTCACGTTTTTCACTGAAAGCTTCGATCTGCATGCCCTGCACAGCCTTTCTTAACAGGCGTACAATCCAATATTTCATGCTTACTTGGCTTTGGAAACTGAGCTAGTATGCACTGGCAAACCTACCGATGCCTTGGGATGAGAGAAAATATGGAGATACACGCTTTATCGATTTATTTAGGGGTTTTCCCCCTTGCAAGGCTAGATAACGAGAACCCCACCATCAGAGAGCATTTGATTAAAAGGACAGTGGAAGAGATCGGTGCGCAGGGGAGAACGAATGGGAGATGGAGAAAGGCGTTTTTCACTTTTACTGTCGCTGATTTCCCCAGCGCGTCTTGTCTTTCGTTGTGAGGGGAGATTTATTGACAATTTTATCTTGGTGTACATCCCTGAAAAAGAAGGACGTGAGGAGGGGTGGGGGGGGTGGGGGCGTCAATTCGAAAAAAGTGGACAGTAACCATAGAGGGGTTATGCAATTGCAAAATGATTGGTATGTGTTTATTTATTTAATTAACGGTCTTAATGTTTTCCTCTTTAGATCTCACGTTCAAATGTGTATCCCACTCCATCCTCCACTCCAATCACACCATAGATGACATATTTAACAAGGAGAAGCGATAAAGGAAAATTATATATTTTATTGCGCAATTACTAAAAGCTTTTTTCAAAGTCGTGCATATTGAACAGATTCTGAAACACATTTCATGTCAAGTAAATGGCTTGCTAATTAAAAGTTTTTTTTAAATCTCAGCCCCTTTTTAATTTTGCAAATCGCTTGTGCCTTAAAATAAAATCTGGATTTTGCCCCTGGCATGCCCCCTAGTCACGTAGCGTTTTGTTCTTTACCACACACTGATTTCGAAAATAAACAACGCACCGCCGTCCTTGTGTTTCAAGAGGTATGGCTATGTAGAGGTAGATGTAGATGTGTATTAAATGTAATTAAAATGTGGTTTATTGCTTTATTTATATCTAAAGCGTTATAAATCCGAACAGGTCATTATCATGTTACATTTCTTTTGTTTGTTTAATTGCTTGACTCAGAGTTTGTGCTTCACGCTCCACAGCATATGTATATGTAGCTATACAGGCCTCTTGTACAACTGAATTTTGTTTTAGGTATATCAATTGTATATGACTATTAAGTTTAGTTTAAGGGTTGCTTTGATGGTTGGGGGTTATGATCCATGATGTTTGACTGAAAATCCAGTTGAATGCACCAATGTATGTTTCGAGACAATATTTTTACAGTCATTGTAAAACCACCAATCTGGAGTTAAATGATCGTACGTTTTCGAAATGTTCCACCCTAACATTATTATTTTATTTGTTCAGATGCTGATGGGGTGTATATGAGTTGTTGACTAATTTCAATTGAATTTTCAGTGAGCACGTCGTAAAAATCAGGCACCAATATAAGTACATTCAATTTACAGTGAAATAAACAATAAAAATGCTATTTTTAAAGTCTTCATTATTGACGCACATTTCAAATGTGCAGCCTCCTGCGTTTTGTAATGCAAAATAATGAAACCAAGAGCAATTCCCTTGGGTGCAGTGCCTTGACACATTTCTGACGTATGAAAATATGACAGTTTATAGATATCACCTAAAAACGTTTTATTATAGGTCAAATGCATTATATCAACGAGCTTGCAATTGTCAACGGGATAATCAATAGCCTTCAAAATACAGCTCACAAAACTATCGACAACAGATTATTTACATGTTTAACCCCATAAAAATGTGTATTGTAACAGATATTCTGTTAATGTTATTTTTTTTTGCAAATTCAAAGAGCAGAAAATACATATTTAACGAGGCTATTGGACCTCAGTACAACAACAATTGAGTTTGTTTGTATTATTCACACGTTACCCTGTGTTTGAATGGTGCCAATACCGATTTTTCAGTTTTGCAGAGGTGGAGATCCACCTGAAGTATGGTTGAGTAAGATATTTCTCGCCCCGAAAACACGGATTAAATGGCAATACATTAATAAAATACACATACACAACGGGTTACAATCCTAAATCAAATGTGTTCTGTCATATAAATATCTTCATCTATTATTCTCTTTGGATATACTTTATTTGTACAGTTTCGGGGTTTGTGATATGGTTTGTGGGGAGGAAAGCGTCATTATCTGGGTAAATCTGTGTAAAACTCCGAACTCGAAAGAAGTCTAACAGAACCAGCCACCCGACAACCTCGCTGGGTCGGCGGACACCACAGGTCTCGTCCATGCACCGAGTTGAGATGGCTCAAATAATTTCTGTGTGTATTTATTAAAATTACCAGTGCCATGGACGAGTTATGCTTTCTATGTAAAAAACAAAACAAAAATATATATATATATATATATTTAAATATATATATATAAGATATAGCGTGATCGAGGGTGATTTTTTTTGTGAGCCCTGCTGGAATGCCGCCAGGACAGAATGAGAAGGCGGGAAAGTGTGTGTGTGTGTGTGTGTGTGTGTGTGTGTGTGTGTGTGTGTGTGTGTGGAGGGGGGGAATACCTTGCTTCACATTGCGCCCCACGGGATCTGTAATGGGGCCCGAGCCGCAGAGACCCGCTGCGAGAGGGCACGGGCGGTCACGTGGGCAACAGCAAGGAATTATACCGAGGAACAGTCTTGCTATGTCAATATGTCTACAGCTATTGTTCTGCTGAAAAGTTTATTTTCAGCTGTGGGTTTTTTTCATTTTATTTTTAAGATACTGGTAGTCGTATAATTCTATACAATGTTTTTTTTTCATTAAGTCAGTCCTACCATTGCTAATTGTAGTTGAACTACGTTAATGTACTCTCCCCAAAACAAGTCATGTGTAGTTTGATCTTGTGGCCCATTTTTTACGTTTTTCTTGTCATTTCATCCTATAAACAATAGTTACTCAAATGAACGTACTGCACGCATTGAGCAAAATAAAATAAAACTAACACATATATATATTTTATTTTTAATGCGAAAAAAATAAGAAACTTGTATTTCACAAATTGACCTAACACATCAAAAAATATTCTGAACACAGAAGTATGCCTTGTTATACAAATCTTCTCGATCTCAATGTAATTTTGAATGCCTTCATTTACTAATTAATATTATCATATTTTCTAGCAAATGCAATTGTCATTAATTGGTTTTGATATTGTTGCGATTTTTTTGGTCTTCAAGTTTTGGTCTTCATTTGACAGTGTATTTATTTTATTATTTCAGTGCCGCCATGTTGACGAGGTTATTCAGTGACCCATCGCTGCTGCCCGAGGTACAGAAGTATTCGGGCTGGATGGATGACAGTGAAAGTGAAGACTCAAAGACCAAGGACGACGACCAGGAACACTGTCCCCTGGGTGATGACGACCTGGACGACGGGGACCTGAGAGGAAGCAGCCGGGCTCACTCCGAAATAGCAGGGGAGGATGAGGAGGAAGACGAGATTGAGGAAGAGGACGGAGGCGACGAAGCAGAAGGGGATAGGCCCAAAAAGCGCGGTCCGAAAAAGCGAAAGATGACGCAGGCGCGCATGGAGCGTTCCAAGGTGCGCCGTCAGAAAGCCAACGCCAGAGAAAGAACGCGCATGCACGACCTGAACTCGGCACTTGATAATCTACGTAAAGTGGTGCCCTGCTATTCAAAGACTCAAAAACTCTCCAAAATAGAGACTTTGAGGCTTGCCAAGAATTATATCTGGGCCCTGTCTGAGATCCTCCGCAATGGGAAAAGACCAGACGTGGTGTCTTACGTGCAGACCCTGTGCAAAGGCCTTTCTCAGCCCACCACCAACCTCGTGGCCGGTTGTCTGCAGCTCAACTCTCGGAACTTCTTAACAGAGCAGTGCCAGGAAGGGGGCCGTTTTAATGGGCCCAACCCCTCCTTCTCCATGCACCCCTATCCGTACCAGTGCTCCCGCTTGTCTGGTTCCCAGTGCCAGTCCGGTTCAAACTCACACTCCATAAGGAACCATGCGTACTGCTCGGGCTATGATTCCGTCTACACCGGAGGCGGCTCGCCAGAGTACAACAGCCCCGAGTACGAGGGACCACTCAGCCCCCCCGTGTGTATCAATGGCAATTTTTCTCTGAAGCAACAGGAATCCGTCTCTCCAGCCGCCGAAAAGAGCTACCATTACTCTATGCACTACCCCGCCCTGCCCAGTTCCCGCCCAGCCGGTTCCCACAATCTTGTGTTCGGCTCGTCAGGGGTGCGCGGCGGTGTCCACTCCGAAAACGTACTGCCTTACCACGACATGCACTTACACCACGAAAGGGCGCCCGTGTACGAGGAACTTAACGCTTTTTTCCACAACTGAGTAGTGGACCCCATGCCCCATTTTGTCTTATTCACAACAACTAACCCATTTGAAACTGATATGAATTAATGAATTAAGGAGGACACTGGAAAGGCATGAGGGTGGAAGGAGGTGGAGGATAGAGATAACTCATGATATCACAGTTTTTCCTTTATTTTGTTTTTAATGGTGCCAATCCCGAGTTCTCACGTTGGAAAAGATGGCGATGTGTTAAAACTATTCTGGTGGATCAAATGTTGCCCTATGTACATACTTATGGTGTAAAGACAATAAAATAGATAGGCCTATATAAAATACTGTTACATAGACACTTTAATGCAACAGAGCAGGTATTGCATTGACACTATGTTATTGATCCGCAACATTAGTTAATTGGAAATCCGTATATAAAATAAAAAGTAGCTGGCATGGATTGTGAGATGATGTTAGCATGGGGAAGTATAACAGCGTCTCCGGAAATTGGGAAATCGCCTTGACAACAATTAAAGCAATAAAGGAAAAACAAACTATAGATAAATCTATGCAAGACAGTATGTAAGGAAACAGTCACAAAACAATTACATGAGGACCAAGTTTTTGTCGTCTTTCCAACTCCGCCCCCAACAAACACACACACGCACACACACGCGCCAGCAAAGCTCGACTAGAAGTTGCACAAATCAAGATACATAATTCTGATATGTTATATGGTATATTACGGCTGTCATGTTTTCCATCTGTCAGATTAATTTTCTTTGAAATCAATTAGGTGCGTCTGCCAACATTGCAGGACTTGAATTAAACGCATTTCCCCCGTAGTTTTTGGAAGTGCGATTTTTTGCGGCAGAGAAAACGCAAAGGTGAAGCTATTCAGCTATTTGTTCGACAACCGTCCATTTTTACTGTTGTTTTGTATTATTGAACAACGATACAATTTGGGTTTCTTAATACTGTATATCATACTTCGACTTCTTTTTTTAATGTATGTTTTTGTTTTGATATCAGGGAACACATTGTTATATAACATTCTGCGAGTAATATCATTTTACTGTGCTCCAGAAAGTTATTGAACTGTTTAAAAATACTGCTTTTGAACAGAGGATACAGTTGAAAAAGCACTTGTTCTTTTTAGACGCGTAAAATGATTTCTCGCGCATACTGAGCCGAGACCTATCTGTGAAAAAAGGTAATTTATTGACTTTGGGAAGTTGTATAAAGTGCATATCTATTTTCAAACACATATGTTGAAACACTTAATTGTATTAATATGTGTAGACCTATACCAGGTTTTTACACGACGCGTATACTTACAACTTAAAACGAAAAGGTTGTGATGGAAAGTGCTGTACACATTTAGAAGGTATTAAGTCAACACATGCTGCTCTGTAGGTAGTCGTTTATTAATTTCACAAAATGTCTCTAAAATAAATGCATTGTGAATTAAAATTCAATTTACATTTGTGGCCCATACATGAAAATGCATGACTCCTCCCCCACACCTCGGGGAGCGAACAAGACTTGAAAGTGATGTAATGAACACGCAAAAAGGTGTATTTCTACAACATCTCATTTTCATTCACATTATTCAACGTGCAAATTAGAATGAAATGGTATTCTTGATAATTATATAATATTTGTCAATAACATTTCTCGCATGCAAAGCTAACAGAAATGAAAAATAAAAAAAGGGAAGTATTTAAAATCCCTCCCCCCCGTTCCCCCAACACCCAAAGAAAAATAAATCAGGGCTTTATAAAACTATTGAAGAAGTTCCACAGTTCAAAACAATCATAAAATGCAGTTTTACAGTCATTGAACATAGAAGTGATAGACTACTGTTTAACTTAGCAAGGCTAGTAAATTTGTTGCAAGGCTAATGTAAAAAAAAGTTTACAATGGAAATTGTATAAGCGACTTTTCTCTTTTCTACTAGTAATGTTTTAAAATACTTAAATCATTGTCATTATTATTATTATCATTGTTGTTATTAGTGTTAATATTATTATTAATAATCGACAATCATATCTTGCTAATATATCATGTATAGGATGGTGCAATGTCCGAAAGGGTGTCTTCGGATGCCTTCTTGCAAAGGGAGGAAATAACTGGGAGACTAGACTGGTTCTGGTCAAAGAGCAAGCAGGAACAGAATTAGCTATAGACTATAAAATATACACCTTCTCTGTGCCATGTCAACGGATTTAAGGCACATTTTTTTCCAGCCACCAAACTGCGAGGAAAAGGGGCCCCAGGATCCAAAGGACACATTCATTCACGAGTGAAGGACTGTGGCTCATCTCCCAAATATCTGAAGAAATTGGATATGGCAGTTGTAAAGCAAAACAAATCAGACATTCAATAACAAAAACGGTCTGACCGCTAGTTAGCAGGAACGAGCTTGAACTTTCGGAAATAATCCTACAAGGGCGCAGTTGCCAGAATATTCAGTGGCTCAATCAAGGGCTATGTTGAATTCTTAAAGACTTCAAATCAACCAGACAATTGAAATGGGTTTAATAAATACACTTTGACAAGAGGCGATGCACACATCCATGTGTTATATGTAATTTAACACTTTTGCTGTCCAGCCAATGGGGAGATCGTTCAAAACAATGTGGTTGTTTAGAAGATGCATTTATTACAAAATATATGCCCTGGCAATTTGAGTGAAGTCTTACTACATACCTGTGCGGGTGTGTTGTCATGTCTCAAGTTCCAAGGGCAGTACGCTTTCTGTATCGTTTCAGCACGTGCCAGAATATTTGAGGCTTCCATAGGCGGACTGGTATCAAAGGAATGCGAGGGTCCTCATGCATAACAAGGATACGAATGGGCGTTGTAAATAGGCTATATGTTGCATTTTAAATCAGTAAAGGAAAGATCCAACATACTGTTTGACCTGCCATTCCGAAAAAGTCGCAAAAAAGTAAATAAACAAATAAATATCGGATTCGACAGGTGCATCATCACTCGCTGTAAAGGAAAACATAAGTATGAACGCAGAAAATAAGCAAACTAAGACGTTAGCATTGACAATACAAGAGATAAATGACAGATTGAATGACAACGTAAAAGCACTATCACTATTAATTTTATTTGTACGCTGCGTAGGGAGCGAGACTGAAAGTAACACACAAGTCATAAAGCAGATGTATGTAGGGAGGTCTGTCTTTAATACGCACTCACTAATGTTTACATTAGATAATTACTCCTCTGAGTATTTGATTATAATATCGATTGGACAATGTTGCGTTTATTTGTCAAAATTGTATCATTACGTTGAAATAAAATTAATCATGGTTAGCATTATAATTATTATTATTGATATTATGCAGCTGGGCGCACTTTTGTACGTTTGCAATTGTTGTACGTTTGTACATTTGCATTTCACATTACTTGTTAATTTACGCAACGAAAAAAAGTAAATAAATGCTGTGTAGTTCTTATGTCTAAAATACTCTTTAAAAAACTATTTTCGTGAACACCACCCACACAGTATGTCCAGTGTCCTAAATAAAATAACTTTCACTGCCATAAAAACAGGCAGATAGACCTGGAGACAAGCGTAGGTCTATTTACTTATTTAAAGTTACTTAATGCTTTTTAAGGTCTTAGACATCATTAACACTCCTACCAATTTACCGACATGATCGCTGTTTTAAGTAGCCTACTCTACTCACACGCATTCATTCAGAACACAAGACAGAATAAAGCACATGTATGACTCATGAATATAACTAATGCAAACAAATATTAACCGGTTTTCACTGCATCTCTTGTTAACTGTGAAAGATGTTTTAACTACGACACTGTAAGAAGTAAACAAACGTACACGTTGTGTTCCACGTTTCGTTATCCTTATTGTAAAACATTTGATTTTAAGTGTTTGTACTCTGTTTGACTGTGATGAATGCAACTTTCCACACTTTTCATTTATCCAATATCCACTTAATTTCTTCTCCCGACTAAAAAAAAACATCCATTGCGTATTGGTTAGAAACACTGTGCTTCTGAATTCTGGATATTGTTTTTAAAAATATATATTAAACTTATTTCATGTAATGCCTGTGCATTTCTCGTTATTGTGACGACCACTACACGGAGACATCATGTGACACTGCAACAACTTCTGTTATTACTATAAACATATTACACAGGCCATCAAATCTACGGACACAAAAACACACACACACACACATCAAATAAATATATATATATATATATACACATATACAACTATATATATGTATATATTCCGTTAGAAAAGTTATAAAGTAGGTAAACATTTTCAGAGATGGGCATTTCAAAATGCCACTTATTATAACAATAGCACATATTTGAACAGACCCCATGCCTCTGATGTTGGACTATAGATTTAGAGTAAATTACACATACTGTAAGTGGAAAATAGGATATGTATACAGATGACTGTATCTTACCGTCGGTTTGCCAGACGCCGTGTTCACTTCACATGGGGGTCCCTACGCAGACAAGAGAGCTAACTGTGGTATAAATGTCTAGTTCAGGGGGAGAAATTGGCTCTAAGGATGTTTTCAGCAAGCGCCCATGTGTTGTAGTGCCCCCCACCCAATTTTATGCATTTCTTTGACTTATAAACATCGATCAGTCTTTTCACACATCGAGTGTATACTATAGTGTTCTGACCTTTTTGTTAGAAATTAGTTATAATGCCCTTTGCGATGTCATTTTGCTATACAACAGGTTAAACACCTGAAATTACACCTTCAACCACGTTGAAACGCACATCAGTGTAATACAAAATAATATTATGATATGAGACCTAAACATTCTAAAGCTCGGCATCTCACAAATATAGGCTACTATCTCCAGATAAAAACACTATGATTTCAAGCTTTCGAAAAACTGATTTATTTATTTTTACTAATTTATTGGTGTAGCCTATTCATATTGTTCATATGAATATACGCCGTGCTGCTATCAGTTTGAACTCCATGACCATTATTGCAGAAAGTAAAATATATAATTCTTAAACAAATAAATGTAACACTAGCCAGCCAATAGCCTACTGTCGTCGTATCAACGCACTTGGCTCACTTAAAAAGTCAATGCTCAATCCACTCCTATACATCACAGTTGAAGAAAGAAACTGTGAAGAGATCAAACATGAAGAATGGAGCGGTCATGTTTTACACAATATTACAAACGAACTACACACGCTATTGGTAAAACCGGATAGCGTCATTTATAAAGATGCATTCTGTAAACAAGTCGTGAATTGTTCAATTTCTTTATGAAAAATAATGTGGAAGTAGGATTGTGCGAAAGAATAACCTGGGAAAGGTAGACTATCATGGGAAATATTTTAATTGTGACCCCATCACAAATCTAATTTACCATACATTTGTTACAATTGATTTAGATACGATACATGTATTTTATTGCAATTTTGCATTGACAAAATACTGCTGTTAATTACCAGTTTAAAATATGAGAGGAAATTTGTTCCAAAATGCCAAACGTTAAAAAACTATTCTAAATCCATTCGAGAATTATTTTTATAGTTCTAAATTATGTTGGGGTTAACATTTTATCGATTAAATGAAGTGCAATGAATTTGCAGTATTTTTATAATAAATGCACAGTATAGTAAACGTATTTACGTAAAAAATTTAAATAAGCCCAACTTAAACAAGAAATAAGGTTGCATATTACCACAAATATATGAATAAAATTGACAAGATATGAGGAACATACACACACACACGCGCGCGCACAAACTCGCGCGCACACACACACACACACCAGAGCGCGAGAGAGAGAGAGAGAGAGAGAGAGAGAGAGAGAGAGAGGTCCAGGGAGCCTTACAGTACGATGGACAGCAGTTGCCCTCGCACGCGTCCCCAGAGCCCGGATGAACCGCTGCCACCTCGGCTGGGTTTGGAGCGCTGCCCCGGGACCCATATGTTCTGCAAACTGTCCAGGGTGCTATTAGCGGCGGGCAGTGCGAGTATAAGAGAGCACGAGGCACAGTGAAGGGTCCAACACCACGCAGGGAGTATTGTTCCACACCATTCAAACTGAAAAAAAAAGTCAACCATTTGGCAATTAACTGTATTTTGAACACATTTTAAAAAATGCCAATAAATGCTTGCTTAAATTCCTCGATGAATATAATTTGTCAAAAGTTCCAAGTATTTATTTTTAAAAATATTTTCTGGATCAGAAGATAAACCTTTTGCCTAAATATAATTAGGCAACAATTTAAGTAAAGAGTAGGCTATGTTTGCATGGTATAAATTGGGTAATCGGTCTATAAATTCAAATGTTATATATTTATCTAATTTAAAAAACATACAAAGTGAATTCAGAGTTTAGTACGAACAGGGAGTACACATGGTTGCAACCTCATTTGCTTGATTAAATACATCTTTAGCATATTTTAGAAAACATCTTATATTCTTACGACGATTTTTGAGACCGCACAAAAATAATCACCAATTTCTTATTAGAAGCCAGTTAATCAGAGCATTTTTACCTTGACAAAAATCATATTGATAGGTTTGATTAGCAATACATTACTATAAACTCTGGATAACTGGAAACAGTATGTATGTCAGAGTTGAAGTTCTCAACAATATGCTGCGTTTTTATAATGCTATTGAAATAAGCAAATATGACTATGCTAAATCAATGTTATTTGAATATATTTTCCTATGGTGATTAAATTGTATTATGTTATATTTGTTGATTTCATAATAGAACATATATGTTCACTGTAGAGCAATGCTGTGAATACATAGGATTGCCCAAGATAGCTAAACAGTCGGTGGCGGGAGTATGGCGCCTAGAATGTGGTCTGCCGAGGTTTTAGGCCCTACATGCTTCCAGTCTCCCGGAAGGCTTGGCCTTAATTTCCAACAATAATCTTTTTTCATAACCTGGACACCGTTTCCATTTTATTTCAAACACATTTTTAAAATGAAGCATTATTCGCCCAAATAAATCAGAACACTCCCTGCTTGTCACAGACATTGAAACGCGGAATAACATCGTTTTGGGATTAGTAGAATAATATTCTTCTGTGGCCACGTAAATATAGTTTGTTCATGTCCGGCGATAATTCAATACACTGCATTCCAAACAACTTCCACCTACATAATGTATCAGAAGAAAAGTTTGAGACAGCGGCGGCATTATGAAGGGCGGTCGGGGGGCAAGGCGAACCCAATGGAAAAAGGGGGAGGGCGCATCTATCAAAATATTCCCCCGTCCGGATCGAGGTGCGCGGTTTCCAGAGGCTCAAGCTGGCAGCTCAGGGTGGCGAGCGGTGCCAAGTTCCTTAATGTCTCTGCACCAGTAAATACGGGCTCTAGAGCAGCAACAGCGCTGCCAGCCGCGCGCCGTGCCAGCTCGCGCAGCCAAAGTGGCGCGGCTGGGAGGAGCCTGTATTTCTTTCCTAATTCAGCGGCATCTGTTCATTATCCTGCAGATTTAAAGTAAAGCTCGTGCGCCCCCTAAAAATCTCTCGTGCCAGGGGAACGCGCATAAGTTCAATAAATGAATGATAGTACCTGAGCTAACTTAATGTGGGCATGCAAACGGCCTGTGCCGTTCAAAGCAGTTATTTGTATATTTGTGGAAGTATGTGCATTGCCGCTTTATGAAGTTTAGGACAACTTGGCAAGTTACTGAGGAATCTGAATAGAATTCAACACAAACAGGTAAATTGTCATAGTTCATGGTCTGTTCAAAGCGGCTGTGTAACCGAGTCTCATTCGTACCCGCGTGCGAGGGATCGCATCTAATTTCCCAATCAATCACTACCCCAGCCTGCACACTAGCTGGAAAGGAGACTGGGTTCAGTTGTGTACAGTATTCCGTTAGCAAACCTTTATTGTAATAATATAGCCGATCTATTTGACATTACCTGTGGGACTCGGGGTCAGCACCGTACGATAAATATCTCTGATTTATAGGGGCCCAATCTTGATGTCGACAGTATCTGACAGTATCTGAAAATTGACGGTTGTTGAAGAAGATTATCGTTTGCATTTCAATTAATCGATCCATCATGTTGTAATTAATAACAAAGGAAATTACACAGAGCACTTCCCAGAGCATGTAGCATAGAAGCAATTGAATGGTTTAACACATTTTTACCTTAAAATGGAATTAAAATGGAACAAACACCACGTCGAAAATGTAGGCAAACGAATTGAAAGCTATCCATTCTTGTGTTTTTGAGAGCCAGGCTGCAAAACGGTTTTATTCTGGCCCAAATAACAGATTAACACATTATCATAGCAAGTAGCATGTATAATACATAGTTTACGGCAGCAAACACAATGACACAACCCCTACAATTAAAGGTTAATAATTGTTTGAGAACCGAGGAGGCAACATTTATATTGTACTAAAATGTAGTTTCAAAATTAAAGAAACTATGGTCAACACTCGATTGAAAAATATGAAAGGGTTTATAAATTACCTATATTACAGGATTAAAAGCCTTAAAATGTACATTGAACTTTCGGCCTTGCTGACCATTCTCAGAATACAATGACTGAAATTGAGTTTGAAACACTCAGAGAAGGCAAACGTCTTTAGTTGATTAACGTTATTAACGTGGCCTACGGATGGGTAGTATCCAAAAGGTACAACAGAATAATTGAAAACGGCAATGCTGGAAATAAAGCAAGTAATAGCCACCATATACCTCCACCATTTCAATATAATTCCGCTGACGGTGTCAATGACCAGAAGGGAAGTGCCATATTTGTGTTTAGGGTGACTGAAGGACTGACCTCATAAAATACTATTCATGTATCTACATTACATTAAGAATAGAAATGAAATATGACTACATTTGACACTGATTTCTGTATGCTTTTCCTGAATATAGCTTAGGAGAGGAAAATAAAGTGTACGCGACTGAAATGCTGCCTTCTGTCACACTGCCTGGCCACGGAACAGTGAAGTTAAGAAACTGAGATATTTAAGTTGATGACATTCATATTTTGCAAATTGTTTTTATTACTTAGTTCGTTAAGCTATTGTATATTCTTAATGCCAACGTCATAAAACTTGTTTAAATGCCTTTCAGCCAAAGAACTACGTTTATTCTTTTTTATGTCTAATTTGTTTCGGAACAGTAAAAATAAAAATGATCTTGATATAACTTTTAAATATCGTCATTCGTCGACTGTAGATCTCATTTCTTAGCCCCATCATATTCTACAACTCTTCAAATGAACAACCCGTTCCAGAGAAAGCCAACTTCTTTCTGCACGACCACACTCCTTTCTCGTGTTTGAAAGGGAAAAAAAAGTGATAACCGCAAATTCGTGAATGAATCTCAGTGTTTAAATTAGCATACCGCGCCCACTACATTCTCACCAAGGGAGTTAAAATATTTGAAGTGAAAAACAAAAGTTAAACATTTGTACGAGGTAACAGTTAGGACGTGTGACTGATAACATATCACAACTAAGTATTTTACCACTTGGCTGGTGTTAAATGCAAATCAAACGATTTGCAATTAGCCGAGGTATCATGTAGCAAACATAAGATTAATGGACCCCGCTCAGGATGTGAAAACGGAGCAGTGGAAAAGAGTTTTGGCAGATATTTTCCAAGTTGGAACTTGTGACTAATTTCTCGGTTCATAATTCTGGTGTCAATTTAATGAGTGTCTCTTCCGTTTAGGAAGTTATTTACCAAAGTGCATACAATCTAAAACAAAACCCCCAAAAAATACTCGGCTACATTATTATTACTAAAGAGTTGTATTTATTAATAATATAACTGCTAAATAAAACTGCTGCTGTTGCTACTAAGACTATAACTGCAGCTGCTAATACGACTACAACTGCTACTAGTAGTAATAATCATAACTATAATAATAATATTAACAATAACAATAACAGCGACGACAATAGTAATAATAGTCTAATAATAACAATAAAAATATTATTATTATTATTATTATTATTATTATTATTAATAATAATAATAATAATAATAATAATAATAATAATAATATAATCGTTTCTAATGGATCAATTAGAAGCAGCCATAAATACAAATTATGATTAGCCTCCTACTGATCGCACAATATGTGTATTACTCCCCAATTCTACTGTTGCTTGATCCACTGTAAAAGCACATTCTATGATTGGGGCTAGAGATACTGGTTCATTATCATTCGCGTGTAGTGAAACTCATGCAGTATGTCAAAACCATGTACTGCATGAGTTTAAACTGCATGTTTTAAATCTACAATCACATGCCACAAAACTGATTCTGAGCCAACTGTTATTGATTTAGTTTCACCAATAATAAGAGCATTATACCGATCATTTTTATACTCTCAAATTAATTTAGAAAATGTTGGCCGTGCGCATTTAATTTCATTTTCATAATATTATATATAGAGCGAAATCCTGTAAAGCTGTGCTAGAATAGTATAAACAGGAAATAATCTGATGCATACTGAATCAGCGCTGACAATTAATTGTATTGTCCCGATTTCTGCATCAGCAATAGTTCAGAACCAGTCGTGTAGTATATCATAGTATCAGTGCATACACTCACTCACACACACACACAGACACACACACACACACACACACACGCACGCACACGCGCGCACACACGTGCGCACATGTGTAAACACACAACATCCAAACACTAAATGCCCACCACTTTATGACTGTTTCGGTTTGAAGCCTGGTTAAATATTTAAATATTCAATTTAAATATTAAAAGGTGAGAGACTAAATCTTTTAAAGTTATCACTGAAGCACTATGTCCTACTGCGTCACAACTCCCGTGGGAGCTGGACCCAACTCACGACTTACTGCTGATTTTATCACGCAGTTTATATTATTACGCACACTGTGTGTGATATACATACATCCATGTACCTGCAAATTACTCGGCACATCGAAGTACATCAAAGCAATACTGCCATTCAGTGCAATGACAGATTTCCACTCTGACACAGTAAAATGGAAGAGGTGCACTGGGACATGTCCAGCTGTCATGGCTGGGGAGGTTATCAGGGTAGTACTAGGCACTGCCCCAATAACGTACTACATGTTTATTAATGACAAATGTCTCAACCTAGGACAAAAAATATTTTAAAATGGAGGATGCTTTGCTTTACAGTGCTTTACTTTCCTCCAATAGGATACATGAGTTGGAAGGATGCAGTGAGAAAGGGAGCCTCTTTATTTGCAAGTATTCAGGGAATGTGTGATTTTATTGTGGAACTGCGACTGTGACGCAACCACCTGCCCTACAACGATCACCGGTGTTGCCGACCAGTGGGGCACTCTGTGCCAGCGTGCGGCCTCGCCACACGTGCGGCGGGCGGGGAGGGTGAGGCGGGCTGGTTCCAGCCTTCCTCCGCAGAGGGCCCTGGCTTTCTCCTTCAGAATCCTCCACCCCCGCCACCCCATCCCAGGCCCCGTGCCAGACTGTATGCCGCGCCCCGACGCCAACCGAGGGGCAAAGCTGGCGCTCGACCGGCAGCTCAGCCGAAATTCCACAACATCTGTTCACCATCACACAATGGCGCTGTGCGGCGACAGGAGATGAGGCGGCTAAGATGGAGACTCTGCTGCTAGGCTACACTGCTGGGAGAGACAGCAAGGAGAGTTAGCCCAGCTTACTCCGTCTAAACACTGGACAGCCTCGCACAGCTGAATGCCAGCGCTGTGGGAGCGCTTCCTCTCACTGCGGACCCGCATTCGTCACAACAGGACCAAAGCCCTCACGCTGCAAACACTGCACTCTTTACTGACACGTTTACAACTGACCTGCGCATTCAACTGAAACACTACACCTCACGTCACAGCAGAGACAATCATATCTGCACTCTGTACTGAAACACCCATCTTAAATCAGACATAATGAGACCACACACCTACATTTTGTACTGAAACACACATCTCAAATCAGACATAATCAGGCGACACACCTACACTCTGTAGTGAAACACAAATCTCAAATCAGAGATAATCACACTACATATCTCCACTCTGTACTGAAACACACATCTTAAATCAGACATAATCAGACTACATGCCTGCCCTGTCTATTGAATAAATGAATATGTGCCCACGTATATGCTTGACATTGTTGCATTGTTTTGTAAAATGTGAATAAAAGGTGTATGTTTTACAAACATTTCTTTATTGTGTTTTCTGTAATATTTTTATAAGCATATCTGAATGAGCAGGTTTTGTAATCAATGTATCAATTTCAGGATTGTGCTGTGAATATACAGTATGCAGTCACGGGCGGGTTATACAAATCTGTTTCAAACCCTGCTGGCCACCGTGCCAAAATTCTATAGGGGGACGCATTGCACAAACACTGCAGTGGAGCACGTGAAGCATTTCATTATTTTTGCAGTTGGAAACTCACTGCCCCACTGGTTTGTCCTTCACACTATAGGATCAGGTCAGAATTGAAATGGCTGGTACAACCATTTTCTATCATGCCCGACATTTTGTCAGAAGGCAGTAAAAACATCATACTGTGGGCATTTATCAGAACATTGAGCGTCTCTTGTTGACTGTTGTTGAGCAGGTGTACAGTAGAGAGGAGATATATTGAGTGACACTTTGCTCTTCGGTCATTGAAATATTTAGATTTTCCCAATATATTTAGTCTCCAAATATAAACTTTATTTTAGTGTGCATTAATTATAAGTGTATGTTTGGTATGATTGAAATGCTTGTGAAGGACATCCAGTTATCCAGGTTAAATGGTGGGAGTTGTTACTAGATTCTATCAGCACCGCACTTCAACTTTGTGACAGGACCCTGTTATGAGGTTAAGTGTTTGCACATGTGTGTGGTTGAGTGTGTGTGTGTGTGTGTGTGTGTGTAGGGGAGGCTATAGAAGCTGTTGCTGGTCTGCACAGATGGTGTGTGTGAATCGGGGGGTGGGGGTCGAGATGATGCCGTGGTCACATGGGCAGCAGTAATTGGCCCCCATATTGACCAGTTTGCACTGCTACGGGGCGGGCCAACTCCCAGCTGGACCTGTCAGATGGCATCGCGTCCAGCTCACTGCCCACCCCCAACACTTTCATCCTCTCTCCCACGTCTACCATCCCTCCATCCTATTACTCTCTCTATCTCTCTCTCTCTCTCTCTCTCTATCTCTTCTTTCTCCTGTGCTCCACCTGCTGTGTAGAGTCTGATACACTATACACAATAAATCTCTGAGTACACTGTCACTGGTCATAACATATTTCCCATTGTACTTGAACTGAAAGTAGAACATTTCCCAGTACACACCCAGTATAGTGATTTTGGTCACATCAAATCTCCAAGCACTCCCCTATTATTTTACACAAGACACAATACATATGTACAGTATATGCAGTACCCTCCAATAAAGTAACCCCCTTGATAACAATGAGCTAAGGAGGCAGTATAAAAGAAACCAAATGGGAAAATTATATTATATATATACTGTATATATATTTGTGTTTTATACAAATACAATTTGCCAGAGAAAAAATTTTGTTTAACAAGTAATATATAAAAGAAACCAAATGGGAAAATTATATATATATATATATATATATATATATATATATATATATACTGTATATATATTTTGTGCTTTATACAAATACAATTTGCCAGAGAAAAATATTTTGTTTAACAAGTAATATACTGTATGTGTCACAATTATTCTTTTAAATAAAATCCAACAAAAATAAATCTGCATTAACATTTTTGTAAGTTTATCTCAATCTTAGGGAACTCTGGTTTCTGTTTTACTGGGGTATAAAAATGAGGTAACACACATGTAAAATCAATTTGTTATCCATCACCATGGGGAAAGGCAAATAGTTGTTGACTTTCACAAGTCATGAGATGGTTACAAACAAATAAATTAAAAAGTAAAGATACCACCTTCCACTATTAGGACAATAGTTTAAAAAAGGAAATTGAAGTGAACCACAAAATCAACCAAGAAATGGTTAACTGACCACAAAATTACTGTTTTGTAATGATTATCTCATTCTCCAGACTAGAACCTGATTGAAAATGTCTGGTTTGAATTCACAGTTCAAAAGGAAATAATGAAGGATCTTTAAAGATTCTGTATGGAGGAATGGTCAAAGATCCCCCCAATATGTTTACCAATCTCATAAAACATTATAAAAGATGACTTAGTAGTGTCATCCTTGTGAGGGGAGGGTGCACAAAGTCCAGAAAACAGGGGTGTGAATAACTGTGAAACAAATAATACTTGTTAAACAAAATATTTTTCTCTGAGCAATTATGTTAGTATACAGAAATATTTCCCCTTTTTTAGCATACAATATAGCTCATTGCCTGTATTACTTATTTTAGCCTTTTTTGCTGACCTTTATCAAGGATGTGAATAATTTGGGAGGGTACTGTATATTAGTCACAATACATCTCTATTTTTACACTGATACCAAAGGCAGTATCACGCCCGTCTCCCACACGACTCCAATAATACAAATACAGGGGAAAAACATCACTATAAACCCTAAAAACTCTATAAAAATAATTCTGGGCACAACACATCTCCTAGCACATTCAAAAAACCCACAAAATATCTGACATCACATCTCCCAGTACAGTTTCATTACATTGATACCAGACACAACATCATCCATTACAATGAAAATGGTCACACCAAACCTCCCTTTTCTCTTCCATTACACTGATACTGGACACAACAGGTGCCCTCCAATACAATTAAACATGGTAGAACACACTGCAAAGGCCACTTCATTTGTAATGTTATTACTTCACAGCAAAAGTAAAAACAACTGCTTGTAAGTATTCTATGTATTCTATTGCACAGGAAAAGCAAATGCACACAAGTCAGTTCTGGATTCCTTGTCGTAGATTTAGACTAAACACATCTGTGAGATTCCTGCCTAGTCTTGACACTTTGTAAAAACAGATAAATAACTTTTTAGTTTGTATAGTGCCATTTGCAATCAGGTTCTCACACATCATTTCACAATGGACATTTTCCAGGGGGAATCAAGAAACCAGAAAATAAATATTTCTGAAATGATCCCCTGACCTATTAAAAATGAGTGAAGCTGAACTTGAGGGATGAAGGTGAAAACCGTGGTATACAGCAGATGATGGCACATTTACACACTGATAGAGGAAACAGACTCATGTTCGGTGATGGACAGCTGTATGCATCATTTACACAAATGATGAAATGATGCCTGTGAAGGCTGTTATAAGGCAGTCTATTTGGGGATTTAATGGGATTCCAGAGTACGGTACAATGTAGTCATCGAGGCTCTTGGGGCTCAAGAATCCGCTGGTGGGATGTGCTTCGGCGTCTGTAGGCAGGTAGAGTTCATCCCTCATGAATCCAGAACAATAATGTAGGACAGACCCAGACCATTGATGGATTCAGAAAAGTGCATAATCAGAAAATAACTAAATATATGGCATTATCAACTTATCATTTATCAGTCCGATATGCTTATGTTATCTTTTTGGAACTATGGGGCGGATCAGGTCCTGTAAATGGCAACTTGGACACATTTGTATCACTTTTTCAATAAGACTAAATGAATCAGGCCAACTCTGACTCTCTAAGAATAGTGGGGTGAATCAGGTCTCTCAAAGCAGACCCTGACTCAAGAACTAAGGAGTGAATCCGGTCCCGTAAGCTGATCCTCATTCGTAAAGAGAGCTAAAGAACACAAGACACTTACAGTACAATCACTGCAGCACTGTTGGGCTAATACATATGGCCCTCACAATATTGCAGAACCATCATGATAATTACAGCCATGCTAGCAGATTTATAGAGTGACTGTCAGAACATTAGGAGTTGGCTGGGACTGAAAATCTGACAGATTGATCAGGCACTGTATAGGCCTGTCTCAAAAATGGACACGGGCCCACGAATCCCAATGAACAGAATACGGCCTGCTTGAGTCTCCATGGTG
This sequence comes from Aldrovandia affinis, assembly GCA_029706075.1. Lineage (NCBI taxonomy): Eukaryota > Metazoa > Chordata > Actinopteri > Notacanthiformes > Halosauridae > Aldrovandia > Aldrovandia affinis. The sequence continues at coordinate 4,399,472 of JAINUG010000013.1, read as the reverse complement.
TGCTGTGGTGCTCATGTGACCGGTCAGCCATGACATGATTTAACTCAAGCATCAAATGTACGAGTTGCTATATGTTGTCAGCTTCTTGTTTGTATGGAGTGTTGTCTTTGTGTTTGTATATAGTGCAGGTACTGTCTGTCTCTCTGCATACTATGTGTAGATTGTATCCAATTATTTTAATGCTTGTATGTACATGTATTTGTTTATTTTTTAACTAGCTGCATGCCCAGGGACTACAGATGAAAATTACTCTGGCACATTTACAGAAATGTTATCAATGTGCACTGTCCCTGTCAAATAAATTAAATGAAAAATATTTTTAAACAATTTTCCCCCCTTTTTTTACTCCTCATATTGAATCACCAATTGTTACTCTTGATTTACCACTGTTCCACTTGCACCCACCTCCAAGGAGTGTGTAAGTCTGTGCAGAGGTGCACTCCTGCAATATGCTCACATGCAAGCAAATGACTGTTTTACACTACAGGCCAGACAGTGCTACAGGAGATTGAGCATCTGGAGGCGAATTAATGCAGCGGTAACATCAGGAACTCAGGGTAACTTAAACCACAGAACCACTGGCAGGACTATGCCAACTATGAGGCCGAGGCCGAGGTTGGAACTTGCGACTATAGAGCCCGGCCTGCATTTGTGGCAGGCACCTTTTCTGGCCGTGCCACTCAGGAGCCCAACCAAATGTATTATTATATTTTATTTTTTGTTTCAGATTTTTCCCCGTATTTCTCCCCAATTTGGAAGTCAATTATACCCTCTATTTAATTTTATTAACCCTCCCCCACAAACTCGCCGCCCATCTCTACGGGGCAAGCAACTGATGATGAACTCACCGACCCCCTTTCTGGAGACATCCTTACGTGCTTCACAGCAAGTTTGTGCTGACCATCCTTCCCCCTCCCTCGTGAGTGGACAGCCAAATGCCGCCCCCGATTGGAGCTAACGGACAGGGCCGGTCTGGCAGAGATGGGTTTAGAACCGCGTCCTTGATAGGCAGCTTGCACTCATACAGGACCAAGCAACAAATTTATTCTTTTTAGAGGTGAATCCCCATTTAACCGCAGTGACCTACGGTAGACTATAATGTAGAATGCGAATGCAGGAAACAGTAACTGTGAAGTCAACCCACAACTGTACTGGCTCAGAAAGTGATTCCTTTCAAACAATTATTCCCTAGGATGTCTAAAGATGGTAGACTGTGGAGATGTGGAGAATAAAAATAGAAATATAGGTTAATCTTCTAGTGCACAACTCTTTTGAAAATCAACAGACACTACAGGGGTCTGTATTATTTAATTCTATGAGATGGATCAAATAACTCGAAAAAACGGATCTGGCAATATTAGCTAGCCATCATCTTCACATTTTAAACTAATATACGCATTATAAATGAAAATGATCATTACAGTTAGCCATTTATGGTAGCACGTAGCTTGTTAGCTTACTGCCTTATGAAGTAACAGAAGCTATGACGTAGATGAGCAGCAGGGTAATGTTAGGCAACCAGCTAGTAATAGTTACTAGTAACTGACCAAGCACCAACTTGGCACTGTCCAGGGTCTGTGCTGTGGCAGTTCACTTGGTGCTGTGGTTTCTTTTTATTTTCTCTCAGGAAGTGTAGTTTCTTAAAAGAACAAAACACACACTGCATTGTCCATTTTTGGTATAGGCAATAGGAGTCAAGATCAAATGGCAGGAAGTCTATGTCATTTGTAGTCTATGCTACAGTGCAAGGAAGAAAACAAACAAAAATGTTTTGAATAATTCCTTTTAACAGCCGTGATGGAAACACCTCGGCTGTCCCTTCAACCTAACCGAAATGCACCTCCTTAACTCCGGCTAACACATTTAAGCAAGTGTGATTTTCACAACATCGCGAGTTCGGGTGCTGCCGAAAGTAACAAAGAAATCTTGGTAAGAATTTCAAAAAGAAGTTAACACTCGCTTACACGAACGACTTAAAATCAAGGACAAAACACATTGTGGCTGGATTGAACTCCCACCTACATCTTGGGTGTCTGTGTGCCCGAAGAAACCATAGGAACAGACTTGGGGAACATCTATGAGGTAGCAGCACCTCAGGGGCCTGGTTGTTGCACCTCCTCAAGCTTGTATCAGAGGATTGGCTCCTGGGCGAGTTGTGACTGAAAAGGCATTCGTTTCAAAATAGGGATTGGAAGTCAATACAGTTTGATGGTCATTGGCGGTGCATTGACAGCAGAACATTACTAGCCCATATCAATGTCACATCGACGTGATAATAGCATAATGTACCAGCCAGCAGAAGCTGGCCGACACTAGCGCACAGCACTGGCATGGTGACAGTCATGCAGGAGTGCAGGTGAGGGTCACGACGTGCCCGCCAGTCAAAGCCAGACTCGGGTCAAACCCCCCATGAGAGATTCCTTGCCATTCGGCTTAAAAATCCATTGAGGCCCTGTGCTTGTTTGTGGAAAAACAGAAACACAGCTGAATAACAAAGCACTCATCAAGCCATTTCCCCCCCCTCTGTAAATCTGGCATCTGAAAGGTCTTGAATTAATGATAAAGCCTCCAGACACAAGCCTCTCTGTTCTCACTTTATCTGATCTGAGATCCAAAAACACCGTCATATATTATACAATTAAAAACATGTGTGGAATTATAACTACGGTGACTCTAACATAACGCAATGCGTCCATACATCACGGTCTGAAACATGCACACTTAAATGTGCCCATGCAATCTGTAGGTGCACGACATACATCGACAGGCCAAACAGGGAGACAAATTGCCTATGCGCAGGACATAGATGGGTCCTGTGGTAGAGCTCGGTGGAGTTCCTGTTTGATGTGCTTTTGTTTCGTTTTTTGGGGGTGGGTGGGTGAATTTCTGCCCAGCGCTGGAGAGGGGAGGCTGACAGGGGGGGAGGACGTGCGGAGTCCTGGCAGCGCTCTCCCAGATTTGCTGTAGAGAGCAGAGGATCTCTCCCTCTCTCTCTCGCTCCCTCCCTCTCTCCCTCTCTTTTGCCGACAGTGGTGAGAAGTCTCGGCCAGGAGACAGGGGAAGCTGGCATGGCGTCAGCAGGAAAACACTGGGAGAGAGCAGCAGCACGCCGGCGCGTGCCCCCTCCGTGTTCCGACATGGGCGCCGCCGCCCGGGATCTGGGCTGGCTCGGCGACGAAACCAATAAATAAATTAAACGGTGCGGGCCCACAATAACGAGGGGTCTAAATGCACCATGTTACACACAGCCTCGCAGGGACTGGAGAGAGCTGGCGGTAGCCAAGGCGGGTTTGTGCCAAGCAAGGGGGCATGGGGAAGCGGGCGTATGGGTGTGAGTGTGTGTGTGTGTGTGTGTGCATGCACGGATGTGTACATGGCATACTTGCGCGCGCGCGCGTGTGTGTGTACTTGAGATTCTGTGATTTTGTGCAAGTGTATTTGTCTGTTTATATCCATGTGTGGGTGTGTGTGCATGTGTGTGTGTGTGTGTGCGTGCATGTTTAAGGCAGGGATGGAGATTGGGGGAGGGAGGGGGGCGAGTGTGCGTTTAAATTCAGTGACATCTGTTCATTACAACTGGAGTGTGTTTATTTTTATACAGCCAGTTACAACCAGAGAGCCAAACTGGCACAACTGGTTAATGTACTAGTCCCCTTTCAGCTGAACATCAAATGAAATATTTACAGCAGGAGAAAGACAGAACAAAAGGCAGGGATTGAGAGACAGAAAAAGGAAATGACATAGGAGAAAGGAAATTAATAAAGGAACTAATGCTTGTATCAAACAGAACCAAGTAATTAGAGCAAACTAGATAATGGAATTATCTGGATTAGCAATTACAGGTTACTGTATTTACAAACACGCCCGCACACACACACACACACACACACACACACACACACACACACACACACACACACACACACACACACACACACACACACACAACAAAAACGCAAGGTGTGGGCTGCAATCCAGTCATTCCTACAATACGTTTGTGTTGCCAGTAAGGATTGTTCCTTGGCAGTTATTCAGCATGAGAGTGCAGTCCAGTTTTCATTTCCCACACTAAGCGCATGAATGGAAAAGAAAATATATTAATTAAAAATGTCCTTCCTTTTTTCCCCCACAAATGCCAACTTGTACATAGAAAGCTCATAGCTACCTCTACGTAAAGACAAACAGCTTTACGTATTAAAAAGATTACCAAAAAATATGATTTATTTTCTATACACTGATTGTAATTGAATAAAATGCATTTGTGGAGGAATCAATAAGTTACAGAGAGTAGCAAGTGGGAGAGTAGGTATTGTTCAGTACTGAATACCTTGGTGCCTATTATTATTATTATTATTAGTGCCTCTCCACCAATCAAATATAAGGTCATTCATTTGAGTGAGTGAGCGGGTGCGTGAGCGAGAGAGTAAGAGAATGAGTGAATAACCGGCAGCACTATTTGTAGGGCTGCTTAGTCACAGCTAAAAATGTCCATAGCCCACTTTTCACTGGCACAGCAAAAGTAGGCTTCATGCACGTATAGAGAAAAAATGTCTATTTCATCAAGTTAACAGCCTGAAGTTTCAACTACCTCAGCGATCTTAGCTTGATGGATAGCCAATGGTGTTCAATTACCAAGTGCTGTGATGGACACAGCCTCCATGCTCTCCACGCCTGTGTGCCAACATAATTGGTACAGCAAAAACAGGTCTCCCCTCTTTGAGTACTCTGAGCTGGTAGCCTGCAGCCCAGCAAGTTCTCACGTTTTCCCCGTAAGCCCAAGATATTTGAAGCTGTGCAGAAAATATTGGCTTCTCGTTCGACAATGATTGTCAATGAGTGGTTGAGACAGGAAACCGGACATAAATGAGGACACGCGACCATGCTACAGCAATCACTTTCATTTCAGGGAAGGTTATGGAGTGAAATCCTGGCACTGCAAACAAAGGTTTGATCCTTTCTCTTTCCTGTACAAAACGGGGAAGTGTCTTAAGGCGTCTTAAATGTCAGTCCAGTTAGATGGTCTGACCAGAGGAACGGGACGTTTCTTTTGGGACTGATGGTCCATCCACCCGCACTTTCTCTGGGTCCATGTTCCAGACATGCCAATCCCTGTCTCCCACCCCTCCCTTCCCGCTCTCCCGTTCCTCCCTCCCCTGGGACGCCCTGCTCCGGAATGTCACTCATGGGGAAGAATCTCGCTGCAGGCACTCAATATGTCGACTGTGTCTGACTGCAAACCTAACAGGCCCGATAGAGAGAGAGAGAGAGAGAGAGAGAGAGAGAGAGAGAGAGAGAGAGAGAGAGAGAGAGAGAGAGAGAGAGAGAGAGAGAGAGAGAGAGAGAGAGAGACGGAGAGTCAGAGAGAGAGAGAGGGGGAGAGAGAGGGGGGAGACAGAGAGAGAGTTATTCACCATTATTCAGTTATCATATCCTTGTATTTGCCATTTGGTCAGAATTTAATTCTTTAGTTTGCGTTTGATTTAATTTGCCATAATTCAAAATGCTCATAATGATAATCTAGCCAAACCATTAGCGCTTACTAGAATGTGAGGCAGGGAGGCATGGCGGGATATGTACAGAATGAAATTGGCCTGTTCAACCTTCTCGATTCTGATTGCATTCATTTTCAATTCAGTTAAAGTATGTCAAATTCAATTATCAGCAAGGAGAAGTTCTAATTACATGGGAAACACAAAGCCTTCTCACACTAAGACAATGCATATCTCCTTTCTTTAACTCATGCTGCCATTATACTGGGGCATAAACAATAAAAAAATGCACATCTATATCAGGAAGAGACAAATAAAATGTCTAGATATCGCCATTTTAATTACCATAGGTTCATCTCTCCAAGGGCATTTTCCCATTACAAGCACAAGGCTTCTCAGAGTTAAACCATCACCCCTATGGGAGTAATGCTCTTGATCACACATTTGCTCACAAACACAGTAGTATCATTTAAATGTTAAAATGAATGTGCAGTCCTGTCTAAAATACTTAATTTACTTAGTTACTAGTCAGTTACTATAGTCAATACTTAACTATTCAGTTTCTATTACAGAGTGGTGCATTGAAAGACAGCAGTACTGATATAACACCACATCCTAGGTCCTCTATGATAAATTTATCTCAGTCAATGTAGGTATTGCTAATACTGTAATCAGAGCTGCGAAAAACAGGTTCACTGGTCTTCTTAAACATTAAGGGCTCCAATGATTTCTTTGATTGAGTTTGTCGACCCAATTTGACAATATCTTTCATTCTGGGACATGACTTACAACAAGCCCTCAAAGATAACATATTTTGCTCGAGGACAAAGTGGTGCATTCTTGAAAGCCATCAATGTTTAGATATAATTAAGAGTTTAAGACAAATTAAGCCATAGATGTGAGATACACTGGAAGGAAACCCAGCTCTTAGGTTGTAGTGCTGGAGTTGACTTTTCTGGAGGGGGTTACAAATCGAATGTGACCAGCACTCTTTGACGCTACCTGCTTTTCTACAACGTAAAGGGTCATATAATGGATCATGTGTAAATTCCATTAAAGCCATACTGTGGTTTTATTCATAATTACACATACAACGGAAAGGGGCGTGTGCATCAGGATGCTTGCACAGAATGTGCCACAGAGCAACCACTGTTTAAGGGACATATAAATCAGGGTGGCATTTAAACACCTTGTTCCAAGTTCCTCTCTGCTAGCCTTCCCACGCAACCAGCTCTCACATGACCTAAACTGAACCTCCCAACGCGTAGAGATATGTCTGCAAACCCAACGTCCATGGACACTGAACTTGATTCGAGGCTCTTTCCACAAACGTTTTCAGAGCAGACTTCTCCGGAGCTTCGGCTGTCCGTGGGCAGGTGCGACTCCAGGCGGGCCCCTGGGCAGATTAAACCCGCACGCCCCGCAGAGGCAGTTTCTCTCAGAGAGCCGAGGAGAAGAGCAAACATGGCAGAGTGGATCCCGCCGTGGGGTTCCATTGCTGGGAGGAGAGGGGGAGTTTAAACAGAAGCCTCGAGCCTCCGCTCGCACACAGAGCAAGCTTAAGAGATTACAACCGAGAGCTCGCGGTAAAGCCAGTTAATTCTGGCCCAGATTAGGCTCTCGCCCCCCTCCCTTTACCTCACACCGCTGGCAGACAGTGGCTCAGGGCGTGGTATAGCGGCCAAGAGCATTGTAAAACAAGACCGTCGCTCTCCACCTCCTTCAGACAACAACAGTTTGACTTTGGGTATAAGTGCTTTTTAAGACTTTGCGAGTAAGCGTATATAGATGTGCAGTTGATTCAATTTACATGAAGGAAATACATTTGTGGAAAAAAAATGTCCTGAATTGAAGCAATTGATCAAAAAACAAAACAAACGATATTAATATATATTAAATATATATCTGAATAAAATTACCTTAAATATTACATTAAAATCACAAACAAGAGCAGAACCCAGGACACAAAGGGAAAATAACTGCTTCACAGAGAGCCCCGTCTGACTGCTGTCAGCTGTGCATGTTCCACTCGCCATTCTTCTAAATCCTCTTTGCATCGGATAAATAAATCAGCTAATAAATAAATATTCCACCACAATAAATAAATAAGCACAATCCTGTGAATAAATCTCTGTTAAGTTTTGATTTTGGTTGGAATTTTTCTTGTTTTTCTAAATGTGTTCTGGGCATTGCCATGGCAACATGGATTCCGCAGTCTTTCCCAAGTGTCTTAGCAACCGCAGGCACACACCCATACACTGTGACTGACGCACGCGCACACACTCACACACACTCACGCACACGCACACACACACACACACACACACGCACACATATACACACGCACACAGTCACACGCACGCACGAATGCATACACACACACACACGCACGCACGAATGCATACACACACACACACAGTCACACACACGCACACAGACATAGTGGCTGGCTAATGCCCTGCAAGACTGTCATGACCCAGTCCAGGTAAGGAACATGCTTATATGTGAAGCACCAATGGACATACTCTCAAATGATTTAGTTCTGTCCCACTGGAGCACAATACAACATTTCACCATATTTGACATAATTGTAATCTTGACTTATAAAGCACTTCCCAAGTAGAGTTTGAAAATGGTCCACCTCATGGGTGCTCAACATACTAATAAACATTATAAGAGTAAGCTTCCCACAGGTTTCCCATGTAGAATCATTTGTAGTCTGCTCACTGCCCTTACCTGCCACTACTGTGCGTTCTCCTCCCCCGGCATTCTATAGCCAAGCCACAAACACTAACGGGGTAGCCTCCCGTAGCATTAAGTTGCTCACTGCTCTCATTACAAGGTGGCCTCTTTCTACAGCTCTCAAATGTATCATACCACTCCTAAAATATTGTGGGCTCCATCTTCTCATCTTCTTCGTTCATTCTGACCACACGCCATTTCAAGTGCCATCCTCATCGTACTCCTCTGAATATGAATCTCTGTGAATGGCTTTTTATTGTCTTAATTTCTGGGTGTTAGTGTATGTCCTATTATTGCACTCTAAAGCCATCCCTCTTTCTTGGACAAAGCTGCACACTATACAACATTATGAAGGTTAGAATTAAATGTAAATTATGGCAAAAAAACCCCCAAAAAACATAGAATAATGTAAAGAAAAGGAAATACTGGCTTTTAAATCAACTAAATAGTATTCCTATCTGTTATGGTCAATGATACACCAACATACTGTATCAATCTGACTTTGTGGTGACTCTGATTTTTAATTTAGCAATACATAACAAAGCAAAGAAACTAACTCAATGAATAGCATTTAATATGGCAGTGCACAACAATGTTTGGGGAACTTGGTTGATAATCACATGGTTAGAGGTTTGAACCCCCTGACCAATGTACCGCATTGCTCTGGTTATTACTCAAATGCATAGATGGATATTGTGAAAACTGTAGGCGGTATTGACTCGTGACAAAGGCATGACATGACAACAATACAACCATAAAGGCATAAATAAATGGCAGAAGAGCATAAAACAACAGACTATTTAAACAAAAGTATATATGGATACAATTATTTCAGACATATAAGGGGAAGTCGGGAGATGTATTATGCGTATGGCAAATGTTTTTCAAGGGTCAGTTGAATGTTGAGGTTGTGGACACATATTGCAGGTGTCTAATTGTGTATGCAAGGTACATTACATACATGAACAGGTGTATTACCTGGTGTGTTGAGGCTTTAGTAAATCACACATGATTCATTAAACGATATACCAACAGATGCATAGCCTTTCATTTCGCTTATTCACATCACAAGATGCATATTTGTGTTATTGCGGCATACCAGCCCTATAGAGGCTATACTGCGCTAACATTAATATGATGCACGACTCATAAATGCAATACAAAAGTATTTCATCTTTTATTTAGAGTTGTTCATACACAGATGCGGATATGCATGTGCTCATGGATTCATGTTCATTCAACATCTCTCAAAACTAGTGGCTGCTATTTATTTCCCAGAACAAATAAAGACACCAAATTCCCCCTTTTTCTAAAAAAAGTCACTTACCGAACTCAACACACTGCTTCATTTTCACGTGCAATTAGTTGAGGTTTTTACCGTGGCGCTTGTCTTTTTTGAGGATGAGAGAGGATGTGGAGTTGAAAAGAGGGAGAAGGGGGAGGCTTCAGAAGTCTGGGTTTCCAGTCGGCAGAAGACAATGCGAAGCTGGCACAGTCGGAGCGCGGTGCCAGGGGGAATGGAGTGCCACATGGTGCCCCTGTGCGGGGGCCAGCCGGGGGGAGGTGTGTGTGCGTGCGCGCGCGTGTGTGTGTGTGTGTGTATGTGTGCGTGTGTTGGGTTGGGGGTGGGGGTTTGAAATGGGGAGGGGGAGAGGAGCCGAGTTTGCATCTTAAATTCCACAACATCTGTTCAGCAGCACGTCGCAGTGGAAGCCGGTTGTTGCAGGCACTTTAATTAGGGGGAGATTGAGACTAATTTTCAACAATAACTCAGGTACTCCAACGGCCTCTTCTCTACAACCACGGTACGCAGGGAAGCCTGTTCAAATGGAGGATGTGTTTTCCTCCAAATATAGACTGAGCACACTTGTACCAGGTCGGGCTTAGATGACTACCCAAATCTTGTTCTGAATCTGAATCTCTGTGTATTCTGAAAGGTTCTACCCACAGAGTGTGGCGAGTTTGCGCGCGTACGTCTGGGCCTAGCTGTCACGTTGCGTGTTTGTGTGCGTGCGAGAGCCACTGGCAGGGATCTGGCGATGAAATATTTAGATACTTTGCATCTCTCTGCTCTCTCCAACAGCTGCCAGGGACTGCGGCTTGTCCACGTTCCCCCGCGCCGTTCCTTCTCTTTGTCTTCCGCAACATCAGCCGCGGCCCTCGCCGCACGACTCAGCGCTCGGCGCCAGCCAGAGGGCGCGTCGCTCCGTCTCCGCAATCACAGCCACGGTTAAAAGCGCCTCACATTTCTTCACACTCCATTCACGCCACAGTGAGAGGTGTGCGCCCGGCTCAGCCTCTCCCCCTTACCCCACCGCAGTCTCCTCTCACCACCTACCTTCTGCATTTTTCCTCTGGATCGGTGTTGAGCCAGCTGCCGTCCGTTTGATGGCGAGAAGCCGCAAGTTTGTATACGGGCTCGAGAGATCAGCTTTGTCTCACCACCTGACTCCAGCTAACCTTGGAACCACTTTATATTCATCTTGGACTGGTGTTAGGCCAGCTATCGTCCTTTTGGTGGGAAGCTGCAACTTTCTGTTGTTCATATGTGGGCACGGATCTCACACCTGATAAAAAATTTACCTTGCAGCCATTTCATATTGCCCAATCACCCTACTGAACACTATTAAAAAGCAATCACTGTTTTCTGAAAAATTATGTGCAATTTACCTTTCTGCTATCATATAACACACACACATACACACATACAGTCAAAGCTTCCAATGAATTTAACATTTTTTGGGGGAAGAAAGTATATAAGTAGTTAAAAATGGGCTTAAGAGAAAATATTTAATTTGGACACACGAAGCATGCACCAAGTCAATAACCCTTATTGAAAGATTTGGACCGTTCAACAAAACTCTGTGTTAAACCTTTAATCATAATACGCTGTATAATCATAATTAATCATAATCCATCATTGTCTTTTGAAGCCTTTGAGTTTCTAGAAAAAGAGTCCAGGAGACACAAAGGGAGCATTGCCTCAAAGGAAGGGGCGAAAAGCTTTCCAGTGTCTCGACGTCCTGCCCGTGAGTTTTGAGCTCACCTGCTCACATAGCGCCAGCACGTTCTCACAGAACTTTGTGGGAGGAGACAATGCCGGGCTGACCAAGCAGAGGAAGTCCCAATACTGGTGCGTTTGTGAGGGCCGTGGAGCACGTCCTGTAAGCCAGGGACCAAGGTCTCCACAGGAGGGGGCCATCTGTCACTCCATCCCTCTTTCTGCTGGGGAAGAGGGGATGATCAGTCTTGTAGGGCTCCACTGGGTACAAGGCTCTCTCGATCAGAGAACGTTTCAGTAGAAAATGCAATCATCAAGGTTCTGAAAGGGCTTTGTCACACTCAAAACTGAAAACCAGAGCAGGGGACTGAAATCAAATGCACGACATCTGGGATATTTAGAAAATGTGTTTTCGTGACATGTGAATATGGTGGTGACAAATTCCTTAATTCGCCGTTAATTTCCGTAAAAGCATTGCTCTTCTGGCCATCTGTCCAACCGGTCTATCAGATCTGATACTGACCACAATGAGAAAGAAAAAAAAGAGCTCTGTACAGTATCCCTTCCAAGTGGAGCAGTTAGCTGTGGAATCCAGAAAGCATGCACAGCATTGCGGGGTCAGTGAAGCTTCGCCCCTCTCACAATGAGGAATTGGGGCCTTAGTTGCCCCCCAACCCCTCCTCCCCCTCTCTCTGTCCCCGCTCTCTCCTGATGCCTGCTGGCACTTTGGGAGTGGTGCCCCCCCATCCCCGATCCCCATGCACCCCCCCGGAATGCCAGCCGACAGCCCTCACAGTGTGGCACGCCATCTGCTGCCGCCCTCCCCAACTCCGCCGCCTCTCTGCAGATAGCTACCCACAAGCCACCTCTCCCTCAGCTCCGTGCCGCACCGAACAGGAGGCTTTCGCGCGGATCACTTCATCCCCGATACCCCCGCCAGACATGGGGGGGAGGGAAAGAGAGAGAAAGAGAGAGGGAGGGAGGGCAGGAAAGAGGTAGAGAAAAAGGGAAACATACGCACACAATGTGGTCACGTACAAGCACTCGTAAGCACAGTGTTGAGCAGCACCCAGACATACATTCAAATACATATTCGCACAAGGAAAATCATATTGGCCTATGTGCATTTCAATGTTTGTTCCCAGCAACATGGCAGTATATCAGCTTCTGACTGCAGCAGAACAAACATTTCAGTGTTATTGTGTGGCACAAGTTGCACAAGTCCCCAGTAAGTTGCATTGTAAATTTAATTGACCATTAATCTTCCACACAGCGGTAACACAGCATAGGTAGCTGCCACTTCAGAGATAGTGAACAGGTCAGAATGCCAGTGCCCCACACCTGTCAGTGCTCTCTCTCTCTCTCTCTCTCTCTCTCTCTCTCTCTCTCTCTCTCTCTCTCTCTCTCTCTCTCTCTCTCTCTCTCTCTCTCTCTCTCTCTCGCTCTCTCTCTCTCTCTCTCTCTCTCTCTCTCGCTTTCTGTCTCTCTCTCTCTCTCTCTCTCTCTCTCTCTCTCTCTTTCTCTCTCTCTCTCTCTCTCTCTCTTTCTCTCTCTCTCTCTTTCTCTCTCTCTCTCTCTCTCTCTCTCTCTCTCTCTTTCTCTCTCTCTCTCTCTCTCTCTCTCTCTCGCTTTCTCTCTCTCTCTCTCGCTTTCTCTCTCTCTCTCTCTCTCTCTCTCTCTCTCTCTCTCTCCTGCTCTCCCTCTTTCTCTCTCTCAGACACACACACAAGTACACACAAACACAGGTGAGCCACGGCTTCATGAATGTTTTAAATATTCTGCTGCACTTTAGGAGTAAAAAATGAATGATTGCCAAAAGGCTAATTAAATGTTTTTGAAGTCACCCCCACTCTGGACACCCGGAGTGGAAAACACAGAGGAGTCCCAACCAAATGAGAGTCCCTCTGTGTGTGTGTGTGTGTGTGTGTGTGTGTGTGTGTGTGTGTGTGTGTGTGTGTGTGTGTGTGTGTGTGTGTGTGTGTGTGTGTGTGTGTGTGTGTGTGTGTGTGTGTGTGTGTGACTGAATATCTCTGTCAATGTGATTGAACCTTTATGTGAATGTGTTAGTGTGTGTGTGTGTGTGTGTGTGTGTGTGTGTGTGTGTGACTGAGTGTATCTCTCTGTCAGGGAGGGCATCACAGTGGGTGTCAGATTAAATTGCCTCACTCTGTGGCAGACACCCCTGTCACAACTTCAATATTGCCATCTACCTCAGAGCCAGCACCTACTGAGCCTTCATTTAATTTTTCTCTTACACAGTCAATTTGTGTTGTCTGTCATACACCCCCGATAATCCACACCTGCCTGCATAGGCCAAGCCTGGAGAGAATGTTTTGTAACTAACATGCTACATTTCAAAGGGGAGGTTCAATCTATCTTTGAGCTTTTATCTTGTAGCCTTAGCAGACCTGGCTCAAATACATATTTTTACATAAGTATTTCAAAAACTTATATTTCAAAAAAGGGTATGAATACAAGGTATTCTAACATTTGAATGTATTTGTAAATATGTTTGGAAATGATCTGAATGTATTTCAAAGTCGGTGGAATTGAATGCAGTTGAAGTAATTGACTTAGTAAATGTTTGTATTTACAATTACAATTACAAGTTCTTGATTTCATGAAATGTCTTTGGAAATACTCTCATGTACTCATTGTCTTTATGTAGAATAACATTGGCTGGACTTAATGTTTTAATTACAACTTGCACTCATGGTAGTTTATACAATATACCTTCATCCAAATTTTGTTGAAATGATTCAACAGGAAAATAAGCCATGTTGAAAATGGCAGTTATTAGAAATTAATAAACATATTGTGTATTGAAAATACTTTAGCTCTAGATGCAAGTATTTTGTTTCTCTGTTAGAAAAATGCATTTGGAAATTTTGACTTTTTGAAAATGGCAAATACAAAAATACTTCAGATGCATTTGCTTGGGCCAATGTATTTGTAAATATCTAAAAAGCATCAAAAATTACATTTGCAAATACAAATATTTAAATAAATATAAAATAAAAATATTTAAGTAAATAAACTGGACCAATGTCTAAGACATAGTTGTTGTTTTTTACTTGAAAAAGTAAATAAATCCTGTCCCATTTTTCATGTACGCACGTTATATTGCTGGAATAATTATGGTAGACTGAACTGTCACCTAAAATGTAACAGGAAATATGTGACTTTGTACTTTTCAATACTTTTCAATACAAGTAATTTTCTTGAAAACAAAATAAAGTAAAATAAAAGACATGGCAAATTTAATTTCATGCCATCAGCGCATCTCCAAAGATTCTCTGCATTACGATGCTGAAGCTACATGTCAAACTCTATATACTTTACATCAACTTTGTCATTGGCTTGTCACTTTTTTCATCATGCATGATGACAGTTTATATTGTATGGTATGGTATGAGCACAAGTAATTTGGCTCTTAAATGGTATATCCAGCTAAAGCACTTGACCTCTAGATCATATCCTGAGTGTGCCAATGTCAACTGTGTTCAGGTGTCCAGCTCGTTGATGCATAATTTGCCATGGCATCAACCAGGAAGGGAAGGTTTCAGTCTGCAGGGTAGGTCCCCGTCTTATTACACTATGATATCTGCTTTGGTCAATCTGGCACCTGCCGTTTGCCTGTGGCACTTGCATGAATTGTGCAGTCCTCTGGTGCAATGGCTGTACAGCTCAGCTGGTGAACTGAGTGAAAACGCAGTGGCTGGATTCACACATTTCAGATGGAATGTGTGCTAGCATGCAGCCCCCCCTGAACTGATGGGCATTGCAAGGGTGGTCAATCCAAATTTGGGATGAGAAAAGAAAAGAACAAGGGGGATGAAAAATTGTGTATAAAATAATGGATACATCTCCCGTGAAACACAAAGTAGACTTTCACGTCAAGAGTGGTGCATAGATGTTTAATTGCTATGATGGAGGTGGGCGATGGGGGGGTCGGGTGATGGCTTCATGCAACGTAGACTGCGCATTAATAAGAGAGTGATGTCATACATATGTATCCTCCAAATAGGATCATCCAAGGTTAGACAAACACAAACATCTTTAGCAGTCACTGAGAAAAAGAACAGCAGTGTCTATGCAGGGTCTTTAAAATATACAGTCAACTCCAAAATTATTCACACCCTTGATAAAGATGAGCAAAAAATACTGTATAAAACAAACAATACAGGCAACAAGCTATATTGTATGCTCAACAAAAGGTTAAAAATTGTATTCGTTTATACTAATTTAATAATTGCTCAGTTTTGTCCCCCCAAAAAAGATATGCTTCACAGTTATTCACACCCCTGTTTTCAGTGCCCTCCCCTTGCAAGGATGACTCATCTGCTAAAGTGTTTTAGTGTTTGAGATTATAACATATTGAACATATCTTTGACCATCCTCCTTCATACAGGCACTTGCTGGAGTTCATTATGCCATTCACCTGAACAAGAGCCTCAGGAACAGTCCAGACCCACCAAAAAGCTCAAATTTGGTGTCATCTAACCAAAAACAAAAGTTGCAGTTGGAGTTTGGCATTGGATTGAGGCGGGTGTTATGGTCAGATGAGACCAACATTTTTCTTTTTGCTCATGTACACCTACACTGGGTCTGGACTGGAGGAAGTAAGGATGCTTATGTTGAAAATAACCTATATTTACAGTGAAATATGATGTATGATCTTTGATGTTTTGGGGTTGTTTTGCATCTACTAGTCCTGGGGCTCAAGTTTAGGTCAATGGAATCATGAACTCCAGCAAGTACCAGACTTGAAGCCAATTGAGAGTTTTTGGTTTGAATTGAAGAGGGCAGTCCAGAAGCACAGACCAAAAGATCTGAAGGATCTTGAAAGATTCTCTATGGAGGAATAGTCAGAGATCCCCCCAATGTAGTCACCTCAATATGTTCACCAATCTCATAAAACAGTATAGAAGATGATTCAGTAGTGTCATCCTTGGGAGGGGAGGGTGCACAAAGTATTGATGTGGATAATTGTGACACATTTTTTGGGGAAAAAAATATTACTTATTTTACTAAAATAGTTTTCTCTGAGCAATTGTACTAGTATAAATTAATATAATTTCCCCATAGACAATAGACCATAGACCTCATTACCTGTAGTGTTTATTTTAAGTTTTTGAGGTCTAGGTTGACAGTAAGCCATGCCCATCCCAGTTACCCATTAGCCCTGTGAATAACCTGCCAAATTGGCAATTGCAGAAAAGTTAATGTAGCTGTGAGTGTGTGTGAATAAATAAATATATTTCAATAATATTCATGCAACAAACTATTATCAGTAGGACATCTTAAAAGTTCAAGGAAATGTGAAAAAGTTTAGTACATTCTCATAATTCAAAGATAAACAATGAACACCCCTATATGTGTGTGTGTGTGTGTGTGTGTGTGTGTGTGCATATGTTTGTGCATGCGTATGTGTGTGTGTGTGTGTGTGTGTGTGTGTGTGTGTGTGTGTGTGTGTGTGTGTGTGTGTGCCTGTAGGTGTCTGTGTCTGTAAATGATTAAATATATAAAAATAATTTCAATAATTAGGGAAATTAGAAAATGTATCATGAATTCCTATCGTTTAAACAATTATTAATACCTCCAATGTGTGTACTTGTGTGCGCATGATTGTCAATGATCAAATGGACAGAGTAATAAGAGGTCCTGGTTGAATGAATCAATGAATCATATAAATTATATTAATTTACATCACAGTATCCATTCATCTATTTTCAGTAACCACAGCACCCATTTACATGCTACTATATTCTATTATGTTATGTTAAGATAAATTACATTATATTATATTCTTTAATTTAATGTATTATGCATGTGCACTCAAATCTCAGGTTATGAATATGTGATCCTAATGTTCAGATAATTGTTTGTAAATTATTATTATTATAATAATTTTTTTTGACATTTCATCATGTGTTCTTCCAGGCATGCAACACCCAAAAGTAAGATATCGGCACTATGCAGTCTCTGGCTTTAAAAAGCGGAATTAATTCTAGAGAAACAGATAAAGGCAGCGTGAAAAAGAGAGGGAGAGGGAGACAAATGAGGAGAAGTGAGAGAAAGAGGCAGGTTTTGAGCACAGAGTGCTAGTGGAGATGATTGGGAGAGATGGGGGAGTGTAATGGGGCTTGCGGGTGCGATACTGGTGAGTGATGGATTCGGGAGATTGGGGGAGAGAGAGAGAGAGGCTGGAGAGAGAGAGAGAAGGACTGACGCTCTCCTGCTCAGCTTGCGTGGGTGTGGAGGCTCACCACTGACACCCTATCCATCAGCGGTGCGCAACATTAACTCTCTGGAGCCGAACCAAGACCACAGAATCTGTCTCTCCTTTCCAGATCCCAAGCTATGACTCTCTCTCTCGCTCTCTCTCTCTCTCTCTCTCTCTCTCTCTCTCTCTTCCAGTCTTCACTCTCTGTTACACTCTGATTTCTACAACTTTTTTCTGTATCCATCTCTCCCCCACTTCTGTCTTTTGTCCCTTTCTCTCTCTCGCCATCATTTACTCCCTTACACTCCTTGTGCTACTCCTTGCTTATATGTGTCCTTGTCTCTCCCTCCGTCTCTCCCTCTGCCCCTCCCTCTCTCTGTTTTTCATGCTGTCCCCCTGTTGACAATTTAACCCCTGCTCTGTCACAGACCTGTCTCATCACCAGGCTCCAGCTTGGTTCCTCTGTGGCACTGCTAGGAGACAGGGAGGTGTCAGGGTTCCCCAAACACCATTAAGCCTGTGGTCGGTGCTCCAACTGTAACTCATACCCATTTCCTGTTCCTATTGGCTGAGAATGAGCTCACACCTTAGTATCACAACATCTTATTGGAAGCTCAGGGACTTCATTGTTTAATGGTATAGAAGGGGTAAACTGTTAATGTCACAAGAGAAGCTGACATTGCCCCCCCCTCTCCTCTGCAAGGTTGGCATCAATGTAGCATCTGGGCTCTCAAATTGGCATCAGACAGGGGGGGGGGAGGAAAACAGATGCCAATGGAAGGAGTCTCTCTCTTTCTCTCACTCCCTCTCTGTGTCTCTCTCACCCATTTTTCTACAGAGACTTGACATTTTACACACATATCTGAATTTTACAGCAATTCATGGCAATAACAACAGCAACGGTGATAACAATAATAAAGATGATTCAAAACAATTCACATGACTATATGTGAATAGGACTGAAAATAGCTACTGCCAACGGTGAATCACGCAAGCGGGCATGTTAGCAGAATGGGGAGAGGCATCTACCACAGCGTGACTCTTCACTCTCACACATCTCAAGCTCTCGGTACACTCGCACCCACATACAATCTCATACACACACATACCCCTACACACACACACACTACAGGGTTTGAGAGGAAAGCTCACAGGTATGTGTAGGACTACTGCAGGTATGTCAAGTTATCATCGTCAATTAGCTTGTTGGTTAAACATATGATTTGCAAACAGACTGCACTCAGAGACTGAGCACACAGCACAGTGAGTCAATCATTACAGTGCCTCAGTTTTCCACATTCTGTTTAATTTTGCTCAGCTGAATACATAGATGATTGAGGAATTGCCTTATGCTGTCTTTGAAATGTCTAGAGGCCAGTGTGTGTTCAGAGAGTTGCTAAGTCCTTCTGTTGATTAAAAATGGAAGAAATTAGTCGCAATAATCAAAACTTCAACATTTCAAGCAACAAGCACGCCCTCACCATTATACAATATGCAGCAGGCTTTTCGTCCACCAGGTATGAAGACTAAATATGAATGATTTAATAATACACATAGACAATTTAACTAGTTAAATAATATATCATTCTTGTGTCAGTTCGAAAATGATCGATTACCAATGATCTAATTATACAAGGAGATTATATTTCAAGAAGTGTTAACTAATTTCAAAATAAATACTAAAGGGAGAATATTAGCAATAGCAACAACAAAACAAGACAACATATGTATCGTCATCACAATACAGGTTATAGATTGGATTGGTCCTTTATTCCGTTCTAACTGACCGTTTTCAAATGGAATGCCTAAAATGCTTAATTTCGCAAGAGTAAATACATTTTATCCCCTCTTCTAGACAGACTGATCTTTGGAGATTCTTAATTCCAATACATTAAAGGACGTATAAAAGGGGATCAACCCCAAACATCAACTTTTTGTTCTGTAATAGTTCTATGGCATTCCCTAACTTTTAGTTCTTGGTTTCCCAATGTATGCTTTACCAGTGGGGCATGTGATCAAATATATGATTGCGGCCGTTGAGCATAAAAATGATACGATATCTTTAATATGACCTTTTTCCACTAGTCTGCAGATGCTCAAATCATAGCACTGGAAAAAGACCCAAAAGGAAGATAAGGGTAACTGAGATGGAGTAGAAGGCTAGAATAATATAATGACTATGCTAAATTATTACAAGCAAAGAATTGTCATGATAATATGTGTTCGAGACTACATCCATTTCCCAGGGATAATATGCATACTAATGCTACTACTATTCACAATGTGTTAACATGTTTTAATGACAAACACGGAGCAAAGAGGATGCACATATATTAGCAGGAGCCACAGACTGGGCTGAAATACACCAACGTACACAGAGGCTGAGAAACAGATGTGTCCCTGTACAGCCATACACCTCAGCCAGAGAACTACAACGACTCCACACACACACACACACACACACACACACACATCCGCACACACACACACATGCGCACATGCAGACATGCGTGCACACACACACACACACACACAAGTACACACACACCCTCTGCTTGTGCTTGTTTGACTGTGGTATACCGAGCCAGCTGTCCTCTCCCTCCCTCTTCCCTTTTCTCTCTCCATCTCTCCCTCCCTCTCTCTCTCTCTCTCTCTCTCTCTCTTACTTACGCACACATATCCCTAACCTGGGTGCGTTTGTGCGCGTGTGCGTGCGTGTGTGGAGTAGCGGGGGGCTAGGGAGGTCACCAGTGGTGACAGGTGGCCTCAGTAAAGAGTGGGGGGGGACGTCCCACAGCTCAGGTTTGACTGTCTCTGGCTGAGAAAGGGAGGGAGTGTGTGAGAGAAGGAAGGAGAGAGAGAGACAGATAGAGGGAGGGAGAGAGAGAGAGAGAGGGGGAGAGAGTAAAAAAAAACCTCCCAGCAGCTGTCGACCTAATTCCTCTAACACGGTGCTTGTGCTCTGATTAGAAAACAGATCTGGCCCCTAATTTACTCCTGACACCAGCTAATGCTGTATATCTCAATCGCTGCATCCCCGCTCACCACCGCTCAGCCAGGCCAGGAGCACCAGCTCACTGCAGACCAAAACACACACACACACACACACACACACACACACACACACACACACACACACACACACACACACACACACACACACACACGCAGACACATAATCCCCTGCACAGGGGACAAGGACAGACACAGAAAGAGCCTTGAGATCCTCACACACCTGAAAATGCAGTTTAGAAAAAGATCTGCTCTACCACCCCCTACTGGAGAAACACACTGATTGCATCCTCTCCTTCTGCAAGGTCTTACAGCTTGCTGGCATGCAAACATCCACAACAGAATTTTCAGCCTAAACATACACAAGTCTTCATTGAAAATGCTATATTTGATCTTGTATGTCTTCAGAACAAGAGCGAAATGCGCCAGTTATTCACTAAACTGCTGACTGATGGCTTTAAGGGCTGTGATTGTGCAGACACAAAACTACTTAAAATCATGAGGGGTAACAGAGGTGAGATGGGTTATTAAGGTAGAGTGGGGAACTGCAGCCAGAATTAGAAGGTACCAGACCTGGGTCAAATACGTACTTGAAATACTTGAACACTTCAGATGGCAGTAATATTTGAAAACACTACATATCCCTGAGAAGTTTCAACCAAACGTTACTAAACAAAATGTGAAATCATATGAAAGAAGAACTTTGTTATGAACATTTGTGAAAATAGAGTTTCTTTCAAAATGATCTGCAGGACTTGCAGGTGTCTAAAGGTTTAAGGTTTGAAATGTTTCAAATAAAGTATCTGACCCAGGTCTTGGCTGTACACAGTCACCATGTGGCAAGACAACATAGTCCTTCTCTGTGTCAGTGTGTTAGTGCTTGAGTGTGTGAGTGTGTGATAGTCAGTGTGTTAGTGCTTGAGTGTGTGAGTGTGTGAGAGTCAGTGTGTTAGTCCTTGAGTGTGTGGAGTGCTTGAATGTGTCAGTAACAGTGTGTGTGCCAGTGTGTCAGTGCCAGTGTGTGAGATTCAGTGTGTTAGTGCTTGAGTGTGTGAGTGTGTGAGAGTCAGTGTGTTAGTGCTTGAGTGTGTGAGTGTGTGAGAGTCCGTGTGTCAGTGTTGGTGTGTGTGAGTGTGTGAGAGTCAGTGTGTTAGTGCTTGAGTGTGTGAGTGTGTGAGAGTCAGTGTGTTAGTGCTTGAATGTTTCAGTAACAGTGTGTGTGCCAGTGTGTCAGTGCCAGTGTGTGAGATTCAGTGTGTTAGTGCTAGAGTGTGTGAGTGTGTGAGGGCCAGTGTGTCACTGCTTGAGTGTGTGAGTATGTGAGAGTCAGTGTGTTAGTGCTTGAGTGTGTGAGTGTGTGAGAGTCAGTGTGTTAGTGCTTGAGTGTGTGAGTGTGTGAGAGTCAGTGTGTTAGTGCTTGAGTGTGTGAGTGTGTGAGAGTCAGTGTGTTAGTGCTTGAGTGTGTGAGTGTGTGAGAGTCAGTGTGTTAGTGCTTGAGTGTGTGAAGTGTGTGAGAGTCAGTGTGTTAGTGCTTGAGTGTGTGAGTGTGTGAGAGTCAGTGTGTCAGTGTTGGTGTGTGTGAGTGTGTGAGAGTCAGTGTGTTAGTGCTTGAGTGTGTGAGTGTGTGAGAGTCAGTGTGTTAGTGCTTGAGTGTGTGAGTGTGTGAGAGTCAGTGTGTTAGTGCTTGAATGTGTCAGTAACAGTGTGTGTGCCAGTGTGTCAGTGCCAGTGTGTGAGATTCAGTGTGTTAGTGCTAGAGTGTGTGAGTGTGTGAGAGCCAGTGTGTCACTGCTTGAGTGTGTGAGTGTGTGAGACGCAGATTTCACCTTTACAAATCCCCTACCAAACCCCCATAACAAGGCGCAGATTATAATCGGGGATTTCAACAGCCACAGCAACCAATGGGGGTACAGTGAAACAAATCCTGATGGTGAAGCAGTGGAGGAATGGATGGACGCCAACCAGCTTAGCCTCATCCATGACTCGAAACAGCCGAGTTCCTTCAACAGTGCTAGATGGAAGCGGGGATCCAACCCAGACCTCGTATTCACAAGCAATAGCATAGCTGGCTCCAGCAAGAAACTTGTTATGGCTGTAATACCAAGAACGCAACATCGCCCCATCGGTGTACAAATACACGCAGCAGTGGTACCAACCACCGTCCCATTTAGAAGACGTTTCAATTTTAAAAAGGCAAACTGGGAAGGATTCACACAAGAACTGGATCAAAAGGTCAGCCACATCAGACCACTCCCAGAGAACTACTGCCGGTTCATTAAAGCAGTTCAGAAAACAGCCAGAAGGAAAATCCCCCGAGGTTGCAAAATAAATTACATCCCAGGCCTAACCCCTGAGAATGCTGAACTTTATAATGAGTACATCACCATGTTCGAATCTGATCCCTTCTCTGAAGAAACAATAACAACAGGAGAGCAGCTGATGACCAGTATCTTCCAAGAGCGCCAAAACACCTGGAATACTCTGATAGAGACAACGGACATGTCAAAGAACAGCAAAAAGCATGGGCCCTTATTCGCAAACTCGGAGGCGATCCAAAGACAACTAAAGAACACTGCAATACCACAGCTGACCAAGTCGCCCACCAACTGCTGCTGAATGGAAAAGGCCCTAGGAAACGACAAAAAGCCAAACTAGACAGGAAAAGGTACCATGCGCGAACCCAGGCTTCACAAGACCTTTTACTATGACTGAACTGGAAACAGGAATACATAGCTTGAAATCAGGGAAAGCAGTTGGTCTGGATAACATCGCAACAGAACAGATCAAGTACTTGGGAGGACAAACAAAGTTATGGCTCCTCAATCTATTTAATAACTGTATGGCTACACATAAGCTACCAAACATCTGGCTCAAGGCACGAGTACTAGCACTCCTGAAACCTGGAAAGGACCCGTCTGATGCTAAGAGTTTCCGGCCAATCTCACTTCTATGTCACACATACAAGCTGTTTGAGCGCCTGATACTGAACAGGATTGCACCATCCATAGACGAGAAGATCATTCCAGAACAAACAGGGTTCCGTCCAGGCAAATCAACAACTAGCCAACTCGTCAACCTCACACAACATATTGAGGATGGATTTGAGAGAGGACAGATTACAGGTGCTGTCTTTGTGGACCTGTCTGCTGCTTATGACACAGTCAACCACAGACGACTCCTATGTAAGATCTGAGATCACAAAAGACATCCATCTAACAGAGCTAATGGAAGCCATGCTCCAGAACCGCAGATTCTATGTTGAATTAGGCGGAAAACGCAGCAGATGGCGCAACCAAAAGAATGGCCTCCCACAAGGCAGTGTGCTTGCCCCACTGCAGTACAATATCTATACAAACGACCAACCCAGAGATGATGCCACCCGTCGCTTTGCATATGCAGATGACCTGTGCATCACCGCCCAAGGCACAGACTTCATGAGTATCGAGGAAACTCTCAAAGACGCCCTCTCAGGATTAACAACCTACTATGAGGTGAACCATCTACGTGCCAACCCAGCAAAGACACAAGTATGCGTTTTTCACCTGAGAAACAAGGAAGCTAAGCGCCAACTGAATGTGTCCTGGTGTGGAACACCACTGTCACACTCCGAGCATCCTGTCTACCTCGGAGTCACACTCGACACTCTTTCAAGACACACATCACAAAGACAAAGGCAAAAGTGAACACCCGCAACAACATCCTGCGCAAACTCACTAACACCAGATGGGGTGCATGCCCCAAAACACTACGTGCCACAGCCCTTGCCCTCTGCTTCTCTACTGCAGAATATGCCTGCCCAGCATGGGAAAGATCCACTCACGCCAAAAGCTGGATCCCGCCCTTAACGAAAGCTGTAGATGCATCACTGGGTGCCTGAAGCCAACCAACACCAACAACCTGTACATCCTGGCAGGTATTGCCCCTCCAGACATCAGAAGAGCAGTAGCCAGCAGGACAGAGCGGCGCAGGCAAACCACAGATGAGAGGCACCCCCTACATGGCCACGTACCAGCCCCCAGCCGATTAAAATCACGGAAAAGTTTCCTGACCAGCACTGCTCCACTGGCGAAAACACCAACTGAAGCTCGCCTCGCAATGTGGAAGGAAAAGCTGAACAACCACCCACACAGCCCGACCATGCACATCCCCGCCGCCGAAAGCCTCCCACCAGGAGATAACAACTGGGCAAAGTGGAAATGCCTGAACCGGCTCCGCTCAGGCGTGGGCCGTTCCAGGGAAGCCCTAAGCAGATGGGGGTACCTGAGTGGTCCAACAACCTGTGACTGTGGCACAGAACCCCAGACCATGGAACATCTCCTCCGATGTCCTCTACTAGGCGGACCCTGCACAGCAAAGGACCTAGCACTCAACAACACCAAGGCACAGCAGTGTACCAATCACTGGCTGGACGTCGTGTAGTCTGAATGGCGACTCTTGTATATGGACACGAAAAGAAGAAGAGTGTGTGAGTGTGTGAGAGTCAGTGTGTTAGTGCTAGAGTGTGTGAGTGTGTGAGGGCCAGTGTGTCACTGCTTGAGTGTGTGAGTGTGTGAGAGTCCGTGTGTTAGTGCTAGAGTGTGTGAGTGTGTGAGAGTCAGTGTGTTAGTGCTTGAGTGTGTGAGTGTGTGAGAGTCTGTGTGTTAGTGCTTGAGTGTGTGAGTGTGTGAGAGTCAGTGTGTTAGTGCTTGAGTGTGTGAGTGTGTGAGAGTCAGTGTGTTAGTGCTTGAATGTGTCAGTAACAGTGTGTGTGCCAGTGTGTCAGTGCCAGTGTGTGAGATTCAGTGTGTTAGTGCTTGAGTGTGTGAGTGTGTGAGAGTCAGTGTGTTAGTGCTTGAGTGTGTGAGTGTGTGAGAGTCAGTGTGTCAGTGTTGGTGTGTGTGAGTGTGTGAGAGTCAGTGTGTTAGTGCTTGAGTGTGTGAGTGTGTGAGAGTCAGTGTGTTAGTGCTTGAATGTTTCAGTAACAGTGTGAGAGTGTGTCAGTGCCAGTGTGTGAGATTCAGTGTGTTAGTGCTGTGTGTGAGTGTGTGAGAGTCAGTGTGTTAGTGCTTGAGTGTGTGAGTGTGTGAGAGTCAGTGTGTTAGTGCTTGAGTGTGTGAGTGTGTGAGAGTCAGTGTGTTAGTGCTTGAGTGTGTGAAGTGTGTGAGAGTCAGTGTGTTAGTGCTTGAGTGTGTGAGTGTGTGAGAGTCAGTGTGTTAGTGCTTGAGTGTGTGAGTGTGTGAGAGTCAGTGTGTTAGTGCTTGAGTGTGTGAGTGTGTGAGAGTCAGTGTGTCAGTGTTGGTGTGTGTGTGAGAGTCAGTGTGTTAGTGCTTGAGTGTGTGAGTGTGTGAGAGTCAGTGTGTTAGTGCTTGAGTGTGTGAGTGTGTGAGAGTCTGTGTGTTAGTGCTTGAGTGTGTGAGTGTGTGAGAGTCAGTGTGTTAGTGCTTGAGTGTGTGAGTGTGTGAGAGTCAGTGTGTTAGTACTTGAGTGTGTCAGTAACAATGTGTAAGAGTCAATGTCGGTGTGTGAGAGTCGGCATGTGAGAGTCAGTGTGTCAGTGTCAGTGTGTGAGAGCCAGTCTGTTAGTGCTTGAGTGTGTGAGTGTGTGAGAGTCCGTGTGTTAGTGCTTGAGTGTGTGAGTGCAGGCGGCAGTGTGGTATAATGGTTAGGGAACTGGGTTTGTAACGTTAAGGTTGCAGGTTCGATTCCCAAGTGGGACACTGCCGTTGTACCCTTGAGCAAGATACTTAACCTGAATTGCTTCAGTTAATATCCAGCTGTATAAATGGATTGTAAAGAAATGTAAACTGTAAGTCACTCTGGATAAGAGCGTCTGCTAAATGCCTGTAATGTAATGTAATGTAATGAGTGTGTGAGAGTCCGTGTGTTAGTGCTTGAGTGTGTGAGTGTGTGAGAGTCAGTGTGTTAGTGCTTGAGTGTGTCAGTGTCAGTGTGTTAGTGCTTGAGTGTGTCAGTAACAGTGTGTTTGTCAGTGTGTCAGTGCCAGTGTGAGTGACAATGTGTAAGAGTCAATGTCGGTGCGTGAGAGTCGGTGTGTGAAAGTCAGTGTGTCAGTTCTAGTGTGTGTGTATCAGTACCAGTTGTTAGGATTAGGGTTACATACATATTTTTTATGTTTCATTTTGGGGCATTTGTTGCAAAGCCCTTATACAGCAGAGGGACTCCATTCCAAAGAAATACAGATAACTGCCAAAATATAGGAAACACTGGAGTAAATGCGGGATATAAAGTATGTTGAAAGCAGGTGTTTCCACAGAGGTGTGGTTCATGATCCCATCATGCTTAGGCTCATGTATAACAATGCTTGACATGCCCAGGTGCCCATTATTTTGGCTACCATGGCTAGAAGAAGAGACCTCAGTGACTTTGAAAGAGGGGTGATTGTTGGAACACCTTTGGCAGGAGCTTCAGTGACAAGGACTGCTCAATGGGTACGTCAGAACAAGATGGCGCCATGCTGTGGTGACATGACGCATGCTACTCTCTCTCTGTTGTTTGTTATCCTGTCATCTGTTACACCGATTGCACGCAATACATCAACGATTTTCCCGTACTATCAGCAGACCTTACTTGACATGGGGATGAACGATTTTGATTCATGGAAGCCAGAATTACCAAATTATCTTACCTGCGCACCCCTGTGGCACACCTGCTGCACCCAGCAGCCATCAACTGGGCCTGAGAAGGCGGAGGAGGCGACGTGGCGTCCTGGCCAGATTACGCCGACGCCCTTCTCGGCCTCCCATCCCCAGCAAAAACAAGCTGGATGATCCAGTGCTGGTCCATGCAACATGAATCCAAACTCCAAAGATGTTTTTGAATCCACAGACTGGTCCATCTTCAAGGATTCCTCTTCGAGTTTGGATGAGTATGCCAATTCAGTTACTGGCTGTATAAAGTTCTGCATGGGTACCTGCAGACCAACAAAAACCATCCGTATACTGGATTAACAGTAAAGTCCACCTGGGACTGAGGGTACCTTCCACCACTTTCAAATCAGGCTATAAGGGCCTATACAAAACATCTGGGTATGATCTACAGAAGGCAATCAAATCTGCCATTACAGTTGGCCGCAACTCTCAGCGTATGCGGCCGGGGGTACAAGCAATCATGGATCACAAATGATATTACTGAACATCTTTTATGCCCATTTCGAGGCTCATAACAGAGAGCCAGAGGTCAAAGCACACAGCTCGCCCAACGACCCTGTTCTACAGCTGACTGTGGACGATGTGAGAGTAGAACTTTTAAACGAGTTAATACTTTAAACGAGTTTAAATTATTACTGACCTATTGCCATAACATCTGTGGTAATGAAATGTCTAGAGAGACTGGATACATCATTTATCAACTGTAATATCCCCTCGGTGGTGGAATGATCTTCCGTACTCGGTCAGGACCGCAGAATGTGTGAGTAAATCTCTGAAGTTCATGTGTTTAAATGCAAGAAGCATAAAAAAAATTTTTGGAACTGGAGGCTGTCATGTTGAATGGGGGTTATGACATTGTTGGGATTACTGAGACATGGCTTGGCGCAGCGGATGGGGATGAATATAATGTAGAGGGGTACAAATTGTTTAGGAAGGATAGAACTAATAAAAGAGGAGGGGGAGTGGCCCTTTATGTGAAAGACAATCTTAATATGCAGGAAATTCCAGGTATAAACTCATTTGTTTCTTGTGAGGACATCTAGATTAGATTACTGGGAGATCATGAGAAGGGCCTTAATATAGGAGTATGCTATAGACCTCCAGCTTCAGACAGTAACATAAATAGTACGCTCTTTGGTAACATAAAACAAACCTGTGCTGAAGGTGAGACGATAATAATGGGCGACTTCAATTACCCCTCTATTAATTGGGAGATAGTGACAGGTCAGGGCAAATGTGAAGAGGAGTTTTTAGATATGGTCAATGACTGCTTTTTGGTACAGTCTGTTACTCAGCCTACGAGAGTGAAATCAATACTGGATCTGGTTTTGTATAACAATCCTGATAGAATTTGCAGCACAGAGGTAGAAGGACCACTAGGGGCAAGTGACCACAGTGCAGTTATTTTTGATATTTTTTGGCAAGTTAAGACAGCCTCCTCTAACTCTAGAATTTATCATTTTAGATGAGCTGACTTTAATAAAATGAGAGAAAATTTAAGTAATATAGATTGGGTAAAACTTCCAGATTGCAGAACTGAATGAATGAATGAAAAATGGACTATATTTAAAAGGGTTATTGTAGATGTACAGTGTAAATCCATCCCCAAAGTAAGGAAAAATAGGATGAAAAAACTGTCTCCGCAGTGGATGACTAAAGCTTTACGGGAGATTTTGAGGCAAAAGCGACTAAACAGAGTATATGAAAAGGATAACTCAGAGAGAAACAAGTTTGATTATTGTAATATGCAGGCTAAGGCTAAAAAGGAAATAAGATCAGCTAAAAGGCGGTTTGAAATTAAAATTTCCCAAGATGCAAAAAGTTATCCTAAGAAGTTTTTTCAATATTGTAGTAGAAAAAGGAAAGTTAAGGATGAGGTTAAGTGCATTAAGAATAAGGAAGGAACTTTGGTTTATAATAATAAGGATATTGCTAACACACTAAACAGTTACTTTGTTGAGAGCTTTACTAAAGAAGAGATTATAAATATGTCTAAATGTATAGACAAGGTACAGAATGTTTTGGAGGACTTTGAGATAAGGGAAGTAGAAGTACTACAAAAACTACAAAAACGTAAGACAAATAAGGCAGCAGGCCCGGATGGCATATATCCCAGAGTACTCAAAGAACTTGGCGAAATTATATATAAACCATTGACAGATATTTTCATTCAATCCATAATCACTGGAGAAATACCAGATGACTGGAAGCAGGGTAGTATAAATCCAATGTATAAGAAGGGGGACCGTACTGACCCTGGGAACTATAGGTCTGTCAGTTTAACTTGCATTGCATGTACAATTCTGGAATGTATTATTAGGGATAAGTTGGAATCATTCTTGAAAAATAATAGTATTTTAAGGGGGAGCCAACATGGTTTTCTCAAAGGGAGGTCATGCCTAACAAACCTCCTGGACTTTTTTGAAGAGGCTACAAAGTGTGTTGACCTGAACCAGGCTTATGATATTATATATTTGGACTTTCAGAAAGCATTTTACAAGGTACCACATGAGAGGCTCATTGCTAAAATGAATTCAGTAGGAATTGCAGGAGTTGTTTCAGAGTGGGTTCATAATTGGCTTCAAGGACGAATACAAAGAGTAATAGTAGGTGGGGCCATATCTGACCTCGGTGCTGTGGGCAGTGGTGTCCCGCAGGGATCGGTGCTGGGACCTCTGCTCTTCCTATTTACATAAATGATGGACTTTAGTAGCAAAATAGTTAAATTTGCAGATGATACTAAACTTAGGGGTTTGGCAAACAGTTTGGAATCGACTAAAGTAATCCAAGATGATTTAAACAAAATCCAAAAATGGGCAGATACATGGCAGATGACATTCAATATTGCTAAATGTAAAGTTATGCATGTGGGAAATAAAAACATTAGACAGGAGTATTTTATTGGAGGAGAAAAGTTAGTAGGTGTTCAATTTGAAAAAGACTTAGGAATTGTACTTGATCAAAGCCTATCTGCATCAAAGCAGTGTGCTACAGCAGTGAAAAAAGCCAACAGGATGCTGGGATACATAGCAAAAAGTATTGAGTATAATCAAAGGAGGTTATATTAATGTTATATAATGCCTTTGTCAGACCTCACTTAGAATTCTGTGTGCAGTTCTGGGCACCGCACTACAAGAAAGATATAGAAGCTCTTGAAAAAGTCCAAAGAAGGGCAACTAAACTGATACCTGGTATGAAAGGTAAAAGTTATGATGATAGACTTAAGGCACTCAATCTATTTAAGTTTAGCAAACGGAGACTTAGGGGGGATTTGATTGAGGTTTTTAAATTCCTAAAAGGGATTAACAAAGTGAAATACCAAAGATCTTTTAAGATAAGTGGGGTCAGCAGAACAAGAGGCCACAGGTGGAAATTAGTTAAAGGCAAATTCCGCACAGATATTAGGAAGTTTTTCTTTACACAGAGATTTGTCAATGCCTGGAACAGCTTGACAGGTCTGGTAGTAGAGGCAGAAACACTTAGGCCATTCAAGTCCAGGCTAGATGTAGTACTAGATACTCTTTAGATTAGGACATGACGAGCCTATATGGGCCAAACGGCCCGTTCTCGTTATTATGTATTCTTATGTTCTCATGTTATTAATCACTTGTTCTTGAGTCTCTTGTGGCCATCTTACACAAGAGACTCAAAACCACCTTTTCAGACTCCATTACCACTGATTCTGTATATTAACTAATTGTCATCACCACTGGTTTCATGTTTAATACTGTATTTTGTATTTATGTTTAATATTATTAAAAGAAATTATAATAACCTACTAACCTTTTCTTTCCCTGCATTACATGCACAGTATGCAGCTGCCAACAATGATGTCTATTGCTGTATTGCTACACTGATCTCTTGCGTGAACAATGATTGATCTTGCCATGTATAAATACACATCTTATAAGTTGCATTGGATAAGAGCGTCTGCTACATTGCAAAAATATAATGTAAATGTAAATATCCCTGTAAGCCATGATCCATTACAGTTTGCATATCGTTCTAATAGATCTGTAGGTGTTGTCATCTCACTTGCCTTGCATCCAGTCCTAGAACACCTTGACAGGAATAACACCTATGTCAGAATATTGTTCATTGACTATAGCTCAGCTTTCAATACTACTGTACCATCTAAACTAATGCTAAAGCTTGGAGCTCGTGGTCCCATCCACAACAGCTTATGTGACTCTCTGACAGGCAGAGAGGCCGAGGACCCCCACACCGCTATTCTCATCGATGCGTCATCTATAGACATTGTCAACAGTTTTAAGTTCAAATCACAGACAACCTCACATGGAGCCTCAACACCAGCTGCATCATAAAGAAAGCACAACAGAGACTGTACTTTCTGAGGTACCCCAGGAAATTTGTCATGGATGAAACATCTCTGGTCAACTCCTACCGTTGCGTCATCGAGAGCATTCTGTCTGGGCGCATCACAGTGTGGTACGGAAACTGCTCAGGACCGCAAGTCATTACAGAGAGTCATGAGGGCAGCTGGGAAGATCACTGGTGTAGTGCCTCTGTCTGTAGACAGCATCTATAACCCCCACTGTCATAGGAAGGCACAGAGCATCACCGAGCACCCTAAACAGCCAGCTCATGAACTGTTCTGCCTCCTACCATTTGGCAAACGATATCGGAGCATCGAAGCTCACTCTTCCCCCCTCAGAGACAGGTTCTTTCCCCAGGTTGTGTCCATGCTGAACAGAAAAAAGACTTGAACTGGCAGTGCTTAATGCACTTGCACTCACGCTCACATACACACACATGTACAGTGGATATAAAAAGTATTCACTCCCTTTGGTATTTTTCACATTTTATGGAATCAATTTTTAAAAATTGGGATTTCTGGGAACACAAAATACTCTATAATGTAAAATAAAATAAAAACACAACTCTTTGTAAACTTTTTTAAATTACAAATGAAAAACCATAAGATTCCATAAGTATTCATGCCCCTTGACTTAATACTTGGTAGAAGCACCTTTAGCTGCAATTACAGCTACAAGTATATTTGGATAAGTCTCACCAGCTTTGTACATCTGGACTCACATCTTTCTCACATTCTTCTTTACGAAATTGCTCCAGCTCCACCAGGATGGATGGGGACCATTGGTGAACAGAAATTTTCAAATTGTTCCACAGATTCTCAATGGGATTGAGGTCTGGGCTTTGACTAGGACTAGGCCATTCCAATGTGGCTTTTGCTGTATGCTTTGGGTCATTGTCCTGCTGGAATATAAATCTTCCCACAAGTCCCACGTCTCTTGTAGACTGCAGCAGGTTTTCCTCCAAGATTTGTCTATATATTATTCCATTCATTTTGCACTCTATTTGACTATTTTTCCAGTACCTGAAGCAGAGCAGCCTCCCCATAGCTTTAGGCTCCAGCCACCATGTTTCACAGTAGGGATAGTCTTGGGATGATGCAGTCTTAGGCTTGCACCAAACAAAGTGCTAGTATAGTTCAATTTTGGTCTCACCAGACCATAGAATCATCCTCCCCTTGTTTGAGAGTCTCCCACATGCCTTTTGACAAACACTAGGCAAGATTTCTTCAACAATGTTAATAATTTTTTGCCACCCTGCCATAAAGCACAGGTGAGCAACTCTGAGTCAGTTGACTGCAAATATCAATCTAGGGCGTGAGAAGGTAGTTTAATCAAGAACA
The DNA here is from genome assembly GCA_029706075.1 of Aldrovandia affinis. Classification (NCBI taxonomy): domain Eukaryota; kingdom Metazoa; phylum Chordata; class Actinopteri; order Notacanthiformes; family Halosauridae; genus Aldrovandia; species Aldrovandia affinis. The sequence continues at coordinate 4,366,678 of JAINUG010000013.1, read as the reverse complement.
GTCCATCAAGAACTTCACAGACAGGGATACTATGGTCAGGTTGCAGTGCATAAACCTCTTATTACACCAAAACATTCATGTCTGCAAGTAAAGTGGTGCAATGAACACAGGCAGTGGTTTACTGAGCAGTGGGGGAAAAAAGTCATATGGCCAGATTCTTCAACCTGTTCTCAACAAACCCTGTTAAAACATTCATATGTTGGAATGATGGAACTTCTCATGAAATAATAGTGTTGCATCTCTCCTATAGAGTTCCGGACAAAGAATGTATCTATGCCAAGGCATAATAAAGCTGTTCTAGTGGCTCATGGTGGCCCAAAGCTCTATTAAGACACTTTATGTTGGGGTTTCCTTTATTTTGGCAGTTACCTGTAACTTTGGAGTTTGGGAGAGAGAGAAAGACACATTTTCGCCATATACACCACCGTTCAAAAGTTTGGGGTCACCTTCCATCTGGACTATGGCTAATCGGGCACTCCTTCATTCTTCAGCAAGATAACGACCCGAAACACACCTTGAAGTTGTGCAAGAACTATCTGGTGAAGGAGGAATGTGAACAACAACTCAGACTAAAGACCTGGGCCCGTATTCACAAAGCATTTTAAGGGTAAAAGTTGGTCCTAACTGCGCAATTTAGGAGCAAGTCAGAAAAATAATAGGCGTGTCACTCATAAATTTAGGAGTCCTACATTTTTGGGATAAGAGTATTTCACAAAGGGTTTGAGAGCTAAAAACAGCTCCTAAGTCCAGGAGAAGTTAAAAGCAGCCAAGAGGACTTCTAAGTCGCTAAAGACCTACTCACGGTGATCCGAAAATCTGCTGCGGCCGGCAATCGTTGTCGCAATCGCGTCAACACTGGAGATATTGAAAGATACAAAGCTCATAAAAAGGTACCGCCTCAATCGCGAGGGTATTATATGTATAATATTATATATATTATATATAGATACCCGCTGATTGTTTACGAGATGCAGACATGTAACCAATTGACTAGTCAGTATTCTTGGTTTCATGTTAAATCAGTGACACGTAGCCTACATTTGTATTTTAGAATCTTTATTAGAATATAATAGGGGTGCATCAGATCATTTGTCAGATCAGCAAAAAAAATAATAACGGGTCCAAAGGCGTTTCCACCAAAAAATTGCCAGGAACTATTCTCAAGGTATTGAATGAATGATAATTTCAGTTTTTCAATTTAAGTTATTTCACTAAATCTTTATTCGAAAATTTCACAAAATACATTTTTAGATTCAGTACGCCTTAGGCGAGTTAACTAGGTGGTCTCATGCCTGAATTAATTTAATAAAAAGATAAAAGATTGCTGATGTTTCAATTCTATTTAATTCGGTCGCGTTTCTAAAAACATGCCTCCCAGAAAGGCATTTAGTATGAAAAACAAAGCAAACCAAAACATACATGGTTGTCTATCTCTTCACTGTAACTCTGCATCGAGATTTAGGGAATTGTTACTGTAAAAACAGCGGCAGAAAAACTATTTCTCTATGATGACCCATCCCCTATATCAGCCAATCACTGTGGGCATTCTGAGTAAGCTCGTTCATGAGAAACAACGTCATCCCTAACAACAACGTCAACCCCGCCCTCACTCTTAGCTTGAAAATTGTAGGAATTCCTTAGTATGAGTTTGTCTTTGCAGCTTTGTGAATAGGTTTTAAGGTGGGACTCCTAACTAAAAGGTTTTAGTGCAATTTAGAAGTACTCCTAGTGGTAAGATAAAATGCTTTGTGAATACGGGCCCTGGCCTGCCCAGTGTCCAGACCTCAATCCCATAGAACTTGTATGGGACAAACTGGAAAGGAATAGTCAAAGCAAAGCAACCCACAAGTTTCTCTGGGAATTGCTGCAGGATAGCTAGGAAAACATGTCGGGTGATTTACTGCTAAAACTTATTAACCGAATGGCCACTGTTTGTGAGGCTATTCTCACGCCAAAGGGTGACTATTTTGAGGAATCCAAGATTCAATTTTCAATATAATTTTCTTGAACATTTCTTTGATGTTCATTTTGTTCATTGTTACATGTGATTTTTGTCATTTTAAAGTATTTACAGAAATGTATACGGTGTAAAGCATTGTCAATTATGAGATAAAAATAGTTTCCAGCAGGTGACCCCAAACCTTTGAACGGTAGTGTACCACTAAATGGTTTCGCAGATTCAAAACTATTTTGTTTTGGCGTAGCTCTTTTGAAGTACCTTGGACTCTGCACAGTTCAGTGTTTGTTTTGCATTTGTTTTGTTCTACATTTCACCTGTTCCAGGCATAAATTATTCCTACCATTAAAATGGAGTGTGTCATCTCAGCTCTGGGCAGTGGTGTGAAGACTAGGTTAGCTGTAGCAGGAGGTCAGTTGCCTGAAGACAGGGTGAGTCACATTTACTCCTTTTATAACTGCTCCCCCTTACCTCCAGACACTCATCACACCCTGCACCCCAGCGAGACCCCTCCGCTCCGCCTCCTCTGGCAAACTGACTGTCCCATCCCTCTAGGCGCCCGGCAGTCCCAGTTGCACCACCCGGGGGCCCCATGGGAAGCATTACTGCACTAAGTGTCTGTGGCCATCAAGCCACTTTAACTAGTCCAGAATGCTGCCGCATGTCTGGTGTTCAATCAACCTAAGTTCACCCATGTCACCCCTCCACTCTTCTCTCTGCACTGGCTCCTCATTGCAGCACGCATCAGATTAAGATCACTGGTGCTTGCAATTTTCAAGCAGCTAGAGGAACTGCTCCCCTTACCTCCAGATACAAGTAAACATCAATTTAGCACCCTTCACACCTCCAGCCAGACCCCTTCTCTCTGGCCTCCACCAGTGAGGATCAAAGAGAAGAGGCTGACTGTCCCATCTGGGAGGTGTGTAGGGAGTGATGAGTGACTGGAGGTATGGGGAGCTCGGCCACTTGAAAAGCAAGCACCAGTGACTGCTGATGGGGAGCCAGTGCAGAGAGGAGAGTAGAGGGGTGACGTAGGTGAACTTCGGCTGGTTGAACACCAGACTAGCGGCAGCGTTCTGGACTAGTTGCAGTGGCTTGATGGCGCAGGCCGGAAGGCCTGCCAGCAAGGAATTGCAGTAATCCAGACGTGAGATCACCAGGGCCTGGACCAGGAGTTGAGTGGCCTCTTGGGTGAGGAACGGTCGGATCCTCCGGATGTTGTGGAGGGAGAAACGGCAGGTCCGAGTGATCGCTGTAATATGGCTCGAGAAGCACAGCTGGTTGTCCAGGGTTACCCCAAGACTCCTGGCCGACTGGGGCGGAGACACTATGGAGCCTTCCACGGTGATTGACGCATCAATCTTTGGGGAGCCCTCTTCCCAGGTTCAGCTGGGAGGAAGGGTGTCAGCCAGGCATCAGATGGAGAGAAGATGGAGAGGAACAGTTGTGTGTCATCAGCATAACAGTGATAGGAAAAACCATGAGCAGAAATAACAGAGCCAAGTGACTTGGTGTACAGAGAAAATAGGACGGGGCCTAGCACCGAGCCCTGCGGGACTCCGGTAGAGAGGGTGTGGGGAGAGGAGAGGGATCCTCTCCAGGCCACCTGGTAGGATCGGTCAGCCAGGTAGGACTCCAACCATGTCAACGCAGATCCAGAGATTCCCATCTCGACGAGAGATGAGAGCAGGATCCGGTGGTCCACGGTGTTGAATGCCGCCGACAGGTTGAGGAGGAGTAGGGCGGAGCTAAGGGATTGGGACTTAGCCCCATGAAGAGCCTCAGTGACAGCAAGGAGAGTGGTCTCTGTGGAGTGGCCTGCTCTGAACCCAGATTGGTTGGGATCAAGCAGGTCATTCTGTAAGAGATGAGCAGACAGTTGGTTATAGACAGCCCGCTCTAACGTTTTGGAAAGGAATGGGAGGAGAGAGACAGGTCGGTAGTTTGAAATAACAGCAGGATTCAGAGAGGGTTTTTTGAGGAGGGGGACAACATGAGCATATTTGATGGAAGAGGGGACAGAGCCAGAGGAAAGAGAGGAGTTAATGACATTGGAGACAAAGGGGAGGATGTCCATAGCAATGGACTGGAAGAGGGGGGAAGGAATGGGATCAAGAGGGCAGGTGTTGGGACGGTGGGAGAGGACAAGTTGAAGGATGTCTAAGTCAGGGAGGGGCAAGAAGGAGGACAGAGGAGTGAGAGGTTTAGGTAGCGGGATGGGTGAGGGAGAGGTTGGGGGGAAGGAGTTGCGAATGATATCAACCTTCTCGTGAAAGAAGGATGCAAAGTCATCCGCGGTTAGAGAGGAGGGAGGTGGGGGAGGAGGAGGGGTAAGGAGAGAGGAAAACGTAGAGTAGAGTTTACGAGGGTTAGAAACTGAAGATTGAATTTTGGAAAGGAAAAATGCAGACTTAGCAGAGGAGAGGTTAGAGGAGAAGGAAGCCAGGAGTGTGTGGAAATCAGTCAGAGCTACAGGGGATTTGGATTTTCTCCATTTCCTTTCTGCCGCTCGCAGTTTCAGTCTGTTAGCCTGAATGGAGTCAGTTAGCCAGGGGCCGGGGGGTCGGAGGCGTGCAGGTTTAGTGGATAGAGGACAGTGTGAGTCAAAGGAGGAGGAGAGAGAGGAAAGTAGGGTGGACGATGCTTCCTCAGCAGGTAGCTGAGAGAAGGCGTCAGTAGGGGGAAGGGATCTTCCGCAAGAGACTCAAAACCCACCTTGTCAGACTACACTATCACTGAATTCTGTACATCTAGCCAATTGTCATCGCCACTGCCTACATATTTAACACTGCTTTTTGTATATGTATACTTGTTTAAAACTTCCTCTAAAAAAATGAATACAAATTTACTAACCTTTTCCTTCCCAGTGTTACAGGTATGGTATGCAGCTGCCAACAATGATGTCTATCGCTGTATTACTGCACTGATCTCTTGCATGAACAATGATTGATCATACCATGTATTACAGTAATGCACATCTTGTAAGTCGCTCTGGTTAAGAGCGTCTGCAAAATGATTAAACTGTAAATGTAAATGTATTCCCTGTCTCTGGTTGTGGAGTTGCACTCACAACATATACACCAGGTTTAGACATTGTAGCCACATTGTAGCTGTAGTATTTACTCTGTTTTCACCCTTAGCTATGGTGCTTTAACCAGGACGTCTCATTTTTGGGCCAAAATTGTCTCGTCCCGTACGGGGCGTTCCTTGTCCACATTACAATATACAATATACAGTATGTGTTGATTTACATCCATTCAACACCATACCCACTTCGCCCCCAGTGCCCCGCCTTCTGTCCCATATTTGGATGATAGAAAGTTGGCAACCCTACTTTGCACATACATTTGGAGGTCAAAGGGGTTGGGTTGTAACACAGTGTATGAGTCACCCAGTGTGTCGGGCCATTTTGTGAGCGTCAAGATGTTTTCAGCAGTATGTATAATTTCCAGTGTATGTGTGTCAGTGTGTCAGTACCAGTGTGTGTGTGTGTGTGTGTCAGTACCAGTGTGGGTCAGTGCCATTGTGTGGGTGTCGTGTTAGTGCCTGAGTGTGTGTAAGTAGCGGTTTGTGTCAGTGCCAGGGTGTGTCAGTGTGTCAATGCCGTTGAGTCAGTGTCAGTGCAAGTGGGTTTGTCAGTGTTTGTCAGGGCCAGTGTGTGTCAGTGGCAGTATGTGAGTGTTAGTGTGTGAGTGTTTGTGTGCTAGCATTACTGTGTGAGAGTGAGTGTATTAGCAGTGCCAGTGTGTCAGTGCCAGAGAGTGAGGTGGTGCTGCTGAGGGGCCAGGCTGTGTGCAGAGAGCCGTAGCGATGGCAGTAGTTTGCAATGCGAGAATAAAAAAGTGAGGAGTGATGCCAAGTGGGTCCCAGGAGAGAAATTGAGGGAGACAGAGAGAGAAGAAAGAGGATTTCACACACACGCACACACACAAAGGCCTGTCAAACACGCACAAGCACACACACACACACACACCACGGAAAGAAGGGGATGACACTCATGCACAGACAGACGGGCACAGATGCACAATCATCTACCTGCATGTGGACAAAGATGAACAAATTGTAATAAATTGTTAAGGATTTAATTCAGTCTAGTGTCAAGAGCCACAGAGGTGCACAATTGCAAAATGTCCTGCATTCTTATGAAGGAAACCTCACAAGGATTCCATTCCTCGCCAACTGAAGAGACAATGCACCATCAAGACCATGTTAGAGAGAGAAAGAGGGAAACACAGACTGAACAAATATAAAAACACAGCGTAGCACAAGGGAGCCACGCCGCACTGACAGGCAATAGTCATCCGAGCTACTTAATAAATCAACAAAGAAATACATAAATAAAGGAGACCAGGCAAGATAAATATAAAACATGTGGAGACATTGCTGCGTAGGAAGAGGAGAGATTGAGGGAGAGGGGAAACAGAGGGGGAGAGAGAGAGAGAGAGAGAGAGAGAGAGAGAGGAGAGGAGGATGCGTGAGTCTGTGGCGAGGCTGGTACATCAAGCACAGTGTGGTTGTCACTGTCCTCCCCAGAAATACAGAGAGCGAGAACGAGGGAGAGAGAGAGAGAGAGAGAGAGAGAGAGAGAGAGAGAGAGACAGAGAGAGACAGAAAGAGACAGACAGGGGGAGAGGAGACACAGTGAATGTCTGAGCCCGCCCGCTTAGTTCATGTGGAACTACCATAAGAAAACTACATCAGCTGAGTGTTTGAGTTAATATCAATGACTGTCTCCCCTTTGCTTTTGAACATTGTTCTGCATCACACTGCGTGCGTGTGTTTGTGTGTCTGTTCCCATTTTTTTTTTTTGCCTTATTTGTATTTTGTTCTTTTTTTTTCAGGGGAGTAGTGTGAAAGCGCTATGCAAATGAGATGGTTATTACCGCATTGCTCATCAAGCAGCGCGGAGCAGACATTAATAGGCTGATGAATATGCATGTGAATTTGTTAATTAAGTTAATTATTCTGCTGAAAATGCATTCGTCTTCCAAGGACATCTTCCCCAGGATTTCAACCTGCTCTTCTCATTAGTCATGCGATATTTCATACGGAGATGGAAACAGAGAGGGGGAGACAGGGAAAGACAATGCTACTTTTTTCAGTTTTATTAAAAAAATGAATGGTAGAGACACAGTGTACGAGCTGAAATAAATGAGCTGTGTGATTTTTATGCATACTACATTGTGGTGAGGAAAAAAAAGCATTTTTCATTTTTCACGTTTTTCTTTTGAATATTCTCTATGTGCCCCCCTCCATCCCTAATTTTGACAGATTTTTCATTCTCTTCCTTTCTTTTCCTCTCTAGTCGTTCTCTCCTCCTGGTTTCCGCTAATTGCTTATTAAAACCTCTTAAATGAACTTTTTGTGCCAACTTTCCAACACATTAATTAATTGTTGTAGCCAATTAAGTGTCGTTGTGCAAATGAGTTTTAGCACAAATGGTCCTGCAGGGCCGCCCTCCTCCCCACCAGCCTGCCTTCCCAGCAGCCCCTGCTCCCTTAAAGAGGCAGGGGCAATAAAGACACTCAGGAGGCTCTTTGAGGGGGGAACACAAACACCCACGTGTACACACACAGGGGCCTCCACGTCAGGTCAAAACTGCAGCATTTTAGAGCCTGGACTCCATTCTTTAAATTCAAATTGATAGTCATGGCAATCATCAGTATGAAAAAGCAATGTGCACAAATTATTACTAATAACAATTAATATGATTAAAAACAAAAAATGGTCTTAAGCCTTGGTATCCTTAGATATGATAGAAAAACACGATGTACAGAAATTATTACTAATAACAACGAATATAATCAAAACCATTACTTGCAACAATGCAGTGGTGGGCAATCTAGACAACTCAAAAGTGGGCATTCGTGGGCTCAATTGCAGGAGAGCAGCTAACACAATGATAAAATGGTCAGGCTAAAAAAAAAAAAAAAGTTTGTTTCAGCAACATCAGCAATCCATGTCAAAATGTATTTGAATGAAAAAGGGTAAAGTTAGTTAAGTCAAACTTAAGGTCCAGGCCTTGTTTCACCTGATGGATGAAAGATTTTCAGCTTCATCTCTCCAAAGAAGGATGGATCCTTTCAATGGAATAATAACTTTCCAGCTACAGTACATGTGCGTGATACATAAATAGATCATATATTTTTTATGAGCGCAGATTGGAATTAATGTACTGTTTGATTTTGCGTTGAGATAGCATACCGCCAGTTTGTGTTGCACAATGTTGCATTGTATTTTTGCTCATTGATCTGACTGTGAACGAAACAGACTACAAAGTGACTTTTATAACCATGGATTTCTAATCCTCCTTAGGCTCCAGTTTGGAGACGGTGTGCTCACCACTAGTGCAGAGATGCTGGGTAGAAGATAGTTCAACACAGAGCAAAGCAATTAAGAATTGTTATCTTGTCTTTAGTTGTAAACCGCCCTGAAAAAACACTCTGGAATTCAGCGCTTAGATAATCCTTCATTTTTTATGCCTTCGGCAGTAAATAAATTCTTAAACAGCTGTGCTTATTTTGCATTAATTCTGGATGTCTTAGCTAGGCTTAACGTTCACAGGGCTTATAACACTCTGTGATGCAATTAAGGTTCTGAAAATTACTTTCTTAAGACTCAAAGTTCTTATTAACTTTAATACCTGGTTTTGTGCCATATCTCACCCGTGACTTCCACAACTCAAAATGAAACTAATATCCACACTTTGTACAGTTAATGGCCTGGGTTTGTGAGCCATCAAACCTACATTTTAAGCCTTATATCAATTTTAAACCTAATACCAAGCCTTAAATATCTTAATACTCACCCATTGCATGTAAGGAGCTTTCACACACTGAGCATGAGGTTGCTTACGGAAGATCACCTTTTTGTAACTAATTAATTATGCTCTGAGTATAGGGCAAGCTGTAATGCTCCTGGAGGCACTCAGGATCACCAAAGCAAAAGAAAAAAGAATTACTAAAAAATACTTGAAGGGATGCATCGTGTTATCGGGGTGCATCAAGGACCCATCATGGACCCTTGCATTAATGATCCGCCCCTGTTACTTAATCCACTACAATAGAAATAAATATGTTGCTTTCGCGACACTCAGTTGGTATACTTAAGCTTGTAAGGACACAGCATACAAAACCTCATCAAATCAGTTTTAATACAGCTACTAGGCTCCTTTATTATAAAATGTCTATGCCTACATAAGCCTATGAGCCTACAGTGAGTAATACCAGCAGTGACTCACTATGGCCCAGGAGTCACCCTCCCTGTTGCTGCGTAATCCTGATCAAAGCAATCAAAACTCACTGCTTTCTCGTCCACAGCAACTCAACGCATCAACACACAGCTGGCATCTATTCAAACTCCAACGTGCTTTGCCCTTAACTTTAAGTGACTAATTTAAACAAGTATCATCTTTTTTGTGGCGCACATAACAATTTCGGTTCATCTCAGCATCTGCTGAACTCACAACGGTGTGTGAGTGACACCTTAACAGCGCGCTACTGAAAGTGAAGGACAAAATGTGCTTTGGCTATGGGGCGGCTAAATAGAACCCCTCCACAGGTCAGATCCACTCTGATTCCTGCTGCCAGACTGACAGCAAAGCGTATTAATTTACTGAATCCAATTAATAGATAACGGATCGCATCTATATGGCGTTTTTACTCAAAGCATTCACAGAATGACTACATTAACTTTAGCAAATAAGACTGCCCTTACAGTGGTCTGCTGGAAAAAGGGCGTAACAGTCTGAAAGTGTGGTGTTGGGTTTATTTTTGTGTGAAAATCATCACATCCCCCCCCCCCCCCATCCCCATTTCACCCCTGATAGTCCCCACCTACTCTTCTGATCAACCCTGCCCCCTTCTCCTTCACAAACCCCAGGGCACCCAGTTTTCACCCTACGCCCCAGCCATACCCCCCGTCAGCAGTGATGTGGCCCCTTGCTGCTGATTTGGCAGGGGGTGGTCTGGCAGTCAGGGGGTCTGTGGCACCATCTCTCAGTGGGGCACCGCTGAGGTTGCGCTCTTCCTCCCACAGATCACACTTTCTCACTTTCACATTTTGGGACATTGTGGCAAGCCAGAGCAGCATTTACTGAACTCAGTTTTCTATCAAACTTTCACTTGGTGAGGCGACATGTCCTTTAAGGCAGGGGTCCCCAACCGGTACCAGTCCGTGAGGCATTTGGTACCAGGCCGCACAGAAATAATAAAAACGTTTTAATTTTAATTTTATTTCCATTTGATTGACTATCGCAGTCTGCAGGGTGTTTTATTTTGAAAAATGACCACTTCCGTCTGTGTTCCCCCCCCAATGTACCCCGATCCGTGGAAAAAATTACCTTGCATGAAATCGGTCCATGGTGCAAAAAAGGTTGGGGACCGCTGCTTTAAGGGCCCCCAAGGTCCTTCTACAAAAAGGAAAATTATAAACAAATTTTTGTGAAAATGTTCACTTGGGCCAAACTACCAATCAATCACTTCTGTCACCTGCATGCTGGGACGTAAAACCAAATTCCTTCCTAGGTAAACATTTTCGAACACTTTTGGACTTTTTTTTCCTGGCAAGTTTAAAAAGCAGTTTAAAGCTTTTTGAAAAATAGATGTCTTAATGACAGTGAAAGTAGAGTGTTCTCGAAGGGTAAAGGGCCACTGTAAGTTACTGGGGGGTGAATATTTGAGCTTATATTATTAAATATTTTTGGGCTTGTGAATTTTGAGCTCAGTGAAAATATTGGTGCAGTTCTGCCCTTGGCAAAGCATCTGAGAGAAAGTGTCTGGCGTCAGACGAGATCCCTGCCTCCTGTGTCCTGTGTCCTTCACACAGGGTATCCTGTCAGATCGCACTACACAGCTGAGATAAAAACATGAAAACCCTCACCTGTGTGCACAAACAAAAAGGAAACATGCATTGCTATGATGTCATATTCTTCTGCCGCATGGAGAAACAGACACAAGCGTTCACGCCAGACCCGGGTCAAAAAAATATTTGAAACACTTCAACCCTTTAAACACCAGTAAGACTTCCTGCAGACTGCTGATTTTAAAATAAGCATCTATTTGAACCGATATTTAGAACAAAATTATTTTCTCCTTTGATTATATGTGTTGGATAGTAACACGTTTCGCTGAATACATATTTAAAATACATATTTGACCCAGGTCTGGTACACACCCACACATACACATGGACATTTACACAAGCTTGCATTTTGATTGTAGAAAGACCTCTTCTTCTCTGACACGGCATTGCAAAAGTGTGCCTTGTGGCCAAAGAGCACTCCCTCTCTTACTCTTAAAGCATGACTTTTCCAAGACAGTACTGAGAAACTATGAAGAAAGACAAATGGCAGTAAAAGGTGAGAAGGATGCGCCATTCTGCCCTCGGGGTGTCAGTCAGCACCAGGGTGGAAGTGTGGTGATGAGAGGGGCAGAGAGGCAAATTCACTGCCACTGGCTTCACCTCTTCCCTACAGCACGGAGGGGGGCCCTGCTGTCATAGCGGAGTGAGGTGCAGGGACTGATAGCAGGGCACCAGCCTGCCCAGGTGCTGTGCCCCCCCCATCCGCCTTATCCCTCTGCTGTCCTGGCACTCATGCTTTCTATACCTCCCCTGGTAACTTCCCATGGGCACATTAATTACTGCACTGAACCTCATGTGTGTACATACACACACACACACGCGGGCACACACAAATACTCAAGCAGGCATACACACACTCACATACACACTAACACACACATATACTCACATGCAAAAATGGACGTAGGCACACACACACACACACACAAAAATGTGCACGCACATATATGCACACACATGGACACACACTCACATGCACAAAGGCAAATACACAGATGCAGACAGACACGCACACACACGCACACACACACACAGTCTCTCCCTCACGCTGGGTAAGGGACCAGGTGAGCCAGCTCCTCTAAAATGTTCTCTCACCCCGAGGCTCAGCTGTGCTCTAGTCGGCAGGGGGGTGGGGGTTGCCCTGTGCCACTCAGTGACCGCGTCTGTATGCGTGCCAAGTCGAGTACGTGTCTGCAGGCACATGCTGGTGAGGCCAGAGCGTGCCTCTGTATCCATTTCAGCTGGTGTGTGGGTGTGTGTGTGTCTGTGCAGGGGGAAGGGGGGTATTTGTATGTCAACACCTACCGTGCCTGTGCTTATGTGTGTATGCATGTGGAATCGTGCACACATGTACGTATGTATGCCTGTTTGAGAGAGGCACGGGTCTATCGGTGAATGTTTACCAGCAGTTGAAAGAACACATGTCCATGTATTTTGTGCAGCTAAATCAAGATCTCTTAGTTTATCCACATCTGTATATTTGATAAGGTATAACATTTCTTTCTGAAATGATTTTTTCCATCCTGTATTGAATGTGTTCACAAAATAATGTCGTTATTTCTACTTGGTTGCCTACGCGATGCAACTAAACACATCTTTCATATTGCAGAGGTAATATAAAAAGTACAAGCAGATTCTCACTGTTAAAATTAATTAGGTATTATGTCAATACCTTGGAACCAGGGGTGTTCCATAAGCAAGCATAAGAAAGAAGAGAGCTTACCTTATCTTAGAATTGTCCTCAACCTGTTTTTGTGATCTAAAAGGCTTGCTGATTAAGTGAGGATATACAATCAGACAGGTAGTCCTTTTTACTTGTGTTAAATGGTTTTACCGTTGTGCATGTAACATTAAAACAATGTTATTATTGATATAACACAGAGATTAGGTTACATTAAATCATTATTAGAGGTTGGTTCTAACTTACAGCCACGTTGATATTTTTGTTGTTGTAACAATGATTACATCATGCAAAGTGCACATAGGTAATGCTACCACATTAGCACTCTCTTTCATGCTGTAGGCTACACATTCATATTTGGTTTCATTTATTTTGTTTACCATTTTTAAAGATGCCTGGATGCAGGGTTATACACAATTAATTTAAAATTACTCAGTTGCTGATAGGCGATTATTATTAAAACTGGCAAACTTGATAAGAAGAAGAAATCTGGTTCAAGATCATTGTTCAAGGTTCAAAAAAGGGTTTAAGTTTAATTTATCAGCCACATTTTCCAACCCCACAACTAAATATTTAGATAAAATATGAGCTGTTGGAAGAGGTGGTCCTGATAATCTTTCCCTAGATCTGCTAGACTTAAGGATGCTGTCCAAGGCTTTGGGCCAGGGAGTGAGTAGCCTCACTTACCAACCATATGTCAGGCCTGCCTCATTCAGCCTGCCGTACAGACATCTGGTGACAACCGTGCGCTTAACTGAGATAAGTATGCACAGACGCTAATTTCAGGGAGGTGCATTGCATGTTGCCCACCTGCCCCTTCGATAATGCTAAATATCGACTGCACGCTAATTGTGCGGGTGAAATGCCCACTTTTTTTATTGCTTGGCCTTTGCGCATATCATATCTCACTTCAGACCACGGCTGTCACCAGAGATGCTCTGACTCACAGCAAAGGCCCGACTCACAGCAAAGTAGGGAAAGTTATGGTGTGGCCGCCAATGCCAACACGCTGAGCATGCAGGTGCTGCGGTGTCCCTAAAGGCTACCATGGCGCATCCAGAGGAAAGCAGCATAAGTGTGTGACGTTGGCAGCTCCTAACCAACGCTCTGACATTGTAAAAAACACATCCTTCATGTTCTCCCAGACCCATATGCTCACATTAGGGCTTGAAATGGAGCTGCAACGGAGATTAATACGCCCTGTAAATAATGCAATTGTAGTTGCTCAACGGCACCGAATAGATAGGAGGCCTGCTGTGGTTGAATCAGTCACTAACTAGCCCACCGTGACTTTCTGTGGATGGAGGGAATGCAACACGTACGTAATTTTGGTCTGTTTGCAGGATAGGAAAGAAGCAGCTATTGTCTCCAGCCTTTGCTCCTGAGCAAGGAGTATAGGATATATATTTTTTATTCAAATAGTATACATAATGAAAGCAACTGTTCAAATGTATGGCTGCTTTCTCACAAAACTTGATAGGATTTCTACTACAAAACCAAAACACAAAACACGGAAGATGCTGTTGATATAACTGCTGCCATCAATATATGAAAGGCAGTGATGCAGTAGCTACATGGATTTGTGGCAAACGTAACATATAGCTGCTAACCCAGCGGTTCACATGCTGGGGGCCAGGGACCTCCAGGGAGTTCCTCAGCAAAATTATTTTCTCTTTTGCTAATATTTTACTTAATAGTATATTTCTATATTCATGAATTGCATATTTTAGACATTAAGACAAAATAAACCTTGTCTGGCTAGCACACCTCCGGTAATATTGAGATCATTGTCATTATTAAAATATGCTTATTGTACTAAAATATACATATTGTTATGATCCTCCATAACCCATCATAATATCTAATATATCTATAATATAATGGTGTGATTTAGGAATGCTTCCGGGTACTAGTGTGTTAAATAGGCACTGCATTGCAGCCTGTAGTGGGTGTTTGATGCTGTTTGACGTTGTGGGGACATCAGTCACGGGGTGATCAATGTAGAGGGCCATTACCTTTAGCTCTAATTCCACAATGTCAGCTTGGGCTAAATGCATGCTGACTGGATATATACAATTGGTATTTAAACAAAATCTTCATTCTGTTTTAAAAATATATATAATCGTTAGCCTATATACAGGTAACTACCAAAATGAAGGAAACACTTAAGCAAATGAGGAATACAAAGTATATTGAAAGCAGGTGCTTCTACACAGGTGTAGTTCCTGAGTTAATTTAGCAATTAACATCCCATCATTCTTAGGGTCATGTATAAAAATGCTGGGCATGCACAGTTGCCCATTAATTTGTCTGCCATGGCTAGAAGAAGAGATCTCTGTGACTTTCTCACTCAATGAGAGATCTCAGAAAGAAGGGTGGTTGTTGCAGGTTACAGTTTGACAGTGATGAAGACTGCTCAACTTGCTGCTATTTCATGAGGAACGGTGGCATGGAAGTCTGAAGGAAAGACATCATAAACTGTGGCTGAAAGCATACACTGTACTCCTTAACCGTGATGTCTGTTCATTGGTTCAAATCAGTAGACTGCAAATATGAATCTAGGGCGTGAGCAGGCAGTTTCATCAAGAACTTCACAAAGAGGGATACTATAGTCCACTGCACTTGCAGTGCAAAAAAAACCTTATTACACCTAAAAATGCATGCATGGAGTCTTTTTACCCTGATGGGAGTGGTCTCTTCCAGGATGGCAATGCCCCCATCCACAGGGTATGAGTGGTCACTGAATGGTTTGATTAGCATGAAAACAATGTAAACCATATGCCATGGCTGTCTCCGTCACCAGATGTTAATCCAATTGAACATTTATGGGAGATTCTGGAGCGGCACCTGAGACAGCAAAACGCCACCATCAACAAAACACCAAACAATGGAATTTCTCATGGAAGAATGGTATTGCATCCCTACCATAGAGTTCCAGACACTTGTAGAATCTATGCCAAAGCGCATTAAAGCTATTCTGGCAGCTCGTGGCATCTATATACAGTAGATCTTATTAAAAAGGGCAGGAACATTCCAATATGTGGATATACATCTGCCACCTGGAATTTTATTTCTGAATGTAAGCAAATAGTTTGATACATTTGAGATCAGTATAAACAGCAGAACTCGTAGAGCATGAATGTGTGCGGAAGAAGAAGAAAAAAACGTTTAGGCCATGCATTCTTTGAAAGTAATAACATTAACAGCAGCCTACAGAATACGTGGAAACATCATAACGCCTTCTTAAATCCACGGGTAAAGCTGCGGGTATTGAGTTTAGTAGCAGTAGCCTACCCTGCGGAGCAGCCATGGCTCAGAATCTGCACCACCTGACCCCCTGACTGAGCACACAGTAGCGTATTCTTTTTATCAGTTTATCGGTTTATCACATTTATGAAATTAGCGCATTGTACTGTAGATATGCATGTATTTGTTGAATATAATTGCATCTAAGGCCAATTGGGCTTAATTATTCATAACGCATTTAATTGCTGCATATATAGTCTGCATATTCCACGTTGAACAAATGGCCTTATTCCAGACATAAGGAGGAAAATCGCATAAATCAAACGTTAAAAATATATTATACATTATTTTCCCCAAACCTTGATTCAAAATCATATTAAAACTGAGCTCAAAAGCGCTCATCATAAAATGCCTGCTAGGTAGGCTAGGCTACTCATTTTACATCGCTACAAAATACAGCATTTAAAATCTTAGCATCCTTTTATCAAACAGTCTCTGTCCCCATCCTCTCATATTTTCCACTCCAAAAAATAACATACACGTAGGCCTACATTTAAACATTAGTTGTAAGAAATTTATGGTAGAAGTAGAGGAATGTGCTTTGGGCAAATGGCGATTTTCCTGATTTGTGTGACTGTGTGACTAGGGCTTTCCTTTCCAATGTAACCGCGCACGTGCTTTGTCCAGATTGTACAGTGTATGTACTTTGAAAATGTATATAATATATCCCCAGAAAATATTAATCAACCGACATGTGTAGCCTACATACAAATGGGTCTTCGATTTAAATTTAGATTTTTCCTGTATGACATGTTACTGGCACGGGCCTTGTGTAGCATGAATGTTAAAATCTCACTTTTTTTTGCACCTGGACACAGCTGAAAAAGGTTCGTTCATTTATTTAACTTAAATACATTATAATCGAATGCGTCTTGGAGCGTGTAGCCTACGTTTGAGGTCGTACAAGGTTCTTGGTTCATTTTGCAATTAAACAATAATTTTGCATTTGTTTATGCGCTCTGCTGCCACAATGGAATTTCACAATGGGTTTTGTGTTGAATCATTCCTGAAAATTGATAGAAAAGTGCTTTAGCTATTATGCTAAAACGTATGAAGTCATAGGTCCCAGATACAGTAGTATGTGGATTTGTGTGCGTCTGTCTCCCTCTCGCGAAGTGTATTCGTCATCGCACTGTTCCATTCCCCTGTCTTCTGATAGTAACTGGTCGATAGACACTGAAAAGTTGTTCAAATGTGCACACAGCGTCGGAACTTTTTTATTCAACTGAATAATATTGACACAATATATAGGCTAACTAATTAAATGGGGACATGGCATATTGTATTTCGCTAATTGTATCATGTCTCAATTATGCCTTACTGACACGACTATCTATATAAAGTGAAGACGACTAACAGCCGCGGGTTCTTTTAAATCTCCTTGGTTCGGGGTAAAGTAAGCTAATTCGGTAGACTGTGCCTTCTCTTGTCTAAAATAATTGAGAAATAATTCAGTCCAGGTTGTCGGAATTAAATGCGAATTAAACCGTATCTGAGCTTTTCGCTGTTTTCGAACGTCTACAGAGGCTACCTTTCGAGTCGAGTATCGTCCTCATCGTTCAATTAGGCTATCTACATTTCAATGGGACGTCATGTAGGCTATTAAAGACATTCTTGTGAGATCGCGGATTGATTATAGATACAATAGGCCGGCCAGATGTGTCAAGGGTCGACTTTCGGCGTTCCCAGACATTCCTTCATCACAGTGATTTACCCCGGTGACAATACCTCACGTCGCACTCAGACGTGTGAATCGCTGTGCGAGTCCACGCCTAGTTCATATTCATTAGGGCTGCAATGTTCCGCATCTATCATTAAGAGAATGGAGTATAAATACGGAATATCGTGTCACAGATGTTTCAACCTATTCGCCGAACAGTCTCTGCTGCAGAAAACCAGAGAGAAACGTTCTTTTCAAGGAGCCGGTAAGAAAACATGTTAACAATGATATAGCATTCCTCATACAGTAGACCTACAATTGGTTTATTTGTGGGACTGCATTTGTTTGTCTTGATCGTTTTTGTTTTAATTGTTGTATTTTTTTATTCGTATAGAATGTCGATGAGTTACACTTGACCAGTATTTATCCTCGCCTGAATGCGTTGGTCCGTTCAAATTCTAGAGTTTGTTTTCATTCAAAATGCCTTTGAAGTAGGCTAAACAGAGATGTCGAATTATGTTTATCGGTATAGGCAACTACCACATCAAAGATGCACAGACAGAGTCCGGTAGGGCCAAGGGCACCCTATTGTGAAATGCCGTACGGCTCTAACCGGGAAGGAGAGCTCTCACCCCGTTTCACAGTGCCCGAGTGGAGATCTAATGCTACAGGACGAGTATCTTGGCCTCAGTTACCCCCGCAGTGGCAATCTAGCCCCGTCGGCCCAAACCGTGGCCCAGGCCCCGTGCATTCTTGGGGCGGGTATGGGGTTATTGGAATCCCCATTGCAGCCCCACGGGGCCAGATATGCGCTCGCCAGAATGGTCACCTCGCCCTTTGAGAGGGTCAAACAGACGCCAAAACGATCAATTCTCCTCGCCGCGCTCAAGAGTAAGAAGTCTATTATTTTATTTGTGTACATATATAAGTGTGTTGTATTAATTCCACCCAAGAAGAAAGGATTATAAATTGCTGTCCCAGCCTGCTTTTATAATTTTCTTAATTTCATAGAACTGTATTTAACTGATTTGAGCTGCATCCTGTTTGCTGCTTAGGCTACCTATTGAACGATAACTTATTTAAATGTAATTTTCATCTACATTTTTTAAATGTATTTTCTAAATACAGTCGTTGTGTTTATACAATAGTAATTCTGATATCCATAGGATAATGCATTTCCAAATTAATGATTTACACGAATATAATTTCTGCGCTCTCAGATGCACCAGTTTCCATCACCAAGGCCCGAAGGAGGTTCCGCAAGAGGGCGGGGTTCGTCCAAGACCAGGGTCTCCCAACTTTACAAGCCTTCCATGTTGGAGGACCCTTGGGCAGACCTAAATCATGTGCCATCACCAGACCTTAAGCTGGACAGGATGGAAGCCAGTACGACAACAGCACAGAGAGAACATGGACTGAGCTGCAAATCTGGACAAACTCAGTGATGACTTATGCTAAATCACAACCAGTTACTATTTTGTTTGAGTCGTTTAAAAGTAGCAGTGGATTTGACCTCAGTGACCCATGTACAAACTGAAGGCTATTTTTGTTTTACATAATCAAACGTTCCTTAGAATATACTGCATACAATGAATGATAAACAATTTGGTAATATACATGTTCATAATTTATTCAAAATAAATGGTAATGATTTCATTTCCCAGTCTCATATTTCAACCACAAGATGCGACAATCTATAGGCTTGATTTGGTGGTCCAACGCGCCACCTGGTGGATAATTATTGCACATCAGCCAAGTGTAGTCGATTCCTTTAAGACAACCACATAATTTGTGTTGTTCATATTTATTTGAACGAAAATAAAGAAAACGTAACTGAATACAAAATATACACATTGCCACCTTCTTCCAAACGGGGGTACAATTCCTAATTAGTTTGAGTTTCTTTTTAGTGCTTGATTTAGGTGGGGGGTGGGGCAACATAACACCACTTGATGAGTCATCAAGGAGATGGAGAGGAGGGGAGGGTACAACACAGTAATACTCTGTTTCAGTCTCCTCAGCCAGCCCTAATATCACAAAAACACAATTAACCTTAGAATTTACATAGATATTTTTTAACAACTGCATTTTACTGTAGTCTGAAAAATTACCCTTTATCTAAAAAAGCACACCTACAAAGGGAGGCATGAAACAATGCATTTGGGGACAGCTACTTCTGTGTACAAGAAGATGTCCACGCACTCTGCAGCCTCCTCTCAATGCTCTGCTTGTATTGAGACAAGAGTGATGTCAAGTGTTTGTTTCATTCAGTCATGCAGGTCAATAGAACAGATTGTTTACCTGTGGAAAGATGGGAGCAGACAATGGCCAGGTCTCCAGAAAAAGATACGACTAGAGGGATAGGCGGGGATTGAGGCAGTGACAGAGAGACTGATCCCGATGAGGAGAAAGGTGGAGTAACTTGCATACAGATTAAAACACAGAGACAGACGAAGGTCGACTTTGTCTCTGATCAAAGGTCATTGGTAGAGAAGGAAGAAGGCAGACATCTGTGTGGGATGGTGGAGGTGGGGGGGCATGGTGCTGGTGATGCTAGTGCCAGTACTTGTCATTCCATGGCTCATGGCAGTACTGCTGATGAGGGAGACTGAGGACGGGGTTAGGGACAGAGAGAGATATAAAGAGAGATATAGGAAGTGAGAGAGGGAGACAAGGGCAGGATAGACTGAAAATGTTTTACCAAGTGTTTACTGTGTCATATGGTCATGTGCAATATTTAGGCTGTGGTTGGTGGTAAAAGAGTGCACTGGAAAGTGAGAGGTAGTCTCTCCCTGGAGAGTGACCCCTGTTGGGCTCTACGTCCCCGAGGGAGTCACTATGAGGAGCCCGCTACAATCAGTCAGGAGTCAAGAGTCGGCAGGTGGTCCAAGAGGCCCGGAGCTGAAGCCAGCAGACGGAGTGAAGTGAGGTTCTGACACTTGAAAAGAAAGACACGCTCAGTCAAACAGAGGTACACAGCTGGGTCTGTGAGACCGACGGTGTCACACTGCGCATACCAACCAGATAAACTCACTCACACAGTCCTGGCACACACACACACACACACAAACACAGAATGCAGAATCAGAGAAAAACAAACACACTAACACAGTGTGCACAAAGACAAACTCACACTCATTGCAGTCAGTGTAAATAAATACAGTCAGTTTAAATACATACAGAGTGCCCACCAACCACACACACACACAGAATGCATTCATGCCCATTGCACACCGTGGGTTAACTCTTCTCATGGCGTTGAATTACATCTGCTGAGTGACACATGGCCAGCCAGGTCAACAAGGGCCCCCACGCAGGGAGTTGGTGCAGACGCTAGAAGAGCAGGTTAATGTTCCAGACAAACCCCTGATTGGTAGTGTCTGTTATCCCCGCAATGAAAGCCTATGGGACAAACACACACACACAGAGAAGTTTGCCCCCTTCTAAAGAAACAATCATTCGCATATGTCATGCATCCCATAACAGAAGGCGTTATGTAGATATTCAGATCCTGCTGAAGTGGCTCCTGATTGGGTGAGAAAATGGGCTTCTGTGTGAACAGTTCCTCCAGAATGCACCTGGGCACACACAGGTGTTGTGACAAATAGTGGGCAGCGGCCACTGCAGCTTTCTGCGCATCTGTGCACCAGCGGAGCTCTTAGCCCCGCCCATTGAAGAGAGGGACAGCAGCAAGAGGAGGTGGTGATAAAGGAGTTGGAATTCTGGGAGGATGGATGGCAATATTTTCTCTTTCGTCTCAGATGTACCTCAATACCTTGAGAAAACATCCCCAAAGCTTTTTTCAATTTTGTCTATTGCTGTATTATTGTGAAATACTGATTATTTTATTGTGATCTGAGACACCCCTTTAATGGTAAATTGGCCTCAAATGATTGTTCTTACCATGTGGTTAATGCACATCTTTGAAAGTAAAGTTTAAGGACAAACTTTTGTTGGCTAAAAAGAAAGCATCTGCAAAATGCTTAAAATGTAAATGTAAAAATAAAAGTATGACATGAGTAAAATATGCCTATTTTGTACTTAGTCTCTATAAAGACATATGCAATTAAATCAAACAAGAGGCCAAACAAATCAATCAAAGCATGCAGCTAAGCCAAAACAGATGAGCAACTCTAAATCAGTTGACTGCAAATATAAATCTAGGGCGTGAGCATATCTGAATATTGGGGGGATGTGTCCCAGTTTTAACCATGTCAAGAATAGTCAGTGTTTACATTATTGAAAAAAATCAATCATGTATTAAACTGAAATTCACAGAGTCCAGGTTTGATACTTTGGTAAATGAGGGATACAAAGTATCTTGAAAACAGTTAATTAAGCTGCAGTGTATAAAAACAAACTAAACCCTTTTCTCCCATTATAGCTGCCAACAATGATGTCGTAAAATCTCTTGCACGAACAATTTGTTCTTACCATGTGTCTGTGGATAAGAGTAAAATGGTAAATGCAAAGAATATAGGCAGTGGTCTTCAGTAGACTGCAGTGAAAAATAGTCAAAAAACAGAGAGGGATACTTTGGTCGGGCTGCAGTGCATAATATCATCAGGTGAGTCATCTTTCACCCTGTTCTCAACAAGTGGACAGGTGTATGTGTGGCGCAATTCAAACTAACGCCAGTTAGCTAGAAGCTACACCTTTACTGTGACAGTCAATTTACTGCACTTGACAGAGGAACAGCCGATCTGAAAATAATTTAGTATAAGTTATCAAATGAAGTACTCATAAATGTCTCTGGATGTCATTATAGCATTATCAAGCTGCTACAGACATGTTTAGTTTTTGCTGTAATATTTATTACATTTAATTTTAGTATATATTTTATACTCATAATCCTTATGCATCTTTGTACTTAATACACAAGGTTTTTTCCTGGTAGAATTTGATTGTACTGTGCTGTTAATGTATGTGTTCTCCTGCCACCCCCCCTTCGTATTTACAAAATAAAAACGTTTAACACCAATTATGAAAGTTTATAAAAAACTATTGTTGTATTCATGTAACTGCCAAAATAAAGGAAACACTTGAGAATAAAAACAACCCAAGATTTCTATTTAACACAGTAGCTAAACTGACAAAAAATCTGTCTTCAAATTACAGCAGTTATCCTTCTAACTATAATTCTAATGACTTCATGAACTCGTTTACTGATAAGATTGAGACATTCAGAGAACAAATTATTGAAATGACTCCAATATCTAGCACTCCAACTCCCAAGATGGCACAGGGCTATCAGGAGCAGGGTTGCGTAGAGACCCTTGAGTTTTTCACTCCCTTGGATCTGGACAAATTTAGTAAACTGGTTATGTCCTCCAAATAATCTACATGTCTGTTAGACCCCATACCAACAAAGCTTATTAAAGAGCTTTTGCCTGTGCTAGGCCAGCCCATGTTAGATATCATAAATACATCCCTATTATTGGGTTGCGTACCTAAGTCTTTAAAAGTGGCAGTAATCAAGCCTCTTCTAAAGAAACCAAATCTTGATGCTGTTAATCTGAAGAACTATAGGCCCATTTCAAATCTTCTCTTTTTGTCAAAAAATTTAGTGAAATCTGTAGCTCAGCAATTAACTGCTTTCCTAAAAACAAATAATCTGTTTGAAACACTACAATCAGGTTTTAGGCCTGGATACGGATACTGGTTGTGTTTCTATTCTAGCACACTCCTTGACATAAGTGCTGCTTTTGACACTATTGACCACAGGATTCTCCTTCACAGGCTAGAAAACCTGGTTGGTTTGTGTGGACGGGCACTCTCATGGTTTAAATCATACTTATCATACTTAACAGGTTTCAATTTGTGCAATTAGATCAAGAGTTCTCTGACTACTCTCAGGTTAAATATGGTATTCCACAAGGCTCAGTGCTGGGACCATTACTGTTCTCATTATACTTGCTACCACTCGGTAATGTTATTCGTAAACACGGTGTGAATTTCCATTGCTATGCAGATGATACACAGCTGTACATATCAATGAAACCAGGTGAAATACTTCAACTCACTCAGAGGCTTGTATCTCTGATATAAAGAATTGGATGACAGTACATTTCTTGCTTTTGAATTCAGATAAAACAGAGATGATGGTTTTGGGCCCCAAAAATTTAAGGAACAAGTTGGATCTGCAGTTAAATGCAGGTGATTGCATAGTTGCATCAAGTCTGATGGTTAAGAACCTTGGTTTTATTATTGATCAGGGCCCGTATTCACAAAGCATTTTAAGGGTAAAAGTTGGTCGTAACTCCGGAATTTAGGAGCGAGTCCTACATTTTGGGGATAAGAGTATTTCACAAAGGGTTTGAGAGCTAAAAACAGGAGAAGTTAAAAGCAGGCAAGAGGACTTCTAAGTCGCTAAAGACCTACTCACGGCGATCCGAAAATCTGCTGCTGGCGGCAATCGTTGTCGCAATCGCGTCAACACTGGAGATATTGAATGATACAGAGCTCATAAAAAGGTACCGCCTCAATCGCGAGGGTATTATATATATAATATTATATATATTATATATAGATACCCGCTGATTGTTTACGAGATGCAGACATGTAACCAATTGACTAGTCAGTATTCTTGGTTTCATGTTAAATCAGTGACACATAGCCTACATTTGTATTTTAGAATCTTTATTAGAATATAATAGGGGTGCATCGGATAATTTTTCGGATCAGCAAAAAAAATTTATAACGGGACCAAAGGCGCGTTTCCACCAAATATTACCAGTAACTATTCTCAAGGAATTGAATGAATGATAATTTCAGTTTTTCAATGTAAGTTATTTCACTAAATCTTTATTCAAAAATGTCACAAAATACATTTTTAGATTCAGTACGCCTTAGGCGATATAACTAGGGTGGTCTTATGCCTGAATTAATTTAATAAAAAATTAATAGATCGCTAATGTTTAAATTCTATTTAATTCGGTCGCGTTTCTAAAAACATGCCTCCCAGAAAGGCATTTAGTATGAAAAACAAAGCAAACCAAAACATATATGGTTTATATAACAGCGGCTGTATTTGTATTTCTCTATGATGGTTCAATTTAGCTATTAATCCACGGATCATATGCATGCCGAGGGGGTTGATCCGTACGCGGGCAGAGACCCATCCCCTATATCAGCCAATCGCTCTGGGCATTCTGAGTAAGCTCGTTCATGAGAAACAACATCTTCCTTAGCAACGACGTCAACCCCGCCCTCACTCTTAGCTAGAAAATTCTAGGAATTCCTTAGTATGAGTTTGTCTTTGCAGCTTTGTGAATAGGTTTTAAGGTGGGACTCCTAACTAAAAGGTTTTAGTGCGATTTAGAAGTACTCCTAGTGGTAAGATAAAATTATTTGTGAATACGGGCCCAGGATCTTACATTTTACACTCATATTAAAAACATTTTCAGAGTAGCCTTCTTTCACCTAAGAAACATAGCTAAAATTCGGCACATTCTGTCATTAGAGGATGCAAAAACCTTGATGCATGCTAGACTATTGTAATGCCTTATTATCTGGCTCCTCTAGTAGCTCTTTTAAGAGTCTTCAACTAGTACAGAATACAACGGCGCATATTTTCTAGATCCAAGAAGTATGAGCACATTACTCCTGTGTTAGCATCACTACATTGGCTTCCTGTTAAATATCGGGCTCATTATAAAGTACTGTTGCTAACTTTTAAAGCAGTGCACGGACTTGCACCTATATATCTGACCGAAATTATTGCCCCTTATAAGCTGACACGACTGCTTCGTTCACAAGAAGCCGGCCATCTATTACTCCCTAGAATTTTGAAAAGCACAGCTGGTGGTAAAGCCTTCTCTTTTAGAGCTCCTCTGTTGTGGAACGGTTTACCAAAGCATGTTAAGGATTCGGACACAGTTTCAATTTTTAAGTCTAGATTAAAAACATATCTTTTCAGCCTTGCCTACTGCCAAACATAGTGTAGGTGGAGAGATGGAGAAGGCCGTGCCCTAGTGTCTTATGGAGGGAGAAACTTTCCATACTGTCACCTCCTCAACGTGTTACCACCACTGTTAAGCTGGTTATCCTTGATCGGGTGTGGATGGTTTGGAACTCTCTCATGGCTGCGTGTATTCTCTGTCCCTCTCCTAATAGGTATGTTGCCATATCCTATGCTTGTGCTCCCCTGCTCTCACATAATGCTACTGGCTATACCACTGCTTTTTTTTCTGATTGCATGTTCTCTTCTCTTCTCTGCCTCGGCCTCTGGCACCCGCCACCCGTCCTGCAAGAAGTGTGTGCTGCCCCGTTCAACCCTCAACCCCACGCCTACACCAGTCCCTGGATCTGGACCCCCTTCACATGGTTTAGCCCCCCACTGACTACCTAACTCAGGAGGTACAAAGTCACTGCTGAGTCACCTTGGACTGACCATGATATGGTCTTTTTTGGACACACCCTGTGCCAGCCAGAAGAGGATGGTTCCTCCCAAGGATTCTCCCTATCAAGGGAGTTTTTCCTTGCCACTGTTGCCTTTAGGCTTGCTTTTGGGAGGGTCTAGGCCTGGGTTCCCCCTCTGTTAAGCGTTTTGTGACAATTCAATTGTGCTATACAAATACATTTGATTTTATTTGATATTCAAATACAGTTAAAAAGCAATTGGGGGTCTTTAGTATTACTGATAGTATCAGCAAGAATATATATTATGATTAATGATGGCATATCAGATTTTTCTTAAACCAAGTTTTTACTTTTGAGGTGAAATTACAAAAACTACTGCATCTCTTAATATCAGTTAGTAGTGAATTCCAATGTTTAGAGGCTTTTATAGAAAATGCTGATTGATCTTTAAAAAAAAAAGTGTTTGGATATAATGCAGTCTCCTCTAGAGGTGGGTCTTGATGATCTGTTGGAACAGTCAGCTCGTAACTTTATGAATTTATTTAGAGGTGGGGGAGCCAAGTTGTGAAACATGAGACATACGTACATCAGAATAACACAAAGTTAGTGAAATACCAAATATTTTTTAAGATAAGTGGGGTCAGCAGAACAAGAGGCCACAGGTGGAAATTAGTTAAAGGCAAATTCTGCATAGATATTAGATATAAGTTGTTTTTTTACACAGAGAGTTGTCAATGCCTGGAACAGCTTGCCAGGTTGGGTAGTGTCACGTCTCATGTTCGTGTTCCCTGTAATTAGGTGTTTGTAGTTTATTCCATGTTTTCCTGGCTGTCCAGTCCGTGTTTTTACTTTCGCTTACCTGTTTCCAGTCACGTCATTGTATTATCGTTTTCACCTGTTCCTCATGTGTCTGATTGCAGTTAGCTGCATTTGTGTTAATTCCTGATTGTTTCTCGTTATGTCTGATGTAATTAAGCTGTTCATTTCCCATGTTCATTACCAGATTGTCTCGTCATTGTATTATCGTTTTCACTTATTCCTCATGTGTCTGATTGCAGTCTGCTGCATTCGTGTTAATTCCTGATTGTTTCTCATTATGTCTAAATGTATATAAGGATGGCAAACGAATAAACAAACAGACAGGCGAAAAGTAAACCTAAACACGGGGAAAAAAGGAAAACACATATAAACCGACGAAGAAAATAAACATGGAAGAAATCACGGCTAGGAAGAGCTGCTGCATGTAGCTACCACTGAAGCTGAGAGACAGAATGATCTGACGAGGAATGAAGGAGAAACCAGGGCTGATATACACTGCAGGGCTGATGATAATTGATGGCAGGTGAGTAGACAGCGCAGGTGTTGCAGATTTGTTGTAATCAAGGAGGGAGCCAGAGAATGCAGAGGAGGAAGCCGCGCCCACATCACACACAGACAAACACAACAGGGAGAACCGGAACACAGGGAAAAGGGAAGGGAAAAACGCGAGGAAACATAAAAATAAACTAAGTTGCGGCCGTGGCCGTAACAGGCACTCCCGGTCAGAGCCGACTCTGGTGCGACAGAGAATCGAACCCCGGTCGCCGTGGCCAGCGTCAGACGTTGAAACCACTAGACCACATGGGAGGCATAAAGGATAAAGTTTTACCCACAAAGAGTGTTGCACTTTTCTGCCATGGATGTGTAAGCGTATCTTTAACTGCACCTTTTTGTAGTTGGTTGTAGCGCTGTCTTTCCCCTGCATTTCCCAGAATGCTACAGCTGCTTGTTTGAAGTGAAATCTTTCCACTCCTATTAGCCACTGATTTAAATCACCTTCTTTACTAGTGATGAGAAAATATGTGGTACCCTTTACCTGTGACGTTCCGGATAAGGACCCAGACGCAGATCAGGATAAGGCAAAAGAGTAGTTTATTAGGAAGCAGGAGTCAAAACCAGGAATCAGATGTAGTGAAGGTACAGAATCAATAGGCAGAGAGTAGTCACAAAAAGGCAGTCCAAAAAGTCAAAAAACAGGAAGGCAGAAAGGCAAACAGAACAGAATCGCTAGGCAGGCTCGGGGTAGTCAACAGAAGGGGTGTCTCGGAAAATACAATAAACTCTGGCTTCGGAAAAGTAGGCTCAGGGAATAATGATCAACGTACTGACAACGAGTGAACATAAACACTGAACTAATATACAGGCAGGGAAGGAAAACACAATGGGAATCAGGTGTGACTGGGAGGAGAGAGAGGTAGGAACACAGGTGTAAACAATGGGAATCGTTAATCTAATAACGAGGGGAAACGCAAGACACGGACTGGGAAACATACAAACATATAGACAATAAACGACCTGGGAGATCAGGCAGACACGTGCATAGTTAAAGGGGAGGAACGCAAAGAGAGAAGCTGCGTGCGAATGAAGGGAAAGTGAAAAGCTAACAGGTATAGGATAATGGGAGAGAGAATGAGCGATAGTAAGAAGCGTGAGATAATTAGTGATTAGTAGTGTTAGTAACTAAATCTAAATCCCTAACGTTAGTAGATTAGTAGGTTAGTACTATATACATCTAACTAATATATACAAAGTGCAATCTAGAAAGTAAGAAGGAAGAAAACGAGATAATAAGCAAAGACGGAGAAAACCCGAAATGTATAACCTCCCGAAGTGCATGACAAGACAAGGAGTGGATCTCAAAATAAACGGAACAAAGACAGACAGGGACCAGAACGAGACAGAACGGTGAAAATGCAATACTGAATAAAGACTAATGAAATATGACAGATGAAAAATAAACAAAGTACAAAAACAAACCGAACAGACACTCAGAACGTAACACTACCCCCTCCCTAAGAAACGCCTCTTGGCGTTTCAACCAGAAAAGGCACACAAAGACAGAAAAACAGACAGACCAGGATACAGGTGGGGGAAAGCCAGGCAGACAAGGGTCAAAACACAGGGTGGGAACTAACAGGTCAGGAATCAGCTAGGCGGAGGGAACTCAGGCAGGCAAGGGGCAAAACACGGGACGGGATCTCAGACAGGCAAGGGGCAAAACACGGGACAGGATCTCAGACAGGCAAGGGGCAAAACACGGGACAGGATCTCAGACAGGTCAGGAAAAAGCTAGGCGGAGGGAACTCAGGCAGGCAAGGGTTAAAGCACAGGACGGGATCTCAGACAGGCACGGGGTTCTACTCGGAAAACAAGGGAAGGGAACTCGGAAAGGAAGACAATATAGGGGCGATGGGGAAACAAGCAGGAGGCTGGCACAGAACTTAGGGGACAGGGGACTCGGAACTACAGAAGAATGGGCTTGCTGCAGGCATTGGGAAAGACATTGTGGGCTCCAACCCACAATCTTGTGACTGTTCCATTCCAGGGAAGGATTATGCTTAACAAGCCAGGGATGACCAAGAACAATAGGTGAGTGAGGAGAATCGATGATGTGCAGCTTTATCCTCTCCTGATGGTTGCCGGAGATGCGCAAAGTCAAGGGAGAGCTGGTATGGGTTATGTGGGCAAGAGTTTGCCCGTTCAGTGAGTTGGCCACCAGAGGACGTGAAAGCCTGGAAACCGGAATTCCCCACCTGTTAGCCACACCAGCGTCAAGGAAGCTCTCTTCAGCGCCCGAGTCAATGAGAGCGGTGGTCTCTCGCCTCTGACCCTCCCACTCGATAGTCACCAGCAGGCAGGTCCGTTGTTTGGAGGAGCGTTCGATCGGAATGACACCCACTAGTGCTCCTCTCTCAACTAGTGGGCGTTGGTTTTTACCGGACAGCTGGAGATGAAATGCCCTGACTCCCCACAGTAAAGACAGGACCTAGTAGCCATCCTGCGGTCACGCTCCTGACGGGAAAGTCGAGCCC
Organism: Aldrovandia affinis; assembly: GCA_029706075.1. Classification (NCBI taxonomy): domain Eukaryota; kingdom Metazoa; phylum Chordata; class Actinopteri; order Notacanthiformes; family Halosauridae; genus Aldrovandia; species Aldrovandia affinis. The sequence goes on along the minus strand of JAINUG010000013.1, from coordinate 4,337,000 downwards.
GATCCAACTGCATGGGTTCAGGATCAGGGATAGCTGAAGGAGCTGCTCTGGGATGGCTGTTGACTCTGGCAGGCGACCTGAACCCGGCCGTCTCAGGCCCAGGAACAACCCCGGAGCTACGCCAACGGCGACGCTCCTGAAGCCTGGAGTCAACTCGGATGGCCAGGCTGACGAGGTCGTCGAAAGACTCAGGCAGGTCACGTGTCAGGATCTCATCCTTGAGATGTTCGGAAAGCCCAAAGATGAACGCGTCGTAAAGCGCCTTCCTTCCCCAGCCACAGGAGTTAGCCAAAGTCTGGAAGTGGATGGCGTAGTCAGAGACCGACCTTCCCTCCTGGCGTAGGTAGAGCATCTCCCGGGCAGCTTCGTGACCCTGTTTGGACCGATCGAAGACCCTCCTCATCTCCTCGGAAAACAAGCCAAAACCTTGGCAGTAGGGAAAAGACCCCTCCCACGCAGTGGTAGCCCAGGTCTTGGCACGACCGGTCAGTTGAGTGATGACGTAGGCGACCCTGGAAATTTCGCTGGGGAACGTAGATGGCTGCAGTTGGAATATCAGCTGGCACTGTGTCAGGAACGCACGACAACCACCCGGTTCACCTGCGTACCTCTCCGGAGGAGGCAGACGTGGTTCGCGCACCGGCGCAGAGGGAGACCCAGGTTGAGGTGTGGCAGCGGCATGCTGAGGTGCGGGGTTAGGAGTCGGAGCTCGCAGCGTCAGGGTGAGTTCCACCAAACTGGAGGTGAGAGTCTGCAGATGGTGAGTGACCCTCTCCAGATGGTCCTGATGTCGTCCGAGCATGGCACCTTGCACCTTGCTGGTCTGGATCTGCTGGGTCCATCTTGGTCAGTACGTCCTGTGACGTTCCGGATAAGGACCCAGACGCAGATCAGGATAAGGCAAAAGAGTCGTTTATTAGGAAGCAGGAGTCAAAACCAGGAATCAGATGTAGCGAAGGTACAGAATCAATAGGCAGAGTAGTCACAAAAAGGCAGTCCAAAAAGTCAAAAAACAGGAAGGCAGAAAGGCAAACAGAACAGAATCGCTAGGCAGGCTCGGGGTAGTCAACAGAAGGGGTGTCTCGGAAAATACAATAAACTCTGGCTTCGGAAAAGTAGGCTCAGGGAATAATGATCAACGTACTGACAACGAGTGAACATAAACACTGAACTAATATACAGGCAGGAAAGGAAAACACAATGGGAATCAGGTGTGACTGGGAGGAGAGAGAGGTAGGAACACAGGTGTAAACAATGGGAATCGTTAATCTAATAACGAGGGGAAACGCAAGACACGGACTGGGAAACATACAAACATATAAACAATAAACGACCTGGGAGATCAGGCAGACACGTGCATAGTTAAAGGGGAGGAACGCAAAGAGAGAAGCTGCGTGCGAATGAAGGGAAAGTGAAAAGCTAACAGGGATAGGATAATGGGAGAGAGAATGAGCGATAGTAAGAAGCGTGAGATAATTAGTGATTAGTAGTGTTAGTAACTAAATCTAAATCCCTAACGTTAGTAGATTAGTAGGTTAGTACTATATACATCTAACTAATATATACAAAGTGCAATCTAGAAAGTAAGAAGGAAGAAAACAAGATAATAAGCAAAGACGGAGAAAACCCGAAATGTATAACCTCCCGAAGTGCATGACAAGACAAGGAGTGGATCTCAAAATAAACGGAACAAAGACAGACAGGGACCAGAACGAGACAGAACGGTGAAAATGCAATACTGAATAAAGACTAATGAAATGTGACAGATGAAAAATAAACAAAGTACAAAAACAAACCGAACAGACACTCAGAACGTAACATTACCACTGCACATAACAAGAAGTCAATCACTTATGCCTGAAATCTGAGCAACTCATTAACATAACATATGTAATTTAGCAGACACTTTTATCCAAAGCGACTTACAGTAGTGAATACATACATTTTTCAGTGTATATTGTCCAATGGCAATCGAACCCACAACCTAAGCGGTGTCAGCGCCATGCTCTACCTACTGAGCAAAGGTCTCTGATAACTTAAATGCATAGAGGCGGCAGTGTTAGCATAATGGTTAAGGAACTGGGCTTCTAACGGAAAGGTTGCAAGTTCGATTCCCAGGTGGGGACACTGCCGTTGTACCCATGAGCAAGGTACCTAACCGGAGCTGTATAAATGGATTGTATGTAAAGAAATGTAAACTGTGTAAGTCGCTATGGATAAGAGTGTCTCCTGAATGCCTAAAAATGTGAAATGTAAATGTAGAATGTAATAGTAACCTCCTCTCTCCCAGTTCAAGGTGTAAATTGATGTCATCCATTTGGAGTGATGGTATTCATCTATATATGCCCTATATATACAGTGGGTTCGGAAAGTATTCAGACCCCCTTAAATTTTTCACTCTTTGTCATATTGCAGCCATTTGCTAAAATCAATTAATTTCATTTTTTTCCTCGTTCATGCACACACAGCACCCAATATTGTCAGAAAAACACAGACTTGTAGAAATTTTTGCAGATTTATTACAAAATAAACACTGAAATATCACATGGCCATAAGTATTCAGACCCTTTGCTGTGACACTTGTATATTTAACTCAGGTGCTGTCCAATTCTTCTGATCATCCTTGAGATGGGCCTACACCTTCATTGGAGTCCAGCTGTGCTTAATTATATTGATTGGACTTGATTTGGAAAGGCACACACCTGTCTATGTAAGGTCCCACAGTTGACAGTGCATGTCAGAGTAAAAACCAAGCCATGAAGTCCTAGGAACTCTCCATAGACCTCCGAGATAGAATTGTGTTGAGGCATAGATCTGGGGAAGGGTATAAAAACATTGCTAAAGCATTGAAAGCACCCAGGAGAACAGTGGGCTCCATCATTGTGAAATGGAATAAGTTTGAAACCACCACAACTCTTCTTAGAGCTGGCCGTCTGGCCAAACTAAGTAACCGGGCAAGAAGGGACATGGTCAGGAGGTGACCAAGAACCCAATGGCCACTCTAAGAGAGCTTCAGAGTTCCTCTGCAGCGATGGGAGAACCTGGTAGAAGGACAAACATCTCTGCAGCACTCCCATCAATCAGACCTTTATGGTAGTGGCTAGACGGAAGCTACTTCTGAGTGAAAGGCATATGACAGCCCACCTGGAGTTTGCCAAATGGTACTTAAAGGACTCTAAGAGCATCAGGAAAAAGATTATCCGGTCTGATGAGACACAAATTGAAATTTTTGGCCTGAATGCCAAGTGCTACCATAAAGGTCTGATTGATGGGAGTGCTGCAGAGATGTTTGTCCTTCTACCAGGTTCTCCCATCGCTGCAGAGGAACTCTGAAGCTCTCTTAGAGTGGCCATTGGGTTCTTGGTCACCTCCCTGACCATGTCCCTTCTTGCCCGGTTACTTAGTTTGGCCAGACGGCCAGCTCTAAGAAGAGTTGTGGTGGTTTCAAACTTATTCAATTTCACAATGATGGAGCCCACTGTTCTCCTGGGTGCTTTCAATGCTTTAGCAATGTTTTTATACCCTTCCCAGATCTATGCCTCAACACAATTCTATCTCGGAGGTCTATGGAGAGTTCCTAGGACTTCATGGCTTGGTTTTTACTCTGACATGCACTGTCAACTGTGGGACCTTACATAGACAGGTGTGTGCCTTTCCAAATCAAGTCCAATCAATATAATTAAGCACAGCTGGACTCCAATGAAGGTGTAGGCCCATCTCAAGGATGATCAGAAGAATTGGACAGCACCTGAGTTAAATATACAAGTGTCACAGCAAAGGGTCTGAATACTTATGGCCATATGATATTTCAGTGTTTATTTTGTAATAAATCTGCAAAAATTTCTACAAGTCTGTGTTTTTCTGACAATATTGGGTGCTGTGTGTGCATGAACGAGGAAAAAAAATGAAATTAATTGATTTTAGCAAATGGCTGCAATATGACAAAGAGTGAAAAATTTAAGGGGGTCTGAATACTTTCCGAACCCACTGTATATATATAGAATGCCCTTCCAGTGGTCTGTTAAGCCACATGAGCCTCAAGGACTATTTGTGTTGTTTTCTCTGTATCCCACAATTTTCCAGGAGTTCATCTCGACCGCCTTTTAAGGGGTCAGGGAATAATTTTCCAGTTTCCTACATTGGCTCCAATGGTTTTCTGGTTTTTTGATTCCCTCTGGAAAATGCCAATTGTGAAGCGCTGTGTGACAACCTGTTTGTAAATGGCGCTATACAAAAATAAAGATTGATTGATTGATTGATTGATCTTCTAACTATTGGCCCTGTGAAGGGTCACCTCAAAACCTGCGTGAGCTGACACAACTAGGTGTCAGGTTTAAAATGAGAATAAGAAAGAGAGAACGGGGTGGCTTGTCCTAATAAAGGACTGATTCTCAGTGTAGTGACGGTCTGGTCTTGAATCTGGATCTTGCCAGTGGTGCCTTTGGCTGCCCGCTCCACAGGGTAACACATAATTGGCTATACTGCTGCCAAGCTCATCTTCGTCTGCATCAGGTGAAGTTTGCTTCCGCGTTATAATGACTGCGCACCTTAAGTGGTGAACTGCAGAGTGAAGAAATCATGGCTGGCAGAGCGTGTTTGTTTATGCACTCGTGTATTGATGGAGGAAGTTGCAGCGATGAGATGGGCCTACTAATACAATTTGGCACATTAGTAAAAAAAGAAAAATAGGGGTTAGAAATGTGTTTAAAAAATGGAAACTCAAGGCAACCAAATTTGTCTTTAGGGCAGGGGTGGGCAATTCTTGTCCTGGAGGACCGGTGTGTATACAGGTTTTTGTTTCCACCAATTACCCTGTCTCGATTAGCTAATTAGCCATATACACCAACGCTGGTTCACTTATTGACTCGCACACAGTCAAATGTTTCATATAGGGGCACGAGTCTTGTATCACTCGAGTCTTCAGCAGGCATTCAAGAGGTTATTAATAAACTTAGCCAAAAGACCAGTTTACACAAATGATTGGGCTAAATAAAAGATTAAAAGCAGAAGTTAGCATGAAATCCAGATACGGATACAGCCCTCCTTGCCCACCCCTGCTTTAGGGTCCCATTTTCAACAGCTGAATTGTGTAGCCTTCTGTCCTTCTAATCTTAAAATCCTGTACTATATATACAGTGGGGAAAATAAGTATTTCACCCCCTGCTGATTTTGTGAGCTTGCCCCCTTACAAAGAAAGGAACGGTCTATAATTTTCATGGTAGGTTCATCTTAACAGTGAGAGACAGAATATTTAAAAAATCCCAGAAAATCACATTATATGAATTTTAAACATTTATTTGTGCTTTATTGAGGAAAATAAGTATTTCACCCCCTAGCAAAACATGACTCAGTACTTGGTGGAGAAACCCTTGTTGGCAAGCACAGCGGTCAGACGTTTCTTGTAGTTGGTCACCAAGTTTGCGCAGATCCCAGGAGGGATTTTGGCCCACTCCTCTTTGCAGATCCTCTCCAAATCCTTAGGGTTTGTAGGTTGTCGCTTGGCAACTCGAAGCTTCAGCTCCCTCCACAGATTCTCTATAGGATTAAGGTCCGGAGACTGACTAGGCCACTCCATGACCTTAATGTGCTTCTTCTTGAGCCACTCCTTTGTTGCCTTAGCCGTATGCTTTGGGTCATTGTCATGCTGGAACACCCATCCACGACCCATTTTCAGTGTCCTGGCTGAGGGAAGGAGGTTCTCACCCAAGATTTCCCAGTACATGACCCCATTCATCCTCCCCTCGATCCGGTGAAGTCGTCCTGTCCCCTTAGCAGAGAAACAGCCCCAAAGCATAATGTTTCCACCGCCATGCTTGACGGTGGGGATGGTGTTCTTGGGGTCCAAGGCAGCTTTTTTCTTCCTCCAAACACGGCGAGTCGAGTTGATGCCAAAGAGCTCGATTTTAGTCTCATCTGACCACAGCACTTTCTCCCAAGCCTCCTCTGAATCATCCAGGTGCTCATTGGCAAACTTCAGACGGGCCTGTACATGTGCCTTCTTGAGCAGGGGGACCTTGCGGGCACTACAGGATTTCAATCCATTACGGTGTAGTGTGTTACCAATGGTCATCTTGGTGACTGTGGTCCCAGCTGCCTTGAGATCATCAACAAGCTCCAGCCGTGTAGTTCTGGGTTGTTCCCTCACCTTTCTCATGATCAGGTTCACTCCACGAGGTGAGATCTTGCGTGGAGCCCCAGACCGAGGGAGATTGATGGTCAATTGGTGTTTCTTCCATTTTCTATTATTGCACCAACAGTTGACTCCTTCTCACCAAGCTGCTTGCCAATGGTCTTGTAGCCCATTCCAGTCTTGTGCAGGTCTACAATTTTGTCCCTGATGTCCTTAGACAATTATTTGGTCTTGCCCATTGTGGAGAGGTTGGAATCTGATTCATTGATTGATTCTGTGGACAGGTGTCTTTTATACAGGTAACAAGTACTTAATTAGGAGTACTAATTGAGTAAGAGGACTAATCTGTGTGCCTCCTGGTCACATAACCGGTCTGTGGGAGCCAGAATTCTTGCTGGTTGGTAGGGGGTGAAATACTTATTTTCCTCAATAAAACACAAATAAATGTTTAAAATTCATATAATGTGATTTTCTGGGATTTTTAAAAAATATTCTGTCTCTCACTGTTAAGATGAACCTACCATGAAAATTATAGACCGTTCCTTTCTTTGTAAGGGGGCAAACTCACAAAATCAGCAGGGGGTGAAATACTTATTTTCCCCACTGTATATTTTTAAAATTTGTTTCAGATTTTTCCAAATTTGGTAGCCAATTACACCCTCTATTTATTTTGATTAACACTCCCCACATGGGTCCGTCGCTCATCTCTACGAGGCAAGCTAATTCTCCATGGGCAGCAACCTCCGCTTTCCTCTGAAACGGAATTCGCCCACCCACGTTCTGGAGACTCCTTTTCTGTGCGTCTCGGCGGACCCGAGCCAGCTCACCCTCCCCCTGAGGTGGACAGCCAAATGCCACCCCTGATTGTGGCTGACGACCAGGGCCGGTCTGGTAGAGACGCGGGTTTCGAACCGCGTCCCTGACAGGCAGCGCACACTGCTATGCTATCTGCCGCCCCCCCCAGACCCTGTACTATTAACATGTCATATTGCCCATGGCATTTTAAAACAAAGTTGCTATCTAACTAGTCTGCTAACGCAGTTAATGGCTCCTTATTGGAACAAAATTACATTGCTGGTTCACGAATGCTTGTGAAAAAGTTTGGGTGTAGCTAATTACATACCTCAAGGAACATTGTACTTATAGAGCGTATCCACTTGAATACTGTTTTCAGACCAAAGGGCTGGTGGAAAAATTGTGATAAAATGTACACATAACTTGTGTTGACATTATTTCACAGCAACAATATTGTTTATGATCTTAGGCATAGCCAGAAACTTGTGAACCTTGTCATCTTGAAAGACACCTCTCTGCAGGAAAGAAATCCTTCAACATAGGGCGATTATTATTACTCCGTACCATTAAGTAATGATTGGCATTGATCTTGTCTTCTAAGGGTATGAGTGGACCTAAACCACGCCAGGGAAATGCGTCCCACACCATTATGGAAGCACCAGAACATTTTCAAAATCATTGATGGCACCACACGTGCATTCATCCATTTTTCAAGAACTAGATGAAGAAAAATTCATCTGACCATTTCACATTTTGCCACTACTCTTCGCACCACTGGAAGTGCTATTGTGCATTTCTAGGTGTGAAGAGCAGTTTGTGCACTGCAACACACACATGGTGTCCTGCTCTGTAGTTCTCAGTGGAACATCTTTGATTAAACTGGCTGCTCTTGCCCCAGCCTAAAATTTGTGGTCAACTGATCTATGGCTGCCTGCCAGTTTTATGTTGCATTTTGAATTAATGCATTTATGTCACAATCCTGGACTGTGCTTCTGCCCGCTGTTGCCCTTTGTTGATGAATGTCTTTCCCTCTGTGTTCCATGCTGACATCACCTTCGACAGCATACCTCGTGAAAAGTTCAGCTGTCTTGGATACTGAAGCTCCCACCAAATGCACCCCATTTGTCTCTGTGTTGAATAAACTTGCTGTCCCTCATTTACTCAGATTTTTTGTCAACCAAGTTATTTGTATGTGAACATTTGGTTACCATATTGGGATTAACATGGATACCAAATACTATAAAAGATGTCTACGTACGGGTGTAGCCAACGAGTTTGTTGAGTTCGCTATGCAATATAAAAAGAAACATAAGACCAAAACAACAAGTGCTCAGTCATTCTGATCAAAACCCTAACCACACCACAAAGGCAAATCACTTTGCCGAACAACTTCAAAACGGCCACACATACATACAACAGCACAATTTCTTATAAGCGCTAATTTATTCACAATTCTGACTGGAATATAAACACAAGGCAGCAATTTGTGATGAACAAAGGCGAGACGAGTCATTGTGGAATTCCTTAAATCAATGGCTAAAAAAAAGTCAAGTTTGCTAGACAGCGCCGTGGGCCCGTGATTTCTTGTCGCTATTTGATGGCGTACCCACTGTACAAACCAATTGAAGGATAAGATGGTGTCGTCACACCATGGCATCCGCCCCCTCTGTTGCCTTGCTGTGTCGGAAGCTCTTGCCGAGGCGACGGAAGATCCCGAAAATGGCGACGGTATCAGGGGTTTCAGTGCAAAGCAACAGTCCAGCAAGAGAGCTTGCTCTTGGGGCACAGACTGTGGGCACTTCGGCGACCGGAGATCGGACAAAAGTAGAGGAAGGAACGGGTATGTATGGAATTTGTGCAATCGGAGTCGAGCAGACCTTTTCAAACTGCCTACTTAGCTAGCTAGCACAGCTAGGTTTCTAATCAAGACTCAGAGCGAACTAGCTACACAGTTAGCTAGCTGGCTGGCTAACCACTGTCGTTGCAGAAGTTGATTAGCTGGCTGGACTAACGTCAGTGTAGAAATGTAAACTGAAGTGCACCAATAATTCGCATAACATTGTACGAAGTAGAGATCGCTCATTTAATAAGCCACGGAGAATGTTATTATTTCTGCTTTAAAGCAAAAGATGCATCAAGCGTTGACTATGGCTCGACTGATTTGTTTACAATGTCGTCACAGCACATTCGTTTAACTCCCAAACACTTTTTTGTACGCCACAGCATTTCTTATTTTTCTTTGTCTTATTCTTCTTAAAGTAATAACAATATCAATACTAGTTATGTATTATGGGTACTAGTAGCAATTGATGTGTATTTTATATATGTTGTCATTCCAGTTTCACAGACATGATTCTGTTTACATGATTGCGTCAGTATTTACACTGTGTACACATTTTTCCTTGAAGAAGTCTGGAAATTGTGTAGCCCTGAAAAACATCATCGGTATACAACTGCTATTATGAGTTTGTGTAGGGGAGAGAGAGTAACAGTCTCTCCCCCTCTACAGAGGCAGAGAAGCAGAACAGAATGAACGCCCTGCTCGAGAGGCTGCATGCCAAGCACAACGCCACTCGCCCATGGCAGGAGACCGGCAAGGTGGTGCGGCAGGCCATGGTGAGGGAGGAGGGAGGAGGGAGGAGGGAGGAGGGGGGAGGGGGAGTATCAATGGGGCCTCCGACACCCTGTGTGATGATGTGGCGAGGAAGAGGGGAAAAAATGCTGAACCAGTTGTGGTTCTCCTTTGTGCAGGAGAAGCGTGGAGTGATCAATGCTGCCGGACACCAGCTGCTGCTGACCTGCCTCGAGACACTGCAGAGAGCGCTGAAGGGTGAGGGAGGGAAGGTGGAGGAAAGAAGAAAAGATGGGATAGCAGTAAAGCCATTCTCACTTGAGACCTTGTAAATTCAACACAAAAAAAAACGTTACAACGGTCCTCACTCCTATGTATGTAGGACTTCTCTGTGTTTGAGTTTGTGATGCCTTTCTATGCTTGGGTGTCATGCCTGCCTTTCTCTTTCTCACAGTGTCCTCACTACCTTCCATGACAGATCGTCTGGAGTCCATTGCTCGACAGAATGGGTACATGCCGTCTGCCCCCTCACTCAGTCTCTATCCACACCTTCCTGCCCCATTCTGTCTGTCGAATTCAACCCCACACAATTGAAAAATTAAGAGCAATCATGATCCTTATTTTCTACCTCTCTTTCAAATAGGCTGGGGTCCCATCTGAGTCCCTCTGGGACGGAGTGTTACATCACCTCTGACATGTTCTACGTGGAAGTGCAGCTGGACGCTGGGGGGCAGTTGGTGGACGTCAAGGTGGCACATCATGGGGAGAACCCAGCGGTGAGTACTGAGAAGGAAGAGGCATAGAAAAAGGGACACTGGGGGGGGTTTGGAGTGGTGGGGGGGTGGAGTGAAAGGCGATTGGATATTTACAACGAATTGAGACAAAATACGTACAATAAAGCTGTGTATGACATTACAGTATGATCCACACTAGAGGTCTCTTCCATTGTTCTCTCTTTCTTTTTGTCATGTGGCAGGGCTGCCCAGAGCTGGTTCAACATCTCAGGTAAGGACTTTAAGGACATTCCCCATTACAGATGTAGAAATAATTCAGTTTAATTCATCTTTGTTGCTGATGGTGATCTCATTCCCTTGTTTTTGCGCGCTAAAATTGATTTTATTCTGCTATGACTTCACAGAGAAAAGAACTTTGAGGAGTTCTCCAAACACCTCAAGGGATTGGTCAACTTGTACAAGCTTCCTGGAGACAAGTGAGTCCCACCATAATCCTGCCAATGTCCTGTTGTAGACCCCTGTGTCCCTGGGACAGCCAGATGACAGTAGAGTAGTCCCATTCCGAATGGCTCCCTTCACAAATGATCAGATCAGTTGCAAATGCATGTTCTTTATGTTTAATAGTATATTTGAAATGTACAATTTACAAAAAGGCAGGCTGAGGCATTCGTTGTGTACATGTGAAAGCAAAGCAAACAGATCTTGCTGTGTGATGCTGGCCACATATTTGTGGACCACCTTTGGTCTGACCCACGCAGGAGGCAAATTAGAATTTCACAGCCAGGCTCGATGTGCTCTCATTTCTGTGACCTAACGTGCACGACACACTTGATTCAGGTGTGGGTGTCAAAGGGCCTTATGGATCCTGCCTTATTTTAGGCTGCTTGCAGCAGCCTGAAGCATGCTTCCCGTGTGTGCATCACTAGGACTTAATGGTCAAAACCCTTTTAGCATTAAACATGAAATATCTGTTTGTAATTTAGTAAATATACAAAGCACACCATCTTGGGACATTTTCATTATGTCATATTTTTATTTGGTCAGGGACATAGCAAAGGCATGGTTACAATGTTAAAAAGACAAGCATCAGGCCTCCTATGTGGTAGGAGTGGGCGCTATACCGGTATGAAAGTGACTACCGGTATTATGTTCCGCCACGATATGGATTTTGCTATACCGTGGATACCGTTATATATTCATACATTCTAATTTGGCATTCATTTTGTTTTGTTAAAAATTTCAATTGAGTGATAGTAATTAGTAGCTACATCTATTTTTTATTTTAATCTAACCTCCAGGTTCCTACGAAAAAAAGAAGCATGTTAATATGTTGACCTATTTTTTTGAGCGGACGTTTTATGCATTTGTTGCGCGCATGTAGCAACAAACAAGCATGCAGGCAGCTGCAGTTAGCAGGCAGACTACGTACTAATATTTATAGCCTATTACAAGTGCAAAAGTGAAGAATCGAAAATGAGCGAACACGCAGAAAGTGATGTTGCTCAAGAGCAGGATGATGACGAATTGGTTTAAAAGAAAGGGGGCTTCTCTGTCGTTTGGAACTGGTTTGGGTTCAAAATCTCCGATCTCGACCAACAAACAATACTATGCAAGTTGTGTCGCCGTGTTGTTTTAGCCAAAGGTGGAAACACCAGCAACCTGTTTACCCACCTGAAAAACATGCATGTCCGTGAATATGAGGAATGTACCCGAATGCGTGAAACAGTTAGTCCAGGAGCTCGCCCGAAGACAAGCCAGACTCCCACTCAGCAATCAATCAAGTCATCATTCGCTGCCGGTACTCGCTATAACTCTTTCTGGTTATATAAGGTTAAAATACATATTTTGCCTTAACTAATGTCATTTAACTAAGAAGGGCTATTAAAATGTGATTCAGATTTTTTTTCTCATATATCGTGATATCATATCAATATCGCCTGGACAGTGGAGAATATCGCGATATGAATTTTAGCTCATATCGCCCACCCCTACCATGTGGTCCAGTGGTTACAACATTTGACGCTTGCCACGGCAACTGGGGTTTGATCCCACCAGCCGCGCCAGAGTCTGCTCTGGCCGGGAGTGCCACCGGGGGCGGTGATTGGCTGTCCGCCCCAGGAAGGGGGGAGGGAAGCTGACATGACGTTTGCTGCGCACAAGAGTGGCTCTGTAGTACCAGGTTACGGTTAATGGCCTGGCGAGTGCCGACTCGGAGGAGACAATGCTTCGCCTTGGTCACTACCGGTCACAGGACTACGTCAGCGAACTCACATTAGGGGGGGGGATTGACTTGAAGATAGCAGGTGTAATTGCTACCAAATTTTTAGAAAATTGGGATAAAATTAGAAACAAATATTGATTTTTTTATTTTTTATTAAAAAAACAACAACAAAAAAAGGAAAAAAGACAAGCATCAGATGCATTGCATTAAGTGTTTATAGCCAAAGGCTAATTTCCAACACCTGTCCCCCCAATAAACGAAAAATCCATGAACAAACACATTAAGAAAAAGTACATCCACTTAATACAGCAAAATAGCAAATAATAAAACAAAATACAAGCGACTGTAAATTACAGAATGGAAGCAACCATATATACTGATAAAAAAATACAAAGGTTCTTAACCATTCCCAAAACATTGAAACTCTGTTAACTGTGTTAATAAAACCTGTCCTATCATTCAAACCTAGGATGTAGCTTATGAAATATTATTTCAATAATTGCATATGTATGTTTAACCATTATAATTATAGTACTGATGTTATTGTTGTTGTTATTGCAAAATTATGATTATTGATACCATTAATAACATTAAATAAGAATGATTAAAATTATGGTGTCATGACTGAACCTCTGTCATTATAGCATTTGTTTACTGTTGTTCTGAAAATGGCTGTGCGTTTCTCCTTCTCTCTCATTCTCTCCAAGCAGTAAGCTGAAAACAAAGATGTACCTGGCACTCCAGTCTCTGGAGCTGGACCTCACCAAGATGATGCACATGTTCAGGTGGCCTTGCAGTGATTCGTTTAGCTTATCATCTTTGGGCTTGTTTTGTTTTTTGGTCCGTCCGTATGGCTTTTCGTCCATACATGCATCTCCCACTGCGTGTCTATCGGTTTCTGTTAGGGATGAGACCGAACGTTGAACCATTACATCGCCCGCCGACCACTTTGGTCAGTGTTGAAATGCATGTTGAATAACAAAATGTAAAAAAAAGAAAAGAAAGTGTGTTGTATTCTCATTCATCAATATTCATGAAGAAGAGCTTACGAACCCTGCATAAAAGAGCAGATAATTTATAGATATTCATTTTTTATGCCTGAAAATGTGAGTTGATATCTTTGCAGTGAGTCATAATTTACACTGAGCTTGAGATATTAGTTTTGAGAAAACAATTTCTGACTTGTTGGAGGAGAAAACAGAGTTCAATTGTTTGAATGTCTTATGCACCATAAATACTTTTCATATAATAATGTTTGGATAGTCTAGTCTTCTGTTTCTTGTGTCCTAATTGTGTGTGTGTGTGTGTGTGTGTGTGTGTGTGTGTATGTGTGTATGGGTGTATGGGTGTATGGGTGTGGGTGTGTTTGTTTTGCAGGCTGGCCACAAATGCTAACACAGTGGAGACCATTCTGCACGGGAGTGTGGGTCTATTGACTGCCCGGAGCGGAGGTAAACACACCCCACACCAAACACACGAAAACACCCTAAATCCAAACACGTTTAACTCACCTTCATGAAACCTCACCAAACACATGTTCACCAGCACACATCCTACACCCAAGCAGCCCATCCCAGATACACTAATACCATATATAAACAACCCATACCAAGTACACGAACGCAAAATAATAACAGACACGTCATATACTAGATATAAAACAAATCTGCACCAAAGACACTAAAAATGTCCAACTTCTCTAGCACTAAAACAGTGTTTATTGATGGGTGCGGAATACACCACACACCTAACTCACTTGACACCACACATACTGTATGTAGCGGAGCGCGAAAACGTGAGTAAAGCACGTGAGCGTCCACTGCAGAAATTGATGTCGATAAGAGTATAATTAGTTCCCATGGTTGCGGACTCGGGTCTTTAGCTCAGCCGGCTACACATACAAAACACACATAAACACATTGCCAGACATCACTATACCACACCTTAATATAGGTATATTTACATACTTCCATAACAAATGCTTCTCATTGCAATTCCAATAATATCTCATATTTCTACTAAATGGCATAAAAATATCTAGTTATTTATACTTGACCTGGTAGTTGCAGTTTAATGTCGACATTTGTTTATCATGTGTACCCATGCCTGATCTGACGTCTTCTCCTGCAGGCCACCTAGTGTCCCTGCAGTGTTACGTGTCACCATATGACGTATTTGAGGAAGGTACAGGTGCATTGCTCAACTTCACCGACTCCAGCGGTCAGTTTGATTAGGAAATATGCTACATTATTATTATTATTATTATATTATTGAAAATATGTACTTACTCAACAAAGGTAATAAGCATGATTATTTCTACCACCTCTCTCTCCCACTTTCCATGTTTTGTCTTCAGTTCCTCGTTCTCTGGGCGTCAGTGTGTCTGTGACAGTAGAGGGAACCTCCTCTGTGTACAAGCTTCCCATTGCGCCTCTGATCACAGGCTCCCACCCAGTCGACAACAAGGGGTACGAGTCCAGCCTGCGCCCCCTTTCAGGACCAACCCCTATCATAACACCACAAGTCTTTGTAGCAGTATATCTCAATTTGGCATTGTTAATGTATTGTTTGCTCTAACTTGTATTTTGTTCTAACATAGTAGTAAGTTTTAATTTTTATAGTAGCCAAGCGACCAAAAATAAGAACAAGGAACAACCAGCGTTTCATCTTTATTAGTACAAATTTCTTCAACAGCATATTTATTCACAGAGATCTTCCAGCAGATGATTGAAAATGTCCAACATCAGGTAGCCAGTGGCTGTGTAATTGAGAAAAGTGTAGTTCCAGTAATTTGATGAATGTATAAAATTAGCGACATTGCTCATTTGGAATCTTGACGCCATTTTTCGAGTGGGAAGTTGAGGTCTCAGAATGTATTCTTCATGAGGCAGCTTCACAGAAATGTAAAGCTGCATTGCATGTACTTAGTGTAAAAAAAAACAGTTGCGTTATTCTCCCCTCTGCTGCAACATGCATACCCACATGTTTGGAAGATTTACTGACTACTGAAATAACGTTATGTTTTTTCTTTTGTCATCCGGTCTGAAATATGAGCTGAGTTGAATGTAAGTGTTAGCTAGTCCTCAGAGTGCATGTGCTTTGAGTGTGCAACTCAGTGACTGGAAATGACTGATGTGACCAGAATGCCTTGGGGTTCACATCTCAAGGGAGGCTGAATAAGGGTGGCTACTGAGTGGATCAGTACTTTTCTCTCTCTCTCTCTCGCTCTCAGGACTCCCTCATTCTCCTCTGTGACAAACTCCAACTGCGTCGACCTGCCAGCCAGTTTTTTCCTCAAAATGAATCGCCCCACTCCATTCTCCCTCTCCTTCATACAGAGAATGGGCAATGCCACAGGTGAGATCAGTGGGACTGCGGGTATCTGTTTTAAGACGAGTGTTTATAGCTGGAGCTGCTTTTTGTAGAAATGTGATCACGAAGGTGGAAGTGTGTCATTTCTAGATTCAAGATTGAGTGGCAATTGTATGTAGTGTTGGTTTACACAGACTTGTGGTTGTGTGTAAGTGCATTTGAAGACTGTTGGGCTGGACCTCTGCTCTTCCCAGGTATCTCGGTGTTTGAGGGCCCTCCCGCATTGGCGCCCCTCTACGAGCTCATTGTGCAGAGCCAGCTACAGGAGGAGGGAGGAGGTGCCCTGCCCCCAAACACACACGCCATGCGCTTCTACGCTGTGAGTGTCTCCTCTCCTATTCGTCCCTGCCTTCCAATGAGATTTGTTCCTAGGTTTCTGTTAGACGGCCACTGGTTTGAGTGAACCGTCTTGTAATGTAGTTCATTTTATTTATTTTATTTCTCCTTTATTTAACCAGGTGAGTCCCATTGAGATGTCTATCTCTTTTACAAGGGAGCCCTGGCCAAGAGAGCAGCAAGCAGAGCATGTTACAACATAAAATACAATACAATATAAAAAAAAATATATATGCCTGTGTTCAATCCACTGTAAAACAGGTAACTGGGTAGTGTGCAGAAATACCAATTTCATTTCATTGTTGGAATGTCAGAAGTGTGGGTGTGAGGGAATGAAATATAAGAGGAATTAGACCTCATGGGTGCTGTATCCAGCTCAGACATTTACATTTGACATTTTAAGCATTTAGCAGACGCTCTTATCCAGAGCGACTTACAAGATGTGCATTAATGGTAGGAACAATCATAGTTGGCGCAAGAGATCAGTGCAGTAATACAGTAATAGACATCGTTGTAGGCAGCTGCATACCATACCTCTAACACTGGGAAGGAAAAGGTTAGTAATTGTTTTTGACTTTCTTTTAGTAAACAGGGATACATATACCCAAAATATTGAACAAGTAGGCAGTGGAGATGACAATTGGCTAGATGTACAGAATTCAGTGGTAGTGGAGTCTGAAAAAGTGGGTTTTGAGTCTCTTGCGGAAGATCGCAAGTGATTCCGCGGTCCTGACCGATTGCGGAATCAAATTCTGAACATGCCAATGACGTGTGGCTGGGAGTCCCATGGGGCGACACATAATTGGTCATAGTATCACCCAGGGATCCCCTCACTGCACAATAGCGGCTCCTTTGGGCGATTGGGTGCCTGCGGTCTGCCTAGTAGTGCAGTGACTGCTGCTCAGCTGGTGGATTGCATGATATATGGAGGATGTTCCATCGCAGGACATTACAGAGAAAATAAATATTGGGAATAAATAATTGTTGCTCTGGCTTTTCAGCTCTGAATCCATGTAAATCATAGTAAATTATAGATAACAGCTCAGACCTGCCTCAAAAATTGATCCCAGTTTTGTGCATAAAACATTTATTTCCCCCAACTCCTATGTCTTGTTTCTCTCTCCCTCTCTGCCCCCTTACCCACCAGTCCCTTCCTGGGCAGCAGCACTGTTACTTCTTGAACCGTGACGCACCAGTGCAGGACGGACGTTGCCTTCAGGGGGCACTAGTTTCCAAGATCCCCTTCCGACACCCTGCTCAGGTGCCCGCGCTGCTGGACGTCATTCGGCACCAGGCTGCGTACAACACTCTCATCGGGAGCTGCGTCAAGCGCACCCTCATCAAGGATGGTGCGTGTTCCGCCCTCTGCCACTTCCGCTTCTCTGGATGAATGAATAGGTTGAAGTAGGTTGTGAATGAGTTCTTCTGCTCTTTCAGACACACCTGGGCTTCTGCAGTTTGAGGTTTGTCCTCTGACAGACTCCAGCTTCAGCGTGTCCTTCCAGCATCCGGTTAATGAGTCCCTGGTCTGTGGTGAGGATCTCTTTACACATTATGCTGCACTGATTCACACACTTACATACTCTCTGACACACAGACACACACACACTCAGTCACACACATTCTCACTGACACACTTTTGGTCTGACACACATTCACACACCGACACTCACTCCACCATCATTACATTCATTTTTACCCACTAGTCAGTCTCCTATCAGGAACCTCTTCACTTCAGATCCATTATGGTCTTAAACATAACCTTTGAAGTGTATCAGTGTTTTAGGACATTCTTGAATAACAAATACCACAATTTGAAGATTTTTTTTTTTTTATCCACTGTTCCTTCATCTTTCCCGCTCTGTGTCTCTTTCCCAGTGGTAATGGAGGTGCTTGACTCAAGGCAGGTGTCTTGTAAACTCTACAAGGGCTTATCTGATGCCCTCATCTGCACTGAGGACTTCATCACCAAGGTGGTCCAGAGGTGTGGCTTGTACGCTCGTATATCTTTGTCCCGTTTTTTGATGGACCGATTGCAGGTGTACCTGAACTCGGTCACGTCTGTCATTTGTGTCTCTAGTGACTTCAGCACCTACCCAAGGCCGCAAATCGGGCCGGGTGGAGTAAGCTGCCAGTTGTGAGACTGTCAGCTGTGTGTTCTCTCACGATCAACTTTCCCCCCTCAGGTGCATGTCCATCCCTGTGACCATGCGAGCCATCCGCCGCAAGGCAGAGACCATCCAAGCCGACACCCCGGCCCTGTCGCTTATCGCAGAGACCGTGGAGGACATGGTGAAGAAAAATCTGCCCCCTGCCAGCAGCCCTGGTTATGGAATGGGCACGGGTGGTGGTGGCGGTGGCAGCAACCCCATGGGCCTTCCCGGGCCCACAGGGGGCAACACGCCCACAGGAGGAAGCGTTGGGGGTGGAGCCGGGGGAGGGGGCTCATTCACTGGACCAATCACCTCATTGTTCAATATGCCCCGGGGCTCAGGGACTGGGGGGGAGGGCATGGGCCAGGTGGGAGGTGGGGGGCAACAACAACAACAGCAACAACAACAACAACAACAACAACAACAGCAGCAGCAGCAGCAGCAGCAGCAAAGCCACGGGGATGACTTCAGCAAAGTGACCCAGAACCCTATCCTGACCAGCCTGCTCCAGATCCCAGGCAATGTGGGCTCGAGCCCCACCACTCAGGCCCCCTCCTCTGGGTCCCAGCCCCACCAGACCCCGCCCCCTACATCCTCCCCTGCCAGCAACACCAAAAACCACCCCATGCTGATGAACCTACTAAAGGACAACCCTTCCCAGGACTTCACTGCCCTCTACAGCTCCAGTCCCCTGGAGAGGCAGAACTCGTCCTCCGGATCGCCGCGCACCGACACTGGCAGCGGTGGAGGCAGCAAGGGTAAGAAGAAGCGCCCGAGGGGGCCGGAGAAGGGTGGGGCGGTGGGGGGAGCAATGGGGCTGAAGCAGCAGGGCGGAGCAATGCAGCAGCAGCCGCACCACCACCCTCACCACCCCACCGAGGACGACTTCCACCGCGAGCTCTTTTCCATGGACGTGGACTCCTCCGAGTCCAACATTTTTGATGTCAATTTGCCAGGGGATGGGCTGGACACCCCCCACAGCATCACCCCGGCCCCCAGCCAGTGTGGGACGCCGCCGGCCGGCCCCGGAGTGCCATACCATGCCCAGCCACACTCCCAGTCGCAGTCCCAGCCACAGCAGCCCCCGGGCTCCGGTCTCCCCCGCATGGTGCGTCTCTCCAGCTCTGAAAGCATTGTCGATATCCACGAGATCCTGTCTGACCTCCCGGAGCAAGCAGCAAAAGGGAGCGGCGGCAGTCACGGGCCGCACCACTTGGGCGGGGAGGAAGGCGGCCCCCTCGGCACTCCATTGCGAGACTCCTCCAGCTCGGGCCAGGGCAGTGCGGTGTTCGAGCCTGACTTGTTCAATGCCGGTAGCAACGAGAATCTCTTCGGCGACCCGGCGGAGCTCATTGCCGAGGCGGCCACCGCAGCCACGCCGACTAGCGATTCCTCCTCTACCAACTTCTTCCCCGATCCATCAGACTTCAACCCTGAGCTGCTGACTGGGCAGGGCTTCCCGCAGGCCTACTTTGACAGCCCTCCCAGCCCAAATGAGGACTTAGACCTTGTAAAGGGGTTTGGCGGCAGCAGCCAGCAGAACACTCCAACAGGCACCCCCAGAACCCCGCCCAACATGGCCGCAGCACCCCTGATCCCTCACTCAAAGACCCTTTCGATATGGGTATGGTTTTTGGGAGCAGCGGCGGAGGGGGCAAGCCGCAGCTGGGCCCGGCCCCCGACCTGGGAGACCCCCACTCCTCCCATTCGGGGGGAGGGCAGAGTCCCCTCATGATGGGCATGGCAGGGGGGGGCAGCGATTTTAAGAGCGGCGACTCCAAGGTCAAGCAGCAGCAGCAGCAGATGATGCGGGGGAAGGAGGAGAATGGGGGCGGGGGCAGCTCGGGGTTGGGGATGACAGGGGGGAGCTCGTCTGATGCGAAGCAGGCCAAGCGCAGCCGCACCCTCCAGCGAGGGCAAGCCTAAAGACAAGCCCCCCAAGCGCAAGAAGCTGGATCCAGATGGCAAGTCTCCTTCTCACAGCTCAGGGGGTCGGCCCTATACTCCACCCAGTGGGGGCACAGGTTCAGGAGGGTCCATGGGTGGAGGCGGATCCAAATCTCCTGGAAGCTCTGGAAGGTCACAGACACCCCTTGGGGGTGCCACGCCACCCATACCAA
This sequence comes from Aldrovandia affinis, assembly GCA_029706075.1. Classification (NCBI taxonomy): domain Eukaryota; kingdom Metazoa; phylum Chordata; class Actinopteri; order Notacanthiformes; family Halosauridae; genus Aldrovandia; species Aldrovandia affinis. The sequence continues at coordinate 4,316,567 of JAINUG010000013.1, read as the reverse complement.
AAATCACTATTCAGATCCCAAAGGGGACACTATCAGGGGGCAAGACCTCCTCTCATGGGGGGTACACCTCCAGCAGCTCAGCAGGTGGCAGTACAGGGGGAATGGGAGGCAGTGGTGGAAGTAAGAGCCATCATTCTCACTCCTCCTCATCCTCAGGCAAGATGAAGGCTAAGTCTGAGGGCTCCATGGGACAGGGTAGCAGCTCAAAGCCAGGCGGCGGGGGCGGAGGTGGAGGAGGAGGGAGCTCACAGTCAAAGGGTTCTTCTCAGGGGCTGGGTGTGGGCAAACCGGGCTCCTCGCCCATCACCAAGCATGGATTGTCAGGGACTGGAAGTGGGGGCAGTGGAGGTGGAAGTGGGAGCAAGATGAAACCTCAGGGGGGCAAGCCTCCAGGGTCCCTCATCAACCCTAACATCAAGCCCAACATCTCCCCCTCACATTCCCGCTCCAGTGGCTCCGACAAGCTCTCCTCTCCCATGAAGCTCCAGCAGAGTCAGGTCCCTGGTACCCCCCCATCATCCAAGGCCAAATCTCCAATGGGTTCTGGGGGTGGAGGCTCAGGAGGGTCCAAGTCTTCCTCTGGGGGTGGGATGGGGTCCCAGAAGCAGCTGGGTGGAGGTTCTTCTTCTGGCTCCTCCTCTTCTTCCTCCTCCTCTTCCAGTTCCTCCTCATCTTCTGGCTCCTTGTCATTCTCTGCAGGCTCCCAGTCCCAGTATGGTGGCAGTGGAGGTGGGGGAGGTGGCGGGGGTGGTAACAACCCTAATGTCAAGGGCAAGTCACCAAGCCGCAACAAAAAACCTTCCCTGACGGCTGTCATTGACAAGCTGAAAGGCGCTGGAGGGGGAGGAGTTGGGGGCGATGAGGGCAGTGAAGGTGGTTGCGGTGCTGCGGGAGGAGGTGGAGGTGCTGGAGTTCCACCCAATATAGGACCCCAGTCCTCTAAACACGGGATGTCATCTCAGGGTGGGGAGTACCTGAGCAAGCGAGAGAAGGCGGAGAAAGAGGGGAAATCCAAGGTGTCTGTGTCAGGGGGTGGCTCAGGAGACAAGAAGCCACTGGATTCCAAGAGTGGAGGGGTGGGCAGCACTGGTGTGGCCAAGATCATCATTAGCAAACCAGATGGGGGCTCACCCAGTATTAAGGCCAAGGTGACCCTCCAGAAACCAGGGGAGGGGTCTGGTGATGCCATGCGCTCACAGCTCTCTGGACTCAAAGCCTCGCCCTTATTCAGTGGGTCCACACCCAAGCACGACCGTTCTTCTCCCAGTCACAGCCGGTCCCCGGGGTACACGCCCCTCAACCCCGACAGCGAGAGTGAATCTGGCAGCAGCTCGGTGGCGGAGAAGTCCCACCAGAACAGCCCCAGCTCTGATGACGACCAGGCCCTGCGGCCCCTGCAGCCTCCGCTGGAGTACATGAGCTCAGCTCCGGTCAGCTCGGGGGAGAAACACAAGAAGCACAAGAAGGAGAAGAAAAAGCAGAAGGAGAGGGAGCGGGAGAGGGACCGAGACAGAGACCGGGAGCGTGACAAGGAAAAAAAGAAGTCCTCGTCGTCCTGCACCACCTCTTCGCACCCCATGAAAACCGACAGCTGGTCTCGCTCGCCTATTTCAGCCTCTGACCCCTCCCTCTCCATGCTGGGGTCGGATCGCCCTGCCCGGCCCAGCCCTGCGTACCTGCGCACTGAAGACGATGACCTCATGGACTCTGCCCTCACTGGCAATCTGGAACCCTTCAAATAGAGGCGGTTTTCATCACTGTGTTAGCCCTCCCATGCACACAGTTGGGTAGGGTGGGCTCGAGCTCATCTCGTATGAAACCTTGTATTGTTACTTAGGGTGGCAACAGCTGGTTTTCAGCCTTGTCGTCGTGAAGCAAAGAAACATGGAGGGACATGTTCCCACAAACTATTAAACAGACAAAACAAAACTGACTCCAGAACAAGTTCTCAAGGTGCAAGGAGAAAGGGTTGTCTTTCCAGGTCTTTCTCTATTGTTTTTAAGCCAGACAGTAATGGAGCCGTTTCAAAGCATACTTAAGCCCTCTGCATAATTAGCGTGGCCAATTTGAAAACAGGACAGTGTTTTAGACAGTATATGGACAATCACTGTGTTGGAATTAAGTTGACAGAGCAGCCTGTTACTATGTAATTTCTGCTGTGTAATCAAGATTCTGCAAGAGTGACTGAATTACATTTGTATGCCAAGGTTCCAATTCAGGAAGTTAACTGTTTTTTTCTTATTCTTTTTTAAGTTAAAACCTCTCCCAATTTTGGCAATTTTGTTCTGCACTGTGATAACTGAAGTGTATGATACTCTCAGCTAATAATGATACAAACTACAATTTTATTATCTTTTCCTTGTATTTGTAGTCACTAGAGCTTTCATCCAAGTACTACAGAGTGATTCTCTATTTTAACAGATATGAAAACGTGAGTAAAACTGTAGCATACCGTCTACCATTCATTCTGTATTTTTCTCCCTTTTGTTTTCAAGGCTTGTAAAGTTTATGTTAGCAAAATTATTGTATAGTGTTAATGGCTTTTTATCTCTTTTCCCCAAATAATTACAATATCATCAGAGGTTTTGAATTTTAATACTTACAATCTTTTATCATGTTAATTTTTTTTTAAGCAGATTCATGTAAATGATTCTGAAGTATTTTACACTGCTCTATGAGAGAAATTAAAGACTTTGTTTCTTTTTTATTGGGAAATGAGTACCTTTCCTTGTTTTAAATAAATATTTCATTGCAAAAATCAACATCGTTTTGATGTGTTTCTTAATGGTAGCACATAAAAAGCAACAAATTGTACACATGCATGAGCTAATGATTTTGTTCTGTTTCAAGGGAGGAGTGGGACCTTCTAGATCTTTTGACTGCCTACGTTGGGGTTTAAGCTGCAGCAGATATGCAATAGTTGCAATGGAGTAAAAACATTTTACCAATTACTTTTAGCTATCTAGAAGATATATCTAATCTATTGTATTGAGTAGTTTACCAAGATTCGATATCAAGCTAAGTGTCTAGCCAAGCATAAATCAATGCTAAATTAGTTTACCATGATGTTACTTAGCTCTAAAGTTGAGTGGCTATCCTGCTAGCCAGCTAAGTAGGTAGGAAGCCACCTATCAGTAAAGTCCCTGTAATGTTAACTAGATATAGTGTATTGCCAGTTGGAACATGGTTGAAAGTGAACTTTGCTGTCATGTTTGTGAGGGAATACTGTTCAATCACAACACTGATTTATCTCCGTGCCTCTGTTGAATCAGAGTGAACAGGCGGGCAGCACATTGTGCGACACGCACTCCTCATTGAAAATTTGAGGCATGCAGGGTGAAACCTAGGCTCAGACGAATTCCCAGGTGCTACCTTTCTTAATCCGTGTGGAATGGTTTGAGGCAGCTCTGTTCTGCACATGACTTACAAAGCCTTTGCATAATACCCTGAACATGGGCACAAGTAATTGGCTTGTGTTAATGGCTCCATTAGGCAGACCTAGCTTTCCTCACATACAAACCTTTCAAATAAAATTGAACATTAACGAGACTAGTTTTTGTTTCACCATTTTTCCTATCACCAATTGAACACTCATTTTTAGTTTTTCCTATAAGGAAAATCACTGGAGGAAATGTAATAGGGTTGCAAAGGCAAAATATTTCCAGAAATAGTCCTGAACAGAGAATGTAGAATAGTAATTCAGATATTATAGTGCTTAATGTTTAAAAAATGTTTTTGGAACTACATTTGCTTATTATTATTATTAACTGTTATTGCACTACCAAGTACATATTAATCATTCAACCGTGTAATATTTCATTGCAGAAACTAATGAATGCTTCAGTTAGCTATTTGCACAGCCCCATGCTTGATTCTCCCGCTGACGTGACGTAATTACAACACGCCTGCTCTCAATTTTCATAGGTCCCAGCTGCTTGGGGGCGGTGATCACCAAAGGCGGAAGTCCTGTTGTTTAAAATAATAATAAGAAAAAGTTGATACAGTGTATCCGCATTGTTTACATCGAGTATATCGAGTGCACGTATGGAGTAAGACTTGGTTTACCGTCGGATATGCAACTGTTATTCGCTTCACAAACTAAAAGTCAAATGTTTTACTAATATAATTCAGCCGTAAGGCCTCTGTTAGAAAGCCTGTAAAAATACAATACTACTGGTTGATTAACTGAACGCAAAGCTGTTCATATATTTCATAAAAACGAAATACACAACCAAAATCTAGGATTGTTTACGATAAGTTGTCGTTATTTTACGTTTAAGCATGTATGAATTGATGAACAATTCTGTATTAGATGCTGTAGGCCTTAGAATAAAAGAACAAGAACCCGAGCTCCACATGTCGGTCGTATTGTAGCCTATTGCAGAAAGAGCATTTAGGCCCGACAATGTTAGTAGGGAATATGAGAAAGGAGAGAAGGGGGGACAATAACGTAGGGTTTACGTGGCAGGCATAACCAGAATAATTACTATAGTATAGCGCTCGAGCAAAACCGCAAGTTACACCGGAGATGTAGGTTTTCCATATGATATGCCAACTGTTGTATGCATAAAGCTGGATGTATAGTACCGACGGTAGAATAAAGTCTAATGCGATCGCACATGAGAGAGGGAGGGGAGAGAGCTGGCGAGCAAATGAGATAAGAGGTCGGCTGGTATGGCTAGGGTAGCAAAGCGGAGGCAGTTGCTGATAGCTATTTAACACAAGCCCGCAGAGGCAACAACAACAACAATAGCATGGTAAATGTTAACGGGGACAGACAGACGACCACTGATATCTGCACACTTCTGCGTTTTTAAACGTTGGATTAGATTTTTTCGGAACGAGTTGGATCATTCACCCGTCCGGGATGGGGAAGGAGGTGAACGGGGTGTCGCGGAGCCGGTTTGAGGTGAGTTTCTGGCCCATTAAAATGATTGACAATGGCATAATGACTGACAGATAACAGAAATAAAGGTTAGTTATGGATGGTAAAGTGAATCTGTCGGGATACGCGTACACTTTCTGCTCCTTTCTGTTTCAGCTAGCTTCCGTAGTCAATATTTGGGTTGTAAATTATGCATTTTGCTTCCGAGTCCATCTGCAGTCCGGCCGCGGTTGTTTGTCTTTGTGTTGTTTTGACATCACAACTATTCTTGTATGGAATTGTGATGTATATAGTTCCACAATAACCATTTTATAACGCTTATAGTGTTCATTGATAGTTTACAAAACGCGTATTGCTACAATCGTCCCTTAGTTTTCAACAATGGCCACAACACAACGACATAAGCTTCTCAGCCCAATTTTAAGACCTGGCATTTAATAATGTGCACGTAATAAAGCAGGGTGACAACTGGGCCTTCCCCTACTCCATCAAATGTAGGCTATTTTACAGAGTCCGACAGTGTTTCCGAGCATGGGACTGTTGTGAGTGCTAATGGCTGCTGCGGCTGCGGTGCTCTGGGCTGCTGCAGCCATCCTGCTCGACTCTCGGCCAAATTAAGGCACTCATAACTTCCACAAGCGGACGAAAAATAAAAATAAACTTGATCGAAAGTAACGGTAGATTATAATTAAACGCATATGTCTACAAAAATGAAATAATTTAAATCCGTGACCATTAGGATATTCTAGCTGTCAAACTTTCTATTGTTTCGGGGTCTGTTGCGTCTCCACCGCCAGGAATAGCAATAATAAAGGATGATGTTAGATAAACTATACCCCAGATCCTTTGAAAATTCCGTGTCTATGTTGTTCATGCCATTCGGTGCTCGGTCGAGGTCTACCCTGACTTCTGTTCTTTAATCCCCGACCAGGCAGCGTGGGATTTGTGTGGTTTTATTTATTTTTAACGGTGCAACAGCTGACGACTCAGAAGATTCAGGCCGTACCTTCTGTCCCGACAGCTGCGGCCGACAGATACGTGATCAGTATTAGTAACAAATACTAGACTTTCAAAATGTTATAATTGAATAGCGTAGTAGTAGTAGGAGTTGTGTCAGTCTTATTCTTATCTGTTTATCTGTTCGATCTACAGAAAATCTGCCACTGCGTTACATCTGGGGTTACAATTCTAACCATTCGTAGCCTATCACTAGCTATGCTATAGCTAGCTGTAGTCAACGCAAATTGTTAATGTGCTGTGTTGAAGGTGGCATGTACAGTATTTAGCTGTTGTTAAGTGTACATGTACCCTATACAAACGAATCATTAACAGAGACTAGAGTTTGAAACCCTCTTTGTTCATGTTTCGCCGCGTTTAAACTAAATTAAATGGAAGCTATCATATAACCAACTCGTTAACAACTCGTTCCTCAACTGGAACACACGTTCATTTAATACTTTGATATAGTAGTCGTGGTGGCGGTGATGGTTGGTTTGATCGTGGGGCCTGTATATCGTGGAGCCTTTTTAAAAAAAAGGCCAACCATTCTTTCCCTGTTTCCCCACTGCCCTATTTTTGAACCATACTTTAATTGGGAGAAAAGGCATGGAATTGCACTGTTTTCGCAGTAGTAGCCTATTCATTATTATAGCTGCTTAAACGCAGCTTTGTGTCTGTTACTGAAATGTGCCGAGGCTATAATAACCATAGGCTACATACATTTATTTACATTTTATTTAATTTATTTTGTGTCTTGTGTAGAAACCTGTCCATTGTTAGCAGGCTATAATCAGAATTACTGTGAAGGATTCCGTCCACAGGGAGGTAAATGTTTACGAACTGGCGATTATTATTATTTTTGGAAATGTAACTGAGAATAGTATGCGCTTTTTGATTAATTGAACATTTTTGTTTGTAATTTAAGTAACAGATTAGTCTAAGTAGCTTGGTATGTGTGAATAAAAAAAACCTTCATCCACCTATCCACAACTGTAAGTTTCTCAACTGTTTCCATGCCAACTTCGAACGTATCTCCGTGACTCCTTCAAAGGCCAGTAACGACAGTAGTTCGACCCCCCCCCCCCCATGGTTTTCAAGTTATATTTGGTAAAATAATTTATGCAGGATTGTGAGCTGCCACAAAGAACCATTTAACCTAAACCCAAGGCAAGCCTCCCTCCCACAAGTTATCACAACATGCAACATGTCTGGGCAGATAACCAGCTGATAGTCAGTCATACAGTTGTATGAATGTGTCACTATACTGATATAAGTACAAGTTTTAATGTGAGTAGAAGGAATGCTCTGGTTTCCAATTTAGGGAGAAGTTAAGTATAATGGTTATTTTCCACAATATTCTGAGAAAAATAGAACTTTGAAGACTGGAGGCTTTAACGCTTGGAGTGTAATGTCATTGGTGTCTACTGTGCAGAACTCATTCACTGGTTCAGCTGACAAGCTGAAGTGACCTCTTGTGTATGTCATGGGCTAATTTAAACTCTGTTTTTATGGGAAAGCAGATGTTTTCCAACAGCGATGAGGCTGTCATCAACAAGAAGCTACCCAAAGAGCTGCTGCTAAGGTGAGTGGCTCCTGGTCACACCCCTTGCACTGTTGTGCCCAAGGGACAAGGCACCTATCACGATCTTATGGGAGGGCACAGGGGACTGTGCCTCCACACCGCATCCATGACTCCTGGAGTCTTCTTGTGGCAGCACACTCACAAGAAAGCAGCCAGGTGAAATGTGAAGGCCTTCAAAAATGAGCAAATGCTACACCTGGGCAGCTTACCTGTGATCCACAATAAATAGCAGGGCACCTTACCCGGAATCTTCAATAAATAACTGGTTACTTTAACTGTGATCCTCTAAAGGTACAAGGCATTTTACCTGGGTTAATGTCACCAGCATTTCCTTCTCATATCACTTTGCCCCCCATGTCAAAATGTAATTATATGTGGATTTAATGCGTTAAAATCATTAGACAGAAAGTCCCTACCCAGACACAAAAGGAAAACATAATTCATGCCTTGATTTTGCTGCTTGCGCTGACTATGTGTGTGTAATGAGTTGTGGGGCAGATGCTGTGCAGATTCATACTTTTAATGGAAGGAATAAATACAACTGAAAGCATTTCTGCTGGCTGCCACCCATCGCGGTTTTAATTTTAGTAGGGGTACAGCTGCACCTACAGACCTGCTCCCATCCAACCCTGTTTGACTGGTTGGCTTCACATGGGCCAACCAATATTCAAAATGTGCCCACCAATCTTCAAAATGTGCCCTATTTCCCTCCAATCCAATCCATGTCACCATTTATCTCACACCCTCTTATTCTCGGTCTCTCTCTCTCGTTTCAATTCACTTAAATATTGTTTATTGGCAAGGACTTAGTTTAGTAAATACAGTATAGCCAAGATGCGGTATACAGTAATATACTATCTCTCTCTCGTCTTTCAGAATTTTCTCATTTTTGGATGTGGTGACGTTGTGTCGCTGTGCCCAGGTTTCGCGGGTGAGTCAGTTGGAGTGAAGGCCTGTATGTCTGTCTGTCTCTGCCTGTCAGAATGTCTCATTGTCTGTGTATCAGTCTGTTTGTCAGTGTGCAACTGGGCTTTCATGTGCAATAGTCAAATGAGTGTTTTTTTAGGGGGGGGATAGGTTACAGAAATGGAGTTCTTTTTTGGAACTGTCTGTTTGAGTAATGCAGCTTACTGTTTTGTGTGTGTGTGTGTGTGTTTGTGTGTGTTTGTGTGTACATATGTGTTGAGGGGGCGGGTGAGTTATTCAAATCACAGTGTATTAAACTTGTCTCTCCTCTATTTCTCTCAGTCCTGGAATGTTTTGGCTCTTGATGGCAGTAACTGGCAGCGGATAGACCTTTTTGACTTCCAGAGAGACATTGAGGTGGGTGTCCTCTCTCTTCCGGCTTCATCTTTCTGGATCTGGATCTCTGATCCTCTTTTATTATCCTTTTGAGGCACCATGGATAAACATTACATGTGTGTTCTTAAATAATTGAGGACAGATAATAGTATGAAGCATATTTACACCATACATTTGCATGCACTACTTGAATAGCTTTTAGCCCTAATAAATATTTATATAAACCCTTAATTTGGTTTCGGTAGTATTCTATTTACACAAGGGAAGTATTCTCAAAATACTTTGATTGTTTTCAAAGTGTGTCAGGCAGGAATTATTTCTTTATTTTGTGTTTTTTTAAAAAAAATCAGGCTCATGTTCTCATAACCCAAGGACACTCATGTAAAACCTATTCCTAAAAATAGCTGTGAGATAATGTAATAGTAAAATATAATGTAAATGTTTACAAATGATCTTAAAAGATTTTCAGCCAATTCTAATGCAGTGGTGTTTCTTGGCATTTTGCATTGCATAGTTTAGCATCCACGCATACCGCTAGTATGCTCCTAGCTGGCTTTTCCAGTATACAAACTAGTGATGTCGGTTACCTATGATTAAGGATAGCAGAGACTTATTGAGATACAACTCAATGAAATCACCAACACATGGGCATGGGAGCAACAGCAGTGTTGTGGTGTGGCACGGTAACGTGGGCATAAACTGGGTTGCAGCAAAGTGACTCAGGATAGATGCCAGAGACAGGGTTTCATGAGGAGGACTAAGTAGTCTGTGTTCCTTCCTTGCTCGGCTAAGCAGTTCTGGCTACTATTTTAAGCTGAGGATTTAATGAGGTGAGCGAGTGAGCGATTGAACATGTGGCGTAAAGTACAGAATTTTCAATTATGGTAAATGGAATTCTATATGTTTCTTGTTGCAGTGCTATCGCAAAACTGTTTTTAAATGATGGATTTGCCTGCACTTCCTTATTGGGTGGTAACTTTGTTGAAGTGATACTGATGAGCATTGACGGTGGTGTCAGGGTTGTGCCGTATGCACGTGTGCTGACTCCAGTGTGCTTTGCAGGGCCATGGGGAACACTGGTGTGTACTGACTGCTGTGTGTGTGTGTGTGTGTCTTGCAGGGCCGTGTGGTAGAGAACATTTCCAAGCGCTGCGGGGGTTTCCTGAGAAAGCTCAGCCTAAGAGGCTGCCTGGGTGTTGGGGACAGCGCACTGAGGTGAGGGGGGAACGGGGAAGGGACTGGATTGACAGGTGAGCGATGAGGGTGGGCAGGACAGGTGGGAGGAGCCAGGAGAGGCCGCTGGGGCAGGAGGGCAATGGAGAGTCTATGAGGGGCATATGTGGCACTGCGCCGCTGTGACGGTAGGGAAATTAATTGACATGACACAGCACTCCGTAAGTGGGCCTTGGAAAAAACTGCAATTTCACCGTTCCTGAGTACACTGGGTGAATGAGGCAAGATGGCCTCCACTATCAGTGCTCCCTCTGGACCAGCCATGCCCCATCACAAAGTATTTAGTGCAGCTGGCATTCTGGTGTCACATTTAAGTAAATGCTGCAAAACATGTAATGTTAAATGATGTAATTACTGATTTCGAACAGATTCCCACTTTATTTTGCGTGGTAAGTATGTTTTGTGATGTGGATTGCTTGTTCATTTATGTTGTGATGGCATAGGTGTAGGGCACATGGGAGAGAGCACCGTGTTTCTGTTTTTGACGTCGGAGAGCGACGGGGCCGTGGAGGCCCATCCACAGAGCAGAGCGTCAGGCTCACTGTGACCCTTCTGTGCTGTTGCAGGACCTTCTCCCAGAACTGCCGAAACATCGAACTCCTCAGTCTGAATGGCTGCACCAAGATCACAGACACGTGAGTGTGTTTAAGAGTGGTTGTGCTGGGTATAGTGGTAAGAACGTCCAACGCTGCCCACTGCGACCAGGGTTAGATTCCACCAGGTCGCGCCAGCTTGGCTTTGGCCCCGGAGTGCCACTAGGGCATCAATTGGCTGTCCGCCCCAGGGAGGGGTGAGGGAAGCCGATATGAGCTCGCTGCATATATGAGTGGTCCTGTGTGTTACGATGACTGCTTCGGCTTGTCAGGTGCCGGCTCAGACTACCGGTCTTTGGACTACGGCAGCCAGTTCTCATATGAGGGGGGAGATAATTGACATGAAAACAGAGGGTATAATTGGCTGCTAAAAAATTGGGAGAAAAAATGGGGAATAAAAAAGCAAAAAGAGAAAATAATAATAAAAATAATAAAAAAGAGTGGCTGTGCTGTAACGTGCCGGTTAGAGCCACATCCAATGCCCCGCCCCTCTCCTCTCTCCCCAGGACGTGCACCAGCCTGAGCAAGTTCTGTCCTAAACTAAAGCACCTGGACTTGGCTTCCTGCACCTCCATCACCAACCTGTCCCTTAAAGCACTCAGGTACGTTGTGTGAGCGGAGCACTCTGCTCTCATCGGACAACTTTACTCCTAGCAATACAACCGGTACCTCCTCTTAGTCCATAGCACAACACACGTGTGACAGATGTGTCTCTAGAATATTTGCGGCAAGTCTAGATGGGAGCTACACCACAGCACTGCAGATTTTTGTCAGAGCCATACCCAACTGTTTACCGACAGTCCGTGAACCTGTGCAGCCTTCTATCTGAGTGAAATGGCACATCCAGTGGGATGTGTTGTGGTTCCAGAACTAGAGGTTTGATTCTAAACTTAAAATAATGTGTGAATAAAGGTAAGGAACAATAGCAAATTCCGATTTTTCTCCCCACCCTCTCCGTACAGTGAGGGGTGCCCCCTGCTGGAACAGCTGAACATCTCCTGGTGTGACCAGGTGACCAAGGATGGGATCCAGGCTCTGGTGCGCTGCTGTCCGGGCCTCAAGGGCCTCTTCCTCAAGGGGTGCACGCAGGTATGGCCCAGCTCGCCATTCAGGAGCGTTCGCCCTTGACTTCAGCCAGCGCAGAGGGAGTGGTGCAGCCAAGAGGTTTGGTAGTCACGCTCGTAACCTGCGAATTGTCTGAGGTGGGACACTGGCATTGTAGCCCTGAGCAAGGTGCTTAACCTGATCGCTGTAACAGACACCCCAGCTGTGTAAATGGATAATATGCTAGGATAATATGTAAAGTCATTTGGAAGGCTTGTCTCATTTTTGTCTTTTGTTTCGTCCAGTTGGAAGACGAAGCTTTGAAATACATTGGGGCGCACTGTCCAGAACTGGTCACTCTCAATCTGCAGACGTGTTCGGTAAGTTTATGGTCCACCACGGAGTGCTCAGTGGTACGTTAGGTCTCTGAACGGGCTTCCCATCATATTTTGGGTGTGAATCCCATTATATAACTGCATATTGTCTGTTCTCGGGTTTAGTAATCCATTGTACAGGCTTTCTCCACTTTTGGAGCCAATGTGTTTCTGTTCCGTTACTCACAGTAGAGAAGGTTATATGCCTTGTTGGGTCCGCTGCCTCTGCATGTAGGAGCAGATTTATTTGGCTGTCCAGCCTCAGGTTGTAAATGGGTCATTTTCAGTCTGTGTTTTTGTGTTGCTGGATGTGTAAGGCCCATATCGGACAGCCATTTGTCATGCTTGATGACAAAGAGGGGAAGAGGGGCTGGCTGGAACGGCAAACATTTGCCTTCTAACCTACATAGCTAATAGCGTGTGAAACCACCCTGGACAACACGTTTGTTTTCATGGCTCTGTTTGTCTTCCTCTTCTTTTCTTGCTCTCCTTTTATCACCCCCCCACACCAGATCTGCACTCTTGTTCACCCCTCCCTCTCCCATCCTTACTTGCTGTTGTTTCTGTATTTTTACTACTCTGCTCTCTCCCACGATTACATCACCCCGTTTACCCTCTCCATCTCCTCTTCTCCGCTCTCTCTCTCTTCTCGCTCTCTCTCTCGCTCTGTCTCCTTGCTTTCTCTCTCTATCTCCTCGCTCTCTCTCTCCCTCTCTTTCTGTCTCTGTCTCTCTCTCAAATTCAATTCAATTAAATTTAAATTAAGTGTAAATATTTGATATTTGGTTATACTGGATATTAAGAGAGTAATAACTGGATATTACTCCAAGGTGTACCAGGCCTCTGGATACGAATGCTGCTCTTATCTGCATCTTCTCTCTCTGTCCATCAAACTGAGCAGCAGATCACCGACGAGGGGCTGATCACAATCTGCCGCGGATGCCACCGGTTACAGTCCCTGTGTGTGTCCGGATGCGCCAACATCACAGATGCCATCCTCAATGCCTTGGGCCAGAACTGCCCCCGCCTCAGGTACTCATACACACAGCCCCCGTACCCACATCATCCCCCCTTGCTTGTATATCCATATAACCCACTCTGCCAGCTGCCACAAGATTTGTGCTGTCAAGGACATGGATGCCCCTTGTTGGGATAACTGTGCACAAATGCATTCAAAAGACTTGTGTGCCCAAGCCTACAAGAAACCCATATCACAGGCAATCTTAACTTGCCTCAGCCCCATTATACAGGTAATTGTGGTTCCTGTAGCTCAGTTGGTAGAGACACTGGCAATGCCAAGGTTCGATCCCACAGAACTACATGTCCGTCATTCGGATGGGATGGTAAAAACCGAGGTCCTGATTCTCTGTGGTCATAGAGAAGATCTCATGGCGCTTTTAGGAAAGAGTAGGGTGTTAACCCGGGGGCCTGGCCAAATTCCCAACCAAAAAAACAATATATATATACATGGAATTAATTAATTCCCTCCCTCCTTGCCTCTCCACTGTGTATCTGATGTGCAGTGAGTTTGTACTGGTGCAAAAATGGCTGCCGTTGCGTTCACCCAGGTGGGTGCTGCACATTGGTGGTGGTTGAGGTGAGTTGCCCCTATCATTGTCGTTGTAAAGCGCTTTGGGTACCTTGAAAAGCGCTATATAAATCCAATGTTCAATTCAATAATTCAATACAGACAGAATACACACAGCTGTACATCACCTCAGGGTGCAGGCAGCACCTGTGTGTCCTAGTTTGATAGACTCTTCCTATTTTATCCATTTGCTCTCTACCTCTTTCCGTCTCTCCTCCCCCACAGAATACTTGAGGTGGCTCGCTGTTCCCAGCTCACAGATGTGGGCTTCACCACGTTAGCGCGGGTGAGTCTTCTTGCACACGTGAACACTTGCATGAACACACGACAACACGCTGATTTGAATAAGGTCACGTTGTCTGAAGCATGCAGACGCAGGGTATTTTACTTGATGTCTGTGTCAATAAAACAATCATTTTCCTCGTCCAAAAAGCTATTGTTCTGGAAAATTTGAAGAGGAGCTCTTGGATGCTGAAAATGTTTTTAATGTGATTTCTTACCTCCCCTATACCAGAAGAAACTCTTGTCTAAACCTTAAGGTAAAGGTTCTACATTCTGGAACTATGAATAGGAAGTGGTAAACCAAGAAGGACTTTGCTCTATCACAATAAAGATATTGCAGAAGAGAAGAGATTACAAATTGGCCTACAGTTGCATCACATACCAATGAAGAACTAGATAATATTGAAACAATTAAAAAACCTGAGGTGACTATATCAGCAGGACCTGATGGTACATACACAAGAGTAGAACAAGGGGAGATTATTATTGAACCATTTGAAAACTCTTTGTGCAATCTGTAAATATTTGAGAAATCCCTTATGACTGGGAACAAGGCACCAATACTGATTCAAAAGAAAGACATTGCACTAAAACAACATTCATCATTCATCAGCATTCATGTAACTGAAATATTTGATTCAATCATTAGGAACACGTTGCAATTATTCCAGAAACAATATATAATGTGGGATATCTACATGTTTTTTTGGAAAGGGAGATCATGCCTAACACATCTCCCAGACTTACTTGAAGACTACTATAATGTTTCTGCTGAAATAAAGCTTATGATATGATAATATTCAGATGTTCAAAACATATTTAATAAAAGTACCACATAAATGAGTCCTCATGAGAATATCAAAATGGATTCATAATTTGCTTCAGTGAGTATGCACAATATTAAAAAGATGTGAGTGTAGCAGCTGTAAGTCGGTTAGGTATTATGCTGGAACACTACAAATGTAATATGTAACATATATATGCTGAGATGTGTATGGACATATAGCAAAGGACACAATGCCTTCTTTAGATGAGAGTCCTGCGTCTGAGCATCACATAAGGGTTAGAAGCTCTCAAAAAGAGTAAAAAAGTTTAGAGAATGGCAGCAAGATGTTGTTCAGGTATCACGCCTAAACGATGTGAATACAGACCTAATATTCTTATATAGTGGTTCACAGAAGCTGTCTCAGGCTGAGTACTATTAGATATAAATTGGTTAAAAGTCCATTTCTCATTGATACTAGGAACTTTGTTTTCCACACAGAGAGGTATTAATGGATAGTTTACCAGGACTCGCAGTGAAAGCATTGATGCGTATAGTTGTCAAGACCAGGGTAGATGCAGTACTAGATGCACTAGTACTCAAGACTCAAGGCAAAATGACTAACCAGTGTAGATGGGATGAATGGCCTGTTCTTGTCACAAAACCTTCTAAAAAATGAGTCATTCTTTGGCTGGTCCGGTGTGGTGTGCGCTGCCTGTCAGGGACGCGGTTCGAAATCCTACTCTACCAGACCAGTCTGATTGGAGGCGGCGTTTGGCTGTCCGCCCCCGGGGGAGGGGGGAGGGTGAGCCGGCATGAGTCTGTCGAGGAGCAGGAAAAAGGCGTCCGTGGTAGAATTCCGTCTCGGAAGAGGCGGATAAATCGGTCCGGAAATAGTGTCTCGACCCGGAGGACAGGCGACGGACTCGTGGGGGGAGGGTGAATTTAGATAAATAGAGGGTATAATTGGCAACCAAATTGGGAGAAAAAATGAGAAATAAATAAAAATAATAATTAAAAAAAGTAATGATCGGAATATAATCCGTCTGCGACTGACACCGTTCTGCGGACTCTTTATTTTCTAGAACAGAAACATTCAAAGAAACCATTTCAGACTTGGTGCAAGTGAGACCACTTGGCTCAGGGAACCATGAATCCATCATAGTTTTTTAGTATTGTACAGTGTCCGTGTGCGAGTCCACAATGTACTGAATCTCTCCTTTTCCCCATCAGAACTGCCACGAGCTGGAGAAGATGGACCTGGAGGAGTGTGTGCAGGTAGGCCCCAAGAATGCCCCATGCATCTGACCAATGAAGAGTGAACGCTGATCTTTGACCCTCTCTTTCTCTGTCCATCCACTTAAGATTACAGACAGCACGCTTATCCAACTGTCCATCCACTGCCCAAGGCTACAGGTCCTGGTGAGTTTGAAGGGGCCAGCCCGATCCAGCCCAGCAATATAGTTCATTACCTCAGTGGGTACTGTGCTAATAGACCTGCTGTGTGCAGCACAGTGTGGCTTAGCGAGTGCTGGGCTGAATAGCAAGTCACATGACGGAAACCGTTTCAGCAGTTTCATAAGCCGGCAGAGAATCACAATGGAGGCCGTTCAACCTATTCTACTTCCTGTAAAGGGGGGGAAAAAATCAGTCTGTATTGTTAAAGTCTGGCAGCAGCGCCATCTGGTGGACAGGATTGTATTTTTGGTTTTAGTTCATTTTACATTCACTCTCATATTATTATTATTATTGTTTTTGGTGGGGGTGGCGGGGTGGTTTTTGCCTGTGAACTATAAAAGTTTATATGCTTCTCTGAATGTTCAGCTGTGCGACACACTCACTGGATAGGGGTTATTTAAGGTCGCTTGTGGTTAGTTCAGAGGGATTGAGATCCAGAGGGTTGAGATGCTGTGGATTGTTTTAATGGCCTTACAACATTCCTGCTGAATGACCCTTCCTCTACTTGCTCAGAGCCTGTCCCACTGTGAGCTAATCACGGACGATGGTATCCGACATCTGGGCAGTGGCCCCTGTGCCCATGACCGGCTGGAGGTCATCGAGCTGGACAACTGCCCGCTCATCACCGACGCTTCGCTGGAGCACCTGAAGACCTGCCACAGCCTGGACCGCATCGAGCTGTACGACTGCCAGCAGATCACCCGCGCGGGCATCAAGAGGCTGAGGGTGAGCGGGGTCGTCACCCGGTCACGGGGGAAACATCTCAATGTCACCCTTACCATAGACCATCGCACCATTACCCCATTACACTGTTACACAACTACACATTCTCTTATCCTACCATATCACCTGTACCACACATTACTATACCATTATACTGTCACACAACTACACACTCTGCTATGCTGTCATATCACCTGTACCACACATTACTATACCATTATACTGTCACACAACTACACACTCTGGTATGCTATCATATCACCTGTACCACACATTACTATACCATTGTACTGTCACACAACTACACACTCTGGTATGCTATCATATCACCTGTGCCACACATTACTATACCATTATACTGTCACACAACTTTACACTCTGGTATGCTATCATGTCACCTGTACCACACATTACTGTAACATTATACTGTCACACAACTTTACACTCTCTTATGCTATCATATCACCTGTACCACATGTTACTGTACCATTATACTGTCACATAGTGCTGCCTGATTCTATGAATTAAATGCAATTGAATATAGTGATTAACTAAGACTTTATTCCTCACGTGAAATATTTTTGTGGCTGTAACTGTACATGTATGACCAGACAGCCCGTTTATGCAGACATGCAGACACGTGTCAGACAGCTGTGTTATTGTATGACTGCTGAAAGCCTCTTTCTCTCTGCTTCTCTGTCCAGACTCACCTGCCCAATATCAAAGTGCACGCCTACTTCGCCCCAGTCACTCCACCCCCCTCCGTCGGAGGAAGTCGTCAGAGGTTCTGTCGCTGCTGTATCTTGCTATGATGTTAAAGCCCCACCCCCCCTCCATCCGTTACCTGCCGCCCTCCCCTCTCCCCATTTTGAGATGTTGAGTCCAGAATCTGTCTGCCTTCTACCGCCCACCCCCTCCCCCTCTTCTCCCTGCATGTTGGTCATGTGGCAGCCTGTTGCCCAAGCGGCGGCAGTTCCATTGACTGACTGCACGCCTGCCACATTCCTGACCCCACATACCCTCTCTACACGGCCGCAATCGACATCACAACCTTCCCTGCTGTTTGTGAAACTACTTCCGTTTCAGTTACCTCTCCAAAGACATAAACATACATGCAGACTCACGCGCACTCACACATATACTTAAAACCAGCTTTTAGTCAGTTGTGACACTTGTGAAAGCATATCTCATCCTGTGGCATTTATAGCAAGTAGAATGTAAGACCCAACCTACTGTTTTCCCTTCATAAACCAAATGTGTTTGCTCATTATACACACACATAAACGCACACAGACACACACACACACAAACCGTGCTCCAAACATCTCTCCCCTGCTAACCATCTCTCCCACAACTCTGAAGCTCCATAGTGCTTAAAAACAAATCATCTTTTTTATAATGGACAACAAACGAGATTGATGAAAAAAGGAGGATTCTTGAGATGCCAAATGTTGCATGTTACAATTATAGTTTTTTAAAATATAAATGTGTATATATGTAAGTAATGTAGGAATCTCTGCAGGCTGTTTACCCACCTTTGTGGAACACTATTCTGTAGACTGGAGCCGAACAGGAGAAAGCAGCCTCGGGTGAAAGTGGCTGAATATGACGCTGGTGAGACGGTTTTCGGTTCGGCGTTGACCACTCCAAAAGTTTGCGAGCCTGGGGCTCGTTAGTCTCCGTGTAGGAAAAACACATTTCTGAATATTACAAGTCCCGTCAGCCCTTGAGGGCTGTTTCTGCTATCTCTCAGAGGGCCTGGTTGTAGGGAAGACAACTGTATCATCAAAAAAATTAAATTTAAACACAATCAAGTTTTAAATGGGCAAGGTCACATAGAGGCCATGTAGTGGGAGAGATGGTGCTTTTGGAAAGGAGAGGCGAGGCGTATTTGCACTAGTTATTACAGTGAAGCAGCGAATCCCCATGAGGTTTGAAGGCAGGCAAATCAGACAAACCGACCAACCACACCCCCAAATTAACATGGCAACCGTAGCACCCAGACACAAGAGCCCCGCACCAACGTGTGTGCAGCAGCAAGTGACACCAAAAAGGAGTTGCCAGCTTTCATTTGTTGGAGTTGGGAGTACAAATATTACCTCTCAGTGCTCATGGACACCAGAGGAATGACAGTCTTGGCGATCTATCCCCTGCTCTAAGCTGCTTAAACCCCTAACCCAGCAGGTGGGGGGGGGAGGTCAGAGGTCATGTTGTCATGGCAACAGACAAAGGCACTCCCCCCTACACCGCCCCCCGCGATGAGAGGCAGTGACCTGGGGGTGGGGATTTGTGGACAGTGACACAAACGGCAGAACTCAAAAGGACCCTCCGGACGATGCATGAGGGACGGGAGTCCTGTCTCCTTCCACTGTCCTCAGACTCTCTCTCTCTCCCCTCCCTGCTGCCAGCATGATTCCCCCTGACTGACAGCCAGGGCGGGGGACAAGAAAGAAAAGTGGCAAAAGCTTTGAACATTGCAGTAGCAAAGGAAGAGCCAAGGGTTCCCACTGGGGGGAAAAAAAGACATATCGAGCAGTGTAAACATTGATAATTTGTCAGCAGGTGATTTATCGAATGTTCATGCTGATCAAGTGCTGTGCTTGGTTCTTTCACAAGGGTCCGTTTTTTTTGCGCAGGAGGATGGGAGTTCATGAGAGTTCATGTTCTCTCCTGCGCGTTCTCACTCGATCTATATTTCCTCTCGATGCACTCTGTGTTTCTGTTGTTCCTTTGCTCCTCTAATTTCTGGGGAATAGAAACAGGGGTGCTCTAGAGAAAGGTCTAGCTCTCTGGGTGTGGTTGTGTCATGCTTTCTTCCCTGGGCTTGTTAAGGGGAAAGGAGCATAAATGTTTGTTACCACCAAGCGTCTTGTTGTTTCATTTTAAACGCCTCCACTCAGTCTAAATAGGCACCTATACTGTAACACCGGTGTTTTTTGTAAGTCGGTTGGAGAGTGAAGACCTAGAACTGAGTTTTAGGAGGCTATCAGTCAGTGGCTCAGCGTTCTTGCACAATTCTGCATTTAATAATGTATTAGTGACCCCCTCAGGTGATAAGTGGCACTGCATGCATTTGATTGCCTTGATTTTGGTCAGCCCCCTGGAGAAATGCTGGCTTTCTTTAGGTCTTCAAGTTGTCCTTGGGCCTGACAGTGAGACAGCTGGGGAAGACATTGTTCCTACATTTAGGGCAAGCGGTAAACAGTTTATGATAAACCTTTATAAACAAAACGCCATGGAAGACGAGGTAACGGAGACTCCCCGTGGAAATATCTTGTCTTTTCATCTGGCTTGAAAGAGCTGCTCTTCAGGAACAAAAGAACAAAAATGAGCATATAAACGCCTGTCAGCGGAGGGGCGAGAAGCCATCTGCTTCGTGATTTTGGGTTTGATT
The DNA here is from genome assembly GCA_029706075.1 of Aldrovandia affinis. NCBI lineage: Eukaryota > Metazoa > Chordata > Actinopteri > Notacanthiformes > Halosauridae > Aldrovandia > Aldrovandia affinis. Next base: position 4,296,347 of record JAINUG010000013.1, on the reverse strand, counting down.
TATTGCAGTTTTGGGGCTTTGGAGCCGACATATTAAATGTGTGCAGGGGAGACCCCACCCAACACTCTTCCACCACCCCCTCACTTGGTCACCGTGGTAACCATGCCACGGCAACCACCCTCAAAGCAAAGTAAGGTCTCTCGGATATGCAGCTACGCAGACCAACAAGGGGTGCCGCCACCACCTTCACAAATATGTACGTTCCCCACTCAGACAAACTGAGTCACGTTCATATGCCCCCCTTGTGAAATAAGAAGCCTAGGAAAGTAATGCTGTTACATCAGCAGAACATTGTAGACACCCTGCAATGGATGCGCAAAGTGCTGCGAATGGACGGCTGTGAACCCGAGTCAGTCTGGTTTCAATGTGAACTCAGTGTGGATCCGTTGCTCTCTGTACGACGGCACGCTGGGGAGAATGCCATGTGGCTGAAGAATAGGGGGACGATGATCATCTCCAGCAGTTATTATATAGTTATTATAATTATTGTAAATCTTTTTCTTTTCTTTTTTTTACAATTAACCAATCTAAATGAATATATGTACAAATAAATATATAACTATATTATTAAGATCTTTGTTTTTATTTATGTAGGTGTTTCTTTCTGTGATGTGTGTTGTTGGGGTTTGGGTAATTGGGTAACTTATCTATTGAACTAAAATAGACATTTTTTTTTTTTTTTTTTCCCCCTCTTCTTAACAAATTCTTAATTATTATTATTTTTATTTTTATTTTTTTTTTTTCCTCTGCACCCCCTACACCCTTTTCCAAGACCGACTAAATGTTTCCATTTGAAAGAGATGAAGTGTTCATTACTTGCCCAGTAGATGGCAGCATTGGGGGCATTTACCACTCCCTCTCATTGAAACACATGGTCGGTCCCCATGGAATATTTATATACACACACACACACACATATACAGTGGGGTCCAAAAGTCTGTGTTCACTACCAAAATCTGTTTGTTTTCATCATTCATTGAAAATTAACACAAAACTTTTTACTCATGGTATTTGTCATTCAAGAATGTTATAAAACACTGATACAAATATAAAAAATATGTTTGAGAAAGGATGGTATGAAATTGAACTATCTATAAATATTTTGTTTGCACACCATTGCCTTTCATTTCCTCAAAATGTTGTGACACCTTATTTTTCATTTAAGTTTTAATACATGGACACTACTAATACAGAGTGTCAGTTGTTTTGGTCTTGTAACAATGAATACCGGATGTTGACGTAATTAATATGGTCCTCTATGTGTTCTTGTTGCTACTGTAGGTGCTCTTGAAAAAGCACACTTCCTTTGCAAAGGTTTTTGCAGCTGTTTGTAATTATGTCAGTAGAGCTTAGTGAAGTAGTTAGGGGTCAAATTGTTCGGAGTAAAAATGTTGTTCGTTTTTGATGAATGATGAAAACAAACATATCTTGGTAGTGGACTCAGACTTTTGGACCCCACTGTATATATATATATATATATATATATATATATATATATATATATATATATATATAAAGATGAACAAAAGAGATTGTATAAAATAAACTATATACGTAAGTAATGATGTATATTTTATGCTAAAAATGAGATTCTTTAATAATAATAATGCATTGGCACGAACCACAATCAAACGGTTCACAAATTCTATTTTTTTCCCCCAGAAAAATCAAGAATTGCAAATATTTGCACCCATTATCAGTACTTTGTGGTTCCTCCCTTGTCTATTATAATAGCAAGTAGTCACCTTCTGTAGTGTCGTACGAGGTTATGGAACTTCTTGCGGGGTATCCTCAACCATTCCTCCATGCAGAATTGTTCTAGTTCCTTCAGATTCTTGGGTTGACGTTTGTGGAGATCTTGAACTGTGCCCCTTGGACTTCTCCCCTTGGCCTCTCGAACCATCTGTCTCACTACATGTGGGGGCAAGATATACTTTCTTCCTCTACCTGGCAGGTTAGCCACTGTTCCAGTGGCCTTCAACTTCCTAATAATTGCCACAACAGTGGAAAGTGGTATCTTTAACGTTTTAGCGAGTTATTTATAGCCGCCAGGTCGGTTTTTAGTTGTTTTGTTTTAAGTAATGCCTTTTTTCTTGCCACCCTGCCATACAGGTGTGGAGTAGGTTGTATTTATAACAGATATTAGTTCTGAAATGAAAGCTTGAAAGCAACAAAATGTGAAAATTGTGTAAGGGTCTGAGTAAGACTATCTGTGTGCATGTAAATATTCCATGGGGACTGACCATGTGTTTTAATGAGACGGAGGAGTAAAGTCCCCCAATGGTGCCATATTCACATATACATACAGTGGGTATAATAAGTATTCACCCTCTTTGGCATTCTTCACATTTTATTTTCTTACTTTATGGAATCAAAATGGATTTAATTGGGATTTCCTGCCACTGATCAACACAAAATACTCCATAATGTCAAATAAAAAAACAACCACTCCAAAGCTTTTTCTTAGTTAATTACAAATAAAAAACAGACAATAATCGATTACATAAGTATTCACCCCCCTTGACTTGATACTTGGTAGAAGCCCCTTTAGCTACAATTACAGCTGTGAGTCTATTTGAATATTTGAGTCTTCTTTACAAAAATTGCTCAGGAAAGATCAGGTTGGATGGGGGCTGTTTATGAACAGCAGTTTTCAAATCTTTCAACAAATTCTCAATTGGACTGCCAAAGGGGGTGAATACTTATTATGCCCTCTGTATATGAGGGGGTAGGTATGTACTAAATAATTATGGTAAGGCATTACTTATGCGCCTGGCAGCCAGAGTTGTAGCTGAGAGGGTGGTACTGTATATCAGTGATTTTCTGTCAGTCTGATTGAAAAAGGGAAATTGGCAAACATATGCCGCTTTCCTCTTGCTGACAAACAGCGATTGAGCTGTCACGGTGATGCACGGCCACAGCCTCGCTGCTCCGGAGAGCAGCAGTATTTATACAGCAATTTCATGATGAACTTCTTTCATTTTCGTCCGAGTTGACTGGAGACAGGACTGGGTGGGTATTTGCGTCGTTGTAATGCCTAAACGGTCCAGATGGTGGCAGCAATGGCACGTGAAAGACTCGGGAACAACCGCGCCGCTGGGAACATGCGGTATTCAAGGCAGACGCTAAAACGCACCGGCGAGCTGCGTTGTCAGTCTCACAGAGTGATATCAGCAAGCGTTCGCATTTTTTTTATGTAAGCGACAGACAGAAACATACACATTTTTATGTGTTTATTTATTTATAAGTCAACATGAAATTTATTCTACAGTTTGTGACGAACGGGGTTGTGATCAAAGTGGACCAGAGGCTGAACCAGTCCGTCACACGCCGTGGTGGAGAACAACAAATCCAGATGGGTGACAGCTCCGGGACAGCGAGGCGAAGCAGGGTGGAGGCGTGGTGTGACGCAGTCAGGCCTTCCACCGGCGTCACTGGGGAGCTGGCAATTGCGCTGCTCTCTTTTAGAGTCGCTGCTAGTGGCGTCCCATTGTTGGTGCTATGGTCCTCCTTTCACCGATACTGACACGAATTCCGACCCCTGCTATTTTTGCTCACTGTAGAGACTTTTAGCTGGCTCTGAGACACTAGGACCCGTGCCTTTAATATAAAAGGTGACTCTGAAAAACCACAAGCGCCGTCGACACCTTTTGTAAAGGTTGCGAGTGCCAGTGCCTCAAGAGTATTTGCTAAGAAGAAAGAATAGAAAGACAAAGATGGAAAGAATGAACCTAATGCCCCAAAGGTCTCACCGGTATGCTGTCTGTTTGTATCAGAAATGTCATCTTGAAAATATACCATTCAAACGGCTTACATTCCGGTTAAAAATAACTGTTCCTCACCTAACCTTGGTGCACATAGCACTTAATACCTGCAATGAATAGGGCTGTAAGATTCCAGTCTATTTATATAGACATCAGTAAGCAGATCTCCTCCCTGTTGTCAGAGATTACAATGTGGTAGGCAGACTGTGGGACAGTGTCTCTGAATTGACATCATAGGTGTAACCAGTGTGGGGTGGGGGGACATGTCCCCCCCTAATATTCAAAACCGTCATATCTGCCCCCCTGTCTGTCTGTCAAAACCGTGTATCTGTTTGTAGATATAAAACATTCCCACCCATCACCAACAAACCAGTTCCACAGCAAGAATCGCGTGACAATGCCTCCTGATAATCCCGGTGCCAGAGGCTAATTCTCCTGAGGTCACACGCACTGTGTGTAAAAATCCTACGATGTCGAATGCGGCAATGACGCACTAGAGCGGTTGTGTGGTCTCGCTCCACCGTGACAAGTTTCGCAATTCAAACGTGGACTCAGCAAGAGCTTGCAAGGCAGGAATGTAACCAAACTGACAGACAGACAGGGGACACTCACTCTCTCTCTCTCTCTCTCTCTCTCTCTCTCTCTCTCTCTCTCTCTCTCTCTCTCTCTCTCTCTCTCTCTCTCTCTCTCTCTCTCTCTCTCTCTCTCTCTCTCTCTCTCTCTCTCTCTCTCTCTCTCTCTCTCTCTCTCTCTCTCACACACACACACACACATTTTTATTTTAAGAAATATATTTTTTAAATGTAACCCCCATGCATGATGAGGTGATCAAAGCAACCCGGTGAAGGAGCCGGTTTGTTGCACCCCACAGAGACGAAAGGCACAGAGACGAAAGGCAAGGCATGGTCTCGTTCCACCCCTGGTCAAACAGAGCCCCAGTGTCCACAGGTGTCCACAGGTCCAGTCCTCATGGGGCCCATGTTCCATGAGGTCAGAGAAAAGGCTGCCTTCTCTGCTGGACTGGGGGAAGGTTTCACGCAGCAGACCACGTCAAGGCAAGTTATTTCTGCGAGGGGGAGCGGCGCACAGCCACTCAGGAAGCTGCTCTTACGAGGTGCCTTGGTTTTATTTTGGGGAAAATGTTCTTCTGTATTTCGATGTCTTTTCAGGTCCCTGTGTCCCACCTCAGCTGGCTGCTGCTGGCACCCTGGAGGACAACGTGCAGGAAATCACTTAGGGTCTTATGCAGTCGAATATAAAATCACGCGGCCTCATCGCTGTGCTTCTATCGCATGATGTGGAAGAGTTCACCCGCTGCCTGGTTTTTGCAGAGTGTGGCGAAACTTTGATGTACAGCCTTGAAGCAATTACGCTCCGCTCACACACAGAGTCCCATTCCCCTGCAGGTGTACACCGCTTCAAGAGCTAGTCTTCTGTTGCTCTCAAATATGCACACATGCATATTCACACAATATTCACAAGCCATTGCCTTCTCCTTTCTCTCTCTTTCTCACTCCTCACTATATATATACAGTATATATATAAATATGTATATATATATACACACTGTATATAGTTATATATACACACATATATCTTGCACAACCCACACACACACATGACTTGACTCGGGGGCTGTCATCGCGCCGTGACAGCCAAGTGGCTAATTTGTGTAGCGATCGTTTTCACCGTCTGTCAAAGCGCCGCATCACAAAATCCCTGTGACTTGCAGGCTTCTTTCTCCTCAGTCTGACCATTTTTACTATAACCTTCCTTTTAACCATCTCTGTTCTCCTCTTCAAGCTTCCTCTCCCCTATCCTGGCTCGCCCATGATGTCCTCTCACATCACCCCCCCAACCCCTCCAGCCCCATTCCTTTGGATCCCTCCTTTCTCTCTTCCCATCGTTCCACGATTCCCCCTGCTCCCTTTCTCCATTGTTTCTAACCCTCAGCTGTCTTTTCCCATTTGGGGGCTGTGGTTGGGGGGCATCTCAGCACCTTGCCATCTCTGGCAACCCCCAATAAGTATCCCTGTCATGGGCTCCCGATAAAAATCTGCACCACAATGGCAGTATGAGGGCAGGGATGTTTGGACTGTTCTATGTCAAATCTCAGTCCCTTACATTGTCTTGTGTTATTCTTATATTGATTGAAGGCACTGTTCTCACATTCTTTACTTCATATGATCCAATCACTGTTGTACTTTGCTGTATTATTCTACACTTTAAATCAGACATTTGGGCTCAACCACGCAATAGGCGCCATATAGCCACCAGTCAGTTCCAGTCAGGCCTGTGCTTATTCCGCAGAAGCATGACTCAGCTTAGGCCATCCAGGGCAGAGAATACATAAACATCCATTCTGAATAGATACAAAATGCACTATTACAGCTGTAATGGCTAAAACGTGCAGTATTATTAACTGTAGTATTTTCAGCTAAGATGGTCTTGAAGCATATTATTACACATTGAGCCACTGACAAACAATCACAGAGGCTCTGAAGATTACTGCTTTGAAACGGCAGGCTTTTCAAAATGCGACCAGAAAAAAAAACAAGCCAATAATATAGGGACCTACTGGATATATTATAATATAAAAACAAAACAAAAAAGCATATCTCTTTCAAATCCTCTTTCTTTGTGTCTCTTTCTCCCAGTTTATTTTAAAGCACTACTGTAAAAAACTAAAACTCTGTAAGATAAAAGGGAAAATTAGACTCGTGCTGCACTTCTGTTATTTTGCTCGAGGTTATTTCCAGTTATGGATATGTGAATGTTTGCTCTGCATCACTGGGGGACTTGGGATGAAACCATCATAGCCCCCTCTTGGCGCCCTCTCTCCAAGGCTGGGTGTGCTCAGACAGGTAATTGCACCGAAGCAACAAAATATACGGCTCACGATTAAAAGCATTTATTATCTATTGCCAGCACTGTATTCATTTCTCCAAATCTTGTGGACATTTATGCAATGTATTTCCCAGTGTATGGTGTTAACTACAACAAACAAACACACACCTGCACAAGCACACACATCCAAGCACGCAACGTCATTCAGGCCCCCCTGGTCTTTTGGCACTAGTCCTGTCATTGGTACTGATGCACAGACTTTTCTGTGCACTGATCCATTCATAATTGATCAATTGATTATTTCTTCAGGGCCACCCCCCAATTGTCATCACAGTAATCCCCTGGCCCTGAGTCAGCAGCTTCTGTGGTGGACTCTCTCCGCATGTCAAACACTTTAGTCTACCACGCTCTCTCACGGCTCCAGAGAGGCACTGGTAACGCATTGCTCCTATTTTCAGAACATGGCACAAAATATGTGAAGACGTTGAGTTTGGGCTACAGCTTGTGCCATTAGATTAATGGTCAGGAATGGAGGAATGGTGAAAGAACTCAAGCCCTTTATATTCCTCACAAGAACTCTCTGTAAAACCCTGGGTGTTGAACAAGGTTCTGGTCAATTCCATTTAAATTCAGCCAATTCGGGAAATTAATTGAAATTCAGCAAATTAAATGAAAAATGCCCATAGCATTCTATGATGATTTTTCAATCAATTAATTGAATTTCAATCAATTTCCTGAATTGAAATAGAATTGACCCTAACCTGATGTTGCCCCCCCCCCTCGAAGTTTCAGACATAAAATGAGAGTGATGTAAAGACGTATTTGCTAAGTAAATGAATAATCTATAAAGCTGTGCAGCATGCATGCATGCACACGCAAACGTACACAACAAGACACGCTTTCCAGCTCCCTCGAGCTCACACTCTCTGTCTACCGAGCAGCAGAAGCCAAATCTAATAGTAGAGCTAAATATAGCGCGCTGTCGTATTTGTAGAGCGAGCGCAGTTGTGCTGCGCTATCTAGGTCTCTCGCTCTCTCTCTCCCCCGTCGCCTCACTTTGTCACTGCTGGCCTTGTACCGCTCTTCTCTCCCAGGAGCTTGTTATTGTGCTGTGACGTCACACCGCTACGGGGTGGATTTGTAAAGAGTGGATTTGTAATTGGCGACGTGATTGAACTGCGATGCGATGTCCATGTCACCTGATTCTCATAAGAAATGAGCGTTTAAAGCGGAACATTTCACATTGGTTTGTTCCTAATAGTTTTATGCGTTTGTGTGATCGATACATACACGTTGTATTTGATAGGAACATATTTATGACAAAATTAATTGTTTATTGCTGGTTGCTCGTGTATACGTGTATTTGTGTGTTGTGTGTGTGTGTGTGTGTGTGTGTGTGTGTGTGTGTGTGTGTGTGTATGTGGGTGTGTAGCCTACCTGATTATTCTTCTCTGGCCCACTCTTTTCTCTCATTCACACTATACATTCCCATGAGGGAACAAGCTTATCTCCAGCAATGATGGTAAATGCATAATAAGAAATAAAAACAAAACAAAAAATTCTGATCTTTCTCCTACACATACACATACAGTACATATATTTTCAAACATTCACACACATTTAAAGCACATGTATACGCAGGCCCTTTTTGAACAACCGCAATCTCACACAGAAAGGATCATATGTGCATGCCAATATGTAAAGCAAATATGTAAAACATGACATCTCTCACTCTCTTCCCATTCAATTCGAAGGTATGCACACACATATGGACACACATACACACATATTGTTGTTCCTACCATGTATTTATGCACATCTTGTAAGTCGCTCTGGATAAGAGTGTCTGCTAAATGCTTAAAATGTAAAATGTAATGTATATTGTTCAATCAACCCAAGTTCACCCAGGTCACCCCTCTCCTCTCCTCTCTGCACTGGCTCCCCATTGCAGCACGCATCAGATTCAAATCACTGGTGCTTGCTTTTCAGGTGGCTAGAGGAACTGCTCCCCCTTACCTCCAGACAATCATCAGACCCTACACCCCAGCCAGACCCCTCCGCTCAGCCTCCTTTGGCAAACTGACTGTCCCATCCCTCCAGGCGCCCTGCAGCCGCTCCTCACGGTCTCGCCTCTTCTCTGTCCTGACCCCTCGGTGGTGGAACGACCTTCCGCAATCGGTCAGGACCACGGAATCACTTGCGATCTTCCGCAAGAGACTCAAAACCCACCTTTTCAGACTCCACTACCACTGAATTCTGTACATCTAGCCTATTGTCATCACCACTGCCGACTTGCTCAACACTTCTTGTATATGTACTTCTTGCATATGTATCCCTGCCTTCTCATTTCATATAAAAAAATAATAATAAAAAGAAATGACTGATCTTTTCCTTCCCAGTGTTATAGGTATGGTATGCAGCTGCCTACAATGGTGTCTATCGCTGTATTACTGCACTGACCTCGGGCGCAAACTATGATTGTTCCTACCATGTATTAATGCACATCTTGTAAGTCGCTCTGGATAAAAACGTCTGCTAAATGCTTAAAATGTAAATGTAAAATGTACACACACACACACACACACACACACACATTCCTGCACAAGCAGAGGATCTGAAAAACCAAAGCCACAACCACCCCCCCTCCCTGAGTTGCCTCCTCCAGCAGTGCCTGGCTAATGGAGAGGCACAAATAGGCCAGGCTGCTGAGCTCAGCAAGCCAGGAGGCCTCAGCCAGAGCCCAGGCCACCGCGCAAAGACCGGGGGTCACTGCGGGTCACTGCACTATGCTTAACACTGTAATTAACACAAAAATGCTTTGTATAACTGTTAGAAGGTCAATTCAATTTTTTACATTCTTAAAGGCTTATCTGGCCAGAGCAGATTGTGAAATAAAGCATTGTGACACACCAGTTTTAATATCTTGGCCTCAGGTATTTTTGTTTGATTTGAATTGTTATCTGAAACTGTTCATTTGTTGAACACCGTTTACTGTTTTTATGTGGATGCTGTTGTTACGTGGTGGCCTTGGCTACCAATTCAGTTCTTGCAGTACAATACAAACGCTTAATGATACAAACTGAGTTTGCAAAGACAGGGAGAGAATTTTGCACAATTATGCTATGATTATAACATTCACCAATACGAATACAATACCTGCACTCACACACAAAACACATTAAAAAAAAAAAGATTTATTTGAACATTTATTTAACCAAAGACATGCACGTTAATAGCCCCGTTGAATTTAACAATTTCTTTTTGCAAGGGGGATAGGCTCCAGCCCCCCCCGCGACCCTGACCAGGAATAAGACAATGGATGGATGGATGGATGGATGGATGGAATAGCAGGGGGTCAGAATTAAGTTACAGAGAAGTATTAAACAATTTACAAAAATGACTAATTAAAACATTACAAATAAGAAATAAGTTTACATTACAAAATGTACAGATATGTAACAAGGATGATTAAATAGTCAGTATGGCAAAGCCACACAGAGGCAACATTTAGCTGAAACATTTACAGTCCATTGCTCCATTTGAAAATGCATAAGAAATAATGCCTGAGTGATTTCTATGTCCCTTTTTTACAAACAGCAGAGTCTGGTTAGAAATGTTAGAGGTATCTTTTTGTGTTAGAAAACTATATCCTGTAAGGTAAATTATTGTTATGTACGATGTTCTATGCTATGTGCATTTTGTTCTTTTAACCTACGAATATGTTCAACTTTATCTGCTAAACATGTTATTTGTATTCTATGCCTAAATTAATTACTACATAAATTCGCCCCACTGGGGAGAAATAAAGTATATATCTATCTATCGATCTATATATATATAGCAGTCACCCAGGGGCAACCTGAGGGCTAGTGATTGATGGGAGGTACATGGTGGGACGCTGGCTCCACCCCTTCTTATTTGGGGCAAACAGGAAGTGTTGGAACACACCTGCAGCCCATTCAAGCTGCCGACATGGGGATAAAGAGGCCCATGCCATGTCAGTCAGGGCAAAGTACAGAGGGAAATGCCTGACTGAGAGATAAAGAGTGAATTTACTGTATTTTGATTAAGGATAACGACTTGGACTGTTTTGAGTGACCCATTTTTGTCAGGAGAAACTGACTTGGACAAAGGATTTGGATTACAGAATAGGACAACAAGCTCTGTTTTCCATATTTCCCCTTCCCTTTTTTTCCCAGATACCCCAAAATAAACATCCTATTTTGTTTCCATTTGCCTGTGTGTGTTGAATATATTATTGATCATTGGCGGAGTTGCAAGTCAACACCGCACTCAGTGGCCACTTTATTAGGTACACCTGTACACCTGCTCGTTAATGCAATTATCTAATCAGCCAATCGTGTGGCAGCAACTCAATGCATACAAGCATGCAGACATGGTCAAGAGGTTCAGTTGTTGTTCAGACATGTTCAGACAAGAAATGTGATCTAAGTGACTTTGACTGTGGAATGATTGTTGGTGCCAGACTGGGTGGTGTGAGTATCTCAGAAACTGCTGATCTCATGGGATTTTCATGCACAACAGTCTCTTGAGTTTACAGAGAATAATGTGAAAAACAAAAAACATCCAGTGAGCAGTAGTTCTGTGGGCGAAAACACCTTGTTAATGAGAGAGATCAGAGGAGAATGGCCAGACTGGTTCAAGGCGACAGTAACTCAAATAACCACACGTTACAACAGTGGTATGCAGAAGAGCATCTCTGAATGCACAACATTTTGAACCTTGAAGTGGATGGGCTACAGCAGCAGAAGACCACACCGGGTTCCACACCTGTCAGCTAAGAACAGGAAAGTGAGGCTACAGGGGGCACAGGTGTGAGGGGGCACAGGGCCTTTCCCAGGCCCTGGTCCACCCCGAGTGTGCACAAGTTCCTCCCGAGTACACAGACCTCGCCAAGGTTTTCTGTAAAAGAAGGGCAACTACTCTACCTCCTCACCGGCCATATGACTGCGCTATTGACCTCCTGCCTGGTTCCTGCCCCTCTCGAGATCTTTTCTCTCTCTCCACTCCTGAGACTAAAGCTATGAGGGAATAGATTCAGGACACGCTCGCATCAGGCAACATCAGGCCTTCTACATCTCCGGCTGGAGCGGGGTTCTTCTTCGTTGGGAAAAAAGATGGTGGTCTTCAGCCCTGCATTGATTACAGAAACCTAAACAAGATCACGATCAAGAACCGCTACCCTCTCCCGCTCATGTCCACGGCATTTGAACAACTTCAAGGGGCCACCATATTCACCAAGCTCGACCTCCGCAATGCCTACAACCTGGTCTGTATCCGCGATCGAGATGAATGGAAAATTGCGTTCAACACACCAACAGGTCACTATGAATACCTGGATATGCCTTTCGGGTTGGCTAATGCGCCATCCGTCTTTCAAGCCCTGGTGAACGATGTTCTCCGGCACCTCCTCAACATCTCTGTATACGTCTATCTCAACGACATCCTGATTTTCTCATGAACCTCCCTGAACACATCCAACATGTGTGGGAGGTTTTGCGCCGTCTTCTCACCAATCATCTGTTTGTCAAGCTGGAGAAATGTAAATTCCACGTCACCACTATTCCGTTCCTGGGTTTCATCATTTCCAAATGGATCCTGCCAAGACCAAGGCTGTCCGTGACTGGCCAGTTCCCTCCTCGGTCAAACAGCTGCAGCGTTTCCTGGGGTTCGCCCATTTCTACCGCCATTTTGTTTGAGGCTTCAGCACTGTGGTCGCTCCTCTCACCTCTCTCACTCCATTTTACTTGGACCGCAGAGGCCAATCGGGATTTTCAAGATCTCAAGGATCGGTTCACTACGGCTCCTGTCCTGGTCACCCCTGAGCCCACACTCCCTTTCATTGTGGAGGTGGACGCCTCTGATGTGGGAGTAGGGGGTATTCTATCTCAGAGGGGACTCGACAACAAATTCCATCCATGCGCCTTCTTCTCCCATCGTCTCACTCCGGCAGAAAGGAATTATGACATTGGCAACAGAGAATTACTGGCGGTCAAGTTGGCTCTGGAGGAGTGGAGGCACTGGCTGGAGGGAGCCCAACACCCATTTCTTGTCTGGACTGACCATAAAATCCTCACCTACATTCAAGATGCCAAACGTTTCAATTCTCGTCAAGCAAGATGGGCCCTATTTTTTAACCGTTTCAATTTAATCCTGTCCTGCTGTCCGGGTTCCAAGAACCAAAAACCTGACGCTCTGTCCAGGCAGTTCGACCCTCCTGAGCTGATCGACCGCCCTGAGCCTATCCTCAAACGGTCCCATATTCTGGCTCCAGTTCTCTGGGGAATTGAGTCCCGAGTTCGTCAGGCTCAGAGGAAGGAGGCAGATCCGGGAAACGGGCCTCCGGGTTGTCTGTTCGTTCCCAAGGCGGTAAGAGCTCAGGTCTTGCAGTGGGGCCATTCATCCCGTCTCACTAACCACCCAGGAATCTCCAGGACCCTTGAGTTTCTCTGCCGACACTTCTGGTGGTGCACTATGGAGAAGGATGTCAAGTCATTCGTCTCCGCGTGCGCCATCTGCGCCTGCAGCAAGACCCCTCGTTCACTTCCCCTGGGTTTGCTACATCCTCTTCCCATTCCCAGTCGCCCCTGGTCACACCTCTCAGTGGATTCCATCACCGGCCTCCCACCGTCCCAGGGTCACACGGTGGTGTTTGTAATCGTGGACCGGTTCTCCAAAGCCTGTCACTTCATTCCCCTGCCCAAGCTCCCCTCTGCTCTGGAGACTGCCAAGCTTATGATGGAACAAGTCTTCCAAGTGTTCGGTCTGCCCCAGGATGTCGTGTCTGACTGCAGTCCTCAGTTTGTCTCCAGGTTTTGGAAAGCATTCCACCAGCTTCTCGGGGCCTCCTTCAGCCTGTCTTCTGGTTTCCACCCCCAATCCAATGGCCAGACGGAGCGGGTCAATCAGGATTTGGAGACGATGCTGAGGTGCCTTGTGTCCTCCAACCCTGCCTCCTGAAGCAAACACCTCATGTGGGCAGAATATGCCCACAACACTCTGCGCTGCTCCGCTACTGGCATGTCACCCTTTGAGTGCAAATTTGGATACTCACCTCCTCTGTTCCAGGAGCAGGAAGTGGAAGTGTGGGTGCCATTGGCCCCATTGGCCCAACACTTCATTCAGGCCTTGCTTAAGGCATCCTGGCAGCAACAGGTCCAGGCCAAATGGCCTTGCTCAGGGGGCCCAGGTCAGAGGGTCTGGCTGTCCACCAAGGACCTTCCCTTATGGGTGGAGTCACGCAAGCTGGCTCCGCGGTTTATCAGTCCTTTTAGGATCTTGCTAAACCACTTGCTGCTACCCAGATCCATGCGAGTGCATCCCGCCTTTCACATCTCTGGTCTGAAATCGCTAACCACCAGCCACCTATCCCCTCCCACCCCCACCTCCTCCCCCCGTATGATTGATGGCCAGCCGGCTTATACAGTCCACCGCATACTGTACTCCCAACGGGTGTAAAGGAGCACCCAATACCTGGTGGACTGGGAGGGTTACGGCCCGGAGGAGCAATCCTGGGTCCCAGCCAAGGACATCCTGGATCCCTCTCTCATTCGAGACCTCCGGCGTCGCCATGCTTCATGTCCTGGGGGAACGTCGGGTGCCGTTCCTGGAGGGGGTACTGTGAGGCTCCGCCACTAGATGTCATTATTTGTTACCTTTTTAGTTGCTTTGCTCTGTTTTAGTCTCGTGTATTGAGTTAATTGTTTCATTTAGTTTATTGTCCCGTGATTTGTTAATCGTTTATTGATTCATTGTTTTAGTGTTTCCATCTGTGCCTCATTGTCCCTGATTGTTTTTGGTTATTAGTTTCAGTCCTGTGTCTGGTTAGTTCCCCCCTACTTAAGTTGTGTGTTTCCTTGTTTCAGTGCTCAGTCTTGAGATTGTTCTCACCTAGTTTCCGGAATTGTTATGCTCAAGTATTTCTCTAGTCTCATTGTTCCTCGTTTTGTTTGGTTTCTTTGTGCTACATTTTCTAGTTTGTTTTCGAGTTTATACTTATGTAGTTAGCTTTATTAGTTCATTTTTTTTGGAGCCTCGTCTCCCAGTTATTTTCTCTGTGTTCTATTTGTTCTTCAGTGTTTTGTTGTTTTATTGTTCTCATCACTAGTAAAGATCTATCATTGTTACCAAACCATCTTTGCCTCCGTCTCATTCTTGCACTTGGGTTCACTCAGTCCACCTCCTAACAACAGGCTCACCAAAACTGGACAGTTGAAGATTGGAAAAATATCACCTGGTCCGACGAATCTCGATTTCTGCTGTGACATGCAGATGGTAATGTCAGAATTTGGCATATGAATCCATGCATCCATCCTGCCTTGTGTCAACGGTTCAGGCTGCTGGTGGTGGTGTAATGGTGTGGGAAATGTTTTCTTGGCACACATTAGGCCCCTTAATACCAATTGAGCATTGTTTAAATCCCACAGCCTACCTGGGTCTTGTTGCTGACCATGTGCATCCCTTTATGGCCACAGTCTACCCATCTCCATATGGCTACTTCCAGCAGGATAATGCGCCATGTCACAAAACAAATGCCATCTCAAGCTGGTTTCCAGAACATGACAATGAGTTCAGTGTACTCCAATGGCCTCCACAGTCACCAGATCTCAGTGCAATAGAGCACCTTTGGGATGTGGTGGAACGGGAGATTCACAACATGAATGTGCAGCCAACAAATCTGCAGCAACTGCGTGATGCTATCATGCCAACATGGACCAGAATCTCTGAGGAATGTTTCCAGCACCTTGTTTAATCCATGCCATGAAGAATTCAGGCTGTTCTGGGGGCAAAGGGGGGTCCTACCCAGTACTAGAATGGTGTACCTACTAAAGTGGCCACTGAGTGTATATATATAGATAGATAGATAGATAGATAGATAGATAGATAGATAGATAGATAGATAGATAGATAGATAGATAGTGATCAATATTATTGTCAATAATATCCATGGATACAGTACAAAGGATCAATCATCCAAACAAGAACACAGAAGAAAAAACCACAGATTAAAACAGAACAATGCTACTAGCTGTTAGAGCTTGAATTGCACATACAGACAAAAAAACAGCTATCAAGACATGCTAAATCCAGACTACAGATATTCTACACATTTCACTTTCATTCAATGTGATCTTAGTGCCATAGGCACACACAGTATATGTACACATTCCGGGAGTGCTCAATGGTGTCCCGATTCTACTGTCATGTTTTCCACTTTTTGAAAAGATAGAACCCCCTATACCGAAGGATCCATCTCCCCCCTCGCTCTTCATTTATCTCAGTTACCTTAAATTCTCTCTCAAAGATCATTTGGTTTTCTTACTATAGGGATATTACTCATATAGAGCACATAATGGCAATAATGAATAAGGCTAAAACCTTCTACTGTTAATGCCTGGGATGCTACACCCCTGTAAGGGTGCATCCCAAGGATCACCATTTGCACAGAGTGAGGATCTTACCTGCAGGTGCAGAAATCAGGAATAGCCACAAAGTGAATGGATGTGCCTCAAATTGGAAAATAAAATCAGGCCCCTCTCATTATACAGATCTGTAGGGTGAGGGGGCCTTTAGAAGCCCAAGGAGCCAGAGGTTTAGCATTGTTCGAAAGGTTAAAGGTTGTAATTATGCCATAGAGGAGAATATTTGCTGAGTGTGTTGTTATATCCAATGCATTTCTTTACAGTCAATCATATAGTATGTAAATAATTTGAAATTATTGGACCAAACATTTTTTAAGATGATTTGAGTTTGATGCCAGGTAAGATTTTTTTTACCTGTGTGGGCTACCTGAGCCTTGCCTGCCCCTGATATTCCTGAAGCCCGGAACAAACTCTGCCTGTCCCCGACCATTCTTTGGATCCCTGCATTGCTCTGATTATTCCTGCCTGACCATCGCCTGTTTACAAAATAAAATAAGTTATTGCATTTCTGGGTCCGCGCCTGGTTTTCTGGTACCAGTTGTGACAAGTATATTTTATTCTTAAATAGAATAAACTGACATCAGTGATTAGACACATGAATAGAACGGGATATACAAACTCACCCATGTTTAAACATAAATGTATGTGCATTTTAGATATTCTCTCTCTATGTTTTCTCTCTCTCTCACACACACACACACACACACACAAAAACACAGAGAGTGTAAATGGGACACAAAATCCCAAATGTACTATTCCATCAGTGAAAAACACTTCAAAGCAATAAATTATAAATGAAGCCCCTTCTCTGATTAGCTACATTTGTTATTTTTTTACATTTTGTAGCTGCATGGAATTTCATTCTGATGTTCACGGCCAAAAGATGATGCTCAAAAAGCACTGCTCTATTCCTCTCTACGGGAATAACAAAGCATCCAGACATGCCGTGAGGAGCTGCATGAATCCAAACCGAATCCTCCTCTTGTTCGCAGACCAGAGGGAGCAACCTGGGGAGGAGAAGGAGACTTGAGACACTTTTCCCCTTAGCCAAAATCTCACTTATGGCTGGCTTAAAGTCTTTGCCAAAAAAGGGATATCACGGGGTCATGTTCAGCATTTTTTATTATCTCTGCTCACGTCGGGCCAGTGGGCCGCGGTAGCGGTCACCTCACATCTGCGCCCGAGCCACGGGCGCGCGGTGAGGTACTTCTGTGATCTCAGCGCGTGCTCAGCTCATTTGCATCCGAGTGCCGGCATGCCTGTAATGAGTGAAGAGGAGAGCCGCTCTCCACGCGGCGCTACGGGGCTGCAGGCACCAGAGATCAATTGGAAAATAACAAAGGAAAATAATAAACGATTGTTACGCCGACGCTGGCCGCGGTCTCCCGTCGGCAATTAATGAGACGTAGGGATGGAATTAGTCTGTTTGTCGGGGAGCGAGCTTTGTTCTCAATCTCCATTTCGCTCCCCTGCCTGATGACTTTAAATGTTGGCCTGGGAAATCTGTGTAGAGCTGTGAGTGGTTCAAACTAGTTGGTCACCCTCCCCACAAATCCCGAAACCCCTCCAGTCTTGGCACTTTAATCATAGAAATGCGTGATGTGTAATATATGTTGTTGTTGTTGCAGACAGGTATTGGGCATGCCATCACACAGCCGCATTCAGGCACTGGCAAATCCTTCTCGTGGTGCTCGGGTAGTTGAGAGACTAGCAGTGCGCGCCACGCCCTGAGCGACGTTACTCATCCGAATCCTCTGTCAGATTCCATTTTATGACGTGGTGAAGGACGTGGTGAAATGGGGACATGCGCCACCGTGCAGCAGCGTGCATACTGTACATACAGGTACACGCATGGCCGCTACACGCCAATTCCCCTCACACAGTGACGACAAACAAAAAGGAGCCATTAACATTTAAATCCGCCAGGGTGAGTAGAGGCTGGCTTTCATCGTCTCTTTACATGCCTCTGGCTGTGAATTGGCTTCTTTGTAAGTAAATAAATAAAGAAAAGTTGCACCCTGGAGGATAAATAGCAGCACACTAAAGTGATAAGGGCTTGAGAGAGAGGGGGGGGAAAGAAAGAGGGAAAGGGGTGTTATACTAATGCAATAGGGAAGAGGATGAGGTGTTTTCAAAGGCTTTCAGCCTGCTTATTTTCCTGGACTGGCTGTCTAATCCTTCCCTTTCCCTACTATACTGCTGCTGTACCTGACAGAGTGCCACAGCACACACACTCAACACATCCTCTGCAAATAATTCAAAGCAATACACACCCCAAAGAAAAAGAATCACAGACACATCTGAAATTACTACAGATTCCTCACACGCCCGATTCCTCAGGAAGAGTTGACAATTGTCTTAGGCAGAGAATATGCTCCATAAGGGTATGGGGGAGCAGGAAGAAAGCAACAGAGCACATACGAAGAGAAATGCACTCACACATAGTTAATAAAACATGCCATTTATATAACAGCCTTGTTTTCCACTCCCCAAGCTCAGCACTCACCCCCCACCAGCACCATCATACCCAACCCTTCTGTTTCTCACTGGCCTTTTCGCAATACAACAAACTCTGCATCTCTAAACGCATTCTCCAAACACAGGCCGAAAGTCATGTGTCCACTGTCTTTGTCACATTCCTACAATGTCACAAAGATTCAGACGGACCCGTATTTCCCCCATAGTTTTATCAGGGTTCATGATTTTGTTGCTTTAATTATGTTTTTGCTAGCGAACTCATTTACAGTCATAACACGGTAACAATCTAAAAGCAGACAAACCACAAAAGGCCATGATAACAGAGTTATTGCTTTGGATGATAAAAGTACCATTTAATTTACAGGCAGAAGTAAAGAATAAAAAAGTGGAAACAACAATGTAAAGTCACTTAATAGGGTGTGGGCCACCACTGTTTTTGATTAAACTGGCTGCTCTCACCCATAAACATAATATTTAATCCAGGTTGAAATTTGTGGTCAACTCTCTGTGTAAAATCATGAAAAATACTTCATGATATCTGTGCAGAATGTACCGTTAACTAATTTACACCTGTGCCCTCTTGTTCTGCTAACTGAACTCATCTCAAAAAATCTTTGGTAGTTCACTTTGTTAATCTCTTTTAATGAATTTAAAAACGTCAAACAAATCCCCTCTTAGTCTCTGTTTGCTAAGCTTGAATGGATTAAGGGCCAGATTTACTAAAGGATTGCAACTGCTTTCAAATGCAAAAGCAGTCTCTCCAAGGTCGCAATGTTTATGTCGGATTTACTAAACGGACGCAATGGGTCAAATTGCTTAGGATGTCATGTGCGACTTTCCTTTAAATTAATAGTTATATCTGTTCATGCATATGTATACATGGGGTGAATGTGCTAAAATAGGGTTGAGATTTTTGTAAATGAGATCGATTAAGTATTCCGTCTGATTTACTAAAGCATGCCTTAATTGCAAATCTCCTCTTTGCGTGGGAATTTTAAGAAAACCTGAAAGCAGGCTGTATATTGCTGGGCGCTGATATAGCCAAGCTCCCATTCTATAAAAGGTATGTCAATAAGGAGTTATCTCTCCAAAACATGGCAGCTGTCATCAGAGCCAGGAGGGTCTTTCATCCAAGAATGACCCTCTTTTGATTAACTGAAGAGCAAATAGTGAAGCGATACAGGATACACAACCACACATTAATCACACTACTGGAGGATATAAGAGAGGAACTTGAGCTCTACTCAAAGATAAAATTCCATGCACCAAAGATGAAATTGCGTATGCGGTCAGGAGGGTATAGAATGAATTCCTAAATACAGTTTTACCCTCAGATGCTCTGTGGCCTTCTCCCATCAAGTTCAGCCATATCTTTCCTTGGTTGGACCACCGCCTGTGTCTTTTTCTTTCAGTTTTTCTTTTAGACGCTGCCTAACATCTTTTCCTTATATCATCTACTGTTCGTTTTGTTATCCTTAATTGCGTTTTTTAATGATTTCACTGTGCCTCATTGGCCATTACCTCTATTTCCTGATTTGTAGATTTAAGTTTTCTTTTTCTCGTGGTTCCTGCTACTTGTGCCTGTTTTTTTATGGGTGTCTCCTACTGCAAAAGTGCAAATGAGGGCATTTATTTTCTTTGATTGCATAATTAAAACCAGTCTTAGTAAATTGTTAATATGTCATTAATGTGTCAGTATCTGTGACAGCAAAACAGCTGAAACATAGCAACTGCTGTTGCACTGCAACTATTTACTTAACAAATCTGGCCCTAAGTATTTTAAGTCTCTCCACCTAAATTTGATCTTTCATACCAGGTACCAATTTAGTTGCCCTTCTTTGTACTTTTTCAAGAGCTTCTATATCTTTCCTGTTGTGTGGTGCCCAGAACCATACACAGTACTCTAAGTGAGGTCTGACAAAGACATTGGGCCAGATGCAAAAACCACTTTTATGCACAAATTTGTTCGCAAGTCACTCTGCAAGTGATTTACGAGAATTTTCCACATTCACCAATTTTCTCATATTTAGAATTTTCTCTTAGATACGAACAAGATTTACGAGTGGTCCAGAGCTGTTTTACGAGTCATACGTACAATTTGCCTGCCGTTCTCCAAAGCAAGATTGGATTGTGTCTATTTTGTTAGAAGAACTGTTGAGTTTGAATATATAAATTACATGATAAATGATAGAATTCATAATGTATAATCATTTTGAGAGTATCCTGTTTGACAATTGTAGGCCTATATTTGACTGTTTTTGTTATGTTCTGAGTGTCTGTTCTGTTGTTTTTTGTACTTTGTTTATTTTTCATCAGTCATTATTCATCATTCTTTATTCAGTGTTCTATTTTCATCTTTCTGTCACGTTCTGGTCCCTGTCTGTCTTTGTTCCTGTTATTTCGAGATCCACTCCTTGTCTTGTCATGCACTTCGGGAAGTTCTACATTTCGGGTTTTCTCCGTCTTCGCTTATTATCTCGTTTTCTTCCTTCTTACTTTCTAGATTGCACTTTATATATATTAGTTAGATGTATATAGTACTAACCAACTAATCTACTAACATTAGGGATTTAGATTAAGTTACTAACACTACTAATCACTAATTATCTCACACTTCTTACTATCGCTGTCATTTTCTCTCATTATCCTATCCCTGTTAGCTTTTCACTTTTCCTTTCATTCGCACGCAGCTTCTCTCTTTGCGTTCCTCCCCTTCTAACTATGCACGTGTCTGCCTGATCTCCCAGGTCGTTTATTGTCTATATGTTTGTATGATTCCCAGTCCGTGTCTTGCGTTTCCCCTCGTTATTGGATTAACGATTCCCAATGTTTACACCTGTGTTCCTACCTCTCTCTCCTCCCAGTCACACCTGATTCCTATTGTATTGCCCTTTCCTGTTTGTATATCTGTTCCATGTTTATGTTCCTTCCCCATCAGAACGTTGATCTTTATTCCCTGAGCCTATTCTTCTAAAGCCTCACCTTCTTATCGTATTTCCCGAGACACCCCTTCTGTTAACTACTCCGAGCCTGCCTATCGATTCTGTTTGTTTGCCTATCTGCCTACCTGTTTTGACTTTTTGGACTGCCTTTTTGTGACTACTCTCTGCATTGTGATTCTGTACCTTCGCTACATCTGACTCCTGGTTTTGACCCCTGCTTCCCAATAAACGACTCTTTTGCCTAAATCCTGATCTGCGTCTGGGTCCTTATCCCGATCGTCACAGTTTTCTTTTCAAATTGTAGGATAATATCATTCAATATTAAATTCATTAATAGAATTATATCATTATCATTCGTTTCAACTGTGGCTATTGAGGCTATGGTTTAATACTACAATATCAATATAAACATCTCATATTCGCTCGTCGGTGTGCGTAACGGAAACTTCCTCCTGACCCCTTCCTGTTGCAGTTATGGATTGCCTTGCTTTCGCGAGACGTTTCTTTGACTCCAATTTCATATCACACCATTTGTTTTTATTTCTGTGATGCTACGGGCAACAGATGATACTGCATTAACTGCACAAGTCATTTTTTCCCACTCCTTGGTTTTAACAGGTCCCTTAATTCCACTGTTGACGCTCTTAAATAGTATGTGCTTTCGGTTACTTATTTCAGATAGTAGTACTTCTCCGAGCTCGTAAAGTTTTTCTTCTTGGTTTTTTTCGGTGCCATTGTTATGACTGACTTTCCTATGAAAATAGGACGGGACGCCTAACCTTATATAGCATTATTGGGGCGTTAATTATGCTAATTCACAAATCACATGAACGCGCACTCATTTAAGAAGACATGGCATTCAGCATGTTTACGTTGTCATTTACGACAGTTTTCTGAAGTTACGAGTGTTTGCTGAATCTGACGTCAAACACTCGTAGAAGCCACCTCACCAAAAAAAATGAGAAAGATACGATAAAGATACAAAAATGTTCTTGCATGAGGCCCATTGTATAATATAACTTCCATTTATTTATCCTGTTGACTTTTTTCACTGCTACAGCACAGAGGTTTGATGTGGATAGAATTTGATCAACTACAACTCCCAAGTTTTTTTACAAGTATTCACCTCCATGAAATGTTTCCTTATGATGTCCATGCTCACGTGACCTTTTCTCATCACACCATTGCTCATGAAACAGCAATTTGAGCTGTCTTGGTCGCAGAAGCTCCCGTCAAATGCGCCCCAACAATCATCCCTGTTTCAAAGTCACTGAGGTCTCCACTTGCAGCCATGCTAGGCATAATTATATGCAACAGGTCTGTTCAGTATTTTTATACATGACCCTATACATGCTGGGATGTTATATGCTTAACTAATGGATAAGCCACACCTGTAGGGTAGCCACTGTTTTGCATATACTTGTATATACTGTATATACTTTGCATACTTTATCCAGGTGTTTCCCTTTTTTGTTCACTACCTCTATAAGCTCAAGATGTGCGACACATGTTCGATGCAAATTTATGTACAGAGACCATGACAATCCATGATGGGAAATGGGCAAAAATGTAATGGGAGGTCAGTGCAGTAAATGTATCACTGAGATCCTGATGAATCTGCGCTTGCAGAAGTGCTTGGTTTTCAGTCCTCCTTGAGACTTCATGACCATCACCCATGTCATCAGAACTGAACCTTGTTTCTCTCGGTCAAAACTCACAGCAGTTTCTTACCTGCACATAAGATAGCCTCCGGGGCCTTGTTGGAACATATTGAAAGTCAATAGAATTCAGGAACTTGACAGAATGTTCCCTCTGAGCCAGATGCAGCTTTAGAAGTGACAATTGAGGCCATCTTTTGTGGCCTATGGTAATTTATGAGCTGAATACAGAGAAACCCCACTGACAAGAAAAACTGTGTGTGTGTGTGTCTGTGTGTGTGTGCAAAGATGTTGACATATCTATGGTGTGACTTGTGGGCAAAACGTCATGACTGTCCCCATGCACCGCATAATTCAATACTACACTAGTACCCATGGGAGATATTACATGTTACCTGTTCCACTGCAAGAGCTTCTTTGGGTTCAGATAAGGACATAGTGCACATCATGCTCAATAGCAGATAAGAGTGCCAAAAAATGTTTTGTCTGCTTTTATTGATTAGGTTTGTCATTATATTCAAAAACTTGGTGCTTGATTTCTCTGTTACAAATTCATTCAATTAAAAACTGGGCCAGCACATTATTGCCCATTTCAATCTTCATTTGGTAGAGTCTGCTTTCATAGGAGTGGAAATTGTCGCACCACAATATCATTACTGTAGACATAATGATTATTTGTTATTGTTGTAAAGACATCTGGATGCTCGAAAAAAAACATGTGGGGCTAATCAATGATGTATTCCTTGTTATGGCTTGTAACTCAGAGTTTACAGGTTCAATTCCCAGGTGGGGCACTGCTGTAAAGAAATGTAAACTGTGTAAGTCGCTCTGGATAAGAGCGTCTGCTAAATGCCAAAAATGTAAATGTAAATGTATACTGTATGGTGTTACTGTGATTTATGATGGGGTAGGTTAGTGACCTGGTGTGCACATGAGGAGGGGGGAAACCTGCTCTGACTGGATCTCAGCCAGTTGCAGCACTAGGAAGTGAGGGGGGATGGTGTGTCATACAATGCAGCTCCAGTTCAGCTACTATAATTGATGACAAATGTCAATCAAAAGGAGGCGAAAATTGAGTTTTACTCACATCATTCTCAGAAGATCATTAATCTGCTCACCGGCTACAGAGTACTCACCATTTATCTATTACCTGTCATATTCCACACACCGAAATGTGGAAAGCAAAAAAGAAGAATGGATTACAGAGCATAGGGTCAAAGATATATAGGCCTGAACTGCCGAGTCAATGATCGAGAACAAAATTATAAGATAATAAATAGTCGTATAAATCTCTGTGTCGTCACTTCATGCCTTAGATATATTTTTTGCTTTGAAATTGAACGTATTAGCCATGCCGTACAAAGTTCAGTGCATTCTGATCTTATGGGTGAATAATATGCCTCTGTTCTCCACTATGTTCGATTCAATACCGTCTATAGTTAGCACAGAATTGAGTCATGGGGCGCACATTTAAAGCGTCCCGGAGCGGGGGCAGCGATTGCGTACTAAACCAGAGCTGTTCATAGAGCCAGCGATTGTAATGCAGTCCAATCATTTCGCTCGTAACATTTTGCGACTGCAGCACCACGGGGAATTATTTGTCTCACAGGAAAGGACTGAAATAAAGTGGGCTCTGCTGGCAGGCTTGTAGTTACTTAAAAATGGCATTGCTGAAATTAACTTGCAGCGAACATAGGCGCTGTCCAGATCTGTGGTTCTGAAACGGTTTAGTTACACACCACGCTTTTTAAAACGTTTTCTATCCCCCTCTTTTCTTTTTTTTGACGCCACGTGTAGCCTACATATTTTATTAACGATAAATCGTTATATAATATATACGTGAGATCATTGAAACTTTTCGAAAGCAAATCAAGCGTATTTAATACAGGATTTGAGCAACAAACCCATTGCACTAAAAAAAATCAGTCCACCTTAAATTTCAACCAAAACATATACCTGTGTCTCTTCCCCGCCTTCCATTTCTAACGTCGTTCCACCTCAGCCAGTCTTGGCTTTGAACTACGTCACAAATAGCGTCCCATAGGAAGCCTGCTCCAATCAGGCAGTCTGAGCGCACGGAAGGCGCAGTCTGGCGTTCTGTTAAATCAAATGCGCTGCAAAGGCGCGCAAGCGATTGCAGATCAGCTACATGGGCACTCCAGCGCATCACCTGAATAGGAGCGATAGACGGAGTCAAGACATCTGCCAAGATTTTTTGTTGCCACATAGCTGGCATTACTGAAGACAAAAACGTATCTGGGCGGATTACGGGTTCTTTTGGGGCCAGGAAAACGAAATACTGTATTACAGTTTATATTAGCTAATGGTATTCATCAAAAAGAGAGTTGCCTCTAATGTCTGTTTGTAGCACGCGATATTCGGATTGTGTTGTAGCCTTTATTGGCGCCGTTAACAAGAAGTGATTGCTTTGCAAACATTGTTGCCGGAGGTTAAAGACCGAATCATTTTATTCACCTTGCTTTTGAAGCAGCACACCAAACCGCATTTATATCTATTGTAATTATTCATAGGTGGAATTTTTTTAAATTATTTATTTATTATTGTATTATTGTCCTTCACATGCGGACTGGGAAAAAGAAAACTGGGAAAACAGAAATGTGGACAATATAATGCCAAGTGGAGACAGAGTGGAAATACAGCGGCAGAATCGCGTTTTGGCCACAGAGCCTCTCTGGCACCAGTCAAGTTACAGTCTGTCCCGGCAAAAGTAAAGATGACTGAAAACAACGAGAAGGAGAATGAGCCGCAGAACCGAGACTTCCAGCGGTCGCCGGGGACTATGTCCGTACCGCCCGAATCCAAGGTAAGGAGGAGACTTACCGGCTCCGCTGTTTCCCCATGCCCCGCCTGGTCCTCACCTCTGCATACACAACGCATGCATTAGTAGACGTGTTGTTGGGAAATTCAATTGGTTTTTATAAATGTATTTTGTATGGTAGGTTAAAATTTAAGGGCAAAGTAAAAGTTTAGTAAATTAACCCTGTATGTTTTACGACCGGAATAATACAACCAGGAAGGTGAGCAGAGATAGGTGCACCTTGAATTGGGCAATCACTCCGTTGTCATGCATGTGCGAGTGATATTTTTTCCCCAGTTTAATTTATTTGTATCAGGTCATGGTATTGCTGAAATGCCTCGAAAGCAAAAAATCAATAAAAATCTGAAAGCGAACCATTGCAGAGTGCATCTGGAGTGTGGGGATCAATGAATTGTATAAATACTTGCATATAACCGTATATTTTTCGAGACGTTCTGAAACCAGGTAGAATAATTTCCTACGGTTCAAGGAGCATGTCGAGTAATTGGGTTGAACATAAAACAGGAGACGTTGGTGCCGCATTTGCATGAAATACAGAACAGTTTCAAATTCGTCTTTTAATGGCAACACCAACTTTCTCCAAATATGTTTTATAGTGCGTTGTGTATCATATTTACACCTCTGTATTGTACCCGACAGCCAAAGTGGCCAATAAGGGGATTTTGTATAATCTGAGTAGCCTATCGGGTCACTAGAAACCTAGGAGCTTCGGCAGGTCCCCACAATCTCATGAACATTTTGCGTCAGAAGAACTTGAACGTTTAAGAGGAGAGAATGGTGTAATATGTTGTGCAATTGTAATTTAAGATGCCCAGTGTATGATACAGTGAAATGCCTTCATTAAAAACTAAAATCACGATTTTAATATGCAGATTCAGTCTTAGTTGAACTGCAAAAAGCCTCCAAAGAATTCCCATTAATTCAATTTTACAGTTACATTTATACAGTGGCTTTGCGGTCTACGTGGCTAAATGTATACTGTGCCGGTTGGTTTTGTGTGTGGTAGACATTGAATGTGCGTTTCTTACTTTAGCAGTGATTTGAGAGTATACACCCAATTCATTGTATCCACATTGGGTTTTCTGACTTTCAGTGTGGCATAGTTGATAAGGAATGGGCCTCTATAACCAGGAGAATGTCTGATCATGGGCACCGCCGTTGAACCCTTGAACAAAGTCCTGATTTACTTGGGTCAATATATACCGGTGTAAATAAAGATTATGTCCCTCCTTCCGAAAGACAAGCAAACACGTGTTCGCCGGGTGAACCATTTCTTAGATAAGTATAGGCTACCATATGCGATGCATAATGATACAGTAACAGCTGGAGACAAATGGGCGTGATGTAAGTATACAGAAACGTAATTTGAGGTTGTCTTTACCACGCACCTCAGCATCTTGCTACAGTCATTTATCCGCCGTGTTCGCTACAAAGAGGAAACAGGATTTTCGAAACACGTTTTTGACCAACCGTGACATTAGAATGAGTTCCTTTTTTATACCAATTAAATCTAATTGTATACTCCGTTTATCTAATCTCCACTGAGTATGAAACACTTTAAAGAGTTAATATTTATTTATATGGCGACTATTATTACGTAGTTTCTTTTCTTTAATGCAACGCATACCGCGACAGGTTAAGTTTCTTTGTTTGTTTGCACGGGAAGGAACATTACACGTTGGCCCCTCGTTGTAGCCTACTTGCGACAGAGTAAAAACTGCTGAGTGGTTATATGCGTACGGACGCTAACGTTTTTAGATGGCTATATGCATAAACCCACGCGACAGCGTTAGGTCACTGGGCTTAGTGGCCCTGCCACACCGAACAGCGGGGTGTAAGGAATTTATCGTGCTCTTTTCAAAAGTGCACCAAAAATCTTCTATTTTAACAATGATCAAATCGACTCTCGCTAGAAAAATGTCATAAATGACCGTCCTACAGCGTCCATCCGTCTTTCAGGCGACGTTCTGGCGTCATTCAGATTTATGCAAATTCACCCAATGGCGACAGAAATATAAATAGTTATGTAAGATCAATTATTGCGTGTATTTTTGGCCAGGACATTGGTGTGCTTTCCGTAAATAGAGGACCTTCGTAGTGCTGATGGAAAGTGACGTTCACAGTAAGATGTTGCGGAACACATCTATCTAAAAGCCATGATTCGACTGTTTTTATTTCGCAGAGTGGAGACTTATTGATAGCCAGATGTATACTAGACCATGCGCGAGTTACGGGGTCTGTTTAGCCATGCCTTCCTGTGAAAGAGTGATAGCGAAGAGAGTGAGCGTAGATAGTGCTGTTGCTGCTTTCACCGCTTTGTTATTTTCTAATCAAGGCAACCTCTTCAGTTAATTAGTCATTAGAGGCTGTCAAAAACAGGCAATAAAGAACCAAGTACAGCATTTTAATGGACCCACAGCATTTTATTGGACTGATTGGAGCTTTTTCCAGTTGCATATCAAGACTCACTCTTGGGTGGTAGGGGACAGAGAGGGCTGAAGTGCCATAGTGGCTAAAGGAAATATGCACTCAGTAATTATATACATTTTAAAACAAGTAACAACAAGTAACACTATGAGAATTCTGTTTTTAGTTGAAGAACAAATAACTATGTTGACCTGTCAATCACAAGTACAATGAGAATCCAGTATGCATCCAAGCCATGGTGTCAGTAAGATACTCCACTTTGAGTCGTACCTAGCAACCCCCCCAGCTGTGCCAATATTCCTGATATAACACAGGTTTAATTTCCATATTGTTTACTGTAATATATCACAAGGAATATACCAGTATGCAGCCCTTGTGGAAACTCAAGTCATCTCATCTTTAAATGTCATTAGCCAGCATATCAATCATGTTCATTAATTAGTCAGTAATTCTCCCAATTTTAAAGCATTGGTTTATAATAACCTTGTTATCTAGCTAAGCATGTTTAGTTTGTGCATTCTCAAGTTGACAGGCAGTAGAAGTAGCAGTTTGCAATTTTTTTCATATTACTGTAATTAAGGATTGGCTCTGAAATAAAGCTATAGCTTATATGGCTTGAACGCTTTCCATATTTCCATCCTCTCACAAGGATGATACAGGTATGCTTATGGATGTGGTTGCCATGTCAACCACACCCTTTTCTGCATTGAGAGGACCACAACAAGGTATCCTCATAACATTCATTCTGTTGGAATTGTCTCCAGTGGTATTAAAAAAATAATAATTCAAGTGCAAAAGGGTTCTGAGAAAGTGATTGCGACGTATGTCATTGTTGAGGGAACTGCCAGGACTGTGAGTGCCAGAATGACTGCTTGTCTTCTGTCCCCTTATTTCAGGAATTAACTCCATGACTCATCTCACAGTTTCTGAGCAGTGCAATCTGAAAGGTGCACTCTCGAACAGAACACTGAACACCGTATGAGAAATACTATTGTTGAATTGTTCTATAAAACATCATATCATTATTAAAGGTATTTCTTCATATGGGCCTCATGCAGCAAGTGTGAGTCTGAACTCTGAATTGATCCCTTAGAACCTATTTTTACCCCAATATATTTTTTTCTCTACAAGCCCAAGGTAAATTTGAATTGACTGGTGTCATTCCACCACTGTTTTGAACTGTAATAGCCCTTTGCTAGCCCAGTACTAAAATGTAAAATGTAAAATGTAAATGTAAATGTACAAAAATTAAGCAACTCACTCCACTGATTCTATGTTTAACCCATATTTGAGTTTCATCCTGATATTCCTGCTCAGTGGTACCGCACCCTATTTCAGAAAAGCCTAAATATATTTCATGGCTGTATTCATATTTTCATAGTGTCATGGCTGTGGATGAATAAAAAAATTCAGTGGCAGAAGGGGAATCCTCTTACTCCAACTGAACTGAGGTGACCCATTCAAAGTATGAGCCGGCTCTAATTTAATATCAGTCCAT
Source organism: Aldrovandia affinis (assembly GCA_029706075.1). Lineage (NCBI taxonomy): Eukaryota > Metazoa > Chordata > Actinopteri > Notacanthiformes > Halosauridae > Aldrovandia > Aldrovandia affinis. Next base: position 4,266,451 of record JAINUG010000013.1, on the reverse strand, counting down.
TGGTTGACTGAGATATAAATGTGTGCGATAATTTCATCTGTTTCAATCTGCTTTTTTAATTGAGACGTGGAAGCGCTGCGTTTAAGATCTTGCAGCGGAATATAGATAAGGTTGCTTGTGTATTTGATTTTGTCTGGGAACGTGAATCTAATTTGTGTATGGTAATCACTTGCTTTGATAGCATCTCGCGAGCTTGCAGACAGCACAGGCGGTTTTCAAGCTCATCGCCCTGTGGGGCTGCAATGTCAAGAGGAATGCAAAAACAAGAGGAACGCATATTTTAACCATGCATATAAACTCCACCACATATTTACAGTTTGATTCAATAGTAGAATAATGCTTTCTTGGAGGTGGCAGGTATTCAAAGTCTGCTTCATGTGTGGTAGTATTGTAGTCTGGATGGTGATTAGTCATCTGCTCTGGCCTGGTTTTATTCTTCCATTTGACTGATTAGAAAGAGAAACATGGGCTGTGATACAGGGGCAGCCTGACAGTTCCACAAGCTGTGTGATACTGTGAACACCCCCCCACCAGCGCTCGTGCCCCCCAGGTAGACAAATAGTGACCCGATACGTGAGAGCAAGTGTGTGTGTGCGTGTGTGTGTGCAGATCTGTGTGTGTGTGTGCATGTGTGTGCATGTGTGTGTGTGTGTGTGTGTGTGTGGGGGTGTATATTGATCTGTGTGTGTATGTATGCATGTATTGGGGGTGCATTTATCTGTGTGTGTGTGTGTGTGTGTGTGTGTGTGTGTGTGTGTGTGTGTTGGGGGTGTATATTGATCTGTGTGTGTGTGTGTGTGTGTATTGGGGGTGTATTTATCTGTGTGTGTGTGTGTGTGTGTGTGTGTGTGTGTTTGTGTGTGTGTTGGAGGTTGTATTTATTTATGTGTGTGTGTGTGTGTGTGTGTGTGTGTGCATGTGTTGGGGGGTGTATTTATTTGTGTGTGTGTGTGTTGGTTGGAGGATGGGGCTTGTAGAGATTGGCGGGCTGGCTCCACTGCCAGACACTGCCCCCAGAATAATATTCAAGGCTGCATGGGCTTTATTTATCAAAAGTAGATTTAAAACAATAGAAAATGCAGGAAGCATCAATCAAGAACTATGATACTATGCCCCACGGTTTCTGTAGTTTGAAGATGGAACAAAAGAGAAAGAAGGCCCTCAGAAAGCATGGCCACATTAGTGGAGGTAGCATACTCACTGGTCTTTTAATTGAAGACCTGAATTAAATGCATCAGGAGAGTTCAGCTATCTCCACATATGAAACTGCACTGCACGTGCTCACAGAGGAACTCAAAATGGTGTATGCTGAGACGGATTAAACCTGTCCCCCAGTTTTTACACAAAACCACAATTACTTTGCCCCTCCATTTATATTTCCAATTATTTTATATGGTTGCTTTTTACAATTCTTTCTATTTTTGTTTTCATTTAAACACATTTTTTGGGTGCTGATCCACCCTAAGATTGTGATTGTTCCTGTGGGGTCTCCAGACAGAGAGGTGAGCCAGTGCAGATGAACCCTTGGCCTCACCCATTCCCACATGGTCAGGGAAACCTCATTCTTTAAAGTGTTGAACATTGCACATGAAGCTTACTCACAGGAGCAGATTGAAATACATTTCAAATGAACCTGTGGTGAAACAGCAGAGTTAATCAGAGTTTAATCAAATTTGAGTATGTCATCAACGGATCAGTAATCAATACAGCCGAAATGGCCCACAGTAGTTTTCACAAAACGATGTTGACAGAAGCTTTATCACTTCCTTGCTTTCAATTTCCGCATTTCCGTGTTGCTCAAGCTAACTTCCACGCTGACACGTTTAATCAGCAAGCGCTCATGTGAAATACACAGGCACCTCGCTGTCATGCTTTATTAGCAATTACCATGTAGTGGAGCCACACTTCACTGGCTCCCCATATCCAATTCACATCACTAGTGCTGGTATACCAGGCCTCACAGGGTACTGCTCCCTCCTACCTCCAGACACCTTCACCCCAGCTAGACCTCTCTGCTTGGCCTCCTCTGGCCAACTGGCTGTCCCGTCCCTTTGGGCACCCAGCAGCCACTCCTCATGGCCTCGCCTGTTCTCTGTCCTGACCCCTCAGTGGTGGAATGACCTTACACACTCTGTCAGGACTGTAGAATCACTGACCATCTCCCACAAGAGACTGAAAACCCACCCCTTCAGACTACATTGCCACTGAATATATTAATTTTAAAAAACCTTTTTTCTCCCTCCCTGTTTTGTCGGTGTGGTGTGTATCTGTCTGCAATGACATCTGTTGTATTGTTGCGCTACTGATCTCTTGCTCTAGCTGTGATCATCCTTGCCATTTTAAATGCACTTATTGTAAGTCGTTCTGGATAAAGGCATCTGCTAAATACACAACCTCAATTGTAAATGTAATGTAACATGGTGGTGTGAGGGCCAGTTGACCTGTGACATAGCTGGAATGTAGATTAAGAAAAGAAACATAAAATACCATTTAGATGGTCTGAGCCAACTGGGGTCTGAGCCAACATGGTATAGACCAGGTACAGTGGAATGTAGCCAGTGAGAACAAATCCCTTTCCGAAATATGCAATAAAATGCATATTAGTGATTTGCAAGTCAAAACAAATGTGCAGGGGGTCAGGAATAGACAGGTGAAGACAAATAAGATACCCGCATATTGTATTAAATCCTTTTTATAAATCCTTTGCCGGTTGGAATGTTGTTTGCCGTTAAATACTTTCTTGGGATAATTTATTACAATGTTCGAGTGTCTCCTTTGTCTTCATCAATAGTAAAGATCAGCAATAGAAGTTTCCAAATTCTGTCTAGGTGTTACTGTCTGTGAAAAATGGTTAAGGTTTCAGCTGGCTAAGTCTGGAGGGTGTAATGCAAACTATAATGTGTAATCTGCAGCTACCGCTGTCGATTTTGAAGCAGAATTTGTTACTGTTTTCTTATTGGCAGTAGAAGGTTTTAGTGCAGCATCCTCCTGTAATCTTTCAAGCGGGCCAGGAAATACACACCATGGCGGGCAGACAAACCAGAACTTTTTCATACAATGTTCAATTCAGAATTTTCCTTTTGTTGTGTACACAGCTTAAAATGTATTTTAAAATGTGCCCCTCTAAAAACCGTACAATCCTGTTGGGACTAAAACCAGGGAGTCGAGTCAGCTCAGCAGACACAATCAGGCTCGCGAGATGGAATCTTTTTGCAGCGCCTTATTCAAGTGCACAGGGGGACACCCGCTTGATACAAGATCGTTGAGTGATCATCTTCATCCTGTGGTGAAGCATTTCTATGCCGATGGGAGTGGTCTCTTCCGGGATGGCAATGCCCCCATTCGCAGGGCATGAGTGGTCACTGAATGGTTTTATGAGCATGAAAGTGATGTAAACCATATGCCATGGCTGTCTCTGTCACTGGATCTCAACCCAACTGAACACTTTTGGGACATTCTGGATTCTGGAGACAGAGTTTTCCACAACCAATAAACAATTATGTTGCATCCCTCCTATAGAGTTACAGGCACTTGTAGAATCTATGCTGAGGTGCATTGAAGTGTTCTGGTGGCTCATGGTGGTCCGACGTCCTATTAAGACAATTTATATTGGTGTTTCCTTCATTTTGGCAGTTACCTATATATGACTGTTGATGATCATCTATGTACCAAGAATGTACAGTATATGAATGCAAGGGATAAATGTAGCCCTTCAATCCAATACAACAAACAAGCAAGATATTTCAATTTATGTTGTAAGATATTCAGTCATAATTTGTATGAATAAATAGTTTGTTGAGAAATTAATGTTGCAGGCCATTAAAATGTGTTTCCCAGCGATCACTAATAAGCCACATATTCCGCCAATGAAGGATACGTCTTACTGTGAACGTGGAGCACAGGAACAAAGGGAAGCGCTAATAACACCAGCAGCTGAGAAGCGAGTGTCTGGCTGTTTCTATTATTGCATACCTGTCTGAAAAGGTCAATTTAGTCTTTTAAATATCTCACCATTCTCCTTAAACACAGGGAAGGCAAAAGAGCTAAAGAGACAAGAAATGAATTATTACATAATATTAATTTAAAAGTATGAGCCAACATTCAAGGTCTGGAGTTTTGAGGACAATGAGAAAGGAAAAGTCACATTTCCACAATTTTTGTATTTGTGTAATTTTTTTTACACTGCCCAAGATCAGAGTTAAACAGCAGCTGTTGGGGCAAAATCCAGCCCCATTTCCATTCAAATGATGCTTGAAAATGTGAAGTCAGGCGTGATCTCCCTGAGTAATGAATACTCAAAAATAGCTTGTGTCTTGGGTGTCCTCACTGTCTAAACAGTTTTTGGGGATTTGCATCCTAGAGCCACGTATCTTCGAGTTGATGACATTGTCTGTGTGATACTGATAATAGTCTACTTGCTAATACCGTATTGCTAGGTACTGGACAATCGCGGGTGATAGGGATTTTGGGAAGTTTGAAGATAGCTTTTCATTCAGTGTCAAACATGTAGAATTGTGCTCATCATCAGGTTTTATAGGTGGGGGTGTTACCATCATGCTTGAGGGCAGTTACTTGGCTGAATCATCGGACTGAGACAAGCTTTCGGGGGGAGGAAAATAATTTTGCTAAGAAACAAGAGACGTCAATATCCCAAAAATCCAGTTTTGTCCCATTTCAGTAGGGTGTTGAGAATGACTCCAAACCCTATAATTTTACCCAAAATTTATTTTGGAATTAGAATATATGTGCACAACTACTATACAAGCTATGGTAACAGCCTTCAACAACAAAAAAGTGGTTTCATGAAAGTCATTCTAAACGGTGCGGTGTTTTTCAATCCCAGTGTTCCACCTGAAAACTCATCAGCATACCTAGAAAACCGATTACTTCATCTGCATACCCATGCGAGGCAGCTATTAATGAGCTCTTTAATTTTTCATGTGGGTGGCAAAACTTAATTTGTCACAATATAGAATAAAATAAATTATCCAATGAATTTTATATACTGTACGTACCTTCTGTTTTGTGCAGTAGATAATATTTCTAGCAGAAATGCAGTACAACAAAAGAGCAAATTCAAAGAGTCTATTCTTGGCTTGAACTAAACTATCCTTCGAATGTAATGTAAATGCTACAAAAGCAATTGCCAAGTTGAGGTGTAGTTGAAGCCAGGCAACTAAAATCATGGCAGGTTTCTCTGATGTGAACAAAGCAATTGCCTCACTGTAGTAATGAGGATTTTTAGAAGAGTGTGTCCTTATCGCCTCAAGTATTCTCACTCGCGCAACAATCGCTCTATGACCTGCCTATCAGTGCTTACATGATGAAAAGGAATGACTAACCAGAACCTGCCACTCAAGCTCAACAATTCTGTGCTGGCCTACTCCCTACATAAGTGGGTAGGCCAGCAATAGAGTAGGTTATTACTTTGCAATTGGGGGGGAGGAGAATGATCATACAAGGGCACCTCACTTTAGAATAGAAAGAACAAAAATGGAAAGAAGGCATATGCAGGGGCCTCCCGCGTGGTCTAGTGGTTTCAATGTCCGATGCTGGCCACGGCGACTGGGGTTCGATTCCCCAGGGCCACCGAGGGCAGGCTGCACATAGGAGTGGCTCTGGGGCACTGGAGTTACGGTCAACAGCATGACGAGTGCCATCTTGGAGGAGACGATACTTCGCCTTTGTCACTACCAGTCACAGGGCTATGGCAGTGAACTACGAGGGAGGGATTGACCTAAAAATTGCGGGTGTAATTGGCTACCAAATTGGGAGAAATATGGGATAAAATCATAAAAAAGAAAAAAAGAAAAAAAAGAAAGTCATATGCAAAATATGTAGTAACTACAGAGTGCACCACCTGTGCGCCAGGAGATGAGGTTTTCATCAAGGCAGGCAGCAGCAGGTAGTGAGAAGCCCTGAGGATGGTCAGCAGAACCAGGCCAGGCGATGAGGGGCCCTCAGGAAGGTCAGCAGAACAAGGCCACGAGGGGCCCTCAGCGAAAAGCCCTCAGGAGGGCCAACAGAACCAGGCGATGAGAGGCCCTCAGGGAGGCAGGCAGCAAGGATTCCTCTGGGAAATTCGGTAGTACCAAGTGACGAGGGCCACTCAGGAAGCCTGGTAGCAGCTGCTGGCAGCAGCTAGCAGCTTGCTGCCTGCCCCTTGGCCTTGTACCTTTTATTTGGCAACTTTGGCGTAAAAACAAGGAAAAGTCCTACCCACTCAATCCATCAGGGCTCAACATTTCTCACATTCTCCACCACACGTGGTAGGGTGGCGTGGGTGGCCACCATGCCAGGTGGTGAGTGGATAGAGAACAGGCAAAAAGAGAGTTTCAAATCAGCCAATGGCCATTTTCTTCTCCATGGGGCACACAAAAATCAAACCAGCCAAACAAGAAAACAAAGCCAAACTATGAATAACAGGGAACAAACCAACAAAAAAGAAAACATTGCCTACTTCCTCCATGTACCAAAAGGCTCTCCCCAAGCATGGCAGGCTGTGCTTTAATAAAGGCCTACTGAAGCCAATAGGCAATGTCTGAGCTGATTGCTGATCAGCCTCAGGTGAGCATGCCTGTGTGTTAGGCCGCCCAAGGTCCTGTGCAGCCAGGCTTTGGGAGGGAACTGCACCTGACAGATGCCAAAGAGGAGGGGCGGCCCTCTCTACTCTTCCCACCAGCTCCCCTGGCGTCTTACAAGCATAGTGCATATGCATGGAGCCGATAGCCTACAAAATATATACACCATTTTTTTCTATTATATATATGTACACTATATGTATTTTCATGTTTGTTTTCTCGTTGAAACAAAGGGAAGCCTCTTCCCTCCTCAAAAATTGTGAAAAATTGAATGTGAAATTCACAAGCCCTGCAGCAGCAAGATGCTCTGATGATGCTGGTAAATGTCAAAGTGCAGTCAGGGTTCTTGCTGCCGTTTATTTAAACATCACACACCACGTAATGTTTTCTTGAGCTTGGCCTTGATGTAGCTGCTGTCAAAAAGTGGCATTTAATACAAATGGCACAAAGGTGGATATAGCCACTGCTGAGGTAAATGTGTCTCCCCCTGTAAGCTTTATCTTTGAGACAGGTTCATCTTTTTAACAACTTTGTTTTTAACAACTAATCTGTCACACTTTTAGTGTCTGCAGCTCAATATTGTTTGGAACTGAAAAGAGGGAATGCAAGTGTGCAACTGAAGGTTTGCTTGTAGTCCATAAGGTGTGTAGGCATTTTGTATTCCACAAGGACCAAGTTAAACTTCCTGTGGTACTGAACTCCTTGAACACCCATTCACCCCACCAGCTGGTGGAAGGCCTACAGCAAAAAAAAAAGCCCTGAAACAAAAACTGACGTGACCTTCTGTGTGCTATCATTTCATCAGATCAACTACAACAATTATTTTTATTGTTGGTTTATGCTTGCCGATAGGGCTTTGCTTTTCAAGCGCGATATGATTGTGTGTCATGTCTGTGAACGTGTGGTTATTTGGCAACATACAATTTCTCTTGTCATGTGAATCATGTAAAGTTTGACATATCAGCATGTAAAGAAACTTGAATTTGAGACAGAGCGGAGGGGGGGAGGGTGGAGAACGGGGGTGCATCAAATGATAATATGAAGCAAAATATGTGTAGAAATATGTGCAGCTAAATGATGCAGAGATACAGTTAGAGACATTGTGTGATATGCGGAGATGGCATAGCAAGGGAAAAATCTGTTACGGTTGGAAAGATGGGATCCTTCAGTCATTACCAGCAGCACTCTGGGTCAGAGGATCCAAAACCAGGCTGTCTCCTAGTTGAGGTTCACCAAACTCATTTGTCATTTCTTCCAATTTCCTTCCTCTCTGTCTCTCTCTCTCTCTCACACACACACACACATACACACACACACACACACACACACACACACACACACACACAGGCAGCCTACATACGACAACCATGAGAATAACACCCCCACATTATTGCAAGAAAAAGACTAAATGACTAAATGTTTTTAAAGGGCAAAATCAGACAATAAATATGGCTTTTATGTCTTTCCCAGTCAGATGCATTGAAGGGGATACACATTTTTGATTAGAGAGGCTGAGAGAATTTATAGTTTAATCAGGTAACAGATGTTTTCTGTATCCGCCTGAAGCCCCGCCATAACTCAGGAGGGCAGTGGAGATGCAGACAGCGGAGGCAATTGAGTCTCGTATCATCGCTGTTAGGCTATGGCCACAGTGGCCCCCCTCCAGTTCACGCGGATAACATGTGTGCAGCCACCAGCAGTTGTAATACAACCGCCTATACAAGCTGTTTCTCCATCCATTTTCAATAGCTTTCTGGGGGAATTTGTCTTGGTTGTAAGTAGCCCCCTTGGGCACAACACGCTTCAACAGGACCGTGAAAACCACATTCAGGGCAATTCTCCCACTCCATCCCCTGAGCACTCAAAGACGGAATGTGTTTTTTTCCTTGTTGTGCAGCTCAACTCTCTGGAGGCCGGGGCACAAATTTAAGTGCCTCCTTGGGTTCAGGGGGAAGCGTGTCGATGGCACCTTGCCCAAAAGGGTATAGGCGCGAAACCACAATGCAGTTTAGCCATTTCCAAATTTATCATCTCTTCTTTAATCAATATTGATCCTCTTTCCTCAAGGATAATTATTGTGCTTCTCTTTGTTTTTGCCTATCTCTTTATTTCTCCCCTCTCTGAGAAAAAGTACAATTGCTTTGCAAAAGCTTGACGGAGAAAAAAGAAAACGAACAGACATCAGAGTGCAAACAAGTCTCCCTCTCTCTCTCTCTCTCTCTCTCTGTATGTGTGACTGACCTGGAGATGTGTGCACGTGGCGCCTGGGCAGTAATGGCAGGCTGAGAGGCAGGCACAGGGTGATAAACGGTAGACAGATGTGACAGGGAAGGGGCAGAGCCAGCGAGAGGCCACTTGGCACTCGCTGTCGTCATTAGCGCTGCTCTGTCACCAGGCTGCGTTCTTGTCCCTGCATCTGAGGCTCCCAGTGGGAACATTTTTATAGGCATGCATATATAACATGCGGTGCCAAGGCAATCAAGCAACATAAAACACCTCTTGACAACAGGGCTGTCTGCCTCGCTCCCGCCCAATTTAACGACCGCCCTTCGTGATTGGCTTCTCCCAGGAGACATCTCCTCATACAGACCCATTCTCATTCCGCCTTGACTGGCGTGTAATACTCCATGGGTTGTTATATATATTTGCCACTGCTATCTCTCTCTGTCTGTCTCTCTCTCTCACTCTCTCTGTCTCCCTCTCTCTCTCATTCTCTCTCTCTGTCTCTCTCTAATTCTCTCTCACCTATCTCTTTCTATTCCTTAGTCTCACCTGCTCCTTCGATCTGTTCTCAATGGCAAGTTATCTTCATTTACACAAACTACAATCAAACAACAAGGGGTGGATGGGGTGGAAAATATGCCCACCAACAGAATATATACATTAATTCAATAACTACATTTATAGCCCCTGGTCTAAAGCACACAGCGTACAATATATCCACTGACAGTACAACACAGAGATTGATATTTACATTTTTGATATGGTGTTTGTGCATTGTGAGGGAATCTCTTACAGTGTTTATAGCATTTAACATTGCTTTTACCATCATGGGTCTTGTTGTCCTTATGTCAAGGGTGTGTGTGTGTGTGTGTGTGTGTGTGTGTGTGTTACTGTCTGTGTATGAGGGCTCTGTACTCCTGCCAGACCCAGTGAGCTCAGTGCTGACCTATTCATCAAATTCCTGCCCGTGCTAAGAACAGATGGGGCGGGGTCATCACATGCCTACAACGTACTTCTGTTACCTCACCGGAAGAAAAGGAAACCATCAATTTGTGTCATTTTCCGGAACATTATTGATGATCATTTAGGGGAACTCTCTGACATGGTGCCAACCCAGTTCTTAAACCTATGTCTGCAATTGGTAAAAATATTGGGAGGTGACTGGGGGGTGGGTGCTAGTTGATAGGTGATTTAATGGTTTATCGTGATGTTGTGAAGAAATGTGTTGCTCTTCTGCAGTACAATATAGTCATTTAGCAGACACTTTTATCCAAAGCGACTTACAAGACTGTGCAAAAAGTTTTATCCAAAGCAACTTAGAGAAAGTCTAACCACAAACAACACAAATGCTAATTACAGAGATGAACACTGTCCTCCCTGCCTACCTCGCCATAATCTATAAATGGCAGTGCTGGATTTGTATTACATATAAAAACGGGTGCTTGAGCAAAAAGGCCATTGCCATTCATTATAATGTAATTGTTATCATTATTTTATTGCTAGTGATAGTGACTACAGAGTGAGTCACTGCAGGAAGTCAAGAGGGTTGGGGAAAGAAGGGGAGGAAGGGAGCGTGTCAAATATAAAAGTTTCAGGAGACGAGACCGCTCTGAATCATACCATCTACAGGAGCTGGCAGAGGAGGAGGCAGGAGCCTGGTGTTCTCAGAGTCAGCATCAATGCACGTACACATCAGGAAACATGCTTCTGTTATATTTCAAACACTGCGTGCGCGCATAAACAGCTGGTGTGCACAAAACTATGCTGCATCAGCAGTGTACGTGGAGAGGGGAGGAGAGGCTAGAGGACAGAACAAGAGAGAGAGAGAGAGAGAGATGCCAGCCACATCTGGCCAAGAAATGTCCTGTTAGCATATTCAGCATGAGGCATAGTGGAGATACTGTGATAAAGAGACAAGAGCCCCAACAAATGAATGGAGATTTTGGATACTTTTTTGACTCAGGAATGGAGCAACAAAGAGAGCGGGAGATGGAGAGAGGGGTAAGGGGTTTGTGTTTGGGGGTGGGGGAGGGGGGGTGGTGGAAATGTGCGACCTTCTAAGACCTGTAATCAGTCTCTGAGAGAGCCTTGCTTGCTGGGCAGCGGTGTGCACCTGAGCAGCAGAGCAGGGGGATTTGTAGGTTCGGATATCATAGCACACGCAGCAGCAATGAGACACTACCAAAATCCCCTAATATTATACATTGATTTGCTTTGTTCATGTCCTTATCCATGACAGGTGACATAACCTTTATTTTTTTACACATTATCCCTTTGCACCGTTAGATATTTTTACTGAAACCATGTGGGTTAATCATCCTGCTGAAGGGCACAACTGTAATGCCTCAGATATGATCCAAACTCGCAACCTCCTAGGAACTCAAGTCAATCTCTCCAGCTCCTCCTCTGTGTTGGACAGCCACGCACATGCATGAGATTCAGGTGAACGTAAGGTAATTAAGTTAACAAAGGGCCAAAACGAGGGCGCCTGCCTGTGAATTATGGGTCACGGAAGCCACACGGATGGGTCTTTTACACTCCGGTGTAGATGAAACAGAGGTGCTTGGCTGCTTCTGAAGGAGAGCAGTCCTCTTGATGCTTAACTGCAGAAACATGTCAAGTGAAGGCTTCCCCCTTAATCATTAATTTATCCACGCATCCCAGTGGGTTATTTTTAGCCCTCCGCCAAGCATTCTCCCGCTCTTCATCTTCAAATGGCGAGAAAACAAGGCCACGGCGTCTGGCGCAATCATACCACGCCGTCCGCAGGGGAGAGGCTGCTCGCCATTGGCTTTTCAAAGTCGGATTCGGGTGGAAGAAACAGCAAGAAGCTTCCTGGCCAGTCTCTCCGGCATTCATTTACGTTGGTTGTTGCAGGGAGCGGGCTCTCAATAAACGCCTCCGTCCCTGAAGAGACTGCGATGGAGCGGTATGACTGTGGGCACCGCATGCGCCCCCACCAGGTTTGGATAGAAGCAAGACGGCGAGCAGAATGTCATATTTGGGAAATCGCCACTTTCAGCCCACCCAGCCCCTTGCCGTCACGATAGCTTGGTTCCAACAAGGTGCCGTTTTACGAGTCAAAGGCCATTGTGTAGCCGGAAGGGGCCGCAGTGCAGGCCTTTTGGGTTGATCGCTCTTTGCAGTGTCTTCGCCCGCAGGTGGACTAATTCATTCCAAACACCAGCATATGGTTATGCATGAATTAGATGCCAGAGAGACGGAGATCACTGACCTACAGAATTATGCAGAGATTTCGCTTTGAAATTAATCATTCACTTATGGCCTTGAGTCACAGCAGGACTCTGTTCAGTGCTGCAAGCAAAGACTGAACTGTTTTTTTTTCTTTTTTTCTTTTGTGTGCGCACAGCTCACTAAATATGTGCATAATTACAGGAGCCCCCCACTTGCGCAAAACAGCTGTCCCATGCCCTCATGCCCCCATGTTGTCATTAGTAGCTAAATGGCAAGCCCGGATGGGCCAAACGGCCTGTTCTCCTCATTATGTATTCTAACAAAAAAAATGCCTTATGATTGATTTGCTTTGTGCCAATGCACCAATTTACCTGATGAATGTGCCCTACTGTTTTGCGATCGCTGGTTTCACCTCTCGGCCCCTGTGTGAAAAATGGTGCAGAGGGGAGCCAGAGAATGTTCTCATTAGCCATCTAGTGACCTTGACCACAATTCAATACTGCAACATTTGTTTTTTTTGGTTCAAAACCATCAGAAAATGACCTCAGATCTAATTAAATGAGCAGGATTCGTGTACACACGCCCACGAAGTTCAGAATCATTGTGCTTTGCTTCTTGTGTTCTTCCTTGTGTGGGCCCAAAAAAGAATAACATACTAAAATTCAAATAGCTGTGTCCCAATTAATTTGTTAATCTTCCTAAAGCCTTTTCAAAACCTTTGAGGGTTATCATTCTAGCGTTGGAACATAATGCAGAAATGGCTTGGCTCTCGCTTGGATGCTTGTGTGAAGGATGAATAGAATATGCTTCCGTAATGGCGTTTGAAGTCCACTGATGGAATTAGAAGCCCAATGATTTCACATTAACTTGAAGCCCAGCAGCATGAACTGTAGGTCATTTCGTAAATGAAAAATTCAAGTTCAGCACTTTCCAGCTTGACCTTACGGAAACATACTTCGATTGATGATCGCCACGGAAAGGCTGGTGTTGTGCTAGGTGGAGGATGGAAACCTTGCTTGTGTTATTGACCATCAGACAAACAAACCGATCACTAAGAGGCAATGTTACTAGTCCCTGAAGAAAAGCATGCCCACAACATAGGTGTTAATGGGCAATCTGAATGAAAAGCTGTTCTATCACTTCAGCCAAGTGGTGTCACTGAAAGAATGAATTTTTGCACAGGGGTGTACCCATCAACACTAGTCCGTTGTAGAAATCAGGACCTCGTTCACACCTGTCAGTTTTCACAGATTCTATGTGAAAACAGGTCATCATTCAAAGAGGTCTGCAAAGGAGATTCAGAGACATGTGCATGCAAATGCGCTCGTACCCTGCTGCACATCAGTGGGGAAACAAATTATTGATCTTTGCAGGGCGACCGATGTTTCCGATGCTCAGACATATGCGGATACAGACCAGGTCACAAATCAAGGAAACGCATGGACAGAAAAGACGCCGAAGGCACAAACGAGGAGCTCCTTTTCCCGAATTGATTGTGCACCTAATGCTAGCTCTCAGTCAGCGTAGTAGACTTTCGCTTTCTGCCCCCCACTCCCCCGTCCCTGCTGAAGACTATCACAATGATGCATGACACGGTAGCCGTTATCAGGCTACCCGTCCACTCATTACCTCCTACTCAAGCTAATCTTTTATCATTACCGGCATCCTGGTGATTCTGAACGAAGGGGCCGCTGGCGAACATTCAGATGATGGGGGGCGGGGGCGGGGGGGTATTGTGTTGCCGTGGATGGATTCATCAGTCAAGAGGGAACAGGCCACTCAATAAAAGTAATCAAATCTGAATTTTCAGAAGTATTGCGTTTCCAGCATTTGCTGGGGCTGGAAAGCAGACCCAAACCAAGGGGATAATGTTCGAAAGCGATGCCAAGTCCCACACGTCAAGGACAGCCCAAGGTGACCACATGGTCTCGGCCTGCTGCCATACCCCCACTGCAGCAGGGGGAGTCATCGCGCCCAAGGATCACTGTCACAGACTGGCTATGACACTCAGCGAAGTGAGAAGTATGACATCATTTTAAAAATCCACGCAGATGGAGAACCGTGGGGATTAAAGATTGATTGCCGAAAGTACAGTGTGAACTTAATCATTTATTTATATATTACTCATTTATTCTGCCCTCGAGTGAATGCCACAAAATGTAATTGACAAAGATTATGCCAACGTATGCAGTGCACTTGATGAATATCGAAAGCAATTTGATAAAATCTAATATTAAATTCACTTGATGTCAACAACTGTCCCAATAGGTTCCATTTATTAAGTAAGCTGGGATAATGGGATATGGTAAAAATTGATCTTCTGTCAGCTCTTTGCCTCTGTTCTGTCAGGCCTCATTGCACCTCATCTACTTGTACTTGTACCCCACACACTTCATGTAAAGAAAAGAGTGCTTTGTGTCCTGCCTGCATGCTGGCTGAAATTGCCCTATTTGCCTCTCCCTGCAGCTGCAGCGTCTCAAGCGCTCCCTGTCCTTCAAGTCCGTGATGAGGAGCAAGAGCATGGAGAACTTCTTCCAGCGGTGCAACAGCGAGGCCCGCCCTCCGCCCGACTTCATCACTGAGCCCCCGCCCCCATCCCCACCCTTGCCCCTCCTACTGGAGTCCCCACCAGTGGGTGACCACTCCCCCTCGCTCAGCCCCAGCCTCTCCTTCTGCTCCCGCTCCCCCTCGCTCAGCCCGTCTCCATCCCTGTCCACCAAGCCCCCCGCTCAGCTCCGCCTGCTGAAGACGCACTGCTTCCAGGAGCACGTGTTCCGCCGCCCCACCCACTGCCAGCTCTGCAAGCACGTGATTGTGGGTAGGTCGCCCTCGCGCAATCCTGTTAAACACTACATTACCCATCGGCCCCTCTCAGATCTCCACCTCTCAACCTGTGCCATGGAGCGCTCCCCTAGTGGTAGAACTGGGGAACTGCAGACGAGACACCGACAGACAGACAAATGCTCTTCACATTTTTGCTTATGGGGAATTGTTTTGTAAATCATTTGTAAGCGTTGCACATAATTGCTCCTTGTTATTTAATCACGGCGTCTTGGAGATTGTACACATCGATCTTATACCATAGTCTTCTGTCTCTAATCGACTGGAGTGATGGCACACAATGTCGAGCGTTTTCGTGAAGCCTGTGAATGTCACACCCCCGCACAACGTGTTGATAAATATCTAACGTCTGTCAAAATGATGAACGGCCGAAGCTCCAACATTCTCTCTCGATTATATTATTTACCCGTTTCTGCTCTAAATCTCCCTTCATTTCATCCCCTCATTATTCTCAATCACTCGTCTCCTTTTCCCTTCCTTTCCCCTGCTTCTCACGGCGAAAATGAAGAGCATTCTGTAAGCGGTGGTTTCAAGCTCCTTCGTCAATAGTCAAGTGTCACCGGGAACGTCGGCCCTTCGTCGCGCAGGACGGCGTTCAATTTTAAAACCGTTCCACATCCCCAGCCATTGTCATCTCGTTACATCAGCCCAGATGGCTCTCCTTTGAAGCAAGTTCCTAATGCAAAATACGCCTTGATGAGTGCTGATGTTTTATACTCAAGCTTCAAATGGTGCCTGCATCAATGCGAAGCTCGTTATGTTCACACGTAAGGGTCCATTATTAGTGCAGCCTGTCTTACGGTTGTCTTTGTGTGTAGGTCATAGCTCTGTCATCCGGGTGAGCGTAGCTGTGTTCACGCACATGGCCTGTGATCTGTCCATCACTGCAGAGTGATACGGTGAACTCATACTGTGGTTTCCTCTTATACAGTGGGTACAAAATGTATTCACCCCCTTCTGCATTTTTCACTATTTATTTCCTTACTTCATGGAATTGATTTAATTGCGATTTTGTGCCACTATACTGTGAACACACAATACTAAAAAACATGTAATTAAAAAAAAAGACAACTCAAAGCTTTTTGTTAATTAATTACAAATAAAAACAGACAATATATGATTGCATAAGTACTCACCCCTTTTTCTGAGACACTTAAATAAACTCAATCAATTGTCTATAGAGGTCACATAATTATTTGATTGGAGTCCACCTGTGTACAGTTAAGATGTTTCAAATGATTTCAAATTAAGTACACCTGTCTGTGAGAGGTCCCACAGTTGGTTAGTGCAAACAAGAGCTTCATCATGAAGACAAAACATTCAAAGCAAATCTGAGCAAATCTTCAAAAGCACCAATCAGGGGAAAGATATATAAAGATTTTAAAGACTTTGAATATTCCCCGGAGCACTGTTAAGTCCATCATAAAGAAATAGAGAGAATATGGCACAACTGTGAATTTTCCCAGAACAGACTGTCCTCCAAAACTGAGTATCCATGAGAGAAGAGCACTTGTTCTGGAGGCCACCAAGAGGCCTATGGCAACTCTGACAGAGTTACAGCCTTCCATGGCAGAGATGGGAGAAACTGTCCATGGGACAACAATAGCTTAAAAAATCTGTGCTTTATGGGGTCGGTGGCAAAAAAAAAGCCATTGTTGAGGAAAACTTACATGAAATCTCTCCTATAGTCTGCCAGAAGGCATTTGGGAGAATCTCAAAACTAGTGGAGGAATATTCTATGAACCTGTGTTACCAAAATTGAACTTTTTGGCCTCAACGTTAGGTGCTATGTTTGGCGCATTACCCCAAGAACACTATCCTCACTGTGAAACATGGTGGCGGGAGCCTAATGCTATGGGGATGCTTCTCTACTTCAGGGACTGGAACTTGTAAAAATAGAGTGCAAAATGGATGAAGCAAGATATAAGCAAATGTTGGAGGAAAACCAGCTGCAGTCTGCAAGAGACCTGGGACTTGGGAGAAGATTTATATTCCAATGACCCAAAGCATACAGCTAAAGCCATGTTGAAAATTGCTGTTCACCACCGGTCCCCATCCAACCTCATGGAGCAATTTTGTAAAAAAAAAAATTGCAGTGTCCAGGGCCGGTATTCACAAAGCATTTTATCTTACCACTAGGAGTACTCCTAAATCGCACTAAAACATTTTAGCTGGTAGTCCCCTCTTAAAACCTATTCTCAAAGCTGCAAAGACAAACTCATACAAAAGAAGTCGGAGAATTTTCAAGCTAAGAGTGAGGGCGGGGTTAACGTTGTTGCTATGGATGACGTTGTGTCTCATGAACGAGCTTACTCAGAATGCCCACAGCGATTGGCTGATATAGGGGATGGGTCTCTGCCCCCAATTTCAACCTAGAAAATAAATGATATGCTACTGTAAAGGGGTATGTAGGCCTACCTGTTCCTGTTATATTCTAGTGGTGTAACGGATCGCGGTTGATCCGTGACCCGTACGGATCAACCCCCACGGTTCGGCACGCATATGATCCGGCGGATTAATAGCTAAATTGAACCATCATAGAGAAATACAGTTTTTCTGCTGCTGTTACGTTTTAAAGCAGAGTTACAGTGAAGAGATAGACAACCATGTATGTTTTGGTTTTCTTTGTTTTTCATACTAAATGCCTTTCTGGGAGGCAGGTTTTTAGAAACGCGACCGAATTAAATAAAATGTAAACATTTTTTATTAAATTAATTAAGGCATAAGACCACCCTGGTTAAATTGCCTAAGGCGTACTGAATCTAAAAATGTATTTTGTGAAATTTTTGAATAAAGATTTAGTTAAATAACTTAAATTGAGAAACTTAAATTATCATTCATTCAATTCCTAATTTTTGAGTCTCAATAGTTCCTGGTCATTTTTGGTGGAAACGCTAATAAAGATTCTAAAATACAAATTTTCACTGTCTCAGTTTTTTTCTGCATCTCGCAATGATCTGAAAAATGATCCGAGCTCCATTCAATATCTCCAAAGTGTTGACTCAAAACCGCAGCAGCCAATTCCGGATCGCTGTGAATAGGTCTTTAGCGATCCGACTGCTTCTAACCTCCTGGACTTAGAGTTTTGTGAAATCCGAAATGTGCACCCATTTATTAGGAGGCTTTGTGAATACTGACCCAGATGTGCAAAGCTGGTAGAGACTTACTTAAATAGACTCACAGCTGCAATTGCAGTTAAAGATGCTTCTACCAAGTATTGAGTCAAGGGGGGTGAATACTTATGCATTAAATTGTTATCTGTTTTTTAATTTGTAATTAATTAAGAGCTTAAAAGCTTATAAAGTTTTGTGTTGAAGTGGCTAGAAATCCCAATTAAATCAATTTTGATTCCATGAGGTAAGAAAAAAAAGGCCAAAGGGGGTATGTGTAGAACACCCCACAGTTTATACCCATTGTATTTGTAGAACACCCCACAGTTCACTGTCTCTGTGTGGAACCGATTTAAGAAGAATGGCCTCTCCACCAGCTGATGTGACATCTTCACTTACCTCTCCATCCTTGTCTGTGCTGTACCTGCACCCCTTCTTCTCCCATATCCAAGACTGCTAAAACGTCCCATCCAAACCCGTCACTCCACTGGAGGTGTGTGTCTGTGTTGTGACCTGGCCTTCTTTCCCTGCAGGTAACTCCAAACAGGGCCTGCGCTGTAAAGCCTGCAAGCTGGGGACTCATCTGTGGTGCTCATCTGAGCTCAGCCAGCAGCCCTGCAATGGCAAGGTGAGTTCAACCAACACCATGGCTTCTATGGAGTTCACACACTGGAGTTTCTGCATATGCTCGAAAGCTTGACTAGCACCAGACGCTAATAACTCCATTCAATGGTACAGGTGGAATCTAAAGAACTTGCGTGGTATACAGCTCTCCATGTACCCATGAATAATGCAACTTAAGATGCTGTTGTAGACCTGTAGTGTGCTGACACTGATGGGAAGTAGATAGCAATGATGTTCAGGTGTGAGATTGGTCATAACAAGGGCTGAGAACAGGATATGCCCCATAACAAAAACCAGAGGGGCCAATGAAACATTCCTGAGAAAGAAAGGACGCGACAAGAGGCCTTATTGTTTTACACCAATGCTTTTCGTTTAATAAAAACACACAAATGATCTCTCTGTGACAACAAGCGTGTTTGAGCGTTTGTTGTTTACATCATTTTAGGGATGTGAGGGGTCGCATATTTAGCCACGGTGTCAAGGGCCTTTGAAAGGAATGAGACTTGTCTACAAAGATCGAGAGGGAAGAGAGGGGAAGAAAATTGAGTAGGGTACGGAGGGAAAACGGAGATAGAGAGAACGTGTTATCTGGTGAAGAGCTGGAATTGGCGCGCGGTGGGAACAAAGGACAGGAAAGCGTCGAAAGGGAGAGGGGCCCGTATCTCCACCGAGGGCCGCTTTATTCTCCCTTTGCTCGTCGCGGGCCCCGATCACACGCTCCTCTCCAGTCAGTCGGAAAATCGATATCTCTCCCCAACCAGCCGCTGTGCCTAATTCCCTGTGAAATTCCTTGTGCGAGAGCACACGTGCCCGCCAAGACGCGGTGTTGTGTACATGTGAAATGTAGTGGCAGTGCAGATGGGAGAGGAGGCAGTGATGCAGAGTAGGAGGTGGAGTGAAAGGAGGAGATGGGGGCTACTAGGGGGTGGCAGTGGCTCAGTGGTTAGCAACATGGGCTGGCAAGCGGAGGGTTGCTGGTTAGAATCCCAGGAAGGCCGAACAAAAAAACAATGAACTGGAAACCGGAGGGATGTGAGTTCACTTCCTGGGGCATTGCCGAAGTGCCCTTGAGCAAGGCACTGAACCCCTAAACTGCTCCAGGGGCGCTGCACTATGGCTGACCCTGCGCTTGGACCTCTCTTAGGAGAGGTATGTGAAAAGACACATTCCAATTACCTTGTGTAATATGGCAATAAAGAATATTCTATTCTAAAGCCAGTATCGGGTTGTAATCTCTCCATTTTGATCTTTGGCTGCCTGCGGTGTCGTATCAAGTTTCTCTCCGGGAAGCGGTGTCTCCAGGATCCGTCCATTAAGAGACAAGGACAAATCCCCACTGTTCCCCATGGGCCGGTGTTGGTCTCTGGCCTCTGAAATAAAAACCCGATTGCCAGTTCTCAGCCAGTCCTTGGGCTGACAGTGTTGGGAGTTAGTCCCCGGTGAAACAAGGGACAAACAGTGCCGTGATTACGCTGTCGCTTTGAGCGTGATGAATCAGTAGGCCTCACAGCTAATGAAAATTGCACTTTAGCCTCTCCCGTTAATACTATCGAGCCCATTGTTTTATGTTACATGGTAGGTAGGTCGCCACCATTAGGGAACCGAATGCATTATAACTGAACGTAGACTGAAAACAGAAACAAGTTCCAAGCCCCTCAGCAAGAAGAACTCATGCAGTAAATTGTATAAGCTGACACCCACGGCGCAAAGGACAAGCCTCATTTCCCGCAGGCCCGGCGTGACCTTTTCCGTAGCCGTCCTGAAGGACGAGAGCGGGGTCGCCCGTGGAGAACGCGGCACGGATCCAGAGGGGAGCAGTTGCAGGGCAGGAGGGGGGGAGCTCAGAGTCTCAGTGGCCTCACCCTCACTTCCTTTAAGAGTAGGGAGTGTGGCTACAGTAAAACTACCAGAAACACTGTCCACCTGCTGTCCCTCTGACTTTGGAAAGGATCCATCGCCCTCAATTTAGACGGCTCGGATAAGAAAGAGCAGGGGCAATGGAGGCCGGATTGTATGGCTTAGAGAGCACCATAAACCGCCACCCAACAAACCAAGCAGACCAGTCTTTAACTTTGTTGAAGATGAAAAATTGATTAATGCAGTGACGTGAAGGACAGCATAAATGCCGTTGTGTGATTTACGTGCATATGCACACATGGGTCTGTAGTGGCTCAGCAGGCAGAGCACAGCACTGACAACACTTAGGTTGTGGGTTCAATTCCCATTAGGACCACATACACTGAAAAATGTATGCATTCATTACTGTAGGTTGCTTTGGATAAAAGCCTCTGCTAAATGGCACCTATTATTATACATATAATATATATATATATATATATATATATATATATATATATATATATATGCCCCTCTCAGGCTCTGGCTACAATAAAGAGGATGCAGTTGTGGAGATAATCCTCCTCCAATATCCGAGCTCTATGATCACGTGTGGGAATCTCAGCAGTGGAGAGCAGCAGGGAAGTAGACAAGTACAGTATTTGTCAACACAGGGAGAAATGAAGTAGCAGGGGCCATGCACATATTCCCACTCACAGGAAGAGCAGTGGCAGAGAGGTTAAGTACAAACATGACGCATGAGTTTACATTTAGGCGGAGAGTCGGCCCAGAGTCACCGTTTCATGAATTGCTGATTTATCCGCCCAGTGAATGCTTTGCTTGTTGTCAAGCATGAAACTCCATTATCAGATCAATGCAAAATAGTGCTTTATTCGAAAATATCTGAACAAAATGTGCCTGAAAAGGGAATTCACCTCAAAAAAACATTGCAAACAGACCGATACCAGAGCAGAGGAGCTTTGTAAACATTTTGGAAGCAAGTATCGAATTGTCTGTGGACAAAAACGTATTTTTTTTCTCATTGTAGAAGTAAAAAAAACCTCTTCTCATTGTAGAAGTAAAAATAGTAACTTGTTTGAACAATATTAAGGACATCCCTGCAACAGCCATTCCACCTGAATTTCACAGACTTTGAGGTATGCTTGGGATCTTTGTCTTGCTAAAAGGTCCATTTGCCGCCAAGTTTCAGCTTCCTGGTGGAGGGAACTAGGTTAGTTGACCAAAATGTATTGGTCCTTCCTGGAGTTCATGATTCCATTGACCTTAACAAAGGCTCCAGGATCAGTAGATGCGAAACAACCCCATATCATCAAAGATCCACCACCATATTTCACCATAGGTATGACCTTCTGACGCCAAACCCATCACAGGTGTGCATGGCCAAAAAGCTCAATTTTGGTCTCATCTGACCATAACACCCAGTACTAATCCAAGCTCCAATGTTCAAACCTCAGACACTTATTTTTGTTGATTGACCTCAATAGAGGCTCTGCCAACCCCTGCAAAAAGCCTGTTGGCATGGAGGTGGCATCTGATGGTAGATTTGACTTTGTGTCCCCAAGATGCAACTAAGTTTTGTAGATCTCCCACTGTGGCTCTTGGATTTTTCTTTGCCTCCCAAACCACCAAACCACTCACTGTGCATGGGAGCAAGATGCACTTGAGTCCTCTACCAGGCAGGTGGTTTTAACCTTCTTAATTATTGACCTAACAGTTGAAAGTGGTATATTCAGTTTAGTTTGTTTCTTCTCTCTCATTTTATATTATTTTATATCATTACAAACATGGACATTTCATAACCCCTTTATGTCCCCTTTCATAACAAACATGGGCTATTTTTGTCATCTCTTGTTCCCAGCTGGAGAACAAAGCACTTTGCAGGTTATTTTTTCATTTCACTCTGAAACAGGTTGTCTTGAAAAGTACAGCATAAGCTCCAAAAATAATTCATAATACCTTCAACAAGAAAATCATTAACCTAGATGTATATGGCATAGTACACAGGGAGAGAAAAAAGGGATGTATCTATGTGTACTGTGTATGCATTTTAAGATGAAATGGAAATAGCTACAAGCTTGTAGGCTTACAGGCCAGCGCTAATCAGGACAGGATCATTAAAGGCTTTAATTCATTTTTTTTTAATGAATTAAAATGAAACGGCGTTCAAGATTTATTTTATTTCTTTGATTGGTTTTTGAAGATTTGTGTTTAAGAATAGCAGCAAGGTTTTCTTTTTTTTGTTTTTGCTTTGTTTTTGTTGTTGTTTATTTCTCATGAATAATGAATAGGCTTCACACTCACTCCTCTACAGAAGTGTAAGTATAAATCTGTCATACCACTCTGTAATTGTTAGGCTTTTATCCTCTTTAGCACAACAGTATTAGCTACTGAGCATGCTTTAGTTCAAATTGTTGTAGCTGGTACATTTCGTTCTGTAACTAATAGTCTACAGTACGTTGGGTACTTTGGTACAAAGTCATATTTATGTGCGTGTTGTACAGCAGGGTTGAATTCCATTTCAATTCAGCCAATTCGGTATATGAATTTAAATGTAATTAATTAATTGATTTCCTGAATTGTCTGAATTGAAATGAAATTGACCCTGTTGGACAATCTTTGGCAATAAACCTGGCAGTATTACTGTAGTATACATTTATTATAGTAATAACAAATAACAGTTTTGCTGGTTGTTAATTATATCCAAACAACATCTTAGATCTCAAGGGGTTAATTGCAGTAAAGCCTAACCCTTTATGCATAATGCATTGAACGCAGGCTAGGCATCTTTATACAATATAAAATATGTGTAATTATTATTCTTTTGTAATGAATATGTCCACATTTTCCCCAAAAAGTTGAAAGACAGGATAATAATTATATTACAAAAAATGAACGTTATACATTTGTTTTATCACTCTTTGTCTTTGTCTGGACTAACATTTAATGGGTCCTTAATCATTTTTATTTTACTTTAAAATCAAATATTTTATTTTGAGTAGTGTCACGTTCTAAATATATTTGTTTTTGTAATAGTGCCCAGTGGACTTCCATGACAATAAAGCACAAGTTGTGGGCAGCTGAGTGAAAACTGAAAACAGCTCATTGCCTGCTGATGTACATCACCCTGACAACCACTGTGGTGACAACCAGTCTCTGAATATGGAGTGGCTGGGTCAGGTTAGAATATTGCATAAATATTACCTGGAAGACCAATATCCTTTTTCATACAGCCCTTAATGGCTGTCATTTGAAAATTGCCCCATGACAGTTCACACCCTTAAGATGTCACATAGTTCAAATTTGGAATTTGGAATTTGATTGAGAGGGGAGATTACTGACCCATGCTGAAGTAGGTATTCACAAACTCTCTCTCTCTCTCTCTCTCTCTCCTTTCCTACCCTCCATAACCCTGTCTGTCAGTCCGGGGCCTTCAAACGGAACTTCAGCTCTCCATTGCTCGCCACTGATCAGCCCGGAGTGGTTAAGCCAGCCCCCACAAGCCAAGGTAAGCGTGCTGAGCCAGTGTCCCTTCCCAGTCGAATGCCACTCACATGTCTCCACAACTGCCAATCCGCCCCGAGTCAACAGTGTCATCCCTTTGCTCACGCCACATCCCACCATCCCTCAGCGAAACTATTATTCCAGCTTTCCTCTCTGACAGCAGGTCCATAATTCATGTCATGCCTATTGTACTTCCTTAAAGTCACCTGCCATCTGCGATTCCACATCCCAGGAAGGAGGGGTGAGGGTCCCCCTCAATCTTATTTGACAAGTGTCGCTGAGGCATCTGGGCCTATCTGAGCTTTCTCGGCTTCCCCTGTTTTTCTCCCAATTTGGTAGCCAGTTATACCCTCTATTTATTTTCAATTTTACCCTCCCCCACGAACTCGCCGTCCACCTCCGTGGGACGAGCTAATACCTCGAGGCAATGTTCGTCTCCTCTGAGACGGAACTCGCCCAACCCTGTTTACGAAGTCGCCCTACCGCTCCCCAGACAGCCAAACATCACCCCCGATCAGGGCTCCCTACCAGGACTGGTCTGGTACAGTTGGGTTTCAAACCATGACCGTGACAGCTCACACTCGTAAAGGACCAGCCAATATGGGCGTTACACTGCTACGCTATCAGAGGCCCCACCCTCCAGCATCCTTAGCTGATATAAGCATCTTTGTAAGAATGCAGGGTAAGCAGACCTGAGCCATTACTGTGTCCCATTCCTCTGCTGTTGCATCACAACAGTGCTGCCAACAGGTCCCGTACCGGTAAAGACATTCCACCAAAGTGCAGATTGCTCACTGCGGCTGGGGTTCGATTCCCTAGCAACTGGCAATTGGCCGTCCGCCCCAGGGAGGGGGGAGGGAAGCCAATATTGAGTTGACGAAAAGAGGGTACTATTGGCTCCTAAAATGGGGGAAAATCAGAAACAAAATCTTTTCAATCTAAGATTCCTGTCATGGTAGAGGCAGGAATACACCCTGGACAGGTGCCAATCCATCGGGGCACTGAATTCACTCACACACTCATACCTACGGGCAATTTAAAATTAGCCTAACATGTCTTTGGACTGTGGGAGGAAACCTTGGAGAAACCCACGAAAAGAACATAATGCTGAATTTGTTAGTTAAAATAACATAATTGCACCTTTTAATGCTCACAACCTTTTCATTCCAATATGGCTGCCAGTGTGAATAAGGATTCATTACCTCAATTTGTACTTTTTTCACTGGAAAAAGGTACAAAACCATATCATGAAGGATTTTATGTGTACCTTTGAAGGTGCAATGATGTCTATTGCTGTATTACTGCACTGATCTTGTGCGCTAACTATGATTGTTCCTACCTTGTATTGATGCTCTGGATAAGAGCGTCTGCTAAATGCTTAAAATGTAAAATGTAAAATGTACAATGAACTGCAACAAACACATTTGTACCCTCAGGAACAAAAGTGTACCTACTTGCACCTTTATTTTTGAGAGTGTAATGCTGCACTTCCCTCATATGTCATGTGCCCAGTCAAGCATAAAATAATGCATCTATCATCTGTTGGTGCCACTGACTGAGCCTTTATAAAGCACTAGGTACAAATTCAACTCCATGGTGGTAAAATAGTTTTCTTGTGTGTGTGTGTGTGTGTGTGTGTGTGTGTGTGTGTGTGTGTGTGTGTGCATGTGTGTGTGTGTGTGTGTGTGTGTGTGTGTGTGCATGTGTGTGTGTGTTTGTGTGTCTGTGTGTGTGTGCATGTGTTTGTGCATGCGTGCTTGTGCGTGCGTGCGTGCGTGTGCATGTGTGTGTGTGCATGTGTGTGTGCTTGTGCGTGTGCATGTGTGTGTGTGTGTGTGTGTGTGTGTGTGTGTGTTTGTATGTCTGTGTGTGCGTGTGTGTGTGTGTATAGAGTCCTCTGTGAAAGCACGTGTGGATCCAGTTTACGAGGCCCTGCGCTACGGGACGTCCCTGGCACAGATGAGCCGCTCCAGTTTCGGCAGTATCTCCGAGTCGCCCACCCGCAGCATGGTGAGCACACCTCATCCACAGGGCAGGGGTATGGAGAGATGGTCCTTCGGGGCCCTACCGCACATTTCATTTTGGTCAATGAACTTTAGGCTAAAGTGTCACACTCTCTCTTCATCCCTGTCTTTCGACCCCTTGCTCTTTCTCTGCCTTGTCATCTTTCTCTGGCCTCTGCAGGGCGAGGGAGGCGAGGAGAAGGTGGAGAGCCAGCCCATTACAGAGGAGGAGACCGTCCCAGAAACGGGGGGTAGGTCAACCCCGCATGTGTACATCACGTGCCCCAGCTTCCATTTCCCCACCATCTCCCTGACCCTTACTCTAACCCAGACCCCAATCTCCCCCTGTGCAGCGGACATCAGGACTCGACCGAGAGGACTGTGTGGTCATTATTTATCATGCCGCATTGTTGCTCCATTTCACGTTTGGTGCTGCCCATGGATCTCTTGGGAGGCAATTACAGCAGAAAGTCAGGGAGCCAATTAGTCCTGCTATTACACAGGTCCACAGATCTCAGGTCAGGGCACAGCCCATCGCTCAGACTCATGCCTGCCACTGACTGTGTGTGCTGTCGTTTCACTTACATTTACTGAAATACCCCAACCATCAGCTGCTCTTTAAACGCATCCATTATGGAGACAAGGCTCATCTAATGAGACGACGTGGAGCTTGACCGTATTCCAACTGTGTGTACTGTGTTCGTGTGTGTGCGTGCATGGAGAGGAGGGCATTTGTGTGTGTGGAATGTATGTGCTTAGCAGATTGCATTTAGAACGCTGTGTATGTGTGTGTGGTGTGTCTATGCCCTGGTTTGTGTGTGTGTTTGTGTGTGTGTGCAGTATGTGTGCGCGCGTGTGTCTGTGTTTGTGTGTGTGTGTGATGTGTGGTGTGTGGTCCTATCCCCTGGTTTGTGTGTGTGTGTGTGTGAGAGAGAGAGAGAGAGAGAGAGAGAGAGAGAGAGAGAGAGAGAGAGAGAGAGAGAGAGAGAAGAGAGTGTTTTTTATTGATCATGGTTTTATTGATGTTTTCCTGAGTGACAGGACCTCTCTCTCTCTCTCTCTCTCTCTCTCTCTCTCTCTCTGTGACTTCACAGTGCTCACACCCTCTGAGTCTGAGGACGCAGTCAGTCTGAAGGTACGAAGTATCAGTTACTCGTCATCTCCACTTAATCTCACTCTTTCACTTTTTTTTTCTTTTTTAAAAAGGGCTAAAAAAGCTTTGATTTAAATTATTTTGTATTAATCAAGAAGTATGCGTTGAATATAATAATCAATTTGTGATGCAAGATCTTGTTTATTAATAAGCCTTTCAATGGCTTGGAATGCTTTTCACCTATTCAAGTGTAATCTTCTGTGATGGTCCAGTACAGGATATCAAGTATAACAGCATGATTGTTTTCATTGCAAACCATTTTTGTTCATTTTCCCTCAACCTTCACTTAAACAACTGAGAATTCTGAAATACATTAATAAATGCTCTTCCACAAGATAATTATGCATTATAGCACATTTGAAACATTTCACATTTGTAGAAAAAGTAATTCAAGCTCTGAAGAGAATGGCCCGTTTAAAAATCTTCAACATATTAAGGCTCCCAAATTTCCCAGGTTTTCACATCATATCTTTCGATGGATAAAATCAGCATTTATGTTCAGCACACTTCATCACACATCACACAACTGGTCACAGATGAATAGCACTGGACAGGAAAGAATAACCATGTACCAAAATGGAATTATTATTATTATTTTTCTTTTTTATCTTTAATTTGTTTCAGATTGTTTCCCGTTTCTCTCCCAATTTAGTGGCCAATTATACCCTCTATTTATTTAGATTTTACCCTCCCCACATGGGTCCGCCGCTCGTCTCTATGAGGCAAGCTAATTCTCTGTGGGCAGTGAAATTCGCCCACCCACGTTCTGGAGACACCTTATGTGCTTCACAGCATACCCGAGCCGGCTTACCCTCCCCCTGGGGCGGACAGCCAAATGCCGCAGAGGTTTTATCATTTTACCTTCCGAAGGCCAGTTTGAAGTCTTCTGTCAATTGATACTATGCATAGTTACATTTTTTTTCAATGATTAGCTAGATCATATCTATCATTTATACATTTGCATCTGTAACTTTATATTTTCATATTGATCATTTTTGTTTTTGATTTACATTATGAGAGCAAACCATTACACTGGTTTACATTTACAATTTAAAAATGGCAGCTCTTGATTGAATGCCTTGAGAAGCTTGCGTACCATAAACCTAACCAATTAATATAATATAATAATCTATGCCATTTAGCTGATGCTTTTATCCAAAGCGACTTAGAGTAGTGAATGCATACATTTTTCTGTATATGTGGCCCCAGTGGGAATCAAACCCACAACCCAAGCGTTGTCAGCGCCATGCTCTGCCTACTGAGTCACACAGAACCAAATAAAAGTTGAGCATCAATGCCTAGCTGCCCAGTTAAGGTTGAGCACTCTCTTCATTGCTTGCTTACAAAAAACTATGGAAGATTAACTTTTTAAGCATGTTTTGAACAGCACTGCGTCATACCTGGCCTGTTTACTATGTTTTGCAGGTGTGACCACTCTGAATTACTCATATAAAACGTTTTTAGGGATGTAATTTGCTTCACTGGCCAGCTTTCATTGATCCCAGTACTCTAAAGTGGTACACTGACAATACTGACCACCTGTTTGGTGTAGAGGAATTGTAATAAGATAAAATGGCAATACAAATGTATTTTGTTCATATTGTGCATTTCAGTAACTCAAAGACGATTTACGGGATCAAGGGATGAACACACATAGAGGGACGTTACAAGCGCAGGCACAAAACGGTCAAAATAACGTGACGCAAAGCGGGAGCGTATGATTATATAAAGCACGTTTACGAAGTACAGCAGGTGGTGTGAACTTGAATGTTCTTCAGTGGTACTGAAATTCAGCCCAGCAGCTGGTATAAGTCACAGTTTTTATATTCAGAACTTTCTGAATATTGTTTATTATGCTTAAGGCTCTGCACTTTCAGATTCGTTTTTCTCAATTGGCTATATTTTATGTTCCTCTGGTCAGTAACTAGCCATCATATATATCACTTCCATTTAGCCAGCATGACGAAGCTGTGCTAGGAGTCAGACTGCTGAGAGCTATAACAGGGAAATGCAAAAAAAAAAAAAAAAAAGTTTTTTAACTGTGAGCACTATTTTTATTTTATTAGACAGAACTAGGATAAACTAGGACAACGAGCAGTCATCAGTAGTAACTTTGATGACACTCCCTCTGTGTCTCCCTGACTTCAGGCTCCAAAGCGGATTGAGGTCCACTCCATCCACACTTATGTTGCACTCTACAAATTCCTCCCTCAAGAGAAGAACGATCTGGAACTTCAGTAAGTGATGCCTAGGGGATGTGTGGGTCTGTGTGTGTCTGTGTCTGTGTCATGATGTGTCAGCTTGTGTCTCGCTGTGCCTCTGTCTCTCCATGAGCCTCTGTCTGTGGAGCTGTGTGTGTGTGTGTGTGTGTGTGTGTGTGTGTGTGTGTGTGTGTGTGTGTGTGTGTGTGTGTGTGTGTGTGTGTGTGTATGGATCTCCCTGATTGTACTTGTAAAAATGTACACCGTGGGCCCAGAATGAAAGAATAGTCAATGTAAATGACAGGGTCCAGGACAAACGATGTCTCAGAATCTGAAAGCGTAAGGAGAGGAGGGTGGCGAGAGAGAGAGAGCGGCATACATGAACAGGAGAAAAACGGACAGGCAGAAAGACACAAGGGAGACGCGGGGAGAAGGAGAGAAAGAGTAAAGGGGAGAAGAGCAGCTCCAGAGAAAAGGAGGGTGGGGGGGGGCGCTGCAAAAGGAGAGTGGGGGAGGGGGGAGAGTCGGGGAGTTGGGGAGGGGGAGAGCTGGAGATGCAAGACAGAGGGGGAGAGGGATGGGGGTATGCAGGGAAAGGGGGTTGGGTGGAAAAGAGAAAAGAGGAGCGGGGGCGGGAGTGAGCAGGTGAATGAGGTGCGTGGCCCCCGGGACTCTGTTTCACAGCAGCTGGCGCCTCTCTGGGGGGGTGAGAACAGCGTCCCGGTGCAGGGGTGCACGTGCCCGCTGTGCATTGCACATGTTCATCGGGGCAGAAAGCCACCAATGCGTCATAAACACAAATGTTGCCAACGTCATATTGGGTAAGAACCTTTTCATGCAGGTGTCATATCAAATGCTTTAAAATGTCCTAACCGCGGCTATTACCATTTACTATTTATTAGGCTCACCGTTAACAATCAAAATGTGTACGTGTATATATACAGTGCATATATTGGCAAGTATATATCATCTATACATAATTTATCCATATATTTAACCCTTTACTTGCGATGGGTCAGGTAAAGATTTCTGATAACACATTGACATCAGCATTAGAGACACAGGCCAGCTCTGTTATGTGAATTGATTGACTGTGGGCATGGGAGTTACAAAGACCAGCACATACATGAAGCAGCATAAGTATTCAAATGGTTGTGGTCATTGATCGTACCCGTCGTTTAGTGAAATTAGACCGGGAGAGGATCGACCACCTCAGTCAGAAATGGTCTAATTGCATTGAATTCACCTGTTCCCCTATGCGCTGGAGGAGAGAAAGACATTCTGTTTAAAGCCATCTCCAGGGTTACCAAGGGCCACGTCATTTGGAAACGGTTGATCTTTGTGCTTATTTCCATTAAAAAGCTCTTTCTGTCTCTCTCTCACCCTCCTCACCCCATCCCTTACTACCCACTCCCCACTCTGTATTCTTCTCCCCTACCCTTCTCTCTCTCTCTCGCTCTCTCTCTCTCTCTCTCTCTCTCTCTCAGTCCTGGTGATCGTGTGCAGGTCACCGATGACTCGAATGAAGACTGGTGGAAGGTGGGTAAAAAGTCGCACCATTTTATATAACATTTTATATAACAGCAGAGAGTCAGAGACCATTTGTGTGTGTGTGTGTGTGTGTGTGTGTGTGTGCATGCGCACACGCACGCACATGCAGACATGACAACTGGTCCTACTTTCACATCCAATAAGAACATCCATCAAGAACATGACAAAAATAAAACTTGAGTGTGCTGGTGGAAAAATGGGAAGAATATAATGGATTTAACAAACACTTTGACCTGGAATGACACTTAATGAAGGTTTAATGGGCTCTAGTCATTTTTTTGGCTCTTCCTTTGCCTGATGGAATAAACCTGAATTCTTGCTGAAGTGAATCAGAGTGGAAGCAAATGTCAGTTTATATATATATAATATATATGCCATTTAGCAGACGCTTATCCAAAGCAACTTACAGTAGTGAATGCATACATTTTTCAGTATATGTGGCCCCAATGGTAATCGAACCCACAACCTAAGCGTTGCCAGCGCCATGCTCTACATACTGAGCCACACAGAGTCAATCTCACAGACAGTGAAACACTGACGGAAACACATCTAGACTGGACTTGATCATCCAATTATGGAAATGCTCAGTGTTAACCCAATATAAAAAATAAGGGAAACAACAGGCAGGTATACACTGTCAAAGGGGTTCAGTTATGTGGATCCCACATTTTGGCCAACGGGAGAAGGTGCTATGCCATCTTGGGAACGGGCTTGTTTTCTGGGTGTCTCCGCAGGGAAAGAGTGGGGACAAGGTTGGCTTCTTCCCAGCAAACTTTGTCCAGAGAGTGCGCCCTGGCGAGCGTGTGTGGAGAGTCACCCAGGCCTTCCTCGGCAGCCGGGAGAAAGGTCAGATGACGGTGAAAGCGTCCCAGGTGAGCAAACACACAAAAATACAGAAACAAACACACACACATACACACACACATTACACACATATGCACACATACATATGCACACACATGCGCATATTCACACACACACACACACACTCACACCCACACACACACACACACACGCACTACAAACAGAAACAAACACACATAAGTACACACACACACACACACACACACACACATGCGCACACACATGAGCACATTCACATACACACACACACACACTGCAAACAGAAACTAACACATACATACTTACACGCGTATGCACACATACATATGCACACACATGCACACATTCACACACACACACACACACACACACATGCCACACACACACCCCATGCATGCACACACGCACGCATGCATGCACACATGCAAACAGAAACAAACAACACACACATACTTCCACACATACTGTATGCACACATACATATGCACACACATGCGCACATTCACACACACGCGCACACACGCACACTCTCTCTCACACACACACACACACGCTACACACACACTGCAAACAGAAACAAACACACATAAATACACACACACACACAAACACACCCACACAACACACACACACACACACTGCAAACAGAAACAAACACATATGTACTTACACGCATATGCACACATACATATGCACACACATGCACACATTCACACACACACACATTCACACACACACACACACACACATACACACACACACACGCCACACACTCACCCACACACACGCACGCACGCATGCACGCATGCATGCACACACACACGCAAACAGAAACAAACAACACACACATAGTTCCACACATACTGTATGAACATATACATATGCACACACATGCGCACATTCACACACACACACACACACACACACACACACACACACACACACACACACACACACACACACTGCAAACAGAAACAAACACACACATACTTCCACACATATGCACACATACATGTACATATGCACACACGTGCACATTCACAGACACGCACACATGCACACACTCACACACACGCATATATCATTTTGGTGCTGCACCTTTTGCCTTTATCCTGTTTCTTTCTCTATTTATTTTCTTCTCTGTCTACCTCATTTCTTCTCTGACCTTTCTCTGATTCTTCTCTGTCTGTGTCTCTCAGGTCCACCTCTGGGTCTGTGATTCCTCCTTGTTTGAGCAATTTCTCTCTGTGTATGTGATTCCTCTCTGTGCTTCTGACTACTTTCTGTATCTGTGACTTCTCTCTATATCTGTGACTCCGCTCTGTATCTGTGATTCTTCCCTGTATCTGTGACCCCCCTTTGTGTCTGTGACTCCTCTCTGTATACGTGATTATTCTTGGTATGGCTGACTCTTGCGTCTCATTTTTTTCTCTGTCTCCATTCTGTCAGATCTGCGTGGGGAAGAACGAGGCCAGCGACGGCTTCCTGAAGCTGAGCAGCGGCAAGAAGAGGGGTCTAGTGCCCCACGAGTCCCTGGAAGAGATATGAGCCCCGTCGCAAGACCCTTCTCCCGTCCGCCCCCACCCCACGCTGAAAACCGCAGGTCTGATCCTGCGCAGGACACCCCCAGCCCCGCCCCAAAATCCCAGAACCCCGCTGCACCCACAGGAAAGGGTGGGACCATGGCAGGGCGGCTTTGAGTCGCCGAACCTCAGAGCTCTTAGGAAAGGGGGTGCCGCCGGACCCCGCTGCCTCTCCTTATTCCCCGCACGGTCACGCGCGCCCTCCCGCACCCCACATCCGTGTGGCTCAGTAGGTAGAGCATGGCGCTGACAACGCTTAGGTTGTGGGTCCAATATCCAATTGGGGCCACATATACTGAAAAATGTATGCATTTACTACTGTAAGTCGCTTTGGATGAAAGCGTCTCCTAAATGGCATATATTACAACATGACACCATACACAGCGACACAGAGGCCTGCGCTGCTTGCCTTTAGGGCCACCCACGACCCCGTGGCCTCTCGGACCACAGCGAGGTCAGTCACCTTCATCGCCAACCGTTCAAGCCTCGACCTGCTATGGACCCTCACAACCACCGCCATGCTGAGACATAATGAAACCAAAGGGAAGACACTGGATATCCTGGAGTGGTTTTGGCTCATTCGTAAAAAGGGATTTATTCATTTGCATTGCTGAGATGACCGCCGCTTTCGTTTTCTTGTCCGATCTCTGTTGCCAGTATGCCAGCTGTGACATCGCCCTTTCCCTGGGCAGGGACTCACACACATGACTGGGGCAGAGGGGGGACTACAGGGGGGTACTGTGATGCCCCACCCAGAGCCCATGTGTCATTTGATGAGGATGTAGCTGGGTAGCACCTGAGAAAAAGTGCTGTTTAGTATGTGTTTTATTTCTGTAACGTGTTTCTCTTGGGTCCGCGGTACGCTTGCCCCTCGACCCACAGAGTTCTCAGGTCTTGCCTCCTTTGTTATTCAGTAGTAAAAAGCAATCGAACACGTTTATCACTCGGATGTGATGGTGAAAGCTGTGCAGGAGGAGAGAAGGATGTTTGTTGTGTGTTTTGGTAGGTTCAGCTGTATGGGGAAATTATTCCAATATATCTCCAGCTGCTCCTTTTTGACTTGTGGCAAGTAGACACCAACAGATTCATTGCAGAAAGCAGATAAATATGGAACAGTGCTCTGTGCTTTCCATTGCAATTGAAACATAAGTATGTGGCTGGCCAATCAGGGGATGTGAAAGGCCTAACTCCAAAGCACAACCCACACCCTGCAAATACGCTGATAGGTTACATTTCTTGGAGGCGGGGACATGGGTTTTTCCACTAAAGTGAGTGTATGGTTTATGTGTTTCTCCCTGTGTCCTTCTCTGGATCCCTGGGCTGGGGCTCACTCCAGCTTAATTTAGACTCTGACGGCTCCGCTCACTATTCCCATCTGTGCCCGCACTTCCCTCGAGCTCTGCAAGGGCACAGCACAGACACACTGAGACACTGAGACACAGTAACACAGACACACTGAGACAAGCCTGACACAGTAACACAGACACACTGAGACACACTGAGACACTGAGACACAGTAACACAGACACACTGAGACAAGCCTGGCACAGTAACACAGACACACTGAGACAAGCCTGACACAGTAACACAGACACACTGAGACAAGCCTGACACAGTAACACAGACACACTGAGACACACTGAGACACACCTGACACAGTAACACAGCACACACTGAGACACACTGAGACACACTGAGACACACACCTGACACAGTAACACAGACACACTGAGACACACTGAGACACACCGAGACACAGTAACACAGACACACTGAGACACAAGCCTGACACAGTAACACAGACAGACACTGAGACACACCTGACACAGTAACACAGACACACTGAGACACACTGAGACACACCCGACACAGTAACACAGACACACTGAGACACACTGAGACACACTGAGACACAGTAACACAGACACACTGAGACAAGCCTGACACAGTAACACAGACACACTGAGACAAGCCTGACACAGTAACACAGACACACTGAGACACACCTGACACAGTAACACAGACACACTGAGACAAGCCTGACACAGTAACACAGCACAGACACACTGAGACACACTGAGACACACCGGACACAGTAACACAGACACACTGAGACACACCTGACACAGTAACACAGCACAGACACACTGAGACAAGCCTGACACAGTAACACAGCACAGACACACTGAGATACGCCCGACACAGTAACACAGACACACTGAGACACACCTGACACAGTAACACAGACACACTGAGACAAGCCTGACACAGTAACACAGCACAGACACACTGAGACAAGCCTGACACAGTAACACAGCACAGATCCAGTCAGTGTTGTGTCATTCACACAAAATACAGATGCAACATACAACAAAACCAGGAATGTAATGCACAATACAGATAATTAAAAAATACATATAGGACATGCAACATAGCCAGAACATTGATATTCACAGATTCAATTCATGTAATATTTTCTTAATGTTTTCATGCATAGAGATTGACCAAACTCAATATCTGTTTGCAGAGATGAGACTCTTTTTCTCTCCATTCATATCTGAGGACGTTCAGAGATCAGGCAGCAGGTTGAGTTGCAGCACACGCCAGGGATATCTCATCATAAGAGATGAGATGAGATCTCCTGCCATTCAACATGACCACACCACGCACTTGAACACAGCAATGCACTTACAGCACATGCACACGACGGCACCAATAGAGGGCGGACAGGTGAGGTTAAAATGACTTTGATTTGCCAGGAAAGAGAAAGAAAATTCCACCGGTGAGCCAGACACATGAGAAAATCGAAAACACTCCAGCTTGTCGGGGCCCCTACACCGTACAGTAAATGAAAACAATTGGGGTGGAAAATGATGAACAGATCCTTTGATATGCCCTGGTGGGAAAGCCTTTGAAACACCGAAGGGTGAGGATCAGTAGGATTCCAGATGTTGGGAATGAGACAAGCCTTTGGGCAGCTCTACTCTCGACTCAAGAGTGAGGGGAGAGCAGAGAAGAAGTGGCCCAACGTTTGTCCATAGGGGAGCTCAGCACAGAGCAGTAAACATTCCCCATAAACAATACCGTAGCATTTAGCCATGCTACTGTTTCACCGTAGCAGCATTGTTTGCTTGATTTTTTATTTTCATCCTCAACTGTTGGTGTCATCGTGCAGAATATTCACCCCGTGTCATGCATTTTTCTGGGCCTGCAGTGGTTAAAATAAGCAATGTAGAAAAACAGAGAAGTGGTACAGGAGATGATATTGCTGGCAGACTGTGAGTCCTCCATTCTGAGTGGACGTTAACTGTTACCTGTGGCTCAGATTGGCTCCACGAATGTAAACCAATGCTTAGCTAAAGAAACCCTGCCATTAAGTCACGTCACTTGTTTGTTCCATTATGGTCCTTGCCTCTAGTAATCATGGAGGAGTCTGAAAAACTGCGGAAACACGAGGGACCTTTTGGGTTAAAGGACAGAGTGTTCCTCCTCACATTTCCTGGGACAGGTTCAAGTTCCTCCTTTGTTTAAAAAACTGGGCGGAAGATGAGTAAACCGGTGGTGCGGAGAGTGAAAGATCAGGTGGGAGTCTTTCGCTTGGATTGCGCTGGAGCATTTCTCAGCTTGCACACTGTCCCGCTCTGCATGCCAGACTCTTCTCTCTCTGACCTCTACTGCAGAGGCCACTATAACTTCACACCTTGCAGCAGCACTCAAAATTACCCATATTGCCTTGGGGGTAGGGGAAGAGCAAGACCCAGCTGTATTTGCTTCAATGGAGCTTGCACTTTTCTATACTGATGTTGAGCAGAAAAAGGGATATAGATTGTATTGAAAAATGATATGAAGTCATCTTTCCTGTTGTAGAGGAACAAGGCTGGTCCACAGGACATGGATGAACGTGGCAGGAATTATTACTGGGACGGGCGGTTCAGGGAAGAGCGGTCATTTGCTTCTCTGTTGCAAAAGAGCTGTTAATCTCAATGAGACTTCCTGCTTAGATAAAGGTTACGTAAAAACTCTGAATGGATGCCAATGTAGACACATGATAACTTCAGAGGAGGATGGAGGGGTAGACTTTACCTGAATTGTTTAAGTATTTAACCAGCTGTGCTGGCAAGCTGCCTTGCACTTGGCAATAATGACATTTTTCTGTAATATATGAATGTGTCTGTAGATGTAATGGAGGATGACATGTATTTTAACCTCAAAATTATGTTCTGTGAAATATCCACCAGTAGATTGCTATTGTATGGGATGTGAAATGGAGTTACTGGCACGAGGAAGCCATTGAAGTCTAATAGCATGCATTTTGTCTTTGACTACTCATGTGAGCAGACCTGTACTGTGTACTTGTATAAAACTCTTACCTAGCAGGCCAGCAACGTGACATCTCTGTGATGGACCAGGGGGGTGACCCATTGTCCTGGTGGGCGACAACGCTGCATGACCTTTTCAGATCGATGACCTGGTTGATTCAGTTCTAACGTCGACGGCAATATGCCAAATTCAGTAGTCACGTGTACGAGGGGATGTAAGATCTGGAGTCACTGTAGTTCAAGTCAAAGTCACTCCAATCACTGTGTTCTGTTTTGACTCAAGTCACATGCCGCTGAAGTAATAATGGGATTCAGAAACTCAGCTAGTTCTCTTGGGGTTTTTACTTTGAGACACAGGTGGGACTTCTATCTTGAAATGAGGTGTCTGGAGCTCACCGATGTTATGGCACCGTATTCTCATCTGTTTTGTCATTGTGTCATGGGTCTTAAGTACTGGAATGGGAGGACAGCCCATAATAAACACCTCCATGGAGCCCAATGCTGCTCCATCCACATATCTCGCCCACCCACCTGTATGCATGGTAGCCTGTACTGGGAATCACTGCAGCACCACTTCAATAAAGACATAGAAAATAGCACACTGAACTAGGGTTTTCCACATTATTTGACTTGTTTGCTTGTATGAGCTGTGGTAACTGACAAAACATTCAAGTTTATTGTCGTGAAGCTGGCCAATGCTCCGGACAACCAAAAAGTAAAAAAAAAAAAATCATTTGATGAATTATCATTAGAATCATTACATTATTAAATCATAATATAACTTATTCATTCCAGCAAGCTAACATAGAACAACCTAGGCAAACATTAAAGACTTGTTTCAGATTACAATTGATATCACGAACTGATATCATCTGGTATCACTGGTATCATCTAACTACCTTTTTCTTTTCTTTTCTTTTCTTTTCTTTTCTTTTCTTTTCTTTTCTTTTGTCAGCACACCTGGTATTAATTAAATAGGCCTGCAATAGGTTCACCTGGGATCATTCCTACCAATCACTCAGTTAGCTTGATATAAATGTTCATTGTTACCAGATTCATTCTCATGAAGCTGGTAACAATTAGTTCATACAATTGCTGAATAAAGCACCAGTAGCTTTTGGCATCCTAAAAATTTAAATGCACACATACAATTGACAACCACATACGCCCATAAGTCCAGTCCATTCCAGCAGTGAAAGCTACTCCTTCACATTTATAGATAAATAAAGAGGGAAAGGGAAAAAACATAAAATCACGTCCAAGTGTCAGCCCACATTAACCTGCCCAAAATGGCCAATGGGACAAGGCTGTAAGCTGCTTTCAATAGAAGCAACAGACTGCACACGCACCTCGGAGAGCATTTATCACCATCTTTGTGGCGGCTCACTGCTGCAGATCACCGTGCCCTCGTTATTAATGGAGTTTCTATAGCCAAAATTCCCGGTCAGCAGCTCCTCGAAATTGCCTGGAAAATGACATCTCGCGCTCAGTTCCACAGAGGCCGCAGATAATATCTCACTTCAAAAGGTCGGGATGAGTCAGCATGGTAATAATGGTAATTCAATGTAACGCATACATAGTACAATGGCTCTGTGTCTCGGGCACTCTGTGTGTGGGGGACGAGGCGAACTCACATTTGACCACAGTTGCCAACAGGCAAAGGAAATTAGACATGTGAAAAGTATATAGAATGCAAAACATCTTCTACTTAATGCCTTAACCGTCACATCCACGCCTATTCAAACATACCCAAACTCTGATGGCCACATGCCTACATTTGGTATCATTTGAAAGGAAACACAGAACCAGGCAGATGGCCCAGATGCCCCTGTAACAGAGCCCGCAACACCGCTCAGCCTCCACCACACAGGCCAGAGCACAGCCTAACGCTCTGAGACTGGAGGAGAGGGAGAGACAGGATTAAGAGCAAATATCCTGCATATATTACAAACCAGATTGGTTGTTTCCACTTTAACAGCTTATGCACATTTGTATTAATTACACACAAATATACATATCATTAAAAAGATTGTTTAAATTATGTGTTTCTTATTAATAGACATAGTACAGGAAGGTGGGGGAAGATGTGAGGGACATATCTGATCTCTGTGGTTCTTTTTTGCCTCGACTATCAATCACATTTTCATTCTGTAGTCCTGGCAAGAAAATGATCCTAGTGCAAAAAAAAGCTGAAGTGGGACTTCAGGTGCTGTGCCGTTCACTGCCCACACTGAGCGTGCCTCGGAGGAATGGCACCAACATCCACCAATAATCAACAATGGCACCTACTCCCTGCCATGCATTCAAAGTTGGGGAAGTTTGCCATCCTTTAACGATCCCAATAAAGTGGTTAGTCCAATTTGACTAATTGGCAGCAGAAGAGCCTCTGGCAGCCAAACGCTACGGTGGAGTGGATCAACAGGAAGTGACACGTGTGATATCCCCCATGAGTGATATCTTCTCCTGCCTGGCCATCTGAGCATCGCATTCGATTATTTCATTCTATCAGATTTCTCCCCGTATAGCGCAGGATGCAG
Organism: Aldrovandia affinis; assembly: GCA_029706075.1. Taxonomy (NCBI): domain Eukaryota; kingdom Metazoa; phylum Chordata; class Actinopteri; order Notacanthiformes; family Halosauridae; genus Aldrovandia; species Aldrovandia affinis. The sequence goes on along the minus strand of JAINUG010000013.1, from coordinate 4,226,329 downwards.
CAGTCTGTCGGAAGCTCACCGCCTCCATTTCAGAAGCACAGAGCATATGCAAGACAGTGGCCTGTTTCAGCCTGGGTGGACAAACCTGCTACAGCAGAGGGCCTTGTCACTTGTAGACTCCAGCTCATCACTCAATCACGTTCACTCAAATTAGGGACGAAGCCATCATAATTGGCTCGTTATTCACCAACGACCTCATTGTATCAGTTCACATAATCGTAGCAAATGAACATTTGCTGGAGGGAGAGACAGAATCACTTACAAGGATTCGGGATGAAGTGTGGGTTTCACAAAGTTCTGTGACAGGCATAGTGGTGTTTTCAGTCACAGCCCTCAGCCCTCTATCAGGCTCCTGTGAAACAGAGTGAATGTGAGTGAGAATGAGTGAATGTGAGAGGGAATGAGTGAATGTGAGTGAGAATGAGTGAATGTGAGTGAGAATGAGTAGATGTGAGTGGATGCGAGTGAATGTCAGTGGGAATGAGTGAATGTGAATGAATATGAGTGAGAATGAGTGAATGTGAGTGAGAATGAGTGTGAGAATGAGTAGATGTGAGTGGATGTGAGTGAATGTCAGTGGGAATGAGTGAATGTGAATGAATGTGAGTGAGAATGAGTGAATGTGAGTGAGAATGAGTGAATGTGAGTGAATGTGAAATGAGTAGATGTGAGTGGATGTGAGTGACTTTGACCATAGTTAGCAAACAGCGCTGTTGATCTGGGCCCCAAAAGGTGAGTGGTGCAGCATGCAGGAACGTCAGGGATCAGGTCCTTAACTCCTGTGTAGCGTATTATGGTCCATGCCAGTCGCATCAGTGAAATATCCTCTGGCTGATTCATTTTGAGGAACAGAAGAAATGTTCCCTGTTCTCCTTCCCTCCGTCTCTCTCTCTCTGTCTCTCTCTCTCTCTCTCTCTTTCTCTCTCTCTTTCTCTCTCTCCCACCCTCTCCAGGCACCATTGTAGTGCAAATGAGTAAAGGGTACTCTTTGTAACGTTCTTCTGATCTGACTCTCCCTTTTTTGCTGCAATCAAGTTTCAACCATCAGTTCATTTTCATTCGCCCAACATAAAAGGACGCTGAAGACTGTCAAGAGGGCGTTCTGAATTTATAATTGCACATGAATAATTCCAGAACCCAGTGACACCAAGTGAAACCCAGCTAATGTGTGACTAAAAGAATTTAATAGGTACCAGAAGCCATAAACAATTTTTATGAAGCCCATAAAATGACTTAACCCTCCACTGACACAACAGCACTGCAAAGCATAAAACGCAATGAGCCTTGTGCCACAGTGGCCCTGAGGCAATTCTTTTATTTCGGCCCAAGGACATTTTAAGCAATTTCTCAAGGAATTCCAATCATGCTAAGATAACCATAATCAGTTCCAAGAACTATGATCATTACACCGTAGATTTCAGGGCTGTTACTACTGGTTACAGAATTAATAGATTTGAGAACCAAATCTTGATCTATTTGATCTTTAGGTCATGTCCTAATATTCTCTGTCTTGTTACCATTTCAGAAATCTCCCGTATGACGACTGAAAATCCTGCAAAATCTTTCTGTGAATTAGTGTGTACCTTTAATAAATTGTCATGTATAACAGAATGCTCTTTTTAGGCTGCGTGTGTATTTAGTTGTTGCCCAAACTTCCGCTGGGACGGACAATATCAGGAAGCCAGCCAGCTTTGCATTTGTTTCCACTTAGACCTGACTGTGTTTTTGTGTTTTATGAAGGGCTGTTTAGATATATTATTAGACAAAAAAACATTGTTCTGTATTCATGTACAATGCAGAATTTAGAAAGGAGATAATATGCAATATTGTTCTTGGCATGTGTTGTTGGGGAAGGATAAGCTATGGAGCCACGCATAGACAGGATATTGAGCCAGAAGGCATGTGACCTTTGATCAATCGCTACTTTACTAAAAATCAACTGTATTGTTGATTACCCACACGAGGACAGATTCTTTTAAGAATAGAGAGATCAGCCAGTATGCACGCGATACAATGGGACAGATGCCATTTGAAGCTGAAGGCAAACTTGTGGCATGCAAATGGCCAAACTGTGGTTAAGGAGCTGGACTTGCAATCTGAAAGCAGTTCAGTTTCCAGGAAGTGCATTTATAAACCTTTATAAATGCATCTCAACACAAATCATGTCAGTGTATATCCAGTATAAATGGACAATACACACATGATATGTGTGTGGGTCCTGGAGGGGGAGGTTCTGAGTGGTCCTCTTTCTCTCAGGTGCGTGCTTGGGTAAGTGCCATCACTAAATGTCAGAATCTGAATGCATTTATTCCTTCCTACAAATAGCACATTCCAAAGATGAATGAAAACAATCCCAGAACACACCAGACCCCTGACAAAAGATGACGGTGAACACAAACTCCTTCGATACTTGTACCTAAATCATTTTCTTCTTCACTCCCCACTCTTTGAATGGGGATTGTATAAGCCCAAGGGCCCGCAGTGTGTGGGGAACGATGTAATTTTCTCCCTTTTCTTTTTAAAAATAAAATCAATACCGTCTATATGAAAAAGATAAAGCATCTAAATGAGGATGAAAAAAGAGCAACAATTTGAAGCGGACAGACTAAAGCATAGGCAAAAATGAATATCCCTGCTGAAAATAGCATTTAATTACAGAGCAATAGGGGAGTAGTTTCTCACAGAATAGGTCCTGGATGACACAAACACAATGGTCTTGCTGGGTGCAGTAGACACATGCTGACAGGGACACAATGAAACCCCACAGCAGCACAATGCACAACAAGCCATTATCTGTGCTATCTAGGACTCTCATTGTCACACTGAGTCAACATAGCAAAAAAGATGCACAGTTAGATATATATATATACAGGTTCACAGACTACCCCCCCCCACCATGTTGGGCCACCATGAAACAAGAACACACAAGAAAAACTATTCTCCCACAAGAAATTCCATAATTTGGTGTTTTGTTGATGGTGGTGGAAAATGCTGGGAGCGGTTTCCCCTGTGGCCTGGTATGTCAGCACTAGTGATTTAAATGTGATTGGTGCTGCTATAGGGAGCCAGTGAAGTGTCTGATTGTCCACCGCACGTCTGATTGTCAACCAATGCAAGTTCATGCATGACCTTGCATTGGTTGACAATCAGAAGTGCGGTGGAATTCTGGACTAGGTGCAGTGGTTTGATAGCACAGGCCAGTAGGCCCACCAGCAAGGCATTACAGTAGTCCAGACATGAGATAACAAAAGCCTGGACCAGAAGCTGTGTGGCCTCTTGGGTGAGGAACGGTCAGATTCTCTTGTTGTGAAGGGAGAATCAGCAGGTCTGGTGATCGCTGCAATGTGCCCAGAGAAGCTTAGCTGGTTGTCCAGAGTCACACCAAGGTTCCTGTTAGACAGGGACGGAGACACTCTGGAGCCTTCCACTGTGATTGAGGCATCAACAGTCGGGATGCCCTTTGCTTGGAAGTAGAGCAGATCGGTCTTACCCAGGGTGGTGGGAGGACATTCAAACAGAGATGTCGGCCAGGCATGCAGAGATACACGCCGGAACCTGGGTGTTAGAAGGTGAGAAGGAGAGATAGAGTTGTGTGTCATTGGCATAACACTGATATGAAAAGCCATGGGCAGAGATAACAGAATCAAGTGACTTGGAGTACAGGGAAAACAGGAGGGGAACTAGCACTGAGTCCTGCAGGAGATGGTGAGATGGTGAGAGGGTCTGAGGGAGGATATGAGATATGGGAGCGGGATCTGGTCAATGGTGTCAAATGCAGCCAGTAGATCAAGCAGGAAGATTACAGTGCAGAGTGACTTTGCTCTTGCTGAATAGAGAGCCTCAGTGAAGGCAAGCAGAACAGTTTCATAGCTGATAATGTCTTTCCCTCAGTCTTCCATGCCAACATCATCTTAGCCACTGTTCCTCATGATACATCGGCAAGTTGAGCAGTCTTTGTCACTGAAGCTCCTGCCAAATGTGCCACAACAATTCACTCCTGTTTTAAAGTCACTGAGATCTCTTCTTCTAGCCATTGTAGCAAAATAGTGTGCAACTGGGCCTGCCCAGCATATGTATCCCTCATTTCCTTTATTTTGGCAGTTACCTACATATATACTATATATATATATGATATATATATATATATTTAAAGGGCTATATACACTGGAAGAGGAGAGTGGTGAGTGTGGAAAAACAATTGACCAGCCAGTATTTGGAGAGAAAGGCTGTGTTCTTGTTTTGAGGACCCCTTTGGATTGACTACGGACTGGATTACGGAACTGACTTGGATTTGGAATTGGAACGGACATTGACTGTGTGCTTTGAGTGTAAATACAATATTTATTAAATATATACTGTATATATATTGCATTTACACTCAAGCACACAGACCCGCGTGCTAAAAGAACACAGCCGCACATACACTGCCTCCAGGAGAGTGAGTGTTAGCCAGGCACTTCTCTCACTGATGACAGCTGGTAATCTACAGACGCCCTGGTGAGCAGCTCCCATACGGGACACTTACGCAGTGGTAGCTCAAGGAACCCTGGCTGACTTAAGCCCGGCCTGCTGTAGCGGGATGAATCACACCATATCCCGCCACTCCAGACCCACGATCATAGTCGGCTAATGACGCAGCTCTGGCTCCATTTCATTTTCTCTCTCCTCCCAGTCCTTGTAGTTACGGAGTTGCACACAAAGGTCAACAGGACTGCTACGGAGATGGATCTTCGTCAATGAATTTTACAGAAATGTTCGGAAGCAGCCCCTGATATTGCTAAAAAAAAAAAAGACACATTTGGGAATCTGTATTTGAAGAGATGACACACATTCTTCATGAATCTGGTAAGTAATCGAGTAACAAGACATCACCGGTGTACTGTACACTCGCTAGATTCACTGTCTTTCTATACCATCCTCCAGGATAGTGTATTACCCTGTCTGGAATGAGATAACAAATACCATTATTTCAGAATGGTATTTCAGACACTCACTATCAATCATGTGTGAGATCAGTGCTCCACGTTCAAAGTGACAAAAAGCTTTGAATCCAGGAGGGACTTCATGTTCATACTGAGCCAATCAGCACCAGTTGTGCTTGAAAAGTGCCATATGAATAAAGATATTAATATTAATGAATTGGTAAGTAGCACACATGGGACCCTCCTGTCTCCTCTTCTCTGCTTTCTGCCTCCCACTCCTCTGTTTCTGATCATGAAAACAGATGCTAGGCCCTGGGAAAAGTCAGGCTTCACCATTATTCTGAGACATATTGTCTGTCACATTTATAAATATACAGGGGGTAGACAAAAGAATGGAAACACCAAACAGTATGTGGATATTTATCAACTAATTTGGGCCGCCCTTGAGCCACCCTTGAGCTGCCCTTTGCCTTTAGAACAGCTTCAATCCTTCTTGGAATGCTGTTATATAAGTTCTAAAGTGTTTCTATTGGGATATTGGACCATACTTCAAGAAGGAAAGCCTGCACTCTACGTTCCAGAACTTCACATAAAGGTTCAATGACGTTTAGATCTGGTGATTGGGGAGGCAATGGAAGGTGTTTTGACTTAATTCTGGTGTTCATGAAACCAATCTTCAACCTGTTTAGCAGTGTGTATCGGGGTAATATTGAATATGGGAATATCTTGAGGAAACAATGTTTGCACCATAGGGTGCACCTGGTCACCTAAAATGGCTTTGTAGTCCTTGGCCATACCACTACCCTGCAGAGTAATAATCAGACCCAATGACTGCCACAAGATGGCTGCCCATACCAAAATAGATCCACCACCAACAGTTGGGAACATAAACCCATCCAGATGTAGGAAAAAGAGTAAAAGGCAACTCATCAGACCATATTACTTTCTTCCACTGCTCAGAAATCCAGGTTTCATGTGCATTGCACCAGATTTTGCATTGTTGCGGATTGGCCTTGGTTATAAGCGGTTTCCAAATGGCAGCCCTACCATAAATATAAACTTTGTGAAGCTCATGACGTACAGTTTTTGCTGAGGCTGGGTCACGGAAGTGTAGATTCAGTTTTGTGGTCATTTCTGAGGCCTTTGTTTTGTGTTTTTTAACAACCTGTAAAGTCTATCCCAATGGATGAGCTTCCTCCATGTTTTTCCTTGTTTGGCATATGATGTCATGGTTTTTGACACTGTTCCTCTTGTGACACATTAAATAATTGTTATAATAATAATCTGTTTCTGTGACTGACACACCTGCAATTCAGGCATCAACTATTTGACCTGTTTCAAAATCTGTTAGATCTCTCATGTTGCTTTAGAAACTCACATATTACAGTGTTGATTTTAAAACGTCTTTCAGAGGAGAAACATTGGTAATTAGTATTGAAATTAATATGAAACACATGTGTAGACTCATTTTGAATTGCAATTGAATTACTTTGAAGTTAGTGATCCTCCACCAGAGTTCCTTCAGCATCAGCAAGCAGTTGAAGGACACCCTACACCAGGGTTACTCAAATCTGGCCCGCGAACCTAAATTCGGTCCTGGTTTTACTTTCTCACAGGTAGTTAATTGAACAATTAGTGCAAATGAGTGTCTTCACACCTGACTCCCAGGTAAAGGGAGTGTGGAAAAACAGGACTGCTTGGCCCATGAGGATCGTGATTTGAGTAACCCTGCCCTACACCCACATAGCCAGCTGTTCCACATCGGACAGGATGCCACCCCAGCAACGGGCCAGCTGCATTTTCATGATTGTCTTCAACTCATCCAGACAGACTGAGTACAACACCACAGACTTGAGAGTGTAAGATAATCATTGCGTTTCAGCAAAACATATTACTTAAAATTTGGAATGGATTGACATTGTTAATGATGTCACAATTACAGACTTCCACCACTCCCGGTATAGTTTAGGGCTGGACAAACATATAACCAGATTTAGGGAAGGGAGCACCACACACACACGTACTAGCACATACACATTAATAAACACACATATGGATGGGCAGAGTGTGGATTCACACAATACAAACAGTCAGACACACAACGAAGTCGAGGCATAAACAGAGCAGCCTTTTCTCTTCTCATCGGAGGTAATGCCGATTAATCTTTTAAGTTACCTTTCAGGGCCATGTGAAGGATAGACAGTCCCATCTTCAAGATTTTGCTTCCCCAGCTGTCTTCTGAACTCTCTCTCTCTCTATCACCCCTATTTCCTCCTCCACTCCTAAGGGTGTAGCTCTGTGGAATCAACACAATTAGAACTATTAGGATCCATGAGATCCATAGGAGATCCTTTATGTTCATCACCCCCTCTGCTTTCATCCAGCATCTGCTCTGGATCATTCCCGCCACCCTGGCGCCATTTCAGTCAGAATAGGGTAAATATTAGCTGAATCTACACTCAGTCAGACAAAGGTAGCAAGAGAGTCAGCAGCACATTTTGCCGCCTAGCCCATTAACCGTACAAGCAAGGCTCTGGGGACCCATTATGGTGACGCACAAAAGGACAGGCACCTCCACACTGCAAAATTTCAAGGAACTATTTGTGCTCTCCAACAGAACAAAACCCCGGTGAGACTGAAATGCTAATTCTGTACCCGTGTGACAGAAAAAACTACAGCGTTCAATTCCTGCTACATCACGTCACACACACACACTGTGGCATATGCATCGGCCACTCCTCATTCTCGTAACAAAAGAGTGTCCTTTGTTATGGAGACAAACGAAAACCTGCCAGGGAAGGAAGTTACCCTCTCCCGTATTACATAACCATCTCCTTTCTCCAGTTCAGGTTGGTGCTGCTTTTCTCCACCTCCGTCCCTCTCCATCTCCCTGTCATGCTCTCTCTCGACACCAGTCCCTGGTCTCGCTGCTAGCCTCGTCAGATCTTACCTCTCACTCGGACTATTCAACTTCAGCTCCATATCGCTCCCTCCCTGTCTCTCCCTACCTCTGTCTTTGGGGCCCAGACGTGGACAAGGAGGGCTATAGAGAGGGGTTATAGCAGTACCGCACTCTCAGCCAGCTCTCGCGGTTCCCTCTCCTGTCTGGGCCAGGCTGAGGGGGCCGAGGAGACAAAGTGATTCTTTGCTTACGGAGGCCCTCCTAGAGAATTATTCACTGAGGAGCAGTCACTTACTTCCCCATCTCTCATAATACTGCAAAGCAAGGACCACTTAGCTCATTGCACTCCATTTTATGTCTCTCTACCTGTCCTCGCTCTCGATGTTATCGTTCATGTTGTCAAATATCAGGTCCAACAATGATATAGTGAATATGCATACATGGAAAATATATGCATATATGCATTATACGTATAGTAAAGGGACAATATGAATATGCCCCTTTAAAGTCTACACCCCATCTCAAAAATGTCACCTTTTGTTGCCTTACAGCCTGAAATGAAAAAATAATTTCTGAACATTAATTCAAAATAAAAAACGAGAATAATTTGGATTGATGAGTCTACACCCCACTGAGTTAGTACTTGGTAGAAGCACCCTTGAATTACAGTCATGAGTCTGTTTGGATATGTCTCTACCAACTTTGCACACCTAGACTGGGCAACGTTTGCCTGCTCTTACAGAACTGTTCAAGCTCAGTCATATTGCATAGGGACTGTCGATGGACTCTTCAAGTCATTCCACAGGTTTTCAATAGGATTTAGGTCAGGGCTCTGACTAGACCACTCAAGGACATTCACCTTTTAGCTTTTAGCCACTCCACTATTGCTTAAGCTGTGTGCTTTGGGTCGTTGTCATACTGAAAGGTGAACCCCCTTCCTAATTTCAACTTTCTTGCAGAGGGCAGCAGTTTTTCTCCATCCATTTTACCTTCTATCTTGACAAGTGTCCCAATCCCTGCTGACAAGAAACACCCCCATAACAAAATGCTGCCACCACCATGCTTTAAAGTAGGGATGGTGTTCTTTGGGTGATATGCTGTATTGGGTTTTCTACAAATGTAACGTTTTGAATTTAGGCCAAACATTTCTATCTATGTTTCATTGGACCACAACACTATTTGCCACATGGCATCAGAATATTCAAAGTGTTTTTTTGCATACTTCAAACAGGACTGAATGTGGACATTTTTGAGTAGTGGCTTCCTTCTTGCCACCCTACCATACAGATCAGAATTGTGGAGAGCTTTTGCACACATATATGCACACATTTGCCACTTTTTGCCATAAAGCCTTAGTTTTTTTTATTGCCCTCAGTATTTTTCTGACAACCCTTACAAAAATACTATTGGCATGGAGGTAGTGTGCAATGGATTTGGGGCCTTTGTGTCCTCAAGATGAAACCAAGTTTGTAGATCTCCAACTTTGGCCGTTGGATTTTTCTTTGCCTCCCAAAACCATCAGCCTCACTATGCATGGGGGCAAGATGCACTTGTGTCCTCTACCAGGCAGGTTTACCACTGTTCCAATGGTTTTGAACGTCTTCATTATTGACATACTATTGAAAAGTGGTATCTTTGTTTTTTATTTCTTTGTATTATCTCCTGACTTGTAAAAGTCAACAACCCTTTGTCTTCTGTTTCTTCTTTGCCCTTTCCCAGTGGTGATGGGTGACAAATGAATTTGACATGTGTGTTACCTCATACCTTATCTATACCTATATAACGAAGGCAATGGCTCACAGCTGAGTTGATTGCTCATTAGCCTGAGGTGAGCCTGCCTGTAAGTGAGACCACTGCTATCCAAGGTCCAGTAGTACTTTCCAGGCTGTGGGAGGGAACAGGAGCACCTGACAGCAGCCAAAAGGGAGGAGCAGCCCTCTCTACTTCTCCCTCCGCCTCTCCCAGTGTCACAAGCTGATTTCCTGTATTGTTTATTTATTTCATATAGCCTTCTTTGCTCATCTTTATAAAGGGTGTGAATAACTTTGGACGGTGCTGTATTTAATATATATATATTATATATACATATGACTTCTAGAGTAAAATAAATAAATATATATAACACCCCCTATCTTTCCTCGCCCTCTGCTTGTGCTCCTTTCATGTGGCCACAGGTTCCAGTCAACGTGGGTTTCAATAATGTAAGGGAGATGGTCACCTACCAAGGTGTATATGGAGATTTGACAATGGTTGACAGATCGAATGTGAGCTACAGAAACAGGCTTATCTTTTCTGCTATAGTCACATTTCACAGTTTGCATCCACAGATGATCCACTCACTCTCGGATGCAGGGCAAGGGGACGCAGGGGGCGTCAAGACTTCATGGACTGTGTACGCAGATGGATCACTCCAAGCAATGGACCGGTGTATCAGACCTCCAACACAATGCATGCAATGACAATGAAAAACTATACTTGTGAAATGATAGGCAGGCTATTAAATGTATTTATGACAAACACTATTTATTATCAAACTGGATTGAATAATGTATCACTAAATAATTGATTAAGAAATTGCTGCATTTTTGGGCTTTAGTGAAAAGGGTCTATCAAAAATTCTCGATTTTATGAATAAAAATGCATATAATTTATATTTAACTTGTGCAAATTGTGTTCAAATTATTTGTTAGTATTAACAAAGCAAATACATTGTCATAAGAGCTCATGCCAGACAAATGTTGCTTGCTATCCATACATCCATACAAATGACATCCAAGGTGTCATTTAACCTTGTCATTCGAATGTCACTTGATGTCCACCTGCTCCTCTTCCGCACAATGCGTCTCCCCTTCATTCATTGCTCCCTGAGAGATGCAAACGGCCCTGGAGGTCATAGCCTCCCGTCCTCGCCGATGTTTGTTTGTGACACGGGGCCCTGTGTCTGTGTGCCCCTCCAGGCCGTCAGGAGCTCATTCAATATTGAACAGGTACACGGAGGGTGCATGTTTAATGCATGTTTCCATCCCCCGCTGCGCTGTCCCTTCTGCTTCCACAGAACAGCTCGCCAGCGCGCCTCACATGGCTGCGGACACGTGCCGCAGGGGGGAGAAGACACTTCAAAGGGAAAGGATACATACTCTGCAAAGTCCCGTCCCCGATGTACAGTGACTGAATCCATTGGAAATCCAGCTGAAAAGCCTTACACCCCCCATCCCGGCCGCCCTTCTCGTTCTGCCGTAAGTCCATGCAGCACTTGGGGGTGAGTATATAATTTAGAGGGATGGTCCCCATAGATTTCCATACATATCTAATAATAAGCATAATATTTTGAAGCCTCTCCCGTAATAAGTCACATGAGTGGAAAGAAGGGGAAAAGTCGGAGGGGCTTAATATGGGTGTTGCCAGTGCAGAGGCAGTGTTCACAGACAGAGTGGTGTGCGTTTTCAGTCCCTTTGCCAGAACAATTCCCAGCTGCAGCCCAAGGGCTGACATGACAGATGAACAAACTGCTGAGAAGAGTGCTGGCCTGGGGAAAAGGGGGGAGGGATTGTTAGCAAAATAAATATTGCTATTATTAAGCACAAGAAAGCGAACAAACAGTGTGTCAGCACAGATATCCACATTTTAGTTGATCAGGCTATTTATTTATCAGCATCCAGTGTGAGGGAGAGCGGACGTGGCAGTGCAGCGGAGGATCAGAATGGGCAGTTCGTGATCCTGGAGTCGGGATCCACCTCTTCTCCGTGAGAAGATGTCCTAAAGGTTCCACACAGTACACTTCTGGCAATGCTAACAGTCCGTTCAATCACATTCAATCGCAAAGACTTGGCAGGTCGGTGTCTGCCTCAAATTCATAACCAGCAATCCTTATCATCTCACGTCAAACACCATTTGTATTTCTATGTTTGAGGGCTCTGTGAACATTGTTACAATAAAAATCAAGAAGCACAGAAAGGCAATACAATGTTAGATTTAGGACCCAAATGGTCCTCATGGGTTCAAATCCAAGGTGGTGCACCACTGTTGCTTTTGTAAGAGGTACTCAAGAACTCAACTATTTCAAGAGCTTGGAATAATAGGGTTTCATCTGCAGATAGTATAGTTTTGGGATTAAAAAAATAATATTCAAGTTCATACCACAGCATTGTTTTGTATTACATCTATATAACCTTTGTCATGTTTTAAAAACAAATTTCAGGTGTTTCGTCTGAAACATAACAGTATCCCTATGTTAAATGTCATATCATTCTAAGCTTGTGATTTCTCCTGGGAAAATGTTGTTGTATAAATGAGGAATGTTGTAAAATTGTATGTGTAATACATTGCCCTGGATAAAAGCATCTGAAAGTAAATGAATAATGTAATCCAAGAGTACACTGCAGAGTACGGAATCCACTGAGTCAGAAAGGGATGTCAGCACAGTTTCTGTAAGCTGGGAAACATCCCACAATGAACTTTGTTCCACCCTGCCCAAAAAGATGGAGGGACAAAACAGCAATTTTATTGTGGCAACTAGTATCGATAGAGTACTGCTGCAGTCAGAGTGAGTGCCCACAAGGGGAAGCACTGGTCAGGTACTCTGGGGGTTGGTCAGCTTGTATAATGTATTTTACTGAACAGCTTTGATGTTTAATACCTGAACTATCTAGCCACCTCATTTCTATCATCTTCTCGCAGTCTTTTCCCCATTCCTTATCCTCTGGGGGAAAAATAGCAACTTGAAATGAAGTAAATCCTTGAACAAAACAAGACCTAGTTTCACTTGTGGCATATTGTGTTTATATATTATTCAATACATTTCAAAATCTATAGAATAATAATTTGGGGCAATTAAATTTGAATCTCTAATGCAACCTATCCAATAGGATTGCTCAAAAACTATTACATTCAATTCAATTCAATTTCTTTAATGACCGCACGACTGAGATCGGTGGAATTTGCTTTCGATACAGCATGGTGGGCAAGCTCAGTTCAGCAGCGTCAACAACATCAGGCATAGACAGACATCAGCATCATCACACATTAGACACAATGACACAAACACATGTTGAATGAAGAAATTAATGATGAAAATGAGTAGGAGAGGAGTGAGAAAAAGATAAGAGAGGGGAGGATTTAAAGAGGAATGGGAGGCCTTTGGATCTGTACCTGTGTTTAAGCCGGTGGCTGGCTTTGAATACAATGAGCTGACCTTGTAATAGCTCCTCCGTGCTCTTCTGTCATAGTCAGAGCACATTCCTTCCTAGCCAGTCCTTGTCTCGTTAGTGGAGGCAGGAGGTCAAGCTTGTTTCATTATCCAACGCTTAATCACCACATATCACATACAATTAATCTGAAGGGTAACTCTGCACCCCCGCCACACTGCATTTGTGGAACAGGAGCCTGCCTGGGCTTCCCTAGTGAGCTTTCCACACCAAGGCTTTCTGTTCCACACCAAGACTTTCCGTCTGTTCCGCACTGACTCCCTCTGTCTGTTCCACACTGAGACTGTCTGTCTGTTCCATACACAAACACTCTGTTCCACACTGAAACTCTCAGTCTGTTCCACACTCTGTCCATTTGAATCCCTCTGAGCCCTGAAACCATCGGCTGCTGGGGTGCAAAATACTTAGCAAAGTAATGGATTCAAATCTGGGAGCACTCCTCCATCACCTTTTGTGCACTTGTTCCTGTAGCATTGTTCTGCAGTGATGATTGTAGCCTTATATTTTGCTGGAGTATTTCTACAGAAGTGGTGTGATGCCCCCAGTCACAGGTGCTCCATTTAGTCTGATCTGATCTGCTGTCTCTTCCCATTCCTCTTCCCGCTCTGAACACATTTGAATTCACAGTGGAAAATCTTGAATGCAAGCAAAATCTCCAAATCCATTAAGTCACAGAGAAAAGGCCCTCAAAACCCTGAATTTTTTTTTCTCCCTCACTCTATTACATGTCCTGGTGCATTTATGAATCTGAAGATATTAATTTTTCAGCTGCTCTTAGCCTTTTTTCTTTGACATTAAAGATGCACCAAATCTCTACTGCTCTCCCTCCCTCTCCCTCCATCTCTGTCTCTGTCTCTCTCTCCCTCCCTCCATCCATCTATATCTGTCTCTTTCTCTCTCTCTCTCTCTCTCTCTCTCACACACACACACACACATAGGAACATTGGGCATGGCATGAGCGTAGGGTGGGGCTGCTGAAATATGAAAGAGAAAGCTTCATCCCCCATCTGAGACAGGATTCTGTAGAGGCATGACAAATCTCTTCAATGAGACAGAGGCTGAGGCACAGAGGCCTGCCTCACTACAGGGGGCTATTGAATAAGTGGGCCAGTTCTTCTGCTGCCTTAACTGCTTGTGTACATCTATGGGTCTGGGTCCAAATGCACTCTTTAAAATTCAATCCCATGATGGCCTAATGGGAGAAAAAGACAAAAGAGCGAGTAGAAGGTTGGTATGGTTGCACATATGCCTTTGATTCCCAAACTAAACTTCAATCCCATGTAATCCAGCGAAATAATCCGTTGAGGACACCGTACAGGCCATTTGATATAAGAATGATTCAATTCATGAAGAGCTCCAAAACAAAAGCCATGCAGAAGCTGCTTGGTTTCTTGGTGTTCCTTACATTAATTCTCTGCGGGGCTGGAATATGATCACAGATCTTAGTCCATACATCAATGTCATATTTCATATTATATATATGGTTTGATTTTAAACCCTGGAGAGGGTGAATGAAAGAGGCACTTGTCATTCTGGGTAAAGCAATCCTGGTGAGGTGTCACAATGGGTAATGTAATGTCATACATCTGGTGTGCCAATGGGTGGCCAATCCGCAGATGACTGTATCCTATATGAATGCACAGGCAGGGAGAAGTGCAGAAAATGATCCACTCCAATTCGAGTTGCCCAACCCTACCCCGGCCACTAGCCCTGCCCCCCTAGAGAAAAGAAGCCAGGCCACACGTAGACCAAGTGAATCACAAACGCAGTCGACCTGCTTCAGTAAAAACCCAACCATCTGCTTCAGCCAATGACAGAAGCAAGCCACGCTGCTGCCAGGGACAGTTCATTGCTCGCAGCGCACTTGAATCAGTCTCCAGCCTCCGTCCCTCTGTTTCAGGGCACCTCTCCGGAACAAGCAGCCTTGCTCATGCGCTGCTGCCAGTCCCTTGAGCCCCATGCGGTTTCTGCATCGCCTGCTTCACTTCCCTGAGGCTCTGCAAAGCCCACACCAGCGTCTGGATGTGAGTGAACTCACAATAACCCCACTCCCAGACCACTGCAGCAGAGACTAGCTAGGAATTTAAAAAATATATTTAATGAGCTGTAGGTAAACGCATATCCACATCTTTCATTTACTGCATTGTACACAATGACTGTAGCGTTTTATCATTTCCATTTTACTTTCTTTTTTTTCTTTTTAAACAATTTTCCCCCTTTGTCTTGTTTTCTCACCTCCAGTTCACACAGTGGTAAAGAGGAGTGCTAGTTCCACCTGGAGGAGAGGTATATCTCTCACTGATGATAACTAGCAGCCTGTGGGCGCCTGGTGTGTTGTTGCGGTAAACCAAAGAGCCATGTTAAACTTAAACCAAGCCTACCCCTTGGCTGGACAAGGCCAATTGTGTCCCGCACTTTTGGCTCACATAAATAAAGTTACATCCCGTTCTACTCTGTATAATTTGGGCAGTAATGAGGTTCTGTGTGACGTGCATCCTACATCACACTTTTAATTAGCATCTCCCAATGCCTTCCTATTTTGATTTTTAACCAATATAGTTTTTTTTCACCCAATTTGGAATGTCTAATTACGTCTCATCACTGCAACATTCTCCATCAGGCAGATGGCAGATTCCAAATAAGTAACTTCATGACTAAAGCAAATGTGCCAAAAAAAAAAAAGTCAAATTACTTATAGCTGTGTTCTTGATAATCTAAATGCAAAAAAAATGCAGGAGTTGAGAGAAGAGGTTTTATACTACCATCATGAATGCTTTATGATAGAGTATGTCAATTCATCCTTAATTTAATTCCCCTTTCATGGGTTTGGCAGGCACAATGCAAGATGCAGGCAGGGTGTAAGGTGATTTTTCACCACCTGCGCTCTCAATCCGCATTGAGTCATGCAATATATTAAGAGAGATTTTTCTGAAGAAAAGGCTTATTTCCATTCATATAATATAATTCATATTCTATATGCTATAAGCCTGCTTGCATTATATTGGCAAACCTGAAGTACACACAGAATGACACTCTGGGTAAAATCTTTATATATGCTTAGTGTATCCAACCAAACATTTTCAGTGTTTCTCATAAAGCCTCCCCCTTTTTCTCCCTATTTGGAATTCCCAATCATGTTCTCAAGCCACGCTCACTGCGACCCCCATTATAAATTTGGGAGAGTAAAGACCAGCACGCGCTCTCCTCAGAAACACATGGTGTCCGTTCTTTTTACCCCACAGTCCACAAGTTAAGTGTGAGTGGGGGCAAGAGGGAACTTTGTGTGCAGCTTTGGTGTCTTTTAACCAATATTCTGACACATGACAATGCATCAGTACCCCATTTACGATCACAAATGCACAGACTATAAAAAGACCCATTCAAATAGAGAGAAGTGCACTTAAATGCATGCTAAATCTTTCAAAAGCAATAAATAATTTCTTCCTAGAAGGAGGAAATAGAAGAAGTCAGTGTAGAAGAAGCAGATGGGTTATGTTACGGAAAGTGAATGCTGACAGATGAAAGGGAGGGAGCAAGGGGGAGGGGGAGAGGGGAGAGGGTAAGGGGGGGGGATAGCTTGTTTGGAAATGTAAAGGGCAGTAAGGACAGCAGCAGCCCCTAGAGGGCAAAGTTATTACAAAACAAAACAGGAGAGGGTAAAAATGATGTGCATCAAGGGAACCATAGAACCATAAGGAAGAAAACCATAAGGAAGACTGTACAGTCTTGTTATGGTACCGTGGCACCTGGGGACCCAAGAAATCAGTAATGACTGATAGTACTGACCTCTGACCAATCTCTCCTCCACTGTGCCACTGATTTGTCAGCCTGTTGGGTGTGATCAAACGGCAAAGCCTGGATCCAAGAGGGACACGTTCTCCTGACAGCTCCCCCGCTGGACGTGGGGTTTACTCCGTGCCTACCTCCATCTACCCCTTCGCCAGCACTCATTTGCCCCCCTGTGGTGAACTTCAATGTCCTGAATACCAGTCTGTGATCCTGTCCCCAAAGAGCCAGACACCCTGCCAGGAAATCCAATCTCAAGAACAGGAAGTGGGCTGGACTGATAATGAAGCTCATGCCTATAAGTGCAGGCTGGTTACATGGGGTGTATCCACCCCTATCACCAATTTGCCTCGTTCCTGCAGAACACCATACTGTCTTACAGCTAGTATGGGATCCTCCACTCACCAATCAAAGGTGCTGATGACTATAGAACAATACAGAGCTTGTGCTGTGGAAACACTACAGAGGTGACCAAGCTTTGTCACCCCCAAAGCCATTAATGAAAGTTGCTGATGCTGATTGGTCCGTCCTGATTCACGTCAACATGATTTTTCTTGCATGGGGTTTTTCAATGGATTCTAGCTAACTTTTGGGTGCTGAATCCAAATCTGGCATTAGTTTTTGCCTATCACATCCGTTTTTTGAACTATGAAAAATCATTATTTTTGAGAAAACAGCAATTTTACACTCGAAGTTGAAAAACACTGTTGCATTAGAAGATCAATAGATGCAAAAATGTTTACAATGAAAGGTACCTACTTCAATGACAATATTTAATTGTAAAACTTAGATTAGGTAGTCTTAACAGCAGATTAGGTAGAGTCCTGTTTTTATGACTTAAAACATTTATAAAATTATTTTAAGGCCCTAAATGAAGTAGTTTTGGTGAGAATAATCAAGCTTTTGCTGTTTTATCCACACCAAGATTGCTAGACTGGATGGTCAACTTTTGTAAAATCCATGAATATGGAGCATAGATAGCACAAAAACTTGATGTGATAGAGCAAATCTAAGCTCAGATTAGCCAAAACCAGTTTCCAGGCAAGAAAGATTTTTTTTTTTTGTAGACCAGTGTATTGCAGTTGTATTGTGTTCATGTAAATATAATTCAGCCCTGTGGACAATGTAATGTACTCACGCGTATGAAAATGGCACCAAAGTAAGGCTGAAAGATTTGGAACTTAGACCAGAGGTGCGTTCAATAACCAGAGTGCTTCAGGAGGTTGCAAGCATTTTGTTTGAACTATTCAATTCAATTCAATTCAATAGAACTTTATTTATCCCACATGGGGCAATTTAAAGAGCAAAGACATAATGTTCATGCAAAAACAGAAACACCAAGACAACATTCAGTAGCAGGCACATACGTACATACTTCAGTATAGACAACATCAAACATGTAATATAGTGGTTAAAGACACAGATTTTAAAGTGCAAAAGTGGAACTTGCTTTCAGTCCATAATGATGCTAAAGGGGGAGGTCATTTAAAAGTCTGATTGCTTCTGGAACAAATGTGTTTTTCCTACTGTTTGTCCTGCAATGAGGCACCAGAAAGCGTCTCCCTGATGGGAGCAGGGCAAATTCAGGGTGGAGAATGTGGGAAACGCCTTCCAGAATTTCAGTGGCTTTTCTGAGTGTCTGTTGGGAGTGGAACTCACTGAGATTTCTCTGGGGGGTGCCATTGATTTTGGAACTGATGTTGACAATGCTCAACAGCCAATTTCTGTCCTTTTGGGTGAGGGATATGAACCAGCAGGTAAAGGAAAACAATAAAATGCTTTCAATAAAAAGAGAATAAAAAGTGCTCAAAAAACATTTGAAAGGAAACACAGAGCCCTTCTGTTGTGTGTGAATGTCAACATGGCAAAGGTTATTCATCAATTGTGGTGGTGACAGCCACTGACAGGAAGCTAATTAAACACCCTTTTTGGATTTTTTTTGTCATAAGCTCAGAAGCTTAGACTGCAGTGAAAAGCTGATCCTCCTGGTCCCTCGAGGATGTCCTAGTGTGACTATAAGGCATGGTGCAAGTGTCAATGGTACTAAAACCTCTTACATGAGGGGGCTTTTTATCCAAAGCTAGGGAGGAGGCCAGAGCCCACTCAGACTTTTAGGCCAGGATGAAGGGGCTATATCAGCCTGAAGGATCTGACCGCTACCCTACTTTGCTTGATTCCTGATCCTCAGCTTTGCAGAATAAATCCTCGACTTGATCTTTGCAAGAGAAGGTATACAGAGAAGATGAGATGAGGACAGATGCTGGTCAGTTATTAGCTTCACTGGCATGATGCAAGCACGGCCAAAGCTATTGTGCAAATGCACAAAAAAACTGATATATTTAATAAATCCTTTCCTGGCTTGTCTGACTACTCTTCTGGCTCTGTTTCAGGGATGCTGGAAAACTGAGCTTGGAACTTTCAGATCACAACCTCCTAAACTTTAGAGCTCAGGTGTAACAACTCCCACGTAGACACCACACCCAAACAAGATTTAAAGGTTTCACTGTAAAGGGGTATATTGTTTTGCTTCATAAATGCGTACCACGCTCATTCATAGTATCTCCCAGTGATTGTCAGCCACAATCTCCTAATCACGGACGGTGTCACCTGTGGATCTCTGTCCCTAGCCAAGCTGCCGTGAATGGCCATTGAGAGCTTCAGAATTGACACCTCTCTAGAATTGATGCCCCTATCCAATCAACCATCAGCATCTCCAGAAAACGAAGCTCGGCCATGAGGCCTCTGTTTCCCTTGACGGGGGGAAGGCAGGCAACAGATGGTGACGGAAAGTCGCTGAAGACAACGCGGTGGAGGTAATATCGAAACAAAGAGTACACAAACAGCCTTGAGGCGGTACAGTGGCAGCCAGCTGCCAGACCCTACAGGGAACAGGAGGGAAAAACGGAGGAACTGAGAAAGGTGAGGGGGGTTGGAGGGAAGCAAGGAGTTGGATAAAGAGAATACAGTATGAGATATAAACAGGGGGGGGGATTGGAGGAGAGAGGGCTATGGAAGATTTTCTTCGCTTCCACCCTTTTCTCCAACTGTTTGAGGTCACAGGGTAAAAGGGATTACACACAGGCCTTAGCCTTCTGATGATTTGAAAGCCCCCCTGTGCCCCCCTGCCCCCTCATTCCAGGCTGTGCTAATCCCCAGTATGCTGGAATAAGAGTCTCAACCCAAAAGTGATGAAAAAGCATTCCCGCCCCTGCCCTTCCATCCAAACCAATCTCATTAGAACCTTGAGGCCACATGCTCTCACTCAGGGAGATCAAAGCACCCCCATTAATTAATAAACTGGGCTGTGAAACGCCCCCCCTGTGTGCACCGTCGCCTTTCACATTGTCCGATTTTTTTACAGTCTGATATTCCCTAAAGCAATCTTGGTTATGTCCTCACTCTATGGCATAACAGCAGGGCTCCATCTGGGATTCAAACTTGCGTGTGTGCATTAAAGTCATTGTAGATCTCTGGAGGTTTACAGCTATTAGAGGAAATCAAACACAATGTCTGTCCTGGGGTCCTTCAGGGGAGGTGGGGTGGGTGCGGACGCTGGGCCGGTCAGGGTAAAGCAGATGAGCGACGTGGAAAAGCTCTGGCCCAGGGCCCTGCGGGAGGCTCAGTACTCACTCGGCCACACGACCAATGCCACGATGTTATCACAGAAAATGTTAATGCCCCCGGGTCAGCAGAAATCGCTGATAATTACAAGAAGCTGGCCTCGCACCTGCCAATGACAGCCAATAATTGAGAAAAATCTGCACTTTCATGAGATTAAATATTTTGGCAACAAAAAGGATGGAACTGGCGAAGGCCAAAAAAGGTTATAAAGAAATCAGTCCCTCCATCACAGGAACAGTCCCCTCCTTTGCCCCGCACACCCTCCACCCCTTGCTCAAGCACTCTAATCCAATGGAGGTTACGTGCATGCGCGCGGGTTCTACTAACATCCAACTAAAAGGTTTTCATGGATTTGTGAATTTCCTTCTTGACTTTTTTTTTAAAAAAAAAATAGAACTGGACCAATTGACAGTTAGATACATATACATTAATGTATGTTTGATGCACTGGATGATGCGTCAAAAACCAAGAGTTAATTTCAATGACACAAGGGAGCCATAAGGACAACAGTCCTGTCCCTACCATTCTGGGATAGGATTTAGTTGTCAAGACCACAGAAGCTGCAGGTTTATCATCCGGATTCAGGATGCTGGTGGCTGGGGACCTTAAGCTGAGGAGAGCAAGCTCAACAGAAAATAAAACGACATCAAAAATAATAATGGCAATAAAAGCTTGAGCTGACAGGCTGACGCCGAACGTCCGAGAGGATGGCGCGACTCGGCGGCAGCTTCCAAATGTCAAACGTTGTTTAATCCCATTAGTGTGGAGAACAGTGGCGAGCTAAAACAGGAAACCTTTGATGAAATGGCAAAATCGAACACCAGGAATCTTGACCTTTGGTAACCTCGTCTTTGATCCCACAGGGAGTCCATAAGCCTGCGGGACTCTAAGACTCACGTGGGTCTGACCTCATCTTTGTGACATGCCTGATGAATTCATCAATACCAAAACAATTCAGTCATGCAGTGACACACAATGAATCAGTCGGGTGCAGTTAAAGGAGTCTATCTGAGCTAGGCTATGCTCCATGAAGCCAAAGCCTGAAGAATAAGGAAAAGCACTGGACATGACCTTCAAAGAACCCCAGATTACCCTGCACACTGATAGACAACACAGCAATCCATACTACATCATCTAGTAGTAGTAAATGGTTTATTTGTTTATACAAAATAATATACAATAATGTACATTTGGCAGCAGCCAAGCTAAATTGAAAATATATTTTACATAGGTATGATTTGTATGTTTTTTGGATGCTTACGGAATCCCGGAGGAGATTGTAAATGCCATCAAAATTATGTATGAGGATGCAAGTGCAGTCGTTCTCACTCCGGAAACTGATTCATTTTTCATCAACACCGGCGTTCTCCAGGGTGATCTACTTGCCCCCTATCTATTCATCATAGTTTTGGACTACGCCCTGCGGATAGCAATAAACGACACTGATGGTCTAACTCTGACTTGCCGTAGAAGTAGTAGATATCCTGCTCAACACCTCTCTGACCTAGATTACGCTGATGACATTAGTCTGCTTCCTGACACCCTTTGAGATGCAGAATCTCTCCTCCACAAAGTCGAAACTTGTTGCAAGTCCATTGGTCTCTCTCTTAATGCAAAGAAAACTAAGTACATTCACCTCAATCCCTCCACCGCTGGCGACATCATAGCGCTTGATAGCAGTAAGATCGACAAAGTTGATGACTTCAAATACCTGGGCTCCTACACAAACTCGACCCACGATGTTGAATGTAGGAAGGCTCAAGCTTGGTCTGCTCTCCACTCATTGAGGAATGTTTGGCAATCTGCAATCCGTAAAAGCTCCAAAATTAACATCTTTAAAACATCCGTGGAGTCCATTCTCCTCTATGGGTGTGAGTCTTGGGCCCTCACCAGCAAGATCACTAAGTCCATCGATGGTACCTACACACGGATGTTGCGTGCTGTCCAGAATGTTTCCTGGCAGGACCACCTTCCAAACTCCGCCCTCTACGGTGCCCTCCCCTCCATCTCAAGTGTCATCAGACAGCGTCGTTTTTGGCTAGCCGGACATATCATTCGACACAATGAGCCAGCCAGTCGTGTCCTCCTCTGGACGCCAGACTCTCCCCGTCGTAGTGGTCGACCTAACATCACCCTTAAATCGTCCATCGAAATGGAGACAGGACTGTGCAGATCATCTCTTCACAATGCAATGCTTAACAGGGAATGCTGGATGAAGCTCATCAAGTCATCACAGATGTGAATTAATTAATTAATTAATGATTTGTAAGATTATACCTAAAGCATAAAAATCAAGCATAAAAATCATCTAAAGCGTGAACAGCAACATTAAAAACATAAAACAGACAGACATAAAATAAACTAACCGACACACAATAACGTGACAAACCAACATACCAGCACACAACACTCATTAGTGTTCACTTATTTAGAAGTCTGGTCATGTGTGGGATAGCACTCCGCCAGTGGAGTTCATTTCTACACTGGACCAAGTCCAGTTTTGCTGAGGACCGTGTCTGGCATTGGTTTATGGCAGATCGCTCAGGTGGAAGCCACTTGCAAAACAGGGGGATTTGTGGAATGAGTTGGCGCAGGCTCATCTCGAGATCATCTCGCCGTGAGGAGAGGGGTGGGAGTTCAGGGTGACTACACGCCTCACTGTAAGAGAACTCCCGACCCAGGATGATTCATACAGCTCTTCCCTGCACCTTTAGAATGGCCTTGGATTATGCTCTGATGAGGCCAGGATGCCCCACCGGGGCAGCATACTCCAGAGTGGGTCTGATATAGGTGGTGTAGATTGTACCTAGATCATCTGGGGACATGGCAGAATTCTTATGGCGTCGGAGAAGAAATAGGCAGAGGTGGTACACCTGTTCGGACCATTGCAGGTTGGCCTGAATTTGAATGCCCAGGATCTTCATGGTGGCCACTCTCTGGAGTTCAATGTCATTTATTGCCAACCTAAGGGGGTTTGGTGGTACCTTTGTGAAGTGGAAGTGCAGCACCATGCACTTTTTGGGGTGCAGCACCATGGAGCTCTCTGGAGGTCCATGAGCTCAGAGAGCCTCTCCAGATAAGCTAGGTCCTGCTGGATAGTGGATGGGGCAGACAATGGTCTCACCTCCAGTAGGTTAACGTCATCAACAAACTTCCAGCGCCTAACTGATGCCTGTTCAGCTGCACCTTTGATGTAAGCAATGAAAACCAGTGGACTTAGCAGAGTTCCTAGGGGGAGTCCACATGTAATGTTAACCCCTTCAGAGAGTGCAATCCATACTACATCTAGTTTGCTACTTGAGTTATAAATACTGTGGCATCCCAAGGGGGAGGATGAGGAAATGGCGGCCTGCCCTTTAATTCTTGGGAGCCACTGGAGAGGAAACAACTTAATTTCCCAGCAGCCCGCAGTCCCACATCTGAACGAAGTCAAGCAATTGGGACTACGGACAGCTGAAGGGACCAATTCCTATCACACTGGACCTATTTAAGGGACCAATTCCTATCACACTGGAGAGAAGTAGGTTGGTGTGTTGGAGTAGTGGAGGGTGGGGGTGGGGGTGAGGGTGAGGGTGAGGGTGAGATAAAGATAAGGATTGTGAACTGGATGTGCTTTTTCCCAATTACCCCACCCTTTTGTGTTTTTGTCAAGATTTGGTTAATAAACCATTGTTTTGTTTGCATTACTGCCTCCTCTGGGTTATTTAACTGCCTACACCCTCTGCAAAGGTCCACGCATGTCGCCCAACCCTAAGGGACACCACAATACATATTTCCATAGTCTATGATTATCATTTAAATATGTGAATACTTCTTGATTTGCACACGCTCGTTATATTCACAATGTCTTTTGATCAATGGGAGCTACATGGCAGATCACAGATCCAGCTGAGTAATGGGAGCGGCACCCATATAGTCAGGATGTTGGAGTGTCAATTTCCAGTGACCTCAATCATCATTACTGTGATGAACCATTTCAAAATATGCAAGAGCTTCATCATGAAGACCAAAGAACATTCAAAGCAAATCCGAGAAAAGGTTCTTCAAAAGCACTAAACAGGGGAAGGACATATGAAGATTCTAAAGACTATGCCTTGGAACGTTAGGTCCATCATAAAGAAATGGAGAGAATATAGCATAATTGTGAATTTTCCTAGAACAGGCCATCCTCTATAACTGAGCATCCGTGTGAGAAGGGTACTTGTTAGGGAGGCCACTGAGACCTATGGCAACTCTAATGGAGTTACAGTCTTCCATGACAGAGATGGGAGAAACTGTCCATGGAACAATAGCCCAGGCATTTCATAAATCTGTGCTTTATGGCAGGATGGCATAAAGAAAACCATTGGTGAAGAAAACTCAGATAAAATCTCACCTACAGTTTATCAGAAGGCATGTGGGAGGATCTCAAACCAAGTGTTGGAAGATTCTATGATCTGATGAAACCAAGATTGAACCTTTTATTTTTTTTTATTTTTTATTTTTTAGATTTTTTTCCATTTTCTTCCAATTTAGTAGCCAATTGTACCCTCTTTCCATGTCAACTATCCCCCCTCATACTACGAGCCCTGGGACCGGCAGTGACAAAGGCGATGAACTGCCAAGCTGTCGACCATAACTCTGGTACGCACAGAGTCACTCTTATATGCGGCAAGCTTATTCTGGCTTCCCTCCCCACTCCCCTGGGGTGGACAGCTAATCGCCACCCCCAAACGGGACTCCCGGCCAAAGCTGGGCTGGGGCAGCCAGGATCAATCCCTGGCTGCAGTGGGCAACCTGAACTCTGGGTGAGTGTCTTTACCGTTGGGCCACCAAAGGGCCCTAAAACATTTTGGGGCTCAACGTTAGGTACTATGTTTGGTGCAAGCCTAAGACTGCACATCATCCCAAGAACATTATCCTTACCATGAAACATGGTGGTGGGAGCCTAATGCTATGGGGATGCTTCTCTACTTCAGGGACTGGAAAACTTGCCAAAATAGAGGACAAAATCAATGGAGCAAGACAGACAAATTTTGAAGGAAAACCTGCTGCAGTCTGCACGAGACCTGGAACTTGTGATTTATGTTCCTGCAGGACAATGACCCAAAGCATACAGCAAAAGCCACTTTGGAGTGGTTTATAAAAATAAAATAAAAATAAAATAAAAAAATCTATCAATGTCCTGGAGTGGCCCAATCAAAGCCTAAATTAATCCCCTTGAGAATCTGTGGAAAGATTTGAGCTTTGCTGTCCCCACCCAACCTGGAGCTCGAGCAATTTTGTAAAGAATAATGGCCAAAAATTGCAGTGTTCAGATGTGCTGAGTTGGTAGAGGCTTACTCAAATAGAGCACAGCTGTAATTGCAGCCAAAGGTGCTTCTACCATATATGAATTCAAGGGGGGTAAATACTTATGGAATCAATCATTTTAAAATAAGTAGTTTCAAATTTTTCCACTGTTTACCTCCCAATGTTGTGGCCAATCATACCCTCTATTGATCCCCTTAACAAGCCCACCGCCTGCAGCTACAGGTCCAGCCACTACTCTGGGACTGGGGGTGGCAGGGAAGGCAAACCGCCTTCTTCGAGACGGCACTCGCCTGAGCGCTGACCATGATTCCGATACATCCAGACAAGCTTTCTGTGCATGTGGCGAGCTCATTCTGACTTCCCTCCCCTCTCTCTGGGGCCGACAGCTAATCAGCACCCCTGAACGGGACTCCCGGCCAGGGCCGGGCTGGCGCAGCTGGGGAATTGAACCCCGGCCAGTGGGAATCCTGCAGTCTGGGCAAGTGCCTTTACCGGTTGTGCCACCCTGGGGGCCATGGAATAAATTACGGTCTGTATTTTGAAAAAAAGGCTATTTTGTGTTGATTAGTGACAAGAAATCTCAATTAAATTCATTTTGATTCCATGAAGCAAGAAAATAAAATGTGAAAAATGCAGTTGGAAAAAGGGGGTGAATACATATACCCAGTGTGTGTATATATATATATATATATATACACACACGATTGCTGAATTTTAAGAGTTCATGGGCTAAGTGAGATGTGTAGTACAGGTATCTTACTATTCATGTTTTGAGTGCCATTGCTCTGTGATTCTCCACCCCTCTATAGAGGAAGTTGCTCCCTTGCTCAATTAGCAGGGGGTGGAGCTGAAAGGGAGCAAAGCATTCCATCATCCTGTGCCATGACATGACTGAGCATTTGGCACCAACACTGGGCAGATGCTTGAATGCTGCTGGCACCAGCATCCGAGATGCAAATGCCAAATATGGTCTGACCACGGCACATAGTTACAAAACTCCTAGAGGGTGCCCCTCCTATCGCTCCAACTGGTTACTTCTGTGACTGCACTGAGGCATTTCCATTTTCATGTAGGCAGTTTTCTTATCCCGTTGAGTGTTAGAGGTATAAATCCCAACATTTTACCGGCACCTGTTCTTCCCATTCCTTCATTCAAACAAAACCACAGAAATAAGATACTGAGAAGCACATTGTGTATAGCGCTACCTGCGGTGGTGGAACGTGCGGTCACTAAGAATTAGCAAGTGGAAGTCTGATTGCGCAATTGTTTGAAAACATGATGGAAAAAGTAGGCTATAGTTCTGTAACATTCTGCAACAGTTTGCAGGATTGCATATGTGATCTGCAAAATTTTATGGGCCTCTTTTTAAGGTATGTTACAATGGAAAATAGTTTACATCAAGGCATAACGCAAACTAAAATCAAAGTGCATACCGGAATGTCATAGCCCATAACAATATTACCATATGACAGGCTATATCTAATGTATGTGCGTTTCATCAGACAGAAAATGTCAGGCCTACTCCCTTGTGCCAGTAGATGCCAACATTTTAAAGCCAAATACCATCATTCTATGGCCCCAGAAACAGGAAGTGACATTGGTGAGTCACATTCAGTTGACTACTTAAAAGTAAAGGCTAGATTCCCCTCTTCCAGAGGACGAGATGCGATTCAGGATGTGATTAGGCTGTTGGATTGTTTCGATTTTACAGTGCGCATGACCTAACCCTAAACCCAACCGCAAGTTAAAATGTTGTGCATTTGACATCACGCGTACCTCACATTTCAGTCCACTGGATGGACAATTCCGGTTCTGGAGGGCCGGTGTATGCAGATTTTTGTTTCTACCAATTACCCTGGCTCAATTAGCTCATTAGTTGGGTACGCCAATGCTGGTTCACTTGTAGATTAGACCACAGTAACATGTTTCATATGGGAACACAAGTCTTCAGCTGTCATTCATGGGTTTATCAAGAAATGCAGCTAAAATGTTAGATTACGTAAATGATTGGGCTAATTAAATGAGAAGTTGGCATGAAATCCAGAAATGGATACGGCCCTCCTTGCCCATCCTTGATCTAGCCTCTACCTACTTTAAAATGCCTCATGCAGGCACAGATCCTTCCAGTAGGGGTGCCTATGGCATGGCAATGTGTGTGAAAAGGGTAGGAGGTACAGTGCACAGACAAGTCAAGGTAAAGGAAAAGGAAAGGGGGGTCTAAGGAGTGTGCATCTGGAACAGTGTGCTGCCAAGAAGCAAGTCCAATACGCAACGCTATTAAACAGGCCAAACGCCAGGTGTCGGACTCAGGCACAAAGTCTAATGCAGTAACAAGGGAAAACAAAACCTGATGGAGCGCTATGCGATGAGTTGAATTTACTTTCACTTAATACAGTTCATATCAGACCAGTGAAAATACATCTTACCTGTAAACCTGTAAAGACCCCATGCAGTTAAAATGTCCAATGTTCACCAATAAATAACAAGTTTCAGCATTACCAAAGCATGGAAAGTTGACAAAAATCACCCTCTTTATTTTGGCTAGGCCAAAATGCATGCCTGATGCATACACAATTTTAGGACTATCTAGGACCCCGTCCAGTATTCCGCTTTAAAACAGTTTTTTTTTTTTAAGGCTTCACTAAGCAATTGGACACTGGGAAATAAAACAGGACCCCAATTTCAGGTCATAGAATAAACCATCACAGAACAGTATTTATAGAAATTCAGCAGAGGTGTTGAGTGACCATTACTACCCATGCAATTGACCTTGCGGGAAAAATTGACCCCAGCTTCACTCCTCAGTGAGCCGCCACCGCTGGTGTGGGCTCACCGGTCCTCCCCAGGGCTCCTGGGTAAACAGACAACAGTGACAATTGAAATTGACATTAGCAGGCACAGCGATCGCTCACCCAACCGGGCGGATTAATTGATCAGTCACGGATGAGAGGCTCCACAGCCAAACAAGGCTGGTCTTAAGTCGGGCTGCACGCACGTGCAGACGTATGTGTAAAGCAACTACAAGCGCAAAGCCTGAAGTGGGCAGGAGGCAGATTCCAAATAGGGACACTTCAACAAGGGATCAGGGTTGGTCTCAATGCCAATTTCGAAGCTCATCAAAATTATACTTTTTCCCCACCAAAGACCGCCATCCTATGGCCATGTTAACAGTCCAGCCACAAACTGCTCACGTTTCCCCAAGATGCTGTGGAGACTAGTGCCACACAAATTTGAGCTCTGGGGCAAAACAAGCTTTAACAGCAAGAAGCCAGCACTTAATTAATTCATTTAATTTGACAGGAGATGACCATATGCATTCTTCCCAGAATACTGCTGATGTCTGAACAAGCAAGGCACATTTATTGCATAATGAAGTGGTTTAAAACATGCATGACTTGAGCCCTTCTACTGCAGTGAGCCCTAGGGGTTTGGTTAACCAGCTTGTCGAGTCCAGCTTGCAGTCACTCCACTTGGTTTAAATGATACCTTTTGCCCATTTCAGTACCACCAAGCCACTGCATAAGCAACCTTTCAAATAAATTACGGGACGGAACTGTAAATCAAAACCATAATTACTTCAGCCCTTGAAAACTGGAGTTTTGTCCAATTGTTCAAACAGTGACCGATAAAGCCATCCAAGGTGATAACCTCATCCTCTGATCATAATAGTAATTACACTGCACAAAAGCTTGGCAGGAAAACGTGCTTGAGGCCAGCTCTCGAACCTGTGCGTCTCAGCAAAGTGCAGAGGCACTTGGCAGTCAATTCCACTGCAGTGCACACATTACATCCTGCCGTTACTGGATTAGCTTGACTCTGCATTTCTGACTGGATGATTTAATGACTTGGAAAGCAATTGGGATTATAGCCCTCAAGGCCCTGGGCTGCAAAGCCACTGTGCAAGCGTGGAACTGGCAAGGGCATGGCAATCCACCCAGCGCAGCTGCCCCTTAAACCTCAGCCAAGTCACTTAACAGCACCCATTTAGCCACCCGAACCATGTGCCTGAAATTAGTGAAGGCCCAAAAACACGGTCACACAAACAAATGCACTGAGGCTGACCACAGGAAATCAAATGCTTCATGTTCTTGCATTTTAATGTGTCAATTTAACAAATGGCCAAGCAAGGAATACACAACCTTCATATTTTTAACATTTGATACAGAAACGCTGTACACCAAATTAAACTGATACTTATCCTTGCAGTTGTTGTTGTAAAACAAACTTAAGTTGTAATCATGCTTACAAACATTTAACTAATAGCCCAAAAGGTACTTTCATAACTGATGTTCTCTCCTTCCCCAAGTTAGCACACAGGCAGAACGGCCTCCAGTTTAGACTGCAGAGGGCGGGCTGGCTTGAGGCTGAAGAGGTCACGCAGGTTGACCTCTGGGTCCACATGGCGCGGGATCTTGCGCTCGTTGAAAAGGCCCGAGAGATCGGCCTCTAGCTTCCCCCGCCGGGAGAAACGCATTTTCAGTGCAAAGAGGCGCCGCAGGTCGTCCTCCACCAGGGGGGGCTGGTGGCCCCTCTCCAGCCGCTTCTGCCAATTCTTATCGGACCTCCTCCGCTTCTGCTGCAGAGATCAATCGTTATGGTTAACATTTATTCACAGTAAGAGTAAAGGCCTATACATGCTCGTGCGACTGCGACGCAACATCCTCTGCAACATGTTGCAGAGGTTGCATTGGTGTTGCAGAGGATGTTGCGTACCTAGCACAAAAATCAAACTCGCAACGTCGCGTAGATGTTGCACAGCATTGATTGGTTGGTTAGTTAGTGGGAGGCGGAGCTGTCATGGTCATAGTTCATCAAGCTAGGACATTTTTTTTTACATTTTAAGCATTTAGCAGACACTTTTCCAGACGACATCCAGATTAGGGGAGAAATAAAAGCGATTTTTTAAATTCTGTGAAAAGACAGAAAAAGACCATCCTTCATTTCCCTTAATACATTAACATTATTTTCAAGAGTCGCCTGCTGGTTCCTTTGTTCCACATGAATTTACTCTATTATTTTAATGCTATAAAGGGGAGTTGCTCGCACAAGCTGCTTTCATGACAGGCGTACTTCTTCTCCCCCCCAAAAAGGTTTTAAAGTCTATTGTACTGACAGTACATTAAACTCGGAGATTCTGCAAACAACGAAGGATCGACTGTGGTCTTCACGCCATTCTAAATTATATATTTAAGGTTGCAAATATCCAGATGTTTTGTGTTGTGCTTTAGATTACATATAAATGTAATGTCACTACAACACCTTAATGTGCAGAATATTCAACTAACAAAAAGAGCAGGGTGCATATACATTTTTTTAAGCATATAGCAGACGCTCTTATCCAGAGCGATTTACAAGAGGTGCATTAATACATGGTAAGAACAATCATAGTTTATACAAGAGATCAGTGAAGTAATAGAGCGACAGACATCGTTGTTGGCAGCTGCATACCATACCTGTATATATCTACAGTATGTCAGCTAAGCAAAACTATCAATATCTAGCTAGCTAGCAACCTGGCATCACGGCCAAATAAAGCTCGCTAACAGTAGCTAACGATATAGATAGCTAGTATAATTTGTTCAACACGGTATAAAATGAACCAGCTTCGGGAAGTATAAGGACACCATGTTGTGTAGGTTGCGCAGAAGTATGTATTGCCAAGTGCTCTGCAACATGTTGTAGAGGAATGTCACGTCGCAGTCCCGTTGCTTATGCAGAAGCATGTAGAGGCCGTAACAGTGCTCATCTCCTGCGCAGGACCACCAAATCAGCTTTTACAGCTCTGAAACCAAGAAAGTCCTTTCCCTGGACCTCGCACAAATGGTCAAATGGACAATAGCCATTTCAAAAACTAATCAAATTGGCAGTTTGTACAAAAATGCTGTTTAGGTACTGAAGTCCATAGGTTGTTATGCTGCAGCATCAATCTCCAGATGACACCTCACAGCTCAAAACTGCATAACCACACAAACCTGAGCTCAAATACCCACTGTGATGCAATGGTTTTCAGAGTACTGTGGACTGAACTGCAACAAATTGTTTATTGATCAATTTATACCACGATGGGCTATAAAAATGAAATGGGGCCTGCCTGCCATTCTCAAAACAAAGGGTTGGAGTGGTAACATTTATCTGCCCCTGGGGGTGATTTGTAGACATATCCAACAAAACCCAAATCCTTTGGTAGAAGGTGGAAGCAACATTCACACCTCGGATGTGACAACATGCCAGGCTTGTTTTCGCTGGTTTGTTTTAGTTGTGTTCCACCTGTTGCCCAGGAGGAAGCAGGTCAAATTACTGTACAAGAAATTTAAAATGAACATGGTCACATTACTGGCATGTAATGGTGAAAATAGAAAACATGATTCAACAGCACCTTAAAGCTGTGGGATAATTAACAGTTGCCCTTTAAATATTGTCGAATGTACCTTAAGGGAAGTAATGAGAATATGTGCACTGTAAGGAGTGACTGGAGCAGAAATTTTGGGGGCATACCAGCACAAGCGCCACACACAGACACACACACACACTAAGTGACAATTTGCCCAGGCCCTGAGTGGCGTGAAAGTCCTTGGCACTCAGAGCACATTTCTGCCCTCCATCTATTGGACCAGCTCCTGGAGGGAGGGAAATCGGTGGGCCCACTGGTGGCTGAGAAATCAATTAGCTGCACTTGTGTACCCGGTATAGACTGCTGCAAGGGCACAGATTTGGGTACAAGGTCAGCCTCCTGACGTGTTTTACTGCCACACTGTACTCATTCAGAAAATGTCTGAATTCTAAGGTGCATGCAGTTGCAATAAATAACCTTTGAGAAATGCAAGCTTGTAAAAGATTCCATCCCTTTAACTTTCGAAAATCACATTTCCACATAGCAACAATGTAGGCTGCCCAGAATCAAGGCTAGTATGAGTTGAGCTTTGAGTGCATTAGGTTTGCCTTTGTAAACGATGCAGACGGACACTCCGTTGCTCCACTGACCTTGACCTTGCCTCCGTCTGGACCATGGCGCTGGATGTGCCTGTTCAGACTCTCCTGGGGGGGGGGGATGAGGAGAGGAGAGAATTCCTTAAAGTGCTTTTGACAATATTCAGTCTCCAGTTAGGAGCATCGCTTAAGGGCCTGAAGGTACTGCCACCTGCCCCCCCCAAAGGCAAACTGGTATGAAATTCTATGTGCCAGTGGCTTCCAATCAGAAAAGTAAGTCATCACTCATAAAAGCATGCAAGGACCTGAACCATAGGAATTCATGGGAGGGGCATTGATATTAACAGCCACTTTATAACTGGGAACAGGAGGAATGAATCTTGGCGTGAGGAGCACACCTTTTCATGAGATGACCCCACTAATTTAAAACGGAGTCCCCGGCCCAAGTGACATCGTTAAAGCAGCACTTGGGATGAATATTAACCGCTTTTACTGTCCTTTCAAGGTGAAAAGACTGACCAGAAGAGGTATCTTTTAATGTGCCTGTCTAGAGACCACAGATTTTTATCAGTTCTGCTCAATCCTCCATGCGACTTACTGTAGCGTCACATACTGCCTCAATCAGCAATTTCAGCCGAACTAAGGGGATCAACGCCGTTAAAAGCCACCCAATACAGTAGTGTGTAATTGTACATATTCAATGTTGCATAAATTACATGCAGAGTTAAATCCAAAGCACTAGCATTGCATTCTGGAAAAGTGAAATGCCTTTCATGGCGTGAACAAGGAGAACACATGACTCGGCCAAGGAGAGATGCAGGAGCAGAACTGGTACACCTGCAGTATGAATCATGTTTTTAGACATACAAGATCAATATTTCTACCACTGGCACTGGCAAATCAGTTTTGGTTCTGCTAGCTGATTGGCCCATAAGCATCCCAGTCATATATTCACAGTATTTAGCCAAATACAATTATGTGTACATTGGATTATCATTATGCGTAACGGTAACACTAGGCCTATCAAATATAAACATAGCTTTCAGGAATTGGATTCCGAGCTAGATGCTACAATTCAGCATCTGGAGAATGTCATGTTACATAGACTTACTGCTAAGTGAGTGCAGAGCTATGAAAGAATGTGTGCGCCAGGAACATTAAGTTGTTAGCACAACCATGTTTGCATAGCCGACCGCAAACTAAATGTGAAATGGCTAAAGTGGGATAGCTAGCTAGCCAGCACTTCTACTTGCAAACCCGTCTACCTTACCAAACTCCACTGCAAAGAATGGCTCTTACATCAACACATTTCGCTCAGGGAGTTTATCGGGTAAATTAATTCACCAAAACTTTTTGAATCATAAATTAGCCCATGTGCAGCTACACCAATCCCATTCTCACAGTAACAGGCTTTGCCTCCTGCCCAACACTGTCACCATTGACAACATACCATGGTCTCTCAAGTCTCATCGCTTTAAGAGACGGGCCTGATCCGCTCACGACGACCCATCAAGTTTTAGTTCATATATACAAGCGTGTCATGCTAAGAGCAAAGGTTGGTTTGTCAGGCACCAAAGGGGCAGAGGGAGGCACCTCACCTGCATGGCGAAGGTGCGGGCACAGTCGGGGTAGTAGCAGCAGTACTTGAAGAGCCGCAGGTGCACCTTGCGGATGTGGTGCTGCAGGTTGAAGGTGGTGGAGAAGTAGGCGTGGCACCCGTCGCTGGGGCACAGGAGGACAGGCTTCTGGAGGGCGTGCGTGCGCATGTGGCGGCGCAAAGCGGCCCGCTTCTTCAGCTCCTTCTGGCACTGCTTACAGGTGTAAGTGACTGCGGGCGAAGGGGGCAGATCAGTCACAACAGGGTCTCCCAAACTCAGACATTCCGCCCCTCCCGGAAGCTCCGGGAGTCTCTCGGAATTTGGCCTCAGCTCCCTGACACTCGCGAGGCCAGAAATCTCCCGCAAAAGCAAACAAACAAAAAAAGCTTCTGTGGTGGAGATTTGCAGGAGATTTCTGACCCCTCACTCAGGTCTGTGCATGCCGGTTTCTGTTCCAGCCAATCCCATAATTAGTTAAGGAGATTAAAAACATGCCTTTTTGATTTTTGTGTTCGAGCCAACTGGACTGTTTAGCACACTGGAATTTGCCTTAATTTCCCCACAAACGTTAGGCCTCGGTGACCAGGGCTGTGTTCGAAACCGTTCCCTATTCCCTAAATAGTGCACTATATAGTGTGTTCGCCAATTTGTTCAACACACTATATAGTGCACTATTTAGGGAACAGGGAACGGTTTCGAACACAGCCCAGGTGTCTGCGCCATCAACATTTAGGACTACCAATGAGATTTTAACTTGTAAATCAGTCAGTAAATCAAGTGTTTTATTATGCCACCTTTGCAGACTATAGTTCAATTCGCATCTTACTAGACGCTGGAAACTTATTTCAGCTGGAACAAAAAACAGCATACACAGGGGTCCCCAGGACCAGGTTTGCAAAGCCCTGGGTTACACTATATGGATCGTAAACACCAGCAGCTCTAAACAGGATGGATAGAGGGAAGCAGGGTGGGGAGTGGGTGATGGAGGTAACTGGGAGCAAACTGCAGCGCAAATCATACCCCTCAATCCTCTCAAAGTACATAAACGTGTGCATTTAACTACATTAAAATCCACCGGGGCACAATCAATCCATTAGAAACATCACCCTCTTCTGGCACAACTCGAGAAACAGAGACCAATAGGAAACCACTCAGTCGATGAGGCTTTAGGCTTAATTACACCGTAAGAAATGCAGTGATATCAGATTGCCTTTTCAAGCTAGGAGGGGAGAAAGCTGGCTGGCTTCTGCCATTTCCATCTGAAAGTCATTTAGGAAGTGTGCTGAGCTTGTGTACGTGTGACCGCACACCATCGCCCTTACCCCCAGGGTGCTTCAGAAGGTGCTTTTGCAGTTTCCCCCAGGTGCTCTCCACCACCTGGCAGCTGGGCTGTGGACAGGGGTACCCTAAGGACAGGAGAACAGTGAGGACAGAGCCGGACAAACCAGTGTCAAAGACCAGTCAACTGACTCATAGGAGTTGTGCAAAGACTAAAAGCTAGAGCTATTAAGAGCATACAAA
The DNA here is from genome assembly GCA_029706075.1 of Aldrovandia affinis. Lineage (NCBI taxonomy): Eukaryota > Metazoa > Chordata > Actinopteri > Notacanthiformes > Halosauridae > Aldrovandia > Aldrovandia affinis. The sequence goes on along the minus strand of JAINUG010000013.1, from coordinate 4,190,556 downwards.
TTTGATTTTGAAAATAGCATGCATCTCTAGCTCTGGTACAGTAGCTCTAAATCTGCCAAACAAGTGTGTGTAACCAAGGCAACCGAAACTATGTGTCTCCAATTCCACCCTTCATTAACTAGCCTGGAATTGCTTATTCCCGCTGTATAGTCAGCTGTTGAACTACAAAAGCTTTAATATTTCACAATTGCAGTACTGCTATATACAGCACTGCAAGTTCTACTCAAAGCAGGAAGACAAATATTTCTAATGGCAAACAGTTCTTCCAATCAACTGAAATATCTTGGCAGCTTGCTTGATATGCTAACCTAACTCAATTTACCCATTACTCACCTGCATGGGTCTTTTCATGGGCTCGGCGAGCAACAGGAGAGTCAAACTTCTCTAAACACCCTTCCTTTGTGCACCTGAAGGGACAAGACTGATCAGACCACACAGGGTACATTACCTCTAGATTTCACAACCACGCATTAATTTCATCATAGGACTGGAGTAATTCGGCCAATCCAGGTGACGTCCAAGTGTCAGTGCCCTCAAATGTAGCATCAACTGCCATGTTCTCCGCACTTGACTTTCACATTGAATGTAAAATTTCTAACTTCTCAAAAGAGTAAAGCCTCCTTCTGCAAAGCAAGCAAATTCAAACAGCCACTTTCCAGTCTGCAAATCAGGGAAAGGCAGAGTTCAGATTTAATTAACCCCCTTGTGGATGTACTTCAGCAAGATCGCACAGCGTGCAGATCGAGGGGGTGGGTGGGGCGAGATGGCGCCCCTGTGACACGGCTGTAACCTTATCTCCTAGCCGCAGGCACCACCACTCCTCAAGCACATTAAACACAAGGGTGGACAAATCCAGACTGCACTTCCCCCACACACACACACACACATTTCACAGTGATGGACATCACCACAGCCACACCTCACCCAGAGCTCTGATCAATCACATATGCCACCTCCAATTGGGGGTACAAATACAACCAAGTACATTGATGTGGAGCATAATGACATTGTGGACTTTGTCCACTGGATTACTTGGGGTAACAGAAAAGTGGAATAGATGACCAGACACAGATGTGCAGTCTTAATCTATTCCACTCATTCATTCACTGTTCCCAGATGATCTGCACCAGTAACTAATCCTATGACGGGTATGAGTGCTTCTTTGCACCGAGTATGTTACTCTGGGTAACAATCTCATCAGGCTGCAATTCTAAAACCTCAGTTGGGGCACTTTCTGGAGGTAGTTAAATTCCTGTCAAAGGAAGGGGGGGAAACACAGCCATCAATAAAGTGTGTCTGCTTAAAGGGCACCTTGAGATCCGTAGAAATCTTATTTCAAACTTAAATACTGGTATTAAGGCATAGGAGACTATACCCTCAGGCAACCCCCTTGGGCCCTAATCTCACCACATTTCATTTTAATATAGACTCGTGCTTCAGGTGGATTTCAGAGGAATGAGAGAAAAGGCTTTCTCCATATGCGGAACAAGATAAATCAAATTAAGCAAGCTGATCCAATCATAGGCTGACATTACTGAGAATCAGCCCCGAGAAGCACTCTGCGCACTCACTTGAAATTTGAAGCGGCGTTGTGTTCACCCAGGTGAATCTTGTAGGTTCTGCGTTTCCGAAACGTCAGGGTACAGTCTGGGAAACGGCACTGGGCAGAAGAGAACCAATAGGAAATGCGTAGAAATTGATATAAAGATATGAGATCAAAGGAAACCAGACCCAAAGATCTTAGGCATGATGATTTTAAAGCAGGCCTTCCTAGTCCAACTACTGAAACTGTTCAGAGCATATTAATTACACCGCATACAGATGACCTGGGAAGTGCGTGTTTTACAATGCAAAAGCACAATTTAGCGCGGCCTATTCGTGCTCCTAACGACCAAACCTTGAAGTACGTCTCCTTGTCGCCATGGTTATATCGGACATGCCTCTTGAGGTTATCCGCGTTGAAAAAACACCCGTCACAACCCAGGGAGGTACATCTGTTGAAATAAACGCAGATTTATTCTGAGTTTAGTCTGAGTTTATCCTCAGATTATGCTTTCATTTAATGAACGGTGCCCTACCGGAACGTCTTCTCCCCACCGTGGCTGAGTTTGTGTCGATTCAGATGCGATTTCCTGGAAAAACGGCGGCCACAACCTTGCTCCTGGCATTGTAGGGGCCGCTTAAAGGTAGGCATTATAGAAGAGGCATGAAGTCACACCACCCCATACACAAAGTCGTAATTTCATCAAGTAGGCTATAAGTAGGCTATATGACGAATTTGAATCACATTTAAAATGTACTCGATATTTTAACCAATACCAATAAATAGTTAGGCTATTTACTAAACCATGGATAGACTACATACACAGAAGGCGAACATTATACTTCATTATTAACACCATAACGTGTTTAATTTTATTTTTACCAAGCCAGTGTGGACGGTTTCGTGTTCCTTCAAACGCCATTCCCTTACAAATGTCGCTCCGCAGTCGGGGTGTGTACAGTTGAACAGCTGTAAACGTGGAATTGCATCAACCTTTCCATAATTCATACCATCCATTCTGTCGTAGTCACAAACTAATACCTTCTTCGTCGATACGTATTGCGCAGTTTTAACAGAAAAAGCGCCTCAATCTGGCATTATTTTATACCCTTTTGGTGGGTGGGCCAGCTAATTAAGTCATTGTAGGCTTTACCTGTGTGGAATTAACGTATTAACTTCACGCCAAGATAAAAAAATATATATATATATTCATCGGAACACAATTGCTGATTGAAAATCATAAACACGTTCGTGGTTTAACCCCCACTCTGATAAATCCCACTGTAATTCAGCTGGTCACATCAATGTGTAATTGGTTGAACTTTAGGTATCGCACCCTTATTTGAGCAGTGAAATGTATACGTGCTTTATGGTGCAACATTAAATAGCTTTTAAAAATATAATTAGGTTCAGGAGTGCAGCAATGCATTGGACTGGAGGCCTGCCCAGGGTGAAATATAGTATAAAGTAATATAAATGCATTATCATTACCAGCTGATACAGTTGCAAGAAGCAATGGGCAATCCCAGTCAATAAGGACCATAATTCAATAAGGGCCATAAGGTTACCAGGCTGATTTTAAAGCAATCAAAAACAAAAAGACAATTTCGGAGTCAAGCTAATCACAAAGACATACAGACATGGCTATTTTCATTCAGTTATGAGCCCATCCTGCTATTTTAATTCTAGATGTGTGTTTTACACAATTTTAGCAGCCAATCTGGCTGAAAATTCCATAGCTGGCACCGCTGCCACAGTATCTACTGGGTGCAACTTGGTCTCAGCTCTTAATTGTTTAATTGAATTAGTTAGTCAGATACAGATTCACCTCACTTTGTTGGTCAAAATGGCAAAAGTCAATGACTAACTGAATTCTTGAAAATCTGCAGGTTATTGATGATTTGGACTGCTCATCCATGTTTAGAATCTGTGACATTCACCCTATTCAAGGAGAGCTCTACATTGGCTAATCCTTATGCATAAACATTACTGAAGGCCCAACCTATAATATCTTGAAAATGCTTGACCGGCATGTTCTTAGTTGTTGTGAAACAGTCAATTGGATGTAGTGTTACAGAGAGCTACACATAGCCATGGCTTGAACCTGCCACCATAGAGCTCATAGTGTTTTTTATCAACCGAGCCACCCATGAGCGTAATTTCACAATTAATTTGTGTAATGAACCATCACTGACATTTATAAAAAGCTAATCAAGGAGCTGTTGGGTGTCTCTTCCTGACAAAGTACTGGTTCTCAGTGTAGTGATACAGTATTTACCATGCCAGACTGTGGGCAGGAGTCCCTCAAGACAGCATATTATTAGGCATAACATTGCCCAAGGAGTGAAGGTTTGAGTCGGCAGGGTTGTCCGCACCTAATCATGCAAGAGTGACTGCTTGGTTGATTTTGCGCACCAGCAGTGCATGAAGTGTTCTCATCAAACAGTTTTTGTGTAGCTCAGCTAGTGGACTGCAGAGTGAAAAGAAGTAGTGACTGGCAGAACATGCTTCGGAGGAGAGACCTGTGCTTGTCTACAGTCTTCTGAATTAATGGAGGGCGTTGCAGTGATGGGCCAGGTCTGTGAATACATTTGGGTATTCCAAATTGGGGGAAAATAAAATATAGGAGGATCAAATATGTATTTAAAAAAGCGACTCAACAGTGTTTTTTGTCCTGAAGCCGGAGGCCTACTCAAGATGTGAGTAAGCATTAAACTTTTCACATTCAATCAGTGTTGCAGTAATGTAGGCTTTGAAGCCAAGCTGTGCTCAACCCATTTAATTAGCATGAAAGCCTTGCCAGATTCAGGTCTTGAGTATCAGGTACCAAAGGTAAACAGTAAGAGGGTGACCTCTAGTGTTCGAGGAAGGCATTGTTCTGAAGATCCAATTGAAAAGAATAGTGCATTGAATTGTTCTTATTAAGTACAAATAAAAATATGCACTGTTTAAAATGCTCATGGTTTGCTTAACCTCATAAGACTGTTAAAAGCTTTAAAATAGTCCTGACATTGAAGTCTCTCCAATAAAATAACAATGAAATACCATAGATCTGTTTCTCTCCTGTATCGTGTCCTTAATCCCAAGTCGTCATTGTTTGTTCCAGCTTGTGGTCTGTACTTAATTTTGATAGAAAAATGTAAAAATATATTATTTAGCCTACACAACTTGTTTTCATTCATCTCATCAACCAGCACATTTATGATTTGGGGTATTGGAGTGTTGAAAAAAGTAGCACACTTGCATTCATGTGGGTAAACTGCAAAAAGGAAATAATAATAATATTTATTTCATATTGATTCGGCTCTCTGTACTCGCTCCAGTCACCTGCAGATTCACGTGAGTTCAAGGTATCCATTATGTTTTAAGATTTGCAATATTTAGTAAAATGGCTCAACAGTGAAGCCCAGTGGTTCAGATTGTTGTTGCCTTTTTAAAAGGCCAGGGCTTCAGCTGTGTGTCAGATTTACCAGTTTGGTCCAATGAAGCACATTAAATATGCTGACAAAATGTCAGTCAATTTGCTTGAATCCAGGAATATCCGCTCTCACAGAGAGTGAGATTCTCCCATTGGAATGATTTAGTGACGGTGCAGTGCAGTAACAGATTGTTCAATTGCCTGTTGATACAAAAAAAGATTAAAACCACAGTTTGCATACTATGTCCTTTTAGCACTAGTATAGTGAAGGATGCCAATTTAACAGCATGCCTTCTTAAAATTGTAATTCCTATGCTACTAGGAAAGCCACTGCATGTTTGTCACTTTTCCTCAATATATGTATTTAGGGACATACAAGCCAAATTTAAAAATGTCTCTCTTTATGAAAACAATGACACATTTTCTTCACAGTCAGATCATGGGAGTCTAATTAAGGAAACATCAAGAATGTTCCGTGTTCATTATGAAATAAATATCCTCCAAAACCGGAAAGTGCCTCCACACCTACCCATGACATTGCTTGGATGATAAAATGTACCACGTTACAGCAACATTCTCAAAGGATATGTTAGCTGGGGCTTATCATTACCCTCTCCAAAATGGTTTGTAGACTTCAGTAAACCTCCTTTGCCTCTCTGACCTGTGTGACTTTTCAGCATCAGACCAAAGTGAGTGGAGTTTTTGACTGTGAGTTTAGAGACAGACAATGGCCATCTGGGATGTTCTTATGTTTCCAGTTTTTTTCCTTTCCACTGTGTTCGGCACCAGGCCTGGATCACAGCTCTTCCTGGGTCCTTTTGTGTGGGAATCAAAGAATTCCAAGTGATCCTGGCTAATGACCTCATATGCACTTTGCCATCTTTCACAGATTTCAAGACTGACCAAGAGCGTGTTTACACAATACACAAGCAATTTCACATTACAAGTGGAAGTACCTATTCCACTATTCATACAAAATGTAGCAATGAAGTATCAAAGCAGATCTGATTTCCCCTCAATATCAATGTGTTTACAAATATACTTTAATTGAGCGGAAATAAATACATGTTTTATGTTTTTTTGGAGAAAAAAAAAGTTATCTTTAAAATTGATTCAGAAAATTTTAATGATGTATCTAACACACAAATAGTCTAGAATATAAGCAGCAGGGTAGTGTAATGGTTAGGAAACTGGACTTGTAACTCAAAAGGTTGCTGGTTCAATTCCCAGGTGGAACACTGCCGTTGTACCCTTGAGCAAGGTACTTAACCTGAATTGCTTCAGTAAAAATATCCAGCTGTATAAATTGATTGTATGTAAAGAAATGTAAACTGTGTAAGTTGCTCTGGATAACAGTGTCTGCTAAATGCCTAAAATATAAAATGTAAATGTAAAAATGGGGAAGTCCCATCTTGCTTGGGCATTATGGGAAGTCCAAAGAAGGGCAACTAAACTGATACCTGATTTGAAAGGTAAAAGTTATGATGATAGACTTAAGGCACTCAATCTATTTAAACTTAGCAAACGGAGACTTAGGGGGATTTGATTGAGGTTTTTAAATTCCTAAAAGGGATTAACAAAGTAAAATACCAAAGATTTTTTAAGATAAGTGGGGTCAGCAGAACAAGAGGCCACAGGTGGAAATTAGTTAAAGGCAAATTCCGCACAGATATTAGGAAGTTTTTCTTTACACAGAGAGTTGTCAATGCCTGGAACAGCTTGCCAGGTCGGGTAGTAGAAGCAGAAACGCTTGGGCTATTCAAGTCCAGGCTAGATGTAGTACTAGATACTCTTTAGATTAGGACATGATGAGCCTAGATGGGCCGAACGGCCCATTCTCATCATTATGTATTCTTATGTTCTTATGTTCTTATTAAAGAACACCATCCATTTCCCCTGTAAGACTGACCTCTACATTTACATCAGGATCACAGAAACCGACCAGAGCCACACACAGTCATCTTAGGAAGTGGTTGATCTCTAATGTTTGAGCCATGCCATTCCTAAATTAGCTCTGTCTGACAGGTTCAACACCTTAAGATGCGGTCAGCCCCAACAGAATTCTACATTTGCATTAGTATGATTTTATTAGAAGAGATAAAACATTATCCATATCCCCACAGTCTCCTATAGACAATAAATAAATGTGAATACATTCTTATATACACACATTCTGAAACATTCTATTTATTTTTACAATCTCTAGTGCAAAATTCTTGTTTGAGGTTAGATTTGGTGGGTGGAGATACAATGACTAGTGGTTGCCAACCTGAGCAGAACACATTCTACCCCAGATCCAATGAACAAACCTTTGTCTGATGCCATTTCTGTGTGTGCAGAAGCAGAGGAACCACCACTCTGGAACTTAAGGTTTCGCTAATCCTAGCAAGTCAGTCCTGGTGCGTCTGTCCCACACCGGGAAATCCAAATTCCAGCACTGGGGAAGGGGTAGGGAGGTGGTCGAGTGGGACCACGATTGGGTGTTTCACAGAATGCTCAGCACAGGGCGAAGAGAGAGGGGCGTGGGGTTACCTGGGGTCAGACACACACTTGCCCAGGTGGACCCTCAACACGCCCCGTTCGTGGAGGCGCAGCAGCTGCTCGAACTCAGTGGGCATGTCGTGCACCTTCTTGCCCTGTTGGTTGTCGTAGTAGTGGTTGGTGAGAGGGCGGTTCCCGTGCGGGTGCGAGGGGAAGGGCCAGAAGCCATAGAGGTGCACATCGGTGCATAGCTCCAGCGCCAGGCTGACCATGATGAAACCGGTGCTGAGCCGATTGGCCTTCAGGCCCCGGGCCCTCCAGAACCGTGCCAGGCTACTAAGGTACTTTGGGTTGAAGAAGACGGGCCGGGATGGGCTCTCGAACTCCTGCAGCGTGTAGAGAGCGCGCAGCGAGGCGGCCGTGTTGCTGCTGTAGGAGAAGGCGGGCAACAGCAGCAGGGAGTTCCCGTAGCTGCTCATGCTCTCCACAAAGGGGCGCCGGCGCTCTGTCAAGCCCTTGAACCTTGGGGAGGAGAAATGGAGATAGGCAGGACAGCGCTGCTGAGAAAAGCCTGCAGGCAATGACCATGACCTCCATAGTGAAGGGCTTAAAGAACACAGCATTGAGACATAGGGATAGTGTCACTGTGAATGCCACCCAGGACCTTGACTCACGTCTCCAAGAGGATGCTGGGATTTGCTGTCACAAGGTTTGTCTTGTTGCCTACATCTTTTGTATAGCCATTGCCCAAAGGAGGGAGATTACACCTGGGCCAAAGAGAGAAAATTATTTTTGTTCACCATTGATAATCTTAGTGACAAGCCACAAGCTCACAGGATTTAATTTCTCTGTTATCAATTTCCTGGTTATTCTGGAATGCCCACATACCTAATGATGAACTGGGCAGAGTCTATCTCCTCTCCACAACTGCTATTGGTCAGGATCCCTCCATTCCCCACCATAGCACATGTCTCCCAGGGAAAATTCTTAAATGGCTGCTCCTACACGGAACACACATTTACACTCATGCATATCCACACAACACTCACAGACTAGGCTGACAACAGTACACAACCACACACAGTTACGCAGCTGGCCGTGTGTGTCTTGGAGGACGCACGTGCTATTATATATTTTTTTAATACATTTGTTTCCGATTTTTCTCCCAGTTATACCCTTTATTTATTTTGATTTGCCCTCCCCCACACAAACTCGCCGATTGTCTCTATGAGGTAAGCCAATTCTCTGAGGGCAGCGAACTCTGCTTCCTTCGAGACAGAATTCGCCCATACACTTATGCGTTTCTCGGCGAATTCGTGCTGACTCACCCTTCCCCTGGGGCAGACAGCCAAATGCCGCCCCCAATCGGGGCTCCCCAGCAGGGCCAGTCTGAGTGATGCAGTCAGGTTTCGAACCGCGACAGTGATAGGCAGCTCACACTCATAAAGGACCAGCTAAATACGGGTGCGTTAGACCGCTACGCTATCAGAGGCCCCCTAAAGCACATACAATTCTGTGCTCTCCTGGATTGACAGAGGATGCTGCAGCAATAGGAAGGGCTGACAATTGTGATACGATATTCAAATTTGGAAGAAAAGGAAAAATGGGGAATAAAAAAACACCAAACAATGTCACCATTCACTCAGACTTTCAGGCAAACGATTTTTTATGAATGATCTTAATTTAGACAGGGTTGTTGGGATTTCCTTCAGAAATAGTGAGGAGAAAAAAATAATACTTTTTATCTCTCAACTAGGGATAAAATACTGACACAGACAATCGGTTAGTTATTGAATGGTCAAATATTGGAATATCTAGTATATCGAATATTTGGTGTCAACCCTAGTAGAGATTTAACCTCTTGTATTTTTTCAGGGTGAAGCTTATGGCAGGAGCATACCTTACTGAATATGCTGAAGAGACTTGGGGTCACCCGAAGGGGCTTCTTCTTCTCACCATCATACTCAATCTGTGACCCAACCGGAGTATTGGCTTGTGTGACGATGGCTTTGGACGCTCCACGACAACTGCTGATTAGCTGTGACCTGCAGTGGGATTGATAGAACTAGCCCCCTCTTCTCAACTGTCCCCAGAGCACCAGTTCTCATAATCTCACCATATTATGTCTGTTTCTAAACTGAAACAAGTTACATAAATAATTAGTACAAATGCATAAGTAGGCTAAGGGCAAAAAACATTCCCTAGCGTTTAATGCAAAGACCAAATTCCATCTCATATAAAAATCTACACCTTTTAAAACGGTTTAACTGCACATGCTGAGTGAGGATTCTTGACATACTTGACTCTCGACTGTCTTGAAAGAGACAATGATTCGATTATGGTTTGGTAATGACACTGTGATGTGCAATCAGCCTAAATATAAATGTAAATAATGAAAGAAAAGAAAGCCACACAGTCCTCAAGTTAACTGTGCATTTAATTTAATAGATATAATTGGCAATTTCTTGGTATTAAATCAGGGGAACTATTTAATAAACGCACGGTTAACTTGAGTGTGTGATTTTTTTAATGTTATCACCACCTCATCTGTTTTGATGTGCATTCTTTACAAGCCTGTACACGCTGCAAATGTTATGACTAGGTGCTTTTGCATATGCAGTTTCATTCAGCTTCTGCAGGTGTGTCAGTCACAGAAGCAGTAAAATCATTTCATGTGTCAGGGGAAACAGTGTGGCAGATTGTAACGGCATAGGCAAACAAGGAAAAACTGCATCAGGAGTCGCAAGTCAAAGCGCACCGACAGGGATTGATGGACTCACTAAAAACCACAAAACAATGGCCTCAAAAATGACTGCAGAACTGAATCTACACCTCTGTGACCCTGTCTCAACAAAAACTGTATGTTGTGAGCTTCACAAATCTGATATTTTTGGTAAGGCTGCCATTTGGAAATGTAACCAAGACCAATACGCAACAATATAACCTGGTGTAATGAGCCAGAACCTGGACTTGTGAGCAGTGGAAGAAAAGTAATATGGTCTGATGGTCTTTTACTCCTTCTTCCTACATTTGGACAGGTTTATGTTTGGAGAAAGGAAGCCTTTAACCCACATTGCCTGTTCACAACTGTTAAATGTGGTGGTGGATCTGTTGTGGTATGGGCAGCCATTTCATGGGAGTCATTGGGTCCGATTATTACTCTGCATGCTAGAATTATGGCCAAGGAATACAAAGACATTTTAGGCAACCAGGTGCACTGTATGGTGCAAATATTGTTTCCTCAAGATGTTTCCAAATTCTAAGACCCCCTACACACTGGTAAATGGATTCAAGAGTTGTTTCATGAACACCAGGACGAAGTCAAATACATGACCTCCCCAATCACCAGATCTAAACATCATTGAACCTTGAAGCTAAAATTGGGATGGGAATTCAGTTAGGAGCGTGTGGCCTTATTTGATGAGGATTATTTTGTGTTTTTGTTCCGCTTTTTGTTTGTTTCTTTTTGGTGAACTATTTGAGAAGAGGAAATTGCTGTTAAACATCCGCAGATGGGATAACTTAGTGATAGTGGACATCATGTTGTTCTCGCCAGGTCTTCTGCTACTGGTCCACCGGAATTCTAGCTGGTTTAGTTAAGTCCCAGCTGGGTTACTCGACAACAGTGGTGTCATACCCAGAATTTGGATCTGTATGTGGGTATGTGGCCTTGAGCATGGCCAAATGCCATTGTGTAAACCTTTGGTAACTCTGTCCCGTCCCCCTGTTGTACTGTGATGGTGGAAAAGCTGTACAACAGGGGTGTGTGTAAAGCTCATCTTTATTAGTTGCTATTGTAGAGGCTTCCCTTACCTCATTGTGATTAAATTGCCCTCCTGTTTTCTCCATCCATGATTATAGCGCTTCTTCAACTGGTCCTGGACACTTGTGCTTTTGCTTTTTAAGACAGACAAGACATATGTATCAGGTGTGATCAGGGCCGTATCCAGAAGTTGAGAATTACCGAGGTCATGAGACCTAGCCCCTCTAGGGGGGTTTGCCACGAAAATGTCACTAAGAGATATTTTATGTAATCAGTCTTCCCTTGTAGCTAATTTACTACAAGAGTAGTAGACTGTCATGATTTTATGAATGGCCACTGAAAATGTACACTAAAATATAGCTAGCTTTGTGCCTATCATCACTGTCAATGTATGCTACGTTAGGCTAAGTTAGGCTAATGTTAGCTATCACCACTGTAGTCTGGCTAAAAGGTGGTTTGTGTAACAGTCAGCTAGACAGAGACAGCTACATTTGGCTAGCGACTACACAAAACTACACACAAATTAGCTGTATCGATAGATGATCTCCAGAGATGAATAGCATTAATCTGGTTATAATACAAGAAGTCAACTTTTTAATAATGTGAGAGATCTACATCATGCTTCACTTGGCATCAGATCAGCAGTCTGAGTTACAACTCCCATTGTGCAGCAAAGTCATCCCAAGCGTCGTCACTGCGTCATCTTTGCTGAGCAAAGATTTTGTAGTAACGACGAGATCCGCCTGCTTGGGATGGGTCCACTTCACCACCACACACACACAGAAGTAATGACGATGACGGTAATCAGGCGAGCAAGCGGTAATCTTGGCTTTGTACACTGAAGTGAAGTCATTTTATGTACTGTAGTTCACCACTTTTATTCAGTATTACACTGAATCAGTATGTAAAATGGTAGATACGGCCATTTCATGGCCACTCTTGCAGCGAGGTGTCCAACATAAACCTCTTCAGTGAACAGGTAAGGTACCTTGAAAAATTCAAGCTATATAAGATGTTAATAGTAAGGGGCTATACTAAGAAAATAAACTATTTTGCATGAGCTGTTTCTACTGTACAATTTCACACTGTCCCTCAAATTCCAGCCCATGCCCCCCAACACTCCATACATGCAGCAGAGACCTGCCCTACATGATATAGCCCTACCAAAGTTCATGACGTCAGCTCTGTAAATATTGAACATGTACCGACCTGAACATCAGACCAAACTAACCCTACAGTCATTCTGTAAATAAACAAAAATGAGCTCCCCTTTGTTTTCTAAAAAACTCCTTAGCATGCAGGCCAATTTACTGAAAGATTAAGCCTCTTTGCTGCAGGGTTTCTTGCAGTCCTGTAGTATACCTTTGGAAATAGATGAGTTCATGGGAGAGTTCAGAGGCTCTTAATTGTTTTCCTTCTCACCCGCAGTTGCTGCATGTTCTAGACGAGCCGGACACAGAGTTCTTCTGAGCCAGGTGTGACAGGTTGCTTGGAGTGACATCTCTGCATGGAACCATATGCAGGATAAGACAAGTGTTTGAGCCAGGTGCCATATGCAGAGGGGATACTCAGAAAGGAGTATGCAGGCAAACCACTTTGAATGTCGATAAAAATTATCTGTAACTTCTGCTAGCTTAAAAAGAAAGCTCCAGAAAAATGGTAGAGGTAGAACAACTGACTAGCACTATTGTGGACTTACATGAAATTACCCCAAACTGCTGTGTTCATACAATATGATTGACACAAATATTTTGAGCTTAAAAAATAATGACCCAACCGACTGTAAGCTTAACAACTTTCCAAAACTACTTTGAGCTTAAAAAACACCTGACCAAAACTGAAGCTTAAAAATAACTGAGCTACTATGAGCTTAAAATTGAATCTTATCAATATTTATGTTTATGGTAAAAACAAGCACTGAGAATAAGCATAAAAACTGATCAAGGTGGCATGTGAATTTTAAAATAAGCAGAGATCATAAATCCACTATTTTTTGGCTCAACTTGACCCGGCCAGACATTTCTTCCCATTCTGAAGTGGCTTTGACAAACATATTTCCATTGAGCAGCTTAGTAATTCAGTTTGATTAACAGATGTTGGTTTTTCAAGAGACAGCACTTTTCAACAGACAAATTCCATCTTGACATATTGATATATTAAGTTCTCCTAGTGAGGAAGTCTTCCTTACCAGCACACTTAACAATCTGTTTGGCAACCCACAGAAAATTAGATAACAGGATTTTCTCTAGAAAGTTCACCGCAACTCTTTTGACTGCCCCTGACTTATCACGTACACGGTGGGGCTCCATTTCGCTCTCTGCGTTGAACGTGGATTACAACAGGCGATATTAATTCCGCACATATTTGTGTCAGAGCACAGAAGCTGATGTTCCAGCCACTCTGTTTCGCCTAGACTTTTCTCCCTGCCTTAGTTGGAAACCTCCCTCGCATTGCACCGGTGTTCCAGAACTCTCCGTTCGCGCCAGACCACGCGGAGCAGCGCACCTGCAGTGAACTCACCCGTGACCGAAGACGTACCAGATGCTCACTGTCACGCAGGTCGCCCAGATGAGGATGAATAACAACTTCAGGAGCAACTTCAGACCCCTCATCCCTCCCGCCTCTTCCCTGATTTCCCCCTCCTGGCTGCTGTGAACTCTCCCGTTCTGCTCTCTAAAACCCCCTTCTTTACTTTGTTCCCTTTGTTTCTTACCCCTCCGCTCCTCTGCTTTCTACTCCCTCTCTCGCTCTCTGCCCTGAGCACCTTTCACCGCACCCTCTCCCGTTTCTTACTTTGATGTCCCTCTCCAGCTGCTTTGTAAACCCCCTTCCTTGTACTTTTCCTCTCTCCTCCTCCTAATGGATGGTGTCCCCCTCGCTTGCTTTTCCTCGTGCTGCTGGACCACTTTTCCCTTAATTTCTGTGTTACATCCTCCCTCACTTCCTTTCTCTCACAGACCATAATACCACAGTCCTCCTTTCTTCCAGGATCTCAAAACCCAAGTGGCTGCTCCTGGTGTATCCTCCCATCTCCCCACCCCAAGCCTTCACTGTTTATGTCCTCTGCCCCCTCTCTCCCTCTGATATAATATCCCCGCCCCTGGCCTACAGGCAGTAAAGCAACTGATTGGTCCTGAATTCCCCTGCCTGTTTGGTTGTGTGTACGGCGGGGAGGTTAGCCAAGGCACGGAGCCGGGTCTATCCTATCTGATCTAGGCTTCTCTCTCACTCTTTCTCTCACTCTCTCTGTTTTTTGATCAGCTCCAGGATTACATTTGAGTTAGAATATTATGAGTTGGTAAATCATTTGTCAGATTTTTAAGCTAGGTGGTGCACACAGCACAACCTGTCATCTGTGGATGAAGGAAAATGTATGATGAACATTTGAGCATGGCAGGCTTTCTTTACTTTTTTGATGTTTAAGGTTTTTTTTCTGGTTTGCTTACTTTCTGACAGCAGTAAAATGATTTACTTATAACATAACATGCAACAAAATAGGGTTTAAAAGTAGTCAAGTCTCTCTCTCGCTCTCTCTCTCTCTCAAGGGACCTGTTCTTGACAGTCCGCAGGCAAAGTGAACAATGGTGGACAGGGAGTTGCCAGAGAAACAAAAGCAACAAGTATAATAAAACTGGAAAAAGTTATTAAAAGGGGTCACTTGAGGCCTGACTTTCTCTTGCCAGTGCATCCATTCCCTACTAAACCATGCATGGCTTCTAGTAAAAGTAACAAACTTGTGAAAATCTGTTGTTTTCATCTGTTTATGAAAATGTTGTTAAGGATTTTCCACTTCGGGCTCAACATTGCACACTGCTGTGTACTGCCATTTCAGGAACTTCATGGTTTTTTGTTTTTGAAACTTGAATGTCAGGGGCACCCTTGTTGCTTGCATGCTGATTTAGTATTCTGTGTGATGTCCTACACTGCTACTGCATTTGTTTTGCCCACAGGGGAGTTCTGTGAAACAAGGCATCTTTTTTGTAAGGCCCATCTGTGTGGGAGTCCTGTTCAATCTTATGCTGAACTGCAAATGCTCACCTTATTTGACTGCCTAGCTTGTTTGCTCCCTGGCCACGTAGCAAAACAAAACCAGTGTGACAGGGCCTGCCAGACCACTCCTTCCCACCTCCTCCAGCCTCCACTTATTACAGTCTTGTCCTGCAGAACTATTGGAAAACCCTCAGCTCATTGGCCTGTAGTACAAAGGGCCTCTTGTAAATGGGCCCTGTTGGGCATCTTTTCCTTGAAGAAAACAACACCTCCCAGATGGCACTCTCCCATTTGATCTGATTCCAATTTGCTGAAATAAGATAGGTAATTAATATTAATTTGAATCGTTAGGGGCTTCACTTGGCATGCCCTCCTGAATTGACGGAGGAAGTTTCAGAGACGGACAGGCCAGGCATTCCAAATTGCGAGAGAAAAGAAATGGGGTATAAAACAGTTCAAACTAAGAGTTAAAACAATCAAACTACCGTAATTAAAAACTCAGTCAGAACCAAAGCCAGCATACTCAACGTGCCTCAACGTGGAACATAGTTTCATAGCATTTCATGGAACACAAGATTATGCAAATTGGGCCACTGGCTACAGGTTCAGGCTTCACCCTTGAAAGCGTGTCCTTACAATATTTTAATGATACATGCCCCATAAAAAAATCAATCCAAAATAATATAGTCCTTTGTGTGTGTGTGTGTTTGTGTACTTGTGTATGTGAGAGAGAAACAGTGTATGTGTGACTGTTTTGAGCTTGCATGTGTGAGAAAGAGATTTTAGTCCAAATTAATCTCTTCCAGCTGGTCTTGACAGGATGGGGGCTACCGTGGGGAGAGGGAACTTCCTGTGCTCCACTGTGACATCAGAAGGCTGCATGACCTGGGCAGAAAAAAAGCCATTGTCCATTCCCTTGTTCTCACTCTCCTTGTTCTCATCCTCCCGAGATTGGCCTGCCTCTGATTCCGCCTTTATCTGGACATTGGCAATGTAGAGAAGAGGCACACAGCCTGGTTTCATGCCTATTTCCATCCCAGGATAAAGGGTACACACTGTACTACCAAGCACTGCGCAGCCTTTTGACATATCTCAATGTAGAGCGAGTAAGTGCTCCCAGCTGCCTTCCCAAGTCTTGTGGGAGGGCCAATCAGATTGTGTGCAGTGGGGCTGTGTGCATGTGTGTGTGTGTGTGTGTGTGTGTGCGTTTGTTTGTATGTGTGCACAGGGGATTATCCAGGGGCCATATGTATAAAACCACTCAGAGTGAAAATTTGCTCTTGAGTGTGGGAAAATTCTAAGAATTGTGGAAATGTAGTCCTACTCCTAGAAGTAAGAATAGGAGCTATGTATAAATATTCTTTAGCCTCAAAATTACTCTTAATTTGACACATATTTAAAAGACCTCACAAGTTTCTTAACATTTTAAGAGTAGGCAGAATGGCTGTTTACCAAGGCAGAAACGGTGGGGGTAATATAAAACACATTGAGCAGCAATCATTGAATGAAATGTGCTATATAAATAGATTTTAAGGTTTTGTTATTATTATTATTGTTATATTTTTCTTTAGTTTCGGCAATATGTTTGTACTTAAACAGCTCTTGACAACACCTCATGTGTATACACAGCACTTCTAAATGTAAAGATCATCGAAAAGCTCCTAAGAATCAGTCTAACTCTAAACGCTAAAAGTGTAGCTTTATAAAATGCTCTCGTGTGCACCTTATAGTCTTAACTCTTGTGTAATCTTCATGTTCTGTATACTCCCCAGGGTCAAAAATGACCCACCCTCGCCTATGATAAAGTCTCTTAATTGAATTTTAAACCCCAAATCTATTTTGCATGATGAAACAACCTGGTGAATAACTATGTTTTTCCTACTTCACAGTGCAGAGAGACTGTATTTATTCAGTGTACACCATTTGTTTTTACTACAAAACACATCATAATTGATTTTTTTTGCTGTCATAGATGTGACAATCTTTGTACCCTGATGGTGTACAGCTTTTATAAAAAGGGCAATGTTTAACTTTTTGTAATGGTAGGGTCACTAGGAAAAGTCATTGAATTTCATCCTAATTTTTTAAAAATTAAAATAAAAAATAAACACAAGGGTTAAATGCTTTCTTAACATCATTCTTAGGAGTCATTCTCAGACGTTTTATACTTACGGCCCATGAGCTCAAGCTAATAAGTCTCTTTTATCTCAGTATTTACCACATTGTATTTGTTCTATGTGGACAGCCCTCGCATTCGTCCATTTTGGCTATGCATGGGATTGTGTAACTGGAGGTGGTTAAGTCAAGGTTTATGTCTTCATCGAAGGATATGCCTGGGGGTGCTGTTTACCTACCCCTGTCACAGGAAAAAAAAGACAGGTTGTAATGTTTAATGAATACAGTAAAAATATGTGTGACATTTAGGTAACTGCAACATAAACACTATATAGATGCACACAGGCCCAACTATTGCTAAGCAATCACAAAAATCACGGTTCGGTACATACCTCGGTTTTGATGTCACGGTTCGGTGCATTTTCGGTACAGCGGGAAAAAAGAAATGGAAAACGTAAAATTGCTTTTAATTTATTATGAACTTTGTAAACAGTGGCTAATTGGCCACAATTCACTGAACAAAGTAATGCACATATCTTTCTTATTTAAATAAAAAAATGTCTGTCAATACTGCTGCAACCGCACACAAAAAAAGTTCCACACGTGCGTTAGTGGTAATACAAGATTGCATTCGTTCGGTTCACAGCGGGTACCGAACCGAAAGTCCTGTACCAAACGGTTTGATACGAATACGTGTACCGTTACACCCCTACTAAGCATGCATGGTGTACCCCTATCATAAGGCAGAATTTACAAACGCCCTCCTCAGTACCTCTATGCTGCTTGGGGTTACGCCCAGCAACTGCCACGCCCCCGCCCCTGCCCCTGCCCAGCTGCACATCAGTGGGGTCATCTGACAGAGCATGGGCAACTAGCAGCCTACATTGGGCAGATGGAGGATGCAGCAGAAAACATTCCTCAGGCACTTTGTTCTTGACCAGACATGTTTTTGAGAAAAATGTTTAAGGATTTTTCTTTCTTTGAATAATTTTACCTCAATTAAAGGTTAGATTTCTTTCATATTTTGAGTGTAAGATCAAGCTGATGAACAACAAAACATATTTTCAGAGCCTTTTTTGCTCCATCTTTACCAAAGGTGCCAACGTCTGGAGGGCACTGTATGTACTAGATGAGTTAACCAGATGGATTGCCAACAGCCAACAATACCAGCAGCTGTTTCTGGCTATTGTTGTATTTGTAAAAACATATCAAGAAGCAGGGAGATCAAATAAAAAATAGACACAGGCATCACGGGGTAAAAAACACACGTTGGATAAATGTGGAAGATGAGATGTTGTTTCAGCTGTGTTGACACTAAGAGTGTTTATTTGAACCTACCACAGAGACCCACAGCTAACAGAAACAGGGTAAATGAAAAGAAATAGCCAAGCTAGTTGGAATAATCAATCAATGATTGAGTTGCTGCCACATGATTGGCTGATTAGATAATTGAATTAACAAGCAGGTGTACAGGTGTACCTAATAAAGTGGCCACTGAGTGTATATACAGTATATATACAGTATATACACTACCGTTTATAGTTTTAGAACACCCCCATTTTCCATTTTTTGCTGAAATTCAAGCAGTTCTAGTCAAGTGAATAACCTGAAATGGTACAAAGGTAAGTGGTAAACTGCCAGAGGTTAAAAAAAGTTTAGATTACCAAAAACTGAAAAATAATGTAAATTCCAGAGTTATAAAAAAAGGCCCTTTTCAGGGAACAAGTAATGGGTTAATGTTGGTTAACAGTCACTCTGTGCAAGTTGCCGACTCTGGATCCAGCAAAAGAGCCCCAGACCATCACACTTCCTCCTCCATGTTTGACAGTTGGTGTCACACACTGAGGAACCATCCTTTCGCCTACTCGACGACCTACAAAAACCTTTCAAAATTTCAAGATTTCAAATTTTGATTCATCGGTCCATAAGATCTTCTTCCAGTATTCAGTAGTCCACTGGCAAGCTTCTTTTTCTTATTTTGCCATCTTAGCAATGGTTTTCTTACTGCTACTCGACCTGTCAAACCTTCAGCTCCAAGTTTTCTCTTCACAGTTGAAACTGAGACTTATTTACTTCGACCAGTGTTAAGCTGTGCTTGAAGCTGTTGTCCTGTGAGCCGCCTATCACACAAGCTGTTGACTCTCAGAAACTTGTCTTCTGATTTTGTTGTGATTTTGGGTCTGCCAGTCCTCTTCCTGTCAGTTTCCTCCAGTTTCCAAGTGACTTTTGATAGTGTAGAAAACTACTCACTGCCAAAGAATGTACATTATTTTTCAGTTTTTGGTAACCTAAACTTTTTTTTTTTAAACCTCTGGCAGTTTACCGCTTACCTTTGTACCATTTCAGGTTATTCACTGGACTTGAACTGCTTAAATTTCAGTAAAAACTGGAAAATGAGGGTGTTCTAAAACTTTTGACCGGTAGTGTACCTGTAGGCCATCCAAGCCCAAAACACCCCAAATCTAAAAAACTCCCCTGTTGCATATTAGAATTAAATTTCTAATAGTTTGTACATATATCAATGTGCAATATGTGGTATCAATACTGGCTGTATGTGAAATCAATACAGTGGCCTGTTTTTTGTTCTTTTGTCATTCTGCCAGAAATCCGCTTTATCTGGGGGTTTTCAAATGCTTCCTTTTCAACGTAATCATGATATCATCATTGTTATTATACATATTTGGGATTCTGTGAGTCTGAATCTGAGCTATTTGGTGAAATCGCTTATTCACCTGCATATTTTTCAAATGTCCCAGGTAGAACTTTGCTGTCAATTGCTCGCCTGTTTTGCCTTGCACTTTGAACAACCGAACGGACATCATGATGCTGGAGTATGCGCTTCTGCCCACTCTTGCCTTTTGCTGTTGGAGATGGAGTCTTTCCCTCGGAGTTCCATGCTGACCGCATAGCTTGTGAAACATCAGCAAGTTGAGCTGTCTCAGTCACCGAAGCTCCCACCAAATGCACACTGACAATCACCCCTCTGATGAGATCATGGAGGTGTTATGTCATCATTTTTATACATAACCCCATGCATGATGGGATGTTATTCCCTTAATTCAATGATGAGCCACACCTGTGTATACCTGTTTTTGTTCAATATCTCCACAATATACTGTATATTGAATGTTGGACATACACATTTTCATGTATATTCACCATCAGATCAAGGGATGCATTACTACAATGGAACCAGGGGCGGATCTTGAAGTTCATGGGCCCTAGGCCCCACCTCCATTTTGGTTCCCCCTAACCCCCCTCTGGCATGGGAGATGGAGTTCTTAGATTTAACGTTAGATTGAAAATATGATTCATTTTGCATTGTTTATTTTTTATGACTACTACTACTAATAATAATAATAATGATAATAAGGATCCTGTGTGATCAACGTATATTTATTAGGCATGTAAGTGTAATATGAATTATGTCCAAAAAAATAATATCAATATTAATATTTCCCCATAATTCCAGGCCCCATGCAACATTTGGGCCCTAGGCCCAGGACTTGTTGGCCTATGCGGAGATCCAGCCCTGAATGGAAACCAGTGGCACCCACCTTTGGATATTACCTGACTTTGTGGTCAGCAACCCTGACATTTGCCTGTCATTTGTCTAGAATTTGAAATTTGAATAAAACATGCTAACTTATATCACAGTGATGAATCCCACCAACAAGGAAATGTAAAACTTTTGTATTTGATTTGCATTGTTTTTAGGACAGTAAACAGACAAGTTCACTCTCCAGTGTATCAATGTTACAAAGGCAACATTCCCTTGATAAGCAGTGTTGGTTTCACTCTGTGTTTTTATTTCTTGGCTTTGAGTTCATCAGCTTTTCTTTTTAATCGGATAAATAACCACAATCTAAATACAAACAGCCATGCACAGTCATACCCCACAGGGACAGAATCCACGATCATAACTCATTAAGTATAGACTGCAGCTTGGAATTTACCCTTTTCGCATTAATAGAGAATCATTCTCGTGAGGGCAAAAAAAGGACAAGACAATATAAACAGAACAGACGAGTGGCAAAGTTATCTGTGATGCATCATGGCCCTTATCCAATGATTGTCTGGAACATTTAGTTCCACACGTCACTAATCCAAACATTCTGTTCTTCTTAATAATCACATGGCAGATGACGTGAAATCTCAAAGGATGCTCACTTTCGATACAGAAGCATGACTCTGTGTGGAGTTGTGGTAACAAATTGGACCAGAAGGTTGAGGGCCTGAACCCAGAGTGAGACAGGGCTGTTGTGAGACTGAGAGCACCAGCCTCAAAACCCAGCATGCTCTGTGTTATGATCTAACCGGAGGATGCGGTAGCCACTTGCTACTGTCTTTGTCAAGGAGCAGGTGGCCCAGTTGGAAAAAGGTGGCAGCCAGCACATAGCACAGGAGGAAGGTTACGGGTTCAAATGGAGTTCACTTCACATGGTCCCTGCTCAATCCCAGTGCTTGGCTCAAACAGTCTAGTTGGAAGGGATGCTCAAGCAGAATCGGGCTGCTAGCTAGCCGTCTCCTCAGTGTGCCAATGAGCTCGCTGTCTTGCGTTATCTGGAATTATTCCTTATCATGTCATTTTGTCTTGGAAATTGTTCACTGTGCTGAAATAAATCTTTGAATCTTTAGGGAAAATCTTGACAATCATTTAATTGTAAGACTCAATGTCAGGGAGGTTAACAATAGGCTTCCTCATCCTTTACTTCCTTTCAGAGATCTGGTTGAAGGCTGTACATGAAAATAACCATAAACTGGTTTTTGTCTTGTTTATTGGGGCCTAATTTACATTTGCATAATTTGAATTCTGGGGAACATGTCGCATGCAAAGGCTAGTGATCCCTGAACATTAGCAAGAGTGCAGTGAGCTGGAATTTTCCACAGTCCTTTAGCCACAGCCTCTCCCTTGGGTCAGACACAGGCTTTTCTTTATGGCTCCAAAATTGCCCCCCTAGGCAAAAACTTACTGCAGCTGTGAGTTTGATTACTGTTTACCTCCTCATAACCTAGATGCTTTTGTGCTTGAAGCCCTACAGAATGCTAGGTCACTCTCCACCAGGTCTATGTCTACCCTGCAATGGAAAATTTCAGTTAGTGCGTTTGCCAGGCAGTGGACACCGTCAGTTGCCCTGTATCTGGGTCATGGCTAGATAGTAACCTTATTTTTCCCTATTTTGTCCAACTCCCACTAGGTTTGACTGAGTCACCATACTAAGGACAGAAAGCATCCAATCCTTGTTCCAGCTGTCTTACACTTAGGTTAGGGTTAGGGTTAGGGTTACCAGCTCATCTTTGAAACTTACCACCTTAGCGGCAAATGTGCATGCGCAAGATCCGGTAACAAAAAGGGTTACTATCTAAACACGACCCTGCATCTGTGATCCTACCTTTTCTGGAATCATGTTTAGAATTAAACAGGTCTGATAGCACTCTGAGGCCTTAGGGCTCATCTTAGGGTGGATGGATATACTGTTAGAGGTCATTTCTTGTTTCTCTGTTTGTGAAGGGTGCCCAGCGACTGGTGTCAGGCCTCCTCACATTGCAGCCTGAGGTTTTCCCTGGATCCTAAGAGCCCTCTCTAGGGCCCCCTAGGGGTAACTGTCTATTAAGACCATTTTTATATTAGACATATACTGCCCAAAGTCCACCAATGAGCTATGTACTCTGTCAGCGTGTGCCACAGCAATCATATCATGTGGACAGCAGACGGCTCAGGTGTGTCCTTAGGCCTAAACCAAACTACCAAATTAATTGACCTGTTGGCGTGCCAACCGCTTCATTGTTCTGTCCGAAAGTGATTGGGTTGTAATTACTCTGTCCTGTTAAAGAGTACTTTGGTCATACATTATGAAGATGCAGACACCTTGACAGATGCAACAGTTCAACAGTTCAGGACATAACTGGATCGATTAGACCCATCTATGATCGTAGCTACACAGCTCAGACTTTCATTCAACTATTTTCACATAACTAGCTGACTACTTGGTAAAATGGTCTAATTGGCCAGATTCAAGTGGAATCCTCAGGGATAATTTAATCCTTAGATAATTGATTGTTTCTTGAATTATTTCCTTTCACTTGTGGTAAGCATTGAAAATACCCTAGTGTGATTGAAACTAAAATGCTCACGCATTAACAATATTCTGTTATCACAGAAAGCAGTGAAACTATTTCAAGATGTCTTGCTCACTTAAACCCCTTTAAGTGGCAGCCGGCCTGGCAGCCGCTCCTCGCGGTCTCGTCTCTTCTCTGTCCTGACCCCTCGCTGGTGGAACGACCTTCCGCAATCGGTCAGGACCGCGGAATCACTTGCGATCTTCCGCAAGAGACTCCACTACCACTGAATTCTGTACACCTAGCTAATTGTCATCACCACTGCCTACTTGTTCAACACTATATATGTGTGCAATACAGGTCTGTTACCAAACTATACAGTCTAACAAAGATTGTGTATGCAAGTAAAAATAAACCAAAACAAGGCAGCTTCCACAATTCAGAGAGGGAAACAGAATGGACCCAGCCATAGTAAGCTGTTCTTCTGCCCAAACCAGCCCAGTCTTCAGGCCACCACACAGTGTCTGGCACTGTTCTACTTATTTCCATTTTATTATATTATTGTTGGAGCAGTTTGTTTAGTTATGGGTAGACAAAAACATAAAACACAAAAATATGTGCAGATGTGTTGGCACTTTGAACGGAGTTTAAAACATTGAGAGATGACACTTGGTGCCCTCAACAGTATGTGGCTCTATGAAAGGTTTTAATCTGCAGACTCCATTCTCTCCGCTTCTTGATATGTGGCACTACCCCTGAACCCATTGATGTTGCTGTATTAAAACTGGTATTCCATAAATCCTCAGTGAGGGACATTTCCTCAATGTCTCAAGAAAAGCAGGGAACAAAATGGCATACATTTATGTTTTCCAGGTGCTGATGCACCTCGCACAGCATTCGCATATTTTATTATAGGGTATTTAATATGGGAATATATTTCAATTTGTGAAAAAGGGGTGCTGCAGTTCTGATGGGATGAAGTTCAGGCTCACTGGTAATGTTCCATTAGGCAGGAGAGTGGAACATGGTAGTTCTTTCCTATGCTTTGAGTGTGCTTATACAGGTAGGCCTACCCTGCTTTCTGGGTATATTTAGCCTCTTCAAATTCACAATGCCTGTCCTGGTTGTGCTCATCATAATCCTCATCATTCCACAGCTTTCATAGAATTAAGTTATTTTCAGTTAACCAGGGATGCCATTCAAAGCACACTATAGTGAAACAAATCTACTGAATCTAATTACTCCCCATAGAGCAACTTGATTATGAATGAGTTTGCTTCCTATGCTAGTGAAGGCAATATGGGCATTGCTTCCTGGTCCTGAAGGCAATAGTCCTCCCTAGCCTACTCTATATATGTTTCCCCCAGACAGAGCCACTAGCAAATTAATCACTAGGATGACCTTTCGCTTTGTCTGGGAAAGCAGCATGGAGAGGCTGGAGAGGATAGCTCTGATGAAGGAGGAGGAGAAAGGGGGCAGGGGGGTCCTATACATCACTAACATCATTATGGCACAGGGTCTGGCCGCACTGGTCCAGAACACCCAGAGGGGGGAGTCGGCCTCTGGTGCGCTTGCTAGGTACTATGCCACTCCCTTCCTCAGGTCTATGGGCCTGGGTGGCCTGGACCTGACTGTGCCATACAGCTGGGACCCCCCATACATCTATAGAGCCCTGGGGGATTTTGCCTTCAGGACGGGATTGTTCAGAGCTGGTTTTCCCTCATGCACATATAAAAATGTCATGTCCTTTTTGAGATCCGGAGAGACTATGACGCTCCCGAGGGGCAACCTGACCCTGAGCCTGCAGGTAATATGGAAGAATGCAAACCATAAAGCAATTAGTAATAAACAGAAAGTTATTACCTGGATGTCTGCTCACGGTGGTCTCCCTACTAGGTAATTTATGTTTAGACGCTGCTTAGCCCTGACTGAGAACTGACCCCACGGATGCACTGACTCAGAACATGTACACCATCTGTTCTGGGAGTGCTCCGTGGCCATACAGGTCTGGGGCCTTGTTGTGTCCCCTGTCTCCCTTAACAGGCCCTCGCTGAGATCCTCCCTGATGGGTGAGAGGGTCCTGTTCAGCCCAGAGGGATGTAGGACCCCGGAGCTCCAACGCCAGTGGAGGATCATCAACACCGTGAAACAGGCCCTGTGGGAGACGAGGAACATCAAAGTCTACGACAAAAAAATATGGACCTGGTCACTTTCTGGAGGAGGATCAAAAACCTCCTCCAGGATGGCATATGGGAGACTTTTTAAAGGAGGGGGGTGAACCACTGGAAAGAACTGATAATATAGCTCACCCCCCAGAGGTGGCGCGCTCTTGGGAGCCAAAACCCTTCTTTTCTTTCTTGTTTTGAAGAAAACCCTTTTGTGTTTTTCTTTGTGCAGGCCTCCCTGACATAAAAAAATGATTTAAAAAGGTTTTTTTGGAGGTTTGTCTTTCTTGGTTTCTTTTTTTTCCCTTCTTCTTTCTGTCTTGGAAACCCACATGCATCTCCGTCCTGTGATTATATTTAATATTTGATTTAAATGTGCTGTTCTGTGTCCCTGTCATTGTAAACAAAAAGAGCCCTCTTGTATACCTGAATGTCATTTTTGCTTTTAAAATATTTATTTTTTGCCCCAACATTGAAATGTATTGTTGTCTCGTGAATGTAATGAATGTTATATGCAATGTTTTGTGCCCCTGTCCTTGTGGAATGCATTGTTGAACCTTTGGATCTTTCTGTCTTTTTTAGTTTTTCGTTAGTGGAATGCCAACTTTTAAAAGAAAATGTTTTATAAAAAACAAAATAAAGATAAAGCCCATCAATTCAATTCCTTTTCCAGAACAATTCTTTAAATTCAGATTCAGATTCAGATTCAGATTTCTTTATTGTTACATCTGTGATACTACGTACACCAGAGTAAAAATCTTGGGCCAGGCCCCTCAACATCGCAGCATCAGAATACACACAGAAATAGCACACTTTGTAAACAAAATAGAAATAGAATAGATAAATAAATAAAATATAAGGTAACAAAATAATTTTAAGTAGCAGCAAGTGGACTAGGGTCACAAGGCACAGTGCGGGAGTGAGTAGTGTGAGTGTGTGTGTGTGTGTGCGCGCGGGCGTGTGCGATGTCGCCTGCGCGTGCTGAGTCTGTGCAGGTGTGTCTGTGCTCAGTCCACCTGGATGTGCAAATGGCAGTTGGCTAGCTAGGCTAGTGGCCAGAGTTCAGTAGCCTGACAGCTTGGTGGAAGAAGCTGTCTCTGAGCCTACTGGTCCTGGCCTGGAGACTGCGGTACCGTTTGCCTGACGGTAGCAGCTGGAATACGCTGTGGTTGGGGTGGCTGGGGTCTTTGATGATGCTGTGGGCTCTGCTGGCACATCTGCTGCTGTACAGTTCCTGGATGGAGGGGAGGGGCGTGCCTCCGCTGATGTGTTGAGCGGACTGCACCACCCTCTGCAGTGCCTTGCGGTTGAGGCCTGAGCAGTTTCCGTACCACGCGGTGATGTTGCCGGTCAGGATACTCTCAGTAGTGCCTCTGTAGAAGGCCCGCAGGATCTTGGGCCCCATTCCGAACTTTTTCAGCCGCCTGAGGTAGAAGAGGCGTTGTTGTGCCTTCTTGACTACGTGGCCAGTGTGGGCGGACCAGGACAGGTCCTCAGTGATGTGGACACCGAGGAACCTGAAGTCACTGACCCGCTCCACAGTGGACCCGCCGATGGTGAGGGGCTCCTGCCTCTCTCTCTCCTTCCTGTAGTCCACGATGAGCTCCTTGGTCTTATCAACGTTGAGAGAGAGGTTGTTCTCCTGACACCATTGTGCCAGGTTGCTGACCTCTCTCCTGTAGGCTGTCTCATCATTGTCCGTGATCAGGCCTATCACCGTTGTGTCATCGGCGAACTTGATCACCCTGGTGGAGCTGTGCGTGGCCACGCAGTCGTGGGTGTACAGGGAGTAGAGGAGAGGGCTCAGGACGCAACCCTGGGGGGCCCCGGTGTTGAGGGTCAGAGGGGCGGAGGTGATGGGGCCCATCCTCACCACCTGGCGCCGGTCCGACAGGAAGTTCAGGATCCAGCCGCAGAGGCTGGGGTTCAGCCTCAGGTCCCAGAGCTTGGTGTTGAGCCTGGAGGGTATTATGGTGTTGAACGCTGATTCAGTTCCAATTCAATTGTTAAATCCAATTCAGTCCTCTCAATTCCAATTTGCTCAACAAAAGCAAATACAATTCCAATTCAATATTCTCCACATAGAAATTCCTTTCATTAAATCCCTCTCTAGAGCAACTCAATTCTCTTTATTTCATTCCCTTACATCCCTCAACTAATTCCCCTTAATTCTGAGGCATTTCTAAATCATTTTTGTTGTGCTTTTGGAATGAATAAAAATACCAATGTTATTTAGTATGATCAAAGAGTATTTAATTAATCAAGTCTAACTATTTTTACAAATGTTATATTTAGAAAAAAGGGACGTTTCAATCATTTTGAAATCACAACTGTTCTCTTATGGTAGAATAAAGAAAATAAGTCACTTTATGGCTTTATTGCCTCTTTTACATTAAAGTATAGTGTTATTTTTTAAGTTCATTACACCTGATAAAAAGGGTTAGGCTCCATTCATTCAATTCCAGTTCAAAATGTCTAAATCCCAACTGAATTCCAATTCCATTGCTTAAAGATTCATGAGATTTAGAATTGGAATTGTCCTGTGATGTCCAACATTTTTTTTAAAAATGCATTCACATACCATCTATCCTGTTTTTCAATGATACATGATTGTTCTTGTCATAATAAATGCTCATATTCATAACTGCGACTCTTGAGAACACTAGTCCAAGTGTGTACCACAGGGTGGCGACAAATTTAACACCAGGGCCCAGTTGTTCAAAATGTTTCATTTGGATCAGAATAATCCGTATTTGGAAATCCCATGTTTTCCTATCCAGGATCAGGTAATTTGGCTTGCTTTTATGATGGTTTTTCAAAATAAGATTGGATTGGATCACCCTGATCCAGATACAAACTTTTTGAGATTACCAAATCCGGATTACCAGTGCTTGAAATGGAACTACATATCACCATTTACTGGCTATGTAAAGAACAACACAAGCAGAACAGGCATGGGATTGGTGTAGTGTATTTATGCATAACTGAATATTGAAAGTACAGCATTTGAAATCATAAATAGCCTAAATGTCCAATAGTCAAAAAATAAACACACCTGAGCAGGCATGCTTCAACACTTCACATTGCAGAACATGGTGTGCTATTGAGTGCCTAAATGGAGTTCTGAAGAGATGCTTTGCATGCCTTAACTACCTGCGTGTGGAGCAACATAATACTGGCTTGTATTAACCTCCACAACATCACTGCCAGGCGCAATGTCCCTCTCTGTGGTGACATTGATGATCCTCCAGAGCCTGTTGATCCCAGGCCAACCTGCAACCTGCAACCTTCTCTCTGAATGAGACTGACTGGTCATGCAATAAGGGATGCCATTGTCAACAACATACATTAGACATCTCTGCTTTTACTTGCCACAGAAGCTTTATTTTTGGAGATATATTTATACGAAAGGTTACAGCAGTTATATTTACTTCCACTTCACAGAAGGAACCATCCCAACTGTGAAGCAAGTCAACTTATAAATTACATATGTGTGGAGGGCATCGGTCTCGGCAACATGGGAGTGGCAGGGTTGCCTTTGTTTTTCCCTGTTGTGGAGGCCTTTGGAGCAGTGAGACTTTCCGGGGCAGGTTTGGCACTCTGACAGAGCTGAGCTGTTGCCCGGAAGGTTGCTCCAAAGGCCATAATTTGTTTAATTATTATTTAATTTATGTTGATTGGTAAGTGATTATTCACTTACCTGTTTGTGTGTGAGAATGTGAGTGGGTGGGTTTGCTATGGTTTGTCAATTGTTTGGTGTTTTGTGATTAGGTGTGTGAATGTTAGACAACTGATTGCCTCACGAGTCCCACCTGAGCCAGACAGAAAGTAAGCCTATTTAAGAGCAGGTGGGGCGAGTGGGGAATCAGTTAGTCTTGTCATTATGTGTGCATATTGAGAGTTAGTCTTTTGTCTTTGTCTTGATGTGTGTGCGTGTGTGTGCGTGTGTGTGCGTGCGTGTGTGTGTGTGTGTGTTGGAGAGTTGTGAGTCTGGTCATTTGTGTGTGTATCATGGAGAGTTGGGAGTCTGGTCATTCGTGTGAGTGCACGTGTATTGTGTATTATTGTGGAGTGTGGGTGTTTGATGTGACTCTGTTGAGCATGGTGGCGCGTGTCTGTAATCCAAGCTTCTGGGAGGCGGAGTCTGTGTGGAATCTTGAGTTCTGTGTGTGTTTGTCGAAAGTGACTGAGTAGAGTGCTTCCTGTGTTTGTGGTAGAGAGAGAGGGGCGTACTAAGAATGTCCGCCTCTCGCCCTCGGTGTGATTGGAAGAGAACTTGCACTCGAGCAGTGGAGAGTGTTTCTGGTCAACAGCCTGAGAACTCTCAGTGAAAGAGTGGAGTGTCTCGGGGCTGGTTGCCAGAGAACTCTCACTGTGAGGAGTGGCGAGGGTCTCTGTGTGTTTGTGTTGAAAAGAGAGCTCGGACTGAAAATGTTGAGTGTCTCTGTGTGTATGGGTTTGGGAAGCACTTGAAAAGTCACTGGATGTGTGTGCCTGGCAGTGGTGTATAAAGTACCCAAAAGCCATACTTGAGTAAAAGTAAAGATACCTTACTGGAAAATGACTCTGGTAAAAGTGAAAGTCACCTATTAGAATATTTACTTGAGTAAAAGTCTTAAAGTATCTGGGGTTTACTGTACTTAAGTATCAAAAGTAAAAGTACAAGTAAAAAATGTACATATCAAAAGTAAAATACAAGTTACATGTAAAAAAATAAAAAAGCGGTCAGAAGTTTGAGTTTTTATCATTGTTTAGTCCTTATTCATGTAGCCTCTGGTCTACATAACAAGGTCTACCCAACAAGAACTCCTTCCCTCCCACTCCTTCATTCATCCATTCCTCCCTCTTTCCCTGGTGTGTGTACAACCTGCTTTCTCTTGACCAATCCGGTCCAATGGTCTTATGTAGCCTGTAAAGTCAGGGCAGAACCCGTTATGCATGTTGTACATCCATAGCCCTGGGACAGAATATCCCAGTCATAAAACAAAATTAAAATAAAGTGCTCAGTACTTGAGTGCTGCTACCACATCATAACATAATCATCCACAAAATGACACAAAATCAAAACATGACTGAAGCAGCACTGAAAGTAATAACCCAGTCATTACTTGAAACTATAAAATGTGCTGTTCATCTTCAACAGAAACTGGTTCTCAAAATTGTGTGAATGCAGTCTCGCTCTTCTTGGGCTGAAGACAAGTCCTGCTATGCTAAATAGCCTTTCATAGGCTGCTGAGGCAGGTAGAGGCGTGTTCAGCTTCACAGACAGCTTGCACACAGCTGGAAAGGACTTCAGCGAGTCCATATGATCTGCTGAAATGGCCAGGTATCCGTCCAGTTCTTTGGAGCTGTCTTGTGCTTGAGGCGCCTGCAGGGCAGAGAAGAAGTCTTCATCAGATGAACTTGGTGGCATCACCTAGCTGCAGGGAGGGTGCTTCCATGTGTTGCTTGATGTAGTCCACCCCTGAAATATAGTGAGGATGGGGTGATAAAAAAATTAATGATAGGATTAATACAACTTTCTAACATGTCATGACCCCAACCTAAGGTTTTGTACTAAATAGTTTGTTTTAATTTGAGGTGTATACATTACAAAGTGCCAAAATGTACACCCATACACTTGTTTTTCATTATCCCCATGTTGTCTTACCAATTCTGATTGTGGCATCATCCTTTGTCCAAGATGTTCGGAACTTTGGAAGAAGAATCGCAGCTGCGATCAACTCAGGGTCTTCTGTCATGTGGCCAAACCGATTCTTTATTCCCACCTGTATCAGAAATCACAAACAATTTTATTGCCATGTAGGCTTCCACCTACTAGGAATTTGTTTTGGTACATTGGTGCATGACAGTAAACAATAAACAAACATTGTGCAAGGAATGAGATACAATACAATATACCTGTAGGGCATCCACCAGAGGCCTGCAGTATTTCAGTCGCAACTTGACTCTGTCAAGTTTGGCGGTCAGCAGGTTGATTGCTGGAAGTAGCCACCCCATCTGGACATTTGCTTCTGCTTGCAAGATGTTGGTTGCCTGGGCGACTGGGCTCATGGCAGCGGCATACTCTGTGAGGAATGCAAGTTCAGCTGGATCGAACATGTGATGAAAACAAAAACAACAACATCGTTTTATAACACTATATAACCATTTCATCGAATTCAACAAAAACATTGCTGGATGAGTAATTAAAGCTGCATGAGAGAACTTTTTTATAGTTAAATATTCACATTTTTTGCTATTATGCTTTTGCTATGAAACCCTGTGAATTTATTGTTTTAGAATGTCGGTGTACTGGCTAGTACACCATCACTTCAATCACACTTTTATCACAACCAGAGGTGGCGCCAAAGTTCACAATTTGCCAAAGTTATCTCATGCGTCTTCAACTAAATGGACCAATGATAAGTGGAAGTTGGGATACAACTGTGAAACAGTTATTAGTGCCCAAGAAAGGGTGGGGAAACACAGACAGTTCATCAATTATGAAATAATAAAACCATAATTCCTACTTACACTGGAACCTTCAGGTCTGTGTAGATGACTCTGATGGCCCCCTCTCCCTTGTGTTTGATGATCCTCAGCAGTCTTTCCACTGCCAGGAATAAGGAGTTCCACCTGGTAGCATTCGGGCGCAGCAGCTGGAGGGAGCACACATCTTCAACATTTTTGGCTGCAAGTGTGGATCTTCCACATTTGTTCCAAAGTGCATTACACTTGCCAAATGTTGAACGGTATACTTTCTTGTATGCCTCACTGGAGGTTGCTTTCGTGGCATCAATCGTAGCTATTAGGTTGAGTAGGTGACAAGCACAGCGCTGGTGCTTTGGGAGCTCGAACTCCAAACCATCATCTTCATTCAGAAGAGCTGACACATCAACAAACTCCACTTCTTCAGCCTCGTCTTGATCCTCTTGATCCTCTCCATCCTCTCTTGGTTGAGATGCATCACCATCACTTCCGACTGCATTGTTGTTCTCATCTTCACCAAAAACCTGGAAAGCTTTTATGAAGTTGGACCCTTGTCTGTTGTTGTTCTTCCAATCTTCCCCTGAATTTCGAACTCGGAATGGATGTCATTCAGGGCGCTTGCCAACACATCAAATGTGTTTGAACCTCTCAGCTGTTTACAGGCTAGGGATGCTGAGCATCTTTGGAGACTGTCAGGGTCAATCCAATGGGCAGTAACACCAATGAAGCTCTGCCTTCTGACAGACCAGCAGTCGGTGGTGGTGGCGATATGGTCAACTCCCCTCATGGCCTCAGTCACCGCCTTCTTCATTTCCTTGGAGGCATCATCGATCATGGAGCGCAGGGTCACCCGTGTCATCATTTTTGCATTAGGCAGCAGATCCTTCACAAAAACTTTAAATGGTTCTTGTTCAACCAGAGAGAACGGATGGAGCCCTTGGGCCACATACTTCATGACAGCTTTGTCAATGGACCTAAGATAAGATAAGAGGAGGGGGGGGGGGGTTGGTTTTGATACAGCAGTGATGGAGAAAGGTACTGAAGATACACAATATATACAAAGATATACCTCTGAGACAGAGCGGGTGCTGTTATACCTCTGAGACACGGTGCTGTTCACTATGGTGGTCTGCCTGCTGGTGGAGGAGGGAGTCGAGAGAGTATCAGCCCTCTTTCTCTTTGTTGATGTCAGCTGTCCATATTTTTTTAAGTTGGTGTACATGCTTTCTCTGAAACAGACTGCAGTGAAAGAAATACATTTTCTTAAAAGCTACTCAACAACACTAGTCAATGACCATATGTAACATT
Source organism: Aldrovandia affinis (assembly GCA_029706075.1). Taxonomy (NCBI): domain Eukaryota; kingdom Metazoa; phylum Chordata; class Actinopteri; order Notacanthiformes; family Halosauridae; genus Aldrovandia; species Aldrovandia affinis. Next base: position 4,157,242 of record JAINUG010000013.1, on the reverse strand, counting down.
TCCTATACTAATTATTACACTAATTTACCCAAACGCTAACATCACATGCTTTGCAGTGCTCCTTCAACCTGTCCCCTCTCACTGCTAGTCTACTAACTGACAGCCTCGTTAGCCCCACTTGCTACACACATGCGCACAAATCTCCAACTCCAGCCACTGTAGAGAAAAGCAAGACCAAGAATTCCAATGTACTACTTGTTGCATATGGCCAATTCAACTTTTACATTAATTCATTAATTCTCCGTCGTGGTTCAATGCGCTCTCGTGCCTCCTGTCATTCCTCCTCAACTCTACTAGTGCTGCAATGCAATGATAGCTAAGTTGTAGCTAACGTTAGCTACAGTAGCTAAGATGACTCAAATCAACTAAATCTCTCTCGCAACTGTCAACACTTCATCAGCTGCCTAACTCGCTAGCAATCTGTCTACACTAATGGTCTCATTCGATTCATGATAGCTAGCGAACGTCAGCCATACGCCATGTAACCTTGTTATCCCCCCCTCTCTCCCTCACCACAGATAGCTAATGTTAGCTACACAATCCTGTGGGAACTGCTCTGAACAGGCTATGCTAATGATGATAAGTAAATAAACATTAATGTTGCGGCTCACGGGATTCATCTTAATTTACCTCAATGTGTTTCTTGAGGTTGGACGGGGAGTTCTTGAATGCCAATATCTCCGTAGTTTTCGGTAGGCATAAGCGACACTTCATTTGGTAGGACGAATCTTTTACTCCAAGATAAGAAAACATTTCTTGCAAATATGTTCATCTTCTACACAGTCGTTTGTTGCCGCCGGAGTAACAGGTGCCCTTTCCAAATCAATCTCCATCATTAAGTCTTCTTCCCCAATGATTCACGTACATGTCTGGACTTGAATGAAATTCAAATTTTAACCACGGCTTTGAGGGCACCTGATTGCACTTGCGCATTAACATGATTAACCAATGATCTAACTTCTTGCAGTTGTGTTTCAAAATCATTGGCTACCAAATGTCTTACGATTTTATTTTGTTGTAGTAACGAGTAACGAAGATGCTTATGGGAAATGTATTGGAGTAAAAGTATCTGTTTTCTTTGGAAAATGTAGAGAAGTAAAAGTTAAAGTAGTCAGAAATAGAAATAGTAAAGTACAGATACCCAAAAAGACGACTTAAGTACAGTAACAAAGTATTTCTACTTCGTTACTATACACCACTGGTGCCTGGGGAGGTTGATAGAGAAATTCTGTGTTTAAAAATTGTTTCTGAATAACTTCACATACTTGTACTGTTTCTTAGGACTGTTTTTGCAGAGACCTAGCTAAACCGCCACAGTCAAGGTCAGAGCAGTGTGCCTTGCCAAAAGATACGAGGTTCTCCCAGAGATGGAAGAACACTGGTGTGTGGGCGAGGCTAAAGCTTTTGTCTAAATTATTGTGTATAAAGAAGTGTTCTCTCCGGAAATGATTTGTTCATTTGCCTGGCAGAGAAGCGGTGAACCCCAAATGCATTTGGTTGAATAAACTCTGTTGAAAATTGGTTGTATGTTCTGTTTTATCATTTGGTGCAAGTGGTCTCTATTCACTTTGAAGGTTTTCTGAATTTCGTGAACCTAACAAGGTTCTAGGGGAACTCCGGTCTGAGGAGGCACGGTGTCTTATTGAGATGTGTGTTGAGTGTGTGTCGGGACAGTGCAAGTTTTACCCTGTCCTGGTAAGTGTTGATGCGTGTTAAATGTGAGCGTATGAAGGCGGTGTGGAAAGCCGCTGATCGTCTGTGTTCGTTGTGTGTTCCCTGAAATGGGGAAAATGGAGGAGGCGGGCTTTCAGTTATTGTTTATTTTAGTTAATTGTTTTTGCCCGAAAGCTTCGCGGCAAGTAGAGTGAAGACTTTGGCTGTGTTCGAAACCGTTCCCTATTCCCTAAATAGTGCACTATATAGCGTGTTCGCCAGTTTGTAGTGGTGTTCGAATTCTCAACTGTTAATTTCGTGAGCGTGTGACCAACTTCCCTAATTGATCAATTAATTGCAGAGTAACAATAAAAAATGGCATATCCTGCAGCTCTCCAGAAACAAGGTTGGGGACCCATGAACTAATGCGTATGAAACAAAACTAATGGCCAAACTGATAAACTTGAAAAATGACTAAAGGTGGGTCATATTAGCATTGTTTCAAGTACCAAATTTTTTTTCCAAAATGTTTCTGGTTGCAAACATATTTCACACACAAGAAATGCACCAACTACGGGCGCACCTAATGCTATTGATTAGAAACTGACAGTGCTAACAAATGTCACATTTGTTAGTGGTAATAAATACCCTGATGAAAGGCAATGGCTGAAAGAAATGTTAGCACTAATGTGAAAATTGTAAGTACTAATAGCATTCTTTACCATACCCAATCATTTGATTGCAAAGATCGACTTGAGAGCACTTCCTCTTCTGTTCTATTAAAAAAATAAAATTTAGTTCACGGTGCAAGAGTTCACATTTTGGTCATATTGAAAAAATCTGAACAGCTTCAGTTTAACCCCCTGAGGTCCGTGCTTAGCTCAGAGGGTTTGTGATTTTGGCATGGTCTGATATTTATCTCAATTTCATCAACTTAACACACACTTACTCCAAACTGTTTGATATTTTTATTTGAAGGACAATCACAGCTACATTTATATGCCATCAATAGTTTGGTCAGTATCATATGCAGCTTGTAAATAGATCTACAAACACACAAGTTACAAAGAGTTTTTTTTTCCGTCACAAAAGTTGTGAAAGCACACACTAAACTATAGTGACGAATTGTTTTGCCAATGTGCGTTTGTTCATCAAGGTCTTGGTTATGCAAGGGTGTGAAAATAGTTTAGCACATATGAGATCTAAATAGCTAAAAACCTGTTTTTATCAGAACTGGTCACATTTATTTCAGGCTGTGGGAGGGCTATATGCTAATTTACTGAATATTCATGATCCACACCTGAAAGATCTGTCAGATGGGCCATCTCTCTTTCAAAGGCCATCAGACAAAGACATCTTGCAGAGTACGCATTTCTTGCGACCAACAGAAGCCAGTTTGCCAACATCCAGAGTCTGTTTGGCAGTGGGCACAGGCACATGATCAAAAGTAGCCCGTTTTCTGGGTTTAAGATATTTATCTTTAAACGTCTGTAGGAAAACGAAAGCAAAATCCGTGTCTGCGAAGACACGGAAAGACAAACAAAACAAAACAAAATAACCAACGATCAGGAACAAACAAAACGTATCCAAAATCTCAGAATAAACTAAACACTGGGAATCTAAACAACAATAAGCACACAAACAAGTTCTCGAGAGGCAAGAAACATTAATCACAATAGGTATTATCAAGCTAAGCTAGATAATGTCCAAGCGCCGAAACAGAATGCCAGCTGGTTAAATATCCTCCTGTTAATTATTCGCAGCAGTCCGCAATGATTCTGATTGTTTCCGTATAGCGTCACAAGACGCGAATTCATATATTTTCACGAGTATTTGAAAACATGGTAAATAAAATAAATATCAGCATACACCGTCTGTTGCTGGCAGATCGCAACCATAAACAGACAAGATGCGATATAATGTCGGGACACTGTTTACGTTTGCAATTTGGCCCCACGCCCCTCCCCAAGACTAGCACCTAGTTACCATGTCAATAGAAGGGGGACGGTACTAACAGAGGAAAAGGCAAGGTTTACTTTTGGTCTAATTAACCTAATTTAAAAATCTCATATTATTTGCCAGTGCTCAAATCTGAAAGTCACGATTCTAAGGTTTCTGTCAATGTTTTTGCCACGTGTGTATGATAAAATCTTGCGACGTATAGTAATATACTTTTATTGCTGCTGGGATTGTCGGTGATCCCGTCGACCTCAGGGGGTTAACAGTTGTGCTTATAATGTGAGAACAGAGGGACTGTAAACATCCTGAATCGGCATAGACTACCTGGAGCACACCAACACCACTACAAAATGTCATGTCTCCCAAAAATCGGCTCAGCCAATATTCTTTGCTACTAAAAAAGAGAAACACTTAGAATGACATGAACCAAGGTGGAACGTGAAAGCAAGACTCGGGGAAGCAAGGTCTTGTCTTTCTGTACATTTTATTGGCACTGAACATGGGGTGGGGTTCATTTCTTGGCCTCCTCCTCCTTGGACAGGTTCTTTATCATCTCCTCCTTCTTGGCCTGCAGGCGCTCCTCGCGGCGTTTGCGTGCCTCCTTCGTCTTGGTGCGGCGAGCCTCAGCCTGGTCGCTGCAGGGAGAGGAGCAGAGAGAAGAGCGGTCACAAAACCACCGACAGGCGAAGACGGGGCAATGAGCGCGTGCTGCGCTCATCCACCACACCAAGTTTGAATGCGTTCTCTCAGCCTGCTTTTCTTACACCGTTAGCCTCATCTAACCTCATGCTAAAAAATGTGATGGCTTTACTGCCCAGTACAATCGTGAACACGGGCAGGGACTTGCCAAGTACAAGCAATAGATTCATGAATATCAACCAGCAAACAGGCTGAAGTGCTGAGGTACAAGTAACTGCTGATTGGGCAGCGCAGACGGGAGGTCCAGCGGGCACGGGCTCGAAGACTTACATCAGGAGCTTCTTGCGAGCCTTGTCTGCCTTCAGCTTGTGGATGTGCTCCATCAGGATGCGCTTGTTCTTGAAGACGTTACCCTTCACCTTCAGGTACAGGCTGTGATACCTGAAGGACAGAGTTAATGATTGAAGAGCAAAACGTTCAAACTCGAGCGTGCCAATCGCCACTCATAAAACGTAACCATTTGGCATGGTAACCCACTAAACAATCTTCACTTGCAGGAGTCGCCTTTTTAATTCGCGTAAAGGCACGGATGGGAGAATGAGGCGTTGTGATGCCAAAAATGGGTGGAGCGGCAATTAGCTGTCAATCACTGACTTGCTTGAACCATTCAAAAGGTTTTGCCCTTCACAAGAAAACACAATGATTGGTTCAAATCAGTGAGTTACTCGTAGCTCCACCAATTTTTTTGTGTCCCAATACCTTATTTGCCCATCACTGGATAAAGGCCTGCGCACACGGCACTCACATGTGCCTGTCGATCTTCTTCGACTCCCTGTAGCGACGGAGCAGACGGCGCAGGATTCTCATGCGCCGCATCCAAGACAGCTTCTCCGGCATGCGGGCGTTGGCTGTACCCTTCCTCTTACCTGGGAGGTAAGCATAGTCATGTCAGCATGGGGGCAAGCGGCTACCAGGGCCAAAATTAAACTCTGCATGCTCCATCCTTTTGAATTAGCAAGAGTCCGTTTAAGCACTGTTGCATTCCCTCAATTAAAAAATTTGTGACTTTGGGCCTCATTTATCAAGCAACATACGAACAAAATTTCTCATAATTCCTTCGTACCAACATTTACACATGAAAATTGGGATTTATCAAAGTTTTCGGGAGTCCAACTTGTTCGGACGTGCGAAGGAAATTTACGAAAACCTGAGACCACGCAGTGTGTGTAAACTTTGCAGTTTGTCTTTTAACTCTTTCACTTTTATTGATGAAATTGGTCATTAAATAGGCTTCTTTGTCTACGTATTTCTTCCTGAAATACTGAAATGTCATAAAGATAAATTATAAAGAAACTAACATAATTAAAATAGTATTTGCAACCAATTTAAGTAAAACAAAAAAATTGAAATGAGTAATAGCATTACAGAGTTATTATGATTTCATAATTGCAGTTTTGTTTTTTAAATAATTAATTGATAAGAAATACTATTTAAAGGACCAAAACACTTATGACCAAAAGTCCAAGCTTGCAATGGCGGACCTTGCGCTATTAGAGGAATTGGCAAGCACTTCGGGCAAGAGCGCATTTTCAGGGACCGGTCTGACATATTTGCCAAGGATGACAAGTGGCTCATAGCTGGTTCCAATTCCCTAGAACCCTTCTATTGAGGCTGTGCAACATCTTAGAGCCAAACTTAATGAGGCAAACAAGATCTTATGCCATTCCAACACATGTCCAAGTGCTGTAAGTGCTTGGGCACTTCCCAAAGGGAGATTGGAGACCGTTCTGGAATATCCAAACTCTCCATGAGCCACATACTGCCCCGTGTGCTTCATTCTATTGTTAAACTAGCCCCGGAGCATATTCGATTTCCCTATAGTGCCATAAATTGGTGTCAAACAGGCCTTTTTCAATCTGGCCAGCCTTCCTAATACGATCGGTGCCATAGATTGTACCCATGTGCGCATTAAAGCTCCATTCACCGACACCTTTGCCCATTACTCCCCTTCTGGAATAATACCAGACAGCGACACCTCATCAATGATGGCATCGATGCGCTCCTCTGTTCTGGTGTTCCTTGGCCTCCTTCAGTGGCTTAAATTTTTTGCCTGCATGCGGTTATTAATTTTTTCATTTCTAGTTTCATATCAAACCATTTAAGTTTGACTTCTTGTACATTTCGTTCAACAGATGAAACACTATTAACTTCTCTTGTGACTTCTTGCCCAATTTGGACCTTATGTGGAGCATAAACCCCACTGCTTCTGCTACTGAATAATACATTTTTGTTATGTTGAACAGTATCTAGTATTCCCTCCACCTCTGCGTCTGAGAAATTCTTCTTCTTCTGCCTCTATGACGCCATTTCTCACCTGAAGACCATCTTTGTGGGTTTCTTGCTTTGCCATATATAGTATTTTGGAGGCGGTTCCACTATGTTAATTAAGGGACCGTGAACACGCTTCCAATTTACTGTTTGGGATTTATGAACATACACACGGCATACGATTGAAACGAAGTGCCTCTGAACGTTTGATAAATGCGGCGGAAGTTGTTAGTTCCTATAATTTTACAGGGAAACTTGCGTACATATTTACAAAATTATTGATAAATGAGGCCCTGTGTGCGCAAATAAAAACATGTACTAATGAGAAATTATCATTTATAAGAATGATTAAATATCCAGTTACAACATGGATGTGGATTTATGTTCCTCCTTCCCTCTTACCAAAGAGCAGAAATATTTCTGCACAACTACCACAAGGTAGAAACACACAACATGTTTTAAATGCAACTGTATTCTACCATGGAAGAGGCAATGTTCTGCTTTATAAAGCGGCCACTACAAATGGCATAGACCCCCCCCAGCTGAAATCATTTTGAAAAAGCCCTCAGAACTTACCGATGCCCATGTGACGGCCCTTGCGGCGCGCCAGGGTGTTTTTGCGGCACCGGGCGCGGGAGTGGACGGTCACAGGCTTCCTGATGATCAGACCGTCCTTCACCAGCTTGCGGATCTGCTGGCCTGAATGGGACGGGTCAGGGCCGCGGAATCAGGGGAGATCAGACCATTTTAAGACCAAAAACTGCACAACTCTCTGTTCTGAATACAACTAGGGTGGCCATTTGAAATGGCAAATGTCTTAAGAAATTAGTTTTAAAGTGAAGAAAAAAATCACAGAATATACCCACATGTATAATATGTAATGTTATTGCGTACTGTGTATTGTGTACTGAATGCTGTGCATGTATACATATGTGCACATTGTGTACATAGTATATGTGGACCTGTAGTGTCTATTGTTTTTGAGATGGCGTGTCCTTTGTGTTCAAGGCAGAAGGAGCCAGAGCATGCAGGACTCATGCCGCAGTGAACCGTATTTGATCAAGTTCAATGTGAGGCTTTTAGTTCCACATCAACTCAGCTTTGCATGTAGTCTGCAGTGTGAGGCATGTTGAGACTTGCCCACAACCTGAGTAACTTACACCACTGATTTAAGATCACTGGTTCCCAAACTTGAACCCAGGACCCACTTTGCACGGTACAAATACATTTCTGTGGCCCACCCTTGAAATGTAGGCTATTTTCATATGCAGTGTGTCAAAACAGCATGTACAAGGCAGTGTTTAATTTGACTCGTGTGAATGTCAGTGCAAAGTACACTATACAGTGGCTATTTTTTCTTTCATCTCACCACCCACCAGTAGGTCTCGCCCCACAATTTGAGAACCAATGATTTAGACTCATAATTCCAAGTCATTATCTCAAAATTGAATTAAAGCAGGGTTCCTCAAATCTGGCCCACGAATGTAAAGTCGGTGCTGGTTTTTCTTTCTCTCAGATAGTTAATTGAACAATTTATTGGCCAGTCTTCACACCTGGGAAAGGAAGGGTGGAAAAACAGCAGTGCTCACCCCACGAGGACCGTGCTTTGAGGAACCCCGAATTAAAGCAAAGCAAAACCTGCAAAAAGCCTTGAGTTTAGCACATCCGCAACTGTTCCAGTGCAATACCACTTCATTGTCAAGCCTTCATCCGACCACAAGTCGTCTCCTGAATCGTAATTCAGATGTGCCCAAGGCTCAAGTGCTTGGCAGCTGTTATGGGTCTCACTTGCGTAACAGCTACAAACAGGGTACAAACAGGAGTTCCACGTACGTGAGTTGGCATTAGCGATCTCATTGGTCTCGTTGGGGTCGAGCCACACCTTCTTCTTGCCACAGCGCAGTACGCTGGACGCCAGCCGCTTCTGAAGCCTGAGCATGCTGGGAAAGAGAACATTAATTTTAGCTCGGTACCTCCCAGAACCAGAAAACGTGACACATCACAGTACCATTTACACTACAACAGTGATCTTCCCAGTTACACCATTTTTTTCAAACATGCAACTATTTGTATGTAGTTTTGTTGTCCATCAGGTGATCAATTCTGTTTTTTAATCGCAGTTTGTATACTGTCCATTGTACAATTTTGTTTGCTCTTAGAAATTACTTAGAAACGAACACTTGTTTATTTTTTATTCCATTGCTTTAAAACATGTAACGGTGTCCTTAGGTTAAGAATACTAATTTGAAACAAACTCATACTGTAAATCTGACACGCAGTTAAACAGCCAATATTACAAATAGCCAAGTTGGCCAAATAAATTCCTTCTAGATTTTAACGTTCATAATGCAATGACGTTAGTGTGGCTGGATAGACCATTCAACTCCTCTCATCAGTTGCCGGGCCACAATGTGTGAAAATAGCGAACACAAATTATGCAAAGCTAATCGAAATGCTTGGCAGTGGCCAATTTCTTAAATTTCTTCACCTTTCCGCGGTCACTGAACGTGGGGAACCTGATTTAAGTCAAATTTAGTATTAAGTTCAGCCTCCTTTATATGACAGTATTGACAAGTATGACAGCATTAAATAGGCAACTCCTTCAAAACGAAATAGAACCTCGTCTAAATTAGCGAATCAAGACGGTGCAGCGCTGGAAACAGCAGCCGCTACACAGCCAGCAACTCCTCGACTGTAGTTCGCGGCCTGCACACGCCGATGACAAACTTCCAATAGGCCACGACAGGATCATCCATTCATATTGAAATAAGAATGATTTCTCCTTTGTAATAATGCGCACAGGCAGTATTTGTTCATAATGGGACCAATGAAGACTGCTCAATTCCAAGCCCGTGTGTTAAGTCAACGGAACCCGCGAATGTACATTTCCGACGATAGTTGACAACACGACCACCACATTTGACCCAGAGAACATTAGTCTACAGTAATTCAATTATGTCCCAATGTGATATTAGTCGATGTGAATTCTAGGGTTTCCAAAAAACACTTCTTATGTAGTGCACGCGGACGTAAACGTTTATTTAAGCCGCATTTTGTTATATTTGGCCGGACAAACTCTACAGCGCTTACCTCATGGCTGCTGTAGAATGAGAAAAAGGAACGATTTACGGACGGGAAGGAAACTACCATTATCAGGAAGAGGAGATTCCATTCTTTAAAATGATGCAGACGCGGCCTTACATAAAAGTGTCTTCAAATAACAAAATCATTAATAACATAACAAGTCTATTTAAATTACGTTTGAGTATATAATACAACAATGTAGACGTTAAATAACATTATACCTTACAAAAGTGAAATGCTAAATGTGTTTCCCCCTAACTATATTTACAATAGTACATTCCAAAGCGTCACTAAATACATTGTATTATGGGAAATACTGTTCTTAGTTTAAAGCGAGATACGGCACCGCAGGCAGTAAATGCTGTCTTTACTTCCAGTCGTAAATTTTCAGATTTTTGGTTATTATGTTTCTATAACATGTCTTCTTTATCACTGATATCATAAAAATGGACAAACTGCACATACACATGTCCACAAATGTATCCTAACTTTAGCAAATGCTCGCATATTTGCGCGAGGTATGGCTCCGCGATGTTTGCAAAAACCATACAGTGTAATATATTGTTGTAAAGCTTGTTCCCTGTAATGTTAGCAGATCAATATGTGGACATCTTCAGTAGTCATGACAATTGGTGAACGAACAAATTTTACTTTTTTGTGTAAAAACTACTCAAAAGAGACGTGATCAGTTAGCTGCTGCCAGAAGAATAATATCTAACGGGGAAAGTGACTTTTATCCTAAACCTGACGATGAGTCTGCTAGAAAGTCACCTGCTGTCAGTGCCTCAAAGCGCAAAATTGACGAAATGGAGAAAACTCCGGACTATCCGGATGACATACCAGACCATGAGTCGCGTTTGAATGAGCTGCTGGATGGATTGCTATGTCCAAATTGCATGGGAATCGGTCTACATAAAAATATAGAAAGCCCCAAACCCTTTGTTTTATAGCAGTCTGGTAGAATGCAAACAGCCCATTTACTGATTTTTAATACATTTTGTTCTTATAAAACATGCCGAAAACGCATTTTTAATACCTGTACATTGTACTTTCTGATTTATAAAATGAAAAAAGGATGTAGGTGGATTAGTAAAGCACACGACGTGCTAATTGCTCAATTGTTCAGTCAATAATCACCACTTTGTTATGTATAAAAGGAGTTACCTTTGTGAAAGCTATGGAGCCTGACCAAAGAATGGAGCAGGATGATGAGAGAGTTGCAAGAACAAGAAGAAGAACAAGAAGAAGGAGAAGGAGAGGAGGTAGAGGAGATAGGGAATAAGGGAAAGGGGAGATGGTGGAGGAAGGGGACATGGCAGAGGAAGAGGAGATGAAGAGAAAGAGGTAGAGGGCAAGTGAGAAGAAGGGTCTCAAATGACTTGAAATCAACTCTAATGGACTTTGTCATCAATTGTGGTCTTTCCCTGAGGCAGAGCTTATGATTTAATGTGTAAATCATCAATACCTTTACCCTCTTTGTGTATCGTAAATAGACAAACATACAAAATGTCAGATATGACATTACCAAAATTGACACACTTTCCACGTGTAAAAATGTCAAATATTAGGCCTACATAATACAGTATTAAAATAGCTTATTCACTTGTCCAATGGCCTATACGCAGTACGTCAGAGCACTTCTCAATCACAAGCTGTAGCTACTCTTTTTAGCTTGTGAAAACGCAATTTTGCATTTGTACATTAGCTAATCCGTACATCACAAATGTCTTAGTTCAAGTGCAATTTCGAAACGTACAGTGCTTTTACGGATAACCATGAATACTTAAAGAAATTGGGTGTTTAACTTGGAAACTAATATTAAATCAATTTAAACGCGCCTACTAACAACAAATAACACAATAACAAATAGAATCCCAAAAGAAAATGAATTTAAAATAAGACCTAGACTTAACATCTAAAATAAGACCGAATGGGGACATGTGGATTAACCGTTCTGAGAAATCAAATCGAAATCAAATAGCTGGAGAAAAACAATGTCAATAAATAATAAGAATACATAATGATTCATCTAGGCTCGTCATGTCCTTATCTAAAGAGTATCTAGTAGGCCTACTGCATTTAGCCTGGACTTGAATAACCTAAGTGGGTTGCAGTGTGAGGTTGCAGGTTCGATCCCAGGTGGGGGACTGCCATTGTACCCTTGAGCAAGGTACTTAACCTGGATTGCTTAAGTAAAATATCCAGCTGTATAAATGGATTGGATGTAAAGAAATGTGAAACTGTAAGTCGCTCTGGATAAGAGCATCTGCTAAATGTGCCTGTAATGTAATGTAATGTAAGTGTTTCTGCCTCTACTACCCGGCCTGGCAAGTTGTTCCAGGAATTCTGGAAAACTTCCTAATAACTGGGCGGAATTTGCCTTTAATTCATTTCCACCTGTAGCCTCTTGTTCTGCTGACCCTACTTTTCTTAAAAAATCTTTAGTAGTTCACTTTGTTAATCCCTTTTAGGAATTTAAAACCTCAGTCAAATCCTCCCTAAGTCTCCGTTTGCTAAACTTAAATAGATTGAGTGCCTTAAGTCTATCCTCATAACTTTTACCTTTCATACCAGTTACCAATTGAGTTGCCCTTCTTTCCTAATAAGCGTGCTATTAGCCTTTTTTTTACAAAACCGCCCTGGGTTTTTATAGTCGGTCCACACAATGAACCGGTGGGAAGCCCCCTCCAACAAATGCTGCCACTCCTCCAACGGCAGTTTGACCGCCAGCAACTCGCGATCGCTGATGTCATATCTCCCCTCAGTGGGAGTGAGACGGTGGGAGAGGAAGGCACAGGGGTGGAGTTTCTGGTCCGAGACCAACCGCTGGGAAATGACCGACCCGACTCCCACGTCAGATGCATCCACCTCCACGATGAACGGGAGAGAGCTGTCTAGAATGGCCAACACCAGAGTGGGTGCGAATCGCTCCTTGAGCTCGAGAAAAGCTCTCTCTGCTTCCGGAGACCAGGCGAATCGGGTGGGCCTTCCCCGAGTCAGAGCCTGTGAGAGGTGCTGCTACGATGCCGAAGTTGCGAATAAAGCGGCAATAGAAGTTCGCAAACTCCATTTGGATGTTCCCCTGGTTAATGATGAAACCGAGGAAGGTCACGGTGGAGACATGGAATTAACTTTTTTCACTTTGACGAACAGTTCGTTTCTCAAGAGGAGTTGGAGCATCTGGCGGACATGCTGGACGTGTTCGTGACTGGATTTGGAAAAAATCAAAATGTCGTCCAAGTAAACAAAAACTAATCGGTTGAGGGTGTCCCTGAGCACGTCGTTGATGAGGGCTTGGAACACAGAGGGGTTGTTGGACAGACTAAAAGGCATCACCAGTTATTCATAGTGGCCCGTCGGGTATTGAAGGCTGTCTTCCACTCGTCTTCTTCTCGGATCAGGTTGTATGCATAGCGGAGATTGAGTTTGGTATACACTGTCGCCCTGTGGAGGTGGTGGACATCAGTGGAAGGGGATATTGATTCTTTACTGTGATCTTGTTCAAGGCACAGTAATCGATGTATGGACGCAGCCCCGTGTCCTTCTTCGCCACAAAGAAGAATCCCGCCTCCGCCGGTGAAGTGGAGGGGTGGATGTGACCTGCCATTAGCGCATCACATAGGTAGGCCTCCATGGCGGCCATTTCGGGCCTGGAGAGAGAGAAGAGCTTGCACCGGGGAGGACAAGTTCCTGGCAGCAGCTCTATCGCACAGCCATACGACCAATGTGGCGGGAGAACCGTGGCGTGGTGTTTACTGAAGACTTTGGCTAAATCATGATACTCGGGGGGCACTTGGGAAAACTGGGAAGTGATCAGGGACACAGGAGGCGGGGCTGAAGCTCAGGACAGTAGGCACGTGCTTTGGCTGGGAGTAATCCATTCGAGGATGGCACTCTAGTCAATGTGGGGGTTGTGTTGTGTCAGCTAAGGGTGGTCTTGGACTAGGGGAAACTCAGAGGAATGGATCAGGTGGAATTCCAGGGATTTAGTGTGTGTATCACCCATGCTTAACCACAATGAAACGGTGTTATGTTGAATGCCGCCCGAACCTAGGGGTCTGCCATCGAGCGCGGTGACCGCGAGGGGTGGATTGAGCGTGTTGAGAAACGCAGCGAGTTTCGAACCGAGGGATCTCTGACGCGACAAGAGAGCAATTAAGCTCGCCGAGCTAAAGACTCAAGTCCCTAACTCCGGGAACTAATCACATTCTTATCCACGTCACTGTGCAGCAGGCGCTCACGTGAACCCATCCGCTACACTCTCCCCCTCGAAACTCATGCGGCAGCAACCACGGCCCAACCGATTACCATCAGTTGTATGATCCGAGTCACGGCACCAATGTGACGGTGTTGGTTCTGCCCGCAGCGAGTTTCGAACCGAGGGATCTCTGACGCGACAAGAGAGCGATTAAGCTCGCTGAGCTAAAGACTCAAGTCCCTAACTCCGGGAACTAATCGCACTCTTATCCACGTCACTCTGCAGCGGGCGTTCACGTGAGCCCATCCGCTACAGCGGCAGATGGAGTTTCTGGGCTGTAGCAATGTCCACAAAGTTACCGGCCGCACCGGAATCTACTAGGGCACAGAGGGTGTGTTGATAGCTGCTGCCCCAGGAGAGAGTGACAGGGGAAAGGACTGTGGCTTACCCATAGATATGTATACAGTCTCACCCAGGGCTCCGGGTGATCGTAATGTAAGTGCAATCTATTGCACCAATCACTCTCGGGAATCCTATGAGAAAATTACATTGCACTTAATATGCAACAGTCAATTTTATTCATTATTGATAACTATATACAGTATACTGTATATAACTATATAAACTGTATGATTGCTCAGGTTCTCTGCATCACCAACGGAATATGTATATATATACTCGTGGCTAGAAAACGTAGGGCAATACATACAGTGATCACATGGCTTCGAAGATTGGCATTTGTGAAATGCGTCTCTAGAAGCAATACAATACAATACAATATAATCCCTCCGTGGATAATCTGTATCTCTGATATAAAAAAATCTGATTACCCAATTCTCTAGGATTGGTGAGGCCATTTTCCAGAGAGCTGATTGGTGAGGGGGTGGGCTTTTTAATAGGATTTGATCCTGAACTTAACCTACTCCGGAGCAAGTTAGGTTCCTGTCATAAGTTACCATGGCGATGCAACCCGATTAAAAGTAAGCCACAGTCGTGAGACAAAAAAACATTAATCTGGTTATAATACAAGAAGTCAACTTTTTTATAATGTGAGAGATCTCTACACCTACATCATGCTTTGCTTGGCTTCAGATCAGCAGTCTGAGATACAACTCCCGTTGTGCAGCAAAGTCGTTCCAAGCATCACTGCATCATCTTTGCTGAGGAAAGATTTTGAAGTAATGACGAGATCCACCTGCTCAGGATGGGCCCACTTCACCACCACACACATACAGAAGTAATGACAATGATGGTGATCAGGCGAGCAAGCGGTAATCTTGGCTTTATACAAAATCTTTGCTACACCGAAGTGAAGTCATTGTATGTACAGTACGCCACTTTTATTCAGTATTACACTGAATCAGTATGTAAAAAAAATACAACTGAAAAAAGATCTGTCCTCGATGGTAGATATGGCCATGTGTGCAAGGGTACAATTATGTTCTTCCGAAAGTACAATTCAGTACCCTAGAGGGGTACTGCCAATGTGACAAGCATTTGTACTATAATAGGTACAACATGGAATCTTTTTTCGGAATAAAAAATATATATAATTAGGTTAATAACATGATATTCCTTTATTTTATCATTATTATAATTATTTTAACCAAACAATACATTTTCCAAACAAAGGCTAAAATCTGAATCAATATTATCAATTTTAAATGTAGATATGTATTTCCATAAACGTTTGGTATTTATGGTGTATATTATAGAATGAACAGCTGACATCAATATCCTTCTTCAGTTTTACAAGGTAATGATTGGCAGAGTAGTATCTATGTATTATTTTGAAATAAACTTATTCCAAATGAAATATTTGTGAGGGGAGGAATTATGTTTATAAACTAGGGACCAGGCGAGCAGCACCTGTTTATGAAAGTTGGATAGTTTTAAAGGAATCTTTTCAACCTTATAATTACGAATTAAATTAAATTAAACACATTCTCCTAGCTAACGCCGAGGTGATGGTTGGTTGAACTTGGTCGGTTGGCTGATCCACCCGCCGCTGCCAAGACAGTTGGATGCTGGCTCTTCAGGTGGTACATTAACGGACTCATTGTGGTTGTTATATTCTGAGTTATTGTTCTGTCATTTTTGTACTTTGTTTATTTATTATCAGTCATGTTTCATTATTCTTTTTTCAGCTTTGCATTTTTCACTGTCCTGTCACGTTCTGCTCCCCCGTCTGTTATTGTTCCTGTTCCGTTTATTTCTAGATCCACTCCTTGTCTTGTCATGCACTTCGGGTGTTTAGAATTTCCGGGTTTCCTCCGCCTTCGCTTATTATCTCGTTTTCTTCCTTCTTACTTTCTAGATTGCACTTTGTATATTTTAGTTAGATGCATATAGTACTAACCAACTAATCTACTAACATTAGGGATTTAGATTAAGTTACTAACACTACTAATCACTAATTATCTCACGCTTCTGACTTTCGCTCATTCTCTCTCATTATCGTATCCCTGATTAGCTTTTCACTTTCCCTTTCATACGCACGCACTTTCTCTCTTTGCGTTCCTCCCCTTCTAGCTATGCACGTGTCTGCCTGATCTCCCAGGTCGTTTATTGTATATTTGTTTGTATGTTTCCCAGTCCGTGTCTTTCGTCTCCCCTCGTAATTAGATTACGATTCCCATTGTTTTCACCTGTGTTCCTACCTCTCTCTCCTCCCAGTCACACCTGATTCCCATTGTGTTTCCTGTCTCTGCCTGTATATATGTTCAGTGTTTTCATTCACCCGTTGTCAGTACGTTGATTCTTTATTCCCTGAGCCCTTCTTACAGCCAGAGTTTATTGTATTCCTTCCGAGACACCCCTTTGTTGACTACCCCGAGCCTGCCTAGCGATTCTGTTTTGTTTGCCTATCTGCCTACCTGTTATTGACCTTTTTGACTACCTGTTTTTGACTTCTCTCTGCCTCGCGTTTTTGTACCTTCGAGATTCTGATTCCTGGTTTTGACCCCTGCTTCCCAATAAACTACTCTTTTGCCTTAGTCCTGATCTGCGTCTGGGTCCTTGTCCAGTTCCTAACAGAATGTACTGACCCAAGATGGACCCAGCAGATCCAGACCAGATGCGTTTTGCTCTCGAGCAGCAAGGTGCCATGCTCGGACGGCATCAACACCATCTGGAGACGGTCACCGAACATCTGCAGACCCTCACCTCCAGTTTGGCGGAACTCACCCTGACGCTGCGAGCTCCGACTCCTAACCCCGCACCCCAGTATGCCGCCGCTACACCTCAACCCGGGTTTCCCTCTGCGCCGGTGCACGAGCCCCGTCTGCCCCCTCCGGAGAGGTACGCAGGTGAACCGGGCGGTTGTCGTGCGTTCCTGACTCAGTGCCAGCTCATTTTCCGTCTGCAGCCATCAACGTTTCCAAGCGACATCTCCAGGGTTGCCTACGTCATCACGCAACTGACCGGTCGCGCCAAGACCTGGGCCACCACTGCGTGGGAGGGATCCTTCCCCTACTGCCAGGGGTTCGGTCCATTTTCTGAGGAGATGAAGAGGGTCTTCGATCGGTCCAAGCATGGTCACGAAGCTGCCCGGGAGATGCTCTATCTACGCCAGGAGGGAAGGTCGGTCTCGGACTATGCCATCCAGTTCCAGACTTTGGCCAACTCCTGTGGCTGGGGAAGCAAGGCTTTGTATGACGCGTTCATTTTTGGATTGTCCGAACATCTCAAAGACGAGGTCCTGACCCGTGATCTTCCTGAGTCTTTCGACGACCTCGTCAGCCTGGCCATCCGGGTTGATTCCAGGTTTCAGGAGCGTCGCCGTTTGCGTAGCCCCGGGGTTGTTCCAGGACCAGAGAAGGTCGGATTCAGGTCATCTGCCAGAGTCAACAGCCATCCCAGAGCAGTTCCCTCATCTAGCCCGGATCCTGAACCTATGCAGCTGGATCGAGCCCGTCTTTCCCGTCAGGAGCGTGACCGCAGGATGGCGACTAGGTCCTGCCTTTACTGCGGGGAGTCAGGGCACTTCATCCCGAACGGTCCATTAAAAGCGAAACGCCCACTAGTTAAGAGAGGAGCACTGGTGGGTGTCATTCCGATTAAACGCTCCTCCAAACAACGGACCTGCCTGCCGGTTACCATTGAGTGGGAGGGTGAGAAGAGAGACCACTGCTCTCATCGACTCAGGAGCTGAAGAGAGTTTTGTCGATGCTGGGGTGGTTGCGAAGTGGGGGGATTCCGGTTTCCAGCTTGTCACGGCCTCTCATTGCCAATGCTCTCAATGGGCAGAGACTGGCCCAGATCACCCAGATCAGTTCCCTCTTACTTTTATTCATCTCCGGCAACCATCAGGAGAAGATATGTTTGCACGTCATTGACTCTCCTCATGCGCCTATCGTTCTTGGTCACCCATGGCTTGTACGCCATAACCCCCTCCGTGGAGTGGAACACTCACAGGATTATGGGTTGGAGCCCATCCTGTTCATCTAACTGTCTTCATCAGGCCCACTCTTCTGTCCCGAGTCCTCTTCCTTCCGAGAAACCTTCTGACCTATCTACTATCCCTTCCGAGTACCTGGACCTCAAGGAGGTCTTCTCCAAGTCCCGAGCCACCTGCTGCCTGCCCCCACCGTCCCTATGATTGCGCCATCGAACTCCTGTCTGGCGCTACCCCTCCTAGGGGCGCCTGTTTTCCTTGTCCCGTCCCCGAGACTGAGACCATGAATGTGTACCTCCAGGAGTCACTGGCCGCTGGCATCATTCGTCCTTCTTCCTCACCTGCCGGAGCGGGGTTCTTCTTCGTGGGCAAGAAGGACGGGTCTCTTCGCCCGTGCATCGACTATCGGGCACTCAATGACATCACTGTCAAGAATCGTTACCCTCTCCCCCTCATGACTTCTGCGTTTGAACAGCTCCAAGGAGCCACCATCTTCACCAAGTTGGACCTGCGCAACGCCTACCACTTGGTACGCATTCATGAGGGGGACGAGTGGAAGACTGCTTTTAACACTTCTACTGGCCACTGGGAGTACCTCGTCATGCCATTCGGCTTGACCAACGCCCCTGCTGTTTTTCAAGGCTTAGTCAATGATGTTTTGAGGGACTTTATTAATCTGTTTGTGTTCGTTTACTTGGATGACATTCTTATTTTTTCTAAGGACCTTCAGGAACATACTGTTCACGTCCGCAGTGTTCTCCAGCGTCTCCTGGAGAACAGACTCTTTGTCAAGCCCGAGAAGTGTGAGTTCCACTGCCAGACGACTACTTTCCTGGGCTACATCATCTCGGCCGGGAGCCTCCAGATGGATCCTCAGAAGATCAAGGCCGTTCTGGACTGGCCCCGCCGGTGAGTCGCAAGGAGCTACAGCGTTTTCTGGGATTCGCTAATTTCTATCGCAGATTCATCCGCAATTACAGTACCCTGGCAGCACCCCTCACAGCGCTCACATCTATCAAGGTCCGGTTTGACTGGAATCCCCGAGCTGAAGAAGCTTTCCACGCCTCAAGCAGCGCTTCACATCGGATCCCATCCTCATCCATCCTGACACTACGGCTCAGTTTATCGTGGAGGTTGACGCCTCCAACATCGGAGTAGGGGCCATCCTATCGCAACGCTCCTCCAAGGATAAAAAGGTACACCCATGCGCCTTTTACTCTCACCGGCTCAGCCCCACGGAACAGAACTATGACATTGGCAATCGGGAGTTACTGGCAGTTAAGCTTGCCTTGGAGGAGTGGAGGCATTGGCTGGAGGGTGCCCAAGTTCCGTTCTTGGTTTGGACCGACCACAAGAACTTAGAGTACTTGCATACCGCCAAGAGGCTTAATTCTCGTCAGGTCCGTTGGTCCCTGTTTTTCGCGAGATTCAATTTTGTCCTGTCCTATCGTCCCGGTTCTAAAAACACCAAACCTGATGCCCTATCCCGCCGATTTGATCTCCCTTCCGGTTCATCCGATCCTGAAACCATCCTACCTCAATGTGCCATCAATTCTGTTCTCCTGGACATTGAGACTACTGTTCGCTCTGCTCTGGAGGGGGAGGTTGGTCCCAGCCGCTGCCCTACCAACCGTCTCTTCGTTCCCAGCTCAGTTCGTTCCCAGGTGCTTCAGTGGGGTCACTCTTCTCGCTTGTCCTGTCATCCGGGCATTAACAGAACCGTTACTTTTATTCAGAGACGTTTTTGGTGGCCTGCCATGGTCCAGGATATTAAGGATTTTATTTTTGCCTGCTCTGTCTGTGCCCAGAACAAGAATTCCCACCAGCATCCCCCTGGTCTATTACAGCCCCTACCCATCCCTCACCGCCCTTGGTCCCACATAGCTCTTGACTTTATCACTGGTTTGCCCTCCTCCAACAACTACACCACCATCATGTCGGTTATCGATCGGTTTTCTAAAGCTGTACATTTGATCCCTTTACCCAAACTTCCCTCTGCTAAGGAGACAGCCACCCTTATTATTCAGAATGTTTTCCGATTACATGGTATCCCCAACAATATTGTTTCTGACAGAGGTCCCCAGTTTATCTCCAGGTTTTGGAAGGCTTTTTGTTTACTTATTGGTTCATCAGTTAGTCTCTCCCCAGGTTTTCATCCCCAGTCTAATGGCCAGACAGAGCGGGCTAATCAAGTAATTGAGATGGTCCTACGCTGTCTCTGCTCTCAGAATCCCTCCTCATGGAGCCAACAACTCCCCTGGGCGGAGTATGCTATTAACTCCCAAACCTCTTCCTCTTCCCGCATGTCTCCGTTTGAATGTTCCCTGGGTTACCAACCACCTTTGTTTCCCAGCCAGGAGGTGGAGGTAGGAGTTCCCTCCGCTCAGGCCTTCATCCGTCGATGTCTCCGCACATGGAAACTCACACGTCGCAACCTTCTCCGAGCCAGTGCCCGCATGAAGGAGACTGCGGACAAGGGACGATCCAAGGCTCCACGGTACCATATTGGGCAGCGGGTCTAGTTGACCACCAGAGACATTCCCCTCAAGGTCGACCATCGTAAACTCGCCCCCCGGTTTATTAGTCCGTTCCCCATAACTAAGATTATCAGTCCCACTGCTGTCATTTTAAAGTTACCTCATACTATGAGACGCATTCACCCCACTTTTCATGTTTCCAGACTCAAACCTCTTGTAACCCACCCTCCCGCCCCTGAGCCACCCCCACCCCCGTCTCATTGAAGGGGAGAAGCGATACTGTCCGCAAATTGTTGGACGCTCGTCGTCGGGGCCGTGGTCTCCAATACCTTGTGGATTGGGAGGGCTACGGTCCCGAGGAAAGAAGTTGGGTCCCATCCCGTTTCATCTTGGACAAGACTTTGATAAGAGACTTTCAAGTTTCTAGACCCGTCTGAGGTGTTGTCCTGTGTTTTTACCCTGCCTGTCTGAGATTCTGTCTAGTGTTTTGACCCTGCCCTGTCTGAGATCCTGTCTAGTGTTTTGACCCTGCCTGTCTGAGATTCTCACCTTGTTTGCCACCAACTGGCCATAGGTGGGTACTGGCTCTGGGGTCCAAGGACGGAATGGTTACCGCTCTTGCGCTGGTCCTCACCAGTCCTCCATGGCTCCTCCAGAAAATCTTGTGCAGCATTTCATTCCTTGGCTTTTTCTTCCACGTTCCTTTTGCTTTCAGGGGGTCAAGTGGGGTAATTGGGGAAAATACACTCTTCAACTGGTGGTTAGCTGTATCCTTGCATTTCACATTTTTCACATTTTCCTTCACATCATCTTTCCATAATTTCCTAGGGTCATTCCATTTCATTTTCATTCTGTTTGGTTTCCGGTTTCTCTTCAGGTGAGAGCTTCTGAACTCCAATTATTTTCTCTGTCTTAACTTTATTGGCAGAGATGTACTCACCATGACAGCAGATGGTCGGGGTTTCAACAAAGCCTCCTCAGCCATAATTAAGAGACTTTGTTCAAAATTATGGTCCCACCATAGCTCCTCCTCCACATACTGCTCCTCTAGTCCCCTTCCAAGGTCTGGCAGGCTGAGTGGGACTGAGGACCATTGACCCCATTCCAATGACTGGTCATCACCTCCTGCTGGCTCCACTGGCTGCGAGATCTCCACCTGCGTGCCAAAATCTCTCATGACCGGAACACATTTTACACATTCAAGTTCTTTGCTCACCTCGTCCAGTTGATTTTGTACTTCAAGCAGCGTTTCGGTTTGTATTTTCAATACTTCACGAAATGATTTCTCTGTGGCCCGCTGCTGGGCTTCTTTTTGGTCCAGTCTCTCACTCAAGACCTGTATTTCCTCTTGCAGTATAGGGAGCTCTTCTTTTTTCTTTTGTTCGGTCAGGAGGGCTGTAGAGGCGGTTCGGTGAAGTTCCTGTAAAGCAAACATCTCCTCTTCTTGCTTTACAGCAAGGGTCTTCACCTGCTCCAACTGTGTCTCCAGCTCCTGCCTTCCCTCACGCTCTTGCTCCACTCTGCTCCGGAGTTGC
Source organism: Aldrovandia affinis (assembly GCA_029706075.1). Classification (NCBI taxonomy): domain Eukaryota; kingdom Metazoa; phylum Chordata; class Actinopteri; order Notacanthiformes; family Halosauridae; genus Aldrovandia; species Aldrovandia affinis. The sequence continues at coordinate 4,134,973 of JAINUG010000013.1, read as the reverse complement.
TCCGCCTCGGACGCATGGTTCTCCGCTTCTCTCCTTAGCTCCGCCTCCTTCTGGGCGAGCCTGGTCTGGACATCCTCCAAGGCCCTGGCATATTCTGCTTTAGCCTGGTCTTTGGACTCCTGGATGTCCCGACACTGCAGATGCTTCTTGTCCAACATCTGTGTTAGGCAGGGCTCGAGACTAACACCGTCCCGTCGTCCCAGGGACGATAAAATATGTATTTGGGACGAACAGAAATCCTCCCCGGGACGAAGAGGATTTTTTTTTTCCACTTGTAAAATGTCAACTGAGCTGACTTTCAGTGTGCATATCACTGTCACTGGCAAACGGTGCGCATCTTCTGAGTGCTCGCCTACTTGACAGTGGCATGAGACCACTGCACGAGACACGCGAAAATATCAGAATGTTTAATAAAAGTTCCCGCGGTACTGGCCATTCTCTCAGTCAAGGGAGCACTCGCAAACATGTTGCGCTATTTGAAGAGGATAAACACAGCAGAAGAAGATGGAGAACAGACACAGACTGACCAACAGGGAACTGCATCCAACCCAAGTACAATCCCCGAGTCTAAGGTAAGGACACATTTAAATCACAGAGGTGTAATGTTAGTCTATTGGAACTGTATACAGTAGTCAGCTGCTAGCTAGATAGCGGGCTGCTTGCTAGCTAACGTTAGCCCTGTGTGTGTGTGGCGTGTGTGAAAAAACGGTGTTAGCGCTAACTCCGTGCTGAGTGCGAGCACCCAGAACAATTAGCAAGGCAACCAGCGAAGTGTAAGCTACATTTAGGCTATTTCAGTATATTATTTTTGTTAATTACACTAATTGGTTGATTCCGTGATGTTTTGGTTCATATTAGTTCAATTTTAGATTCACGCCATGGCCGGCAAATGCTTCACGACTGCTGTAGGCTGCACGGCAGTCACCAGAGCATGCACTGCATCAGTTCGCCAGTTGTCTCAATTCAAGCACAAGACAGATACATTGTGTATACCATTTTGCAACAAAGTAGCTACTACCATTGCAGGACGAGTTGATTGGCCTAACGTTACATTTATCGAAACAAAAGTGGAGAAATCCGTCAGGTTACTGACGCTACACTTCACTGCGCCACACGGTTGCTAGGGCCGCATTGACTGGCGGCAATCTGCCAGCCCGTTCATTTGTTCAGTCCACCACAGAGGTATTTTACAAGCGTCTTTGAACACACACAATAAACAATGATAATGCGAACCCGCGTTTCGAGAAATTAAAGGTTTTTGTCTGACACAACGTTAGTATGAGTTACAACGTGGCATAACGTTACACAGCAGTAATAGCTAACAGTTGAGCAGTTGATTTGATTGTGAGTGTTGAACATTTTCAGTTTGTAATAAATATGGTTGAATGAACACACTTGTATTCCTTACAGTATCCATGAAATGCGACACTTTGACTCCCTTAGATATGTCAGATGATTTCTGTACTTTTCACTACATGTTTTATTAATTCATAAACTATCCTATCAGTCCGTAAAATAATAGAGTTGCAAATATCCATAATAATCTACAAGACATCATTAACACTAACTATATATATATATATATATATAAATAATCATAATGATTCTTGTGAAATCTTTCCACCTGGGAGCCTTTTGACTAAACCAATTTATTTTCTCTTTCTCTACAGAAACAAAGCTCTGGCCAAAAGGAAAATAAAATGTCTTCTAGAATGGAATGTTGTTACCTGTTGATCTAATGTGCCTATTGTTAAAAGAAGTAATTATTTCAAATAAAAATACAATTATTTATTTCCTAATCATTTGAATGGTGTTTTTTATGGCAATAACAACTATAGATGACAAAACCAAAATAAAGAAACAACATTCTCAATTTTTGGGACAGTTTACATTCACTTTGGGACGGTTACAATTGTATTTCGGGACGGTTCGGGGACGGTGATGAAAAAAGTTAGTCTGGAGGCCTGGTGTTAGGTTTCTTACCTTTTCTTCAAGCGCCAGGTTGTGGGCCTTTACCTGCCTCACTTCATCGCCCAGGGATGCTTTGTCCTTTTGCAGCTCCCCAGCCCTGATTCCCAGCACTCTCAGGGAGTTGCTGTGCTCCTCCAGCAGTTGCCCCACTGCCAGCAGGTGGCGCTCCTCTGAGGTCCCCAACTCCACCTTTGCCCTGTCCAGCTCAGTCTGGGCACTCTTCAGCCGTTGGACCTCCTGGAGGGTGACTCGCCAATGGTCCTCCACCATGGCCGCCCGTCTCTGGTTCTTCACCAGGTCCTTCTTTTGGTCACAACAACATTGCTCCAGTTTGTGGATCTTGTCCTGTTTGCCCTTGATTACATCATGCGCCTCTCCCAACTCCGTCTCCAAAACAGCACATTTATCTTTCTCATTGATATGCTGCTTTTGTGGCCTACCTGGGATCTTTTCCCTCTTTTCCCTAGGGGGCACCACAGAGCAGGGGTGGCCATTCTTCTCTTTGACCTTTCCTTCCTTTGGGTCTTTCCAGCCCACTTCTTCCCTCCTGGAACACTCACTGGGTTGGTGGCCATACTCCAGACAGCACATGCACCATGGGGCACCACTTTGTGCCAATTGGGCCTGCCCTTGTTCCAAGCCTCCATGGCTGGGCCTACTGTCCAGTCACCTTCCATCAGCGTGCCTTTTTCTTTCAAAAATGCCCAAAATGAATCCTGCTGCACTACCTCCTCTTGCCTATCAGTGATGCCCTCTGCCCGCATTCTCCACCATATGTGGTGTCCCCAGGGGTTGGGCGACACTCACGGACCTTGCAGAGGGCGTAGGCAAGTTAAAGAACCCAGAGGAGGCAGTAATATAAACAAAATGATAATTTATTCTACTAACACTTGACAACACAAAACAAAGGGTGGGGTCTTCAGGGGAATACAAACACATAAAGTCCGCAATCCTTATCTCGTAGTCAAAGTCCAATCCAAGTCCAAAATCCAGTTCCAAGTTTCGTAATCCAGTCCGTCGTCAAAATCCAAAGCAGCAATCCACTTTCAAACACAAAACAATTCCACAAACACTCTGCAACTCCTTCCCACACACGCTCCGACTCCTCTTCCAGTGTGTCTCAGGATCAGCCCTTACATAGGCCTTGAAATGGCCTTCAGCTGGTCGTTAGTCCCGTTACTTTCACTTTGCTCAGGTGTGACTGTGGCATGCTAGGAAATGCAGTGTTTCCTGGCGCCCATGTGTTGTAGGCCAGGCAGCCATTTCCTAGTGCAGCCCATCGGGCTGCCACAATATGTTCAGTGTTTTCATTCACCCGTTGTCAGTACGTTGATTCTTTATTCCCTGAGCCTACCCTTCTTACAGCCAGAGTTTATTGTATTCCTTCCGAGACACCCCTTTGTTGACTACCCCGAGCCTGCCTAGCGATTCTGTTTTGTTTGCCTATCTGCCTACCTGTTATTGACCTTTTGACTACCTGTTTTTGACTTCTCTCTGCCTCGCGTTTTTGTACCTTCGAGATTCTGATTCCTGGTTTTGACCCCTGCTTCCCAATAAACTATTCTTTTGCCTTAGTCCTGATCTGCGTCTGGGTCCTTGTCCGGTTCCTAACAGTGGTGTTATATTTCAAAACGACATCACAATATTGGCAATGCACATTTTCTTATTTTCTCTTGAAATGTTCCACACGGGACTACGTTTGGCACGCTTCATGGTTGTCTTGACTGCGAACATTCTCCTCAATAATTACATTTTGTCCCCTTGTGTAGAATTTAAATAATGATTTT